>CAWUFW010004956.1:0-1432540 GCA_963921515.1 Calotriton arnoldi | reverse complement strand
GCTGGCCTCTAGATCCAGTCTTTTGGTCAACCTTGCTAAAAGGCTGTCCTCCTCATTGAGGCTGTCCTCAATGTCCTCAGTGGTACCTGATCCACCTGTGTGGGATCTAGGTACTGAGAGGTTTACTCTTGGAGTCAGGGGCACTTGGGCCCTTTTCTCCCAATGAATTGGAGGGGGTTAATCTACCTGGTCATCCCCTTCCTCTTCTTCCTCATCTGATTGGTCTTCACCATTTTCAGATGGGTGGTCCTTAGCATACCCAGCCAACAGTTCCTGGAGCTTTTGTTTGGTGGGATGGGACCCCATGGCTATGTTTTTAATTTTGCATAGGGATCTTACTTCCTTGAAAGACAAGTGAAGGTGAGGGGTGAGGTCGAGCTCCTCAACCATTTCCTCTATGCCATTGTGGTTATTTTTACTAACCGCTGGGTTCTTGTTTTGAGACATTGTTAAAAAAGATTTCTTACCCCTCTAACCCTAGCTTAAGTGACTTTTTAATTTTCTAAAATTCTACAGGGACTTAACCAAGGCCCTAGCAAGATTTTTAGTAATTTTGCAAAAAATGCCAATTTGAAAAAATCTGAATACTAAAGACAATTTAAGAGTTCTGTTGTGTGATCAGGTGGTAACCAAGTAGTCCAACAAATGCAAAGTTGTATATCCCACTGCTGATCCACCAATGTAGGAAGCTGGCTCTGCATATACTATACCAAAGTGAGGTATAGTGTGCACAGAGTCCAGTGGAACCCAAAAGGTAGGCAGAGTTAAAAGTAGATAGAACCTTACTCTCTATTTGGGGTAGTGTGGTCGAGCAGTAAGGCAGTATCAGAGGACAGTGTTAAGCATTTGTTGCACACACTCAATCAGCAAATGATTTCACACACTCAAAGACTGAACTTCAGACCAATTGATTTTGTATAAAAATATTCTTTTAGGGCCAGATGTACGACCTGCCAATTAGCGACTCGCAAATTGCATCGCTTTTGCAACTCGCAATTTGGGACTTGCTATTTGGCATGTACAACAGTGTCTTGGACACTGTTTGCAATTCCAAATGGGGTCGCAAAATGCGAGGCTCATTAATATTAATGAGCCACTCGCATTTTGTGACCCCATTTGGAATGGCTGGCCCTCCCAGGGATGGTGGCCTGCTGGGCTCAGCAGACCACCATGTCTGGTACTGCTTTTAAATAAAGCATCTTTTTTTTAAAAATGCAGCCCATTTTTCTTAAAGGAAAACTGGCTGCATTTAAAAAAACAAACAAATGAAACTATTTTGTTTCATTTTTTAAGGGCAGCCAGTGGTCCCTGGGACCACTGCCTGCCCTTAAAAAATAATTTTGCATGCATTTGCAAATGGGAAGGGGTCCCCTGGGGACCCCTTCCAATTTGCGAATGCATTGCCACCTACTTGAAGTAGGTGGTAATTTGCAAGTGTTTTGCAACCGTAATTGCGGTCGCAAAACATTAGCACATGACTATGGAGTCGCTATTTGGAAGTGAACGCCCCTTCCAAATACCGAATTACAAAACAGTATTTTGCGAGTCGCAATTTATTTGCGACTCGCAAAATACAGTTTGTACATGGGTCCATGGTTTTTAGCATGCACAAACGGGTCTGAGACCCGTTTGAGCATGCTAAAAACCGTCGTACATCTGGCCCATAGTTCTTTTATTTCCTAGAACCAAGCAAGCCTGGCACAGGTAAGTGATAAATACTTTGCAGTAAATATACAGTTGTAATTCAGTTTGGATTTGTAATGGTATATGCACCTTGTATTGACTTACAGTATTGTTTCAGAGAAATGCAATGCTTTGTAAATACAGTACATAGATTTGAATGGGCTTTTCAGTAAAATCCCAGGTAAGTTACTTTTTAGATTACTTTTCTTACACAGTGTAGTATACCTGGATACTACACTGGGACATTTCCTGTAAACAGGTAAGTAAAAGCGTTTTTGTTAAATAGTACAATTTTAAAGAATTTCTTTAGGTTTTCAAACTCCACACTTAAAAAACAGTCAATGTTATCCTATGGAGGAAAATAGTGTTATCGGTTTTAAGGTATGTATTCGGTAGTGGGAGTTGAGGTTCTGGGGGTAGACTCAGGGTCCCCCAGGGTCAGGGATGCACTCTCGTTACACCCTCAGCAGCACTAGGGTGGCCGGGTGCAGAGTGCTGAGGCCCAGTGGTATCCAATAGGGGATAGGGGGCCTCCGGTTGGTGGCTGCTGACGAGCAGGCCACTGGGTTGTGGGAGCAGATCTCCTGGTTTTTAGCTCAGGGCAAAAGGGGAAATGAAGTAGCACCAAAGGTGCACCCTCAGCGGCACTAGGGCGGCCGGGTGCAGGGTGCTGTTTCGACGTGGGGCGCCCTGTTGTTTGCAATGGGGAACCTCCAGTTTGCAAAGGCACTGCAGGCTCGGTGACGAAGGTCTTCTGGGTGCGACTACCACTTGGAGAGGTAAGTTGGGATGTTGGGGGTTTGTTAGGCACCGTCGGTTTGGCCACCCAAGGCCGTGGGGCGTCGGGTGCAGGGGTGCCTTTTAGGGTCGGATCTTCTTACCAGCTCCTGGTCGTGGTTGGGGTGACCTTCCAGATTTAGGCTGCAGGCATCAGCTGGAGGCTTGAGGCAGGTCAGGGGTCACCAGGTCTCGGGTCAGGATCGCCGGGGAGACCTCCTCGTGGTGTTTGCCCATTCGAGCTCGGGCCGTGGACGGCGGGTGCAAAGTGGTGCTGATTCGCGGTGTCCGGTCAGAGCCAGAGGTTGGAGATGAACAAATCCGGTGTTCACGGGAGACACAGTCTTTGTGGTTGAAAGCAGGCAGGTCCTCCGGGGGTTTTGAGGTTGCTGGCTGCAGGACACA
This sequence comes from Calotriton arnoldi, assembly GCA_963921515.1. NCBI lineage: Eukaryota > Metazoa > Chordata > Amphibia > Caudata > Salamandridae > Calotriton > Calotriton arnoldi. Next base: position 1,429,675 of record CAWUFW010004956.1, on the reverse strand, counting down.
CCGGGATTTCGCAGGAGCAGGTTCGAGGTGAAGACAAGCCGGTAAGGCTGGGGCCAAGTCAGTGGGCGTCTTCATCTTGTTAGCTTCGGCACTGCTGTTCGGTCCTTCTTCTTCTTTTCTTGTAGTTTCTTCTGGTCTGAGGAAGCAAGGCTCAGGGGTGCCCCTAAATACTAGATTTAGGGGCGTTACAGGTAGGTAAAAGGTTGGGACCAATGGGTCCCTTCCCTGGGGTGGGTACACCCCCTATTATGCCACCCTCCAGTGGGAGGGGGGCATAAGCCTTTCCCTGGTTGGCTGAGTCCCCCCATCTGCAAGATGGTTGGGACAGAGTTGTTCTTCACCTCGCCTCCCCCACCGGAAGGGTGGAGTTGGCAGAGGTGGGCACGCCTCTCTTCCTCGCTTGTTTTTCCCGCCGGTTCTCCTGCCCAAAGTGGGGGTCAGAACCAGTGGGGACCAGTTGCTGAAAGCAGCATGTGGCCTGGGGAAGCTCACAAAGGCGGCAAGCCTTTGAAGCCTCCCCTTCGTTGACCCTTCCCATCCTGGGGGAGGAGGCTTGGCACCTCGACCCAAGATGTGCATTGTTTCAGGCCCCCGAGAGCAGCAGGCTCTCAACCCAGGGGTCCAGAAACATGTCTGGTGGTGGCAGCTGAAAGCAGCCACTCAGCCTGGACACTAGTGGTAGGTTACTTTTCAGGGGGCATCTCTAAGGTGCCCTCTGTGTGCATTTTTCATTAAATCTCGCACTGGCATCAGTGTGGGTTTAATGTGCTGAGAAGTTTGATACCAAACTTCTCAGTTTTCGGTGTAGCCATTATGGTGCTGTGGAGTTTGTAATGACAAACTCCCAGCACCATATACTCTTAATGGCAGCACTGCACTTACAATGTCTAAGAATGGACTTATACACTGTAGGGGTACAGGGCTCATGTACCTGTACCCTCACCACTGGTATTGTGCACCCAGCTAGAGGGGTGACTGATCTATGCTAGGGCAGTGGGTTGTAGGCATGGTGTGTGCCAAATCGACTCTTCACTTTGTTCTGCACCAAAACATGCAGCCTGCAAAGGCAGTGTGGGAGTGTGAAGGTACAGGACCTCTAAGGGTGGCACAATAAGTGCTGCAGCCCTTAGAGGCCTTCTCTGGTCACAGTGCCCTGGGTACCTGTTGTACCATTTACCAGGGGCTGACCTGTGGCCAGAGATGCCAATTGGGTTTAGGCTTCAATGCAGTTTTAGTGAAAGAACATAGGCCCTGGGTACCTGATTAGCAGGAGCCCAGGGCACACTCAGTCAAAGCATCAGCAATTCCGCTAAAAGTGGGGGCAACCATGCAGAAAGAGGGCACTTTCTCACAGGGTCGTACATTTTATGAGCTCCTGAGTTGGGTAAGGATGTGGGTACCTGACCTCGATAGTGCCAGCACAGTAGTGGCTGAAACACCATTTGACTTCAATGATCGTTTGGTTGTTTTATAGGACCTTAAAGAATACAGACCTTTACGAAGCATTATCCAAGCAAAATGCACTGCCACTGGGGAAGTGAAAACAGTAACGGCAAGACCTGCCTGGGTCCCGGAGATTGGGGACTTGGTCAGAGAGAAAATTGTGGACAAAAAAGAATTTGAGCCATCTTACAGAATGCCTGTACCTGTCCTAGCTGTTGAAGGAACCAGAACTGTCCTTCTTCTGCCTCCTGCTGGCCGTCGAGACAAATGTTTTGTCTCAATTGATCTGATCAAACCACGCTATGTGGCCAATTCTCAACAGTAGGCCACGTGGGCTCCTGGGTAGCTGCCGCACTCCTCTCGCTACCGTACAGGAAGTTCAGATGGAAGCTTTAAAGACGATTGAAGACTCCACTTTTCAAAGAGAAGCTGTAAACGAAAATGAGAAGATGCTTCTCCCTATTGAAACTACATCTGTACAGTCAACAAGTACAGAAATTTCAATTCGGAAAATTTACGACATCTATGTCAACATGCCATAGATCGAGTCATCTCCCAGTTCTACAAAACCTTCTGAGCTGCCAAAAATAGACCGAACGGTGTCTGGCTACTTCGTGCATTATGATGATTTCTCATCAGATCCAAGTGAACCTGAGTTGCCGACACCGCCTCTCCCTTTCAAGCTTCGAGTTTGTGCTTTCTATCTTTGGCTGAAAAAGACTTACTTTGTTGTTCCCTGGATACATCTATGGATAATAATTGGCTCACTTTTCCTGGTACTTTAGATTGGTATAGTAACTGTCTTTCCTACTTCTGAATGGACGCTTTCTCCCAGAACGCTCTGCAGTACAACTTGTGAACTTGGTTCTTAAAACACATGCATCACCACACCGTGAACTAAGAGACTTGTCCCTGGTGAACATTACAGCGGTTCCAGTTCCTGAAAGAATTGTATGGGACAGGGTATCGTATGATGTATATGGTCCTACTGAACTTTTGAAAATTCCTTATTTGTTCAAAATTTCTTTAAATGACATCACCACCTCTAGTACTTTCTTTGATGATTGGGACATTGAACCTGTGCATAATTTGCTTTCAGATTTAGAGCAATCAGCTGCATTTTCAAATGATGAATTGTATGATGGTACAAGTAATTTTGGAGACATGTTCTGTTACAAGCATTATGGTCACCATTTTTTACATAAATCCAGTATTGCACACGCTGTTTATAATTACACACAATGGGAACACTGCCCAACACCGCCAAAAGGTAGTTCAAAGACTTTTGCTCATAAGTTTGCTTATTTTTCAGGTTTTGAAACATCAGACCCAGCCTCATATTACTGTAGGCTTGCAACTACACCTGCAAACAAAAATATGCTATCACCAAGCTGATATACTCTGCTTCTTTTATTTCCCAACTGTCTATACAGGGTTTCAACTTTTGAAAAGACAGGATAGACAAAAAAACTATCTGGGAGACAAAATATTGGCAGGTTTAGGGGACGGAGGCCATTTTTAGAGCATGCCTCATACCACATCAAACGATTTTCCTGAAAAAGAATGTGAAATAAACTTCATGTCTGGGTATAGTGAAAGCAAAAGATTTGAACACACCACATATTCCTGCATTCTCACGTTTTGAGAATTGGCAGCACTTTACACACTTTAGTGAGGATACACTGGACACCATGATAGGTAATGGTTCTTTCAATTCACCAGACCCCATTTGGAGGGGTTGGTTGTTTTGGCCTGTGGACGCAAAAGGTGTCGGTCTAGATTCCTGGGTAACACCAAAGGGTTTAGGATCAATAGGCCTGGTTAAATATATGTACAGACAGAACAGTTGGGGGTGTTGAGGTCATATAGTGTTGAGAAGTTGTGCCTAGATTGGCTAAAAACCGCTACACTTTCCCAGGTGAAGCAACACATGTCCCTTCTTTTTTAGGTCTCGCCTACGCAGCGCGCATGCGTTGCATAGGAGAGACCTTTAGCGATCGGCACAGCTTTGGGGGCAAAAACGTGCACGCGTTGCATTGCTTGCAATGGCAACGCGTGCACGTCTGGCGATTCCCTTGCGGGAGCGCGCGGCGCCATATGGTGGCGCCATATGGTCGCAATCATCGCGCCTTGCTGCACGCTCCCGCAAGGGAATCGCGCAGGCCCCCCCTCCCCCTGCTGCCGCGCGAGGCGCGCGCTTGTGCTGGTTTTTATTGCCACGTCTGCACCAGTAAAAGGTTTTTCGACATTTCCAGAGCTGCCTTCTGCACCCATCTTGGGTTTAGTGGTAGCTGGACTCCCACAGCTCCAGACCTTAAAGTCTGGCTCAGAAAAAGGACTGGCAAGATTCATCGTACAGGAACCAGCTGCACAAGTCGTGTTTCGCTGTTCTGTCACTTTCAATTTTGGGAGTTTTTATGTTGGTGGCCAGAGCCTCTGGGGCTCACCTTTCAAGTTGTTGGTCAGACTTCCTGGATACAGAATTGGCACCGCCCAGACCGAGCATCAGGCTCAGCAGTGTGCCTGAAAGAGGTTTTAAAATGCAGTTGCTTGAGGAACACGTATGCTCCAATTTTCTGTTTGCGAAATGCTGAGTGTGATCAACCCCATTGCACCAATTACAATATCACGTGCTGAATGGATTATGGATTCCGCCGCTAATTTGCTTATTTTGAAAATGAGGGGACAAGAAATAGACAGCGTACTTCTTGAGATTCTTCAATGTGATTGATGGGTGTGATTTAACAGAGTGATGGCCTTGCAAACAATCAACATTTTCCAGAAATGGCAAAACACTCTTTAGTTGAGAGTTCAATTTAATGCTGACTCAGCAGGTTAAATGAAAAAGTTTGCAACCTTCCCCAATTCCGCTCCAGTTAGGTGGGAAACCAATTTTTCCACTTGAATGCTCTTTTTTCAATTTCGAAAGAGAGTAATAACCACCTATTTAATATGCAAACAAACGCAATGAGATCAAACATATTCTATTCTCATAAATGACAAATAACACGCCCCGTAATATGTCCCACTTTAAGGCCTACTGGTCCCTTTGACCGGTGTTGAGGGTACGCTGGAAGTTGGCTTGCGGGGCGCAAAATCCGCTTTTTGATTTTTCCAGTGGTACTTCACAAGCAGTATTTTGGTATGAGGAAAAAACTGTGAGTAGTTCAAACCAAAAGAAGTCTCTTCCCAAATCCTGCCTCACAGATTTCACTGTCTATAGCAACTGTATCCACAACATCCCACTTCCCAGGAGCTCAACCTGCTAGTAAGCGTTACATGTGTCAAAATTCAGGAAACATCTTGGGAAACGATTAAATGAGAACAACCTTAAGGTTTCAGTTTACTTTCATTGCACTTCGAGAGGGTTGTTCAGTCGCAACCTGGAAAGGTGGGATTCAGGAGAATGGCCGGCCAATCAAAGGAAATCCCAAGTAGTCCTCAGCATGAATATAGCATCCTTCATAGATCACTGCAGGCAGGATCATTCTAATCACCCTGTTGACAGCACACACACTATACTTCGTCTCCAGCTTTACAACTGTTTCACCGTTCTCTTTCTTCAGCTGTGGTTCATATCCGGTACGATAAAAAATAAAAATGCCACATGAGATAAGCTATCAAAAGCCAAGTAATGGGAATCTTGGGTGTGAAAACATGCATCGGCCTAAATGCTTTACTTAAATATGCATATTAACTTCACTCTTCAGAAACTTCCTTAAGGACAGATATTTTCATTTAACATAACTCATGCAATAAGAGCCACTGGAATTAAGTCACTGCACCTTTTTGTCACCCACTTAAAGGCAATCTCTGCCTAGTTTTCAGGTCAATCATAACAGTTTTAGTCAAATGGCACAAACGTTATTAAAATTGCTGCACATGAAGTGCAATGTAGAAGCCACTGTACCAGACACTACAAGTTAACTGATTATCTTTCACCTGCATCAGGTAACAAAACCCTTAATAATTACTTCTTTGATACAAAATGTCTCTCTAGTCATGCAAATTGATGTTAACATAAAATACATTGCCCTCAGTGCAACAGTAATTTTGAGGGGGCCCATATAGCTTACAAGCATCATAAACATTTTGTATATCTTTTTAAGTTTGGAGTCTTGAATATTAAAGTTCCTAGTAGCGAGGCGCTTAAATAATAAATATATGATGTACAACACAGCTCTCTGTATGGCAGTTCCTTTTTGGAAACAGCTGCTTCCACAGCCCCTGTGATGAGAATGCAGAGTAACCCTGAAACCTTAGGAACATTTTAAAATATTTTAAGTGTTTAAGTTGACCCGGTAAATAGAGAGAGGAGGAACTTATGTGCAAAGTGCACTGCCTCTAGCATCTGAACTCAACGTTGGTGATACTTTTCATCTTACCTTTAGAGAGTAGTTAAGACAAGTCAGGCCAAGAAACAAAAAGTACAAAGTTCGGTAACAAACTCAAGATATGGGGCATGGATACACTGATAAATAGAAATACACCTTCGAAGGCGAGACTGGGATCAGATGAACAAGTTAGGCTCAAACACTAAAGCCCATCAGATCCAGACAAGGATAAAACATGTACCAGTGCAGCTTTGCCACCTTTTCAGTACACAACCAATGAAATATTGCAACTCAAAGTCCTGGAAACTTCTATTGTACTTGCAGAAGTTTCCTGGCCAGCTGGAGAGCCCCTTGGAAGTGACCACTGGAAGACTCAACTACAGCAGGATTTCAGAGTTGTAACATTTTCTGAAACAGGGCCTTTTTAGGTCTCGGCCTGCACCAGCGCTTGCGCTGGTCTGGCCGAGAGTTTTAGTAAGCGGGTTTTGGAAGTGCAAACACTGGCTTTCGGCTGGCGACCAGCTTGAGTTCACGATGGCGTGCACGCGCAGCTGCCATCTGTTGTTTCCTATCTCTTCCTCATTTCCTCGTCATGGCTCATTAACTCTCTGGACTATGATGTTTCAATCGCAGCAGCAGCTCACATTACCAACTGACGGCTCTGGACTACAGTCACATGAAAAACAACAGCGATTGGCATTGAAATGCAAGCTTTTTTTTGTCTAGTTAGAAATATTGCTTCGGTGGGTTGATTTCACCTTATATCGCTATTTGTTTGTTTGTTGCATCACTCAGCGCAACAACAGCATCACTCAGCGCAACAACAGCATCACTTAGCGCCACAACAGCATCACTCAGCGCCACAACAGCATCACTCCGCGCCACCACAACATCACTCTGCGCCACCACATCACTCCGCGCCACCACAACATCACTCCGCGCCACCACAACATCACTCCGCGCCACCACAACATCACTCAGCACCACCATAGCTTTACTCAGCGACACCACATCACTCAGCACCACCACAGGATGACTCAGCACCACCACAGGATGACTCAGCACCACCACAGGATGACTTAGCACCACCACAGGATGACTCAGCACCACCACCACAGCATCGCTCAGCACCACCACCACAGCATCGCTCAGCACCACCACCACAGCATCGCTCAGCACCACCACTGCATCGCTCAGCGCCACCACAGCATTGCTCAGCGCCACCACAGCATCGCTCAGCGCTGCCACAGCATCGCTCAGCGCCGCCACAGCATCACTCAGCGCCGCCACAGCATCACTCAGCGCCGCCACAGCATCACTCAGCGTCGCCACAGCATCACTCAGCGTCGCCACAGCATCACTCAGCGCCAAGACAATATCACTCAGCACCACCACAGCATCACTCAGCGCCAAGACAATATCACTCAGCACCACCACAGCATCACTCAGCACCACAGCAGTATCACTCAGCAACACCTGAGTATCATTCAGCATCACCCGAGTATCATTCAGCATCACCTCAGCATAGTCTCCGCAACAGTCACCACCACCACCACTACCACCTCAGCATCACTCAGCACCACCTCAGCCTGCTCTCGGAATCTTGCATCTGTTGATTCTCCCCTAGCGTCTGGCCGCTGCTAGTGTTATAATACAGGTACTAGTTCCCAACCTTCACCCTCCGATTGTTTATGCCCCCTCAAAAAAAAAAGCTTTAACAAACAACCATTGCAATAGGCAGAAACAAGTTGCCAGCATTGCAAGAACAAAAGAAAACTGAGGTAATTTTTTATTGTAAATACTTTTTTTAATATGGTCGTTCAGTTTTACATAATGCCTTCTTGGTCATATATAAAGTAACAAAAATGCTTCTGACACTTTTTTATTATAACTTTTCAGCATGCCGCACAGCAGCCACTCTTCTCTACAGCACAGCTTGAAGACATTGGCAAAGTCAATAGCTCTAGCTAAACACTTATAAGGCCCCAAAGGCGAGACCTATTGGCTATGCCAATGCTTGTTTTTTGATGACATGGATTTTGGGGATTTTTTACTAGGTCCCCAGAACCCATGTCAAAAGCGCTTCTTGTACAGAATATACAATGAGCTGTGGAAGATTTCTCAACAGGAAGCTGCTGAGAGATTGCACGAGATTGATAGGGTTAACCTAGAGAAATTTTTGACTGTAGTTGACAACGGTATGACCACTCTATCATCCAGAATTTGTTCACTGGGTCACATAGTGTCTTCCACGATTGACATATTACAACAAGACATGTCTATATTACAACATGGACAGTCAAAAATAAAAGTTAATAGAAATGTTGAGTTGAACGTTACAAACGTTAATTTCTGGCCACGTGCCATGGCGTTACATCAACAGTACAAATCTGTTTTCAGCTTATGATCTAACAGAAAGACTGTTGACAATGGCACGTAGAGATGCGAAATATACCATGTTGCACATTGAAAAATTAGACCAATTACCTTTTACGGTGGCTGAGACACCATCCACTGACTGGATACTCCATGGTTACATCACCCGATCGGTCACAGCCTTTCAATTCCAATATTGTCTCCAATACCAACAGGTAGGCAGATCTAAAGGGCTAGGGGAAGGACACGCTTCTACAAGGCCAGAGCAGGTGCAAGGTCTTTCCCTTACCTCTCAGCCAAGACCTGGAATGACCTCCCCCTTTACCTCCGGAGAAGCCAGACACTGCACCAATTCAGGAAGTACCTCAAGACCTGGCTCTTTGAATGACCCAACGGAGCTGCTTCACCCACCCCCCAGCGCCTTGAGACCCTAACGGGTGAGAAGCGTGCTCTACAAACGCTGATTGCTTGATTATGTGCACGAGTATTGGGAATTACCGTTCAGGTTTAGATGAAGGAATGGGGACACACGTTTTTCTTAGTGGCTCCGACTGTGAAGATGCCTTAAGCCGCTCCTTGGTCTACAAGGACATTTCTCTCCATGGGGCATGCAATGCTTCAATTGTTATGTCCTTCAGGTTAGTCCCATTATGTACATACCGATTACATACATTTTGTCCCATCCACACGACATAACGGTCTTACACAGGTGACCTTTTACCTAGTAGCTTACTTCTGTCGCTCCGACATCAGGCTCTTGGTACCATATCTTAATCCCTGTACCTGACATACATAAACATGTCCCCAGGCACAGTAGATTTATTCTGTATAAGGGTCACCAACTTTTTTTTCATCCATGGCCAACAGCCAGCTGTGCATGATCATGTTTGTTTAGAAAAGGTTTAGCAGAGGATTAGCAAATGTTTTCAAAACATATTGATTCTGGAAAAACCCTGGAGTGACCACTTTAGTATAAAAGACTCTCACCCCCCCTTACAAGACAGAGGAGAATTCCTTCCAGGCTGGACCGAGACTCTGCAGGCTGATCCTTCAACAGGCAGAGACCTGACATCCATTGCGGGGCGCCATCCTTGACGCAGAGACGGGGTCCTTCATTCAGAACCATCAGGTGAGGGGTTAGTACTTCCCCGGGGAATTCTTGGCTCCATTAAGTTCCATTAGGACATATCCTAGCACTTACACATACATGCTTCACCTACACATCTAGGCTAGGCACAGTTAGGTAGGCTACACATTGTAGGAGTAAGCCAATGCTATTGTTTTATATAATCTGCTTTTATCTATCTTATTGGCACTATGGTAGAAATGTATCTGCTATTTACGATATTGGTACTAGCAATCACATTTGTCTGCTCCTGTCTTTTGATTGTTGCAGCTAACATGTTTCATACTAGACTGACGCTTGACCAATAAATAATTATTGAAACTGTTCCAATCGTCCTTCTATGTATTCTGAGAAAAGCAAGCACGAGTGACTGAGCAAAAGATACCGTATTGTTTTCACGATACCTGAGGAATCAGGGTTGTCATGTTCAGTGGTTGCCAGAAACTACATACACCACTGTAGAATACAGGGGGGTGGTAGTTGCACCGTAGAGCTAGCTGGTCTAACAGCTGACTCATCCAGTGGGGGTGTCCAGAGTCTGTCTGCATACCAAGCCCTCAGTTTAGGTCATCCAAAACGCGCAGGTCCTGGGGGCTCCTAGGAACCACACGACATGGCGCCGCCAACGTTGGTTAGGTTCTTATATTAACAGTAAAATCTGAGTAGTTCAGTCGTGCTTTCTCAGACAATCCTACTTACATTTTCCAGAGACATCTGAAATGGGAAGGTTAATCAGCCTCAGCTGAGCAGGCACACCCTGTGTATTGGCTGAAGGTTTTAAACAAGCTTGTAAGGATTAAAAGTTCCCCTATTGTGCTAAACCCTACCTCTTAAAACCTTTACTTTCTTCTCCTTTCAAAATGACTGAACACGCAAATAGCGGTGGAAGTGAGGAAGGAGACGAATTTTCTAACGCTCTTAACATTACAGAAAACTGCCGACAGGCAGTAACTCTGAAATTGTTAGAACATGGACTACCTGCAACAGGTGGCTATGTTACCTTCATGATTGAGGCACACAAAGTGTTCGGATCAGAGGTATTCTATTCCTGGGTGAAATTCCCACCTGCAGATCCACAGACACTATTATTTCAAGAATACATTGAAGTGGTTCCACAGGAAAAATACATCCCATACAAGGACATTGAAGACCCGTTAACTTACCAGCAACATAGAAACTGGTTTAAAGGCGACCTAAAACACAAAACTTCAGTCGTAAGACTCGGTCCGCTCAGCATAGGAGAGACGTGGCCTGTCTATAGCGACATACACTCCACATCCTGGGCCTGATTCACAGAACTAACTTACGTCAAAAACGTAAAGTTAGTACTTTTTGGTATTCACAGAATACACTTACTCATTTTGGTATTCACAGAATGAACTTACTCATTTCGGTATTCACAGAAGTTAGTAGTCCTAACTTTAGGACTCCTAAATGCCTTCTGTGAATACCGAAAGTCTTAAAGTTAGGATTTTTCTCAGTTTAGGAGTAGTAAAGTTCTAAACTGAGAAAAATCCTAACTTTAAGACTTTCGGTATTCACAGAAGGCATTTAGGCGTCCTAAAGTTAGGAGTCCTAACTTTACTACTCTTAAACTGAGAAAAATCCTAACTTTAAGACTTTCGGTATTCACAGAAGGCTTTTAGGAGTCCTAAAGTTAGGACTACTAACTTCTGTGAATACCGAAATGAGTAAGTTCATTCTGTGAATACCAAAATGTGTAAGTGTATTCTGTGAATACCAAAAAGTACTAACTTTACGTTTTTGACGTAAGTTAGTTTTGTGAATCAGGCCCCCTGAGATAGACACACTCCCAGGAGGAGAAGTGCGTACACTTTACAAAGAAGTAGTAAGGCTATACAGACATATTGTCCAGTTCATCATGCGAACACTCACATTACAACCTGCGAGAACTGCTCCACATGGTGCAGTCCAGTCCCACCACACACCAACAATAACACCTCAAACACTAAAAGCAGTAATGGGTGCGTTCCCATCAAAAAGGGATCAAGTACCTTTCTGAATTGCCCAGAAAATTGCACAGCTGGAAGCAGTATTTCCCCATACAGGACCGCAGGAAAAACACAGAATGTTAACAATTTGCTTGCCAATGGGAACGGTTCCCTCAATTGAGGATTGTACCTCATGGGGAACAATCTTTGCTGCAGTATATATTAGAATACATGGTACCCCAACCATATCAGTTATTCCTGAAGTATTGAAACAGACACAGAATGATGCTTGACCAATAAATAATTATTGAAACCGTTCCAATCGTCCTTCTATGTATTCTGAGAAAAGCAAGCACGAGTGACTGAGCAAAAGATACCGTATTGTTTTCACGATACCTGAGGAATCAGGGTTGTCATGTTCAGTGTTTGCCAGAAACTACATACACCACTGTAGAATACAGGGGGTGGTAGTTGCACCATAGAGCTAGCTGGTCTAATGGCTGACTCATCCAGTGGGGGTGTCCAGAGTCTGTCTGCACACCAAGCCCTCAGTTTAAGTAATCCAAAACGCGCAGGTCCTGGGGGAACCACACGGCATGGCGCCGCCAACGTTGGTTAGGTTCTTATATTAACAGTAAAATCTGAGTAGTTCAGTCGTGCTTTCTCAGACATTCCTACTCACATTTTCCAGAGACGTCTGAAGTGGGAAGGTTAATCCGCCTCAGCTGAGCAGGCACACCCTGTGTATTGGCTGAAGGTTTTAAACAAGCTTGTAAGGATTAAAAGTTCCCCTATTGTGCTAAACCCTACCTCTTAAAACCTTTACTTTCTTCTCCTTTCAAAATGACTGAACACGCAAATAGCAGTGGAAGTGAGGAAGGAGACGAATTTTCTAACGCTCTTAACATTACAGAAAACTGCCGACAGGCAGTAACTCTGAAATTGTTAGACCATGGACCACCTGCAACAGGTGGCCATGTTACCTTCGTGATTGAGGTACGCAAGGTGTTCGGATCAGAGGTATTCTATTCCTGGGTGAAATTCCCACCTGCAGATACACAGACACTATTATTTCATGAATACATTGAAGTGGATCCACAGGAAAAATACAGCCCATACGAGGACATTGAAGTCCCGTTAACTTACCAGCAACATAGAAACTGGTTTAAAGGTGACCTAAAACACAAAACTTCAGTCATAAGACTCGGTCCGCTCAGCATAGGAGGAGCGACGTGGCCGGTCTATAGCGGCATACACTCCACATCCTGAGATAGACACACTCCCAGTAGGAGAAATGCGTACACTACCAAAGAAGTAGTAAGGCTATACAGACATATTGTCCAGTTCGTCATGCGAACACTCACATTACAACCTGCGAGAGCTGCTCCACATGGTTAAGTCCAGTCCCACCACACACCAACAATAACACCTCAAACACTAAAAGCAGTAATGGGTGCGTTCCCATCAAAAAGGGATGAAGTACCTTTCTGGATTGCCCAGAAAATAGCACAGCTGGAAGCAGTATTTCCCCATACGGGACCGCAGGAAAAACACAGAATGTTAACAATTTGCTTGCCAATGGGAATGGTTCCCTCAATTGAGGATTGTACCACATGGGGAACAATCTTTGCTGCAGTATATATTAGAATACATGGTACCCCAAACATATCAGTTATTCCTGAAGTATTGAAACAGATGCAGAATGAGTACGGGGCAGGACCTGCCCTGGACTTGGGGATGAAACTGATGGGTAATTTTGACCAAGTCTTGGCAATTATGCTGGGCAACATCAAGGGGGAAGCTGCTGCGGTGGATATACGCCAACGCCTAAGGGAAACACCTCCTGTGAACCAGGGGCGTGCATTACCAAAAATTATCGAAGAAACCTTTGCTACATTAGGTAGAGATAGTTTGGGAGCCAAACCAGGGAAACCACAAGTGGTGAGTAATTCTGACAAGGATAATTTAAAGCAAGCACCCACTTCTTCTAAAAAGAAATGGGCTAATAGTCAACATAAAAGTAATAATAACAGAAACACTTCACGATCAAGGGGTGGGTCTCCCCAACGGGAGTCCTCTGAAAAGAGGTACAACCTTAGGAATCGTGATAACATTAGGAAACCTGACAGGTATCAGGATACTGATACACGTTCCTTTCGTTCCTTACAGGGTTCATCAAAAAGCTCGGAGAGGCAAGGACGGTCAGAACAAAAAATTGAAGATCGACCAAAGGGAAAAAGGGAAACACATCGCACTTCAGATTTCATTATCAAACAGGAAGAGCAACCTAAAGCAAAGACTCAATTCAAAAAGAAGAAAGTAGCTGGCTTAAAAATTAGAAATGCCCAGGTTACTGAGGACTCCGCTTCTGAACGGTGAATGGGCTCTGACGATGCTAGATAGCGCGGCAGAAGTAACAATAGCCCGCCAGAACCTGAAGGAATTGCTGGTGACAGCAGAATTGAATGAATACATCACGGTGGAAACACCAGATACACGAGTCAGTGTCCCACACCGTCTACACAAAATTAATCTCCAAATTGAGAGGGACATCTCAAGAAAAATTAAAGGTCTCTTTTGGGAAAATGTGACATTTGGATATGACATCCTGTTAGCAGAAAAAGATTGGCTGCCTGAATTTATAATGGATTGCCCAAAAGGTGAAAGCATAATTTTGCCTGCTTTTTCCGACCTCGTTTCTGTTTCTTTAAAACACTCATACGTGCGGGAGTGGGCGCAAGCGCTAGCTGCGGCATTATACCGCAACCATGTAGGGTGGGACGTGGAGTCAAAACACCACGAAATCCCATTAAAAATTACTCCAACTCCACAGTGACAGTACTCTATTAAAAATGAAGCGAAGGGGGGGCGTGGCTAGCAGCCGGAGAAAATGGCCGCAGCCTAGGGAGTCTCCGTCACCCGATTATCTACCCCAGAAATCCGTACAGTCATCCGTTGGTGTTAGACATCGTGAGGCAGCGCATGAGGTGTCGGAAAGACTAGTGCCTCTGATGCCCGTAGTCCGGAATCAATCCAACGTTCCACAGCGTATCGGCACCGAGTGAGAGGAACGCGGCCTATCCTGAGGGTGTGAGCCGGGGACTAAAGTTAGCCCAGAGCTGCCGGTGCTGAACTGCGAGACCTGAAACCCACTGATGAGCGGCGTATAGCGCGACCACAGACGGCAACCCGACCAGCCCCCGGGGCGGTATTTGATCGGTCGGAGTGAGGCACTGGGCAGACCCTCCACAGAAGCGGCGGATACGAGAACCTGGGAGGTCGACGAGGGCTGCACTCTGTGACGCGGCCGGAACTTGCGGAGGACCGGGAGAGACCGGGAGAGACTGGTGGCTGATGTGCGGGCCCAGAACACGCACGAGAACTGGCTGCGAGGCGACCAATGAGGCGATGCAGCAAGGGATTAAGAGCAGCCAGGAGCGGTGCGACCGGCCAGAAATGTATTGATGCACCCTGCCAGGTGGAATAGAGCATGCACTTAAAAACACTGCCCCCACGCTCTTGCAGCTGTTGACGCTGTGGACCGCTCCTCCCCCCTGGGGGGTTTGAAGACGCTGGGGACCCCGGGGCAAGGTGCCTAGTGAGGCAGCCCGCTACAGATCACACCACGGGTGAGTGACTTGCGGCTTGGGGCCACAGCTATATTCCAGGCATGACGGAGGCACCGGCTCCCTTCAGTTAAACAGCGGTAGGATTTACCAGCCTCGCAGCGAGTTGCACCAGCCATGCGGTGTACCCGCCACGCGCTACACAGCCTCAAAGAGAAGAGCCAGAGAGTGCTGTGCCACACGACCTTCTGCGGCTTCCTCGGTCCCCCGTTGACGCAGCAGTGAGGCGACTGGTCGGGGATGGAAACCCGATAGGCCGCGTGTGCGGTGACAGCGCACTGGCAGGCAGCGGTGAGTACCACCCCAGTACCGGAGCGTCCCGAGTAGCTTTGACCACGGCCGAGATGGGGAGTAGAAACCATAAGGGCCCGAACCAGGCGAAGCTCGAAAAATATGCTTATACCAAGACACAGCCAGAGTCCGCGGACCATAGCACCACATCTACGTCAAGTTCTGTGGCCACTGGGAAGCAGGAAATCACATTACAAGACATTCTGACCACACTAAACAACGTTCATGCGTCTCTAGATTCACGTATTGGGTCGCTGTCGACGGAACTTTTCCTAATCCGTGCTGACTTTAATAAAATGACCACTAGGGTATCGGAGGTGGAAACCACTACGACGACTCTGGTGAGCGACACAACTGCTCTTCAGAAGCAAGTGCGACAACTCGAGGTGGACAACAGACTGATGGCCGCTAAACTCAAAGACCAGGAAGGCCGGTCGAGGCGGAACAACATCCGAATCATAGGTGTGCCGGAACGCACAGGTGATCCAGCCCTAGATCTCTTTGTTGAAGACCTTATTACAAATCACCTCCAGCCACGGGGTCTCTCCAACTATTTTTCAGTGGAAAGAGCACACCGAGTTCCGGGGGGACAGCCGAGACCGGGGGCGCCTCCGACACCCATTCTTGCTCGCATTTTCAACTACCAAGATCGCGACGTGATACTGCAGACTGCCCGTGCCGCCCCACCACTGCGTCTTGAACACAGCACCATCACAATCTTTCCGGACTATACGGCGGCAGTAACAAAGCAACATCGTGGATTCCTCGATGTCAAGAAGGAGCTTAGGAACCGTGGACTCAAGTACTCAATGCTGTTCCCAGCTAAGCTGCGAGTAGAGGCCGAGGGTAAAGCGTGGTTTTTTGTAACGCCAGAGGAAGCCCAGGAATGGCTGGAGGGCTGGCGCCGGATATCGAGGCCCGATAACAATGGCAGAGGAGGCGGACAACGTGTGGGGGAGGACTCATTGGGAAGACCAGGAGAGACAGGAGCAACGGACAGGTCATCGCAGGTGAACGGAGAAGAATGAGCACACCCATACTACCACGGATCACTGGCGCTGCTGACTGGACTGACTTCCGGTACATGTTGATCGGCAGATCAGTCCCAGAACTCTATTTCTGAATGAGTGTTAATGTGGCGGGTGTATCTTTGCAGAAGGTTGAGCGGCCACGAGACAGCTCTGAGACAAGTATCTGTATAATATAGCTGCATCTCGACCGCACCGACTACTGAACATGACAATGCCATTAAGATAACCGATGAAGCAAAGGGAGGTTCAAGGGAGAGGCGGATGACTCTCTCCCCCATTACGGTATTGGGGATGGGTATGAAGCGCTCTGCGAAGTTGGGGAGGCGGGTAGTTCAGGTTCTGTCAAGCAGGGAGGCAGGGAGGAGGGAGGGAAGGGGGGACAGTTTCTTGATTTATGTTATTTGTTGTTTATATGTGTATTATGGGCAACGGTTAGACACCACCACCTGGGCAACACGCCTCTGACACAGTGTCACTACATCTTCAATGACAAGCACACAAGACGTGGTAGAAACGGTAGTACAGGTTCAGCGGGGGCCTGATCCACCTAAACCCCTCCACACTCCGAGTACCCCCCTGTCACTACTCACATGGAATGCCCACGGACTGGGCGATAAGATTAAGAGGGGACTGGTTCTACAATACTTGAAACGGCACTCTCCGGCAGTAGCCCTGCTTCAGGAAACGCACCTGGTGGGCTCTTCCTGTAAAGCCCTGGACCGGAGGGGATTTAAGATGGTGATACACTCCGAGTTTACCTCGGGATCACGGGGGTGGGTATCCTAGTACGGAAACAATTCCCGATAGTAATTAAACAGACATGGAAGGATGAGCAGGGCCGTTTCGCAGCCATCGCATGCCAATGGGAGGGACGGGCCTATAACATAGTCTCAGTATATATCCCTCCGGCGCTCCACTCTGTAGCTTTCCCCGCCCTTAGCACATTCCTGCTCGTCCTGCCAAAGGGAGAATTCCTGAATGGTGGAGATTTTAACGCAGTGATCTCTGGTACTCTGGATCGTCA
Organism: Calotriton arnoldi; assembly: GCA_963921515.1. Lineage (NCBI taxonomy): Eukaryota > Metazoa > Chordata > Amphibia > Caudata > Salamandridae > Calotriton > Calotriton arnoldi. Next base: position 1,412,472 of record CAWUFW010004956.1, on the reverse strand, counting down.
GCCCCCCAAAGTCCTAAGTGGTTCCTTGAGGTGCTCGGCCTTATTGATGCTTGGCTTTTCCATTACCCCGAGACCCGACAGTTTACTTTCCATTCGGGAGTACACAATAGGCTCTCACGAATAGACTATATTTTAGCATCAGCGGACAGTCTGGGAAACATACTAGATATCACCACCCTCCCTAGAGGTATTTCAGATCACTCTCCAGTGATGATGACATATGCATGCCGGACTCCGACCCAACGTCGTATTTATCCCATTTACTGGGATATTTGCAGAACTCTAAAATCCTTAAAAGTGTCACTACCGCAACACTATTTTAACGACAATGCACACTCAGTAGATTCCCCTATAACACTCTGGGAGGCCTATAAGACGGTCATTAGGGGCCAGGCCATTGCATCTATAGTAGGTCACAAAAACAAAAAGAAGGCAGAGATAAGTACCCTAGAATTGGAATTGGCCCAAGCAGAGGGGCTTTATGCCCAACACCCAACGAGAAAGACGGCCCAAGCTCTTAATCTTAAGCAGCAGGAATATAAGAGCTACCTAGAGGAAGACACTAAAATTTGACTCCAGGCCACGCAGCACAAAATATATGAGGTTGGGGATAAGGCGGGGAAACTTCTGGCCTGGCTTGATAAGAAAGAACGTTCCAGTAGGTGGATTGCACAACTACATACAGGTGATAAAGAAATCATTACAGACCCACAGGACATAGTGAATGAATTAGCAAAACACTACCAACAGGTATACACACCGACATCCTCGACAACGATTGAGGAAGCACAAGCCTTTATCAAAGATATTAAAATGCCCACACTAACGCCAGAGGCAGCTTTAACACTTGACGCTACCCTCACCACAGATGAGATACAATTGGCAATTGGGGCAATACAGTCAGGGAAAGCGGTGGGACCTAACGGTATACCCATCGAACTCTATAAAAAAACTGCGTCCACCATCCCCCCGTATCTTCTAAATATATACATGACCAGCCTGGAGGCAGGGGAACTCCCGCGAGATCAGCGTATTGCCACTATAGTCGCAATTCATAAACCTGGGAAGCCTGCCGAAGACTGTGCATCATACCGCCCTATATCATTAATTAATGCAGAGGCCAAAATCCTCGTTAAACTCCTGGCGGCCAGATTGACCCCTCATCTCGCCGCCTTAATACACCCAGACCAATCCGGCTTTATGCCCAACAGGAACACAGCCCTAAATTTAAGACGACTACATGGAGTAATGGCGCGTATTCCCTTTATTCAGGAAGCAGCTGTCATACTCTCCTTAGATGCCCGTATGGCCTTTGATATGGTTGAATGGCCCTTCCTCTTTGCAGTGCTGCGACACTTGGGTTTCAGCCCCAAATTCTGCACCTGGGTGCGATTGCTGTACTTGGGGCCGCTGGCTCATGTGACAGCGAACGGCCACTTGTCGGAGGATTTCCCGTTGGGGCGGGGAACGCATCAGGGGTGCCCCCTATCACCGCTTTTGTTCGCCCTAGCTCTGGAGCCACTGGCTGCATGGATTCGGTGGACACCTAATATCCGAGGGCTCCATTGGGCGGATGGATTGGAGGACGCATATCCTTGTATGCTGATGATGTGCTATTACATATAGCATCCCCCAGACGGTCCATCCCTGTGCTGCTGAATATATGTGACTTATTTGGTCAGGTTTCGGGGTACACCATCAATTGGGCCAAGTTGCTTATATATGTTCTGCATGGCCCACCGCCACAGCTCCCGCCTGGGTGTAATCTACAGATAACACAGGGAGGTTTTAAGTACGTAGGAATCCATATCACTCCGCTATCGGATGAATTCATGAAAAAAAAACTCATGCCACCATTGGAACGACTCAAACGTGACGCGGTACACTGGCAATCCCTACCGTTAACGTTGCTCGGTAAATCGGCACTTTTTAAGATGATGGCGCTTCCCAGGTTTCTTTATGCCCTGCAGAATGTGCCATTTCTGGTTCTGCCAAGCTACTTTAAGGCAATAGCGGCGGAAGTCTGTAATTTACTCTGGGGGAAAAAGCCGGCACGCATTGCCATGAACAAATTGGTTAAGGGCTGGTACGATGGGGGCATAGCACTTCCAAACACACAGCTATGTTACTGGGCGTCTCAGCTGACGGTAATCAATCAATGGATCCACGCACCACAAACAGATCCCGCGTTTAGAGCGGACAGACATGAGTTGGGGGAGGGAGGAATAATGCGGGCATTATACACTAGAAAGCAGACTACCCCACTGATTGGACCTACGGCGCACACCGTCCAGATTTGGTACATAGCACTCAAAAAACTGGGCTGGGACGGTGTCTTAACCCAACTCACTCCACTCTGGGAAACACAACGTTTAGGACGACTTCGGAATAGTAAGGGCTTCTGCCGATGGGATTCTATCGGCATATCATCGGTGGGGGACTTATGGATCAAGGGAGAGGTAGCTACCTTCGCCCACCTCCAAGAACAGTTTGAACTGGCACCTTTTGAAATATTTAGATACACACAGATCAGGCATGCACTAAGGGCAGCCATACCAGCTGGCACCATACTTCCGGAGGCCTCCCCCCTAGAGGACAGGTTGTTGACGGATTACATGGCCAAGAAGGCCACTTCCCTTACCTACCGCAAACTTACCAACAATTTACCAGATCCTATGACGGCCCTCCGCGAACGGTGGTCCGACGAACCTGGGGACTTAGATGACACAGACTGGCAGGAGGCGCTCTCCTCACCGCGTGAAGTAGCGATATCCTCCAGACTAAGACTGGTGCAACTAAAAATACTACACCGAACATACTATACCAGAGTGATCCTACAGAAAATAGGGGGGGCCGAAACCTCGCTTTGTCTCCGGAACTGTGGGTGTCATGATTCCATGCCCGAAATGATTCCATGCCGGAAATGTATCATGGCCCTTACAGCACAGACATAGAGTCTGCATATTCCCAGAAAGAAACCCACCCCTGTCCCGTGCATCCAGCACTCCAAGTTATGTAAGCCTAGGTGTTGTGAAAGTATATACTAAACTTGGTTATGTCTCTGCTTGTTTAATCAAGTGTTTATCGTATGTCACTGGTTTGGCCAATGCTTGTTTATCGTATGTCACTGGTTTGCTAATGCTTGTTTAATCATAACCACAGTGTTTCAATTACTAAGATTGAAGATTGTTTGTAAAACTTCCGTTCGGTATTGTAAAAGGCTTCTGTGAAAGCTTTCAAAGGATAGAAGAATGAGAAAACGCTTCAAGCTGCACTCGCGTACAGACTGCATCAAAATAAAGACTTCATTTGACTGCACGTTGCCTCGCGTCTGAACGCATGCAACGTAGCAGCCGTTTTGGGTGCGGTTCGGATGTGGCATGGCTATAGAATGCCACACCCAAGTTCCAGAAGGTGCTTAGCCTTCAGACTGCGGTTGCGGTGACATCTTCTCTGCTTACCTGAGCGTTTCCGGTTTCCTTGGACTTCAGCTTCTGCAGCCTCCACGATTCCTGAAAAGACAAGGAGAGAAAGAAAGCTAAGTAATTTCTTGATTCTTGTGTACAGAAGGCGCCCATTGCAAGACAGCAGAAACTAACAGCGCGCATAAGGAAAAAGACAATTTTTGGAACCTCTTTTTTGAATTACAGAAAAGACATTTTCGTAAAGCACAATTTGTATAAAGACTTTAGAAGTGAAAATCTTAAGAATATTAATAATGTTATAGGAGTATGTTTCTATGTTTGGTGCATATAATTTATTTCAAAATACAGAATCGAGTGATGGAGCAAAGAAGGAAATTACGTCCCTAAACAAATACTTCTTGTTGCCTCGCAGGTCGACAACAGGAATTCATCAGCGTCTGAGTCCGGCCCTCCTCCCTAGTTTCTATTTTGTAGCCATAGTGTAATTACATGATCACTGGTTATACTCTAGGGGTTCTGGGAGGTTGGCTGATAGCGTCTCTGCGAAACACAGCCAAGCACCTTACAGGTGAGAGAACAACATCTTGCAGGTAAGAGTGTGTTGGTAACCTGACAGTGGGGTGGAGGGTACGCTTTACCACACACTATGGCAGTGCCCACGAATTGTGCCCTACTGGACGGCAGTTATGCGAACCATTACTCAAGTGGGGGGAGTCTCAGTGCTACCTGAGCCCAAGCGATGCCTCCTAAATGTCTGGTAGGCCACGGATCTCACTCACGCTTCACAGGACTGGGCGACGTTTGGGATGATGCTCGCAAAACGAAATATAGCTAAATTATGGGGGTCACAATCCATTCCAACACTCCACGACTGGTGTAAAGATATGGATGGAGCCATGGTGGCAGAGAAGGCGGCATATGTACGCCGCGGCTGCCCCAAGAAGTGGGAGAGAATATGGGGAGCCTGGAACACATATAGGGGGAATATCTGTACTCCGCCTCGGACCGTGTCGGATACAGCTTCTGACTGAGGGTGGCGGGTGGAAGGAGGCTGCTCGCAACTGTCTACCAAATATAATGTATTGAATGTAATGTGATCATGTGTATATTAATATGAGAAGAGACGTGAAATGTTTAACATAAGGCAACTTGTAACCGCTTAATTTGTGCCCTGTTATCAATAAAAAGAGTTTTTAAAAAAAAATGAAGTGAAGAAACAGGTTAAAGAAATCTTAGACCAACTGAAATACCAAGGTGTGATTGAAACTTGCACCTCCCCGATGAACAACCCTGTTTCCCGTAATGAAACCTGACAACACATACCGTTTAGTTTTAGATTACAGACATTTGAACACATGCACAAAAACATTTGCAGTCCAGAACGCACACAGCGCCGCATTGATGAATAACATCGTGCGGAAAAAATACAAAACAACACTAGACATCTCGAATGGATTCTTCTGCCAAAATATAGCTTCTGAAAGCCGATATTTGACAGGATTTTCTGCCCTTGGCTCTCAGCGTCAGTTTTGTCGCATACCCCAAGGTTATAAGAACAGCCCTGGGCTATTCTAGGCAAGAGTGTCAGAGCTATTACAAACTTATGATGAACAGGCAATGTCCTATGTAGATGATATTTATCTGACAAACGATGAATTACCTGATCACTTGTGCAGGGTGAAAAACATAATTGTTGGTTTTGCCAATTTAGTCTACAAATTTAACTTAAAAAAATAGCCCATCTCAGCGTCCTATTTTTGGGTATCAAGTGAAGGCAAAAGTCTTGCAGCGAACGTTTTAGAAAAGTGCGCGCTAATTCAGCCTCCAAAGACTCTGAAGGGTTTACAATCCATTTTAGGATTTTTAAATTTTGGCAGAACATACATTCCAGACTATGCAGAAAGAGTCAAACTTTCTACGATCTAATCAGACCAGACTTCACAGCAAACAAGTGGACTCAAAAACATACAGACACTCTATGTTCAGTTCAGGCTGACATTATAGCTTCAAAACACTTGCAAACGCGAGTAAACGTCCGAAACCTGGTAATACGGGTCATCCCCGGGTTATCAGGGTATACTTTTATCACGTTCAATGAAGGTGAGACAGTTCCTATTGCATACAAATCTCATCTGTACACAAATGCTGAAAATCGATATGCAGCAGCAGAAAAAAATCTGACAGCAGTACAGACTGCTGTAGTGAGAGAAAGAGCACTAGCACAGGGGAAACGCATTATCGTTGTGACCCCCGATACCAACTTTAGAAGCGGTAACTAAAGCCAGCATTCCAAATGCAAAGGCACTGCATCCAAGATGGATACAATGGGCTAATTCTCTCACTGCAACAGATGTAGAATACAGATACAACTCCAGACTTAGAACACAAACGTTCCTGCAATACGAACAAGAATACCCTCTACCAAATGAAATCTTGCCTCTTGATCAGTAAACGTACATCATTTATACTGACGGTTCTGCGCAACCTGCCATAGGAAGTAAACAGCAGTATAGCGCTGCATGCGCTATAGTGAAAGGTCGGATGCAGGATGGTAAGTTGCACCCAAGCAATACGACTACTCAATCTTTGGGAGATTGTACAGCGCAGTTGGCAGAACTGAAAGCCCTGATACTAGCACTACAGTATACGGACGGGAATTCCCCACACTGATTGTGTGCGATTCGTTTTACTGTGTGCAATCTTACAATGAATATCTTCACTACTGGGGCCAGAATGGGTTTAGAGACGCCAAGGGTGGCACGATAAAACACAAATTGTTATGTGAACAAGTGGCAAAGCTGAAAGCATGCCTGCCACGGGGTCAGGTTATCCACACTTTGAGTCATAAGCGTGTTGGCATACACATTGAAGGGAATTCACTGGTTGATGAAGCCGCCAAGGCGACAGAGCAAACTACTGCCGTTGCCGCAATCACTCGTTCGTACATGAGAATAGACGGAGATATACTAGTAGCTATCAATGCCTCAAAGAACGGCTCACCCGTCCTGCCAAAAGGTTTTCCACTCAAGTACTCCTACAAGTTAGATGTGCATAACACACCGTCGCTCAAATTCCAGGAGTGGGGGATAGAGTAATACCAAACAAAGATCGCAGATTATGTTTAATACTAGCTACACACGAGGGTCTGGGCTCAGCACACGCAGGAGTCATTGCAACAATTTCATTATTGAAGTAGCGGTACTGGTGGTCAGGGCTGACAAAACAAACAAAAGACTATGTCCTGACGTGCGATATTTGCCAGCAGATGAAGGGTTCCACCATTCACAAGCCACCACAAACACCATTACTGATTTCAGACAGATCTCTCCCATGTGTCTATTTGGACCACTGTGGCCTTTTAAATTCTGACGGGGCTTACAAGTACATCTGGGTGGCAGTGGATTCATGCTCTAGATTCCTATGGGTTTGGCCCCAGCGCTCGGCTGACGCTCAAACTGTTATAAAGGATTTGCGAGTCTTCATCTGGACATACGCAATTGGCACGTTACATTCCGACCGTTGTCCGGCGTTTAGCTCTAGGGATTGCAAGGAAGCCATGGAAAGTATGGGCGTGGCCTTGCGGTATTCCTCCCCCTACCATCCCGAGGGAAATTCGGTGGTGAAGAGGAAAACCGGGACCTAAAGCAGCCCTTAACAGCTAGGGTATTAGGCGCGGGTGGTACATGGATCATTCACCTATATGGGGTCCAGAGGGCACTAAACAACATGCCAAGAAAGTCCTTGGGAGGTCGTACCCCCTTATGAAATCCTGTTTGGGACAAGAATGTGGGTACCTGATCGCGATTGTGCCAGCACAGTGGCAGATGCAAAACCATTTGAACTGAATGATCGTTTGGCTGTTTTACAGGAACTCAATGAATTCCGAGCGTTACAAAGCAACATGCAAGTCACACGCACTGCCACTGGGGGAGTGAAACCAATTCCAGCAAGACCTGCCTGGATCCCGAAGATTGGGGACCTTGTCAGGGAAAAGATTGTGGACAGAAGAGAGTTTGGGCCATCTTACAGAACAGCTGTACCTGTCCTGGCGGTTGTGGGAACAAGAACAGTACTACTTCCGCCTCTTGCCGGCAAAAAAGAAAAAAGATTTGTCTCCATTGATCTGATCAAACCACATCATGTGGCCGATCCTCAACAGAAGGCCACGTGGGGTCCTGAGTAGCCGCAGACCTCCTCTTGCTACTATACAGGGAGTTCAGATGGAAAGACTAATAACCTTTCAAGACTCACCTACACACTGTGAAGGAGTAACGGATTATGGAGTACAAATCACACCAGTTGAAATTGATAAACATCAAGAAGAAACAACAATGCAAGTTGCAATTCGGCCCAACAATGATGTCTACGTTAATGTGCCTTCAAACAACACATCTGCCAGTTCTACAAAACCTGCGGAGCTACCAAAGATAGATCGAACTGCGTCTGGCTACTTCATCAACTTTGATGATTTCTCTTCAGATCCAAGTGAACCTGATCAAACGCCACCCACTTCAAAGAAAGAAACAGTTCGCCAATTCCATCTTTTGCTCAAAAAGACTTACTTAGTGCCACCTTGGTTGCATATTTGGTTCGTAATAGGGGTAGTATACCTGTTAATTTAGATTGGTATAGTAACTGTCTTTCCTACTTCTGAATGGACGCTTTCTCCCAGAACCCTCTGCAGTACAATCTGTGAACTTGGTCCTGAAACCACATACATCATCACACCGTGAACAAAGAGACTTGCCCCTGGTGAACATTACAGCAATTCCAATACCTTATGGTATAGTTTGTGATAAACTTTCTTATGATGTATATGGCCCCACTGAACATTTGAAAATTCCACATTTGTTTAAAATTTCTTTAAATGATTTCCTTACCCCAGTATACTATCTGATGATTGGGAAATTGAGACTGTAAATACTATGCTCACAGATTTAGAACACTCTGCTACATTTTCTTACAGGGAATTGTATGAGGATACAACTGACTATGATAACATGTTTTGTTACCAGCATTATGGTCATCATTTTTTGCATAGAGCAAGTGTACCACGCACTGCCAATGTGTACCATCAATGAGAACATTGCCCAACACCACCAAAAGGTATTTCTGCCACATGCACACAGAAGTTCGCATACTTTTCAGGGTTCAACATATCAGACCCAGAATCGTTTTACTACAAACTTGCACAGACCAATGCAACAGCAAAGAAAATTTTGCTAACAAACACAAAGCTGATATATTCAGCACCTTTTATCTCCCAACTGTCTATACAGGGTTTCGACTACTGGAGAGATACCATAGACACAAAATCTATCTGGGGGACACGAGAGTTGCAGGTTCAGGGACATTAGGCTTTATTTAGAGCTTGCCTACAGATGATTTTCCTGAACAGTACAGTGCAACAGACTACCTGTTATGGGTTTGCAAAAATCAAAGACCTGAAAACACTGAGCATCCCTTCACCCACACCTATTAAGGGTATTTCCAATAACACACTAACAAGTGAAGGGACACATGGTACAAGTACGTACAATTCATCATCTCCCGATTGGAAGGGTTGGTTGGTTTGGCCAGAAGACATGAATAGGTGTCACTCAAGATTCAGGGGTACAACCGAAGGGTTTAGTATCCATAGGCCCGACCCATGCTATGTACACATAGACGACCCAGGGGTAGTGACTTCCTATAGTGTCGGGAAGTTGTGCCCTGATTGGCTAAAGACCTCAACACTTTCACAGGTGAAACAACACTTGTCCCTTTTTTCAGACAATATGGATCTTAGGGATTTCTTGTTAGGTCCCAAGAAACCACGTAGGAAACGCTTCTTATACACCATATATAATGAGGTTTGGAAAGTCTCCCAACAGGAAGCTGCAGAGAGACTTCGTGAAATAGATAGAATTAACCTAGAAAAGGCCCTAGCTGTGGTAGACAATGGCATGACCACACTCTTGTCTCGTATTTATTCACTGGGCAACATTGTGTCCTCAGCTATCGACATAATGGAACAAGATTTGTCTATTTTACAACATGGGCAATCTCAGCTATGTGCTATTATGCTTCTAAGCTGGATGCTTCAATCATTACATTCTGGCCATGTTCCATGTCGATATATTAAAGACACAAATCTGTTTTCGGCTTACAATCTGACTGACAGGCAATTGACCATGGTACGCAGAGATGCGAAGTACACCATGCTGCTCATTGAAAAACTAGAGAAGTTACCTTTTACTGTAGCAGATTCACCGTCTACGGAATGGGTAATCCATGGCTATATCACACTGCCAATCACGACATTCCAATTCCAGTGCTGCCTGAAATACTACCCAGTAGGCAGGTATGAAGCGTTTAGGAAAGGGTACATACGAGAAACTTCGGAGTTACCGTACACATATAGGTGCAGGAACAAGGAGAAGGAAGTTTTCATGAGTGGTTCAAACTGCGAAAAGGCCTTGAGTGGGTCTTTAGTGTGTAAAGAAATATCGCTGCACGGCACATGTAATGCCTCAATAGCGAACTTGTCCTGCTACCTGAAGGGTTCTCCAGCTGCCGTGACTCATCCGGTTTTCGAGTTACTTTCAAATGGGAGTTACTTGATGCTGAATGACCAAGGCTGCTGTGGTATGACGCCCGGCATTGCTTATTTAGTGACCGTCAACTCCAGGGTTATTTGTTGTAAGCAAGTATTGTTTCCCCCAGCTCGCACAGTTAGGGAGGCACCACTGTGGCCTTCACTGAATGTATCCAACATAGGGTTTGATTCTCTGAGCAGACTGAAAGCCATGCTGTTTCAGCAAAATGTGGCCTTAACTTTAGCCCAAGAGACTTTTGATCTCCAAGTGGCAATGTCTTCGGCAGAGATACAGGCGTTGGTCCGTACGAACTTCCCTCTCCATTTCGGAGAAATGGTCCATCGTATCTATAACATTTCTGATACGAGTGGTATCGTACACTTATTTAAGAGCATTGGATCAAGTCCGTTAACCACCTTTCAAACCATTTTCAGAGTGATTCCATCATTCATACACCCTGTACTTGGAAGTGTTTTTGGAGGGCTTCCTTTGGTCCTGCTTTTGGTAGCGGGCATCCTGATTTTACTTCTATTGCTTCGCAATGGATGTCAGCATCACTCAAGACATGGAGAGAGCACTGCTGGAGCGACGTTGTCGTGAGCGGTTGGTGTTCTTAATGGGGTTACCTCGGCTTCAAGAGCTGAGTGAGCATTGGTTCCTGTCTTTCAGACCGGCCTGGCTTGACTTCATCCTGCCTGTCTTCCGCTGCCTCTTTTGCGGATTCAGACGGGTGTTGGACCTTTGTCTAACACTTCCATCGGTTGCGCCGCCGGACATAGACATGCTCCTGGCGCCTTTACGGGCCCATGTGCACAGTTGTCCACAGCGTATTCCCATGTTGATGATGGCGTTCCTAGATCCTCCACGTGACGCTTCAGCTCCTGTTGGACCGTAGAACGGCTCTGCAACAGATGTGCAAGCATCAGTCTCAGGCACACAGGCACAACGTGGGAAACAGCGATGACCACCTCTGCTCACTTGATGTCATACTAGAGGTATTGGAGGGACTGCCTCCTGCGGATGCCATGTACAGTGATGTTGAGTCTTCAGTGCAGGATTCTTAAACAATCTGGCCTTTCCTGTGCTGGGAACCGTTTGGGCAATTTTTAAACATGTACCAAATTGAAGGTCGAACAGACTTTGTTTTTCTTCTCTGCTCTATATGAACATAGTGGCTTTCAAGGTGCTCAGAAAAATAATGACATTATATTCAAAATATAGAGGACCTTTTTATGAACGCTTTTTAGGGAAGAATACCTTTCATATAGACCTTGCTTTTATGGACGCTTTTTAAGATTTTCTAAGTGCTTTTTAGCATGCTTTTTAATATAAAGGATTTTTTATGCCTTTTTTAGCATTTTCTATCATTACCTAGCTGACCTTGTTGACCTTTTGATGAAGAGTGGGTGTCATGTCCTTTAGGTTAGTCCTACATGTACATACTGATTACATACATTTTGTCCCACCCACACGACATAACGGTCTTACACAGGTGACCTTTTACCTAGTAGCTTACTTCTGTCTCTCCGACATCACGCTCTTGGTACCATATCTTAATCCCTGTACCTGACGTACATGAACATGTCCCCAGGCACGGTAGATTTATTCTGTATAAGGGTCACCAACTTTTTTTCATCCATGGCCAACAGCCAGCTGTGCATGATCATGTTTGTTTAGAAAAGGATTAGCAGAGGATTAGCAAATGTTTTCAAAACATATCGATTCTGGAAAAACCCTGGAGTGACCACTTTAGTATAAAAGATCCTCACTCCCCCTTACAAGACAGAGGAGAATTCCATCCAGGCTAGACCGAGACTCTGCAGGCTGCTCCTTCGACAGGCAGAGACCTGACATCCCTTGCGGGGTGCCATCCTCGACGCAGAGACTGGGTCCTTCATTCAGAACCATCAGGTGAGGGGTTAGTACTTCCCCGGGGAATTCTTGGCTCCATTAGGTTCCATTAGGACATATCCTAGCACTTACACATACATGCTTCACCTACACATCTAGGCTAGGCACAGTTAGGTAGGCTACGCATCGTAGGAGTACGCCAGTGCTATTGTTTTATAAGATCTGCATTTATTCATCTTATTAGCACTATGGTAGAAATGTATCTGCTATTTATGATATTGGTACTAGCGATCACATTTGACTGCTCCTGTCTTTTGATTGTCGCAGCTAACATGTTTCATACTAGACTGACGCTTGACCAATAAATAATTATTGAAACCGTTCCAATCGTTCTTCTATGTATGCTGAGAAAAGCAAGCACGAGTGACTGAGCGAAAGATACCGTATTGTTTCCACGATACCTGAGGAATCAGGGTTGTCATGTTCAGTGGTTACCAGAAACTACATACACCACTGTAGAATACAGGGGGGTGGTAGTGGCACCGTAGAGCTAGCTGGTCTAACGGCTGACTCAACCTGTGGGGGTGTCCAGAGTTTGTCTGCACACCAAGCTCTCAGTTTAGGTCATCCAAAACACGCAGGTCCTGGGGTGTTCTAGGAACTACACGACACAATGGCGAACTTATCTTGTTATGCAAAGGGTTCCCCAGCTGCATTGTTTCATCCTGTATTCAGGCTGCTCTCGAATGGGAGCTATTTGATGCTGATTGATCAAGGTTGTTGAGGAACGGAACCGAGCATCACTTATCTAGTCACAGTTAATTCCATAGTCACTTGTTGTACTCAAGTACTGTTTCCACCTGCCTGCACAGTTAAGGAGGCAGCGCTATGGCCTTCGATAAATGTTTCCAACATAAAATTTGACTCCGTAAGCAAACTGAAAGCGATGCTTTTACAGAAGGATGTGGCCTTAACTTCAGCCAAAGAGACGTTTAATCTCCAGGCTGCAAGGACCTCGTCGGAGATACAGACACTACTTCACACTAACTGCCCGCTTCATCGTATCTTTAACATGTCTGATACGAATGGGATAGTGCACTTTTTTAAATGTATCGGCTCTGGTTTGGTTAGCACCTTTCAGACGATATTTGGAGTTATACCATTTTTTATACAGTCCGTGTTGGGATGCGTTTTTGAAGGGCTCACGCTTGTTCTACTACTTGTGGCGGGAATACTGATTTTATTCTATCTGCTCCGCAATGGACGTCCCAGTTCAACTCGGAATGGAGACAGAACTGCTAGTGCTGCATTGCCGTGAGCGCATGATACACTGCCTCCGCACACCTCGGCTTCAAGAACTAAATGAGCAATGGTTCTTGTCTTTCAGGCTGGTCTGGCTTGACTGAATTCAACCTGTCTTCTGCTGCCTGCTTTGCAGCCAAGAATGCGTCCTGGATATATATATATATGTCTCGGATCAGAATTGGTTGCACCACCGGACATTGAGGTACTGATGGACCCCTTAAAGGCCCATGCATATTGCTGTCCTCAGCGTATTCCAATGAACATATTCTTAGAGCCACCCTGGGATGCTTCAGCTCCTAGTGATGTGAACAACGGCTCTGTGGACAACTTGTGGGACACAACGCCTACCTCAGATGCTGCTGTGGTAACTGGATAGAATCACCATTTGCTCCATAAACATGCTATGAGGTACGCCTCTGGGAACGTCTGCGGATGTGGGCAACAACAATGCTGTGTCTACCATTCGGAACACATAAACAATTGACTTTTTTCCGTGTGGGGACAATTTGGTCTTTTTTTTTTTTAAAAATATACCAAAACAGCTTTTTCTTTTTCTAGGCACCCTGACTTTCTGAGTGCTTGGGATCTTAAATAATATAATGACTTATAAAACGTTTTACATATTTTATTGGGAAGCCCACTTTTAGATGCTTTAAGAGAGAATAGTTTTTTACCTTTTTAAAACTGTCTTCTGGTATTTTTAGATGGTTTTTTAGATATCGACCCTAGGTATGAGGAGTGGGTGTTATATTCCAGGATTAGGATGAAAGAAGCGTTTTCCGAGAAGGCTAAAACGTCCCCACTGTGCACTTCTGAGGTGGATTTATGAATTAAACCATTCCTCCATGGTTGTTAAATTTCAATCTTCTTTATTTTTATCATTTTTCAAGAAGTATGTAATGTTCAGAATCACATTACATCATCAATTTTAGTTTTTAGTTGTCCATGTCACAGAAAACCCAATGCATTTCGGACTATGCCCTTCATCAGGGGATGATTCCTAGAAAGGAATATCACTCATTAATCTCCAAGTTCTGAGTACCAACTGCAAGTTAAATTTATCGTGCGTGTGGTGGTGAAAACGAAAAAACGATGTGAAAGACATTCTTTAGTTGCACTTGTAGAGTAAATATCAAGTAGGGTCGAACAGAAGAAAATAAAGGCGTGTGATTGAACATGTCAATTCCCGAAAACAGTAAGAATTAGTGCACGATAGCTCGTAAATGCCCAGAGCAGGTCAAATGTGAAGTAAATTACAGCCGAGTAAAGTAAAATAAAACACAAAGATAACGAAAGAACACAGGTCTCAACAGTGGTTGATAATTGGTGCCCCGATATCCTGAAAATATGGTTATAGAAGTAAAAAGTGATATAAGAAATTAAATGACGATTGATGCAAAGTCAGGAGTCCGAGAAAGAAATAAAATCAAGTATCTGTGAACTAAAGTCCCAATTGTTATAAATCAACAAGTGCTGAATGGACAATACGTGTCTCAATACTTTAACTGCTATTAAATTATAGAGTAATTCACCTTTACTAGGTCGTGGCGCATACCTGGCAAGCGGGATTTTAGAACATGTCCATTCAACCAGTAGACGCGTACACATTTTAATGTGTTCGGCGTTGTTCACAAATTGCGAGCGTCCTTTGTAATGGAAATAAAAAAGGTTAACTCCGACCAGTAACCCAGGAAGTGTATTAAAGTCCAGTATGTTAACACAGAAACAGATTGTGAAAAGACGGTGACCCAGGAAGTGTGTATAAGCATGGAAATAGGTTTCTGAAGAGGTAGAAGAGTAAAAGGAAACATAAATTACCATCGTAGAAAACATACAATAGTAGTCAACTGTGCTCATATAGATACAGAATTTCGAATTAAGGAAACTAGGTACAAACTGTGAAAAGGATATAATCACATCTGAATACTGCTTTACATAGATAAAAAAGGTAAAAATAAACATAAAAATGAAATAAACATAAAAATGAAATGCAACTTCCTACATGCTAGTGTTATAAATAACAACTAAAGTCCATACGTTCATTTAGTCCCTTTGGGCTAATCGAATCCAGTCATTTCATCCAGTAAATTTCTCTTTGGAGAAGATACTTATTATTGTCTCTGCCCTCTTTTAAAGGTACTTGTTTTGGTGCCAAAAATCTGAGATGACTAAAATTGTGATGAAGAGTGTTAAAGTGGGGTAATGGCCGCATCTGTGTAAAGCTCCGGAACACCAAACACTGAAGCCCTAATATCCGATCAATGATCCGGCCCAGCACGGGGCATACAACTTTGTATTTCCCTCTGGTGACCCCCCCGACATGAGAGAAGACCCGGCTGGATTCCTTGGGTCACCAACGGCGGCGAATGGAGCGCCGGGGAAATCGAGATGGGTGAGGCCAGCTGAGAGGAGCACCCGTTCGCGAGAAGGCCGCACCCCAGCACTGCGAGCAGCGGCCGTGACTGATGAAGGAGGCGGTCAGAGGCGAGTGCGGAGGGGCAGCTCCCCGCCAAGAAGTTCCCTGCTTGGGGTATTCGGCGCGGGCTGCAAAAGCTGCCTGGATGAGAGCGACGAAAGGCAGACACCAGGCGGCGCCGGTGACAAGGAGCAGCGGTGAGCTGCGAAGCGACCTCCGATCTCAGGCGTGGGATCGGAGAGAAGGTGCGTGGGGCCCCCCTGGCTGTCATAGTGTGACGCCGGGTCCCAGCCTCTGCAGACAGTGGCAATTACACCGGAGGAGCTACAAAGAGCCTGATTGCGCTGGCAGCAACCCGGGGGGCTGGGGTCTGAGGCGCTGCCCTTGGGAGGAAGTTGAGCCCATAATTGAGGCTGCAACGTGCGAGAGGAATGGCGCAACAGGCCAGACCACGAGGAGGAAGCTCGGGGCCCAGGCACATGATAAAGTAGCAAAACCTCAGAAGAAGAAGCCCAGAGCGTGAGATGGGGACACTGAGATACTGACAATACAGATGGTAGAGAATGCACAGCGTCGGAGCAGAGATAAGGTGGTAGAGAGCGTGTGCACGTGGACTGCTGATGCCATAAACCCAGCCTCAGAAAACGAAAGAAAGGAAACAGAGGGTCTGCACAACTAAACGCCTGAGCGGAATAGCGTAGCATGCAAGGGCCCTAGGTGGTGAAGAGGCGATCTATTGGAGAAGTGCAGAGACGCCTGGGAGGGTGAGAGGCAATCTGGCGGACTCAAAAGTGCATAGCAGTCGAAGACAGGAAATGGTGAAACCAAAGACACCGTCCTTAATACAAGCAAACAAAATGGACAAGTATGCAGTAACAAAACCACCCGCGGACACCACAGGTTCAAGGGCGGCAGAGATGGTGACGGAGGAACCCTCACTGACAGCCATCATGGCGGCCATCACAGACCTCAAAGGCACACTTGAACCCAAGATCGACATGGTAACAGTTGAAGTAAACCTATTACGAGCTGACCTGCGGAAAATTACAGAAAAGGTAACGATGGCGGAAGGAAATATAACGCAGCTGCAAGTCTCTACAAAATCGATGGAAGACCAAATTAAGCAACTGCAGCAGCAGCAAGGGGCAATGGCGGCATGGCTGGAAGACCAAGAGGGGCGGGCCCGGAGAAACAACATACGGGTGGTGGGCGTCCCGGAGGGAATGGAGGGGCCCAGTGTCGATCTCTTCCTAGAGGATCTCATACTAAATCAGCTATGCCCTAACCCGTTATCAAACTACTTCACGGTAGAGCATGCACATAGAGCTCCAATACCAAAACCGAGACCGGGTGCACCACAGCGAACAAGTATTGCGTGGATCCTAAACTATAGGGATAGGGACGCAATTTTGCAAGCCGCAAGGACACATGGAGATCTCCTGCATGAAAACGCGACAATACGATTCTTCCCTGACTTTACTTTACAAGTGTAAAAGCAACGTTGAAGCTCTGAATCAGTGAAGCGGGAACTCAGGAACAAGGACATAAAGTATATGATGCTCTATCCAGCTCGTTTGAGAATCATGGCGGAAGGAAAGTCATGGCTTTTCGTCACGCCAGAAGAAGCATGGGAGTGGCTTGAGGGATGGAGAGTGGTTAAACAAAAGCCACCCAGGGACAGAGACCAGCACAGGTCGGCGTGTTCCGAGGGGACTAACAGAGAAGAAAGAATAGGATCGGAACTGCCAAGAGACAAATGATGCCAACTGAGTGGAGACGCTGAACTAGACTTAAGATGGTCGGATCTGAAATGTTGATTTTGAGGTGATGGTTCAAATGGGAGGGTCTTGGGGGATCGCCGGAGGGGACTGAGACAAGCAATGGGATAGTAGTAGATATAGACGAACACCCCCTGCTGGGGAAAAGTCATCAATATATATAGTATGGGGGGCTGAAGTACAGGAGCCGAACTCTAACAGGGGACTCTAGCCTACCCCGGAGTGTTGCAAGTTTATATGGGGCAACAGGCTCTCTACAGGTTGGGGTGGCGGGTAGTTTTAGACCTGTCAAGCAGGGCAGCAGGGTGGGGGTGGAGGGGCAGGGGAAACGACTGGGATATGTTGGGGGGGTTCTTATTATTGTTGTTTTTTGTTTACGCTCAGACACAATTGATGTGGATCAACATGAACACGCAAGGACACAAACCAGTACAAACATAATTAACCGGAGCTTAATCTTGGAGGAAGGGATAGCCAGGACGGTGATCAAAGATGTGCAAGATAGGAAGGGACTAGGCCGAACAGGGATTTTGGAAGACGCATTTCAAAAGGGCACTTAAAATCATGACATGGACCGTGAACGGCCTGGGCAGTAAGATAAAACGCACCTTGGTCCTGTAGTATTTGAGGAGACAGACCCCGGATGTAGTATTACTTCAGGAGACACAGTTGAAGGGCAACCAATGTCGAGCAATGGATCGATGGGGCTACAAGCTGGTGGCGCATGCGGGATTTACATCAGGCTCCAGGGGAGTGGGTATACTTGTAAAGATGTCAATTCCCTTCATCCCGGGTAGGAATTGGAATGACACCAGGGGCAGGTACGTAGCGATTACGGGTACATGGGAGGGTAAAACACTCAAGCTGTGCTCTGTCTATGTTCCTCCGAGATTGCATTCGGAAACCCTCCCAGCACTGGGGAGACACTTATAGACCTGCTCCCGGGCATACTTATTATTGGAGAAGATATGAATGCAGTAATGGACCCGCAGTTAGATAGACTAACGGGGGCAGCAAGTGCAGGAGGGAGGGACCCGTTAGAGGGATTTCTAACAGCGATGGGAATGATCGACCTTTGGCGTGCACACAACCCAATAAGCCGTCAATATACGCACACCTCAGCCAAACACAACTGTCATTCTCGGATAGATTATCTATTGACCCTTAAAATGCAGGCAGGACAATTCAAGAACACGTCGCAAAAAGCACGTGGCATCTCAGAGCACTCCCCGGTAGAGGTAGAGCTACAAGGACCAATCAAGAGCAACGCCCTGCCCCCGAGATTGGGGACATTGTATGTTAAGAATAAAGACTTCGCACACAAGGTACAGTAGCGAACGGAGCAATATTTCCGAGATAATGAAGGATCGGTCGAAAGCGTAACCACCCTATGGGAGGCATACAAAACGGTGATCAGGGGGTATGTACAAGCGCAAATAGGAATAGATAAAAAGGAGAAAGTAAAAGACTTAGAAGAACTGGAAAAGAGATAGAGCATCTGGAAAAAGAAGCGTGGGAAAGCAGGGACTCGGATGAGTCCATAAAACGCAGACTGAGGCACAAACAAAAGGAACTGAGAAATCTAGAGGAGCGAAAGGTGAGAGCGCAAACACTAGCAACACAGCGGAAACTATACGATATTGGTGATAAAGCAAATAAACTGATCGCATGGCTGGACAAAAGAGATAGGGAACGCAGTTGGGTCTTGGAAATATGCACGTCGACAGGCACAGTGCATCAGACAGGGGAAGGGATAGCGGAGGCATTCGCACAGCACTATGAGGCACTTTATACCTCCTCCACTAAACGTACGGCAACCGACTGTGAAGAATTGTTCAGTGAGATGAATCTACCCTCACTTTCGGAAGATGACAGGGAAACGCTTGACCAAGACTTTACGGTGGAGGAAATAGCTAATGCACTTACAGACCTACAGTCAGGGAAGGCAGCTGGCCCTAACAGTTTGCCAGTAAAAATGTATAAGAGTGTTGCGAGCAAAATAGCACCCCATTTATTAAATATGTACCAGGAATAGTGTGAGAGAGGGGAGCTTCCCTTAGACATCCGCACAGCAGCAATAGTTGTGATACCCAAGAAGGGAAAGCCGTCTGATAACTGCGGGTCCTATCGGCCAATATCGTTGTTGAATACCGAGGCAAAAGTGCTCGCCAGAGCGTTGGCGACCAGGCTGCAGACGGTCATAACCAACCTGGTCCACCCGGACCAATCAGGCTTTATGCCGCATAGGGCAACAAGACTTAATTTGAGATGGTTGTATGAGGTGCTACACTGGGCTAAAAATGACTGTAGGGAAAATGCAGTGCTGCTTTCCCTAGATGCACAAATGGCATTCAACAGTATTGGGTGGCAATATATTTTTGCAACATTAAATAGGCTGGGCCTTGGTCCAAAGTTCTGTGCATGAGAAAAACTTCTTTACCAGGATCCACAGGCTTGAGTAAAAGTGAACGGAGTGGTGTCTCGGGATATACGATACATTGGGAGAAATCCCTGATTTTCCCCTTGAAAGGAGATATCCTGCAGCGGCTGAGGGGCACGATGCCGCTGGTGGTCAAACAAAAGTTTACCTACCTGGGTATTAATATATCCACGACACAAGAGGATTTCCTGGCTGATAATCTATATCCTCAAATACAGCGCCTGAGGAGTGATGTAGAATGTTGGAGAAGGCTGCCGCTATCATTGATGGGAAGGGCGGTTCTTTTCAAGATGATGTCCCTGCCCAGACTGCTATACATCATGCAAAATACCCCATATAAAATACCCCAAAAAGTGTTCCAGAATATTGACAGCGAACTACGTAAACTCTTATGGGATGGAGGCTGTGCCAGGATAGCGTTATGTAAGCTACAAAGGGGGGTGTATGAAGGGGGGCTGGCAGTCCCAGATATCCGGAAATATTACTGGGCCTCTGTTGGACTTGGCCCTTTTTGAAGGGTCATCCCTGAACTTTTTGCCTTCCTCCTGTATTTTTTCTGACCTGTTGTTGGCTGTTTTATGACTCTGGGCACTTTACCACTGCTGATCAGTGCTAAAGTGCATATGCTCTCCCTATGGAAAATTGATGTATGGATTAGTGGCTCCATGATTGGCTTATTTGGTTTACTTGTCAGACCCTAGTACAGTGCACTGCGTGTGCCCAGGGCTTGTAAATCAAATGCTGCTGGTGGGCTTGCAGCACTGGTTGTGCCACCCACAGGAGCAGCTTGTAAAGTGTGTCTCAGGCCTGCCATTGCAGAGCCTGTGTGCAGTCTGGTACTGCCATGTCGACTGGGTAAGTGCACCCACTTGCCAGTCCCTAAACCTTCCCTTTTCTGCATATTAGTCACCCCTATGGTAGGCCCAAGGGCAGGGTGCATTGTAGGTAAAAGGTAGGACATGCCCTGATGTGTGTGGCATGTCCTAATAGTGAATTACAGCCATTTTCGTTTTTCACTATTGCAAGGCTACCTGTCCCCATAGCCCAGAATGGGCAGTTTGATTATAACATCTTATAATCCTAACTGACCCAGGGAACATGGTAGAAAAACGAATTTAGTATGCCTGAACTCAGAATGATAAAATACATCTTTCAGTGAAGTTGGTTTTAACATTCTGTGTTTGAAAACACAAATTTTAGAAAGTAGGTATTTTCTTGCCTAACTATCCAAGCCTGCCTCTGCTAGCTTGTGTATTGTATGTCTGGGTTTGTGAGTGACAGGGGCTGGGGGACTCCAGGAGACAGGGTGAGTCAGCACAGGGCTGAAAAGACCTACCTGCATGTAGAGTGGTGGGAGGAGTAGCACCTGGGCCTGAATAGGACTGTGCCTACCTTCCACAATGCTGGCTCCACCTCCTGTGGTGCGTCTGATGTCCCTGGCCCACATTGACAAAGGAAGAAGGTGTGCATTGGCAGGATGCACCCAGAACTGGTTTGGACTAGGTACAGGACTCTCTGCCTTCAGAGACAAAGGATTTTGGTGTATAAAAGAGTGGACCCAGACCCCAGACTTTTTGATCACTTCTGGGAATCAAGACGAACCTTTGCTGAGGAGAAGAACCGGGAAACTGAAGGAGGAGACTACCCCTATGCTGCGTGGTGTTGGGGTTGGCCTGCAGTGGTTGCTTCATTGCCAAAGAAAGGAGAAAAAGGACTGAGTGTGCTTTCATCATCTTGAGGAAGATCTCCAAGGGCTTGAACTTGAGCTTGCCTCCTGCCTGAAGTCTCAGGGATACAAGACTTCACCCCTTCTGCTTGCCTGCATCTAGAACTGCGGTTTTAGCTGCTGCAGAAGGAAGTTGCAACCCCGATGAGCGACGCCGTCTTCTGCACCGAAGCCGTGAGCGCTGCTCCGGCTTGCACCGTAGACCCGATGCCGGCCGCCGTGCCACATCGACGCCAGCGAGCGACGCCGTAACCCGCCCGAAGCCGTGAGCGCTGCTCCGACTTGTGCCGTGGTCCCGACGCCGGCTGCTGGGCCGCATCGACTCCAAAGCTGACATCGACATTGCGGAGCCGATCCTCGACGTGGGTGACCGAGAATCCATCGACAACTCGACATCGTAAGGAACCGTGGTTTTGGCACCATCGTGACGTCACCTCCCCAACGCAGTAAGGAACCGTCGTCTCACCTCCCCTGCGCTGCAGTAAGGAACCGAGTCTACACCTCCCCTGGGGTCGTAAGGAACTGACGCCGCGCAGCACCAAAGAAGCCGCACCTCCCCGATGCCGTGAGCTGTCTTTGTTCTTCATCGGTTTTCCAAGGTACTGTTCTTTGGGGGTTTGTTTGACTCCGGGCCAAACGCCGCGCACCTCCCGGTCGGCGCCGTACTTTGGAATTTCTCCTGTCACGACGTCGCGATAACTCAAGTTGGAGTTATCGGTTGCTAGAGACTGATTTTAAGTGAACAACCTATTTTTAAGTATATCTTGAGTACAGTATTGTGGATTTTTGTCGTTTGGTCTTGTGTTAAGTCTATATAAAATACTTATTTTTATAATACAACCTGTGTGGTGTCCATCTATAGTGTTGTCACTGTATTACTGTATGTGTTCACAAATGCTTTACACACTGCCTCTGAGATAAGCCTGACTGCTCGTGCCAAGCTACCAAGGGGGTGAGCAGGGGTTATTTTAGGAGTGTAGCCCCTTACCCTGACTAGACGCAAGGGTCCCTATTTGGTCAAAGGTACCTACCTCTGCCAACTAGAGACCCCCAAATCTAACATTGGTGGTCAGCGGTGAGCATTCTGGACTTGCATTTGTGACTCTAAAAAAAAAGTGATTGGTGAACACTACTAGTGAGTGCAGACCAAACGCGACCACATACTTTTGGTAGATTGTTTTTCCAGGGATTTTCTATTTTTGCCAAGAACTGCCAAGTTTAACCACAATGGATAAAGCAGCATCCATAGCATCTGTTGAGTTTGATTGGGAAGAGGAGAAACTAGAATGCTACAATGTGAGACAGCTAAAGCACTTGTGCAGGAAATTTAAAGTTGCTATGACCGGTCTCACCAAGAAGGATGAGTTCGAAAAGGCACTGAGGGCCTGGGTCGAAGCAAGGAATACCCTGAGAATGAGGAGGGGGCTGAGAATGCAGATGAGCAGCTGGATGGGCCATTGGGTCCAGGGGGGAGGAGAACAACTTCCCCAGTAGGTAGCAGTGTTTCTGCCAAGGGCCTGTCCCCAGAGGAGTTGGAGGACAGGGAGAAAAGTAGGATGCACAAATTGGAGCTGGCCAAGCTCAAATTGGGTGGGCAGTTGGAGTTGGAGAATAGGAAATTGGCCCTAGAGGAAAAGAGGATGCAAATGGAGCATGAGTTGAGAATGAGGGAGCTTGATTTAGAGCTCGAGAGGCTGGAGGCCATGAGTGTCTCAGCCCAGCAACAAGAAATGTGTGTAGCTCAGAAAGTGAGCTTTGCTGAGTTGGAGGTGGAATCCAGCTCAGATGGTGGCAGCAATATTGAGTTATCTAGTGCTGAGGGAGCAGTACATACACCCAGAGATGTGGCGCCTAACTTGACGGAGGGGGTTGACATACACCAGGAGGTTCAAGGACATGAGGTAGCTCCAGTGGTGCATAGTGTCCCTGAGGAGAATGGGGAAACTGACGCAGGGGTTCATGATTCTAGTGGTGGGAGGGACACTCTACTGACTATAGATGAGAGGTGCAGGGAGAGGGGTTCCCCCAAAGTTGAAGTCGTGGTATGTGAGTGTGGAGACCGCCCAGAAGAGTGTGGGTTGTGTGACAGAGACAGTCAGATACTGTCTTGCCAATCTCAAGAAAGTAGTGTGGAGTATGTGTGCAAGGCACTGGATGGTGAGGTAAAGGATAGTTTGGTTGACCCTTATAAGGGGCTGTGTGATCCAATTGTGGGAGAGCATATTGTAAGTCCCTGTTTTCCAGAGCTATGCCAACACCTGTTAGAGGGTGAGTTCTCTGACCCCAGGGAGCTCACCAAGGAGGCAGACCTCTGGCTGCGTGTTAGAGGGTCTGAAGAGGTATCTGGGGTGATCCTAAAGAAGGTGGCTTAGGCTTCTCCCAACCAAGTGAGGTGGGGGAAGAGGTTCAGAGTAGCCCAGCTAGGTTCCAGTGTAGTGGGAGGGGTGTAGGGACTCACGTCCTGTCTCAGTGGAGAAGGAGTGAGTGTTGGGCTGCGTGTCCCAAGGTGCCCGAAACCCAGTCTCAGAGCCTGGATGGTTCTTTAAGAGAACACCAGGTAGGGAGCCTAGGCTGTCCTGATGGGCCGCCCGTTGAGGGGGATCCCCTAGTGTGTGGTGAACTGGGAGTGTCTGTAAGCAGGCCTCCACCAGTTCTGATGTCTGGCAGTGCCACTCCTAAGTGGAGGGTGCAGAAGTCCAGAGTGAGGAGTGAGAGGGGGAGAGAGTCCCCAGTGGAAGAACCAGTGGGTCAGGGGCCAGCCAGAAGGGCTGAGTCACCGATGAATGACCATGGTGACACCACTTCTGTCCTGGGGGATCTTCATGCGCTGTCAGATGGACAGGGGTCGGGAGATCTGCCCCAGGCAGACTGTCACACGACACATGAGTTGTGTGTCACCCTCGGGGGGGGCATATGTGCTCCCAATGAAGTCCTGGTGCGCCGGGCAAGTGTTCAACCGCAGGGGTTGGTCCCTGGGTTGGGAAGCCAGGTTCAGGTGTTGTCTGACCTGGAGGGTTGGACAACTGTAAACAGTGTCCTGACCGGTTCGTCTTCTGGGGGTACTGCTCCTCATGGGAGGGAGCAGTACTCTGGAAGGGGGTGCAGAGGGAGGGAGTCCTCGCCTCTAACCATGGTTCAGCTGGAGGGTTTAGACCCTAGGTTGGAGGGCCAGGTTCGGGGTGTTCCCCCTGACCTGGACGCCGAGTTGCAGGATAGAACCCCTGAACTGGTGGGCGAATTGAGCAGGACACCTGCCACAGGTGCCCTTGCAATTCTGGAAGGGGGTACCACTCCAGGTGGGAGGGTACAGAGCCCCAACAAGGAGGAGGAGGACCGGGTGTGGGAAAGCCCACCCCAGTCTCCTGTCCAGCCACCGGGTATAGGCCCGGGGCTGGTGGGTCAGCACCAGGATGTCATACCTGACCTGACAGGAGGGAGAGTGGACAAGGGGTGCCAAGCACCTGGGGCTACTGCCCCCCGCTCTCGGACGCCACAGAGGTTTGAGAGCCCTGAGAGGCATAAGGCCTGGGTCTCATCCCTGACCACTGTCAGTGGCCACTGTGGCTCGCGGTCTGTCTATTGGGACACACCTGTGAGCAGGCTAAGGTTAGGTGCTGCACAGGTGGTGTCCACAGGTGAGGAGAAGGGTTCCCCATGGATTAGTTTGGTGGGCCCTGAGAGTATGGACAGAGGGATTCCAATAGGTTCAGATTGGCGTAGAACTGGAGTATGCCCCTGCAGTTGCGGGCCAGGTCCAGGTTCTATCGCCCAAAGCAGGGAAGCCCATCAAGGTAGTGATTGGTCTACCCTGCCTTTTGGCTGGAAGGGGGTTGTGTTGGACTTGGCCCTTCTTGAAGGGTCATCCATGAACTTTTTGCCTTCATCCTGTATTTTTTTCTGACCTGTTGTTGGCTGTTTTATGACTCTGGGCACTTTACCACTGCTGATCAGTGCTAAAGTGCATATGCTCTCCCTATGGAAAATTGATGTATGGATTAGTGGCTCCATGATTGGTTTATTTGGTTTACTTGTCAGACCCTAGTACAGTGCACTGCGTGTGCCCAGGGCTTGTAAATCAAATGCTGCTGGTGGGCTTGCAGCACTGGTTGTGCCACCCACAGGCAGCTTGTAAAGTGTGTCTCAGGCCTGCCATTGCAGAGCCTGTGTGCAGTCTGGTACTGCCAAGTCGACTGGGTAAGTGCACCCACTTACCAGTCCCTAAACCTTCCCTTTTCTGCATATTAGTCACCCCTATGGTAGGCCCAAGGGCAGGGTGCATTGTAGGTAAAAGGTAGGACATGCGCTGATGTGTGTGGCATGTCCTAATAGTGAATTACAGCCATTTTCGTTTTTCACTATTGCAAGGCTACCTGTTCCCCATAGGCCAGAATGGGCAGTTTGATTATTACATCTTATAATCCTAACTGACCCGGGGGAACTAGGTAGAAATTCGAGTTTAGTATGCCTGAACTCAGAATGATAAAATACATCTTTTAGTGAAGTTGGTTTTAACATTCTGTGTTTAAAAATACCACTTTTACAAAGTAGATATTTTCTTGCCTAACTATCCAAGACTGCCTCTGCTAGCTTGTGTATTGTATGTCTGGGTTTGTGAGTGACAGGGGCTGGGGGACTCCAGGAGACAGGGTGAGTCAGTACAGGGCTGAATAGACCTATCAGAATGTAGAGTGGTGGGAGGAGTAGCACCTGGGCCTGAATAGGACTGTGCCTGCCTTCCACAATGCTGACTCCACCTCCTGTGGTGCGTCTGATGTCCCTGGCCCACATTGACAAAGGAAGAAGGTGTGCATTGGCAGGATGCACCCAGAACTGGTTTGGACTAGGTACAGGACTCTCTGCCTTCAGAGACAAAGGATTTTGGTGTATAAAAGAGGGTTCCAGACCCCAGAACTTTAGATCACTTCTGGGAATCAAGACGAACCTTTGCTGAGGAGCAGAACCGGGAAACTGAAGGAGGAGACTACCCCTATGCTGCGTGGTGTTGGAGTTGGCCTGCAGTGGTTGCTTCATTGCCAAAGAAAGGAGAAAAAGGACTGAGTGTGCTTTCATCATCTTGAGGAAGATCTCCAAGGGCTTGAACTTGAGCTTGCCTCCTGCCTGAAGTCTCAGGGATACAAGACTTCACCCCTTCTGCTTGCCTGCATCTAGAACTGCGGTTTTAGCTGCTGCAGAAAGAAGTTGCAACCCCGACGCCGGCGTGCGACGCCGTCTTCTGCACCGAAGCCGTGAGCGCTGCTCCGGCTTGCACCGTAGACCCGCCGCCGGCCTCCGTGCCACATCGACTCCAGTGAGCGATGTGTAACCTGCCCGAAGCCGTGAGCGCTGCTCCGACTTGTGCCGTGGTCCTGACGCCGGCTGCTGGGCCGCATCGACTCCAAAGCTGACATCGACATCGCGGAGCCGATCCTCGACGTGGTTGACCGAGAATCCATCGACAGCTCGACATCATAAGGAACCGTGGTTTAGGCGCCATCCTGACGTCACCTCCCCGACGCAGTAAGGAACCGTCGTCTCACCTCCCCTGCGCTGCAGTAAGGAACCGAGTCTACACCTCCCCTGGGGTCGTAAGGAACCGACGCCGCGCAGCGCCAACGAAGCCGCACCTCCCCGACGCCGTGAGCTGTCTTTGTTCTTCATCGCTTTTCCAAGGTACTGTTTTTGGGGGTTTGTTTGACTCCGGGCCCGACGCCGCGCACCTTGCGGTCGGCGCCGTACTTTGGAATTTCTCCTGTCACGACTTCGCGATAACTCACGTTGGAGTTATCGGTTGCTAGAGACTGATTTTAAGTGGACAACCTATTTTTAAGTATATCTTGAGTACAGTATTGTGGATTTTTGTCGTTTGGTCTTGTGTTAAGTCTATATAAAATACTTATTTTTATAATACAACCTGTGTGGTGTCCATCTGTAGTGTTGTCACTGTATTACTGTATGTGTTCACAAATGCTTTACACACTGCCTCTGAGATAAGCCTGCCTGCTCGTGCCAAGCTACCAAGGGGGCGAGCAGGGGTTATTTTAGGAGTGTAGCCCCTTACCCTGACTAGACGCAAGGGTCCCTATTTGGTCAAAGGTACCTACCTCTGCAAACTAGAGACCCCCAAATCTAACAGCCTCACAATTAATAGTGGTAAATGACTGGGCATTCGTCGATCGCAACGACCCGGCATTCCGGGGAGACCACTGGGACCATCCTGCGGCACTATACTGTAGAAGCAAGGAAAGAGTACTCCCACCGCATACGCAGACGGTGGTGCGGGCTTGGCGAGAGGCCGTCAAACACTTAGGATGGGAGGGGAAGTTGACAGAGAAGACTCCATTGTGGGACAGTGACCAGCTGCGGGAGGTGGGAGGACTAGCAGGATTTAAAAAATGGAAATTACTAGGGATTGAGAGCCTGGGAGATATTTGGAGGGGGCAGGCCCTGAAGACATTTGAAAACCT
This sequence comes from Calotriton arnoldi, assembly GCA_963921515.1. Taxonomy (NCBI): domain Eukaryota; kingdom Metazoa; phylum Chordata; class Amphibia; order Caudata; family Salamandridae; genus Calotriton; species Calotriton arnoldi. The sequence goes on along the minus strand of CAWUFW010004956.1, from coordinate 1,384,489 downwards.
GCAAACCGAATACGAACTGGCTGACACAGAACGGTATAGATATTTGCAGTCGAGTCACGCATTGTGTAAGCATATTAAAGAAGGGGAGTCATTAGCGGAATACGCCCCACTGGAAGACAGACTGTTAGTAGACCATATGGTAACCAAAGCCACCTCGTTAACATATAGGAAACTTGTATATAACTCACCCAATCCAATTGAATCGCTGAGACAGGTCTGGGAACTAGACTTGGGACTGTTGGAGGTTGACGACTGGGAGGAGGCAGTGCAGAGTCCGCGTGAAGTGCCGGTGAGAGCCAGATCCGTCTCATTCAGTTGCGAATCCTCCACAGGTCCTATGCTGCCAGGACATTAGTACACAGGTGGGGCCAGGGTGTATCACCATACTGTACAAGAGGGTGTGGGGAAATGGGCTCCTTCTTTAACATTCAGTGGGAGTGCAGGTACATTTATAATTACTGGAAGGAAGTAACACAAATTATGGCGGAGGCCTCTGAAGAGGAGATCCCACTGGAACCTCGGTGGCTAATACTATGTGTGACAGGTGAAATAAGGTGGCCCAAATATATAGCGATATGGCTTAAAATCGCAGCAATAGTGGCGAAAAGGAATATAGCCAGGGGGTGGGGAGCAGCCAGACCGCCGGACCTCCGGGAATGGGAGGAAGATTTAGACTGGTGCTCAGGGGCACAAAAGGTAACATTCAAGGCCAGAGGTTGCCTGCGGAAGTGGGAAAAGATATGGGGACGATGGAATTTATACAGAGGACTATAAATGAAGAAAAAATTGTATGGAGGAAGTACCCTGGGGGTTGAATTTATAAATAAAGGGAAGAGGGTTATTCGGTAAGTGGGAAACAACATCATAAGATATTGAGAGTGCATATACGAACATAACGGTATGTTTACGTTCTTTTTCCATTTATTTTTCTTTCTTCCCAAAAATGTGTTGAATCTATTGTAATTCTGATATGTGAACAATGTACTGAGCTGATTTAATAAAATAAAAAAAGATGTTTAAAAAAAAAGATTTTTTGTTCGTATGTTGCTTTTGTGTTCCGTCAATCTTATTTTTATTTTGCGCACAGTTTTTCCCACATATACTAGTCCGCAGGGGCATTTTAGTAAATATATTACATTGCTAGTATCGCAGGTTGCTGTAGTTCGTAAACTGATGGGGTCCCCTGGGTGGGGTGCATGATAGTCGTACCTTTAATTATGTTATTACAACTTCCATAATTTAAGCATGGTAACGTTCCTCTGTATATATGGTTTGTCTGGTTGCTGGTTTTCCCAAGTAGTTGCTTTAGATTGCTTGACCTTTGATACGCAAAGAGCGGCTGATGCTTGAATATACTTTTGAATTCAACCTCAGTCTGCAGCACTGGCCAGTATTTACGAATGATGGCTTTGACTTTTTGGCTCCTAGTAGAAAATTTCGATAAAAACACTGACCTTTTTTTCTATTTTTTGGTTTTTCACTTTTTTCAAGTAACTTTAGTCTGTCCTCATTCTCCACTCTGTCAGTGGCTGTTTGGATGAATTGATTAGGATATCTTCTTTGTTTGAACCTAGTAACCATCTAAGTTTGGCTTTTTCTGTACAGTTCTTCACTAGATGAAATTTTGTTTCAGTCTGAAGAGTTGAGAGTAAGGCAGGTGTTTCTTTAAAGCCATTTGGTGGAAACTAGTATAGTGTGATAAATTGTTACATCTATGGGTTTAGTAAATACGGTAGTTACTAGTTGCTGGTTTTGTATAATGATTTGCACGTCCAGAAATGTAATCCTCTCAGTATTCAAGTGGTAGGTGAACTCAATTCTTTCATTGATGGTATTTAGCTCGGTGATAGCATTCATTAAACTGGTTTGATCTCCCTTCCAAATTAAAAAAATATCATCAGTGTATCTGAGAAAAATAATTACATTTTCCAGCCAATTTTGTTTGGAAAGAATTTTATCTAGTTCAAAACTATTTTCATGCATCGTTAAAATATTATTTTGCCAATTACGACAAGATTCTTTCAAAAGTACCTCTTCAGAAAAGTATGAAGTTACACCTAAAGGCAAAAGATCAAGACACTCCATGGTATTTATTTAGATGACTCACAGGTATAGACATTGTCAGGGCATATGAAAATAATTTGACCTGTCTAATGAGACGCTTAGAAAAGACATACATTTTGGCATTAGAGGAAAAGAGAGCTCACATTTTTCATAGTAAAAACAAAGATGATGTTTTTAAGAATGTTTGGAAGAAAGAAGAAATCCAAAATTTAAATTAGACAGATGACAAAAAGGCAAATTATGTGTTAACAAAAGAAGTTACCAACTTAGAAAAAGGCACATTGGGATAGAAGTTGTGGGAAAACATTTATAGTTTTGGGAGGACCTGTTCTAATTCTTACAGGAAAAGAAGCAGTCATTTCAGGTGTGCATTTTGCTTGTGGACAAGATGCCTATTTCCAGTTACCTGCTGATTTGAAAGGCATTTGTTATATAGCCTTATTATTTGCTAAGATTGTGACGGTGACGCTATCACATAGACAAGCACTAAGTATTTATGATGGAACACAATTAGTGGGAGATAATTTTGGAGAAACCATACTACCAGTAGGAGTGGTTTTAAATAATGAAAAGATTAAAAAGCTGTCAACAGCAGTAGATAAATTAGTACATCTGGTGCTTTGCTTGCTGTTAACACAGAATTAGTGGCTATTAGATCAATGGTTTTACAAGAAAGGCTAGCTTTAGACATTTTGCTGGCAGAGAAAGGTGGATTCTGCAAGATGCTGAAAGCTCAGCATTTCTGTTCATACATTCCAGATGAGAGTAGACAGATAAAAGAATTTGCAAAGAACATTTCTGATCTGAAACCTCAACTAGAACCATTAGAAACTAGTAGTGTATTAGAGAATTTAGGTAAAGGAGCATCTGCTATTAGTAAGTGGTTTGCAATAGTAGGAGGGGGCGTTTTAGAGTCATTCTGAGAACTGTACTTATAGTTAGGTGTTTATTTGACAACTTTATACTCTTTATATAATATAGTTAGATGTTGTCTAAACAGAAAAAATGAGAGAAAGAAACAGAGAAATTAGGAGAGAATTAGAATTAGAAGAGAAAAACAATAGGGAATACAAGAAACTGAAAGAACTTGGGAAACATAAATCTGAGCAAGAAGGCTCAACAAAGAGTGAGAGCGTACTCTAAAAGATTGATTTGTGAAGAAATTGTGATGGTTTTTCAACCATCAGAGGGGGAAAACTGCTAACACAAATTTAATTATTTATAAAATATTTCAATAATTATTATAATGTGCAGCATTTATGTTTAAAAATGAAGTGTATTAAATTAAACAATTGTAGTAGGTATCCATACTTAAATTTATAGGACTGTCAACATAGAAATTAAGCTTGAATTCTTTAAATTGACAACTGAAGACACCATGATTTAACATGAAGTCAGAGAAATACTAACATGCTTGTTTTTTTCTATTTTCTGCAGTCGTTGTTATTTTGGAAGCTAATGTTTATCAGCTAATGAATAGACATTTAGTGTATTAGACCACTGATAGTGAAGTTCTCACTGCAAAAGATGAAGACGATAGGGAGGATGATTCATGAGAAGATGTGTTGGAAAACAAGAAAGGATGCGTTGAAACATTCAAGGACACATGGTCAACAGACAATTGTACTCTGGTGAGAAGATGGGGAGTAGACCTGTTCCCAGCAGCATGCTGAAATATTATTGATCAACATGAAGAAGAAAGTATATTACTGTTGCGACATAGAAAACATACATTTATATTACTGCGTGCTCTTAGATTAGAGCAGCCGTTGGTGTATGTCCCCTGTCCCAGTCTCTTTGAGAGGAGACTCTTTATTGAGTTTTCTTATACATCCCTTTATGAGAAGTCTTAGTCTATTTCTTGATCTGCTGTTACTTGAACTGAGAATACTTTCCAGCTTATTTGGCTAAAGCTTCATGCTTACGCTTGATTCTCTCATCAGGACCCTTCATGGGTATCTGAATTGACACGTTTAATCCTTTCTCGCATTGAATTTATTTAGAATGGCACACACTTGTTGCACTTTTATGGTATTTATGCTTTATTTGATTTACCAAATCAACTTATCTCATTACTAAATAATAATATATTGATTATGTTAACCTTTGAGGATGATACTTGGATAAAACACTTAATAACGAATGGATAACTAAAAGATTTGAAAAAATAAAACCTTTAACTCACACTTAACCCCTTCGCTGTGCAGCAAATTCAGCCGCGGTGCGAGGGGGGGTGGGGCTGGGCGTGGCGCTCGGGTGCCCAGGACGGCTCCTGGCCGTCATGAGTCACAGTAGGCGTGTGCTCATGACGGCTGGGAGCCGTCGGAACTCCGCCCACTCTTTAATTCTCCCGCCCAGGTGGGGAATTAACCACGCGTGGGCGGAGCGGCAACGTTCGGACGGCTCCCGGCCGTCATGAGCACACGACTACCGTGCCTCATGACGGCCGGGAGTCGTCATGAGCACGGAAGAGGTTAACTCTCTTTATTGACTAAATTAAAGTAATGATAATTGATAACATTTCTGATTGACTTTAGCTCCATACATCTCTGTCCACATCAAAGATCCAATGACCTGAACGCAGGTTCATGGTGATGAGTAAGTGACAGAGGGAAACCCTGTGCTCCATGAGGCTCTTTGCGTAGTAGTACTGGCCATGTTGCATGAAGTTTAACAAAGTGGACCACCAAAAAAATCCCACAGGCATTCTTAAACCAACCCGTACAACGGGTCAGATGCAGCTCCAGATCACAGAGTATCTGTCTCTTTTTCTTAGGGAAAGGTAGAAAATTAATGCAGATACAACAAGCTTCTTCTTTGGGTTAGGTGGTAATGGCAGCAGGACTCTGATCTCAAACAGACTCCTTTACTCTATGTAGAAGTCCTCTTGTTATCACTAACAACAGCTAGGCCTCTATGGTTCTTAAGATGGATTCAGTTCCATTCTGAACTCACTTGGCCATCTACATGCTTTTTAGGTAAAAGTACCAACATGGTTTTCTTCCTTAGTCCTGGAATACACTGCCTATTCCTTGGAACTAAATCTCTAATTTTCCTGTCGATGTTCCAGTGCTTTTATCTGTACTAGCATACAGAGATGCTTGAAGTCAAATGGTGAAATTTCCTCTGGTTTGCAGGCTCAATACTAATTCAGAAGCAGTTGCATACAGTATCTTCTTTTTGCTATTTAGATCCTCAGGCACAGTGTCACACAGAATCTTCTTTGTGCTACAGTTAGGTCCTCTGGCACAGCTGCACTGTTATAAGCCACCTACCTGGATCCCAGATGATTCCAAATGGGAGGCGGCACTAGTTCCCGAATCCTCCCAAGACTTGCCCTCGGTTTACAGGAGGAGACACTGCTCCAGTGGCAAATTCCAGGGGCAAAGGATGGAGAGAGCATGTAGAGTCAAAGAGGCTGTGGCTCGCCTCCTTAACAGCAACACTGCAGCAGGCAGTCACACCAGTCTGATTAATGGTACGGGCAAATAATAAGGCTTTAGTCTAGTATTAACTCTATTGCTTAAGGTATCACCTCACGAAAGCTTTTCAAATCTCAACCAACCTTTGGTTTTGTTGTTGTTTTGTTTTCATTTAGATTGTCTGTAGAGGCTCTTTTATCAAAATTTTCGAAACTGTAGTGAGTATGATTTCAGCATCAAACCCACAAGCAAATTTGGATGGGGTTAGCTTTACCCAAGTCCTCTCTGGCAGAGACCTGCCATCAGTATGTACAAGTTGAACAAAACACTGGTTACCTTTGTTTGCAGCATGATGTTGCGACTGAGCTCAGGGTATAGTAAAATCTAGTCTGTTAATGCATCTCTCCTTTTCTTCTTGCTCTTTTTCCATCCAGGTGCAAGACTAATGCAGGACGTTCTTTGCGGTGAGGTCGAAGCAGGAGGATCAAGGGAGCTGGCAAGACAGAGTCCTGTAAGCCGGGAAATAGGGAAGTGGCAGGCGAAGAGGCTAAGCGAAGGTGAGGAGTGTGGACGGTCTTTAAATAATACTGCTTTAGAACGTTCATAAAAGTCACATTCTAATTGTTTGTAACAAGGAACAGGTGCAGATAATTAACTTGATGAGGCTGCCTTCTAGACAGTGCTTTAGAATGTTCACCAAGGTCGAGATCTAATTGCTGATAGCAAGGAACAGGTGCAGATGATTAATTGGATGAGGCTGTCTTCTAGAAGGTGTTTTAGAATGTTCACAATGGTCGCCTTCTAATTGCTTATAGCAAGGAACACATGCAGGAGATTCATTTGATGAGGGCTGTCTTCCAGAAGGTTCATGTTGAGGTCATCTATGTCTGTTGCTTGATGCTTATTCTGGTGGATTTTCTGGATAATTCCGTGGTGCCTGAAACCTGACCTTGCATATGCATGGTTAAACATTTTCAGCCTTTTCAAACACACTAGGGAACACCAGCTGCAGCTAGCTATTACAACAGCATGTAATATGGTCAAAAGTCAGGGTATAAGAATTTTTTTCATTCATAAGTGTTGGGAGGAATGATATGAGTCATTCTGGTATATTTTGATAGTCAAGAGAGGTGAGCTGTGGCAGGGATCCTGACAGGCATAAAGCATCTTCTTTTGCTAGTTAAGTCCTCTGGCACAGTGGCACACAGCATCTTCTTTGTGCTACAGTTAGGTCCTCTGGCACAAAGCATCTTCTTTTGCTTGTTAGGTCCTCTGGCACAGTGACACACAGCATCTTCTCTTGGTTAAGTCAGGTCTTTTATAAACAAGTATCCTTCAATATGTGCAGCCAATATAGTTCTACAGCAATGGTATGGACCCCTTATTTGCCATTTAGTATGTGAATTCTTACCAGACCTGTCACCTAACAGTGACTGGTTTTGGGGCTCAGCTTCTCTTTCCAGTACTGGACACAGAATACGGAGATGGTCAGGCAGCCTATCTCCTTTGTTAATGTATCTGGTAGTGACCATGCCCCTTGCTGCAGTCTCTTCTTCAGATGGAGGAGGAGAAGCAGCTAGGGGCATTTATGGAAGGGGAGACCACTACTTGGATAAACTACAGCTATTATTATGAGGCATCCTACAAACCTATGGTTGGATACATACAAGTGGATCCTGAAACTGAAATATCCCACTCCATATTTGCACAAGCATTCCTCAAACATACGTCATACGGTCTGTGGGATACAACATTGAATCATGACACACTATATTAATGTATTTATTAATTGATGAGAGTCAAAAGCCAATCTCCCAAACTAGGGGTAGAAGTAAAAATGCATATACTGTAATATTTTCAAACTATGACCAACAACTTGTTGTTTCAATGTCTGTTGATAAATAGGCAGTACTCTATTAAGAAAATTAACATTCTAAAAATTCTGGTTTTAAAACACAAAGCCATCACAAAACCTCAAAAGATTTTACAAACATTGGTGTAACATTTTGTCATCTGTGTGGGAAAGTTTAAAATACTTAAATCAAGGGATATTTACAACACAAATATCAAGAACAAAGAAAGATTCTGTATTAAAAATTGACTACTTAAAAATCTGCAGCCATTAAAATCTGATATTAAAAAATAGGTCACACAATGATCTACAAAAAGCACAGAAGAAAGAAAACATGAAACAAAGTATATATTAAAACATGGAAATGCTCTCATTAGCCTCATTAACAAAGAGACTGGGAAGGACACAGAAGGGAGAAATTGTTAGAACATTGGTAGGCTGTCCTATTTTCAGTGTTCATTATTTGTGAATTTCAGTGGTGTTTTCTCAGTGTTTTCCAAATCCATGCTTATCAGTGTTCATTCAGCTGGCTAACACCCAAAATAGACAAGAACTGTGTTAGTCAGTGTTTACAAAACATGTTTTTATACAGTGATTGTTATAAATCACATATTTAATTTCAAGGAGAAGTAATCCAGGGTATACAGTGTCTTCCCATTGGAAGTGTGCTCAATGGACTTATGTTATGTTTTAAGCATAGAAAGTCTGAAGATTGCACTCTCACTCACACTAACACTCCCACTGCTTGACCATCTCTCACATCTTCTTACCTCTCACACTTACTATGTCAGTACTCAATCTTGCTTACAAGACTACTAATGGCTTAAAAAGTAAGAGTGCTATATTCAGAAGTTTTAATAAAATTTCCCAGACACAGGTGGGGGCCATTCACCTACTCCTTACTCAATATTATGATATTGTACAGGTCGTCAACCCTGCCAACAGCATAGTAACCTGTGAAACTTCAAACAATTTTAATTACAACCTATTAATTTATAGCCCTACATTCTAAGACATCTGAAATTTGATGCCTTCCAATGACTGACTACATTAAGGTGGTGCTGCTGTAGTATGGGTATTCATAGCTGCAAGGGTCCCCATGACAAATGTCTCACTCTAAGTAAGTCCTGACCTTTTAACCTACATCATATATGGGATTTGAAATTTTGCTGTTAGCATTCTATGTGCTCAACCACCCAAGAAGTAAAGTGTAGTTGAGTAAACGGCTAGGATTAGCTGATTGTATTATTAGAATTCTGTTCATTCTTCAAAATGTGTGTGCCTCAATGACTAACACTTTATTGATGCATCCTTACAATCTGGTGACATAATCTATTTGGTATTCTAACAAAAACTATCACAGCAATACCACAGACTAAAATACAACAGACTGAAAAACAATTTAATTTGACTCTCTCAACTTCAAAGAGCATCATAAGGCGTTTACATTCATACAGGTAAAGTCCTGGTTGAAGAAAGAATAGTTACTGTAATCCTGTAATTCTAGTTCTCTTCCAGGGGAATCTTCGTCATAGTCATCATCATTGAACTGTCCCGCCCATGTGCGGGATCTCGGAGCCGGAACAATAATAACAATAATTATATAAATGCACATATGCACACATACACACACAGACACACACATACACATGCACCACACGCACACACACACACACGTTATTATATTGAAAGGTTATTTTGACAGCCTATAAAGGCTGTACTGACCAAGTTATGTTCATTTTCTTTGGAAAATAAATGAATGAAAAATGTGGACAAAGAGTGACTGTAAATACCAAAGTGTAAATAGAACTCACTCAAAAATATTTTAAAAAGAAGTGTGAGAGAAAAAGGGCACAATTTAGCCTAAGGCTGCAGTCTGAAGGGCTGGTAAAACAGATGCCACGTTAAGGAAAGCACACCACCAGTATCCCATTATGCTCTCTCAGTGGCAGTGAAGCCTGTTCTCTTTTTATGGGCATCAAGGATAATGGTAGAAAGCTTGTTAATTCCTTTGCCATTTCTCTGGGGAGGAGGGAGAATTTTGCATGACTATACTGAAAACTCCTCTGGTGGAGAACCAGGATTACTGAAAAGTCACTATTACTTCTCATCTGCAGTATTTTCATTATTTGCCATAATTAATGGGTAGAATAACAAGCCATCCCTAACATAAACAGAGGCAAAAGAGCACAGAGAAATAACCAACACAACACCAACCAAATAGATTCTGCAAAGAAGCTTGGTCCACTTGAGCATCTGCTCTGAAATCTGTGTTGAGACAATAATGTCTTTTAAAAGTATGTATGGATCTCCAGGCAGTTGCTATACATATATCAGTATATATCAACAAATATATTCTTTAATAATGCTGCAGTAGTGGCCCTACCTCTTTTTGAATGGTTTGGGCCTACCACATAAAGTTTTGTTGATATTCTTGTAGGAGAGAAAAATATAGGAAACAATCTAACCAGAAATGGACCGCTTCAAAGTGGCTTGTCCCATATGGTCAATTATTTACCAAAAGTTGATGAGTCTGCCCAGTGTCAGTGATTTTATCCAGGTAATACTACAGAACTCTCTTAATGTCCAGAGAATGCAAAGCTCTTTCTACTGGAGAAGAGGGATTCTCAAAGAAGGTCGTAAGAGAAAGCATTTTGTTGACATGAAAACCTGTTACAACTGTAAGGAGGAAAATTAGTTGGGTTCTTATTGCACCAATCCCTATGTGAAAAAATGCATACATATATCTTTACTGCATGGAGTCTGAATTTCACTAACCCTGCGGGCTGAGATTATGACTAGTAGAAAAGTTGCTTTGCAGAAAATATACTGTAAAGTAGCCTTATGGATGGGCTCAAATGGGGGCACATTAAGTTAGGAAGGACCACGTTACAGCTCCCAAGAAGCAGAAGTTCTCCTTGTAGGGCTAGGTGGGCTAGCTTAATTCCTTCTAAGCAGTCTGTTACAACTGAGATTTTGAAAAAGGAGGTTTGTGAAGGACTTTTTCTTTAAGTAGTAATAGCTGCTAGATGTATCATCATTGAAGAAAACTGCAGCGTGGCTTCAGCCAAAGCAAGAACATATGGAAGTAAAGCTTCCACTTGCCATCTAGTTAGCTCAATGTTTTTCTGGATGCACCAGATGCAGAACCTCTTCCATTTGAAGAGTATGAAGGTATGTTGGATGGACATCTTCCTCTTCGGAAATGTGACTGATTTAAACGTCTGTAGTGCGAACATTCAAGTTGCCAAGTTCAATTACGGAAGATGGAATACAGGGTCTGACATATTAACTTGTACTGGGCTGCCCATCAGTTTCTTGTTTGGATATTCTGATAGATGAAGTAGACTGATGTACCACCACTGCCATGGCCACTCCAGAGTGATAGAGTGATGAGGATTGCTGGACCTTCCAGCCTTAGGGTGGTTTTCCTACAAAACATTTTGCCTTCACTCCTCCTGTTTTGCTGAATTCGTTTGTGTTGGCCTTAGGACTATGCACACTTTACCACTGCTAACCAGTGCTAAAGTGCTTGTACTCTCCTTGAAAGATGGCAAAATTGGCTTAAACCCCATTACCACATTTAATGTAATTGTAAGTCCCTAGTAAAGTGGCACTACAAGTACAATGGGCCTGTAAACTAAATGCTACTAGTGGGCCTGCAGCACTTACTGTGCCACTCACTTGCGTAGCCCTTTAAAAACATTTCAGGCGTGCCATTGCAGCCTGTGTGTGTAGTTTTGTGTGCAAACTGCCATTTTGACCTGGCAAAATATACCTTTTGCCAGGCCAAAACCTTCCTTTTTAATACATATAAGTCGCCACTAGGGTAGGCTCTAAACAGCTGATGGGCCAGGGTGCATTATATTCAAAAAGTTGGAACTGTACTTTTAAGTTTTATATGTCCTGTTAGTGAAGAACTCTCAAGTTCGTTTTTCACTATTGCATAGGACAACACTGGGTTACCTTATTACATTTAATATGTATACCTTTAATTGGGAGCTAGTAGGAAAGTCGTGTTTGGTGTATGATGAATAATAATTTAAAACACTTGTTAAATGGTAAAGTCAGATTTTAGGTCATAATTCTGAAAATTCCACTTTTAGACAGTTGGCTTTTCATGTCCAAACCATTTGGTGCCTACAGCCTGATCCTGGGTCACATAACTAGCACATAACTAGGTGTAGTTGACCTTTGTGTATTTCTCCCAGACAGCATCACAATAGGGGGACTAAGTGTTGGAAGGATGGGGCGTGGAACTGTCACATTCCACACTTGCACTTCAAAGGCACTGACTAGGGGAAACGCCAGAAGCTTCTTCCACTCCAAAGTGGGAACCAGGTATAAATGGGGTACCCTCAGACCCATGCTTCAGCATACACCTGGACCTGTGGATATTTCAGAAGGGCGCCCTGCTGCCCTGCTGCTTGAGGCCTGCCCTGCTTGTTGAGAATGAAGACTGGACGTGCATCCTTCATCCCAGGCTGAAGTGACTCCAAGGGTCAGCTGACTGACTTCCTGTTCTGAGCTACAGGGACATAATAAGCTCGAGAGGCCTCCCTGCATCTACTCAGGACTGGACCTGCAACTGGAACTGCTTGACCCCGCTGGCACCTGCAAGAGTGAGTCCCTGATCCTCAAGAGGTGACTTGAGCCTTTGGCTGGCAACAGAGTGCATTCCTCTGACTCAAAATGGAGAAGCCCTGAAGTTTTGGGCTCTTCGCAACTGTAAATGGGCCAGTTTGCACCAAGCTCTTTCTGCCTGTGCCAACTGGCAACATGAAGCTCTGATGAACCAATTCTTTGCGATGACCGCAACGCAAGATCTGCACTTCACGCTACAGCATCAACAACCCATGGTGACCGCCAATGTAAATCTCCAGCAATAACCATCCTCGACGCCCAACAGGATCTACACGCTACAGCAATGCTCTTCCTGCTCCATGCGGCCTCCTCCACTGCAAACTGGAATCTCCGCACCGAACTTTGAGAAGTAACATTTTTAGCTAGACTAACCTGGTCCCTGTATCTGGCCCGCACTCCATCGTGATTGGCCTGAACGTCAGACTTTCACCCGGTGCCGCACAACCAGATAATCACAACTGGCGCTTTGTGCTTTTAGGTGCTGAATTTACCTCAAGTCTTTGAAATTGCATATCTCTGGTTCCACTGATTGAATTTTTGTCATTTTGATGTCGAATAATTTATTTAATTTTACTCTATTTCTCTAAATTGGTGTGGGATTTGTCTTGCATTGTGTTTTCATTTTATTGCTGTTAGAGTGCTGCATAAATACTTTAAACATTGCCTCTAAATTAAGCCTGACTGCTTTTGTGCCAAGCTACCAGAGGGTAAAGCACAGGTTAATTTAGTGACTTTTTGTGGTTCACCCTTACAAGGATTGTGTCTGTTGCTTGAGTAGGGATTCACCCTCCTCAACCAACAACTTAACCTCTCACAAGGATCATCCTCGATCTGTCTCTCATTAGTCTGAAGAATACTGATGAAATCAGGGGGATCGGTGAAAAAACATACACAAAGTCTTTGACCCACTGAAAAGAATGTTCCTTATTAAGTAACTAGTCTATTTTTGGAAATCCTGATTTGAATTACTCATCAGAGAGAATCTGCTTCCGTATTTTGGGCACCAAATAGATGAAATGTTGGGATATGCATAGTCCTCGCAATTAGCCAACTCCAAAGTGTTGTTCTGAAGTTCAGCAGGAAAGACTTGAGGGCCAGATGGACTGCTCCCAAGACTAGCAAGTTGATGTGGTATGTCTTCTCTTCCTGTGGCCACATGCCATTAGCTTGAAGTCAACCCATGAGGGGTCACCCAACTAGCAGGTAGCTCTGGGCGTAAAACTCCGCTCTGCTTGTGGAGTTTGCGGAATTTGGCAACTCCACGTTCCGCATAGGACGCCGTGCTGGCGAAACACTCCGCACTCCGCAAAGGAGCGGAGGTTTATTTTAGTTAGCGGCTCGAAATGTCCTTTTGCGCAGGAGTAACTTGCCGGGCGCATGCAATTGCCCACAAGATTTTCAGAGCCGTTGGCAGTTGCCACGAGATTTGCTAGCCGGCCGCATGCTCCAGCGAGATTTTGCAGTCGCCAACACGTAATTTGGGCGCGCCATCGACTTCCGACAGATGTTTTCTGCAGTATGCGATCCCGAACATGCAGGATCTACTGCAGCTGCAATCTCGGAAAGTTTCTCTCCTCGAGAAGCATTCAAATCATCTTGAAATTATGATTTGGAGTCAAAAACCTCCTCGAATGGACATTTGGAGTTGTTTTTTTTTTTAAACTTTTTTTTCCAACTGGAAGGAAGTGCACCAGAGTCTCCAACTTCTTGTTCCTGTCCAGCAGGCTCCTCCAATTGCTTTGTCCATCTCCTGGTCACCTTTCATTTGGATTTGGAGCTGGAATGATCACTCTTTGTGTCTGCTGCATATACCACTGGATTTAAGGCCTTTGTATTTGAGATTTTACCTAAGTAAGTTAAAAAACTGGTGTTGTTTGTTTAATTGGGGCCATGCACCTGGATTTATTTGTACTTTTAGTAAATTTTTTAAATATATGGTGGTGGGTGGCCTGTAGTTTCAGTAGGGGCCTAGTTATTTCTTTGTAAGTAATTTTTCTTCTTTAATAAATGAAAAATGTTGCACAGTTCACTACTTTTTCTTTATTTTTTTAAATAAATTTTCAATATTGATTTAATTCACTATGTGGCCTAGTCTGCCAATGGGCCTTCCAGCCAGTAGGCCCAGTGCTAATCATGGGTGCATGAAACAACAGTTTCTGTGGTGTCTGTTCAATTTAAAAGTAAACATCATGTAGGCGATTTATGGATTTACAAAAGATGGTTTTTTGGGGGGTATTTCACGCTTTATTTCCCTGCAAACAGTGTTTACGTGGGGTAATGCCTTTTGAGGATGTGTTTGGTTGTAAACATTTTTTACACTGTTAATTTTCCTTTTTCATTGCTGAATTAATGCAGTGTTCCCTGTGTTACCAATGCCTCCTTTGTCTGGCCAGTGTGTGTGTGTTTGCCATAGGCCTCCATTTGGCTTAGCTCCCCATGTGGCCAGGGGCCATTTTGTATAGTCAGTGTCCATAGGCCTGCATGTGTTCTTTGTTTTCCAGGCCTCCTGCTTGCTGTTGTGACCATGTAGCTGGCGGCCATTTTGTGTAGCCAGCCAGGGTGCTTTTGTCATAGGTCTGCATGTCTTCTTTGTTGTGGCCATGCCGACTTGCTTGTTGCTTGTAAGTTGTGACCATGTGGCTGGCGGCCATTTTCTGTAGCCAGCCAGTGTGCTTTTGCCATAGGCATGCATGCCTTCTTTGTTGTGGCCATGCCTCCTTACTTGCTGTTTGACCATGTGGTCGGTGGCCATTTTGTTTAGTCACTGGCAGCCAGTGTGCTTTTGCCAAAGGCCTGAATGTCTTCTTTGTTTTCCAGGCTTCCTGCTCGTTGTTGCTTGTGAGTTGTGACCATGTGGCTGGCAGCCATTTTGTGTAGCCTGCCAGTGTGCATTTGCCATAGGCCTGAATGTTTTCTTTGCTGTGGCCATGCCTTCTTGCTGGTTGTTGTTCTGACCATGTAGCTGGCGGCCATTTTGCATAGGCAGTCAGTGTGCTTTTGCTATAGGCCTGCATATGTCCTTTGTTTGTGGCCATGCCCTCTTGCTGGGTGTTGCTGGTTATTTGCATGTGATTTTTCTGCTTTTGTAAAGGAAAAATGTTGCATAGTTTAGTACTTTTTCTCCATGTTTTTTTGAATAAATTTGCTGTATTCTTTTAATGCACTATGTGGCCTAGTCTGACATGGGCCTTCCAGCCAGTAGGCCCAGTGCTAGCCATGGGTGCATGAAAAACAACTGCTTCTGTCATGTCTTTTGAATTTAAAACATCATTTAGGCCATGGATGGCTTTAGATGAAATAGAAAACGTTTTTTTTTCTGCAAACAGTGCATAGGTGGAGTAATGCCTTTGAAGGATGTGTGTTGTTGTAAACATTTTCAGCCCTGTAAATTTTTGTTTTTGGCATTGCTGAATCAATCAATGTTGTGTTCTATCTGTCTAACTATGCCTCCTGTGTGTGTTTTCCATAGTCCACCATTTGCCTTTGGTCCCTATGCCATGTGGGCATGGGCCATTTTGTATAGTCATTGTCCATAGCCCTGCATGTGTTCATTGTTTTCTAGGCCTCCGGCTTCTTGTTGCCATGTGACCGGCGGGCAGTTTGCGTAGGCAGTAATTTTGCTTTTGCCATAGTCCTGCATTTTCTGTTTGTGGCCATGCCTTCTTGCTTGCTGGTTGTTGTGTGACCAATGACTATGTGTCTGAAGGCCATTTTGTTAGCCAGCCAGTGTGCTTTTGCCGTAGACCTGCATGTCTTCTCTTTGTTCCCAATGCCTTCTTGCTCAGTGTTTTTGTTGTTGGTGCTGACCATGTGGCCATGGCTGGCAGACATTTTGTCCATCCAGCCAGTGTGGACCTTTGCTTTGCCATATGTTTGCAAGGATGGATAAGCAATGAGATAGCAGTTTAATAAATAATTATTATATCTTTGAGGAGAACTTCATTTTTTAAAATTTTAATAATTTTAAATTTTTACAATGTTACTTTAAAAAAAATATTTTTTAATTTTATTTAATTTTTTTTTTTTACTTTTATTTTTTTTTAACCATTTTCACTTCATTTGGCATCAATGAATCGAACCCCTTGTCTGCCATAAGTGTACAACAGCATTCATTGTCTAAGGATTGTTCCATTGTCATTTGTCAGCTGCAACTCCCTGAGTGCCACATCCCACGTGACGTGAGATGGACATAAAGCAAACAGTTACATCTGTATGTTGTTGTTGTTGTTGCTCTTCCTTATCCTTCCTGAGTGTACAGTCAGTCACCATGAAAGTTTACGTTGGTGTGGTTTTCCGTTTTACGAATGGATACACAGTATTGTTAATTATTTATAAGAGTAACCAGTGACCATACTAAATGATATTGCTTGTTTGTACTAATAATTGAACTGCAACAATGCCACTTTTCACTGATGCTCTTCTTGCTTCTTTTCTTTTAGGTGCACAAAAGACAACATCACCCAAAGTACTGCCAGACAGAAGGCCTGTGCACGACGTGATGCATGACTCACACATCACACAGACATGCCACTGCTAACTGATAGTTTCAAGATGGCCCCAAAGAAAGGTGCTACCAAGAAAATGGCCAGTAAGAAGAAGAAGGAGCTTATCATCACCACTGGTATGTCAACCCCGATCATTTTTGGAGAAAAAAAACTGTGCCTGACGCACCAGCCTCTGGGGAGCAAGCTGGAAGCAGCACCCCCCATCAGTGGACCGACCCCAATCTAGGCCAAAGCCCATGTCTGTCACAGAGGCAGCCAGTCTAATCACGGCAACGCCTATGAGCAGTGATGTTGAAATTGATATATCTCTATCACAAAGTAGTAACCAATCGTTGCAGGAAACTCAGAGAAGTGGAGAACAACAACAGTGTCGTGTAGTTCCTATATTACCTATACAGGATCTGCGCGTTCGGATAACTTAAACTGTGGGTTTGGTGGCAGACTGGTTCCGTGCACCCCCACCAGATACGTTAGCCTGTTTGTATTAGCTAGCTCACAGTGCCACTAGAATCTCCTCTTATCGGGGAGAGAATAGTTTCTGGCAACCTCAGAACATGACAACCCTGATCCCCCAGGATCGTGGAATACAATATACTACTTTTCGCTCAGTCACTCGTGCTCACTTAGTTTGTCTCAGAGATACACAGAATAAACAGTCTGGGCGTTTCAATAAGGGTTCATTGAACTGTTGTTATTCTAGTGTAGAATAGATTTGCTGTAACAACCATTAGACAGTAGCAGAGATATATGATTAGCAATACTACAAAAGTAAAGGGATGGTATAGCTCTACCATCTTGCAGAAATCATGAATACATACAAGTATATAAAACACATGATAAAAAGGTGCGTACTGCTACTATATCTCCCTAACTAGATGTACCTATATGTACCTAGCATCGGTGTAGGTGTTATACCAAGAATCCCTCTAAGGTCTAGTCAACCCCATTACCTGAGTAAGGAGAGAATATGGGACCACGTCCTGGTCTCGAGTTGGACACCCCGCGAGGGATGTTAGACCACTGCGAGCTGGAGTGTCTGCATGCAGGAACCTCAGCGTCTCTGGTCAGTGTGTCAGACGGGAAGTCACGGTCTCCTCTGTCTGTCTAAGCAAGACATGATGTATTTATACCCACAGGTCTCCCCAGGGGTCCTACCTTGCTGTGTTACTGTGTCGGCCTAAAGGATGACTTCGGGCTTGAACTTTAAGATAGATATTATACAGGAGATGTTTGCCCTGCTGTGAGTCCTGCTGTGCTTCCAAGAAGCCTCATGCATAATGTATGAGTATCAAACCAGGGAAAAACCCGCGTTCTGAATGCAGTGTTGTATCCAGGTAAAAGGTCAGTCCCTATGAACCGTTATGTATGTAATGTAGGGAAGGATATAGGTGAAAGGTTGCAGTGTTACCTGCGCCTATATAGGGTACCTATATGGAATATAACACCCACTCCTCTTCCGACTGGATGACATATGTAACCTATAAGTGTACTACCGTTCTAACTAGACATTGGTACGCACAAGTTGTTAAAACATTTCTCTAGCTAAAAAATTTTTTTTTAAACGTCTAAAAATTTCGAAAATACTTAAAAATGTAACAAAAAATATTTGCAGGCCCTAGCTCTAAAAAAGTCTCTGTTGTTATAGTCCGAACCACGATAAGCATTAGAAAACCATTCATGCCCAATAAATGAATGGAATGTCAATGTCAATTTTGTTACTGAGTTCCAAATTGAGCTTGTTTAAAAAAGGGCAAATTATTTCCCAGCACACGACGAGCCAAAATGAGTCAAATGTTTATGTGTCCTGGCTGGTAGACGCACATTTTCGTTGCTTGCTTCCGCAGTAGACGGCCCCTGTAACACCTTGTAGAGCACGTCAATTGAGCACAGATGATGTTCCACGCTGTCCACAGCCGGTGCCGGGGCAGCCTGTGCGCCGTCCAAAGCTTGGGTGTCAGTGGAGGAGCCGGTGTCCATACCAACAGGAGGAGTTACTACCTGCGGTGGCTCAAGGAATGCCGCCATCAACATAGGAATACACTGAGGACATTGCAGAACATGGGCCATTATCAGGTCCAGTAGAGCATTCACGTCTGGTTGCGCACATGATGGGAGTGTCAAACAAAGGTCTAACACGCATTCTTCTCCGCAAAACAGGCATTGGAAGACAGGTAAGATGCAGTCCATCCAGACTGGTCGAAATGACAAGAACCAAGATGCACTTAGTTCTCTCAGGCGAGGCATGCCTAGATGTTGTACCATTCGATCACGGTATTTCCACTCCAGGAGCGCTTTTTCCATCTCCTTGGTGACTGGGACGTCCATTGCGTAGCAGATAGAAGACAATCAGGATACCTGCTATTAGAAACAGGATTAGCGGAAGTCCTCCAAAGATGCTTCCGAATAAGGTGTGTATGAAGTTTGGTATAACTCCAAGTACCGTCTGAAAGGTGCTTAGAAGTCCAGAACCTATGGTCTTAAATAGGTGGACAATGCCAGTCGTATCAGACATGTTAAAGATACAATTTACCATTTCTAAGAAATGGAAAGGGCAGTATGTATTAATAAGCGCCTGTATCTCAGCTGAAGACCTTGCGATCTCAAGTTCAAAAGTCTCTCGAGCGGAGGTTAAGGACACAGACTTCTGTAAAAGCATCACTGCAGCTGGGGCACCCCTCAGATGACAGGACAAGTTCGCCACAGAACCATTACAAGCCCTGTGCAGTAGAATGTCCTGACATATGAGCGATCCACTTAAAGCGCTCTCACAGTTTGTACCACTGAGAAACACTTCTCGATCCCCACTCCGATATCGAAATCTGTATGGTAATTCCCAAGATTCCTTAATGTATTCCTTACCCATTTTTTCATATTTACCTACCTGCTTTTGTTCAAGGCAATATAGAAACTGGAAAGTAGTGACCGGTAGAGTTATGTGGCCATGGATTAGCCATTCTGTGTGCGGAGATTCTGCCACTGTGAATGGTAATCTATCCAGTTTTTCGATACACAGCATTGTATATCTTGCTCCCCTTTGTGCCATTTCTATCTGCTTATCTGTTAGATTGTATTCAGCAAACAGAGACGTGCTGTTGATGAAAAGCCAAGGCACATAGCCTGCACGCAAAGATTGCAGCGTCCAGCTCAATAACAATATAGAACGTAACTGAGATTGCCCGTGTTGTAATATGGCCAAATCTTGTTGTAGAATGTCTATCGCAGAAGATACAATGTCGCCTAAGGAATATATCCTGGAGGTCAATGTTGTTAACCCATTGTCTACCACTGCTAGAGATTTCTCTAAGTTAATAAGGTCTATTTCCCGTATTCTTTCTGCGGTCTCTTGTTGGGATATTTGCCAAATTACATTGTAGGCAGCATAAATGCCAGCATATATGAAACGTTTCTGGCGTGGTTTCCTGGGACCTAGTAAAAAATCCCTAAGATCCATATCCTGTGTGAGTAAGGATAAGTGATGTTTCACCTCTGTGAGTGTTGAGGTTTCTAGCCAATTAAGGCACAACTTTCCAACACTGTATGACGTCACTACCCCTGGATTTTGTCTCTGTACATACCGTTGCATCTATGGATACTAAACCCTTCGGATCTACCCATGAATCGTTCCTGACAACCATTGGTGTCTGTGGGCCAAATCAACCATTTCTTCCAATTAGGGTCTGATCTGTTGTATTTTATGATGTCATCTAATGTAACCCCTTCTTGTGATGTTTCATTACCCTCGGTGTATGATGGTGTTGGCAACCGAGGTGTGTTCAAGTCTTTGGTCTTGGCTAGTCAATCAATCAATCATATCATTTGTAAAGCGCACTACTCACCCGTGAGGGTCTCAAGGCGCTGGGGTGGGGAATGCTGCTACTGCTCGAAAAGCCAGGTCTTGAGGAGTTTTCTGAAGGTCAGCAGGTCTTGGGTCTGCCGTAGGTGGATGGGGAGGGTGTTCCAGGTCTTGGCGGCGAGGTGGGAGAACGATCTGCCACCGGAGGTCGCTCTTCGGAAGCGGGGGACTGTGGCGAGGGCGAGGTCGGCGGAGCGGAGCTGGCGGGTGGGGGTGTAGAAGCGGAGTCGTCTGTTGAGGTACGTTGGTCCGGTGTTGTGGAGTGCCTTGTGTGCGTGGGTGAGGAGCTTGAAGGTTATACTCTTGTTGACCGGGAGCCAGTGCAGGTCTCTTAGGTGGGGTGTGATGTGGCTGCGGCGAGGGATGTCGAGGATCAGGCGTGCAGAGGCGTTCTGGATGCGTTGGAGCCGTCTCAGGAGTTTGGCCGAGGCTCCTGCATAGAGGGCATTTCCGTAGTCCAACCTGCTGCTGACGAGGGCCTGGGTGACCGTTCTTCTCGTTTCAGTGGGGATCCACTTGTAGATCCTGCGGAGCATGCGGAGGGTGTTCAAGCAGGGGGAGGAGACGGCGTTGACCTGCTTTGTCATGGAGAGGGTGGAGTCGAGGATGACCCCTAGGTTGCGTGCGTGGTCGGTGGGTGTTAGGGCGGTTCCCAGTGCGGTCGGCCACCAGGAGTCGTCCCAGGCCGAAGGGGTGAATCCGAGGGTGAGGACCTCCGTCTTGTCCGAGTTCAGCTTCAGTCGGCTGTTCCTCATCCATTCAGCGACGGCCTTCATTCCTTCGTGAAGGTTGGTTTTGGCGGTGTGGGGGTCCTTGGTGAGGGAGAGGATCAGCTGGGTGTCATCGGCGTAGGAGATGATGTTGAGGTCGGGCCGACGGGCAACGTGGGCGAGCGGTGCCATGTAGATGTTAAACAGAGTTGGGCTGAGGGAAGAGCCCTGGGGTACGCCGCAGATGATCTCGGTGGCTTCGGAGCGGAAGGGGGGAAGGCGGACGCTCTGTGTTCTGCCGGAGAGGAAGGAGGTGGTCCAGTCCAGGGCCTTCTCTTGGATCCCGGCGTTGTGGAGGCGTGTTCGTAGTGTGTGGTGGCAGACCGTGTCGAAGGCGGCTGACAGGTCCAGGAGGATGAGGGCCGCCGTTTCTCCGTTGTCCAGCAGGGACTTGATGTCATCGGTGGCGGCGATGAGGGCAGTCTCGGTGCTGTGGTTGCTGCGGAACCCGGACTGGGAAGGGTCCAGGATGTTGTTCTCCTCGAGGTAGCGGGTCAGTTGTTCGTTGACGGTCTTTTCGATGACCTTTGCCGGGAACGGGAGCAGGGAGATGGACCGGAAGTTCTTGAGGTCCTTGGGGGTCCGCCTTGGGTTTCTTGAGTAAGGCGTTGATCTCGGCGTGCTTCCAGCTCTCCGGGAAGGTTGCTGTCTCGAAGGAGGTGTTGATGACTTTCCGGAGATGGGGTGCGATGGCTGTGCTGGCTTTGTTGAAGATGTGGTGTGGGCATGGGTCTGACGGAGATCCGGAGTGGATGGTGTTCATGATCTTGATGGTGTCGTCATCGTTGATGTTGGTCCAGGAGAGCAGGCGGTTGGTGCGGATGGTGGTCGTGGGGGCGGAGGTCTCAGTGGTTGTCGGGGCGGTCGTGGCGTTGAAGCTGTCGTGGATGTCTGCGATCTTGCGGTGGAAGAAGGTGGTCGCACAGGTCTTGCGAGGGTGGGACGTCGTTGGTGTTGGAGCTGGGGTTGGAGAGTTCCTTCACGATGTTGAAGAGCTCTTTGCTGTTGTGCGCATTGTTGTCTAGGCGGTCTTTGAAGGAGGCCCTTTTGGCGGATCTGATGAGGTGAAGGTGTCTGCGGGTGGCATTCTTGTGGGCTGCGTGGCTGTCCGGTGTTCGTTCACGGAGCCAGATCTTCTCCAGCTTTCGGCAGGTTTGCTTGGAGGCCTGGAGGTCTTCAGTGAACCAGCTGGCTTTCTTGTTGGTGTGACTGTTGGAGGGTTTCTTGATCGGGGCGAGGGTGTTGGCGCAGTCGTTGATCCACTGTCTGAGGTTGCGGGCGGCGGTGTCGGGGTCGGTGGGTGGGCTCTGGGCGAGGGTGGTGGTTAGCTGGTCTTCGGTGACTTTGCTCCAGCAGCGGCGAGGCATCTGTTGGGTGCGGTGGTGCGTGGTGGGTTTCTTGAAGGTGAAGTGGATGTAGCGATGGTCGGTCCAGTGGAGTTCGGTGGTGTGGTTGAAGGAGACGTGGGGCTTGCGGAGAAGATGGGGTCAAGCGTGTGACCGGCGGAGTGGGTGGGTGTTGTGACGAGTTGTCTGAGTCCGAGGTTGGCTAGGTTGTCGATCAGGGTGGTGGAGTTGGTGTCGTTGTTGTTTTCGAGGTGGAAGTTCAGGTCCCTGAGGAGGATGTAGTCCGTGGAGGCGAGGGCGTGTGTGCTGACGAAGTCGGCGATGGAGTCGCTGAACTGTGGTCAGGTTCTGGGGGGTCTGTAGATGAGGGTTCCTCTGAGGGTGGTGTTGGGGTCGGTGTGGATCTGGAAGTGCAGGTGTTCGGCAGTGCTGAGGATGTCGTCGGTGTTGGTCGAGACTCTGAGAGTGTTCCTGTGGACGATGGCGATTCCTCCTCCTGCTCCGTTGGTCCGGTCCCTGCGGGTGATCTTGTAGCCTTCCGGGACGGCTATGGCGGGTGCCGAGGCGGGGTTCAGCCAGGTCTCCGTCAGGAAGGCGACGTCTGGGGAGGTTGAGTCGAGTAGGTCCCAGAGTTCAACGGCGTGTTTGCGGGCGGAGCGGGTGTTGAGAAGGATGCATCTGAGGTGGTTGGGTTCTTTCCTGGTCGGCAGCATGGTGGGGCGGATGCTTGTGAAGCTGCAGTTCCGGCAGGTGAAAGCTCCGTGAGTGCGCTTTGGGGCAGCCAGGAAGCAGGTGTGTGATCGTCCGGTGTTGAGTGCATGGAGGGTTCTGGCATCGTAGCGGTGTCGGGCGTCGTGGCGTTCACGGGGTCCAGGGGTCCTGGTGCTGGGTGTGGTCCAGGTGCGGACGGGCGCAGACGGGCTTGCCTTAGGCGCGCCAGCGGTGCGCCCGCTGCGCAGCCTCCATATGAGGGGATGTGGGAGGCGGGAGCGGGGCGGCGAATGGTATTGCTGGGGGGCGGGGCTGCACGGACGCAGCGGCGGGAAAAACGGGCGGGCCACGGGAGAACTGGGCATGGGAAGGAAAAACAAGTCTGGGCAAGAAAGCAAGTACAGGTACAGAGGAATAAAAACAAGTCTGGGCAAGAAAGCTAGTACAGGCACAGAGGAATAAAAACAAGTCTGGGCAAGAAAGCAAGTTAGGCACAGGGGAATAAAAACAAGTCTGGGCAAGAAAGCAAGTTAGGCACAGGGGAATAAAAACAAGTCTGGGCAAGAAAGCAAGTATAGGCACAGGGGAATAAAAACAAGTCTGGGCAAGAAAGCAAGTACAGGCACAGAGGAATAAAAACAAGTCTGGGCAAGAAAGCAAGTTAGGCACAGGGGAATAAAAACAAGTCTGGGCAAGAAAGCAAGTACAGGCACAGAGGAATAAAAACAAGTCTGGACAAGAAAGCAAGTTAGGCACAGGGGAAAAATACAAGATTAGGCAAAAACAATGCAGGCAGAGCCGTGCAGCAGTGTGGGGAGCGACCTGCCTGCGAGCAGGGTCAGAGGGTCAGAGTCCAAGGCAACACGTCTGTTGCACTGTCTCGTTCAAAAACATGATCTGCTGAGGGATTAGATATGCTCTAAAAAAGTTTCTAACCCCTGCACTTACCATTCTCTAGTACCCCAGACCGATTTCAAGTCTATGGTGTCCTTCCATAAGTTGTAACCTTGTTCAGACAACTGGGCAATAAAGGATGCATAGTAAATCTGTTTGGTGTTTGTTAACATATTTTTCTGTGCTGATGTTCTTGCAACTTTATAATAATATGAGGCTGGGTCTGACATATTAAACCCTGAAAAATATGGAAACTTTTGGGCAAATGTTTTTGAACTGCCTTTTGGCGGTGTTGGACAATGTTCCCACTGGTGGTATGTGAACACATTTCTAGGATTAGCAGATTTATGCAAAAAATGATGACCATAATGTTGATAACAATACATTGATTCATAATCTGCTGAGCTCTCCAATGTTTCACTATTAGAAAATGCAGCAGATTTTTCTAAATCAGACAACATGTTATTTACAGTTTCAAAATCCCAATCATCGGAAAATGTACTTGAGGTAATGATATCATTCGATACCTCAAGTACTGAATAAATATGGAATTTTTAAAATTTCCGTCGGGCCAAATATATCGAAATCAACCTTGTCCCAAAGTATACCATCCGGTACAGGAACTGCTGTAATGTTCACTGATGACAAGTCTCTTTGTTCTCGATGAGTTGATTGGTGTGGTTTTAAAATTATATTCACCTTTAGGGCTGCAGAGCTTTGCCGAATGTATTGTCCACTAATAAGCATGTTAAAAACTATAACTAAGCCTAACCAGAAAAGAAAGAAAAGAATCCCGGAAGTTACCCATAGTTCTATCCATGGTGATACCAGGTAAATCTTTCTAAGAAAGTTAATAAAGTCTTTAACTTGCTGCTTGCGTGATTTTTGGGCTGGCGTCGTTTCAGGTTCACTTGGATCCAAAGAAAACGTTTCAAAGTTTATGAAGTAGCCAGAATAGTTCGATCAATTGTTGGAATTGCTTCAGGATTTGTTGAAATCGTATTTTGCTCTTGTTGAGGCATGTTGACGTAGACGTCTGCATTTGGTCGAATAGCAACTTGTGCATTATTTTGAGTTTCATTTTGAAGTCAAACTTCAGGTTCAAGGGGAACGAGTTCCATGGCATTGTTGCATAGTCCATCATTCCGTATCGGTGACTCTTCGAACGTGATGAGTCTTTCAGTTTGAACTTCTTGTATTGTAGCGAGAGGAGGGAGTCTGCTACGTTGGACTCCACGTGGCCTACTGCTTAGTATCGGCACATAGTGTGGTTTGATTAGGTCAATTGAGACAAATATTTTCTCCTTTTTTCCGGCAAGAGGCGGCAGAAGTACAGTTCTTGTTCCTTCGACTGCTAGGACCGGTACAGGCTTTCTGTAGGATGGCCCAAATTCTTTTTTGTCCGCTATTTTCTCTCTGACCAGATCCCCGACTTTTGGGATCCAGACAGGTCTTGCCGTGACTGATTTGACTTCCCACATGGCGGTCTGCTTCAGGTGGATGTTACTTTGTTTTGTCCTGGATTCATTTAGATCCTATAAAACAGCCAAACGATCATGGATGTCAAATGGTTTTACATCCGCCACTGCGCCTTCACAATCAAGATTAGGTACCCACATTCTTGTCCCAAATAAGACCTCATATGGAGTGACCCCCCCCAGAGAACTTCTTGGCATATTGTTAAGGGCCCGCTGGGCCCCATAAAGATGTTTTACCCAACTTTCGCCCGTGCCTAATACTCTAGCTGTTAAAGATTGCTTTAAGTCTTGGTTTTTCTCTCCACTACCGAATTTCCCTCGGGATGGTACGGAGATGAGTACCGCAATGCTACACCCAAACTTCCCATTGCCTCCTTGTAAGCCTGAGAGCTAAACGCAGGGCCCTGGTCAGAATGTAATGTGCCAATTGCCTATGTCCCTATGAAGACTCGCAAAGCTTTTATAACAGTTTGAGCATCAGCCGAGCGGTGGGGCCACACCTATAGGAATCTCGAGCAGGACGCACGCAAACAGACAATCTGATACTGTCTAATAATGGGATTTGCACTTGGCGTGCTATGTTGGAACCTTCCGTCTGCTGACAGATGTCGCATTTCAAAACATAGTCTTTAGTCTGCTTTGTTAATACAGGCCACCAATACCGTTGTTTCAACAATGAAACAGTCGCCGTAACTCCTGCATGTGCAGAACCTATCCCTTCGTGTGCCGGTAGTATTAAACCTAACCTACGATCCATGTTTGGAATTACTCTATCCCTCACTCCAGGAATCTGAGCAAATGGAATGTTATTGGCATCAAACTTGTAGGAGTACTTGAGTGGAAACTTCTTTGGTAATGCTTTGCTGTTTTTGCGTGAAGCAATGACAGCTACCATAATCTCACCGTCTATTCTCGTTTTAGAACGAGTGATTGCAGCTACGGAAGCAGTGCGTACAGCCCCCTTTGCGGCTTCATCAGCCAATGAATTCCCTTCAACGTGAACGCCATCACGCTGATGATTCAGTGTATGTATCACGTGAGCCCTCGGTAGTCCGGTTTTCAACTCAACAACCTGTTCCCATAGCATTTTATGCTTAATTGTGCCACCTTTTGCGTCTTTGAAACCGTTTTGAACCCAGTGCTGCAAATATTCATTATATGACTGCACACAGTAAAAGGAATCACACGCATTTAGTGTGGGGAATTCTCGATCCGTATTTACAAGTGCCAGTACTAGTGCTTTTAACTCTGCCAACTGTTCCGTGCAGTCTCCTAGAGATTGCGTTTTAGTGCAACTCAGATGGAACTTTCCATCCCGCATACGACCTTTAATGATTGCACATGCAGCACTGTATTGTTGCTTACTCCCTATGGCCGGTTGAGCAGATCCGTCAGTGTAAATGATATATTCATACTGATCTAGAGGCATTATTTAATTAGGTAGAGGATATTCTTGTTCGTATTGTAGGAATGCTCGTGTCTTTAAATTTGGGTCATACCTGCATTCTACATCTGTTGCAGTGAGAGAATTAACCCATTGTATCCATCTCGGATGTAATGCTTTAGCGTTAGGGTCGCTTGCCTTTGTTGCAGCCTCTAAGGCTGGAACTGGAGTCACTAATATTATTCGTTTCCCGAGCCAGTGCTCTTTCTCTCACTACAGCAGTCTGTACTGCTGTTAGAATCTTTTCTGTAGATGCAAAGCGCATCTCAGCATTTGTGTACAAATGTGACTTGTATGCAATTGGTACTGTCTCACCTTCATTGTCTGTCAGATAAGTGTACCCAGATGGAACCGCAATTATATGGATCACCAGGTTGCGTACGTTTACGCGTGTCTGTAAGTGTTTTGAAGCTATCATATCAGCTTGTAAGGAACGAAGTGTATCTGTGTGTTCCTGTGTCCAGCTTCTCGCTGTTAAATCAGGTTTTATTAAGTCGTAGAAAGGTTTTACTCTTTGTGCGTAATCCAAAATGTATGTTCTACCAAAATTTAGGAATCCCAGTATTGATTGTAGATTTTTTAATGATCTTGGAGGTTGGAGGGGCGCGCATTTTTCTAAAAAATTGGCTGCCTGGCTTTTTCCTTTACTTGAAAGCTCATATCCTAAAAATAGGACACTGAGGTGGGTGATTTTAGATTTTTTAAAGTTAAATTTGTAGCCCTCAGATACAAATCCCAAAATTATGGTATTCACTCTGTTCAAGTGTTCCTCTAGGTCATTGTCCATCAGATAAATATCATCCACATAGGACAATGCCTCTTCATCCAATTTTTGTAGTAACTCGGTTACTCTGGCCGAAAACAACCCCGGGCTGTTCGTATACCCTTGGGGGAGTTGCCGAAATTGCCGCTGTGACCCTAGCGCTGAGAAGGCTGTAAGATACCTGCTTTCAGGCACTATATTTTGGCAGAAAAATCCATTTGAGATATCAAGTGTTGTTTTATATATTTTCCGCACGATGTTATTCATTAATGCGGCACTGTGTGCATTTTGAACTGCAAATGTCTTAGTGCAAGTGTTTAAATGTCTGTAATCTAAAACTAGACGATATGTATTGTTAGGTTTCATGACAGGAAACAAAGGATTATTCATTTAAGAGGTGAAAGTTTCAATCACCCCTTGGTACTCAAGTTGATCTAAGATCTCCCTGACCTGTTTTTTAGCTTCTTGCTTTATTGGATACTGCCTCTGTGCAGTTGGAGTATTTTTTAAAGGAATTATGTGGTGGGTTGAATCTTCTTCCCATCCAACATGGTTCTTGTATAATGCCGGAGCCTGGGCTACCGCCCACTCCTGCGCATATGTGTGTTGCAAATGCCTGGGAATATGGTCTGAGAAGGCCGGTAGAATTACCGTTTCTCCTTTAGGGCAATCCATGACGAATGCTGGCGGCCAATCTTGTTCAGCCAACAAAATGTCATAGCCAAACGTATGGTTCTCCCAAAAGAGACCTCTAACTTTCCTACTTTTGTCCCCCTCCATTTGGAGCATTATTTCATATACTTTATGTGGGACACTTACTCTAGTATCAGGTGTTTCCACCGTGATATAATCATTCAAGTCCGCTGTCACCAGAAATTCCATCAGGTTCTGGCAAGCTATTGTTACTTCTGCCGCACTGTCTAGCATCGTCAGAGCTCATTCCCCGTTCAGTAGTCAAGTCCTCAGAATTCTGGGCATGTCTGATCTTTAGACCTACAACCTTCTTCTTTTTGAACTGTGGCTTTTGCTTTGGCTTTTCTTCTTTCTTAGAAGTGTAATCTTGAGCGTGCTGCTTGTCTCTGGACTTTGTACGCTCTTCTTGTCTTTCTGACCGTCTTTCCCTCTCGGAGTTTTTCGATGAACCCTGAAAGGAACGAGAGGATTGTGTATCAGTATCCTGATACCTGTCAGGTTTCCTAATATTATCCCTATTCCTAAGGTTGTACCTCTTTTCGGAGGGCTCCTGTGCAGGAGATCTACCTCGGGATTGAGATCTGTTTCCTTTAAAGTTTTGTTGCTTTTTATTGTCCCACTTCTTCTTAGTAGAAGCAGGTGTCTGCTTGGACGTGTCCTTTTCAGAACTACCCATCAGTTGTGGTATCAATGCTTTCCCACCCAAACTGTCTCTGCCTAATTCTGCATATGCAGTTTCAATTATTTTGGGTAGTTCGTGTTGTTGATCTAACGGACTGAATTCCCTTAGGCGTTGTCGGATTGCCACTGAAGCTGCTTCCCCTTTAATATTAGCTAGTATTATAGCTCATACCTGGACATAGTAACTTCTTTCCTAAGTTCAGAGCAGGTTCTGCTCCATACCCGTTTTGTATTTGTCTTAATACGTCTGGTACCACAGCTAATGAAGGAATACCCTGAGTCCTGGTATAAATGGCAGCAAAGACTGTACCCCAAGTGGTACAATCCTCTACTTGTGGAGTTATCCCCATGGGCAAGCAGATTTTTAGCATTCTGTGTTTTTTGTACAGGGTTATATTCGGGAATACTGCCTTGAGCTGTGTGATTTTCTGAGCTACCCAGAATGGCATTTGTTCACGTTTAGAGGGCATTTTGCCCATCACTGCGTGTAATGTTTGTGGTGTGATTTTAGTTGCTGTACCCGGAGATTGAGTTCCATTTGTTGCAACTGTTGCTGGTTGGACTGTGAAAGTCCTCATGACGAATTGCGTCAAGTTTCTATAGATTTTAATTAAATCTTTGTGTTGTATCAGTAAGTCTGCCTGTGGCATTGTGTCAATGTCAGGATGTGGTGTGTAGGCCGCTAATATTGGCCATGTTGCCCCTTCTCCTCCGAGTGGGCCTAATCTTACTCTTCTTCGTATGTGGGGTAGGGCGCCTTTAAACCAGTATAAGTGTTCCTGGTACGTGAGTGGAATCTCTATGTCCTCAAACGGACCATATTCCACTGGTGCATCTCCTTTTGTGTAAGAGTGAAATGTCTGTGTTCTCGCATCTGCTGCTGGGAATGTAACCCATGAATAAAATATCTCTGTTTTGTTTGATTCGTGTGCCTCAATCACGAAAACTACTAAGCCACCCCTGGCTGATAAACCATTTTCTAACAGTTTCAGGGTGACCGTATGTCTGAATTTTGGTGCAATCTTTATAGCATTTGCATCTTCATCATCTTCTCCTGTTGAGAGCTGTAGATTTACTCTAACGTCATCTCTGTCCTCAGTCATTTTGTAAAGAAGAAGTTTATTCAAGGGAACTAAGATAAGGTTTTTTTATGCACAATTTTAGGAACACTGTGTCCTTCAAGCTTGATTAACCAACAGCCAATAAATAGGATTTTTTGCCTACTCAGCTGTGGTAGAGTTTGTTCCCACCCACTCCAGACGTCTCTGGTGTTTTGTGAGTAGGGGTCTCTGAGAATAGCACGATTGAACTACTCAGATTCTACTGTTAAATTAGTACCCAACCAACATTGGCAGCGCCATGTTGTGTTGTTCCTATATTACCTATACAGGATCTGCGCGTTCGGATAACGTAAACTGTGGGTTTGGTGGCAGACTGGTTCCGTGCACCCCCACCGGATACTTTAGCCTGTTTGTATTAGCTAGCTGACAGTGCCACTAGAATCTCCTCTTATCGGGGAGAGAATAGTTTCTGGCAACCTCAGAACATGACAACCCTGATCCCCCAGGATCGTGGAAACAATATACTACTTTTCGCTCAGTCACTGGTGCTCACAAAGTTTGTCTCAGAGATACACAGAATAAACAGTCTGGGCGTTTCAATACGGGTTTATTGAACAGTTGTTATTCTAGTGTAGAATAGATTTGCTGTAACAACCATTAGACAGTAGCAGAGATATATGATTAGCAATACTACAAAAGTAAAGGGATGGTATAGCTCTACCATTTTGCAGAAATCATGAATACATACAAGTATATAAAACACATGATAAAAAGGTGCGTACTGCTACTATGTCTCCCTAACTAGATGTACCTAAATGTACCTAGCATCGGTGTAGGTGTTATGCCAAGAATCCCTCTAAGGTCTAGTCAACCCCATTACCTGTGTAAGGAGAGAATATGGGACCCCGTCCTGGACTCGAGTTGGACACCCAGCGAGGGATGTTAGACCACTGCGAGCTGGAGTGTCTGCATGCAGGAACCTCAGCGTCTCTGGTCAGTGTGTCAGCCGGGAAGTCACGGTCTCCTCTATCTGTCTAAGCAAGACATGATGTATTTATACCCACAGGTCTTCCCAGGGGTCCTACCTTGCTGTGTTACTGTGTTGGCCTAAAGGATGACATCGGGCTTGAACTTTAGCATAGATATTATACAGAAGATGTTCGTCCTGCTGTGCTTCCAAGAAGCCTCATGCATAATGTATGAGTATCGAACCAGGGAAAAACCTGTGTTCTGAATGCAGTGTCGTATCTAGGTAAAAGGTCAGTCCCTATGAACCGTTATGTATGTAATGTAGGGAAGGATATAGGTGAAAGGTTGCAGTGTTACCTGCGCCTATATAGGGTACCTATATGGAATATAACAACAGCCGCAACCACCAATATTAGTTCTTCCCAAAGTAGGAGCAGTTCAGGAAATTGAGCTTCATGCAGTGAAAGTGGAGGAAGCCGCTCTTTCAGAAGATCCATTGTCTTCCAGATCTCCAGCTAGAAAAAGGAGGGTTAGTGCCTCATCTTCTTCTCGAAGCCCCCCTTCTGATGATCTAGACACCACTTGGATCCCGCCTCAGTCTGAGAGTGAGACCTCCTCCCTTTTTCTTTTGTGGAAGGGGTGGGTTTTCTTGAATTTGTGGCAGCCATCTGCCCAAAATGGAAGGTTCCCAGCCGGTCCTATTTAGCCAGAGTTGCTTTTACAGCACTACATCATGATGTGCTGGAGTTCCATGGACAAGCTTTGCAGCAGAGTGCTGTTCACAGTATCCACCAGACGACAGACATATGGACCAGTTGCCAAGACACTGATTACATGTGCATCACTGCACACTGGATGGATCTCTTTTGAGGGGGCTAGAGAAAAGATATCTGTAGGTGTTGACACTGCAGAGTTTAAATGCTGCTCGGAAGCATACGACAGTAGCCATGTTCACCATGTAGAAATCCCATACTGCTGCAAACATTTTGGAAGACTTTAACAACAATGTATTTGAATGGCTGCGTCCAAGAGGGCTTAAAATTGGATTTGCTGCCATGGACAATGGCAGTAATATAGTTAAGGCCGTGGATGATGGTGGCAATTTCAGGGTCCTGTGTTTGGCACACTGAATCAACATCATTGTACAGGACTTTCTCAAAAAAGAAGACCAGGTCAGCAACCTACTGTCCACCCATAGAAGAATCTGCACTCATTTCAGCCATTCATTTAAAGCCAGAAACAGCTAAGGGTCATTCAGCGTGATGATGGAATGCCAGTTAAAGCACTCATACAGGAGGGGTTAACACATTGGAACGTCTGTTTGAGCAGTACAGACCGATCAATGAATATGTCATGCAAAGAGAGGATGCAACTGTGACAGGCATGATCATTGAGATTGATCAATGGGACCTAGTCAAATGCCTAACAGAGATGCTACTTTCTTTTGAGGTGTTCACACAAGAAGTCAGCAAGATGGACAGTACCATGGGCAAGCTATCCCGTTGTTGCACATGCTACAGGAACGGCTAAAGGAGGTGTCTGCAATGTACGCAGGTGTGGAGGAAAAAAAAGATGCATATGACTTGGTGAAGAGCTTAATCATTCGCTTATCTGTTAATGCCAAGGTGCAAAGATACATTGTGTCATCCAAACATTACATCTGTGCCACAATTCTTGATCCACAGAACAAACCATTACTGCCCACTTTCATTCCTTTTTCAGACGGGGATGTTGAAAAACACAAAACATGAATAGCTGAGCAAGCCAATGAGCTAGAAAAAGAATGGCAGGGAATTAGAGGCCCACTCCTCCGGGGTACAAGTTCTGCGGGGCAGCCTTCAAGTTCAGAGCCTGAGGGCATTGCTGTTGGCTCTCAGCAGCCAAAACCAACAATAAGAACACCATCAACAACAAGAACAGGAGCATCAGCCCCAAAATCTGCAACTGAATGGTTTCTACTGGCAGGACTTAAGTCCAGTTCAGAAGCGAAGGCAAAAGAGGTCGAGCAAGGTGGAGGACCAATGACCATTGACCAGATAGTCCTGGCCTATCTGGATGACCGAACAGAGGTATACCTTGATCAAAACCCATTGGTGTATTGGTATGGAAAGAGGGGCCATTGGCCAGTGCTCAACAGGCTGGCAATAAACTATCTGGCTTGAGCGTGTGTGAGAAGCTGGCCTGGTATATGATGTCCACTTATGTAAGTGGGCACCTTGCACCAGTCCAGAGGACCCTTATGGTGATTTAAGAGGTCATAGACAACCTTAGAAAGCTCTCTAAGTGGTAGCTGTGGAGAGCAGCCTTCAGGTTTAGTCCTGAAGAAGTGTAAAGCAGCTTGTTTTACCAGAATGCAATCTTATAGTATAGATTAAGTGAAAAAGAACCAAACAAGGTATTTATAAAAATATGTATTTATTATATAATACTCTCTAATACGTTTAGATATCTCCTACACGGAGATACACACAATGCACAGGATACTTTGCATAGAAATACAGTAAATAGAACGAAATACACAGTGGGTATGAGAACCACGACTCGGGTCAAGACAATGTCGAGAAGATGTTGAAGTGCTGGGGACCCAAGGAACAACCCAAGGTGAGTGACTAGGAACCCCACGGAGAGCGTGTGCAGTGTGGGAACACGACCGCGTGCTCTGTATAAGTCTACGTGTAAGTCGCGGTTGGAATTTCAAAGATTAAGGACCCTTTCCAGCGGACCCTGAGGAACCCCCTTGGAAGATAGAATGTTGGAGAGCCACCCCACCCGTGGATACCCTAGTACCCACATTACCTACATCAGGGAAGCTGGGTGCATACGTGTGAAGTGGTGTCGGAAACCGCCGTCGAACCCAATGGAGAACTTCAGGAAAATGTCGCTGCTGGAGAAGGAGAAAGTGTATGGTGGAATCCGAAGGTGGATTCTAGATGAGAGGTACCTGTAAGCAGAGGGGACAAGATCCTATGTCACTCAGGAGTGACCAGGAGACTTGGAAGACAAATGCCCTTCGATGTCAGATGTTACAGGATGGGTGACAATGACCTTGACTCTGCAGCTGTGGGGACCAGGCGACGCTGAGGAAGACCAGCAGCTGTGCACGAGCTGTCCCACGAAGGATGTCGAGGGCTGAGGGGTCGGTGTCTGGCAGGAGCACCAACAAGCCTTGGCAAATGCAACCAATGCAGGAATTGAAGGAGCAACGTCGGGACCAGCAAGGTCCAGGGGACTCACCACAAGCAGGGGAGTTAGGGCAGGCCCGAGAAATCAGAGGAGCCCAAAAGAAACAAAGTTGACCCTCAAAGGGACCCACAGGCCGGAAGCACTGGAGTCGCCAGAGGACCCCAAGCAGCTCACCAAAAGATGCAGGCCACGGTGCACACGATGCGGTGTGGCTGAAGATTCTGGTCACTGGAGGAGCTTGAGGTTGGGGCTACTTGGAGCCCAAAGATCTTCTTGGAAGGAAGCCAACAAGCTTTTGTAACTGCAAGTTGATGTGGTGCACAGGGGTTCGGTTTTTGCAGCCCCCAGGAGGGATACTGGCCTCAAACTTAGTAAGAGGGCAGAGCAGGCCTCAGGAGCTTTGGAAAACC
The DNA here is from genome assembly GCA_963921515.1 of Calotriton arnoldi. NCBI lineage: Eukaryota > Metazoa > Chordata > Amphibia > Caudata > Salamandridae > Calotriton > Calotriton arnoldi. The sequence continues at coordinate 1,349,746 of CAWUFW010004956.1, read as the reverse complement.
ACCACCTGTGTTGCAGAACCTTTCGGAGTCCGGAGGAGCTCAGGATCAGCAGACTGGTCGACTTATGCAAATGCAGGGGAGTGACTCCTTCACTCCAAGGGAGATTCCTTCAGGTGTCTTTGATACCCACAGGCCTTGGAAGGTTATTGTATGGTGCACAGGCACAGACGATGCAGCAGACTGAAAGGGGAACGAAGTCGAGCCCAAACGAAGTCCAGCAAAGTCCAGAGTGCCCAGACAGTAGAAGAATAAGTGGTGTCTGATCTGAATCTTGTCCAACGACGAATCTAGGGACCTACACCCAGGTAAACCCTTAAGTACCCTAAGGAAAGTGTTGGGACGATTCAGGGGACCCTCCCAGGGGAGGGCCTGGACAGGGGGAAGGTTACTCCCATATCCTTTGTCCAGTTTCGCACCAGAACGGGAGCCAACGGCTCCCAGGACTGGTTTGAACTGGACTATGCATGGCGACACCAAATGTGCCCCTCATGCAGACTGAGTGGCGCTGGCAAGCGCACCCACCCTACCCCAATACACTAAATCTTGTCATGGGAGGTGGTCACACCTCCCTGTGACACGATGCTTATTGTTCTGCCTTACCCTGCTCGAGCTTGGCTCAGCAGCAGGAGGGCAGAATCGTGTCTTTGGTCGGCAGCAACCATTTTGTGCTGTCCGGGTCAAGAAGGCTGGTACCAGGAACACTGAGAGCCTAATGGAGGGCTCTTCCAGCGCTTGGAATCATACCCCCACACCGTTTACGGTATGGGGGAATGTATCCAACATGTTTGATACCAAACACGATAAGTTTCGTTGCAGCCAGCTTCGAGATGGTCATCGCGTAATTACGCGGTGCCCCTCTATATGGTATATGGCTGCTTCACTGACAACCCGGGAGAATGGACTCCGTAGGCTGAAGGTGTCCTGCTCATGCAGGGGCACCCTCTCACTTATAACCAAGCACCCTGCCTTCAGGATTGCAAGGGCCTGCTAGAGGGGTGACTTATAGGTTTTAAGTGCAGTGACCCTAGATATAGGAAACCTATATCTTTAGTAAGTGGTGCAATGACAGGCCTGCAGTTCCATTTTGAATGGTCTCACCTGGGTGGCATAATACATGCTTCAGCCAATGGGAGACCTCTAGGGTACCTATGCCCTGGGTACATGGGTACCATATACTAGGGACTTATAAGTACCCCAGTATCCAATCTGGGGTGTACCTAAGTACTGAACATAACAATTTAGGGAGGAAGCAGATAGACTGGGGTCCTGAGTAGCAGGATCCCAGTCAGACTAGTCAAATACAGCTTAGCACCAGGCAAAAAGTGGGGGTAACCATAGAAGCGGATCCTACTTTCCTACAGCGTGCTTTCAGTGCTGCTGGTGCCGTTGTCACAGTGAGAAGGACCACTCTCCCACCCCAAAACGTGGAGAGATTAACCATGATCAAAATTAATTAGCACTTTATACCACAGGATTACTCCATACCTGAAGTACAACAGCAGGAAGATGAGGGAGACTCAGGTCATGGATGTACTTCTGAGCAAGAAGGCATTGGGAACAAAGAGAAGACATGTAGGCCTATGGCAAAAGCAACCAGAGTTTGAGGACGAGCTCTACATATCTGACTACTAGGCCTGGGCCAACAACCATAGAACTTTCTCTCTCAGTCTCTATCGCTGATCTTCTTTCTTTATTTGACGCTCACAAAAAAAAAAGGTATAGCAAGGGGAACATTATTTACTTTGATTTGTTTGTATCTGGTTGACTAATTCATCCCCACCGTCTTACTCTTAGAAACATTTAATTATCGGATTGGAGTTGCAACAGCGTGCAGTCACAGCAGTGAAGAAGCTCCCACCGCCCCACCCATTTCCCTCAAGGACATTGGATGGAGAGAAATACAAACAAATGGGTGCCTGCCTCCAACCCTGGGCTGTGACTATCAATCCTTTCCTAGTTTATCATTATTCTAGCCGGACTGCCCCACATTATTTGAATTAGGCTGGCCAATGTCTGCTTCGTGAACAATGGATCTGCAATGTACCACGCTCATCCCACGCCTGAATTAGAAGAACAGGTAAATGGCATGCATTGTATGCTGAGTGATTGTTGTGAGTGTGCTGAGATGATTCATGTGTGGCAGTCAGTGACACTGGGGGTTTGATTATCTGTAACTTTTACGCTTAAATGTGTTTGTGATGATTTACAATGTTGGTGGCTGGATGGCTGATCATTTTTCCCATGAAGGTGATTTCTTTTCTTTCCCCTTTGAGAGAGAGCAATATTTCTTCACTGGGTCCACTCCACACGTGTTTTTTTAATTGTTTTCTGCCTTATACTCCTCTTAGAGTGAGACCCGATCAGTCCCTTTAGAATAGATAACACAAACACAAATCTAGTCTACACAAAAAATGACTCAATGTCTTGTGTTGTGCAACAACAAAATAGTACTACATGTCACTCTATTCCATTTGAATCGGGACACAGTCAGTACAGAGTTGGACACCTTACTCAGAGTCATAGGGATCAGGGATCAGTCATGAGAGGTGACTCACGTGAACGTGACTAGGCACTTCAAGAAGTGCCACCAGAATAAGTACATTTTCAACTTCACTGAAACCAACCGATTTGGTGATTACTTTAAAGTGGCCTACCCAACTCTGTGGAGAGATGGTGAGAGCGGTGCGTTGATTTTACTTGATTCGTGGAAATGCAATGCTACTGGGTGTGTGTGCTCAGTTCTGTCTGGCTCAAATTTTAAGCTAAGTGGCGGTTGGGTGGGGGGCCTGTTGTTGTGTAGGTAACTGAAGCCAGACATCTCCTTGATTCTACAATATCATTTTTGTTTTACAATCCGAAGGTCTTCTCTTATCCTACACAAAACTAGAAAAGCACCATAACACTCACGCTTACCTTACTGGACCGCATCAGCCAGGCACCCAAGGTTGATGGACAGTCCAAGAAGAATGCAGATGCAACTCCCAATTTGGCAATACAGTATCAGTTTTTCTTTTAATAATTATTAGAACTGTGTTTTTTGTTCGCTTCACTCCTACATAATTTCATATATTTACTATCTTTCAAAGCTAGGTAACAGAACATTTAAATATAATGTAACTTGGGTCTCTCTGGGGCAGACAGACTGTTTGGTTTGCATTGCATTTAAGTTACCTGTACTCATTCCTTTGTTTCCTTTTCATGCCTATATCAGATTTATGATGGCTGGCTGCTCATTGCCCAGATGAATGTTGTCCTTGTGTACTGTTTGTCTTTGTCAAACCTTTCCCCAAATCCCCCACCCCATCCATTCATTGAACCTCTAACCCTCTTCAACCGGGCTGTGTGATTATTGAGGAATGACTTAATAAATTACACTGTTAATTGATCACACACTTGTTGGGGTGAATGTGGTGAAAGCAATACCAACTCAGTATAGGAGGAGGAGGATCTTCAGCTTTAAGTATAGCTGACACTGGCCATATTTATTATTTACCCACCTTCGCATAAAAACAGGGTTCTATATTTTCAGAGGAATATCATTAATTCAATTTAGCATTGCTTATCATATTTTCTCTAATGTCTCTCCTCTTCGGTAGTGGTCTAGTCTGGTGACGGTCGGTCTAAATTGTTTTTTTAAAGCTTGCATGTAATAACGGCATTAACTCATTTATTATTTCCAATTAGTTAGTTACCTGCGATGAATAGTCCTTATCCTAGAGTTTGAGTCTGCCTAAGAGGGAGTGGGAGCTCGCTTGATGCTTTCACTGTTAGTGTGCTAGCACACTACTACTACCACCACCATGGCTCCTTGGGAAACCATGCAGCCCTCGCTTCATCTAATCAGGTAAGAGAACTGTGGTTGATTGATTGTTGAACTGCAATATAAATACAATGGAAATTCACCTCCCCTCGAGTCCTTCGGGGTTACAGTTGCAGATAGGGACTAGGAGGAGAGAGTAGTAGGACAAGGGAGGGTACTGCATACTATTTTGTTGCTACACTATCAGCAGATTTTTTTAACTGGCTTCGGCAAAGGCAGCAGTGCAAAGTAAAACAGTAACATCCCAAAAATGTATTAAATCATAATGTAAATTTATAAAAATTGTATTCCCTTAACAATATAAACTAACTAAACCCACAACTGGTCCACCCCTCTCCCTGTCCCTAACCAATGTCTCAAGTAAGTATAGCATCCAACAAAATAAAGTCCAAAAACGAAATTGTCCAATGTCCATAAAGAAAAAAATCCCAAAAGTGCCCCAACTCCCATATTCACCACCCTCCCCACAACAAGTCCCACCCACCAAAAAAAGGATAAAAAAGGTGCAGAAAAGGGCACTACGTTCTAACGGCAGGCAAGGAGCTTCTTAATATTGTTCATTTGCCTCTCTAATTGCTCCATCCATTCCTCCTGCCTGGCTTCTATGTGGGCCACCCTCTGCATTATGCGGCGCTGAAATGTGCGGAAATAGGGGGGAGCAGCAGTGGTGGAATGGCGGCGGGCGGCTGCCATCGTTCCGTGAATACGGTGTACTGGAGGCACTGGGGCCTGGCTGGGGCCTGGGGGATCTCCAGCTGCTGCTGCTACCTCCTCTTCCTCCTCCTGCAGGACCACCATTTGCTGATATTCGGACCTGATGGCCTCCAGTTTCCTATGCCGGGTCTGGGCTGCTATCTCTTGCCTGTTAGGATGAGTCAGATCAGCAGGAATAGCTATATCAAGAAAGAAAAAAGACAAATTGTAAACAATGCTCTTAGCAAAACACATAAAATTATATAGTGGCACAGTAGTAGCAGTACATTCACTGGCATACTATCCTCCTATCCTCGGGCCATTTGATTTTGATGTGATTAGAGTTTCAGGCATTATGCACTATATGGAGTACACAAGTATTCTTCTCTCTCTTGCTGAGCTAAATTAATGGAGGCATGCTAGTTCAGCTGGCGCCCTAGGCATACTTGCGCTACTTTGCTACTGTCTGCAGGTGGGACAGCTATAGTAGACAATTATCTAATTCCTCATGGCCATTCTATGTTACATGCCTTTCAATTTCACCCTTACTACAAGGCAGATGTATAGTTCTTATGAATGATATACATCACGTGAGATACTATAACAACAATCATGCAGACAGACATCCTCCTGTCTGCCCATAACAAGTAGAAGGTGGGAAGAGCAATGCACTACAGTACAGGGAAAGGAACAGGATATTGTATTTGGCACGTTCATCACAGACTATCCCAGCCACAAAATGCACTTACTCTTAGTCCCACTTTACTCCCTGGCATCACCCTTCATCACCACACTTTGACATTACTTTTTTTTTCAACAAAATAGATTTGCTTAGCAGTAAAGAAAAGAATTATTAACTTATTCTACTGTGGGTAAGTTAGAGGGATTAGGCGGGGAGGTAGACGTTACATTGATCATCGCCATCAAGTGCCTAAGCTTTTGCTAGTAGTGAGTCGCTTTGTTTAGCAATTGTGAAAGGGTAAAATTTGAACAGACGTAATCCGTTATCGTAGCCATAATAAAATATATCACGTGGCCAGAGGAATGTGGCGAATGCAAAGGATGTTCTTTAATTTTTTTTACGGAAGGCGGGGACAGAAGGAACTTAGGAAACGAGTTTTTACTTGGAAGTGACTGAGGGGGCACTGGGAGTGAAGAGAAGAAGCACAACTATTTTTCGCATTGTAATGAAATTTGTAAATGGGCCTGCACATTAACTGAGGCAGACGAACATTGCAAAGCCAACAATGCAGTGCCACCGATGTAACCATGCAGCAGTTAGGTCACCAGGTGTCACTGGCAAAATGCCATGGGCAATGAGGGAGGGAGGTGATTGATGGGTAGGTAGGTAGAAATATACATAATATATATATGTTGCGTTTGAAATTTACTGTGAGTCAAGGAAGTAGTCTGAAATATCACATCTCAACCCTTTGAATCAAAAATCATTGAGAAAAACATTAAAAGCAAATTAAGGTGAAAAGAATGCCACTCCAGAGGGGTACCCTAGTCCCTTGCTTCTTCTTCATTCCAAGGATTTTTCCATTCAACATTGCATTGTTCTTCTAGTATTATTATTCTTCACCCTTGGCTTTGCTCATCACTGTTTAAGATTTACATTATCTCAATCCAGTCTACTCTTCACCATTGAAAGCCATCCATCCATCCATATATACATCCATCCAAACATGCCTGAGTCTCAACAAACCTTTCACCAACATACATTTACCCACCCATTCTTTCTTCTTTCACCCATCAAACCCACCCAATGATTCTTTTCACCCACCCAGGCAGGCATCCTTTCACCCATACACTTTCACCCAGGCAGGCAGGCATCCTTTCTTTCACCTGTATTCCCTTCATCCATCGTTCACCCACCCATGCATCCTATCACCCAGCTATATGCATCCTTTCACCCACACATCCTTCTCTTCCAATCATATTGAATTTCATCCATCCTTTCTCCTTCCATCCTTCTTTCCCTTTTCTATCAACCCATCATAATTAAAGGTCTTTATGAATCTTTGTCTGCTGACTTGCATATAGAAGAGGACACCATTACTCAAATCCAGCTTAATATGCTAAAGAAGGGTGTGTTCAACTGTTCATAAGTCAACAGTATACACTTGCAGTGAGTATATAATTAATTGTCAATAAGTAAGCAATATGACTTACCACCACTGGCTCACCCTCTACCACTGCCACATCTGCAGACTGGCTGGCGCCGTCACTGCTGGCCCCGGCACTGTTGGCCAGTGCGGCTAGAAAAATATTACACAGTTTTTAGCTGCCAGATACACCTCCCCATATTAGTTTTTTTATAGCAAAATACAACCACACACATCACTACAATTCGGTTCCCGTATCTTCTATCAAAAATATCAGGTTGGGCATTTTGTTGGTGGCAATTTTAGAAAAGCCTCAACACAAACTGTAATGGAGTGGCAGAGATATTGATGAATCTGAGTTTTTGAAAAGAAATAAAACAGTGGACAACTGGACATATGGTCTTGGTTGGCAAATGCAATGAGGCTGTCCCCATACTTCCTTCCAGCCATGGTGCACGGTCATCAGTTCACCAACAGCTGCTAATAATACTAGACCTATGCTAAGAGAAACAACTTTGGGGTGTCCAACATGACCATGGCCACTCTTTTGTTTTACTGATTGAGCATGAGCAAGTATAAGAAAGCCTTCTCATCTCAACAAACATGCAATCTTCACGGCAGAGTAGTAGTACGTGATCAATAGGATCTCTGAGTCTTTACAGTTCCACCACTAGGCAGTCCACAAAATATATAAGGGGCGATGGAAGGCTTACTGACAAAGCAGAAGAAAGGAAGCTACAGACAGACTAGTACAGAGACAGTTTAAAGTAAAGTACAGAAACTTGAAATATAGAAAATAAATACGTAAATATGGTAATACAGGGATAACAATAATTTTGAAACGGATAGCTTGAAGAAGATTTGGAAAAAAATTAGGCAACTGTAGAAATAATAATTCAAAATAAGGAGCAGCAGAAGTTAGGGAAGTAAATATTAATGTTAACAACAGGAGGACTTACTGCGGCCAGCAGAGCCAACCGGCGGGGAAATTTGGGACTGGGAGGCACCTACAGCTCCCTCACCTGCCTCAACCCTCTTCTTGCCCCTTTGCCCCTGGATGCTGATGTAAGACAAAGACAATAACAGATTGGTGGTAAATAAATAATCTCTCCCCAAAGATTTTTGGGCAGGAAAATGCTATCACAATAACATTGAACATTTCTAAATCAGATCGACTAGTGGTATCATGGACTGCCCTATTCTATTCCAAATTTCCTAAACCTAAGTAGCCCTATTCCAAATTTAGTAAACTACATTTTGAAATTACTGATAAATTGCAACAAATGTTTGCTTTTTCTCATCTCATTCGCAATCTCTCAACCCCCTTTAACGGGCCAATTCACTAAGTTAGCATTTTTCTTTAAATGCATAAATGGACACATGCATATACAACAAATTGGTTGCTTGCCACTGTACGAGCTACAAAAAATGGCTCTAAGAACTGAAGTGAGAGGATGCACACCGCTAAATTACCAATACTAACTACCACTAGTATCTTAGGGCCTGATGTACGACCATTCATTTTGCGAGTCGCAAAATGTGCTGAATTGCGACTAGCAAAAGTGAATGTACAACAGTGTCTCAGACACTGTTTGCGATTCCCAATGGGGTCGCAAATTGCATGCCTCATTAATATTCATGAGGCAAGCACAATTTGCAACCCCATTGGGAATGGCTAGCACTCCCAGGGATGGTGGCCTGCTGGGGGCAGCAGACCACCATGTATGTGACTGCTTTTTTAAATAAAGCACTTTTCTCTTTTTTAAATGCAGCCTTAAAGGAAAACGGGATGCATTTAAAAAAGGGAAATGAAACTTTTCAGTTTCATATTTTAAGGGCAGGCAGTGGTCCCTGGGACCACTGCCTGCTCTTAAAAAATATTTTCACACACACTCACAAAGGGGAAGGGGTCGTTTGAAGTAGGTGATAAACTGTGAGTGTTTTGCGGCCGAAAATGAGACTCGCTATTAGGAAGGGACGCCCCTTCCTAATAGCGATAGTCGCAAACACTATTTGCGAAGACAGTGACTCGCAAAATACCGTTTGTACATGCCTGGACCCTTTTTTGCAGTCGCAAACGGGCCGATCTCCATTTTGCGACCGCAAAAAAGGGTCGTACATCTGGCCCCAAGTGACAGGACAAAGGAGTCTCTGCATTACTTCTTATATAATCAGCCCAAGCAAGTGCCAAGAAGTACAATTAGGTAGCGCCGAGCACCTGTTTAGAATAACGATCACATACTATTTGTAAATTTAACTTACCTGCATGTGAACTTGCTAGTTGGGAAAAAAATATTAGTATTAGCATAGAGAACACAAGTAATGCTATCAATAATTACTCACCGAGCCCAGCAGCTCCACTCTTACCAGGTCCAGCATGTCTTGGTCTCGGTCCAGGACGTCGGACCAATGGTGCATAGCTGCTGCTGTGTGCGCCGGACCCGAAAGTGGTGGTACATTGCCCGGTGCACCCTCGCCCATCCCTGCCGGCGCGCCGTCAGTCCGTACTCGGACCCAGGCCAGCCGCCTGCTGCCAGGGTGGAGGGGAGGTGGCGCTGGACATAAAAGACCAGCACTGCCACCTCCACCTCTGAAAACAAAGCACGGGGTGGCACCCCTTCCTGGCACTGCCTTCCGCAAGGAAGGCGGCTGCTGCCCCTTTTTAGGTCTCGCCTTGGCAGCGCATGCGCTGCATGCGCTGTCTCAGCGAGACTTAAAGTAATCTGTATATTGGCTTCAACTCCGTGTAATTTCTCCTGCCCCTCGCGATTGGTTTCAGTCTGGCATTGCTGTTGTTTTCTTGATTTCTGTTGGCTGTTGGCCCTATGGTAACTTCTGTGTAGTCCCGAGGCAGCGGCGCCTAACTACAGTTTCGCTCCGCTCGCACTTAATTGCCTGCAGTGTGCCATCTGGTTGGGGGCGTGGCCCCCCTCCTCTCCCTCATTCCGCGCGGCCGCTTGTTAACTTTGAAACTGAGCACGGCGCCGCTTCACGGACACCGTGCTCGGATTATTTATATATTTCTTAACTTTAGCACTGAGCGCAGCGCCCTCTTCAAGGACACCGCGCTCAGTGTTAAAGTTAAGAAATATATAAAGAACCCGAGCGCGGTGTCCGTGAAGCGGCGCCGCGCTCAGTTTTAAACTTAAGCATTTGCAATGCAATCGGACCGATTACATTGCAAATGCTTGTTTTTAAAGAGGCCTCCTCAGCCTGCCATCCCCTCCCTCGGCCTCCATTTCCAGAGCTCAGAAGCAGTTTAGGCGTGAGATAAGGATCGCGAGGCGGGTCAAGGTGTGAGCGGCTTGTGTTGGCGTTTCCTCTTTGCTGGCTCCACCTGCAAATAAAATATCAAAGTGGCGTCGTTTGTAATGGGGGCACTTTGCAGCCGGCCTTTGGCTTGTGATGGGACAGGGTGCGGGGTGGGGATGTTTGCATGTCTTATCAAACATCTCCGACTATTGAGTGGCAAGGCCCTCCGCCTTAAAGGGCCAGAGGCTCCCAGCCTTCTCAGGGACTTGCTAGAAATCACCCGGCCACCCCATCTTGCTTCAACAGTGTGCGTGCGTGCGTGCAGTCGTGCTTCCATAGTACGTCAGAGTGCAGAAACGGTACAATGTATGCGTTACCCGTGTGCCTGGGGTAAGGGGCTCATGTGTGGGGAAAGGCATTACATGTGTGTTAGGAAAGATGTCTTGTGTGGTTAGAGAGACCGGCTACATGTGTGTTCGTCACCTGTGCGTGTGCTGTGCGCTGGGACCAGGCAGGGGTATGAATAGAAGAAGCATGTACCATGGTGGCGGCAGCAGCAGGCAGGACCGGTGCAGGCCTTTCCTCCTCACAACAAGTGAAACATGTACAGGCGCTGGCGACTACACACACGCCAGGCAGACGCTGTGTCCTTCACGCACATACAGCACGGAATATAAACACACTCCAGGCAGAGATACACCATTCCTTCATTCACATAACACACATACATCGCACACGCACATCGTACGTGGAGGACCAGCACACAATATACAAACATGCACAGTACCCCCACACTTAAACAAACACACACAACCCATTCACCTATAGTAAGCATATGGCATGCAACCATACACCTACGCAAAACCTCGTCTCCGACACACCTAAACACACTTGCACCACACCCACAGGGAAGATAAGTACCCACACACGGAACATAAGCACGCACTATGCACGGGCAAAAACTGCATACTTTTTCCACACACCCACACAAGAAAAATAATCAACAAGCATGTAAAACAAACACATGTACCCACCTCAGGTAAGTGTACAGAATGCAGACATATGCACACAAACCACGACCACCTTGGAGCACTCATAAAAACACTACATAGCAGACACACACAAACCCACGAAACGGACTTTAGGAATATTCATCATGAAAACCCTCTCACATACACGGGATGCACAAACACCAACCCACACTCTCAGAAGACATACAAACACCATTACTCAGTGGTAGCTTGACGTTAGATAAGCCGGCTCGGGAGCCACGCTGATCTAAAAGTGATAAGATAATCGGTTCAAATATTTATAGAAAGATATCTACCCTTGCCCGGAAGAGAGTATTTTCAAATACAATCCGTGGGGCACTAGGACGTAAATACAGCCTGCAAGTGAAAGGCGCATGTCTTCTTGCTACTGTGATTTTACTATTATTGTCTGTAAGTGACTGTCCGTGTTATTTTTACGCCACATTTTACACAGACACATCAGAGAATCTTTGAAAATCATCATTAGTTTCACATTTACATTAGTCGACATGTAATATTTCTTGATTCTTTGGTAATCTGTATTGTGCCCCAACGTCACTACAACGCAAACTCAGTGCCAGCTTCCGAAGTGAGGTTTCTCATTATTTTCTAGCATTTGAACATTTTTGTTTTAGACAAAGGACCTGAAAAGTATCTTAAAACGTGTACAGGGGGCACCTTTTCCCATTAGAAATGTATTTCTATTATTTGATTTTTATGGTACAAGCACAGCAGTACTCTGTACAGTAATGTACACACTATGACGTTCCAGAATAAAGATGGGAAATTGATATAAGTATAGATTCTATAGGGTTGGGCCCGTCGTGTGTTGTTTTTTTTTGTACCCGATTACCCGTAGATGCGCCTGGATACCAATTGGGTTTGGGCGCTATGCCAATGTTATGGACTTGGCTAGACCCGAGGGGTCGCCTTAAACCTCTATCAGTGGCTTCTCGTTGAACAGAACCCATTATTGGAAGTTGTTGCCCTTAAAGCGGCCACAACGCCCCCCATCCCGCCCAACAGCCATCGCAAGCAGTTGTAGCGTCATTCCTTCCCTACACGTTGGTGAATATACCAACTTGTTAAATCCACCCCAAATCTCTACCCCCACGCCTCACACACTCACAGGTACCCCCCGCCGAGTGTAATGAGTACTCTTTAACCATTCCCTCCCCACCTGTCTTCTGTGGCCCACGTCACACGTGGATCAGGACCCTTTCACAACGTCACGGGAGCAGGCTTTTATTAACGTTTCTCACTTGCCAACTGCTATTTAAACCGATGTATTCGTCTGTTTGTGCCTACGAAGTGATAACATCTGTTTCTCCCACGCGGATGGTAAGCGCCTAACGGCAGCATTTTCGCTTGAGAGACGCACATTTAAACAGTTTTAAATTGTTGGTTTTGGTGGACGAGTTTCACAATGATGGTCTTGCATGCCGATGGTTAGTTTGAACCAAGGTACTTGCGTGTTTCAGGTACGAGGTAACATAAATGGTTACGGGGAAGCGCAACCAATAACTCGGGTACAGGTTACAAATTTAGGCAAATGTACATGCGGAGATAATGGCGACCGCCTCGCAGGCGATACACATTTAGGTTTGTCGAGGGCGGCAACCTGAGTGGAAAAGGCAACCGTAATAAAAGGGTATGATTTCGTGAATATTATTATTCGACAATAATGCCGTGCAAGAATAATGGCGGGGCAGTGTGGTCTTTAAGGCAAAGAATTTAGGGGCATATTAGCAAGTGCTTTATCGCCGCTTCAGCTGCACTTTTTGCCGCTAAAGCGACAATTTTTTTATCGCCCTATCAGCAAGCTGTCGCTAACAGGCATTAGCGACAGCTTTCTGGCGATAGCGGCCGGTTTCCCTATCGCCTTGCATGCCAGCGATAATTATCGCTAATGACATGCAAGGTAGGCGTTCCCAACTAAAAGCGACTGGAAACAGTCGCTAACACAACTTCCCCCATCACATTGGAGATGAACGTTGCTAATAGCGTGTTATCTCCGCGATAAAATCCAGCGATAGGCGGCGATAAAAAAAAACGCGCTAAGCGCGGTTTGCGATAATTATCGCAAGTTGTTGCTAATATGTCCCTTAATTCGTTTTGGTGGTGTGGTGCAGAGCCCGTTTGCAAGTAAATTCGCCCGTACACCAGGGGTAGAATTTCTTAGCTACTCTCTCCCATGCTATAAAATATCGGGCACATACCCCGGTTTGTGTGCCATAATTTGAGTGTAATCTATTATTTATAGCCAATGGGTCTCTGTATGTCGGGGAGTTGTACTTCATAGTGTTTGAGGTTGGTGTTTCACTATGGGGTGGTAGCTACTGGCAGAGCAGGGATGTTCCCTCGCACGCCTTAGGGAACAGTCCAGGAAGTACATCAATGTGGTGCTGTGCATTTTCGGAATCGAAGGGCAGGCACAATACGTACGTTGTTTATGCAAGGGCGCACTTCAATTTACCATGGCTGCCGCCCGCTGTTGTTTCCTTCTCCATGGCGCACGGGTGGCTGTGCATGTGAACTGGAGGTTGGTCCAGCCTGGTTTATTGCCCCTCACAGCGTTTGCTCCACCAGCCAAAATCAAGGACACCAGCTGTTTCCTCTTTGCAACTTAAACAAGCATTAAAAATGCAATAGGTCTCGCCTTTGATTAAGTTAAAGCCATTTGCTTTGCTAATGGTATTGTATAGCAAAGCAAATGGCTTTAACTTAATAAAAGGCGAGACATATTGCATTTTCAATGCTTGTTTTTTTTTACCCCTGCTCTGCCATGGTGCTGAGGGGGAAAGAGAGGAAAAAAAGAAACAGGAACTAAGGAAGGTAAAAAAATAAGGAAGTAAAGCTATAAAATGAAAAAGTATAAAACTAAAAATAAAGCACACTAAAAAGTAGAAAAAATGCAAAATACACACTCAGAAAGACAAAAGTAAAGATAATAAATAACAAGCATTGGTAATGCATCGATTTCGCCTATGTAATGAATAAAGAGCTGTTTTCATCCATCATAGTCCAGGAGAAAGAAAGAGCTCTCTGACAGATAACAGTGGTGCCTGCGTTGAGGGGAATGATTGTTTATGTGCAGGAAGCTGTCCCTTCCTGCACATAAACAATCTGAAATGGTGTTTTGAAACTTCTATGTGTGCTGCTTAATGCAGCACACATAGAAGTTGAAAAACGTCCAGTAGCAATTGTAAGAAAGGATGAGTGAGAGGGCACCAAATGTTAAGTTAATCTCTCTGCATGCAATATGTCACGAAACTATGGAATTAAACCCCTGACTAAGTGTTATTGCACCGAATTGATTACAATTGATGCTTTATGTAAAACTCAATTAAGTATGTAAAAAAAAAAATATAGAATTTGGAAAACGTCATTTTGTTTTAATGATTGTTTATGTGCAGGAAAGGACACCTTCCTGCACATAAACAATCACAAGAGATGATTTCCTCATTCTATGTGTGTTGCAGAATGCAGCACGCATAGAAAGAGGAAAAAATGAGGTAAAATTAAAATATTTCTCCTCGTTGCGTCTCCCTAAGCCTCCCTTGTGGAGGCATAGCATTCTTTCTCATTTCCAGGTTTATGATTTCTCGTAAATCTGGAAAAGTGGCTGAAGCCATGGGTGTTGTGTGGGAACACCCACAGCAACACCTATGGCACGCCCCTTTCACGCAAAGTGTTGAGTGGCTTTTCATGTCCTTGTAAATATGGGGCAACAGGTTGCGCAGACGCACCAGCTGCACCAAGGGCTTGTAAATAAGCCCCATAGTTCCCCCAAAGAGGATGTTAACAGTATTTCGGCGGCGGGAAACTGATAAGAGAAGTAGACGAGGAACAAGCTTTGGTAAATGCAGGAAAATATGCTATAGCCAATAGAAAGGGAGGAAAGGTAAGTGGCAGGCACAGGAACCAATGAGAAGTCAGGAAAGAGAGTCCCTTTTAAGTTTATATTAAAAACATTAGATTTATCAAGCACAGCACAAGCGCTGTGCAGGCGAAACCTAAAAATTAGGGAATAAATGTTTCAGAGGCAAGTATGAAATAGATTGAAAAAGGTAAAAAAATTAGGCCCCAGCACCATAAGCAGAGTGAGAAATGAGATGGCCACGCCCATTCGCACCGCGTGGTGCAGTTCCCCATATTTCCGCCTGAGAACGCATTTTGCGTTGACGCACGGCGTAAATGTCACATGACCAGGCGGAACAAGGGAACTCCACCCGATTGTGGAACTTTGCGTAGGGCGGCAGAGTTTTTTTTACAACTTTATGGAGTTCCGCATAGCGTGGCTACACAAACTCTGCCCGGGCCTACTGAGCAGGAAGCACCTGTCACAATGGTTTGAGAAGGAGTGTCCAGGTGGAAAGGAACACCCAATTGGAGATTAGCTGATTGATACAACCAAGGAAGAGATTTGATTGCAGCCTGAGGGAGAACTCTCAGAGCTTCAATTTGTGTTCTCAACGGCCTGACAGATAGCACCACTGCTATTCCAGGAATTGTTGTAATGCTCCCAACTGTAATCAAGCATTGGGTATTTAGAAATATGCAAGATGCTGTTGAACCCAAAAGTGTTGAGATTTGGCAGGCGTCAGTTGACTAATATATAAATAGAAGCTGCTGACAATTCAGGCAGATAGGAAGCAGTCTCTCCTTAGAATATACACTCTAGCTGATTTTGTGTCTAGGATTACTCTCAGGTAATGAAATGAACTGAATTGGGACCACCAAAGAGTTGGAGTGATTTTCTCGGAGACTCAAGCACTCAAGGACAGAGTCTGCTGTGTTCATGCGGTGCTGGGCCTCCCAAAATGTTAATACTTTTATTAGTTCATCAACTAATTAGGGGTACACAATAATGTTATCTTCCTCAGTTGTGTAGTAACTGCTACCATGCACTTCGATCATTTTTGTGGGGCCAACTTGAGAATGAAATGAAGGACTCTGTATTGATATTGTACATTACCCAGCAGTAAACTTAGAAACATGCAATGCTTATGTATGATGGAGATGTGAAAATACACACCATGAAGATCTATGGCACATATCCAATTCCCTTGATTGAGCTGGCCATAAATCTGAGGAAGTGCCAACATGCGAAACATCTCTTTCTTTACATATTTGTTTGCTGATCTCAGGTCCAGAATGGGTCAAAATTATTGTTTTGGTTCCTTCCGTCGAATCAGAAAGTAAATATCGTTTCGTTTTAGGAATGAGGGACAATCACCACTGCATTTTTGATCTGAAAGAAGCTGATCTCCAGTTGAGGTAACTTTTTATTACGGTATTGAGAAGTTTTCACTAAAGGGACTGATGGAGGAGAGGATCAAAACCCTTAGAAAATAGCCGTTTTCCCAAAAATGCACCACCAATTTGTTTTTTGTTATTTTCTTCCAGATGTCCAGATGATTGCTGATGGAGTAGCGAACGCAAGAGAGAGAAGTAGGGAGCCACTGCTTGGCAGGTTTAGCTTCAGCAACTGGTGTTTGAGGGACCGTTATCTCATTTGAAATCTTACAAAGCTGGTAGGGCTTCAGATTTTGCTGCTGCTATTATTGTTGTGGTCACTGAGGTGCTTGAACTCTCTATCATTGGTAATGTCAATCATAGGATTGTTAATGGTGTTTACTGTACTCCTTCCTTTTCTCAAGCACCACAGCTTGTAGTGTCTCCAATTTAGAATTCATTCACTGCATCTCATTGTCCACAGAGGATCTAAACAGAGTGGTTGCAGAGAACCGCATGTTTAAGATCCTCTGTTGTGTTTCAGGTTTCAAACAGGTCAGGTAAAGCCATGATAAACGACATAAAGCTATTCCATAACAGTGTCCATGGACGGCTAAATCAGCTGAGTCAGTAGCAGCCCTAATTACTTGAATTCAGACCATAATTCCATCTTGTAACACCTCTGGAAAGTCTGTGTTCACAAGGTAGCTTCTCCAGAAATAATTGGAGAATCGCCCAGAGTGATGGGTCCCAGCAGTGGCTGTCTTCATGCAGTGACAGGCATGCAACAGAACGTTCTCCCAACTACATCCATGTCCTTACTCTCCTTTTCAGGAGGGACGTCGGGGATGGGGAGGTGGGATGATAGTTCCTCTGAACAGAGACAATTACGGAGTCCAGAGGTGGATCTGCCTATAGAAACAAGGGGGCCTATTTACAAGTAAAGTGGCAAAGCGTGTCGTTAAGCCAAGAAGGCTAACGACACGCTCCTTCACTTTAGAAACACAGGGCTGCACCACATTTACAAGAATATAGTGCAGCCCTGCATTTCCCCCTGCGCTGGTGCTAAATTTAGCTGCCTAGTGCCAACGCAGACACCCTTGCACCATAGTGCAAGGGTATCTCCGTTGCAGGGGAAGGTGTCCATTCCTGCACATAAACAAGTTTTAAATGCTGTTCTGTAACTGCTATGCGTGCTGCTTAATTTAGCACACAAAGAAGTTGCAAAACGTAATTTTTAAACGATTGTTTATGTGCAGGAAGGACACCTTCCTGCACATAAACAATCATTTGCATTTAGCTGTTTCCATGTGTTATGCACAACGCACACATGGAAACAACAAAAACAAGGAGAAATAAAACATTTCTCCTTGTTTCGCCAGGGTAAGACCAGGTTTTCCCTAGTCTTAATTTTGGCACTTTGCCATATTTACGCCTCCCTTGCAAATATGGGGCGGTGTAAAAATCAATGGGTGTTGCGGTGGAATGCCCACAGCAACACCCATTGCCCTCCCCTTTCACTCTAAGTATAGGGTGAAAGGGTGGCTTAACGCTGCCTTGTAAATAAGGTGAAGCCCCTATCGCCACCACAACGTCCTGAAAAGTGACGTTGTGGTGGCGATTGGGGCTTGTAAATATGCCCCAAGGTGTCTTATTCGGGTGGTTTATATTTCTTATGCAAGTGTGTTGGTGTGAACTTCGGTGAAGCTGTCATTAAAGAACAGGTCCACCCAGGGTTCTGACATACCTGGGACATAAGGAAGTAAAGATCTTGCAGATGAACACTGCTGAGAGATTAAAAAATAACTGAAGTCTCTGACTGGGTAGATGAGATGGGTATTTTGACCTTAGTAGCCTCTCTTGCCAAGACTCTGTTGAAATTTGTTATGTCATCTACTGGTGAAACCCTTGCTGTGCGTGAGTTAAACAGAGTTGGAGAATACTGCCACACTAAAGAAAAAGAATGCGATAACAAGCATACAAGTATATATGATTTTGGACGATGAGGGGACCTTGATCGATGGGTAGAGCTTAAACGGCGTGATCTTGAATGACGGTGTGTAGGGAAATGATGCCTTGGAGGCCTGGAATGATGATGTTTCCAGCAGTAGCACTCATAGCATGTCCTCTTAATGATTTCCCCCTTCATGGATTAGGGTGCATAAATGGAGACACAGGAGCCTCAGTACGTGGAGGTGGAGGTGGCAAAGCTGGCTGAGGAGGCAGCAATGGTTGAGGAGCTACAGGAGGTGCAGGTGAGACCGATACAGCAGGTAGTGCCAGTGAATTCCTCCACTCTGAGTAAAGTGATCTGGGTGCAGGGGCAGAAGATAGTGGTACAGCTGGTGAGACTGCTTTGGAGGGTGAATACGTCCTGAAGCAGTTTGAATCCTGAGTACTCAGAACTCTTTTTCATCTTACAGAGCCAATCCACTGATAGATGGAAAGACTTGCTGTGTCTCCCTCAATATTGAGTACCTCCTCAGCGTCAATGGAATGCTTGACATTGACTTTCCCTCGATGGTGACAGGCTTGTTCCTTTTGATATCGAATGACCTCTCGACAGCGAGCATGTTGTTACTTATCCTACCTTCAACGTAGATCTCGCTTTAAAACTGAAGCGTACTTATGAGATCTTTCCTTGGATCTCTTTCACGTGAGGTCCCTGAAAATAGTGTAAGGGATTGTGGTAGCAGACGTACCCACCCCACTTCCCTCAAATCTTCCTGACGCTGACTTGTGCTAAAGCACTGGGCCGATCTTACCATTTTATCCTGTGATGAATCTTTGTTAGTTGCCTGAGAGGTAAAGGGGAGTTAACTTCAATCCAGCAATTCAATTTACAGTATAGCCCATTTGCCCACACATTAAGGACCAGGGGCCGTATTACACATTATCATTGTTTGCGCCCGGCGCACCTTTCAAAAGGTGCAACGGGCGCAAACAATGATAATGCACGCTATTATGGTGAATGCGCTGCCCCCAGGGCAGCCGCGAACTCGCGCTGCCCTGGGGCCAGCGCATTCATGTGAAAACACGGAGCAGTTGGTCCAGCGCCATATCTCTGAAGATATGGCGCTCTCCTGCTCCATCCCTGTCGCCCAACGCTGCGCAGCCTCGGGGGGGCTAAGCAGCATTGCATGACTTTTTTTTGTAAATCTCTCCCCAAATGCTTAAGGCCTTTGGTCAAGCTAACTTAGTTAGACAGTCAGTGTATGCTTTGAATACATGATTTTATATGGACCTATGATTTTAGGAGAAATGCAAAACAATAAATGAATACATGAGTACATATAGAAATGCAATTCCAGTACAGGCAGTGTTAGCCAAAGTACACATGTATAATTGTGACCGAGGGCTACAATTTGTAACATCCCATAATTTCCAGGACGCTCTTTCTCTCTGTCATTGGCAGTAAAGTATGCCCATTCAGGGGAAGAGTACCTCCAACAGGGCACTCTAGCTCTTTTTGAGTGCAAGCCCTTCACCTTCTCCGTTGCTCAAATCAGAATCCTCAGTATCCTCCAGAATAGTTTGGAGCCCACATTCATCTGGCGGATTCAGTCTCCCCCTCTCCTGCCTTCTCCGCCAACGTTCTCCAGCTGCCACTCACAGTTCTACAGCACTAGGCCCTTCGTAAAGGTCTGGATCTCGCTCAGTCACCACCAAATGACAAGCTTCTCCTGCTTCAGCTCCAACTGTTGACTTATCAGGACCCTCCTCGGGCAGAAAAAGTGCTGTTTCAGAATCTTCTGATCCCCAACAGCTTGAATAACCTGCTCCAATCGTCTCTCAATCACCACTGGCACTTCTGGGAGAGGTGCTGTTACATCATCAAGGGGACATGGAACTCTGCAAGTGTGGGCAACATGCACCAGTTGGGGAGACCACTGCATTTAACAGCAGTTGTGGTGACATGGATCACCTGGTAAGGGCCACGCCAATGGGGCTCCAGACAACTCCTCCTCAAATGTTTCTTCACCAAGACCAAGTCGCTGGGGCTGAGGTCATGGCACTGCTCCTGATGAGGTGGGCTGTGGCTGCTTCAACCTGGTGAGACACAGAATGCACATCATCAGCCAATCCTTTGCAGTAATCAAGAGTCATATCATCGGTAATAGTCACAAGCTCATCCGGAGGTACAGCTGGCAGTCTCATTGCCCTGCCCATGATAATTTCATGGGGGGACAATCCTGTCCTCTGATCAGGAATGCTGTGCCGACTCTTCAACGTAAGAGGCAAAGCACCAGGCCACCTCAAGGACATGGAGGCACACACGTTTGCAAGTCTGGATTTCAGAGTGCCATTAATTTGCTACACCAGACCTGAAGCCTCAGGTCAATAGCTACAATGCAGTCTCTGTTCAACTTGGAAAACTGCACACAATATTCTCAGGATTTCATTGTTGAAGTGTGTCCCTCGGTCTCACTCTAGAGAAGTCGCAAATCTGAAACGAGGAATTAACTCACCCAAAAACAGTTTGACTACTGTGAGACTGTCATTTCTCCTGGTCAGGAAAGCCTCTAACGAACACAAGAAGATGCACACAATCACCAGGATGTATCTCAGCACATTGCACACAGGCATTTTGATAAAGTCTAACTGCATCCTTCAGAATGGTCTACTTGATCTCCCTATGTGGCTCAGTGTAACTGCGGTTCTCTTCCCTACATTCATCTGTTGACATACTACACATCTGTGACACAATGCTTCAGCCATCAATCTGAATCGGGGTTAAACCAGGTCTGCCTCTACAACTGAACCATACAGCCTCTCCCCACATGAGCATGACAGTGATAGTGTCTTGCCATTGGGGGTAAAAAACTATCTGGCAACACAGGTCTTCCATCTCCAGAAACCCAAATATCGTCATCTCTTTTGACACAACCTGCTCTGACCCAACTATGCTGCTCTGCCACTGAAACCTCTACCTGAAGCCTCTTTACCTCCTCCTATATATCAGCAGTTGTTAACAAAAGGTTGTACTTGGTCTCATGTGCTCCCTCATTTGTATACCCTCCATTAAATGTACAAGCATTATAAGCACAATACTTTGTGACATCACTAGCGTACCTATTGCCCACTGTCACATAGTCATCTCCATTGAGGTGTGCAGAGTATTTCACAACTGCAACTTGGGCAGGCATTTACAAACCGTCCAGAAGTTTCCTCACTTCCTCACCATTCCTTATGGGGGATCCTGAAGAGGTCATAAATCCCAGTTGGGACCATAACTGTCCTAAGTCATGCACGACACCAAAGCTATACTGACTATTAGTGAAAATAGTCACCTTTAGCTGGTATGAAACATAGAGGGGTCTGGTAAGAGCAATCAATTACGCCGCTTGTGCAGGTAATGCTCCTTGAAGCCAGGAAGCTTCAAATACTCTTGAAACTATACAGACTGCATAGGCAGCTCTCAAATTTCCTCCATGGTCTCGCACACGAGAGCCATCCACATACAGTGCAAAATCAGATTCAGGTAGTGGCTCATCTTGTATATCTGGTCTTGGCTTGGTGCACAGCTCAGTGACATCGAGACAGTCATGCCATACTTCACCATCATCACTGTCATTGTCTGAAGGGGCAATAAAGTGGCAGGATTAAAAACAGCACAGTGCTTCAGTGTGACATTCTCGGCCGCAAGTATGATTTGCTCATACTTAGTGAGGCGGCTGTTTGTTAAGTGCTGCGTCCGAGTTCTGGTTAACAACTTTTGAATGGAGTGAGGAACAAAGACAGTCAATTGATGACCCATCACACCTCTCTATGCGAACACCTGTTGCTGCCACAGATTTGAGACATCTGGGCAGCGATGCAGCTACTGGGTCAAGTGTAGCAGAGAAATATGCGACAGGTCTTCGAGCACCTCCATGTATTTGTGTAAGCACTGTGAGGGAGCAGCCCACTCTCTCACTACAGAAAAGAGCAAATGATTTATTGTAATCAAGCATTCCCAGTGCTGTGGCACAACAGACACCGTCTTTCAGCTCCCAGAAGGCACCCAAGCAATCATTATCCCAGGGCACCAGCTCCAACATATTTTGAGTGTCAGCCTCTGTAAAGTTTTAGCCACTAGGGAAAAGTTGGGTATTCACTGACGATAGTAGCCCACCATTCCCAAAAACATCCTGACTTCTCTCTGTGTTGTTGGCGGATTCATTTGCATAATTGCCGAGATTCTTTCCTGACACCATCCTTGCTCCATTCTCATTGTGATGTCCGAGATACAGAACTTCCCTTAAGTGTACTGCAACTTATTTGGGTACACTTTATGTCCATTCTCAGCCAAGTGTTTCAACAGGGCAATAGTATCAATATTGCAAGCTTCTTGTGAATTTGACACAACCAACTAGTCACCAATATATTGCACCAGGACAGAGTTACAGGGCATGATCAGGGACGCCAGATTCTTTTTAAAGATCTGGTTGAAAATGGAAGGACTATCTGTATACACTTGTGGGACTCTGCACCATGCCAAAACATGATTGCCGAATCTAAAACGAATAGGAACTGACTGTCCTCATGCAACGGTATAGAGGAAAAGGCCTGGCAAAGGTCAATGACAGTGAACCACTCAACCTCACAAGGAATCTGAAATAAAATCACAGCTGGCTTCAGACCACGGCACAACAGGGAACTATAATAGTGTCAATTTTTCGGAGATCCTGAAATATGAAGTACTTACCACTTGGCTTCCGTAAGCCCCTGATGGGTAAGTTACATGGACTCCCCATAATCTCCTTCAAAATGCCTTGTTGGATCATTAACTCAATCACTGGAGTAATCCCAGCAATAGTTTCAGGGGTCAAATTATATTGCGGGGTTCTTGGGCACTCAGCATTGGGCTTTATTTATATACAGATAGGCTCATCTCCCTTGATAAGTCCAATGTCCTTTCCTGAAAAATCCCAAAAATTCAGCTTCACCGTGTCTTTGAGATCTGGGGGTAACCGTTCACTTGTCATCGTAGGAAACAGTTCAATTGTTAAACACTGAGTGGCCAATTTAAAAGCAACGTCCTCATCATGAGTCTGGAATACCACACCCTTTGGTGCGCAATAAATAGTACAAATCAACATGCACAACAAATCGCATCAGACTCACAGGACTCGAATCATATACCACAAATTGGTGACTCTCCTCAAATGACCTTATCTTAACTGGCATTTCCTTTGTTATGGGGCTTGTTATTTACTTATTTGCAACTTCTACAACTTGGATTCTCTTTCAAAAGAGGGTTAGGTTTAGAACTTCCTCTGTCCTAACAGTAGATTGGGTAGCACCAGTGCCGATCAAAAATGACATGGAGTGGCCATTTATCTCCCCATTTACAAATGGACCACTCTGGTCTACTCCAAGCACAAAACCTTCCTCCCCCGCCAGGCACCATCTGGCATCTGATCGGAGCCACATTTCTTAAAGGTATCAAACTCGGGAAACTGTTGGAACGGGTTATTGTTCTGGAAAGCATTCTGATTCATATTTGAAACTTGGTTAGAATTGAATCTGGGGCAATTCGTATTTTGTTGTGGCACTCGCTTCATTGGAGCTTGGGCACATTGAGATTCTGCACTCTCTGTCTCTGTACATTCTGTAACTGCACAGGGTTATTATTCTGGGGCTGTGCAAACCCTGAATTCTGAACCTAGTTATCAGGATTAAGACAACATTCCCGCTTTCAATGCCCCAACTTATCGCAATAGGGACAAGGGTTGTTTTTCTTCAAAGTAACTACATCAATCTCAGTACTTGGTTCCATCGGAACACCACAACTTCTACCTTGAGGTTTGAATCCACCTCCACCTTGCATCACAGGAGCTCCCTGTTAATACACTCCTTGCACAGGAAAAACATTCCCTACAAAAGGTTGATTCTGACTTCCCCTCTGAGCAGCTTTCATTTGTGCAAACATGAATTTCTCTTTCAATTTCTTTTGCTTCATTTCTATTTCCTATTTTATCATTACAATACTTTGCATACTTCAGGATCTCATCAACCAACTTACTCTGGCAACAAATCAAATAAATGCTGCTGAATCATCATGCAAATTTCAGGTCTCAATACTGTGACAAACCTTGACACAAAACATCCCATATCTTTGGGCTCAAGAGTGTCCATTCCACTGCACTGTTATAAATTCCTGCAACAATCGCTCATATTAGGCATTAATCTACTATTTGGGTTCCTGGGTCTTCCTGTCAATCTTGACCCAATCAATGTCTTTGGGTGAGACCTTTGATTTAAGGAATGTCATCAACTGCAGATACTTTTTCATCACTAAGGGTGATGGACCTTTAGTCACTGGATTTCTCATCAGCTCCTTTTCGGGCCATTGTGTGGCTATTTTACATTCTGCCAACAAATCACTTGGGACCACAATATCTATCGAAGTATTCTGATCAACCCACAAGACCTTTGAGATTTTCATAAACCGTTCAACCTGCTTGTACCATACCGCTGGTTTTTCTCTCAATTTTGGAAAATCATTTATGAATGACGCAAGATCACTTCTACTCTACTACAGGTAAGAGCGGTGGGGCAGTGGGGCCGGGTGGTTGTCCGTCGAAATCACCCCTCCACCCGGCTCCGATTGACAATGACGAGGGAATATTAAATAAATAATTAACTTTCCCTCGTCATTGTCTGTCGAAATCCCACCCCACCACTCATGCCTGCACGGGACTCCAAGGCACATGAACGTGACCTCCACTGGGCACTTCCCCCAAGGGGAAATTTGAAGCTCCCTCTTCTATAGAAGGAGGCGGTTCTCCCATATGTCTCTTTGGGTTTTTCTTTTTGCCCATTAACCTTCCCATTTATCTAGCTCACTCCATTTTTGAATGTTCTAAATCAGTTTTCTAACCTGTATTTCTATTCATTCCTGATGTTCTCCTGCAGGCTATGTCCTCCTCATTAAAACATACGCGGTAGCTCTTCTGCAAGGCTTTGGTCCTATTCAAATCGATTCATATTTCTGGGCTAACTCAGATAGTCAGTCATGCCATGTCTTGCACTTCTGGTAACATCCTTATAAATAAATGCAAGTTCATTTTGTTGGTAGGGATCTAATGAGCAAATTCAAGATTTCCACTAATCATTTCATCCAATTCTAACTTTAATTTAGCCACATCCACCAAATTTCCTTTCACTGGTGACAATCATTTTTTGACTCAATTCTGAGCTTTCGCTTTCACTCGAGGGACCATTGAGAACGTTCATCCATTCATCTATTTCCTGAGCGGTATGACTACGTTGCACTACAGGGGCATTAGACACAATCCTTTCTCTGGCGGTGCTACGTTTAGCATTTAGAGGTGGTCCCCAAACAGGCGTACCAAGATTTGTCTGCATCTGGAATGACCCTATGGGGCCAAATCCTGTCTGACTCATAGTCGAATAAGCACTCGCAGCACAAGGAGAACTCACATTTGTTGGAGAACTCGCATATGTTGGAATCAGAGGAACAAATCTTCCCATATTTGGACTTATGGGAGGTTTACCTGGGGCACTTAGTTCAGTAGAGACAGTCAAACTATGTGTTGTGTTCTCTGTCGAACCAGGCTTCTATATAGGGACCACAGGACCAATGTTAACTGGAACAGTAAGAGCATCCTGGGCATTAAGGGATGTGGAGTTAACAGGGGCAGAAATCCCTGAACTCCCTCCCACTGGGGTGTAGTTCACACTCACTGGGGTGGCTCCCATCAAATTAGGATTTATGTTTACTGGTGCAGTGGCCAGGCCAAGGTACCCACTAACACCAGTGCCACTTCCTCTCTCCACTCGGGTCTCATTATACGGAGGTGGGTGTTCTGACAACAATGTATCCAAAAGACTATCTCTAGAATCACTATCACTGACCTCACTCATGTTGTCTTGCTCCTCTTTCCTTTTCCTTCACTTCTCCTTCCCTCGCTCAGATTCTTCGCTTGTTAAGGCAGGGTATCATTTCACTCCCTCTATCATGTCAGTTCTCCATATCTTCTGTTCTGCATCCCATCTAGCATCAGTGTAAATACGCACTGCCTTTCGGGCTCTTCCCTGATACTTTTCTTTTTTCCTGGCATGAGCTGCATGCTCCCAAGCATTAAGTGCTTCAAACTGTGTGGGCGTAGGAGGCAGTTTCATCTCATATAACATCTTCCTCAAATTTGCATTGATTCTGAGCTTATATGTACCATAGCGTGGAAACGCCGGTACTCCTTCTGTGCCATTAGTTAAGCCAAATACATGTGTGAAGCCCTACAGTTATGGTCATATAGTGACCTGGGGCATTTTCAGGTGGTGCATCTTCTCCCTCTCTGACAGGTATTGTCATGTCTCCTCTGAACAAATATTGTACGACTTTAAAACATTTCATTTTTTAACACAAATGTTCAATAATCAAAGATAAAATCTCGTTTCGGACCAGGAAATAACTTTTTACCCGCAATTCCCTTCTGTTGCTCACATCCAATACAAGTGGGGCACCACACCAATCGATCAATCTCAGCGCCCACACTATGACGTCAATCACATTCCTCGCAGCAGTTCACCCTCCTTTACAATTTCCTGAACTCTCTCTTCTCAACACTAAGCATGCAAAACAAAACGCAAAAGCAATTTCAATAACTTTGTCTGCTCCGCTAAAGAATCGATAGTATTCAATCACACAACAATCAATCCAAAACAACACCATCTGGCCTATTCTAATTCACACTTGAATTAAACCTCGACCTGCGGGGTATCACCTGGTTTGGTACAGCTTCTGCCTGCGCACTGGGATTCACTATACCATCCACACCTCACATTCATACAAAGATAAATGTTCCTATCTCAACTGTGCAGTCGACGACATCTCATAACAAGCACCACAAAACTTAGCTGACAATTACAATATATTGTCTTCTCCACTTTTTAATACCATCCCGGGATCTTAGGCCACGTCGGACCCTATACCAACTTCAACTTCTCCGCACTAATCGCCACACTCACACAACATCGAAAACATCTCCGCAAAACACCACACAATTTCCACAAAAACACTGCAAGCTAAGCTTAAGCCACTGCAACGCGCAACACTATTAATGCTCACCCCTCCGCTGTTTCAACTCTCTCCTGAACCGCTGGAACTCTTCTGATCTTCTAAATGGAAACATGTACTTTAGGGACTAGGGCTGGGTCTGAACTAATCTAGAATGGGATATTCTAACTACCCCTGCTTCAGTAACTAACCATCCTCATTCTGCTACCATCTACTAGAGCACTGGGCCGATCGCACCATTTATCTTGCGATGAATCTTTGTTAGTTGCCTGAGAGGTAAAGGGGAGTTAACATCAATCCAACAATTCAATTTACAGTGTAGCCCATTTGGCCACATAATAAGGATCAGGAATCAGTAAGTAAAGTTAAATGACTTTCATTCTAAATTAAGGGACAAACCGATGTATATAAATCTCAAAAACATATTGTAAAGATACAAAATCACCATGGGTATGCTAAAGTGTCGAATGAAATTAAGTCTTAGTAGCATAAAGCATACAAGAAATTTAGTTGCGGCAATACAGAAGATAAGAAATAGGATTTGATGATCCGTGCACAGGTTTAGATCTTTCTGTCTATGCATGAATAAATCTGAAGTCGCCCAAACTAGAACTAAACTTAAGAGGAGAAAACTGTGGAAAAGTAGTTAAATCAGGGAAAGCAGGAAGATGTCAGCACAGTGAATTCTTCAGTAGAAGTTCTCCAAATAAAGGCAATGCATATCATAAAGTCACACAAAGAGAATAAAAGCAGAGAGGTCTGTACCCCTCAAAGTCCAAGACAATCTGCCCCAAGACTAAACGTGTGAACATCAATTAAACCCACAGAACATTTGAGAATTCCATGTCATCAACTCCAGTAGTTTTCCACCATCTCACAGTAGAAATTGGCAACTTCACTCAATTTTCCCATCGTACGGTTTGAAAATCAGGACAACCTTGTATGTCTCTCTGCTCCTGATACAACATCAAGAGGAGTCATCTCTTAGTTTGTTAGTGCTTCTCATTCTTACCAAAGGTTCTCCTCCCGGGCCTCACTATATCTAATACACAATATGCCTTTCACTGACTATGAGATCATGTGAACACACCTGCAAAGAAAGAACATTGCAAAGCAAGCAAAACTTTCACGTTAAAGGTTAAATATTAAAGATGAAATGCATAAGGCCTTTGTTTAAACTAACTTAGTAAGACAGTCAATGTACACTTTGAATAAATGATTATATATACACCTATGATTACAGGATAAATGCAAAACATTAATAAATGAATATATGAGTACATAAGAAGTGCAATTCCAGTAAAAGCAGTATAACTCAAAGTACACAAGCATAAGTGTGAATGAGAACTACAATTTGTAACATTTTAATGAAGACATTAGAACACACACCTATATGAATGACTACTTTCTACAATGAATACACTCCAGCAGTATATTTGGCGATTCACTCTACATTAAAAAGGTTAAAGCACAATGCAGATATATTGTGCTAATGCATGTAAGTCTTGCTCTTTGGTGGAGTATAGAGGTGGAGCTTAAATTGTGCATCTCCAATTGCATTGGTTTTCTTGCAGGCCATGCAATCTGATCTTCTACTTGTCCTTCTGGGAAAGCATTATATGCAAACATTGTGAGGGTTTGCATGGGTCTTTTATCTGCCATGAGTAGGGCATTTCACTAAAAGGGAAGGCATTCTGCAAAAAGGAAATTATTTTTTTCCGTAAGGAACAGACAAAATAAGATGAATGTCCTTAAAGATATTGAGTAAATGTGTTCCAGAGGATTTGGAAAGATTTTACAAGAAAATAAAACCTCAAAAAGGTAGACTCACAGCTCCAGAATCCTGTCACCAGGGGTGGTGTAAACGAAATGACTCAATTGTAATTCGCAGACCATGATGGGATCCTGGTGGTATGCTAGCCCTTAAAGGTGCAGTATCAGTTTTTTCAGCCTTTCAGACTACATTGTTGCCTTTTTCCCCCTACCCTTCCTTCAAAAAAGGGTTTATGAAAGAGTTTTCTTGTTACTGTCTTTAACATTGACCCTTTTCTTGTATTTCCCTTTTATATCTTTTTAAAGAAAATAGGCAAAAACTGGCCACTATAGCCTTTTTATAGGATGTCAAAATGAAACTGACACTGAATTATGATTTGATTTGAACATTTATAAGCGCACAACTGCACATAGGCATCTAGGTGGTAGTAACATGCGGTTCAACAAGGTTGCCAAAAGAAATGTGTATGCGAAGTTAGTTGCTAAAAAGCCAGGTTTTTAATGCATTCCTGAAGGCTAGCAGTGTTGGGCTGTTCTTTATGCCAAATGGAAGCATATATATATATATATATATATATATATATACACACACGCACATGTGCCTGCCTTCAACCAGGCCAACACCGCCAAACAACAGTGAAAATAATTTATATATAGTCCTTCCTCCATGTTCATAGTGAGGACTAGATCGTCAACCCTGCATCTATATCTGTCCATCTATGGGCACCATTTTCATTTCTCGTTTAATACAGTGTTCCAGACATATTATTCCCAGCACAATGCAGTAGTATAAAACTCTACTTACATATACATACTCATTGTCTATTACATATTCACCACATACAAGGATATCTTTCATATATGTCTGCTCATGTATCCATCCATGTTTAAAGCATGAGATCAAGAGGTAAAATAATGTTACATTTAAACGACTTTAAAGTGCTTATATGTTATAAAGTACAAGTGTACTAAAGATCAAAGTGCCATAGTACATGTTATTACCCTCCCCGATCCTATAATGTCATACCATAAGGATTTTGTATTTTTTAGCATTAGTTGGAACCTAGTCTATCTAATATATGAACCTACTATGTTTTAATATAAGTGCCATCTTATAGGCTACTATATTTCCATAATTCCCTGTTGCTAATATTCAACATCCATTAACTATTTTATTATAATTAGTTGGGTGTTCCTGATTTTTCTTTGTCAGTGATATTGGTATAATGTTACTATATAGGACGAATGGTGATTTCCACTATCATATGCCTTTGCCATGGCATCCACCTCTTGTTTTTGTGTATACAGTTATGTATCTATTCCATTACCCTACAAAATTATATAGAAACAACTGTCTCTCTCGTCAGCAATTTCATACATTGGGCAGACATATATTGGATTTTTCTTAATCAAATTATTATGTCCAAGAAAGTGACAAGTTCAAGAAGGTGAAGATAGTAAGAGGCATAAACAGATTAAATCTTAACTAAAAAGATCACCCAATTAAATAATTAATTACTGATGTCATCCATTACTTTTGTACCCACACATGATTGCAAACAAGACATATTGCAGATTACATGCATTAAATATCATCTGGAGGTAGTAATTGAACTCTTGCCCTCTTTTGAATATATGGCAGAAGTAGGTAAAACTATATGAGCACTTAGAACATCTAAATGCTCATTGAAGACATTCTAGTCTCCAGACGTCATATAGCTTGTATACACAAGTCAATCACGGTCTAATGGGGACCCAGAGTTTGATGTTGTTCCAAATACAACACTACTCTATCAGGAGATAACTAGAAGTAGGCCATTATTGATAGACATGAAGTTCTGCATCCACGTTAACCCCCCAAGATTTCTCTGTACCCAGTACCAGAATATCTTAGATTCACATCTTCTGAATTGTAGCTCACGACTGCCACCTTGTGGATGTGGTTTAATATATTGTATTCCATAGTATTCAAATCAAGTGAGGTATCTATTATGTACCTCCCAGAAATATTGTGCCATAGGGTATTTTCTATCCTGATTTCTTATAGCTCTCAAGTTTTGTAAGATCCTCATTTTAACCTTGTTAATAGTGCTTCGTACATTTCTCCTCTGACATGTGCACACTAACACATATTTAACATATTGAGAGTTGCACGTAATTCTTTCAGTGATGGTCTGCGCTTTCCTTCAACATTTCCAAAATCCATTATTTTTATTTGTCAACCAATTACTTTCTTTGAATTGCTGTAAAAAGCTCCTCGTGAGTATACCACACAAAGAACTGTTGTATGATATGCGATCTTTGGTTGGGATCCAACTTTTGATTTAAGATGCTCTTCATATTGAAGGATATGCCAGTTCTTTTCAAGTATTGATTTTATATTTTTGTGTTCAATGTTGTATTCGATAAAATATCTAATGTGAGACTCCTCCTTACGGTATTTGTTTTTGTGTTCACTTTTTAATTTTGTTTCTGCTCTCTCCCATATAGTAGTTCATCTCTTCTTATTGCACATTCAATTGTATGCTTCCTGCAATCTCTTTTTTAGGCAGACTCTATTAAAAAAATCTCACAGTCATCAACTCTGATTCTTTCTAAAAGTCTTAATCGGAGTAATTGGCTATATGCAATACTCACTTTAATGCTTTGGATGACCACTGTTGGCATGTAGCAGTAAGTTACTTGCTGTCTCTTTCTGTTGTATTTTTGTTTTTAAATCATAATTTCAACATACAGTGTAACATCCAGAAAGTAAATTTTCACTTTGCTCCAAAAAGAAGTGAGTTGGATATTAAATCTTCAATGTGGACTCCTCACCATCCCAAATTACAAATATGACATTGATAAAAGTTTACTCATAGTACTACTTGTTCGATGTAATCATAAATTATATTTAAATTGTTTTCACAAGTGCTCCAGAATACCACACACATGTTGGTAGAAGAATTCAGTGTTTAGGACTAACAATGAAGATCCCCTGGGATTTGATTAGTACTTATGTTTTGCCTAAAGAAGAGTTCTGCAATTGTCTGTCCCTTAACCAACGCTTTAGGAATTATGAAAGAAAACATTTCTCCAAATACAAGAATTACTTGCATATTAAAGGGACTAGGTCTGCTCAGCTTACAAATACAAAAGTTCTAACATCGTTAATCTTTTCACAAATGTTAAGGAAAAACTACTTATCTGTAATTCTGGTAGTTCTGCAGGGGATTTTTCACTGAATTCATAAGCACTGAATTTTCACACCCACGTTGAAGATACCGGAGTGCTTTACAAAATATATACATATACAGACACATACACACATACTTTTCTTCTAGAAAAGCTAATATTTCTTTAAAAAAAATGTTTTTGAAAGCCTAATGCAGGGAGGTGATCCTTGACTGTCTATCATGTGACAGAGGCCTGAAAATTCACTTGCTCCAATACATCAAGAGAGAAATGTCTAATTTGAGGAGGCAGGAACTTTTCTCTAATCCATCTGTTATGTCTAAGTCTGATCTATTTTGGGTCAAGAAGTAATTCAACATAGAGAGGAAATTGAGGTCTTAAAGACTTCTGTTAGGGATTATGTGAAATTTCAAACTCCCCTCAAAATAGAGATGTACGTAGCATGGGTCGACAGCACCTGGGACAGTGTACTTTTAACTGAATTCAGACTTAGTTTTGTGAGGTGGCATCTGAGTTGTCCCTCAGGCCAATTTGATTGCAGTAAAGAGATAATCTGTCTATGTGATGAGTCCTCACCCCAGAGCCTGCTTCATTTTAACCTGTTTTGCCCATTCTATATTGATTATACTAAGAGGTCTTTAATTCCTGTAATTCGAAAGTGTAGTTTTAGAAGATGTGGTGATGCTTTGGCTTATCTGCAACAGTTAAATGCCCCCACTCTTTGAAT
Source organism: Calotriton arnoldi (assembly GCA_963921515.1). Lineage (NCBI taxonomy): Eukaryota > Metazoa > Chordata > Amphibia > Caudata > Salamandridae > Calotriton > Calotriton arnoldi. Next base: position 1,316,904 of record CAWUFW010004956.1, on the reverse strand, counting down.
TAGCATTTGTTCTTTTTTAAAGTGTGCCATTGCTTAAAGGAAACAGATGCCATTTTAGTCACAATCATTTTGAAGTCGCCCTGGGTCACCTTATCAGCTGCTCAACTTGGGCTAATTCCTTAGTAGGATCAGTTAAAAATGTTAAAACCTTATCTTTTCAGAATATTAACCGTGGTCATTTATTTACAAACAAGTTTCAGACAACCTGGATTTGTTGTCATTTATTTTTAATAGGATCTTATTTATTCTTGTTTTATGTAAGTATGTAATGATTTCAGGACGTTTAAATATTCTCTGTGTTGTGCTTTTATGGCTGCTTTTGCTGCCAAAATCAAGTCGATGAGGATGATGATGAAAGACTAATGCAGGCTCTATTGGTCAATTTTCATTTATTCCCTTTAAAAAAGTTAATTAAAAAAGTGGCTGAAATAAGAAAAGTAACAAAAACACTTTCCATCCTTTTTAACAGGGGAAAAAAGGAGAATAGCAGAACAATATGGCTTGATATGCTGCAATCTACAGAAGCTGTAAAACTGATACTGCTCCGTTAAGGACGCATAATGTGATAATGTGATGTAGGGGCAAGTGACACTGTGATGTCAAGTAGAATGGTTGAGGGAGGAATGTTGCAGGGTGGAAGGGAGAGCTTAGATCAAGGGGTTACAAGTCAGTTATTCAAGGAAAATGCCAGAGAGCGGGCGCATCAACTATATGCGATATAACTCTTTACCTATGTTTCTGGTGCTTGGTATTCGTTACACACACTTCACAAGTAACCCATTTTACCCTTATGTTCTTTTTAAGTTTAGACTTATTCTCCTATCCTATATACAATCAATGTCTCATTATTTTCCACTGGAGAGGAGGCAGGATTGCATATGATTTCAATGAAGCTTTCGCCCCTGAAGGAGAGTCAGAAATGGAGATAAGGAAATTTTCTCCTTCAGGGGATTTTCAATGATAGCAAACAACAAGATGATAGATGGAGTGCCAAAACTTTTAAAACACTCACCACCAATCAAGAGATCTGGGTTAAATCCATCGTTCTTTTGCTCACCATGCCACACTAGTTTGGACCCAGTCATATGCAAATGAGCCTTGACTCTGCTCCCCTTGGGAAAAGTCCAGCCTGAACTGCCAGGCCATGTCCTCCCTATACTGGAAACAAGCATCCTGGGACCGGTTTCCAGGTATCACCTCTCATCAGCATACCCTGGGCCACTTAGGGTGAGTATAACAAAAAGATGATGGACGGAATGCTGAACATTGTCAAACATTCACCCCCAGTTACAGATCTGGGTTAAATTCATTGTTTTCTGCTCACCATGCCACTGCAGTCTGGGCCCAGCCATATGGAAATCAGTTTTGAACCTGCTCCCATGGGAGCAGTCGAGTCCGAATGGTTTGAAAAGTTTTGGCACTCCGTCCATCATCTTGTTGTGTTTGCCATGTTCAACCTAAGTGGCCAAGTGTATGCCAAGATGTGGGTCCCTTGCTTGCTGTGCTACTGTACAGCTTCTCGTCCATACCACTCCTGCCCTTGAGAACTCTGGGCAGGAGTGGTATGGACGGGAAGATGTACAGGTGGCCTGAGCTCCACTCGCGATGAAAAGCGCCACCTTGGAAACTCCAACGTGCAATACTGCTGACATTGCGCATTCTCTTCGGAGGATAACAGATCTAACCAAGGCTCTCCCCAAGGCTGAAAGAGACCTTGTGCCACCTCTGGCTGGAGATGCCATTCATGATCCGCTAGGCATCAACAGCTGAGTTTGTCTGCCCTGGCATTCAGAGTACCTGCCGGGTGTTGAACCACCAGGGTTATGCCCTGCTGTTCCAGCCATGTCCAGAGGCGCAGGGCCTCTTGGCAAAGGGTCCATGACCCAACCCTGCACTGCTTGTTGCAGTACAACATGGCGGTGGTGTTGTCAATGAACACCTGCACTAACTTCCCCTTGACAGAGGCTAGAAAAGCTTTCAATGCTAGTCAAATCACCCAGAGCTCCAACAAGTTGATGTGGAGCCCTGATTGAGCCGGAGACCAGGGTCCTCTGATCTTCACCTTTCCCAAATGGCTGCCCCATCCCAGAAGTGGTGCATCTGTCTCCGCTGTGAGCTCTGGTTGGGGAAGGGAGAGGGGTCTGCCTCTGACCCGATTGCAGTCTGTTAGCCACCCCTACAGGTCATTTTCAGTCCCATCTGAGATCTGGACCATATCGGAGAGATTTAACATGATTTTGCACCCACTAGAACTTCAGGTCCCACTACAGACCCCACATATGCCATCTGGCATGATTTACCAACAGGATGCAGGAGGCCATGAGGCCCAGCAGACGCAGAGTCAATCTCACCGAAATCCAGGACAGAGGCGAAACACTGGTATCATAACCTGAATATCCTGGACTCGCTGCTCAGGAGGATAAGCCCGAAACTGCACTGTGTCCAGAATAGCTCTGATGAAAGAGATCATCTGAGAGGAGTCAGGTGTGACTTTGGCACGTTGACAGTGAACCCCAGCGAATGCAGGAGGTCTGCAGTAGTCTGGAGGTGGGAAATGACAGCCTGCAGCGAGGAGGCCTTCAACAGCCAGTCGTTATGTAGGGGGAAGACTGAAAGCCATAACCTGCACAGATGAGCTGCGACCACCGCCATCACCTTGGTGAACACCCGAGGGGTGCTAGTAAGGCCAAAGGGTAGCACAATGAACTGAAAGTGCTTGTGGCCTACCTTGAACCGCAGGTAACGCCTGAGGGCAGGCAGGATGGGGATGTGAAAATAACCATCCTGCAAGTTCAATGCTACCAGCCAGTCTCATTGGTCTATGGCACACAAGACCTGAGCCAAAGTCAGCATCTTGAATTTCTCCTTGTTGAGGAAGAGATTGACGGTCCGGAGGTCTAGAATAGGACGGAGATCTTTGTTCTTTTTGGGTATCAGAAAGTAGCGGGAATAACAACGACTGCCTACTTCTGGTATCAGAACCCTTTCTGTAACTTCCTCTCGGAGCAAGATAAGATGATCCTCTGCCAGTCATTCTTAAGATGGCAGTAAAGGAGGAAGGAAAGATTGGAAAGGAAAGGACTAACCATTTCAAATGATCTGCAAGACCCATTTGTCCGATGTAATAGACTGCCAGCGGAAGAGATGATGTTGAATTCTCCCTCCAACTGGACTCCCATGGTCTTGCAGAACCAAACTAAGAGGATTTAGAGCCTGCAGCTGCCCGGGGGTTGGTGGCGGATGACTTCTGGCTACCATTCCCACGAGGTCAGAATGCACCGCTTAGGCATCCGTGCACAACTCGGGAAACCTGTGCAGGACAGTGACTGGGGTGTGGCTGACGTGGTTGAAAGTCCCTTCCATTGTCACAAAAGGAGCGAAAAGCAGACTGGGGGCGAGATGAACTGAGAGGCCCAAGGATCAGGCTGTAGCCCACGAGTCCTTAAAACACTTCAGTGCCAAGTCTGCCTTCTTCCGAAGAGACGAGTCACATCGAAGGGCATGTCCATGAGGTTGGCCTGGAGAACCCCCGAAAAGCCAAATGTTCTCAGTCAGGCGTGGCGCCGCAAGGCCACCGTTGATGAAACCACTCTGCCAAGCGAGTCAGTCGTATCTAGACCACACCTAATGGTGAACTTTGCTGCATCGCTCCCATCTCTCACTGCTTGGGAGAGCACAGCCTGGGCCTCCTCCAGGACGTATGGCAGCACCTGCACAACCGTTACCCATAAGGTGTGCGAGAAACAGCCCAAAAGGTATGCAGTGCTCACCCACCACAATGCTAGGCCGGCAAAAGAAAACATCTTCTTCCCTAGTGCATCCAGTCTCCCGTATTCCCTATCCGGGGAGCAGAAGGGAACGACCCATGGGATATCGAGCCTTAGACTACCAAGCACTCAGGGGTAGGATATTGGCTGAGGAAGCTTGGGTCACTTAGGGCACAGTGATGGCAGCATGCTATTGTTTGTTCACAGGAGCCCCTGTGCTAGGCTTGGACCACGTTCCACAGTAGGAGAAGAGAGCATACCAGTATCTGAAGGTGCCTTTGGGAGTGTCCAACGGGTGTTCTATAGCATCCAGTGACCCCTCCCACTCTTCTCCCATGCCTGAAACCTCCTCAAAACATTCAGGCAACGTCCTCGAGCCCCTGTGCTCCGCCGGCGACGGAATCAGCGTCAATCGGCACCCATCTGACTCTGTGTCGTCAGGAATCAGAATGGGGCTGGCGCCGCTGGTGGGCTCCGGCGGGCGCCGTGAGCATCGACTTCGGGATCGGCGTTAGGTAAGGTCGCGTTATCATGACCAGCGCCGATCCAGGTCTGGGATCGGATCGATGAGACCACACCGGAGCCAAGGCCGGAGCTATTGGCACGGAACCTGAGGGGTCGGCCCACTCAAATACTTGGTGCATAGCCTCATAAAACTCCTTTATTTGAGCGGGGGTCACTCCGACTCCCAGAAACAGGGGGAGACGCAGAGTTGGGCCTGGTAACGGCTCCACAGGACCATGCCTGGAACACCGATGTTCCTCACTCGTCTCGTCAATCCTTAACCTACGAAGGGGAAGTCTGTTTAGACTTCTTCTTCTTGTGCTTCTTCCCAGAGTGTCCTGTGGGCCCCGAATGTGATGAAGAACATGTGGGGCTCTTGGAGCGATCCGGCGACCCTCTCCTCTTCGGTTGGGACTGGGACCTCCGAGGAGTCGGGCTCGGTGGAATCGACTACCGGGCCGCAAACAGCTTTAGGGACCACTCCCTCAAAGTCTTCAGCGTCATGGCCCTGCAGTGCGAGCATGACTTCGAGTCGTGGTCGTGCTCAAGACACCATAACCACACTAGGTGCAGGTCGGAAACCGACATGGCGCAGTGACAGCCGTTACACTGCTTAAACCCTACCTTTCTAGAGGTCATCCTCGACACACAATGAAAAAATCTTCAAGAAATCATAGAAAAAAGTCTGTCAAAAAGAGACAGAGGGGTAGCTCTTCTGTGGATCAGCGCTAACTGGTGCGGAAAGCAAAGAACTGATGTCCGCATGCCTGGGTGGTGTCTATATAGATGACCGCGACATCACATCTGGTGCCAACGACGCCTTGCGGAGCCAAATAGGGCGACCCAACGGCTCCCAGGGGTACTGCTCACGCGTCAGTCTGACACCTGAAAAATTCAAAGGTAAGGAATCTGCAGCTAGAAGTCTCTATCAGATACCCCTATCAGAGTGAGCCCATACTTACATAATCAGTCATAACCAAATTACATGGCTCAAACCAAAGCAAGAATTTACTAAGTGCAAGAAATGTAAGGCATGCAAATTTAGTACAAGTCACTTGGGGTATAAACTCCCAACATTTTGGGAAAAAATCCATTAATAGGTACATTTCCTGTTCGTCCGATTTTGGAATTTATATCCATAAATATCTGTGCAAGTTATGGTATGAGGACTCCACTTAATTATATTATTTGCTTCATTGATTGTTACACAATCACTCCATCATTTTTATGCCAAAAGCCAATGGAAGAATTTAACATATTTAAAAAATGTTAAACTTCAATAATCAGCATACTTACTAGCTTGATGATTGCTATGACTTTCTTTGGGTGGAGTCTGTTTCTGTCTGTTAGAATTAGGAATAGAATGTGAAAACACAAATTAGTGTAAATTCAAGTACAAAGTGTGATTCATATGCATCTAAAATAGTCTAAATATTAAAACAATATTTGAACATTTATCTGCGACTGTATATCTTTAGGTTCATTGCTTCGATTTCAGCGTAATCTTTTTACATTCTGCTAGAATAAATGCACTGTATTTATCAGTGCTTGAGGCAATCCTTTCAGTCCTTATTAAAATGGAACTTAGAGGCATAACTGTTAATATTTATGTTTTTCACAATACCAACTTCTTTTCACCATGAGCGGAATGTAAGGAAGATTGGAAAATGTACAGACAAGCCTCTGAGCAGGATATAAAAGAACTATGCAAGCAGATCTGAAATAACACCATTTGCTCACTATGGTGACTGGTGTGCTGTATGGGAATTTGATTAAATCTACTAGTCATCTGGCTATTACAACTTCTTTCACTGCATGCCTCTTTTCTGGCAGCAGATACATCCTCGATCAGCCTGTTAACTGTAGAGTAACTAAATGAACATGTGTTTCCCAGATGACAACCTTAATAAGATTCTCTATAGCTACCAGTATTGTATATTAATCAATCATCTCACACTCTATCCTGACAAAATTGAGTTCCTCCTGTTCTCCACACAAGGTTCCATTCCTGACCGGACTTCACAATCATTACATACTGGACTGCTAACCTAATTGGCTGTGCCATTACAAAACTGCTTATAAGTATGTACAAAGTCCCCTTTTTATGAGTTGGAAAATTCTTTTGACTAGTAACAGGACTTTGCGATCGTTTCTGAATTGCAAATAGGAGAGTTAATCAATGGGCTTTCCTTCCTCCCCTTTCCAATTTGGAAAGGAATTTATTGAAAGTTTGTGACTGCAATTACTGTTGCCAACCATTGATGAGATAACGACATCCGAGTTCGGATGGTAACTAATTTGCAAAGGGAAGTGGGTGTCCCCTTAGCACCCCTTTGCCTTTAGAAATCATGTTGGCAGCCTCAGGGAGTAGAAGATTTCCAAAAGCGAAAGTTTTTTTGTTTTTGAACCAGCATTGGTTCCTTTAAGAAATACCGGCTACACTGAAAAAAAAAAACATATAGATGATGGTGTGCTCTCCCTTGCAGGCCACCATCTCTGTGACTACAGCCAATCACAGAGAGTTGCAAATTGGCACAAATCTAATGGATATTAATTGGGCAGGTCATTCTGCAACCTCTTACTTTTCCTTACTTTGTCAATTGACCAAAGAGCACATGTATCGGTTTGCAAAATAATATTTCATTTGCAAAAAGTATGTGCGGAATTTGCAACAACTTTTTGCGAATGAAATAAAAAATACGTCAGGACCATAACTTTCATAAAAAGGTAGATGCCAATTGTGTTCACACCTTGTTTCCAGTTCTTCCTGGTGCAAGAACCTGTTGAAACCTGCATTAGACATAATCAAAACAAAATGTAAGCTGTTTAGATAGCTATTTGCATGGCTACTATCCAAGTTGTTATTACTGTCATCTATTTAGCCAGCCATCAGGTGAATAATGAAGTTTATTTTCAGGTTATTTGCACGCCACCAGAAGTAACGTACATCCAGCTGCTGGGTAAATATTGACATTTCTTTGCTACTTGCGAGGCTACTGGTTAAATAATATGTAATTTCTGCTATTTAGCCACAGCCACATAAATAATGAAGTTTATTTGCTAATTGCATGGCTGCATGCCTAATTGTACATGTCTGCTGTTTTGTCAGCCGCTGGGTAATCAGTAAAGTTTTTTTTGTTTGCTTGACTGCTGACCAAATAGTACTGCTATTTAGCCACTGGCCAGGAAAATATTGAAGTTTCCTTGTAGCTGTTTGACTGCCGGACAAACAGTGAACAATCTCTACTATTTAGCCATCAGCCGGGTAAATAGAGAAGCTTTTCTGCTATTTGCATGACTGCCAGCCAAACAGTACAGAATATCCATTAGTTAGACAGCAGTCGGGAAATAGTGACGATTTTCTGCTATTTGCACGGCTGCCAGCCGAACAGTGCAGAATCTGTTATCCAACTAAATATTAAACAATTACTACTATTTAGCCAGTGGGCAAGTAAATAGCAGAGAAAATTTAGTATTCACCCGGTGGCCGAGAAAACAGCTGCTACCATTTTAAATGAATGATATAATCACTAGTGCCTTCTAGACTCGCCAACAGGAATCTGCAGATTCAGTACACGCTATATTCACTATCGTAGCAAGGGGGGGCGGAGGGGGCACGGGTTTTGGGGGCGGCGGCTAAAATCCTCGCCAGCACCCCCTCTCCCCCGCTCTTCAGCGCGCGGCGGCGGCAAAAGGCAGGGACTGCCTAGCTACACCACTGGCTATATTAAACATCAAAAATAAATAGAATAGAAATGTTTCTATCCTTTCACACAACTTTAGGCTATTTTGATTGCGGAGAGGTTGGGAATTTTAATTGGTATTTTTTTTTTATTATCTAGAAATCTCATTTTGAAACAGTTTGCGAGGAAATTCTTAAGCTATTTCACAAGTGACTTTCATATGAGTCGTTAGGGCGAAAACTGATGTACGGCTTGTCAGCCGAGAGCACATCAATTTTTTAAAGCCCTGCTGCTGTGAGGCTCTAGAAAAGTAATGCTGTGCATCAGGTATGGTAGACCTAAAGAATGCAAGTGTTCAAACAAGAATAACACCAACCGTAATAGCATAGGGGAGATAGTGAAGCAACCACCGCCCCCCCACACCCTCCCCCTTCTAGAAACATGGTTTACTGGCCACAGGAACATCTTGTTCTGTTTGAGGTTTTACCTACAATGTGAAATTGCTGTAATGTTCACATTATTGTAGGAATGAATATGATATGACATAAAGAAGAGTTATGCCCTAATGTCTGAGATGGAACCACAGGACCTGGGGTTTAATTCCATCTTTCACACACCAAAGAAAATGGTGTGATTTTGGGGAAAAAACTATTAATCTGTCTCTGTCTACAATTGTAAATACTGAAAATGTCATACAATTGTAAAAGTTTAACTGTGTTTTTCAAAAATGTGTAAACCTCAGAGTTATATACATGACCGTGTATTCTCTCCTAACAACCCTGATTCACGAACAGATCTGTGATGATCCCTAGCTAGGATTGTGGTATACAAGTACCCTTACATACAAGGTTGCGCCTGTAGAAAAACATGTTCAAGCTCTTGCTTGAAAAGGTGTGCGGCCTCAGCTGCAAGCTGAGTTGGGGGGACTCACCTGTGAGAGGGTTTGTGAAACCAGTAACCACACCTGCCCATGCTTCCAGTTATTCAAAAGACTCTTTTAGACTTACCTGCCTTCTGGCTGACCAGAAGCCTGTATTAACGTGAAATCAAATTCATGTCAGCTGGAGAGCAGGCTAAGGAACCAGATTTATTATTTTACTCTTTTTGTGATTTAGGATAACGCCGACGTGGCCTGGAGGCATCACAATGCTTTAAAATAAAGCTGAGACAAAATATGAATAAGAGGCCTATATGCAAACAAATTAACATACATAACATGAAGAAAAGCAGGAGGTATGATACAATAGGACGCATTAACACATGAGGTTCACTATAGTTGCTTCCAGGAGAGGTTGAGATGCCTCCATAGAGAGCATGAGGAGGTAGATGGGGTTAACCCAGGTGTCGTTCTTTTTTTGTTTGTTTTGTTTATCAATTATTTTATTGGCATAAATTAAGTACCAAAAAAAGAAATATCAGTAAATTCAAATGACATGCAAATCCAGCATAAATCCATAGTAAGATACAAATGCTGTTTGCAATACATGTACCAATACCAAAAATTACTAAAATATAAGAAAGGAAGAATAAAGATGGAAAAGAGTGAGAAAATAAACCATTGATGGAGAGAAGAAAAGAAAGGAAAAAAGAACAGTATGAAAAAGAAGGGAGGGAAGACCAAACTAAAGCAGGGTAAAGAGGGCAGGGAAATAGATCATGCAGTGACAATGACGAGACAGAATCAAGAGTCATGGCGAATCGGGAGAAGGGCATCCTGCAGAAAGGGAGACCACTTGAGAAGAAAAATATCTGCTTTGTCCATTAAGTTGTAAATGGCCTTTTCATAGGACGCGGTCTTGTACACTTCTGCAAGCCATTCCTCATGTGACGGCAGTTGTGGAGAACGCCAATGTCATAGAGTACAGATCTTGGCAGCTGCAAGGGCAGTGACGAGCAGACGACAGGCATGGCGGGTCAGCTCTGAAAGGTCCGATAAGTCATGGGGGAGAATTAGGGGGTCTGAAAGTGGCAAGGGCAAATCCATGGATTCCTGGAGCATAGACCCCACTGCTGTCCAGAAGGGATGAACGGCAGGATAATCCAGTAATATATGAACTATATCACAGGGTGCGTGATCACATCACCAGCAGGCAGAGTGAGGGAGAAACCTTGCAACCTGAAGCTGTGCCAGGGTCCAGTGCCAGCCAAGAAGAATTTTAAATAGACTAAACTTCATCCATGCTTCCCGGACTCCTCGTTCCAGGGCTTCCAACAGTTCAACCCAGTCCTCCTCATCATATTCTACATGTAGGCGAGCCTGCCAGGTCATCCTGAGGCTAGCCAATTGTGGCTGGGAGTAGAGGTGGCAAATAAGAAAATTGTAGATCCTGGACATCACACCTTTAAACTGACCCCAAGTGATAAGGTAAAAGAGCACCAGGGAACAGGAGATGGTCCAGGGTCGAGGACCCAGTTTGCTCAGAAGGCAATGACGTAATTGTGTGTAGCGCCATTGTTGAGTATGTAACAGGCCAAATTCGTCCTGTAGTATCTCAAAGGACTTGAGTTCCCTGCCAGAAATCAGGTGCGTGAGGGTTAGAATCTCAGCTCTACGCAAGGGGCCCCAGTCAAGCATTGCCCTCCCCATGTGAATACCAGTATTGTTCCAGAGGGGAGCCTTGTCATGGAGATGCGCATCAACCGAATAGAGTTTGTGAACCCATATCCAGGTGGCATATACAGCTTTCAGAATAGGGTTGGGAAATCCGGTGGCAGGGACGGGTTGATAGAGGACCTGTAGTCCCAACGAGGCCTCTTGGAGTCTGCATTGGATCGAGCCCCATAACGGGGAGTCTTGGACCCAAGGGTGCCAAGTGTAAGGCTACACAATAATGCTCCACAGAGGGCAGGCCCATTCCTCCTGCTGATCCATGGGCGATAAGCTTCCAGATTGCCAGGCAAGGTCTTGCTGTACCCCAGATGAAGGCCTTAATGGTTTTGTCTAGCTGACGGAGGGTTGAGAGGGGTATTATGTAGAGATGTCTACTTGCCTATGTCATAGCTTTGGTTACTTAGCTACGTGTAGAATGAAAGTGGAGGAGAATTCCATGATGAACAGTTAGAGGAGAGCTATTGATGTGGAAGAAGCTGTTCTCCGCTGGGATGCTGTTTAATCAATAAACTACAAGAAACTACAAAGAAACCTGTGAAGGCTCTTCTTTTCATGGCGACGAGCGACCTGCGCAAGGAGCAGAAATCAGCATCTCATCCTTGGATTCACAAGAAAAGATTAAGGCCAGATCAAGATCTTGTAAAAGGTCGTGAGTACAAAGTATTATTGAACTTCTATATTTTTTTTTTCCCACTCTTTTGTCCATCAATATTGGTAAAGAGTGTAGTTTTAAAAGTGAATAATAAGATCTTGAAACCGACTTCACTAATTATCTCGAGTGCGTAATTAAAGCCTGCTGGAGCGTGAAGCCTGCTCCAGCGTTAAACCTGCTCGAGCGCGAAGCTTCCTTGAGTGCGAAGCCTGCTTGTGATAGTTGCTTAGCAACACTTCTAAACACGACCTTCAAACTTGAAGTTAAAGGCGTAATGAATACTCAGTGAAAGAGCTTTATTTCATAAACAAACAAAGCCTGCTGTGACATGTGAAATCAACCGTGAAGAGCTGCACTTTAAGGCAATTAAAACCTGCTGTGCGACCAACCGTGAAGGGACAATTAGCCTCGAAGCACGAGCACTATAACGGAAGCTTTAAATGAAAGTACATAACCTGTTTGTCAGCTGTTTACCATTGAAAAGCACTCAATACCACAATTTTAAGTTTCTGGCTCTTAACCCCTTGTGTGCGCGGCCGATTTTCGCCCTGTGCGGGGCGTTTCATTGAGTGGGCGGGTTCATGACGAGCTCAGCTCGTCATGCGCACGCGAGCACCGCGCAGCATGACGAGCTGAGCTCGTCATGAGCATAGAAGGGGTTAATTAACTCGCGCTTGGCCCCGTACCAGCTGTTTATATTTGCTGTGTTTACCTAGCACAAGCAGGAACTCACTATAACGAAAGCTTTCATTGAAAATAAATAAACCCTGCTGTGTTGTGTGTATCTACACACAAATGCAAGAAGAGAATACATACCATGCTGTATTTTTGAAGTCTTCCTGGATTTTTCTCGACGTCTGTTTTCTCTATGCTCCACGCTAGACTGCCTCATCATTAATACAATAAACATTGTAAAAGGACTAAGCCAAGAAACAGACACTATAAAAGGACTAGATAAGATAGAACACATGGAATTAATGCTTCCAGTGAATATACAAGAATTCAAAAAAGAGAATTTCTGCTTTCAATAGATGGGACTGTTAAATGACTGTTAAATAATAACTTTAATGAAACTCTACATCCACAACAAAGGATTTCATTATTTTAACCTATTATTTTAAATTTTTATTTTAAATTTTTATTTTAAATTTTTATTTTGTTTTTCCCTTACAGGTACCATGTCAGATCAATCTATGTCATCTCCACCACCTTTTTAACATCACCTGGAGAACCATCCATACCTTGGTTACAATGGAAAAAACTATTCATGACTTATCTTTTAGCCATTGGAGGAGATAAGTATGGTCCAGTTAGACGTCAAGCAATTCTTTTACATCATTTAGGAGTTGAAGGGAGAAGGATATATGAAGAAATACCAGAAATCTCTTTAGGAATGGGCGATGGGCAACCTTCTAACATTTACGATATGTCATTACAAATGTTGGAACTACACTTCACACCCAAAACTAATGTTGTACTTGAACGTCATAAATTTTTTACTAGGAACCAAAAGGAAGGTGAAGACATTAAATCTTATGTATCTACGTTAAGAGGGTTAGCTATAACATGTAAATTTGAACAATTAAATGATTCTTTAATAAGGGATCAAATAGTACGATGTACTAATAACAAAAAGATAAAGGAAAAATTGTTGACAAAAGAGTATACCTTAGATGAAACAATACAAATTGCAAAAGGAATGGAACATACTGACATGTGGATAAAGGAAATGGAAAGTTCTGTTAGTAATTCGAAACAAGAAAAGGTTGAAGTTATTGAAAAAAAAACGATAGGAAAACAGAAGTAAAATTTAACGTAGATGTTAAAAGGCCTCCATCTCAACTTGAAAAAGGAAGTTATCAATCTAGGGAAATTAAATGTTTTAGATGTGGTGCTCCAGGGCATATAGCTACCAGTCTTAATTGTATGGCAAGAGGAACATTGTGTAGAAGTTGTGGAAAAAGAGGACATTTTTCCAAAATGTGCCGTACGAAAGGAATTGGGAGAAGTAGAGTTCAAGAAGTGGAGGATATTTGTGAATATGTTGATGATGTCTTACTGATGGTTGAAGGAGATCAAAAAGAAGTCGAAATAGGGAAAACTGATGAGTTATGTTCCCATAATGTGAAAATGGAAAGCACAGATAAACTTGAAAAACCCCATTGTAATATCTTACTTGATGGAAAGGAGACAAGGGTATTGGGAGATTCTGGAAGTTTATATACTCTTATATCCAACAAATCTTTTGGAAATAATTGGTCCAAGGAATGTGGTCCAATTATATACAGTCCTGATATTCGTGCAGTGGGGTATGCAGGGAAAAGAATAGAAATTCTGGGAATGTGTTGGATGACTTTAAAATTTAAAAGTGAAGCAGTTAGAGGTAGAGTATATATTACAGATTTTGGTTCTGATCTTCTTGGATGGCGTCATCAAAGAGATTTAAACATCATTATTGACCCAAATGCCAAAGAACCTGTTATGGTTCTAGAAAGAACATCTATTCAAGACATATGTGATGATAATAAGTTATTTGAAAGATATCCTAATGTTTTTAGCTCAAGGTTAGGATTATTGAAAGGATTTTCGCATAAGATTATTTTAAAGGAAAATGCTAAGTCTGTTGTTCATAAGATAAGAAATGTACCAAACTTAATGTTAGAGCCCTTGCGTCAAGAAATTGATAAATTGTTGAAGCAAGGGATCATTGAGCCAATCGAAGCCTCCGAATGGTTGGCTCCGATTGTGATTGCCCCAAAGGATGGTGAAAAAATTCGTCTTTGTATAGACTTGCGTGATCTTAACAAGAATATTTGGGTAGATAGAGAACCACTGCCTAATATATCAGAAATGTTGTCAACCATGGGTGAGGGGCATATTTTTAGTGTTCTAGATATGTCCGCAGCGTATCATCAAATTAAATTGCATGAGTCATCGAGGCAGCTGACTTCCTTTGCCACACCTCTTGGTGCGTTTAGATACAAGAGGATGCCTTTTGGTTTGGCGTCGGCCTCTGCCGTTTTTCAAAGAGCAATGAAAAATATTTTTGGGGACATGAAGAAGGTTTGGTGTTTCCAAGATGATATTTTAATTGCTGGAAATGATTATTTTGACCATGATAAATTATTTGAGGAAGTAATGACAAGACTGGAGAAACATAATTTAACGATAAAAAGAGAAAAATGTCAATTGAGAAAGAAAAAAGTTGATTATTTGGGACATGAAGTGAGTTCAGAGGGTATACGGCTTAAGAAAAGTATTGTGAAAGCGATCGCAATGGCACCTGAACCAACGAATAAGGATGAACTTCGATCCTTTTTAGGATTAGCAGAGTATTGCGCGAAATATGTAAACAGTTTTACTGAACTTGTTGAACCTTTAAGAAAAATTATGAAAAAAAATGTTCTGTTCGAATGGTCTGTTGAGTGCAAGGAAGCTTTTGAACTCATAAAAAAGAGAATATCTGAAGCACCTACATTAGGACGTTTTGAAGTTGTTGGAAAAACTTTATTGACTACTGATGCTAGTGGTGTTGGTGTTGGGGCAGTATTGTCACAGGTGGTTGGTGGGGAGGAACGAATCATTGGTTTTGCCTCGAGAAGACTGCAAGGTGCAGAAAGATCTTATTCGGTAATTGAAAGGGAAGCTTTAGCTTGCTGTTGGGGAATGTGTCACTTTAAGTTTTATTTATGGGGTCCTCCTTTCAGAATCCGTACTGACCATAAACCATTATTGTACATTTTCAAAGGTGGAAGGGGGTTAGAAGTTAGCATAACTCCAAGAATTTCTAGATGGTTACTATCTGTTATGGAATTCAATTATGAAATTGAATACGTTAAAGGGAAGAAAAACGTGATTGCCGATTTTTTATCGAAGATGCCTCTAGATATAGATTGTAATGAAGTTTGTGGCGATATAAATGGCGACATGGATGTTAACAAAGGAGTCATTGCTTTGTCATCTGAGTAATGGAGAAGGGCCATGGAAGATGATTCTGTATTGAAAAAAGTGGAATCTAAAATCGTTGAAGGTTGGAATTTTAATGATAGCAAAGATTTGGAACTGATGGAATTTTTTAAGGTGAAAGAAGAATTGAGTTTAAGTAATGGAAATATTATGAGGAGATGGCAAATTGTACCTCCTGGAGGAGTAAGAAAACATATTCTTGAAATTATTCATGAGGGTCATCCAGGTCAGGGAATGTCTAAACGGAGAGTTAGAGAATCATTTTGGTGGCCTGGGGTTGATAGTGAAGTTGAGGCCCTGGTGAAGGACTGTCAATTTTGCTTGAACAGTGATAAATCCAAAGTTGTGCGTCAACCTCCTTTGGAATGCTCAAAATTTCCATCAAGACCTTGGGAAAAATTATCTATGGATTTTATTGGACCAGTTAGTAAGTTAGGAATGAGAGATAGGTTTATTCTTGTGTTAGTTGACTATCATTCCAAATGGTTTGTGGTAGAAACCATGGGAGAAATCAATACGAATAACGTTATAAAGTTTCTTGAAAGGGTTTTCCTTGAGGAAGGAATACCAGCTAGTATTGTAACTGATAATGGAGTACAATTTGTTTCAAAGGAGATGGTGGATTATCTTAGAAGGATGGGTATTAATCATGAAAGAGTAGCTCTCTTTCGACCTCAAGCAAATGGTCTGGTAGAAAGAGTTAATCGAATTATAATGGAAAATATACAGTTATCTCTTGCAAACGGTTTGTCTTGGAGACAAGAATTAAGGAAAATGGTGTGGATGCATAGAATTACTCCCCATTCTACTACTGGTGTAGCTCCTTTTGTGTCTCTCAAGGGAAGAGAACCAGGAAAAAAAGAATGTCCTGTTTGGTTGTGTAAAAAAGAGAAAATATGGATTGATCGGGACCAGGTGTCAAGGAAAGTTGAAGAAGGTCAAGAAAGGATGAAAAGTGTGTACAATTTCAGAAAAGGAGTAAAACAGTTGTCTATTCAAGTGGGTGATTGGGTAGTAGTGCGGAAAAATGAATGGGTTCGTAAGGGTGAAAGCAAATACATAGGACCTTTTCAAGTTAAAAATGTAAAATCCAATGTTGTAATTTTGGAAGATGATACAATCTGGAGTTTAGGAAATGTTTGTAAAGTATGTAGGCCATAGAATATTATTTAGGAAATATCTGCAGAGTATTAGTTATAGATTCTTATTATTTACTTTCTATGTTTTTTATATTTATTGTACAATTTAGTTATTAGTTGTTATTGTTCAATACTTGGTTAATTATTATTTTATATGTTACATATATAATTTATTTGTGTTTGTATAGAAGGGAGATATGTAGAGATGTCTACTTGCCTATGTCATAGCTTTGGTTACTTAGCTACGTGTAGAATGAAAGTGGAGGAGAATTCCATGATGAACAGTTAGAGGAGAGCTATTGATGTGGAAGAAGCTGTTCTCCGCTGGGATGCTGTTTAATCAATAAACTACAAGAAACTACAAAGAAACCTGTGAAGGCTCTTCTTTTCATATTAGTTGGGGAAGCATGCCCAACACATATGTGATTCGTGGGAGGCTAACCATTTACACTGCTTAAGTCCGTCCCCAGAGAGAGAGATTCAGGTGGGACCAGTTCAAAAGTCCAATCGCATTTGCTCCATGAGTGGGTCCAGGATATCTGCCGCCATGCGCATCAGGCCTCTGTAAACTAGGATGCCCAAGGACCTAAGGTGGGAATTCAACCACTGGAATAGATAACTAGTGATGGCGGCACATGTGGTGGTTCGCAAAAGTGGCAAGGCCTCGCTCTTTCCCCAGTTCACCTTGTAGCCGGATATTGTCGCAAAAGCATCAATGATCTCTAGCACCGTGGGACTGGAGGAAGGTAAGGCTGTTAGTGTGAGTAAAATGACATCTGCATATAAATACAGTGTCGAGGGACCTCTGGGCATGGGGATACCTGTGATCTGGTCTGATTGGCGTAGGGACGCTGCTAAAGGCTCCATTGCAAGGAGAAATAGCAGAGGGGGAGAGTGGTCATCACCGACGGGTACCCCTGCAGACTGGGAAGGGATCTTAAAGAAAACCCCCACAATTGACCTGTGCTGAGGGAGAATCATAGAGCCATCTCACTCTGGAGATGAAGTCATCACCAAGGCCAAATTTCCAGAGTGCGGCAAACAGGTATTCCCATTCTATCCTGTCAAAGGCCTTCTTGGCATCCAACGACAGTGCCAAGGCCTCATCCGGAAGATCAGTTGCTAGCCAGACCGCATGAGCTAACGTGTGAAGATGATTACGAGATGAACGTCCTGGAACAAACCCTATTTGCAAATGGTGAATAAGAGAAGGGAGGACCCACTTGAGGTGGGTAGCTAGAATGCTAGCCAGGATCTTGATATCTCCAGTGAGCAGGGAAATGGGGCGATAACTGCCGTGAAGAAGTGGGTCTTTTCCTGGTTTGGGAAGGACTGAAATCAGTGCCCTGTTGGAAACTAAACCTAAGAAGCCAGTGCGATCATGGAGAAGATCCACCACCTCGGATTTGGTCCATTTGTAAAACTCTGCTGGGAAGCCGTCTTTGCCTGGGGCTTTATGATAGGATAGATTGGAAATGGGCAGCTCACTCTCCTTTTCAGCAATTGCACCTGAAGCAGTTGTCTACCTTTCTCTGAGAGGCACAGTAAGTAAATACCATCCAAGAAGGGGTTAATTTACACTGATCCCTGGCCCTATAGTAGGATGCGAACACATCTGGAATTTCCTGTGGCTTGGTGACTAATGCCCATGAGTTAGAGATGGCATCAGGAATGGCCAGGCCTGCCTCCCTCTACCTGAGCTGCGCTTCTAGTAGCCGACACGCCTTATCTCTCTTTTTTAAAGAAGCCGTGGCACAGGTCAAACAGAGACTCAGAGAGAGAGAGTTTCAGATTCTAGTGGTGCTCCCAGATCTCTATCTCAAGATATGTTAGCACTTTGGGGCTGAATTATGAGACATTTACCTTCACAATAATAACCTCTACCAGCTCTCAGAGTGCAAGCCAATAGAGGCGTTTTATCATCAGCTTAAATTCTAAAATAATGTGCTGCTTTAAGGCAAAGTTGCCTGAAGGGTGAACGAGAAAAGGAACAAATAGGACCGGCAGAAATCTACAATGCAGAGTAAGTCATCCCACTTATTTACATTGGATGTGTTTTTACTGAAGACCCATTTGTGATTCTCCACTATTTTCTTATAAAAAGGCAACATGTTACTTGATTAGGTTATCCCAATCACCAGATTGGTTTATGCCACAGCAATCTCCATTATCCACTTTCTTCAATTGTGCTTTTTAAGCAAAAAGTGCTGCACTTTTAATACATAGTAATTTCTTTGTATAGAACACTTCATGTCTTCATTGAGCATAGTATCACTGTGATGCAATCTTATGGCATCAATTTCATCAATCACAGAAGTACGAAAGGCTAAGTTGGCTTTGTATGAATCTGAGCTTGTCACTTAAAAATCATTTCACGTTTCAGCGATAAGCATTATTTACAAAGTTACCTTGCCAGATTTTAAAAAATGAATTTAATTTTAAAGTCAATACATTATATTGCTTCATTTTCTACTATCTACTGATTAACAGTCATAAAAAAAGTTGAATCCATTCATCTGACTATTAATACATTAATTCAATGTCAGGACCAGAGGCGAGGATTATGCTTTATATCTTGCTCGCTTTAATTCAGTTACCACAAACAGGAGTCATTTTACACTTTTATAAACTACATTTCCCATGAACATAAGGGAAAAAAGAACAGTTCATTAGTCCTTTTAGCTTGTTCACAACACCATATCCAACATAGCCCTTCTTCTCTGTTTGGACCCCCTCTTTCTTCGCTGCTCTGCAGCCAGTTAAGTGCTCTTTCCCCTTCTCTGGGGATTTTATCTCCTTAGATTGTGTGAATTGGTAGATTTTGATGATTGTTTTACTTCTGAGGTTGTATTTTCAATAGTGTAAGTCCCCGCTCGAAGGCGGTGCAGGTTTATATTTGTTTCCCTTTCAGATCTCAGATTGGATCGCGGGATGGCATAAGCTTTCCTTACACTACCTGGCCCATCTATTGGTGAGGTGCGGCTTTTGCCCGCTTGGGGGCACTGCTGCGGCGCGCCTCGCTGGTCCCGCAGTGCGTCTCGTTCACCATTCACTGGTAAGAGTGCGTTGCCGAAGCCTGTGGGCTGCGAGCCTTGTCCCCTGCTGTCCAGGGTGACACCCGGTATTCACCAGGTCAGTACTCCCACATTCCTCGTCACTTACACCCCACTGGGGGTCTGTATTGCAAGCGGTGTTCACGTTGAAACCGGGAGCTAAGCATCCTCCCAGGGACACTTCCCGGACGGCATAGCCCACAATCAAGGGCGTGTGCTTGTGCCGGGACTGGTGGCCCCAACTGTGTACCTCCAGCCACCCACATCTGTCTGGGGATATCCCAGGGTTACAAAATAGTGCACATGTGCGTGCCTGACTTTTGGTTTACTGCTTGTTGAGGCACCCCACCTAAAAACTTAAAGGAATGGATCCTGGGTTGAAGAGTTTAACACCAGCAATAGATTTGAACTATGAAACAGAATTCTAAACATAGGTCTCAACACTTCAAACTCCTTGAAAAATAAGTACACCCTTTTTTCAATGAACCCCAAAGAGTGTGAAATGCCTTAATGGCAGTCCATTGAAGCCTCAGGATAGACTTAGCCCAACTCTTTTAAAATCATCCTTCAAAAATGTCCAAATGAATTCCAGGGAACAAAACATTAGAGACAAATTTCTGTCTACACACAATCTAGTGAATGAAGTCAAATGACGGTTGCAAACCTTTGGAATAGACTCTCTATGGAGGCCTAAATCGAACTGGCCACAGAAATCAAAAGACTTACATTTCTAAGCCCTTCTCTCTCAACCTCCAAGCTGATAATCTCAATCTCTGTAGAACAAATCACACTTGACCCATCAACATATCCCCGAAAAGAGGAAACCACTTTCTCCTTGGCCAACATAGACAGACAAGAAATCCTTGAACTCCCATTCTCCTTATCTTTGCAAGAAAGCGAGGAATTTGAACAATGGGTAGAAATGCCTATAACTGCTTTTTTGACTATTGGCATCCTCTCCCAGGGCAAGGGGGTCCTGAAAGCTTGAATAAAACTGAGGTAGAAGAGTGTTAAGGTGATCTGCAAAAATCCTCCAGATTGCCAAACATATGACAAGTCCCCTTGAAGATTTAGTATGAGAGTCCCAGTTTGTGGGATGAGGGAAGAACGCTGCTAAACAAATCCGTCACTTGACTGTCCCTTCCTTTTATATATCAATTGCTCTGTTGTAGAGCAGATACTTCTCTGACCAACTGCAAATCATTTGAACTAGGAGACTGAGGGACGATGAGCCTGAGCCAAACTGCCTGTTCTCATATGACATGACTGGGTCCTTTGCAGGGCATTCATTAAACAGTTCTAAAAATGCATTCAGTTCCTTTAGATCTATTACTAGATAAAGCTTCACTGAAGATTTTCTCACTAAAGATTCAAGAGTACCAACCCTGGCCTTGTTGACCCTGCAATGCTGAGACTATTGCATTTTTCTGCTTCAGGATCAAATCATTTTGATAGAGAGCCTCTCTTTTCTCCATGCAAGAGTATTCAGAACAAAATTACTTTTGATCGGAAACTCCACAAACTCTAGGAAATAACCCTAAGAAACAATCTGGATGACCCAGCTATCCCTGAACTTCTGTTGCCAAACCCATGTGGAACCAAAGCGATCTCCCTCCTACAGGTTCATATATCCTGCGATTTGGGCGCTCATAAGGCTTTTAAATTCAATTATAGTTTTTAGACAAAAATTTGAAAGGCTTCTTGGGTTTTCTGTTTTGAAAAGACTGACAAATAATATTATTTAATTTTTCCCCAAAAAGCATATCTCTAGGAAATTGCATTTTTATCAAGCATGCTTTTTTAAACAAATCTGCCTTCCAGTACCTCACTACTACTTGTTGACACAGCTGTTGCTTTCAAAATATAAAGCAGAATATCAGAAAGATATTCAGCTTGTGATTGCAAGGCAGCTAAAAGATAAGACACTTAATCCCCCTGATGAATAGCAGGAGAGAAGGACTGAAAATCTATCACCTGGGATTGTGACTTGTTAACCGAAGAGATACCAGCTCTGGTAGCAAGATTTAAACACGGAAAAGCTCTCTTAGTTGAAGTATGCGCTTTCCTGTCTACTGGGTCTGCAAGAGTCATATCCTCTGATAAGAGCTTTGCTGGTTATCCAGTAAGATTAGAAAGAGTTGAGCTAATAATTAGCTTTTGGGGGAATCCACTTCTCCTTTAGCTAAGGGATAAAATCTTCCCACTCCCTTTTCAAACTATGTATCGCAAATATAACAGTAAGTTTAGGCAAAAGAGGCTTGTTAAATAGACTAAAACACAAACCACTATAAGGAGGTTGTCGTCATATAATAGAAGATGCAAATTGGAGGAAATATAAGAAACTCTCCTTCTGACAAACTTCCCCCTAGGAACACCCATATTAGTCTTATCAGTGAATAATCTCATAAATATAATACGGGTGAACAACTAAATGGTACACATTAGCATGAGAAGCCAAAACTTGTATAAATGTGGGTCAGCCCACTGCCACAATATCCCATGTAACAGAACAAGATAGTTAGCAATGCATAGGCGAATTATTGCATATATTCTGGCCATTGCACCACTGAATGAACATGGGCTAAACAAAAGTGCTGACCGCTGCAAGCACCTAAGGAGTATGCTCTTCAAAATGGTGGCCTTGCAATATCTTAAGGGAGCTTCATACTAGAGAAAACAGGCCCATGGCATCGCCGGCTAACCTTCTAAAAGTTTTGCCACACAATAGAGATGGGCCCAAGCACCACTGTCAAACTGTAAAAAGCACAGTCCGAAGCACTGTACAAAAAATTGAAAGTTACCTTGTTGCAAGTGCACAGTAAACAAGCATTTGCAATGCAATAGGTCTCACATTCACGCAAGTTTGAGCTATTGGCATTGTAAATGACAATGCCTTTTATTTTTGTTTTGGGTTTTAAAACATAAATAAAAGGCATTGTCATTTACAATACTAATAGCTGAAACTCTCGCAAATGCGAGACCTATTGCATTGTAATAAAGGGCCTTCTCGACCGCTTGTAAGATGGTAAATATCAGAGGAAAAGACCGGCCTGCGACGTCTTCAAAGTAGAGATGAATAGTTCAGTGAAGAAGAAGTGTAAGTGTTGTAAATTACACAGACACAAAGTGTGAAGTGAGAGTTACATATGATCCGAGCTATAAACACTAACAAAGCGCTCCAACACCTTTCGCTCTGTGATTACACTGTCGCGGCTCAGGAGGAAGAGTGGGGGGGGGCTATTTCCTGCCCTCTCCGTAATTTGAGTGTGCAGTGTGGCATTGCGTAATGTCATTGCTATCTTTGGCCTAATAAAAAACACTCCAGCTGTAGTAGGTCCCTGGCTTCACCTCCTGGTGCAGGGCGGGCTGTGCTTTATGGCAGGCATGGAGGGAGGGATGGTCTCGGCTGCAGCTCCGGCCTCGTACAGTGCCCCTGCTATTATTAGTGAGTGAGAGGTGCTGAGGTGGTGGTACTGGTATTGGTGGTGGTGGTTTTGGTATTGGTGGTGGTATTGGTGGTGGTGGTATTGGTGGTGCTGGTATTAGAGGTGGTATTGGTGGTGGTGGTATTCGTGGTGGTGGTATTGATGGTACTGGTAGCGGTAATGGTATTGGTGGTGGTGGTATTGGTAGCAGTATTGCTAATGGTGTTATTGGTATTGGTGATGGGGGTACTGGTATTGGTATTGGTGGTGGTATTGGTGGTAGTATTGGTGGTTTTGAGGTGGTGGTATTGGTGGTTGTGGTGGTATTGGTGCTGGTATTGATGGTGGTGGTGGTATTGGTGGGGTGGTATTGGTGGTGGTGGTATTGGTATTTGGGGTGGTGGTGGTATTGGTGGTGGTGGTATTGGTGAATTGGTGGTGGTGGTATTGGTGGTGGTGCTATTGGTGCTGGTGGTATTGGTGTTGGTGGTGGTATTGGTGGTGGTGGTGTTGGTGGTATTTTTGGTGGTGGTGGTGTTGGTGGTATTGGTGGTGGTATTGGGGGTGGTGGTATTGGTGGTGGTGATATTGGTGGTGGTGGTATTGGTATTGGTGGTGGTGGTATTGGGCATAGTGGTATTGGTGGTGGTGGTGGTATTGGTGGTGGTGGTAGTATTGGTGGTGGTGGTGGTATTGGTGGTGGTGGTATTGGTGGTACTGGTGGCAGTGGTACTGGTATTGGTGGTAGTGGTATTGGTGGTGGTGGTATTGGTGGTGGTGGTGTTGGTGGTGGTGGTGGTATTGGTGGTGGTGGTGGTATAGGTGATGGAATTGGTGGTTGTGGTGGTATTGCGGTGGTGGTATTGGTGGTGGTGGTGGTGGTATTGGTGGTGGTATTATTGGTATTGGTGTTGGTGGTATTGGTGGGGGTATTGGTGGTGGGGGTATTGATATTGGTGGTGGTGGTATTTGTATTGGCGGTGGTGGAATTGGATTAGTTGGTGGTGGTGGTATTGGTGGTGATATTGGTAGTGGGGGTAATGGTGGTGGTGGTATTTTTGGTGGTATTGGTGGTGGTATTGTTAGTGGTGGTGGTATTGGGGGTGATGGTATTGGTGATGGTGGTGGTATTGGTAGTGGTGGTATTGGTGGTGGTAGAGGTGGTGGTATTGGTGGTGGTGGTATTGGTGGTGGTGGTGGTATTGGTGGTAGTATTGGTGGTGGTATTGGTGGTGGTGGTATTGGTGGTGGTATTGGTATTGGTGGTGGTATTGATGGTGGTGGTATTGGTGGTGGTGGAATTGGTGGTGGAGGTGGTGGTATTGATGGTGGTGGAGGTGGTGGTATTGGTGCTGGTGGTATTGGTGGTGGTGGTGGTATTGGTGGTGGTGGTATTGTTGTTAATAAAACAGGCTTTTGAAAACAACCATGTCAGGTGGCTTTAGTGCAGATGACATGTAACACAGATGTGCTGTCAGCTTCAGCCCATTAGCACAAGATTATGTGCCACTTGGAATTCACATGACCTAATTCGCTAATCATTTCTAAATCCATTTTACTTGGGGGGTTGAAACAGACACAATGCCGGGTTAAAGTGATTGAAACCAGGTGCTCGTGTTACGGCCCTGCTGCTTAAAAAAACACAAGCGGTTTCAGCTGAAGCAGGGCATGTACGGCCTGCAGTAAGAGAAACTCAATAAAGTAAATAGTGCTTACAGACTAAATAGCAGGTCCTGTGTAACAACCAAAGTAAAGGGGCCAGTAGCCATGGGAGGTTACAAATGAAGACAAGGCCGTACTAAGGAGGGACTAACAAGCCTATTAACGAATACGAAGGCAGCATTTACGAAAGACAATGACACAAGCCAATAAAAAATATGGGCGGAGAGTGGGCGCAGGCTTCTCTCCCATACTCTACTACAGAAGTCTCGCAGAGCAAGTAGCGCATGCGCGCTGTCGCTAGGCTCGACCTAAAAACAAGAAGTGATGTTTCTCTACTCCCCTTTAATAGTTAAAGGGGTAGTGTGCGGTACAGGAATAAAAGAAATTAACTTTGTATCAGTGCTTCAATATTGCATATGTCATAATGGGACAAGGAATGTGGATGAGGTTGATAAAGAGGCTTTGAAGTCATAAGAGCAAAGAACAGAAAGCACTACAGGGGAAATTACCTTCTAATATGGGCTTCTAGTGGCAACTGTCTTATTCCACAGACACCACAATGCCTGTAGACAACACTAAAATAAGCCTGGATTGGCATGGCGCTGACGCGTCATCCCCACCCGGCTTTTGATCGGGCATGAGGTGTCTGTGTCAAAAGAGCACCACCGCCTGACCAGGCTCCTATCTTTAGGCATGTGGTACTGCTTTGAGCAATCTCCACATATCTACGGATTGTGAATGTGTAAGACAGACTGAAATGAAAAACACCCCTCATGGATGTGCAGTTCATGAAGACCTCATCTGCGGATGCCCCTTCCCCTATGCCGCTGAAATGCACACTTTGCCTCATCAGTGTATAGACCTTGAAAGTGTACACAAACAAAGTGTCAGACTTGTAATTTTATTAGTTTACTTGTCTGCTGAAGTTCAGAATTGTCACAGCGCAGCCTCTCCTTCTGTGCTTGCTAGTTCTGATAGGCAAGATAATCTGAGATTGTACAGTTTTCATCTGGTCCCCAGGTGAGGAAAGAGGCAAGAGGGCTGCTAAGGCTATGGTTCCCTTGAGTTTTGTAATTGTCCATGGCAGGACAGCAAACAGAGGCTTGAATATGCTTTCTGAGGTCTTGTCTCTTAATAGCAGAGCATCCCCCCACTTAGATATCTTTACATTTTGCCTTTTGTCTCCAACTTACATGTTGGTTCACTTCACGTCTTCTTCTTTTTCTTTAAACACCAGCATCATGCTTTGCCATTGGAATCCATGAAGGAGAATAAGGAAGAGCATCAAGTGGTTGTCTACCAAACAGCAAACGTGCTGGTGCACACCTTGTGAGAGAGTGTGGCAATATTCCCTTAGAACATACACAAAGTGCTCTCAAGATTACCCTTCTCTAGCTCTAATATGTGGAATACCTTATTCAGTGTGTGCACGAACCTGTCGACCTCACTGTTGGTTTGAGACTATTGTGGTCTTATCTTTCAATGTCTGACATTTATAGATTTGAGTTATAGACTGAATTTCTGACTTTGAAACGGTGGCCTATCATCAGTATGGCCCTCATGGGGAAATCCATGTGTCACAAACTTTTTTTCTGCCTTAGGAATCACCACATTAGCTGTGGTGGACAACACAACTCTGGATACTTGGTGAAATCATCCACAAGCTACAAGCAGATGATGTCCATCTGGCAAATTGGTGAAATCCATGCTGACACAGCACCAAGGTCCACTCAGTGAGTCTTCTAAGATTATTAGAGGCCAGTGGATCAGGTCGTTCAGTTATTTGGCATTAGAGACAGGACTCGACCATTTGTTCTACAGGAGAGCCAAATTCAGGGAACCATATATCTTGTTGTAGCTTCACCTTGGTCCTAACAATCCCCTGCTATCCTCAATTCGCTATATTGAGAACATATGGAACTAAGGTCTTTGTTATTACAAGCTTCCTCCCTCTCAGGAGTAGGCCCTTGCAAGGGATAGCACATCAGGCACTTGGACTATAGCTTGCAGCTATCTCTGGGCCTCTGGTTTTCAATGCGGGTTAGCGACATGAGAGACTTACATCTGTTGGACTCCATAGTTTATTGAACAAGTTCTAGAAATTCATCTCCATGACACACAGCTACTATTTCCTTGATGGTAATACAACTAGGCCTGTATTCATCAATGACTTATCTAATGTATTCCTTGTCTCTGGTTTGCTTTGTTGTTGTAAATTCTCTCAGGAGCCTGGCCAGCTACTCTGTGGGCTTTCCATCCATCGACTGATACACTACCTCGAACAAGTACTAAAGAGTACATTTTTCAATATGGAGCAGTAGCTTTAATGCCTTTCCGTTACACAGTGGGATCAGTGGTTTATGATCAGTTCTAACTTGAAATTGATTGCCATACAGATACTCATGAAAATGCCGACACCCACCATAGTATGGCAATTGCTTCCTTTTCTATCTAGGAGTATCTCTACTCAATCTCAGTACATGCCCTGCTGGAATATGCTACTGGAGTACACTGGTACGTATTCTGCCACTGCAGCTAAATGGTACATGTCCCAGTAGGACTGGTGTCCACAAGGAGTTTGGCTGGCAGATAGGATCACAGTACCTCACTGTCATTTTGGTGGAGATGGTTTCTTTGGTATTATTAATCGCCTCCTGCTGTTCGACTGTCCGTACTCATGGAGTTTCAGTTTTCAAAATGTCTCAGTGGCTGACAAGGTTTGGGATGAACCGCCCACAGTATGTGACCATCCCCCAAAAACTTTGGACATCGGTGATGGTTTTTTGGGAGAGGCAGTTCTCTTGTACCCTTTTTGAGTCAAGTGCAACAAAATTTGCGGTGAAACGTGTCCAGAGAAATCAATGCTCTGCTGAGGAAGTCACACTTGTTTCTATGTAGCGCTACACCACTTTCTTTGATTCTGCTGATAAGTACATTTTGGTGATGATTGTGTCCCTTGATAATCAGGACATGAAGAACAATGTTATTGCTGCTGTTTAGCACACATGGGAGCCCTGCCAGCAGCTTCAAGATACACGGTTGGAACACTTCCCCTGGGCTGGAGATTTCAAAACTGAAGTATCAATTTCAACGGAGCCCCATGGACGTTAAAAATGTTGTGGTATATTGGTATGCTCAGTGCACCTTCAATTGGTCGTAACCTGACTCAAGATTAATGCTAGAGAACCATTTTGTTACTTTGACTTATGCTATAATGGTGTCTACAGTTGAGGTTAGATGCTGCTTTCTTTTTATGGCCCTTTCAGTCAACCTTGTGTCCTCGCTTATCCTCACTTCACTGAGTTTTATAGATTTCTTGGCGATCACAATAAGTGATAATTCAGCGGTCTGCAGCTTATGAAAGTGGTCCCGCCTGAGGCTCTCACAAACACAAAAGATTTGTCCCCATGCAACAGGGTGTAATGTGAGACTATAACACGTAAAGACCCTGCTAGCTTCAGTGGTTTTCTGCTGCTATATGTGCACATGTTGGTGGCAGTGGAGGTGAGGGCAGGTCATGGTGTAGCGCTTCATAGTCAAGCTTGGCTATAAAGCACATGGTGGTGCCAGTTTCAATGAGGCACTTGATTTCTCAGCCCTGTATGAGTAGTTGCAAGTGATTCCTCTTGAATCAAAAGATTGGACTCAGTGAACCCAAAAGGACTCAACGAACGTTTGGACTTTAGCTGCTACTTGTAACTTTGCATGAGTTATCTGACATTCTGCTGGAACTATGCTTGTAGCTTTTATTGCACTGTTATATTCATTCACCTGAGCATACAATTACTCTGTAGTTTTCTACTACTTTTTTCATTTTTCACTGATAATATTTGAATGGAATGGTCACGTTACTTTCTGACATCACTCTATAACATGGCGCTCCTGCGCATTCCTGTTTCCTTTTAATTTACATGCTTTTATCTTGTTTCAGCATTTGCTAGCTGCCTTTACTTTTATGTCATAGAGAACTTTCTAACCGCTTTCCCTTTAAAGTATGGCGCTTACCGTCACCTTCACTTGGTCCCTTTCCTTTTCCTTTTTCTATTTCTATCTTTTTTGTTATACCTCGCATTGACGGCTTCACTTTCAAAGCTACATGGAATTGGCGTATTCTATGGCGCACGCTGATACTTTCTCGACCTAATAGGACGGTATGTAGTCTTTAATCTGTACTATTATGCTTCACAAATTCTTTAACTTTTTGATTACGGGTTACATTATTCTATTAATTTTCTCTTTAATTTTTAATTTTTCTTTGTTTTCACTTTTTCGTATTAAATTGTAGCACTGGGATACTGTTGTCAAAATCACTGACGATCTTCGACTTTCTTAGAAACATCGCGGTTATTATACTCAAACTTGCGTACTCCTTGGAGACGAACCTTATATACCGCGTTCATACAAAAGTACTTACAGATCTCGTTTATTGATTTACGTCCCAAGCTTTGGTGGACAAACTTTATTCTGTTGGAATCTGTCACTTGTCACAGCCAAAGTTTATTAATGGGCATCTACTTCATTCACTCATTTCCTGCCGTTTTATCACTATCACTTTCACTGCTATTTCACGATTTTACGTTTTATGCGCTCTATTGCGTTTGACACTGTTAAATGTAGTCACCCATCTGAGGACTTTTGGAATGATGGTCTTTGACAGTGCCCATCGAGGCATTAACATTCTTTCTTTTTCTACTTACGTTCTGTGAGAAGTTGGCCTGGTATAAGCTGTCCACTAATTAAAGTGGGCACCTTGTACCAGTCCAAACTACCCTTAAGGTGATTTAAGAGGTCAAAGATAACCTTAGGAAGCTATCCAAGTGGTAGCTGTGGAGAGCAGCCTTCAGGCTTAGTCTTGAAGGAATGTTAAATAGCATGTTTGACCAGAATGCAATCTTATTGCATTGGTTAAATGAAAGGAGAACCAAACAGTAGTTATAAAAATATGTATTTATTATTATAACACACTCTAAATACTTAACAGTATCTGCTACACGCAGATAAACACAAAGCACACAATACTGTAGCACAGAAACAATTGTAAGTAGCACTAATACACAGTGGGCTCCAGGGGGAGACCAAACCATATACTAAAATAGTGGTATAAGAACCACGACTCGAGTCAAGACAGTGTCTAGAGGATGTAGAATCACTGGGACCCCAAGTAACCATCCAAGGTGAGTAAGTAGGGACCCCACGGAGGACGGGTGCAGTGTGGGAACACGACCGCATGTTCCGTACAATTCTATGGGAGAGTCGCGGTTGCAGTTTTAAAGTTTAAGGACCCTTCCCAGTGGATTACGAGGAAGCCCTTTGGATTATAGGAGGCTGAAGAGCCACCCCACCCCTGGATACCGTAGTACCAGAGTTACCTATCCCAGGGAAGACGGGTGCATAGGGCTGAAGTGGTGTCGGAAACCGCCGTCTATCTCAATGGAGGACTTCAAGGAAGAGCCACTGCTGGGAAGAAGAAAAGTGTCCGTTGGAATCCAAAGGTGGATTCGGGATGAAGAGTACCTGAAAGCAGAGGGGACAGAGTCTGGGTCACTCAGGAGTGACCAGGGGCTCGGCAGACGAATGCCCACTGATGTCGAGTGCTTCAGGTGCGTTGAGAGGGTTCTTGACTCTGCAGCCACCTGGACCAGGAGACGTCGAGGATGACCAGGAACCGGATATGAGCTGTCCCACAAAAGATGTCGAGTGCGGAGGGGTCGGTGTCCGGCCGGAGCACCAACAAGCCTTGGCAGCGGCAACCCACGAAGATGGTCAAGAAAGGTTACGGTTCAGACCAGCAAGGTCCAGGAGACTCACCAAACACAGGGGAGTCGGGACAAGCCTGGAGCAACCAGGGGAACCCAAGAAAAGCAGTGTTGACCCACAGGCCGGAGGCACAGGAGTCGGAAGGGGACCTTGAGCAGATTTACAAAGCAACAGCTCATGGAGCACTCGGTGCGAGGAGGCCGGAGTTCTTTGGTGAATATGGTGCCAGAGGTCGGGGCTACTCAGAGCCCAGTGCACTTGTTTTGAGAACGCCAACAAGCATATGCACTTGCAAAAGTACGAGGTGCACAGGGGTATGGGTATTGCAGCCCCCACGAGGGATTCTGACCTCAAACTTGGTGAGAGAGCAGCTCGGACCTCGAGGGACTTGAAAACCCACCTCCTGTGTTGCTGGAGCCTTCAGAGTCCATAGGAGCTCAGGAGCAGCAGACCGGTCAATCGTGATGTGGTGGCTGGGGTTGCAGGGGAGTGACTCCTTCACTCCAAGGGAGATATCTTCAGTTGTCCTTGATGCTCCACAGGTCCTACACGGAGCCTGTATGGGGCACGGGCACAGACGATGCTTTGGACGGAGAGGGAGACGAAGTCAGGTCCAAACGAAGTCCAGCGAAGTCCAGAGTGTCCAGACGGTCGAAGGTCAGTGGTTTCATGATCAGAATCTTGTCCACGTCGAATCTAGGGTCCTACAGCCAGGTAAGCCCTTTTGTACCCACGGGAGAGGGTTGGACAGATTCAGGGGACCCTCCCAGGGGAGGGTCAGGACAGTGTGGACGTTACTCCCATGTCCTTTGTCCAGTTTCGCGCCAGAGCAGGAGCCAACGGCTCCCAGGACTGGTTTGAACTGGACTATGCACTGGGACACCAAATGTGCCCCTCATGCAGACTTTCGGTCGCTGGAAAGCGCACCCACCCCGGCCTAATACACTAAATCCTGTCTGGGAGGTGGTCACACCTCCCTGTGACAGGATGCCTATTGTTCTGCCTTCCCCTGCTCGAGCTTGGCTCAGCAGCAGGAGGGCAGAATTGTGTCTCTGGTCAGCAGCAACCATTTTGGGCTGCCCGTGACTAGAAGGCTGGTACCGGGAACACCAGAAACCTCACAAAGCTCGATTCTGAGGGGTGGAATCATACCTCCCACACCGGTTACCGGTGTGGCGGTATGATTCCACAGTGTTCGATACCAAACACGATAGAGTTACTTTCAGCCGATTTAGAGTTGGCCATTACGCGGTACCATAATGCCACTCTATATGTTGTAAATGGCTGATACACTGACAACCTGGGAGAATGGACTCCGTAGGATGCAGGGGTGTCCTGCTCATGCAGGGGCACCCTCTCACTTAGAACCAAGCACCCTGCCTTCAGGATTGTTAAGGCCTGCTATAGGGGTGACTTATAGGTTTTAAGTGAAGTGACCCTTAGATATAGTAAACCTATATCTAAAGTAAGAGGTGCATGAACCATGTTACACAGGCTGCAATGGCAGGCCTGTACTTCCATTTTGCATGGCCTCTCATGGGTGGCATAATACATGCTTCAGCCCATGGGAGGCCTCTGGGGTACCTATGCCCTGGGTACATGGGTACCATATACTAGGGACTGACAAGGGAACCCCAGTATCCAATCTGGAGTGTACCGAAGTACATACCATAACCAATTTAGGAAGAAAGCAGATAGACTGGGGTCCTGATTAGCAGGATCCCAGTCAGGCTA
Organism: Calotriton arnoldi; assembly: GCA_963921515.1. NCBI lineage: Eukaryota > Metazoa > Chordata > Amphibia > Caudata > Salamandridae > Calotriton > Calotriton arnoldi. The sequence goes on along the minus strand of CAWUFW010004956.1, from coordinate 1,284,951 downwards.
GTCAAAAACCAGCAAACCACCAGGCAAAAAGTGGGGGTAACTATGCAGTCAGATCCTACCTTCCTACACGTTCCTTCCCTGAAATTCGCTTGATTACATATAAATTGCTTGCACAGTAGAATTTAGACTAACTTGATTTATTATATCCTAGGAATTTTCCCCTGACGAAGGGCTTGTCCCGAAATGCATTGGGTCATGGAAAAACAGAGAATTGATGTATACATTTTGAAATAGTGTGATGGAAAAACACTATACAAACTGATGAGATTCTAAAATTAATAAATAAAGATTGGATTGAACATTTGATGATCAAGCGTGTGGAATGTAGAACCTTGTGAGGTAAGCTTTGATGCTGTAAGGAATTCTAGGTATGTCATTCTTTGAATGTTGCTGGGAGGCTACAGATGTGGAAACTTGATCTATGAATAAATCTCCTCTGGAAACACATTTGGAGTGCGTTTTTACTACAAATTTTGGCGACGAGTTGGTCCTGCGCAGAGGGCAGAAGAATACGTAGCCCCCACCTCTGGAACACCGCTATATGGTGAAATAGCGCTTTTAAAGAATTTCTTCCTCCTGATCATCAGAAAACTGTGAGGTATATTGTTTGGGGTGTTGGACTTCTGTGAATTTTACTGTCTTTACTCTGGTTTTTTTTATATAAAGAAGGGAAAAAAACGTGCTGTTAAAAGACGACGCAACGGAGTATATTTTTGAATCTCCATGTTTCATTGCAACTGCCTGTCTCGAGTCGCGTTGTCTCGAGCTGCTAGAGGTGTTGCCCAGCAACGGTTGTCAGCTGCAGATAGGTCAGCTGTGCCCCGTGTCTCAGCTTGTCTTCGGGTGTTGCCTAGCAACGGTTGTCAGCTGCTGATTGGTCAGCTGTGCCCCGTGTCTCAGCTCGTCTTCTCGTGACTCATCAAGAGACCCTGAGTCACTTACAAGCTTGAGACGAGTGCGCGCCTCGTGTGTGCTTTGAATATCAAATATCACGCTTGTGGAGACATTGAGCCTGCGAGTCCAAGTATCTGAAGTAAAGCTGAGCCAATAAAGTTGAAATAACGCTTTCAAGCATAGCTGAAGCAAGATCGCAATTGTACTGGAACTTACCAGATTTTCCTGTTGTTCTTCTTCTGGTGCTTAGGAGAAATCGAAGAAGGACTTTTCCTAGCACATTCATGGAAATAGATAGAAGATTTTAAGGAAAAGAAAAAGCAAGCAGAAAGGATACACAATTGAGATCGAAGTCAAGTGTTGTTATTTTAATTAATTATTTTAAATAATTATGTTAATTAGTTATTTTAAATAATTATTTTAGCTAATTACTTTAACTTGTTATTTCAATTTTTTATATTGGATTGTTATGTTGATCAATTGTTTTGGCTTGTTAATTTAACGTTTCTTGCAGGTATGTCTGAACAAAGTATGACAGCACCTCCAAGTTTCATGCCAGTCCCGGGTGAGCCTTTCCATGAAAACGGTGGGAAAATATTTTTTTCACTTATTTATTGGCAATTGGTGGAGACAAATATGGTCCCTTACGCAAACAAGCTATTTTTTTACATCATTTAGGAGTGGAAGGTAGAAGGATATATGATGATTTGCCAGATATTTCATTAGGCATGGGAAATGGTCAGCCAATGAACTTATATGACATGTCACTACAAATGTTGGAAAAACATTTTACACCAAAGGTGACTCTAGTCTTTGAGAGACATAAACTTTTCTGCAGAATACAAGGGCAAGATGAGGATATTATGACTTACGTTGCTTCCTTACGTGGTTTAGCAGTAACATGTGATTTTCAAAATCTAATTGACTCTTTGATAAGGGACCAAATAGTGAGGTGCTCTAATAATAAGAGAGTAAAAGAAAAGTTACTATCAAAGGATCCTAGTTTGGCAGGAGCCATAGAAATTGCGAGGAGTATGGAGCATACTGCCGTATGGATGAGGGAGATTGATAAGGGAATAGGTAGTAATGCAAAGACTGTAGAAAATGAACTGCCAGCTGAAATAAAAGAAGTGAAGAATGAGAAGTATAAGAAATCTGGCAAGGGAGGTGAATCGTCTCCAGTGCCAAGATTGGAAGAACGGCGTCCTGTAACTTGTTACAGGTGTGGGTCTCCAGGACACATTAGTTCTAGTTTTGCTTGTGGAGCAAGGAATGCGACTTGTAGGTCATGTGGAAAGAGAGGGGACTTGGCTAAAGCCTGTACGTCTAAATGGAGAAGTCAGAGCACAAGTGTCAAGGAAGTTGAAGGTCAGGTTACAGAGCAGAAGGAGATATTTTTAACTGTGGATGTGGATGAAATAGAAAGCCCATCTATTCAAGCAAGCAAATGTATGAAAGAAGTAAATGTGGAAAAAGAAAGCTTAATGATTTCAACCATAAGTCGTGGAGAAAGTGTCTCTAAAGTAATCATAAGACAAGAAATTATGGATAAATTGGAGAAACCACACTGAGATCATATTGGGGGTAGCAAGGATCAAATTGTTAGCAGATTCTGGTAGTTTGTTTACCCTGATATCTAAAAACACATATCAAAAAGAATTGGGTTCACAGATTGTTGAATTGCAACAATCTGATATGAAAGCAGTTGTTTATGGTGGCACTAAAATTAACAGAATCGGAATGCAATGGATGGATATAATTTTTAAACGAAAAGGAGTACATGGAAGAATCTATGTGACCAATGAAGGTTCGAATCTTTTGGGTTAGCGCCATCAAAGAGACTTAAACATTGTGCTTGATCCCAATGCAATGGAACCGATCATGGTTGTAGAGCCGGTGGTGGAGAGTGTGATAACGAAGGAGGGCATGGTAGACAATGAATGGGGGAAAAGGCTTATGGAGAAATTTCCTCGTGTTTTTTCTGAGCATTTGGGCGTGTTAAAGGGATTTTCTCAACAAATTGTTCTCAAGAAACATGCTAAAACTGTTGTGCATAAAGTGAGGACCATACCATATATGATGAGGGAACCACTCCAACGAGAATTAGACAAGCTATTGAGCGCATAAATTATTGAGCCAATTGAATCATCAGAATGGTTGTCTCCCCTTGTGGTTGCTCCTAAGGATGAAAATAAGATTCGCTTATGCATTGACTTGAGGGATCTCAACAAAAATATATGGGTTGATAGGCAACCGTTGCCGAACATTGGTGAAATGTTGAGTATGATGGGGGTGGAAGTGTGTTCAGTGTGTTAGATGTGTCTTCAGCATATCATCAAATAAATCTGCATCCTGATTCACGCCCGCTAACTTCTTTTGCCAGGCAGCTGGGAGCATTTCGATACTGCAGAATGCCGTTTGGACTGGCATCTGCTTCTGCTGTTTTCCAAAGGCTAATGCAAAATATTTTTCAAGGAATGCTATGTTTTCAAGACGACATTATGGTAGTGGGCAAGTCACTTGAAGATCATGATGTGCTGATAGAGGAATTCTTAAAAAGGATAGTGATCCATGGGTTGACCATTAAGAAGGAAAAGTGCCAGTTGAGGTTGCGGCAAGTTGACTATTTGGGACATCAGATATCAGCTGATGGTATTAGACCTAAGAGAAGCATCGTAAAAGCGATAGAGGATGCTCGTCGTCCTACCATCAAAGAACAATTGAAGTCTTTCTTAGGACTTGCAGAATACTGTTCAAAGTTTGTGCCTAAATTTGCAGATGTAGTGGAGTCCATGAGGGTAATCTTGAAGAAAGGAAGTGCGTTCGAGTAGGGTGCTGCATGTGAGGATGCCTTTGTAAATCTGAAAAAATCCCTTGCTCATGCACCGTCAGTGGGTTATTTCAAATCCAACAGAAAAACTATTGTGATCACTGATGCGAGCAATGTTGGACTTGGGGCGGTTCTAATGCAAGTAACTGAAGAGGGTGAAATAATGATAGGATTTGCATCACGACGGTCGCAAGGCGCAGAGCGATTTTACTCTGCTATAGAGAAAGAAGCCTTAGCTTGTTGTTGGGGAATGTCTCATTTTAGATATTATTTGTGGGGTTTGCCATGTATACTGAAAACTGACCACAAACCTCTTGTTCATATTTTTAAATGGGGTTGAGGCTTGGAAGGGAGTGTGACACCTCGTATTTCGAGGTGGCTGTTGTCTGTGATGGATTACAATTTTGTTGTAGAGTTTGTACGTGGGAAAAAGAATATACTTGCAGACTGCTTGTCTAGGATGCAGGTCGAAGATACTTCCTGTATGCAGACAATGGAGGATCAGGTGGTTTGTGTTGATGAGTTTGCAATTGGGCAAGAAGAGTGAAAGGAAACTACTAGGAATGACAGAGTGTTTAAGGGGCTGATCAAAGGTATTGTAAGTGGCTGGAAAGATCATGGTCAGATGGATGTGGAAGTAAAACCTTATTTAGTGGTGAAGGATGAGCTTAGTATTCAAGGTGATAAGATTGTGAGAAGAGATCGCGTTGTTCCACCTGGTTTGTTGAGACCGAGGTTGACAAGGATTGTTCATAAAGGACATTTGGGAAGGAGTTTGACAAAAAGGAGGTTGAAACAATACTTTTGGTGGCCGGGCTTGGACAGAGATGTGGAGGAAGCAGTTCGAGATTGTCACGCTTGCAGCAACAGCGATAAGGATAAAGTAGTTAGGGAACCTCATTTAGGATGTATGGAACTACCTACTCGACCATGAGAAAAACTGGCCATGGATTTTTTGGGACCTATAGATAAATTGGGAAGAAATGATCGGCTTTGTGGTTGTATTAGTGAACTATCACAGCAAATGGTTTGTATATATATCAATGGGACAGATCACCACTGGTAATGTTGTGAAGTTTCTGAAGGAAGTGTTCTTTGAAGAAGGGGTACCTAGAGTACTGGTTAGTGATAATGGAGTCCAGTTGGTCTCTTCAGAAATGGCAGATTTTCTTGCAAGGCTTGGGATTAGACATGACAGGGTGGCTTTGTTTCGACCACAGGCCAATGGATTAGTAGAGAGGGTGAATCGAATTATTATGGAAAATATACAACTGTCTTTGGCCAATGGTTTCTCGTGGAAGGAGGAATTACACAAGATGGTGTGGGCCCATAGAGTAACTCCTCTTTCGGTTACGGGTGTTTCTCCATTATAGCACTTAAGGGTAGGGAGCCTGTAACTAAGGAATCTCAAATGTGGCTCTAAGGAAAGAATCAAGTGTGGGTGGATCATGAACAAATAAAATTAAAGGTGTCTGATTGTCAGTGGCGCAACAAACTTAATTATGACAATCGGACGAGTGTGAAGGATTTGGATGTGGAATGTGGTGATTGGGTGGTGGTGAAGAAACCTGGTTTTGTGAGGAAGGGTGAGAGCACGTTTTCCCAACCTCAGAAGGTGATACAAGTAAAAGGGTCTGTTGCAAAGCTGAGTGATGGGAAGGATTGGAGTTTTGGAACTTAATGTAAGATCAATAACAAGGGAAAAGAACAGTGTGATAGCATATGATCCTGCTATTGCATGTAAACCCTTTCTTCTTGAAACTGTGTTGTATTATATCTTAGATCTTATATAGTTCTGTGTTTATTTTTGCATTTGATAAGTTTTGACCTGTTAATGGAATTCTTCAAGGAACATTTTTTTTCTTTTTCTGTATATTAAAGGGGAGAGATGTGTGGAATGTAGAACCTTGTGAGGTAAGCTATGATGCTGTAAGGAATTCTAGGTATGTCATTCTTTGAATGCTGCTGGGAGGCTACAGATGTGGAAACTTGATCTATGATTAAATTTCCTCTGGAAACACATTTGGAGTGCGTGTTTACTACAAAGCGTTTATTATTGAAGAAAGTTTACCTAATATTTCTCATGGAGTGACACGTGGGGACGTCTTTCCTTGTTCTAAAGACGCATCTCTTCCTTGATTTTTACTCCTACTGATTAGAAGGCGATACTCACCTGACCCTCTAAAGTACTCACAAGGATTAATATTGTGTATGAACCTAAGGAGTGCGATTATCTCTCACAATTTTGTTTCATTGCTAAAGTGAATGTGCTTCCTCCTTAAAACAAAGTAACACTGGCTTATTCTCAAATTACATATTTAAGTCCCTAGTAAATTGGTACTATATGTACCCAGGGCTTGTAAAGTAAGTGCTACTAGTGGGCTTGAAGTGCTGTTGTGCCACCCACTTAAGTACTACTTTCAAACATGCCTCAGGCCTGCCATTTCAGCATGTGTGTGCAGTTAAACTGCCAGTTCTACCTGGCAAAATAAACCTTTTGCCAGGCCAAATCCTTCCTTTTTAATACATATAGGTTACCCTTACAGTATGCCCTGGGACAGCCCATAGGGCAGGGTGCGGTGTATTTAAAAAATAGGACATATACTTTGAAGTTTTATGTGTCTTGGTAGTGAAAACTCTTAAATTTGTTTTTCAGTATTGCAATTCATAGAATAACATTGGTAGGGAGGATCTGGGCACTGCCCAACTTAAACTTGAATAGACTATGTCATTCTTCCACACAAAGGGCTGCATATCCCCTGCAGTTAGTCTGGAGCCAGGACCAGGAAGGCAGGACATTTCAAAGGGGAACCTCCAGAAACTTCTCCCACTTCAAAAGCAGACCTCAGTATAAATATTGGACCTCAGACACAAACTCTTTAGTACACTTCTGGTTCTGTGGATAATCTGCCAGGAAGAAGGACTGGTGTGTTGCTGAAAGTACTGCCACTCTGCTGAACTGCTGCTCTGAAGGACTGCTGTGCTGTTTGCTGCCCTCTTGCCTGAGTTAGAAGGCCTGGACCTGCATCTGTTGAACCCAGGACCCTAGAGTGACTCCACGGGCCAGTTGGCTGGCCTCCTGCCTCAGGGACAGAAGGCTCCAAAAACCATGACTCCAGCACCTGGACTCTGCCATCTTTGTGTCTACCCTGCCAAGTGGTGCCACCCCAGGTGTGGACCCTTGGCAGTGGGCCTAAGGTGCTCTGCCAGCCCCTGTGGACCGAGCTTAACTGATGCATCTCCTCTGCTGCACGGCGCAACACCAAGATGAACTGACGCATCGCCGCTACTGCATGGATCAGACCCGTCTCAAAGACCTGCATCGCCTCTGCAGCCCGCAACCTCTTCAGAACTGCCCCTGAGCGATGCATCCTCAGCACAGGTACTCGCATCCCTCTTTGATGGCAGCCTCGACAATGGACTCCACATTGCAGCCTCGTAGCTCCTCGGGACCGACACATCGTCCAGACTACACGTTGCATCATATGAAAAGCCCTTGTTGATGGGATTCTTGACGAAGATGCAGGACCTCTCATTACAGCTCCTCAGAACTGATGCATCGCATCAGCTGAGCAACGCATCCTCGACGCTGGACCTCACAAAGCTCTGCAAACCAGGATTTAAGGTACTCTGTTCAGCTGTCCTAATGGGGTCCCTGTAGCAGGCCTGTGCTCTGTCGCAGTTAGCCTAAACTTGTGACTTTGTCCCTGTCGTGTGCCATCAGATATCCACAATTGGCACTTTGTGCTTTTTTGGTGCTATTTTTACTGAAATCTTTAAAGTTGCTGTTTCCCTGTTCTGCCGATGAGATATTTGTCGTTTGACTTGTGTTATATTATAAAAATGTATCTATTTTTCTAAACTGATGTGGGATCCTTTTGTGGTGTGTTTTCACTGTTTGACATATTGCACAAATGCTTTACACATTGCCTGATCTGTGTCAAGCTACACAAGGGCTAGCAAAGGTTAATTTAGAGTTTGCTTGTGACTTATCCATGAGAAAGATTGTGGTTGCTGCTGACCAGGACTCAAACCCCAGTCAACCAACAACTCTATTTCTTACACTGATGTTCAGCAGTGAGGATTAGAACTTTTGTTTGTGCAGTGCCATAATGTAATTTGGTGTTAAACTACCACCCCACATAAATAATTTAAGACCAAAGCGGTGAATACAAATTTTGCAATCGTGTGGGTATGGGATTTTAATACACAAACATGCCCACTGTCCATGACCAAAGCCTGCGGGTACAAGAGCGAAGAAGGGGACGACTGCATACACTTCCCACATAATAATTATGGAGGTACCTTAAACACAATGATTGCAAAATATGACCTTGATTTAGTACAAAGTGCACGTGATAGTAATGGTGGGGTGATACCAACTTACGTTGGAAGAAACGCTAATACAACGATTGATCATGTTTTAATATCTACGAGTATTGTATATCTATGTTCCACGCCGAGGATTGCAAAACTGTTACTCAGTGATCATAATTGTATTATAATGCCAATATTGATATGGGGCAGCAAACTTGTATCTCAACAAACAGTTATTGGTAACATTGCCCCGATCAGACCAAATGGTACGAGACTCAAATGGGAAGGGATTGACGCAGGCAAAGTTTTAAGAAACATTGTTTTAAAATGTGGTGTGGAGATTTCTGATTGCCTTGAAGTAGATGTTAACCCCGCAATGTTACTAGCTAACTTTTGTAAAATGAATGAAACTATCGAAAAGATAATGACTGTACCTAGTAGAGGCAAACCCACCCAAAGCAGGGGATGGTTTAACCATACATGCACCCAGGCTCTGAACCAACTAAAACAGGCCCTTTGTTGTAGACCTAGGAATAAGAAATTAGTCCAAAGTCTAAGATCTGACTACAAATCAGCCCTTAAAACGAGGAAAAGAGAGCTTCAGGAAGAAGCGTGGATTAACTTATCCCTGGCAGCGAATACATCCAACAACAAGCTGTTCTGGGAAACTGTCAACTCACCATTTCTTAAAAACGAATCTTTCCCGGAATTACTGTCCCATGTTAATTGTGAAGAATGGGTGCTACATTTCTCCAGTATTTTTAATCCATATGATTTGGAGGTTTTTAGACCCCCTGGCCGAACAGATTGTAAGTGGCCAATTATCCCCCTAAATATTACCCTTGATGGGGTCAAGTTAGGAATAAGGGGTAGTAATGGAGGGAAAGCCCCGGGCCCTGATGGGTCCCAATAGATGTTTATAAAACGGTACTGGATCTTTGGGGACCAACACTCACTAGAGTTTTTAACTCTGCAGTAACCGAGGGCACACCATCTACCTGGGGTCAATCGGTTATTATCCCTATTTATAAAAAAAAGGGAATAAATCAGAAGCTAAAAATTACCACCCAATTTCCCTCTTAGACTCCTCAGTAGAAGTAATGAGTAGAGTTTTATTAGCTAGATTGGAGGAATGGGTAACAGAGAATGAGATCCTATCACAGGCACAATATGGTTTTAGAAGAGGGCTAGGTACGACAGAGCAATGTATTAACTTAGAGCTTTTAATAGGTAAATATACATGCGCCAAACAAAGGAGTCTATATTTATGTTTCGCAGATCTTAGCAGTGCTTTTGACCTAGTGGACCACGCCATTCTTTGGCCAGTCCTACTTAATCTAGGTACCCCAGAGCCTATTATCTATTTCCTCGCAAGGTTGTATGAGAAACTAACAACTAGAGTCCGGTATGGTCAGCGGGGTGAGTGTACACCAAATTTTAGGGTTAAACGAGGCATCCGCCAAGGCTGTGTCTTAGCACCATTGCTTTTTACTTTATTTATAAATGAAGTCGACACAGCCCTTAAGTTAGTGCAGGCGGACGCACCCCAAGCTGCAGGCCAGGCCGTACCGGTTCTGCTTTACGCAGATGATGCTGTGCTTTTATCTAGAACTCTGGTCGGCTTACAGCGACTAATAGATAAGTTCGAAGAATTTATCACTAGGAGGAAGCTGTTAATCAACAAAGTAAAGACATTTACTATGGTATGTGGCTTAAAACCCAGGAAAGCCAAAACATTTTTTATAGATAGTACGAGAGTAGAAACTGTCAATAATTTCTGCTATTTGGGGATAACCTTCTCAAGTAATGGTAACTGGTCACATGAACTATCGAATGTCCGAGCAAAGATGCTAAAGAGTGTGCATGGGGTTTTCCGATTTGCTTCCAAATTGGGAGACCGCCGTATTAAGGACATGATAGATATCTATAAAGCTAGATGCGCCTCAATAGCATTATATGGTGCTGGGGTGTGGGGTCATAATACTAGCCAGGCATTGCAAATAGAGGAAAATTATTTCCTAAAGCATCTTTTATGCCTGCCAGGGTCCTCATCCACCGAGATAGTACACCGAGAAGTGGGAATAATATATTTGTCAGATTTGATTGCCATGCGTCCCCCTAATGCTCTGGAGATCTATCTGGGCCAAGGATGAGAAAAAATGTACCCAAACAATTATACGGCATTGTTTGCAATTGGATAATAGTACATCCATTCCCTGGTTAAATTACATTACAGTTGTAAATAACGACTTATTTAGGATTAAGATCCGGGAAAACCCAACTTATGTGACAGGCCTATCAAAGCAGGAAATAAAGGGCACATTCCTGGCACATAAAAATGAGATCCGTATGAGAACTGTTGCGAAGCAAACTACATATTTGTTTTACCAAACAATTGTAGACACCGATGGCTTTCAAAGTTATTTGTCTTTAGTTACTAAGCCTTCGCTTCGTTATGTACTGACAAGGCTGAGATTGGGAATTGCTCATCACTTAGTCGCGTTCCCTGAAATGAAAACTAGGCCTATAATCATATGCCCATGTGATGAGCATTCCAAACAGAGCACCATGCACTTTCTACTTTTCTGTGATTTTTATTTGCACCTTAGACGCGTTTATTTAAAACTATTGCTTAAAAACATTCTGTAAGAACAACTAATGCTGCTATAAACTTATTAATTGCACTAAAAGACCCCAAGATTTGTTTTTATGTTGCAACATTTATTTTAAACTCAATTTATGTGAGAAAAAGTATCACGATTTTAAACTGATTTTTAAATGTTTTTAATGTAATGAATTCATTAGATTATCTTTGTGTAACTGGATCCAACTGTCTATATATATATATATATATTTGTTGCTTTTATGGTTGTTACACATACCGAATAAAGCTTGCTGAACCGAATTTAAGACCAATTTGAGTTTTTCAAATTTTCATTGGTTGGAGACTTTTGTTTTTCCAAATCTACTCTCTTTACTACATGACTGTCTGTGACCATACCTGTAGTGATGGAATTAGAGCTGGCCAGCTTAGAAAATTACACTGTGGTTGAGATCAAGCAATTCTGCAAGGAAAGGGGGCTTCCCACCAAGAAGGGTACCAAGAGTGTGGACCTGCAGCAAGCTCTGAGGGCCTGGTGAGAGATTCATCAGTCACTAACTGCCACAGAGGAGCAGGAGGATGAGGATGATCTGGAAAAGCAGGATTAGGATCTGGACACCAGTCCTGAAATGCAGCCTTCAGTGGAGGAGGAGGATGACCCCTCCCCTGAAATGGTGCTCCCTCCCATAGCAGGAAGCTGTGTATCCTTGCATGCCCTGTCCCCAGAGGAACTGGCGGACAAGACGGTAGAGAGGGCTGCAGATGGTCAAATTACAAATAGAGAAGGAACTGGCAATTGAGGAAAAGAAAATGGCCATGAAGTAAAGAAGACTGGCCCATGAGCACAGTATCAGAGAGCTGGAGCTTAAGGCAAAGCAATCAGACACTAGCAGCAATGGTGGCAGCATACAATCAGTGTCTGAAGAGGACAGGAAGTTCCATATACTCAAATACCTGGTACACAGTTATGTGGTGGGCAATGACATTGACAAATGGCTTTCTGTGTATGAGGTGAGCCTGAGGGTACACAAGATCCCAGAGGAGCACTGTGAGGGTGGCCTGTGGAAGCATATGCCTTCAGTGGGGAGGACACTCTTCTGACCCTAGAAGTAGAGAACTAACACTGGTACATGCCCATAAAAGCCATTCTTCTTGCCGAATTTCGTCTGACCCCTGAGAAGTACTGCCAGACGTTCAAAGACAGCCACAAGCTCTCAAATCAGTTTTGGGTGGATTTCCTTGACTACTCCAGAAAAGGCACTGATGGGCTGGGTTAGGGGCAGCAAAGCCAATGATTATGATGGGCTGTACAACTTGAATCTCAGGGAGCACATGCTCAATATTTGCTTTACGGAGCTGCACCAGCACCTAGTGGACATCAAATTGACTGACCCTACGGGGGCGTGGCTTCGCCGAGCTGCAGTTTGGTCGCCTTCTAGAGGGGCTCTGCCGGCCAGGCCACATTATCCTTAAATATCGCCACTCGCACCCCGGATCCGATGCCACAAGCGAAGGGAATTCACTAATGATATTCGCAGCAGCACACGTGTGGCTTTACTAGCGTGTGGGAGAAGCCGATGCTGACATATCGGACCTGAGGTGCGGAGGCCTAGCCCAAGATGCAACATGGCCGCCACAGCGCTGTAAAGCGGGAAGACCTGTCTGAGCTCACCTGGGTTTGCCCCTGCTCTGGCCGAGCTGCGGTGTCCTGGTGGGTGCAACGCTGTTGCCGGACCGTCTGTACGGGTGTGTCACGCTGTGGGCTGCGGCTGAACTGGCGTGCAGTGAGATCGACTCGGCCGCGGATGAACTGTGGATCCCAACCCGCTGCGGAATCTGTGGAGTGACTGCTGCTGTGGGGTCACGGCTACCGTACTGGCCCTGCGGTTGCTGAAGCGAGGTGATGGTGCCATCGGGTGCGGTGAGTGTGGGCCAGGGGAGGGACGCGCGTGGCAGCGTGCGCTACCTCTGCTTGGGCCTAGCCTCCTGGACAAGTATTGCTGGGTGGGGAAGGGCTCGGGCTGCTGGGGAGCGTATCGCGGCCCGGGCCTCGCTGCGCACCGCCCGTGTAGCTGCATTTAGGGGGCACTGGAGGTCGCGGCCTCCCCTTGCGTGTTGCGGGCTTGCGAGCAGATCTTCATATCCCGTACCTTGCAGTGCCATGGTAAGCTGTGACCGGGATGCAGGCGCTGCCCATTCCTGCGGCAGCTGGGAGAGTGCTCTCCCCTTTTCTTTCATTGACGGGCACATATTAAATGCTAAGACCTGTGCTCCACCTTGCCTCGCATCACATAACACTAGCCTTGGTGTATGAGCTCTGATAGTCCAAGCTGGTCCTCCTGCACGCAGGGGAGGAGGTGTTGCCTCAGATCTAGCGCCGTTTTTGCACTCAGGTGGAACACTTGGCACTATGGGGAAAACTGACCCCCGTCAGTCCAAACTTCTCTTTGAGAATAAACGCCAAACCCGCACTATAGATGCACCCACAGAACCAGAAACCTATCATGGCGCCAAAGACTTGGTGGAACAACAAGAGGAAGACCTGAGCGCAATATTACTGGATGTGCGCTTGTTGCAGGGATTCTGCACATACACAGAACTATGCGCAGGAAAACAGGACCTCAGTGAATAGGGGTGTACCAACCTACCACATCAGTACGCATAATCCCAAACCGACTAGCTATAATGTCTCATTCGTTCTCCTCCAAAGATCACAGAGCTACAAATGATTAGCCAACCCAGAACACAACACTCCCGACTCTCTCAGGAATCGCGGGAGCAAGAGGTACTCTTTCGCTCACTCACTCGTACTTGTCCACAATGAGAATAAGCAGAGTCACTGAAATAGTTCAAAATGTTTATTTTAAACTATCATGCTCTACAATACAGTATACGTGCCACTACTAGCAGCAAAATGCATAAACTCAGCACAGTTAGCATTGTTACAATTCCATAGAATACAAAGGGAGAAGTCATTTTATAAAGACTGTGGAAATAAGGGCCTATAGGCCTGACCATCCTCCCCTTGACTAGAAGAAGTTTATTTTATAAAAAAGGACGATTTCTGGGCTTTGACAGCAGACCCCATACCTTAAAGCCTGGATGTAAGGTTTACATCATAGGAACAGCAGAGCTCTTCTCCATGGAACGGCTTTCTCCAAGTGTGTTAAAACAACATGCAACAAAGTAATATCAAAGCACGAGTCTTCGGTACTGCAGCTGTGTAGCATGTTATGTCTAGGTGCTAGGGACTGACCAGAACAGAATAACAAGGGGCATTGTTTATCGACCTTGCATATCATGTTCAGACTAAACTCCAGGAAAGGCAGAGAACGCGAAAGGCAACCCGTTCTCATGTGAAGGGCACAAACAAAGTCTTGCAAAAACAAAGTCATATAGTAGCGTGTGTAAAAGCAGCATCATGGCAGCGAAGCTCATGCTAACTTAGCAATGTCGATAATGTGCCTAAGAACCATATAACACGCTCTAGCATCAAAACAATCGAAAACAAAATTGATGCCCTCACTTCGAGCCTAGACAGGGTGAAAAAAAGAGTAGACACCCACGAAGTCCGCTTAGACACTCTAGAGAACAGCCTCTCAGATACTCAAGACGCTCAAGCTGAATCTAAGTCACAATTGCTAAATATGGAAAGGGTACTGGAAGTGATTAAAGCGAAAAATGAGGACTTGGAAGCGAGTTCCCGGCGCAATAACCTAAGAATTATTGGTCTGCCGGAGACAACTGCCATCCCCAAAATGGAGCCATAGATCGAAAACTTGCTCCGTGAACTCTTTGAGCTGGCGCTTTCGCCACTGATGATCTTTGAACGAGCTCATCGCTCCTTGGGTCCCAGGCTGCCGGTTGGAGCTACACCTCGCCCCATTATTGCACGTCTCTTAAATTACAGAGATAGAGACGTGATTCTAAGAGCAGCTAGAGAGATAAGGGGACTGTAACGCACCAGGGAAACACTCTTTCCTTCTTCCCTGATTACACTCCTTCGGTGCAGGCCGCCCGCAGAGAGTTCGCATCAGTAAAGCGCAACCTGCAAAACGCCTCCATTCCTTACGCTATGCTGTACCCGGCCAAGCTAAAGATAACGCACGAAGGACAGACGCACTTTTTTACAGACGCCAAGGCAGCTCTCAAATACTCCACACATATATGCTCCAGAAAGTCACCGCCTTGCCCATCCCGGCAAACTGAAGCAGAGCAGAAATTGCGTGATAATGACTGATATAGTTACACAGATCCTCGGTTTAGATAAGGGTCTACAGTATTAAGTATATACTCTTACAAACATGTTCAAAAGGTTTCCCGAGGCTGTTAAGCTACCTGTTACCTATTCCCTTTAACTTTGTAAAGGCGCAAGTTTCACATCTATCGGATCTTTTATGACTGATATGGCCTGGCCACCCTGCCACCACGCAGGTTTACGCCAGCGTTGCAAGCCTCCAAAGGGAGTTCTCCCATGTGTTTCTGCTTTCTGGTTATAAGGGGTTGTAAAAGAAGGGGAGGGGGTAAAATGTCACAACCTAATTGGGAGGTTGGTGTGGGTGGGGGGTGGGTTAGGGGATTTTCAGCATCTTCAGACATGCAGTTGTTAGCTACACAATAAATGTTTACAGTAGATCACAGTTCAGATTATTTATCTAACCCGCTGCTCCAGATCCTACTGGCATTCAGGTATTCTACTAGTAACCTCTCTGCACTGCTCTTAGCGCTATTATGCACTCTATTTCGACAGGCATATAACATACCAGCTATACCATGACGGAGGCTAGATTCATTACTTGGAACATTAGAGGGCTTAACGACTTTAGAAAATCCAGACTGATGCATGCATATCTAATTAGACATCGCATTGATGTGTGCTTTCTGCAAGAGACTCCTCTGAAATATGATACGGACCCCAGATTGCACAACAGATACTGGGGGGAGACACACTCAGCACCATATTCCAACTACGCAAGGGAAGTTTCGGTGTTGATCAGACGTGGTTTGGGCTGGACAACTGCAAACACACAGATTGACCTGGACGGGCGCTACGTCATTCTCAACGGCTCATTGATGTCCACAAAGGTCACATTAGTGGTGATATATGGGCCAAATGTGGATGACCCTCAATTCTTTCTCACTGTATTCGCAAAGGTGTTAGCGGCTGGGGGTGATACAGTTATATGGGGCGGGACTTTAATGTCACGTTAAAAAAACGAATGGGACAGAGTCGGGGTTGCTCGCTGCCCGCACACTAAGGCAGCCCATCAATTAAACAGTATTATACTTGATCACAACCTAGAAGATATCTGGTGCAGTAGAAACCCAGACACCAGGGAAGGAACTTGTATCTCCTCATATCATAGCGCATGGTCCAGACTGGACTACTGGCTGGGTATTGGTGACATTGCCTCTTGGACCACAGACGTGTCACATTTACCCCGCACGCTGTCGGACCATGCCCCTGTTGTGCTGCGCTGGACGATACCACAGACTATGCCCTGTGCATTTAGCTGGCGCCTCCCACCAAACGCTCTCTTGGATGCTGCATTCAAAGAAGAAATTAGAACTGAAATCACCCAATTCTTCTCCATGAATGAGGGGACGGTAGACTCTCGTTCCACCTTGTGGGAAGCATTCAATGTAGTTATCAGAGGTGCATGCATCTTCAAGCAAGCAGCGATCCTGAAGGCAATTAGGACACGACATTAAAGCCACAGAACTGCTCTTTTTTCAGATGAGGGCACCCACATATCTCGCTTCCCTATGTGAGAAGATATCAGAATTTGGGGAGGAGGCAGAAAGAGAAACCCGATTCCAGGTAGAACCCTCGCTAATGCACTAAAACAACACACATCCCAGACCTTCATAACTGAACTACTTGATGATGACTTGGCCCCTGTCAGAGGCCAGCAGGCCACTCATAATCTTCTCACACGCTTCTATGCCTCTTTATATTCATCCACACAAAGCAGCCCCCACTCTGAGTTATACACTTTACTTAGATTCCATTGAACTGCTTTGGCTCAGTGACGCCCAAAGATCCTATTTAGAAGAACCTTTCTCGGTGGAGGATATAACGCAGGTCATCAACGTCCTACCTGGGGAGAAAGCACCTGGATTAGATGGGTTGACGACTTCTTTCTATAAAACATATGCAGCAGAGCTAGCACCTCGCCTGCTGGATGTATACCAAGAATCATTGGAGTGTGGTCTGCTGCCGCCAACTATGCGGGAAGCAGTGATTATATCCCTTCTCAAAACTGATAAGCAAACAAATGTATTTGACTCATACAGACCTCTCTCTTTAATTAATGTGGATGTAAAGATCCTTGCCAAACTAATTGTTAATAAGCTACAACCGCTTCTACCACTTATAGCTAGACCGGATCAGTCTGGTTTCATTCCAGGTAGTTCCACAGCCCATAATTTGCGCACCTTCTTTGCCACAGTTCACCAAATTAACCCCAAGTTGCCAGCCATTGCGGCATTTCTTGATGCTACTAAGGCATTTGATTCCCTTGAGTGGCCCTTTTTATTCACCATATTGCCCAGGCTGGGATTTAGCCCTAACTTCACCAAGCTGATTAGCTTGCTCTACACCAATCCCACGGCTCACCTTAGGGCTAATAGGCTTTTATCAGAACCATTCTCTATAACACATGGCACAAGACAGGGATGTCCACTGTCGCCACTACTATTCGCGGTGGTGATGGAGCCACTGGCTGCCAGAATATAACAGCACCATTACTTCCGTGGACTGGGTTTCACAGACAGAAGCCTTATAATTTCAATGTACACTGATGACATCACTTTATATATTCGCAAACCAGATGAAAATTTGAATCCAGTGCTACGTGAAATCCTTCAATTTGGCGGTATGTCAGGCATTAAAATCAACTGGTCCAAATCGTCGATTCAGCGCTAACTGAATCCCCAGTTGCCACTGAATTAGAATTCCCGCTCAAATGGGCTGATGGAGCAGTAAAGTACCTAGGTGTCTGGCTCAGCAGAGACATACAGGAGATCTGGCGTTTGAACTTTGGTAAACTGATAAAATGACTGGAGTGCAAATCTAAATTTTGGTCGACTCTGCCTCTGTCCTTGGCTGGTAGAATCGCCATAACAAAAACGATAGTTCTCCCGAAGATTCTCTATCTATTTGTTAATATACCCGTCCCTCTCACCCGTGCCTTTTTTACATCTCTTCGCTCTATTTTAATATCAATAGCATGGGCTGGCAAACAGCCGCGAGTTAGCTGGGAAACTCTAACACGGACGCTTTCACGGGGAGGCTTGGGGGCCCCTGACCTCGAACTCTATGCATTGTGTGCACAAGCCCAATTCCTCCATTTTTGGATATACCCCACTCCATTTCAGCCTCACGTTGCTATCGAAAAAGATGTGGCAGACCCAACTCCTTTGCATTCTGCTATATACAAGTCATATCATAGAACAACCGGCGAAGTAAATACGGTCGAAACACTCAGATGGGCCTGGGAAGGTCTAAGGAAGCGAGTAGGCACCCCTGCTGCTATACGCTCCATCTACCCCTTTAGCATACCACCCACTAATCCCTATTCTGCACGACAAGGGTAGCATTGCGCACGCACAAAATATGGGCCTGTCTACACTGGGAGACTTGTACCCACAAGATACTTTCCTGGAATTGCCGCAGAACTGAGTAGAAAATCCTGTCCCCATCCTGGACCTATTACTGTACTACCAGCTCAGAGCAGCCTGTAAGTCCCTGCACCCTTCGTTCCCATCTTCTCCAGCCACTATGAAGCCGCTGGAACACCTATTAGTCACCCCGTCTTCCCGTAAACTAATCACCAGACTATACAATCTTACGCAGTTAAATTCTGCAGTATCTGCCCCGAGGGCTGTACTTCAATAGAGGGAGGACCTGAACAATTTGACCACAGACAAACAATGGACATTCTGTTGTTCCCAACTAAAATACCTATCCCCAAATTATAACCTAAGACTCATACATTTTAAATTTATCGACAGTGTATACCGGACCCCCTGGCAATTGCACAAACTAGGGCTACGCCAGGACGCTCGGTGTTGGAAATGCAAACAGGATAATGCAACCTTCCTGCATGTTGCATGGAGCTGCCCATAAATAGCTAAATTTTGGGAGGGGGTGTACGGTACCATACAGGTAGTCACTGGGATATCCCTAGAATGCACACCGTTAGTAGCCCTGCTGGGTTACGTTGAAGGGATTATACCTGAGAGACGCCGAGTCATAGCCATGATGCTACTTTTAGCAAAACGTCGTTTAGCTATACAGTGGGACGCAGCTGGAGAACCCCGCATAGATACCTGGGTACAGGATATTGCTTATTGTCAGGAACAACTGGCTGCATTCTGGGATCTTAAGCCATCTGCATCTCGCCCAAAAGACATATGGGAACCCTTCACGTTTTGGCTCAGAGAAAGAGATGCGACAGTTGCAGACGCCGCAACATAGGACGTAGATACTTAATTCTATATTATATCCCAATTGTAAGCCTAGTTAAGATCACCCAGGGAATGGGGCTATCCCTCATATTTGTTACTACACCTGACACACCGTGCACTCTTTATGTCATAAGTCGATGCTATATTTTTTGCCTGGACTCACATACAGGCCCACTGATACCTAATGTTTCTATGTTTACCTCCGACTGATCTGCCTTGTATATATGGTCTGTAAGATAACACATTGTGCATAGAATAAGAACACCTATGGATAAATGGATGTAACACAGTACGGTTATGCTTTGATCTATAAATGGACACTGTGAGCTGTAACCCTGCAAGGTAGCTGTATAGTTTGTTATTGCGTTCCTGAATGTAACTGCATATATCTGCAAAATGTCAATAAAAAGAATTTAAAAAAAAAACAAATTTGACTGACCCTAGGAAGGTTGCTGATAAGGTAGATCGCAAGGTCAGCATCAAAGTGTCCAAAAAATAACTGGGGGGGGGATTCCCAAAAGGGTGGTCAGGGGTCCCACCAGAAGAAAGAGGGAAGAGAAAAACTTAAAAGTAAGGAGTTCTCAAAAGGCCCCCAAATTACTTCCCAATGGAACAGTGGTAACCAGTCCCAGTCCGAACCCAGGAAGAAGGGATTCTTTGATAAGCAGACAGGGAGGTAGGTCCCCAGTGTACTGAGTGTTACAGGTATGGGCATACCAAGGGAGACACCAAATAGCCCAAGAGGGCACAGCCCCCCCACCGTTGGGAAGACACCTAGGTTGGCAAGTGTAGTGCTTGGGGTGCGTCTGTGAGCATTACAAAAAGCAACAAAGCCTGGCAAAAGCAAGCGTGCTATTGAAATCAAACATTTCATAGGACACAAGTTTTAACCGTTCCAGGAAATATAAAAAAACATAATAGAACAACGGTGATTATAACTGAAATATAAGAAGACTTTGAATTTTGGAACATTATAAAACTTGCTTGTCATACGTTTTATAAATCGAATTATACAAATATATGTTTTTTCCAAGATAATTTAGAAAGAAAAAAATTTCAAATACCACACCTAAGAGTAGCTTTGTTGAAAATTTCTTCTTCATCGGATGATTCTTTGTGATTTTTTGAATGAGCCATATTTTTCCTGCGCACTGAATCTAGTGGTTTATGCAGATCTTGAAGCCAGAGAGGTTTAAACACTTCTCTAGGGAAAGTCGAAGCCTGAAATACAATGAAGAGTGGTTCACCACTACACATATTTCTTTAAAGTGTTTTCGACATTGTTAAATTATGCAAAGACTATATCACTAACAGCTAACTTTACTCAAAATAGAAGCGACAAACAGAAGGCAACTGGTTCAAAGGGCACATTCACCAAATCTACTTACCTTTAAATACTCACAGAGAGATCTACAAACATCTTATTGTCCTTACCAACTTCACTCTCTGAGCTTTCTCAAAATTCTCCACATCCCCAACTCCCCACTAATCCGTCTAAGCTGCCAATGCTTTTAGCAACTGAAATTTCTATGTAGAAACCAAAACCTGGACTTCTCCATTTTCTGTTACCGGACCCAACGGACATTACGGTCTACGTGTAAGCCAGCCTGAGGTCTGCCTATTTTTACAAGTGGAAGTGCTTCTTCAGTGATCAGCAAGGTTATGACCATGGTGAGTGTGTGAATGTAAGAATGAGTCTATGGTTGAATCAATGGATGGATGAGTGAATCCATGGAAGATGGGTGTGATGGATTGATGAAGGCATACAGGATGGGTTGAGGTGCTAATGGATTCATGTAAGTCACGTGAAGTAATGGCTAAGGCAATATCAGTGGGTGGGCCAAAGGCAGTGTGTGAGGACAAGGGCTGTGTGTGGGTGCACTGGAATGGTGCTCTCCCAGTGTGAAGAACTGCATGAGGGGCAGGAGAAGTGAATTATGGGGTGTCTTAGCATTTTAACTTTTTGTACTGGTATTTGTGACAAGCATTGGCAAAGCCAATAGGTCTCAGCAATTCGAGAGCGATAGGTGTTGTCAATGTTTATGCATTTGTGTACGGTGCTATAATTAGGGGCAGTCCACAAAATAACACGGTCAAGTCACAGAAACATCAGGGGCACACTTTCTTTCTGTTTCACACCGATTCTGGGTAGGAATAAGATCCAGAGTCAATAATACACATGTATTGCACTAAATTGTGTTCTATGTTTTTTTAGGTTTGACACGGTCAAAGGCGTTTATAATATTTTGAGCACATACAAGATTGTGCAGGTTTTACTAAACTGCTCCTGGGTTTGTTAATATACATTGGGGAGCTGTTGACAAACAGTAAGCAAATGAAGCCCTATTTAAGTACAAAATAATTATCCCTGTTTGATTTTGTAGTTTATTTTAGATAGAAATTCACATTTTAAGACAAAACAAGATTAAAGCGGTACAGTACAGACATGAAGTGCTGAGGTGAAAATCAATCATTGAAAAATGATATGATGCCATAGTGAACTACTGGACATAAAGAACTGCTGTTGTGACAAGAGAGAAACATGGTTACGAAACAAATAATGAACTATTGAGAGGAAAATAAAACTACATTGAAAATATAGCAGCAAAACACTTCAAGCAGAAAAATTAAAAGATGATATAAACTTGGCCTTGGAAGCTGCTCTCTGTAGCTGTCATTTTTGGAACACCGCACTTCCGTCTGTGTGGCCAGTTACTGGCCTCAGAATACCAACTCTTAAACAGAGGTAGAAGTGCATAAGAAAAAGTATGGGAACTGTGATGCTGCATGCAATGGGGGAGGGGTTAGTGAGTGTGGGGGTGGGGCCAAAGGTGTGTCTAAAAAACCCAAATATTCTGTACGTTTCTTTTGGTTTTTCACTGTCAGGAAGCTACATATAAAATAATGTGCATCTTAAATGATAAATATATTTGAAAAAGCTGTTACTGTGGGAAATACACTATAGTACATTATAAAATCTCTATTAGTAAATGCCCCTTAGACGTCTGTGTGTAACCAGAGAGCCACAGCATTAAATCTTGGTTGGTGAAGTGGAGAATAGTGACTTGTGTATTTTTAGTGCTACGAGGTCACAGCCTGTGACAGACAACACTGTGAACATGTAAGTCATTACTTTAAACTTGTATTACACTCATGCTGCTTCCAAAATATAGATTTTAGTAATACACAGACTGTACATAATGCCGTTTTTTACATAACTGTCCCTTCAACCCCTCCATGGTAGTAAGCGCTATATAAATACAATTATTAAAAGTACGTACTTCACAGTTCAGTTGTCAACTCTTTGCACTGCCACTCAAAAAGAATGGATCTTTGTCATCATAAAGCTTCAAGTGATTCAATCAATTAAAGCCAATACCGACTCCAAAGCATCACTTGCATTTGAAGATTACTCTTTACATTTGGAGATTAACTCGTTGCCCACATTTGCATTTCTTTCAGGCAAGAAGGCACCCTGGCACGAAGGCTTGTTTAGCTGAATGCCTGGCAGGGTTTCACAGCACAGGAGACTCCCTGAATGACACTTTAGCTGAAGCACTGAATCAATTGGAATTAACAGTCCCGGGACCGTTGTCTTTTTATAAAAAGTAAGGGAACGGTTTTTCATAAATCAAAAAAGTCCCAATGAATAAATAAATATTAAAAAGGCATTGTCTCGCATTTGTCACAGATTGTTTGACAAAGAAAGCAGAGGTTAGCTTGTTTCTCGTCCTGGGTCATAAATCATTACAGCATTATACATTGTTACCGTGGTCCTTAGTCAAACAGCCTGCCTCTACCCGATCCTCCAGCAGAGATAGCTTATCGGCAACATCTAATCAACAAAGCTGTCCTTGGCCCTGCTTTGTGCATCCTGTTTAAAATGAAAAACAAGCACTGCACACTATACAAAAAGCAGAACCATGGGCATGGCAGCATATGCAAAGTAACATCTAGGTGTGGGAGACACGAGGAAGGTGCCAGGAGAGAACAACAACTGGAGGTAGGAGGGGGATGGAGGAGAGTTAAACAATGAAGGAAGAAGGGAGAGGGTGCAAACAATGATGGGAGGCAACATGTCACCTCGTTGAAGATAAAGAAAAGGTGCTGTTTGCTATGAAGACAGAGAGATTTCGTGGGCTAAGAGGCTTATTTGTATTCAAGGCGGCTTCTCTTTAGGCCGTCGCTAAGTTTGTGCTTTTAAAAAGAAACAGAAAAACACCAAACCACTTAATATTTAATCAAATCGATAGAACAGCATCACATGCATATCTCAGCTGTGACTGAACAGATTATGTGGTAAACACTGCGAGATTAGTCTGCCTCGCAAAAGCCCTAGTTCTGGATTTCGAGACTCACCATGCACCTCTGTACAAATTCATGGAAGCAACACTTGCAACAGCAGGGTGGGTGGGGTTAATATAACGATACCGATGCCTCAAGTCAAAAGAAAATAAAGTTGGTGATCCACTATTAAAAAGTGCTCATGTTTACTTTTCAAGTTAACAATTCTGAATCTCTGCTCTCTAATGCACAGAAACTGAAATCACCCAGAAGTACATAACCCAGGAACAAAGCACTACCCAAAAACATTGAAGAGTTTAGATAAGAAGGGAGAAGGTAGGAGATTTCCGAGCTGCTCGAAAAATGTAAATTAAGCAGTCGTGCACCCTGAGCGCCGGTGACACTAACATTTAAGCAATCACCTTGAAGTCAGAGAAAGAAAATGCGCTCTCGGAAAACAACATCTGACATTTGATCTCGTCTTTGAATGCACCGCAAATGTGACAAAATAAGAACCAGATTTACAGGACTGTTTAGCGGAGGTCGGAGCCAGTGGAAACACGACTTGTCGTATGAAGTGCTCTTCAAAATAGAACAAGCATTTGCAAATAGGTCTCGCATTTGCAAAAGTTTGAGCCATTGGCATTGTAAATGACAAACCCTTCATCTATGTGTTGGTTTTGAAAACAGATAAATAAATGGCATTGTCATTTACAATGCCAATAGCTTAAACTCTGGCATTGTAAATGACAATGCCTTTTATCCATGTTTTTAAAAAAGAAGCATAAATAAAACGCATTGGCATTTACAATACCAATAGCTCAAACTTGTGTAAATACCAAAAATACTCGATCTCTGATCAGCAATTGATGCTTCTGCTTTTCAAACTTAAAAACATATGTTGTATTAGAAACACCTTAAACAAATGTAATGCAAAAATGACCCTTTTGAAATATGTCGTCCATACATAAATAGTATTTTATAGGATAAGCAATTAATGCACACATATATGCACAGTCTGTGAAGCACTAGATATAAAGTCCTACACAACCACTGCCCCTCAAGCTGTGGCAAGTAGAATTTGTGCATTTTTATATAGCACCAACTTTAAATGGGCACGCATAAAAGATTATGAGTGACACTATCTTACGAGCAAAATCAAGCAATATAGACAAGGGAAACACATATAAATAATAGAAATTACACCTATTTGAGCAACAAAAAATTCTAAGATATTAAAACTGCTGTAAGCAAGCACCAGAAATGCAAGGGCACTAACCTTGGCTGCTGCCTGGAGGCTGTGCGTCGCTGCAGCCAGGCCCCACTGGATCTCACTGATGAACTTCTCGAGCAATTCCACCGTGGCGTTGACCAGCTGCGCATCGATCTTAGAGCATTGTGCCTAGAATCCACAACTGGGTGCCAATGGCGGCTGCAATCGGGAGGGCACCGGTGAAGCTCAGCACGGCGGCCAGGCAAGAAAAACACTTTTCTGTCGGGCTGGCATGAGCTGAAAGTGCTGTGTTGCGAGGCTCCACTTGTTTGGGCTGCTAACTGCTAGTTAACTTTACGATCAGGTTATGCTGCCCATTGCAGTCCGCCTGGCCCAATCATGTCAGCCTGCCATGTGGTGCCCGAACGCAACAGAAATGTTAGATGTTGCTGTGCATTCAGGATAGGTCGGGCGCAGGACAGCAGTAAAGAAAAACACAATTAGAACCTTGGGAAGAAAGGAGCATGCTGCATGGCGGCAGTGACAGTGCACAGAGGCGGTGCATGGAGGAGTGGCCACGTAGAGAAGCTGCGCCCACCCAGGGAGTCCGGCACAGGGCGGGCATGGTTAAAGCACCAGCACTTCCAGAGACCGGGAGGAAGTAACGACGGCACTCATTGAAAACAAACCAATGCTGTGGAGGCCAACACAGCCGCGCGTGACGTCATCAACACGCGCAGCGTGGTGTCCTTCCGGCCTGCAGGCTATTGCCTGACTTCCTCCACCATATCTTTCCGCGAACGGAGACAGAGTGCGACACACTAAAAGCAAGCATTGGAAAGGTTAGAAAGTAAGGCAGGCGCCTGCTGAAAGGCAGTTTCAAAGCCCGGTAGCTAGGTATGCAGACAGATTCAGAGCCCAGGGCAGAGATCTGTGAACAGCTCTAAAGTACTGGGCGGAGATCTGCGGTACAGTTTTTGGGTGCAGTGTACACAACAATGATTGTAGTGCAGCCACCTACCTTAAAGACCCGCTGCTTGCCTCTCAAGTTTCTGCGGAGCCCAGATTTGTGTTGGACGATGGTGGGAGGACGGAAGCAACAATGGGAGCAAAGCAACCATTTAAACATCGAACACGCCGCAGCCGGCCACGATAACAGCGACTTTCTTCCCCATGACGTGAGTGCGCGCACGGCAGGCACAGACAAACAGAAGAGTGGTGTGTGCACATCACTTCTTGTTTTTCCTCGTGGGATACTTTTGGTGCATGCGTATCATATAAGGTAGCGCGCGCATGTTAATGCGCACTATTTTAAAAATAACAATTACGCGTAACGAGACTGTAGTCAGGCGGTGCTGCTTCCGGAATTAACAAAAGTTACGTATGGGATGAAGAGCCAATAATAAGCCCGCTCACAAAAAAAATGCCGAAGTTAACTAATGGCAAGCCGCGAGAAATGAGCCCGCAATGGGCGGAGTTTCACCCACCATAATACTGATTACTTGATGCCTCGTAGAGGCTGCGCATGCGCTGCCTATGCGAGACCTAAAAAAGAGTTCTTAAAACATTTCCTAAAATAAGAGCAGGGAATGAATAGGAGTAATTGCTCCCCGCTCTCAGGGAGGGATAAACACCGTAAGAGGCATGATGCAGGCATGCCATGGACAAATAGCGAGTAAGAATAGGAGAGCGACGATGGAGCTAGCAAATGGGAACATCTATGAGCAGAGACCTAAAAAGGGTGTCTTTTCTTGGTGTTTTGGCTAAATATAATCTGGCTGCGAATGCATAGCATAGTGAACTTTTTAAATAGCTGCAACATAATATGCATTTTATATAGAGCTTAAACTCCGGTTTTTCTGTTTCTAATCACTGTGAATACCTTGTGTTACTATTTTCCAAATTATCAGTACCGCATTTAGTGAGATTGTGACTGGGCATTGCTGCATTCAATCTTGAGCCACAGCTCACTGCAGATGGGAGCAGGGAGAAGAGGACAGGCACACAATACAAACAGACCCACACAAACCCAAACACCTGCAAAAACCATGCACACACCTGTACCGGTGCATGACAAACATGGGCAAGTACAAAAAACAACACTTAAACATAACCAGTCCTACAACTACTCAAACTTTATTAAATGACTAACACAGGCACACAAGCACACACACCAAAACAAAAGTTACCCCCACAATTATTCTCTGTTGACTAAGTTGAAGGCTGCTGTAAAGTCCACAAAGCAGCATTATAAGGCACCTAACTTCCCCCACAGCACCAGGTAATGTTTTGATGTTTCAACATGTAACACTTTGGTTGAAATCCATCTTCTTCTATGGGAATCAATTGCTTATTTGTCCATTCATGCAATCTAAGCAAGATGAGTTTTTAAAAATATCAGTAGAATCCAATAATTAAATGCACACTGGATGTGACATTCTATCTTGTTATATATATGCTTCATAATTGATCCACTCTAGATCTCAGGGGTCCTTTCAATCAACACCATCCATTTAAAAATGGTTTCAAATAACTAAGCAGCCCAGTAATCTGTATTAGGACTCAGGAAACTTCTTGGAAACGTAATGGGACCTGAAGCCCTACATGGAAGATGGAAGAATAATCCTGTCTTTCACTTTATCCAGTTTGATCATCTCAAATGATTCAAAATACTGTATGAAGAGTTGACCTCGGTCATAAATCCAGTGGATACCTGACCCTTTGTTCTTCCAGGACAGTGCACTCTGTTGTCAGGGAAAACGCTGATCTACCTTTGATAAGAATTGCTTTGAATTTAGAACACCCTTTAGGTCAAGAATCAGATGCATTTCATGTCATTTGCCTGCATGAACTCTGGATTTTATCTCTGTATTAAATATTTCATACTTCAATTTCTTGTACTTCAATATTAACTCTTTTATTGCTTCTCAAAGTTATTATTAAAAGTAAGCATTCATTATCACTGCAGGGGGCAGATGTACAAAGCTTTTTTGCATTCACAAATAGTGTGATTCTTCTTTCAGCTGTTTCAGAGTAAAGTAGTTAAAATACAAATTTAGTATAAGTAGGGAGTCAAATGGTCCCACTCCTCCTTCTAACCTAATCAGCATTGCCTGACCCAGGGAACAGGACATATCTAGTATCTTTAGAGACAATACCAAATCAGATGAGACCAATATCGTTAGACTTGGCATCTTTGGCGTGGTTTCCGCTGACTTTTTGCCTCTATCGCCTGTATTTTTGATGCTGTGCTGGATTTCGTTTTTGCTGGCTTAGATGCTTTGGGCACTTTGCCACCGTTGATCAGTGTCAAAGTGCAAGTGCTCCCTGTGTAAATTGTTATTACAATTGGTTCTCGCTGATTGGCATATTTGATTTACTGGTAAGTCCCTAGTAAAGTGCACTGAGTGTGGGCCTGTAAATCAAATGCTACTAGTGGGCCTGCAGCACTGATTGTGGCACCCGCATGAGTAGCCCTGAAAAGGTATATAAGACCTGCCACTGCAGTGTATGCGTGCAGTTTTAAAACTGCCATGTCGACCTGGCAAGTGCACCCACTTGCCAGGCCCTAACCTTTTCTTTTTTTACATGTAAGGCACCCCTATAGTAGGCCCAAGGTACCCCCATGGGCAGGGTGCAGTGTATGTGAAAGGTAGGGTTGTACTGATGTGGGTGACATGTCCTGATAGTGAAATACAGCCAATTTTGTTTTTCACTATTGAAAAGGATATCTGCCCCATAGGATAGAATGGCAGAAACTTTGTTTTTTTTAAAATTATTTGTTGCATTTTTGCACACTGAGTCAGAACGAGCAAAACAATCTTAAACCATTTTTTGTCACATATTACTACAAAATTCAGCAAAAAGTAGCATAAGGCAGGGATCAAATTAAGTCATCTTTCCACAATTAGCCCAACGAATAGAATACAAAATATTACATCCATTGTAGTTTGGACCCTCTTGTCCACCTTTTTAACTGCTATGGGTCCACGTGCCTTGGCTATTGCCATTTCACATTCATAGTTCTGTCGACGTATGGCCCAAAATTCGGATACTGTAGGCGATATTACATCAACCCATGCCCTACCAATACACAAGCGTGCGCTTACTATAATGATCGAAATCTGGGACTTAAGAATCGGTTTCCCTCCGGTCTGTAAACCGATTAGTATTTCTTTGTTACTTAGGCGAAATTCCAACCCCAACTTTGTAGATATTAATTGTAATAGGCTATTCCAAAAGTCTTTTAGCCCCCGGCATTCAATAACATTTGGACTATGCCTGCTGCAAATAAATGACATTTAGGACAATACGTACGTGATGAGATCATAGAAGATGTCCACTTAGAAATGCGTTCAGGTGTATAATACAGCATATATCCCGTCTTAAATTGTTGCAATTTAAGATTAACAGATATTATTGCCCTGTCCAGTGTTTCCTGAGCCTCTTGTATTGCTGTACCAGTTACTATAGTTGTTAATCGTTGACTCCACTTTACCGCTACCTGTGCGTTATCATCTTTAACATGAGACATGAACTCCCAATATATTGTACTTATATCACATTTTGAAGATTGATATAATAACAGATATAGTGCAGAAATCTCGTCCTCCTCGTTATATTCGCACTTGAGAGTAAGATAGTCCCTGACCTGAAGATATTTTTAAAAAGATCGTTGCGGAAGACCATATATTTTCCGAAGTACTGCATAACAAAGTAGTCAGTGAATATCGTAAAGCTGCCAAGATTTTGTAATCCGCTATCCCCCCAGACTTGCCCCACATTGTCATGAAAAATATTGGGGATTAATGGATTACCTCACATTGGGGTAAGCGAGTGGGCGGTTGGTAAAGAAAACTTAATACAAATTTCTTGCCATATTCGGACTATGTCCCTAATCACCTTGAATCTCACCCTCTTAAAATAGTTAGAATCCGTTAGCTTGTGCATTGCATACCTGATATCTGAGCCTAGTGCTAATTGATACCCGACTGTACTCTTATACTTATCACCCACCAGTAAGTTTTGAATCGACCCATAAATGAGGCCCAGAAGTAGAATTTGAAATCCGGCAGTTTAAAACCCTCCTGCTCATAGGCCATTTTCATATATCTGATGGCCCGTCTAGCTTTCTTATACCCCCATATAAAACTACCAATAGCCCCTTCGAGACGTCTAAAAAACAAATCAGGCACCCGTAGTGGTATAGCACGAAAAAGATAAAGGAAGTTTGGCAAAACATTCATTTTTATGATATTACATCTTCCCCATATGCTCAAAGGGAGGCAATGCCATTGTCGCAGGTTAAAAATAACTATCTTTAAAAGCGAATCGTAGTTAAGAGTAATTGTAAATGATACTTTGTAACATCTTACAAGTATAACTTCCCATTGGGACAAGACAGAGAAATAAAATTTAGGCTCTCTTTCAGTAAAAATGGTTTTTAAATTGTGTGTTTCAAAATGCCACTTTTAGAAAATAGGTATTTTTTTGTTTAACCATTCTGTGTGCCTCTGCCTGTTTGTGGATTGACTATCTGGTTTTGGAGTGACAGGGGCTGGGGATGTGCATTCACTGTAGACAGCCACTCGGGGGGTTGACGTGTGCCTGGCCCTTCCTGGATGACTCAGAGCTGAGCTGAATAGGGCTTGGCTGCATTTAGAGTAGTGGGAGGAGATTTCCTTGCACCAGAATAGGGCCTGTCTCCCTTTCACAATGCTGTCTCCACCCCCTGTGATGATACTGCACCAGTGAGGACAGAACTGGTTTGGACTGGGCTCAGAGACCATTGCACAAAGAGAACAAAGACAAAATGGGGTATAAGTATTAGACCTTAAATCCCAGAACTTTGGATCACTTCTGGACTCAGGAGGAACCTTTACAAGGAGAAGAGCTGGAGAGCTGTAAGGAGGAGTACTGCCCCTTTGCTGTGTGCTGTGTGGGGTTGGCCTGTAGTTACGGTTTCAGTCAAGGAAAGGACAAAGACTGGAACTTTAGTGTGAACCTGCTTGAAGGAGAATCTCCAAGGGCCTGAGTGTGCTGGCCTCCTGTTCTGAAGCCTCAGGGACACAAAGACTTCACCCACAGCTCCCCTGAACTCTATTGCTGAGAGTTTTGACCTGCCAGGAGGTGCCTATTCCAGTTTTGGGCCTCTGAAGGTTGTTCCTGCTGTTGGGAACTGGAAGAGAAGTAAGAAAACCTGTCTTCGACACCGCTTGTGAAGTGAACGACGCACTGCCCGACATGCATTGAAGCTCCGACACCCTTCGAGCCTGCAGATGCTTGCAGTTATCGGCTTTTCCAGACGCCAGCACTTACACTGACTCTGTCATCGCCAGTGCCTGCATCCTGTTATTGCAGCGCAGATAACCGATGAGGGTGACTCCACGAACGCGCCGACTGCGCACCGGAACTGGCGCCTCACCGCCGATGCAACCTACTTCCCCTGTCCTGGACTCGACCGTCGCCTCCTCGCGGACAAGACGCCTCGCCTCCCCTGTGGCAGCCAGGGAGCCGGCCTCGACCTCGGCACTGACGCCTCACCGTCACAATGCCGTGCATTGTCATAGACTTTGTTTCCAAAGTACTGTTTGTTTGGGGGTCCATGTGACTCCGTGCCCAATGCCCACCCCTCGCGGTTGGCGCCGTTCTTTGGATTTATTGCTGTCACGACGTCGCAATAGCACCAGGTGGAGCTATGTGTTTTCTACAAGCTTTATTTTTGCAATAACTGTTTTAAAATCATATCTTATTACCTGTATGTTGGATTTTTGTGGTTTTGGTCTTGTTGAGTTTAGATAAAGACACTTTATTTTTCTAAACTGGTCTGGTGTCCATTTGTGGTGTTATCACTGTATTACTGTGTGTTTTCAGTATAAATACTTAACACATTGACTTTGGGATAAGCCTGTCTTCTCGCGCCAAACTACCAAGGGGGTGAACAGGGGTTATCCAAAGTGTGTATCCCCCTTATCCTGACTAGAAGCAAGGGTCCCTATTTGGACAAAGGTACCTACCGCGGCCAAATGGAGACCCCATTTTCCCACATTATCACAGCAGGGAGCAGATGTATCAAGCTTTTTTGCATTCACAAATAGTCTAATTCTTCTTTCAGCTGTTTCAGAGTGAAGTAGTTAAAATACAAATTTAGTATAAGTAGGGAGTCAAATGGTCCCACTCCTCCTAACTTAATCAGCATTGCCTGACCCAGAGAACAGGACATATCCAGTCTCTTTAGAGACAATACCAAATCAAATGAGACCAGTATAATCAATCTTCTCTAGCTGTTGCCACGACAGGCACACCATCCAAAATATAACCTGGTTATCACAATAATATTTGAAGTAGGTTTCCTTATATAAAAGCAACTTAAAAATTGTGACAGAAGTCAAAAATCCATCCTTTCTGGCCTTTGAGAAAGATTTAGCTGTCTTGCAAGAGCATTATTTTTGCCAAAGATTCATAATATACATAGAGAGAAGGTGTTTTGGTCAGTGGACTTCATCCACTGGTCTGTTAAATTATCCTTCCCATTTTGGTTCTGCACAACTTAAGCATACTGAATGGGGCAAAGGGTCAGCCCACTTCACCAGTTGGCTCCCTTCACTTTGAGTGCCTGCACAAAGCATGTGCACATTTGCCTAAAAATAGATAATTTCTCTTCAATGACAAAGCTGGTTCAAAGTGCGTTTTATTTAATTTATTTTTTTCCATTAACTTTAAATACCAGCTGTTTATTTTGCCAGCGTGTGGGTACCCAGCTAGATAGTGATCTATTTTCTCTATCTTTTTAAGGTTGCTTAAGCATTTCAATAACTCTGTAACATTCCAGTTACCTGCACTTTGAGTGCTTTATTTGGTGGTGATTTATTCTTGTCTCTTTAATAAATAATAATAACAATAATAATAACAATAGCAATAACAACAATAATAAAATAAAGAGTTTAAATTCTTGTTATTTTCAAACAATCACTGTACAAAAAAAGATTATTATTTGGTGTGGGTAGTTGCACACCACAAGGATTTATAACAATAAATTAACTTGATCTTAACCCGCTGGTATCTATGGCACAGATAAGATTTATTTAAGCAGTTCCAAAACAGTAACGTAGTCCAACAACCACATATTGAAAATCTCACCTAATTGGTTTAGACATCTGGATTGGTGTGCTCA
Source organism: Calotriton arnoldi (assembly GCA_963921515.1). NCBI lineage: Eukaryota > Metazoa > Chordata > Amphibia > Caudata > Salamandridae > Calotriton > Calotriton arnoldi. Next base: position 1,252,166 of record CAWUFW010004956.1, on the reverse strand, counting down.
TCTAATTTGGAAAAATATAGTAACATTTAAAAAACGAACGTCACCAAAACCACAACAACCCAATAAGGAGAAGCAGAGATATGATTTTTAAAGTTTCAAACGAAAATAAAGGCAAAAGGTACTAATCTGCAACGACAGTCAATGGCTGTGGAAGAAAAAACTAGCAGCATTGTGAAGCCCATTGCAACTGATGCAGAGGTCGGATACACCAATTGGGATGACTCAGTCAAGGATTGTACCTTTAAACTTAATCTGAAAAATGGAGGAAGAAGTCTTCCAGCGGGTAGAGACAGCAGGCTGTATCCAGTCAAGTCAATGCAAATTCGAAAAGTCATTGGGCAAGGTCCCAATGAAGCTGTTGGTTTAGGTGGGAAAAGCTCAGAGCAGGACAAATTTTAATTTCCCAACCGCTAGGGTCCAACTGCCATCTGGATACTTCTTGCCCCTGGCTGGTCAAGATTTTTAATGGGACTTAGTCTCTGAAATGGAACTCTTTGTTTTCAGTGGAGCAAGGCAGCAGGCTATATCCGACGAGGGCTCCATTAGATTGGATACCTTCTAGCTGCGATTAGTCCCAAGCCGGACAAACCTGTTTCTTCTGCCCGGGGAAGTCGAGCCTTCACAGGACCGGCTTTGGTGGTTGATCTGGGTCCTTCAGGGGCTGGAAGCCAGAATTTATCAAAGGCCCAAAACATTGCATGGGTAAGTCCCTTTTTCCTCAGCTCTTCATCTAAGGCTCTCAAACTTCAGGGGAGGCTCTTAGGACTCTAAGTCCTGATCCAGCAAAGGCACTGAGCAGGGCCCACTTGTGACTGGAAACTGAAACCAGACAAAAATTGTTTTTCAACTTTTTCAGTCCTTAAAGCCACACAGTAGGTCAGCCCACTGACCCTTGGGGTCCACACCCTTGTCCTGAATACCAATGTAAGCAGATCCGAGTCCTTTAGGGTCTTCTAAGTTTAGGTTGATTCCTCTTCTGATGTTCTGCAGGTCCAGTATTTAGAGGAGGGTACCTTGATATGCCACTTTTATGGGTTGCACAAGTCAGTGGGTGGGGTGATTCCTGGCTCCTCAAAAACAAATGGGTTAAAGGTTTCCTGGGGTAACCCCACACACTTTTTCAGCAGTAACTGTTTGCCCTACTGCCAACAATATCTCGGTGTACCTTACTGCTAAAATCTAAGATAGGAAACCCCTTCCTCCTTTGTGCAGATCCTTTGTTTACATACAGAGGCGTGGCCAGAAAAATGAGCAGTCCTTTCCCATGTGTCCACTCCAAATTGGTTTTGGAGGCAACTTCCCTGCCACTGGGTTTGGAGTCAGCCTGACTAGTGGAGTCTGGGAAACTAAGGCTTGCTTTGCTGTGGGTATACTTTACATCCGTTTGTGAAAGGCCAGGTCACACCTTGGTCCCTTTCAAGTTAATGAAGTACGCCCGCGCCTTTGCATATTTTCCGCGATAAAGGCATTCTCTTTCAGCTGTTTTCTGAAATTCAGGCAGAGCCACTCTAATTCGCCCAGATACATCAGGGCCGTCTGAAGAGCCCAACTGAGCTTCCAAATATTTGATCTTCCCTTCTAATGTGCGCAGTTGGTTGCGAAAGGAACACAAGACACCTCCACTCTTGGCTATGCAACTACCGCACATAGTGACCTTAAAGGCTTCCCATATCATTTCCAATTCCGGGACCGAGTGTTTGTTTCTATCAAAAAACTCTACGACTTCCTGCCTCAGTTCCTCACAAAACTGAGCATCGAGCAGGACTGTAGGGGAGAGTCTCCATGTGACATAAGGGGCAGGAGTGTCCAGAGAACACGACACCATCAGAACTGGGAGTTGTCCAAATAGGTGCGTGCCAAGTGCGTGACTCTGTGCAGCCACGCACCCAGTTCTCTAGATATAAGCCAGTAGTCCAGCCTAGACCAACTATTGTGTATGCCAGAATAAAAGATACCCTCCCGCACTGTGGTATATATGAGTGGAGCCAATGTCAACAATCTTTCCCCACAACCTATCAAAGAAGTTGGCATCATCTGTGTTAGGCCATAACAGTTAGCAATGATGACTGTTGTGAGGGCCGATCTGCCCCATACCAATGTGAATCGTCCCTGAGAGTTGTTAAGTGATCCCTGGGGGATGTATGGAGTGCCACGGCAACCGTGTCTCTCGAATAGGAAGAATACGTTGAGAACTGTGCGGCATAAGGCCCAATGAGCTGTGAAAGAAGAGCACTTGGAGTCCACAAAGTACAACTCCTGCATAAGGGCAATGTGGATGTCGTGCCTAAGAATATAGGGTAGTATGTTTGCGGGGGTCACCGAGTTCTCTAATATTCCATGTTAGCAGTTGTATCTCATGCATGCCATTGCATGCCGCTTCAGGTCAACGTCTGTCATTGTGAACGAAAGTGTAATGGACAAGCACACCAATCCAGAGGTCTACACCAATGCATACAGGGGCCAACAGGCATGTCAAATTCATTTTAAGAAGATATGCACAACAATTCAAACAACCCAATTCCCATCTTTTGTCACCTCCCACACTGGCGGCCCAATCCCACCAGGGATGCTTGACCCAACCTCTCAGTCATAATCGGTGATAACAAGAAATCATGAACCATTGTATGAGTACAAGGGATGTGGCTCCAAAACATCAGCGAGCAAGAACAAGAGAACCAAACTAAACTAGGGAAGGTAGAGAGATAAACAGAGTGAGTAGGTAGAAAACAGAGGTAGAGTGAGATCAAATAAAAAGGGGGGTTGCACAGAGTGGCAGAGAGTTAAAGTGCAGTGAGGCAAAGTGAGAGCAGATAAAAATGGGGTGCGCACAGAGTAGCAGAGAGTTATAGTGCAATGAGACCGGAGATTAAGCACAAAAGATTAAGAGAGATACACCGTCAAATGAAACAATATATATCTAAGTGTTGAAGGTAGGGGTCTAATGTAGGAGGTCAGCCAAAGAGCCAGGTGGGTCTTCCTCAAGTAAAAAATGGTGTCCGGGGAGACAAGTTAGGCACCACAGGCTCCCATCACAGGAGCATCATAGAGTGTGGAACATAACAAAAGTTTGAAGGCGGGTATATGAATGTATACTCAGTGTTGTCAATGAGTTCCTTCCCGCAAATCTGGGTGCGGTGGCATCTCCTACCACCAGGAGCATGCAGTGGGCTAGACAGTCCATTCGAAACCAGCGATACTTCTCGTAAGCCTTGACCTCAAATACATGGATTGTAAATCGGGGTCCAACAGAGGGGAGGATAGTCTTGACATCGGAGATGAGCGACTGGTGGACGGGCCCGACATATTGTTGAGATGAATAAAGTCGCTGGCCTGCTGTGGAGTAGAGAACTTATGTTCCTTGCCCTGATGAGAGATGTGGAGGCGGGCAAGGTATAGCGTGGCATAGGGGATATTATCAGATCTCAGCTTGAGGGGTTCGAACTTCCTCCAAGCCTCCTGATTCACGTCAGGCGAAGGACTGTATCTCTGTTATGGTAATTCAGCATTCGAGCAATGATAGGCCATGGAGTGGTGCCAGGCGTTTTGTGCGTGTTCTACAATTAGTAATTTGGAGAAAGATTCTGCACCGAATAATGCGGTAAACAGGCGTTCATCAAAGTCTTCCATTGTGCATGTGCTTGCAGACTCTGGTATACCCGTTATTCGCAGCTTTTTCCTGTGGGAACGGGCTTCCAAATCTTCATTCTTGGCAGAGATTATCTTGAGCACCTTTTCCATGTTAAGGATCTTTTAGCCACGGCTGGAAACAGTGTCTTCAACTGCAGGGATTTTGTTTTCTGTTTCAGTAATAGGGCCAATTTGTTTGTTCAGTTAGCGGTAATAGAGTCCATCCTGGTGCATATGCTGTTCATTTTCAATTCAATGGAGGTCAGATTCTGCTGCATTGCGATAAGCAAGGTTTTCATGTCCGCTGCCATATTGGAGTCTTCCATGGGCAGTCCCTCTGCGTCCATGGTGTCCATGCCGGAGATCTGCACACGGCTGGCTCTATGAGCCTCAAAGGATAGTTTAGGTTGCCGACTGTCGGTTTTGCCCATCTTAGAGGCAGGCAAGGAGTCGTAGAGGTATCCCACTGAGAGGTCCCTTCTGTAGCCTGTAGAGATGTGCCAAGTCGTATGCCACTAAGTGAGGAGATCCTAATCTGTATGCATGGTCCCAGGACTGTCCTAAAGAATAGGTTGTGCTGCTGTAGTCGCCCAGTACCACCTCACCCCCCACTGACTGTCTGGGGGCTCCGAGCAGACATGGGCACGGTTAACGCAGTCCAGGATAGGCCTTGTGGGCGTTGATAGCACAGACTATCATAATGAAAGACAATATATGGGGTAGGAGATGCTAGCGACTACCCAGTTCTGAGTGCCCTCAGTGAAAGTATGTATATGAGGCCTCTCCCATCAGTGATTGGCCAGATCTGGAAATCAATGGTGCAGGCTCTCTCCTCTTCAATGCAAATGTGATGAGGGCATGAGGCTCAGTCTGGCGCATGAATGTATAGCTGATCGGGCCCCATATGGCAAAGCAGTTGTTCCCCAGCACAGCCTCGGGACAACAAGGTCAACAGAGGGCCTCAACGAGCTCAGGAGCCACGGATGTTCTCCCAGCGCCTCGCGCCACACAGCTCCCAGGTCAGACCAGGCAATGCGCAGAGATTCCCCCGCCAGCCCCCAACAGTAGACCTTTAGCCGCAGCAGTCCAGCCAGCAGCCTCCGCTCAATTTCGCCCTCTGCACGCAGGAGTCCGAGTATCAATGCAGGGGGTCACCGGAGCCCAGTACGAGGTCCAGATCCATCTTCATCTCATCCCTCCTGCAGAGTGGGCTGCCTACGGAACCCCAGGCAACACAGAGTGTGGGTCAGCCTGGATACGGTCCCCCGCATGCCAACTGTACACGGGGAAGCTCCAAGACCGTCGTCCGTCGGGCAGTCCCTGCCCCCCACCAAAGGTGTATCTGGCATAAAAGGCGTGGGATCCCCCAGCGATGTCCTGCACAGTGCCTTAATGTCATATCAAGGCCTCGTCTCAGGCGCCAGGCGTCCCGAAGGTCGACATTACCGCCAGTCAGTCCCGGAGTGGGAGCAGCACATTCCTGCTTAGTAGTAGCATGTCAGCAGCCTCATCGCTCACACAATCAGCATCGGACTGTTCTTGGCATCATCTAGTAGTAGTCGGGGAATGTAGTTATCAAGTACAATGGGGCTGGTTGGGACAGGAGGTTGATGGAAAAAGGCCCCAGACCGCAGGAGCCTTACCGGAGTGCTGCCATTTTGCTTGCCAGCTCTCTGGTGCCCCCCAGAATTAGGTTAAATAATTAACTGAAAACATAACTGCATTGAATTTGCAATCAAGTTACTAAAAAGTGATCTACTTTACAGAGTATTTATAAGTAAAAAATGTTAATGGTTTAGAAATTGCATTTCTCTTCATGACGGTTTCATTAGATTTTTACCAATTGGTACAAGTTTTATATTTTTTAAATGGTATTTACTATACACAAGCTTTGAACTTATTTTGTTACAAGATGGTGCAGGTTTTTGCATTGGGTGTTAGTCCTCTTTTTATGATTTTGTATATAGCCCATGAATTGCAATGTCGACCGTATCTTCATCAAGGTTGCTGTGAGAAGTCAAAATGCGTAGATGTGCCTTTCAGCCTGAATAAAACTTTGAAGCAGTCACTGCAGTGTCGATCTCGCTCCTTACCTGGAAAGAGGATTGTGATTATATATATATTTGTTATATAAATATTCACTGAAACAACTAAAAACCAAAGGTTACAAGGACGTTATAGTTGGGTTCAGATTTTACACACACAATAGCATACAAAATTCAGCAGTTATAGCTACCTGAGCTAACTATAACTTATTGCCTCTGCAACTCACTGCTTATTACCTCACATATTACATCACTCATGACATGGTTAGTGACATCACTGATGCCCCCCTACCTTTTCAAAAGTTTAGCGTCCCGGGATGGGGTTTCTAGGGCCTTTTGAAGTTTAGGGAGGGCCCCACTCCTGTTTAAAGATAAAGTGGGCTACGGAGGATGGGGTTTCCGGGGCCGAATACAGCCTGGGGAGGGGAACAGCGTGCCCCACTTCCCCTAATAATGACATCAGGGCCCGGGGGATGAGGTCCCCGTGGCCGCGAATGGCTAGGGGAGGGGGGGTCGCGCTCCTCAAAAATATTTTGGGCCCCAAGAATAGGGGTCCCCTGGGCCAAAAATGGTGTGAGGAGGGGGGCGTGTGCCCCCTCCCCCTAAAAAAAAACATCAGACCCATGAGGGAAATTTTGCGATGGATTTGCAGATCCTCTGTGAATTTGAGGCAAAACGTTTAAAGAAAATGCTTTTGGCCCCAAGTGGGATCCCACCACCAGGTCTGGGGGGTAAGGGTATCTCTACCCTGCCCCCTTATGTCTTTTTTAAAAACTTTCTTTAGGACTCAGGACCTAAGGTGGCTGCCACCACTTTCCGGTTGGGGAGGTGGCAGCCAACCAGATTGCAGCAGGAGATCTGTCAGGATGTACAGAGGCTCAGCGTCCCTAGATATACACATCTTTTTAGCATTAATTGCTCAAAATCTACTAAATGGATCTACACCAAATTACAAAAATTACTCTTTCTGGACCACGATCTAGCTTTCTGCCAAATGTGGTGTAAATACGTTCAGAGATTTAGGCTGTAGCCGTCTCAAAAGTTCCTATGGAAAAAGAAATGGGGAAAACGTGTTTTGGGAACCCCCTTTTTTCTCGGTCCCTACTTGATGGATCACCTTGAAACTTTCCATGTGCAAACTAGTAAAATAGTAGCACTTTTTTGGGAAAGTTTAGTGGAAATTCGTCAAATGACGCCAAAGTTATTAGCAACACAATAAATACATTTCCTATGGAAACACAATCCTAAGTATAACTATCCAGTGGCGACTGCCACTGGGTAATAGATAGATAGATAGATAGATAGATAGATAGATAGATAGATAGATAGATAGATAGATAGATAGATAGATAGATTATTTCCTGTAATTCACAGTGCTATATTATTTTCAGGATATTTAGCTTACATGAACAAATAAAAAAGTTCAAAAAGCATTTTGTCTTTGTTTTCATGCTGGTTAAAAAACACGCTTTCACAGTGACAGTGAAACACTGAGCACATTAATGAGCACAAGCTCACCCTTGCAGCCCAGCCCCATCCTGTATGCAAGCATTTGCCAATGAATCCTCCCGAGTGTGTGAAAGTAAGCAAATCAAATATCAGCAAATATTTAAAGTCCCACATTGCACTTTATTTTATTTCTTTATATATGTCCTGTTAAACCTACTCGATAGTGTTAATATACTACAAAAGAAAAGCATATATTAGAATGGATGTTTCTAATTTTCTTACAACTTGGCCTGTTCAAACCTTGTGTGTTATTCTGACAAGTCATGACAGAGGGCTGTTTAAGGTTATGCTGGCTAAGCCCCTGTTTTTGGGCCTAGGAGCATTTATCTGACTCCAGATAGTTTGTTTACTATATAACTGTAGTGCGGTGAAGAAGTTGGAGAAGCCAGAAATTAAAACTTTGGTACATGATGTGGAATTGAACAGCAGTGTAAGGAGAGACTATTTAGGTAACAGAGGACTTCAAATGTCGCCTAAATAGAAGCAGGAATTTTAATGCAATATAGTTTGTTTCTAAATAGCAGGGCAATGCCACCACCAGTAACAATTTTCAATCTGATTTTAGGTGCTAGAGCCAGACAGGACCCAGAGCGCAAATATGGAGAGTGAGTGTGACCTTAACCATGTTTCTGTTAGGAAGAGAAAATATAATTTCAGACCTAAGAGGATGTTTGAGATACAACTGTGTAGAAAACATCAGTATGTTTGGAGTGGATGACCTGATTAGTTGGCATGCTAACAAAGGAGTGGTAATTGTGTTGTGTTCTGAGATATTTGGTGTTACCCCAAAAATAAGTATTGGAGTGTTATCTAAACCCACACTGGAAAAGAGAATCCAGTGCAACCCCAAAAAAGACTAAACCTATTCAAATGAAGAATTGGAATCAATTACTGTCCTGTTTGGGTTGGACTGGATTTATTTGGAAATGACACGTTTGATACTGTCCTTCCTGGCTTTAGCTGGGCCTAGCATTTGTGTACAAAGTTCTCTTGCTTTACGTGATGTGCCTAAAAGTCTCATCGCCTGCTTATTTTGTTTGCTGGAGCTTTGTTGGGGTTTATTGTTTGAAATGGAAGTAGAAAGTTAGTTTGCTTTGTAGCAAGGTTTTTTTTGTGGGTAGCTGGAAATGTTTGGTGTACTGGGAATCTGTGAATTCTATTTTCAACAAGACTAACCTGACTTAAAAGATCATTGTACCAGTGGCGAGCGATATATCAGTCAATAGCATCATTTATGTGAATGGCAGGAACAGCCAACAATAGAGTGATGGATGGTGTTGGCATGGGATTGGAGTGATAGTTGTGTGATATGTGCACATACCTTAAGATGGTTATATCCTTAAGAAACCAGGGGACAGGGAATAGTTTTTCTACTGGCGACACTCCTGAGAACATATAAAACTGGCTAGAAAATGGAGATGGAAATTGCACTACTCTCTATACTACTACTCATACTACTTCTCATACACATCCAGCTCTGGAGGGGCTGTGCAATGTACGCATCACAACAAGATAGGCCCCGCTAAGAATGGGAACTACCTCTGGACGTACTATACAATTGAAAGTAATAATTAATAAACTAGACCTCCAGATGTGTGGAAAGAACATTACCCTGAGATATAATTTACATCTTCCATTCACCCTGTTGGCTCACATAGCAGGATTGTTTGTATTTTCACTAGACGTACAGCTATGCAAAAGATGCTTATATATGTATTATCTTCTTTCAATAAGCACTTTATTAGTTCTATAACAGTTAAGGATCACAGAAAGTACAGATTAGCAATAAATCATAGTATGTTGTCCACATCCACTTGTTTCTTGTGGGGCCGACATGTCCCTTTTCCCCTGTGAGCACCGGTATGTTCTTTCAATCGCCACAGTGTTAGTCGTGGTCTCCTTCCCTCTATCCCAAGCCAGTGGCTAGCCAGTTACAGTTCCCTGTATGTTTGCCATTACTGCCATATCCTTACACACTTTTTGAGGCAACCCCCTCAACTCGTAGACCTGTCTCTCTGCCAACATGCACCAATCCATATCTTTTTCCAAGTCTGGAGGAGTGCCAGATCCCCATTTCTGGGCCCAATTTCTTTTTGATACCACCAGCCCCAACGGGTTTTTGTGTGTGGGCATTGTGTTTCATCTCCCCAGATGTTGAGTACCATTAGGTTGGGCGAGAGTTCAGCCTGGGTTACAGTGAAGCGCCTCAGGCACGTCCATGCAGCCTCCCAATAGCCAGTTAACATCAGGCAGTCCCATAGGTTGTGGAGAAATGTTCCCAATTGGTTCCATCAGCTGGCACAGAGATCTGAACCTATTTCCCCCATTTTAAACAACCTAGTTTTCGTATAGTTGGATCTGGGAAGAATATGTAACTGGACCAATCAGAAGTCATCCTGAATTGCTCTGAGTGACTCCTTCCCCTCATCAATGTCCTCTAGTTAATATTCCCAGTCTAGCTTTCCCAGAACGTTTGGGGTGTAGTTGAGCAACGTTCTGTAGGTCAGCAAAGTGGCTTTTTGGTAAGGGGTCTGGCAAAAGGTGGTCCTCCAGCGGGGACGCATCCGTGACCTCCACTCCCGTCACTATGTGTGTCAACATGGCATGTCATATCTTGAGGTAAGTAAAGACCTCCATCTCTGCCATCTGATACTCCTGCCAAAGGGCACCCCCTGGATCACCCTCCCATCTTGCCGCAGATCTCCCAATTTACTGATTCCAATCCTTTGCCTTCTCCGAGAGCCCTGGATTTATCCCACATCTACCAGTGCCGTGCTGTCTAGTAGTGGGGTTTGATTTGTTAATGCTCTCTCCCATTCCACGTATCTAGCAGCCTCCCTAAAGGCTCTAATTATTGACTCAGTTTGTGCAGGAAGGTCTGCCCTCGTCTCGGGTCCATACAGAGCTGCTGGGTATCCCCTCTCTTCCATAGCCACTCAATCTGCTCTCAGGGAAGATTTGTTTTGTGGTGCAAAGGCCCATTCATTGATGACTACCAATTGTGATAACCAGTAGTATTTCTGGAAGTCCGGGAGTGCAATGCTGCCATCATAGAACTCCCCTCATGAGTTTGGTAAATGCTATACGTGCTGTCCCCCCATTCCACAGCAGCAGTCTAATTTTTGCTTCCAGCTCATATGTATTATCCTGACAGAAATGTATCAGAGCATTTACACCACTGACTGTTTTACACATGGTAAAATGCATGATCTAGGGTACCACTCTGGAAACTAGGAATGGACTCTTTGCAGGATTTGACTTTTTCAGCTGATCTACATGAATCCTTTAATGGATATTTAAATTTAAAATGGGGGATTGCACCTACTAAGGCAACACAGCAGGATGCAATGAGAGTGGATGTAAGGGTGTGTGAACAGGAAAAAAGATATGTTGTAAAACAATAGGTATCAAATGACATTAAGAAATAAATGGATAAGATAGCTTCGTCACAATGGGGAAAATTGCATAAGCCAGATTTTAGACAGAGACCCTTGGAGTAAATGTAAATGCAACGAACTACACACAACAGATCTGGCATGATGTTACCAAGACTTATGGAGAAGGCTGCCAGAACCAGTCTATTATTCACATTGCTGATAGAAGTGAAGGGATACAACAAAAAAACATGTGGGTCAACTCGATTTTGAATGGCTACTTAAAATGCCTATATTTTACCAATAACATCCTAGATTCACAAATATTTTTTTAACCACAATGACACACCCACAGCGTTCTGTGGAACAGAGAGAAATGTTGAACAGTACCTTGTTGAAAGAATAATTATTGTCTACTCTGGAACAAATAAAAGTTGAGAAAACTCCTGATTTAGGTAAATTCCCAATGTCGATTTATCAATTATACTCTGTTACACGAGTAGATAAACTTTTAGATGTCTATACCAAATCCTTTTAAGAGGGATCACTTCCTGACTCAATGAGGGAGGCTTTGATTACATTGGTGCCTAAACTTGATAAGGAACCAGATAACTTTAAGTCCAAATGAATGTGCTATATTCTAGGGCTTGGGTCTCTAGGACTGAGTGGTTGTCAAAGCTTAAAAAAAGTGGTGTATGACAATGCCCCATAGGCTCAGTATTTCATGGTAGGGGTCCATTGGATGGTTCTGTACAACAGGGGGGAAGTACTGGCAATTGTAACTGAACAGTAGATGCAGCAGAACAGATCCATAAGGTTGATGACATCCACTCAGTGCTCTGCGCCAAATTCTCACACTGCAAAAACCCCATAGAAGTCAGGCTAATTGAGAGTAAATTGGACACTTAGGGGCCGATTCCGATCTCGGTCGGAGACGCACCCAACGCCATTCGGTCGGGAAAAAAGCCATGCGAATGCCTGTTTCCCGACCGATCCGCACATTAATCCGAACGAACAAGTACGATGCGCACAACAGCGCAGATTCCGACCGAGTCGTACTCACCCAATCCAGGTCCTGATCCCCGACCGAGCCGGATCCGTAAACGCAGATACAAGTCGCCCGGAAGCCAAAAAGCAGCCCCGTCCGGCCGGACAAGTACGATGCGCTTCCCGTACGCGCCGAACCCGTCGCTACGCACGGCACGTCAAAGCATCCGGGAGAGGCGTACATAAGCTCCGATTCGCGCCACAACACGATCCACGGCTACGAGACGAACACGCCAGCGACGAGGACGAGGCGAAGCAACGACGAAGACGAACGAGACGAACCAACAATGAATCCCATCGTTCCGATCCTACCAATATTCTATATCTACTACCGGAACAGGCACGGACGCGTACGGCGCAGAAGGTAAGTCAGACACCAACCACAAACACAAACTACACGTACCCGACATATCACACACACACACAGGGATGCAGAAATTACTTACTCCAGAAACAGCAGTACCATAGGGGCGGGATGCCCATCACCAATGCCACATATACACATAGGGGCCCGGATGCCTGTCACTACTACCACCTCTACCCATGGGGGGCTGGATGCCGGTCACTACTGCCACCTCTACCCAGGGGGGTGCCAGGTGCCTACCACTACTACCACCTCTACCCAGGGGGTGCCAGGTGCCTACCACTACTACCACCTCTACCCAGGGGGTGCCAGGTGCCTCCCACTACTACCACCTCTACCCATGGGGGGATGGATGCCTGTCACTACTACCACCTCTACCCATGGGGGTGCCAGGTGCCTACCACTACTATCACCTCTACCCAGGGGGTGCCAGGTGCCTACCACTACTACCACCTCTACCCAAGGGGTGCCAGGTGCCTCCCACTACTACCACCTCTACCCATGGGGGGCTGGATGCCTGTCACTACTGCCACCTCTACCCAGGGGGGGCTGGATGCCTGTCACTACTGCCACCTCTACCCATGGGGGTGCCAGGTGCCTACCACTACTGCCACCTCTACCCATGGGGGGCTGGATGCCTGTCACTACTGCCACATCTACCCAGGGGGGGCTGGATGCCTGTCACTACTGCCACCTCTACCCATGGGGGTGCCAGGTGCCTACCACTACTGCCACCTCTACCCATGGGGGGCTGGATGCCTGTCACTACTGCCACCTCTACCCAGGGGGTGCCAGGTGCCTACCACTACTACCACCTCTACCCAGGGGGTGCCAGGTGCCTACCACTACTACCACCTCTACCCAGGGGGTGCCAGGTGCCTACCACTACTACCACCTCTACCCAGGGGGTGCCAGGTGCCTACCACTACTGCCACCTCTACCCATGGGGGGCTGGATGCCTGTCACTACTACCACCTCTACCCAGGTGGTGCCAGGTGCCTCCCACTACTACCACCTCTACCCATGGGGGGCTGGATGCCTGTCACTACTGCCACCTCTACCCATGGGGGTGCCAGGTGCCTACCACTACTACCACCTCTACCCAGGGGGTGCCAGATGCCTACCACTACTGCCACCTCTACCCAGGGGGTGCCAGGTGCCTACCACTACTACCACCTATACCCAGGGGGTGCCAGGTGCCTACCACTACTGCCACCTCTACCCATGGGGGGCTGGATGCCTGTCACCACTGCCACCTCTACCCAGGGGGTGCCAGGTGCCTCCCACTACTACCACCTCTACCCAGGGGGGGCTGGATGCCTGTCACTACTGCCACCTCTACCCAGGGGGTGCCAGGTGCCTACCACTACTACCACCTCTACCCAGGGGGTGCCAGGTGCCTACCACTACTACTACCTCTACCCAGGGGGTGCCAGATGCCTACCACTACTGCCACCTCTACCCATGGGGGTGCCAGGTGCCTCCCACTACTACCACCTCTACCCAGGGGGTGCCAGGTGCCTACCACTACTGCCACCTCTACCCATGGGGGGCTGGATGCCTCCCACTACTACCACCTCTACCCATGGGGGGCTGGATGCCTGTCACTACTACCACCTCTACCCATGGGGGTGCCAGGTGCCTACCACTACTACCACCTGTACCCAGGGGGTGCCAGGTGCCTCCCACTACTACCACCTCTACCCATGGGGGGCTGGATGCATGTCACTACTACCACCTCTACCCAGGGGTGCCAGGTGCCTTCCACTACTACCACCTCTACCCATGGGGGGTTGGATGCCTGTCACTACTGCCACCTCTACCCATGGGGGTGCCAGGTGCCTACCACTACTGCCACCTCTACCCATGGGGGGCTGGATGCCTGTCACTACTGCCACCTCTACCCAGGGGGTGCCAGGTGCCTACCACTACTACCACCTCTACCCAGGGGGTGCCAGGTGCCTCCCACTACTACCACCTCTACCCAGGGGGGGCTGGATGCCTGTCACTACTGCCACCTCTACCCATGGGGGTGCCAGGTGCCTACCACTACTGCCACCTCTACCCATGGGGGGCTGGATGCCTGTCACTACTACCACCTCTACCCATGGGGGTGCCAGGTGCCTACCACTACTGCCACCTCTACCCATGGGGGGCTGGATGCCTGTCACTACTACCACCTCTACCCAGGGGGTGCCAGGTGCCTACCACTACTACCACCTCTACCCAGGGGGGGCTGGATGCCTACTACTACCACCCCCACTCACAGGATGGCAAATACATGCCACAAGAAGCACACACCAGCAGAAAGAATGCAACACAAAGACATCCCCCCCAACACCATGACAAGCGTGTGTAGACTGTGTCAAATGCCTACAACACTGAACAGGACTGTGGACATACAATGTGACCCCCTATCACAAGTGCCACACATAAATGTGTGTGGCACCCACAATGCAAGCAGGCCATGGCCATTGTGGCAGTGGGGTCCAGACCCCCATCACCACAGTGACCAAAATGTGAGTGTGGGGTCCATAGCTGAAGCACATATTGAACATTGTGGCAATGGGGTCCAAACCCCCATCATCACAGTGACCAAAATGTGAGTGTGGGGTCCATAGCTGAAGCACATATTGAACATTGTGGCAATGGGGTCCAAACCCCCATCATCACAGTGACCAAAATGTGAGTGTGGGGTCCATAGCTGAAGCACATATTGAACATTGTGGCAGTGGGGTCCAGACCATCATCATCACAGTGACCAAAATGTGAGTGTGGGGTCCATAGCTGAAGCACATATTGAACATTGTGGCAATGGGGTCCAAACCCCCATCATCACAGTGACCAAAATGTGAGTGTGGGGTCCATAGCTGAAGCACATATTGAACATTGTGGCAATGGGGTCCAAACCCCCATCATCACAGTGACCAAAATGTGAGTGTGGGGTCCATAGCTGAAGCACATATTGAACATTGTGGCAATGGGGTCCAAACCCCCATCATCACAGTGACCAAAATGTGAGTGTGGGGTCCATAGCTGAAGCACATATTGAACATTGTGGCAATGGGGTCCAAACCCCCATCATCACAGTGACCAAAATGTATCTGTTGACAAAGAATAAGCTGCAACTGCCAAACTGCATGGATTATTCCTGGTCATAGAACAACAAACACATCAGTGGCAAAGTAGTGCTTGTGTCCCATAGCAACATAGAATGGAGGAGGCAAACAGTGCAGTGCAAACAAGACATACCTTTGGCCATGTGCAGACAAACATCACCCATGGGGGCTGACACTGTCAACACTCATCAATGACTCAATGACAGAAGTGACCATCAGAATGCAGACCCACATATTTGCACCAATGGGCACACAAATTCAGATACCCAGTGGAGACTGTAGAAGGGAGGTGAACAGATACCATACCATGGCAGCAATGGGACACACACACAATGATCATTGTGCTGACTGATGACCTAGGAGTCCCAGGGACAGCAGGGCAAACACACCAAACAACATACAGCCAATGGCACACTAAAGATATGCCAATGCAGTGGTGCAGATGCACAAACACAAACAGGCAGACCCACACTGCACATCAAACACAACAGGTGAGGGGGGTACCAGTGTCCCCAGGCAAACACACAACACATGAGGAGGCCTGAATACCAATTACACAGTCGTGCATACAGTGCCACACAAAGGTAACTCATGGATCCAAATCCCCTATGTGGGCAATCAGGCATTGTCAGATGAGTGGGAGCACAAATCACACATGTCACACAAGCATGTAGGAACAGCAACTGACACAGCAAGACACACAGACACCACAGCACCACACCCAGGGCCCCCACAATGTGGTGACCCTGGGCTGCATTACAATCCCACTGTGATGACAAAGCTAGATGTCGTTCACACTGTGAACCACAGTCATGTGTCCTGAGCAACAAACTACCATCACACCTAAACAAGCACAAATCAACCAGCACGGCCTGTCAGCCAAGGCCAACATGGAGGCAGGGGTCTAGCCGGGCAACAACTCTCATCTGCACACACTCAACACCACACACCTCGACCTCCAACAATGTGCAGCAGTGAAGATCACATGCACTGGTGACATTGCACATGCACCCATGACAATCCCAGGGGGGGTGGTGGGAACCAAGGTGCAGGAACACATCACACATGGCCACTCTACCAGACTCCTGAATGTCTGACACACTGCACACTACGCTGTACATGGACATGACGGCAATACCACACCAACCAATGGGATCCCAGCCACAGTCACACACCTATGAAGAAGGCAAGGTCACCCACAAAGGACACACATAGACAACTACCAACATTGCAGCCCTGAGGAGTGCCAGCAGTCACACACACAACGTGTCACAACCAATGAAAGCTAACACAAACCAGAAATCACATGACAGGTGTCAACAACAAGTGCAAAGGGGAATCCGGACTGTGACACATCAGCGTCTGCCCACAAACTCAGCCCTGACAGCAAACACACCTATGGGTGACACCCTGATGACCAGTAATGTGCCATGCACCCACATCACAGAGAACCCAGAGAGAAGACTTTGGGGGAACATAGCTCAACTCAGCAAGCATCACAAACAGGAACATCACTAGGGATCCCAGCATGCACAGCAACATGGAAGTGAACACACACACATGCTCATACAACACACACCTTGGGCGCACGAGATGTCACAGGAGTACACACTGCCATGAGGGGACTCCACTCCTGTGTGAGGAAAGCTGTGCCATATGTCGCATCAGTAGGGCTCCATCATGTCAGCAGAACACTTGGTCACACAGTCAACAATTAGCACCAAATGAAGGCTCCCGTCACATCAGCCTGGTCATGGGAATGTCAACGAACTCAACAGCACAGATCCAACACACATGTATAGCAAGTTGCACTGACAACACAGAAGAGTCCTTCCCCATTGATGCCCAAACCTGCATGTCCAGTGGAGATGGCCACACGGTCAGGGAACTAGACTAATTGAACAATGGCAAACACAACAGATGTGCATGGGTGGAACCCACAGATGTGACATTGCTAATGTAAGTAGGAAATCCCATTGCCAAATATTGAATACATGACACCCTCAGATGCTGCTAAGGACGACATGGATTCACCACAGGATAGGACACTGTCCCCCTGGAACACATGGGTTCATGCACAGTAACACTTCATTTTCATGAGTCCAAAAATCACCATCACTGCAGCAAGGGCACGGTTAGCATCATCAACATCATGTACATCAGAAGCAAAACCACTAGAGAACAGAAAGTTGCTTTATTCAGCATGTGGGTTCAAAACTTGGAAGAACTGCAAGGTATCAACAAAGGCCAATGGCCAGTCCATCAAGGAAGTCTATACAGGGTGACAGTGGCAGATGTCACCCTATGCATGCCTGCACTGATCACAACCGGGGACAATCCCCTAGGAGGGGCATACGGGGGCAGGCCAGGCACCGCAGGGACAGGATCAGGGCTCACCAGGAGGAGGCAGGGAAGGGGTGGTGGGTGCTGGAGAGCCACTGACAACTGCAGTGGAGGTGTCTGACATGGTGTGTGCCGGCACAACTGGGGGGCATGACTCAGATGTTGTGGGTGCCGGCACAACTGCAGTGGACGCTGCAGATGGAGTGGACAGGTCCGCCACTGCAGCACCCAAGTCAGACAGGGTGATAGTGGACTCCACTGCAGTGCCCACCTCCAGGGGAGGAGAATGGGGATCAGGAAAGGTGGGCAGGACAGAGGGGGAGGACACCCTCACCACATCAGTGGTACAGACAAGCGAGCGAGGGGTGTGGGGCCGGAAGAGCAAGTGGCAGGGGGAGAAGGCCTGACCCTTCTGGGGATGGTGTATCTGTGGGTGGGGGAACCTGGGGCAGGGTGTGGTGGGGCACCTGTGGAGTGGGGGCCTGAGGGATGGAGGAAGGAGACTTGGTGCCTGAGCTGCAGGGCGGCGGCGGGGTCTTGCTCTTCCGGGACCGGGGGACTTGCGGGTGGGGGCCTCAGTCGGTCTGCGCCTGGGGGATGGTGTCCAGGGGCCAGGGGCACTCTGCTCCGTGTGGGTGGGCTTCCTCTTCCCCTGAATGCTGGATCAGCTGGGTCGGAGGGGAGAGGCCAAGGTCACAGAGGAAGAGCCGCTGTGTGTATGGGGTTGCAGGTGAGGCAAGGGAGGGGTCTTTGGAGGGAGAGGCAACTGAGGACTGCGCAGTGCTTGTGGATGCGTGTGTTTGTGCCTGTGCCCCATCCCCTGTGAGTGTGGTTGCAGTCCCCTGACGGTGCGTGCGTGTGCGTCTTGTTTCTGGCGTGTGTGTCCGTGTGCTGCATGTGTCTGTGCTGGTGTGTGCCTGTGCCAGTGTGTGTGTGCTTGGGACGGGTAAGGTGCTGGGGAGTGTGGATGGGGCAGAGGCAGGAGGGGTGAGGGACTGTCGGAGGAGGGACACTGCTGCCGTCAGGGAGGAGTCCATGGACCTATTGCCCCTCTGTAGGTCAGACATGCCCGATGAGATGCCCTCCATGAATGACACCAGCTGAGTCAACAGACTGGTGTGTGCATGGAGGACACTCAGCATCACTGTCTGTCCTACATGGAGCTGGCGGAGGAGGTACACAGACTCCTCACTCAGGGCAGCAGGGGACACAGGGGCAGGGGGTGCGGTGCCTGGCCCGAAGGAGATACGCTCCCGAACATAGGAGCCTCCACGGACCTCGGGAATGGGAGCCAACGGGAGGGCGGTGGTGGTGGTGGTGGTGGCGGGGACAGCAACATTAGCTGGGGTGTGGTGGCTGCTGACACCCGCCTCCATAAGGGAGTCATCGTCCGAGTTGCTCTGGTCCTCAGCTGAGGTGGATGGTGCTGAGGACTCCTCGGTGTGGCTCCCCTCGCCCTCCGTGCCACTGGGTCCCTCCGACCACTCCTCGGCTGCTGACCCAGTCTGGCTCTGCAGCTCCTCCTGGTCCGTGGAGCTGTCCCCTCCTGTGGCCGTGGATGCATCTGCAATCAATAGGGAAACAGACAGACATCAGTCACCTGCACCGAACGCACACACCACAGTAAGTACAGCACATTACAGAGCAAGCCCTGGCATCCTTAGTTGAACATTGCTAAAACTGCACAAACAGAACAGGAGAAGTCAATTGTCAGTCTGATGGTCAACCATGGCACTCACATCCCACCTGGCCTTGCACCCATCTGTATGGTGTCTGTGGGATGGCAATACCCCAGTGTGGACACATGCACCACCTACACAGTATTTGGACAGTGCAGAGAACCCGGTGAAGCATGTGGACATGCACACATCACAACTCTTGCCACTGAGTCAGTGCAGGTGTCCGGATGAAAGGGATGCCCAGAGTCAAATAGGAAATGCATGTGATGCATACCAGCGACAGACACCATGATGCACCCATGTCCTAATAGCCATTGCCACAATGGTGTGCATGTAGAAAATGTCACTCCCCTGCAGGATCACTAATAGGAAGTCACATGCCATGGCACAGCCATGCCTGCTAAGTCATACATAACTGTCTCCAGTCACATGGGCAGGGCAGCCAGACAACAACACTCTGCACTGTGTCACAATAGTAGATCATGGGGAATGCAAGTCCTGGAGCTGAACAAGTGCACATGTACATCCCCCACACACCACATCATCTGTACCCTCATCTGTCCAGGTTATACCCATTGTACATATGGGAGACCTGTAACACTACCCTCTGCACCTGAGCACATCACAATCTGCTGTGAATGGGAAACAGCTGCCTGAACCTCATATTCGCATACCCCAGTCTGCACGGTCAGGTGATCAAACACCTATGTGTCACACATGTATCATCTCCTATGGTCACATCTCCGGTGGCATGCGGAGCCCCAACCGAGGAACACCCCAGCAGACCTGACAACGAAGCCACAGCACACTGACACAGAGGCAGACACCTGAGGGGACGAATCACTGAGCAAAACGTGTCAGCTGATACACGGCAGTGGGAGTACAGAGTGTATTGTATGGCCTGGAGTAGGCATGACTGTCCTGTCCCACATGAATGAGGGATGAGCCCTGGACAGTAGGCAGCTGGCTAAGTATGTGTGACACACGTTATATACACACTCCTGGGGCACAAACATTGTTCCCATCCGCAGCATGGGTGTGTGCCAGATACCCCAGGCACATGTGGTGGATCAGCTCAGCAATTGGGCCACATATCAAAATGACACGCAGAACACATGTCAGAACACAGGCAATGTGTAAGCAATGGACCCACCCATGATGCCCACCACAGAGTCAGGGAAACAGATGCTGTCCCCCACCTTGAGTCAAGCAAACTGCAAGGACACAGTACCCAAGTGACACAATACACTGACTGTAAGGGCCACACCTGGGTATCAGATGAGGAGTGGGCAGTGCACAATAGAGGGACATGGGTCCTGGACCACAAGACTGATGTACTGTGGAAGTTTAACCAGGCCAGAGGAGGGCACATAGCATGGCAGACATAGTTCACAATGCAGACATGGACTCACCCCCTCCTTGCTGCTCTCTGGCCTTCAGCTCCCCATCCAGATCAGGGAAGACCACCGCCAGGATCCTCAGCATGTGGGGGTCAGGGTCCGGTGTCCGCCCCTCCTGCGAGGAGGCGACAGCTTCAGCTGGACCCGTGCGATCCTCCGGGTCCAGCCCCGAAGGTCCTGCCACCTCTTCTGGCAGTTGCGGATCCGGCGCTTGTAGACCCCCACGGATCTCACTGCCCGGACGATGGTCAGCCATATCTTCTGGTTCTGGTGGGCATCAACCTGTGAGGATAACAAAGTGAGAATGCCATTACTACACATGCAACATATCCGTGCATTACACAGTTGGATATACATGTCTCAATCACAGGGGCACATGATGTACACAGGCAGTGCAATGATGGCTATGGACAGTATGCCAGCAGTTACTACATGGTATCATTGCCTGGGAAGTAAAACCTAGTTGAAATGCACTGTCACTGCACTATACCTGTCCAGTGCATGTAACTACACACTATGGGGGGTGACAACTACTCAGTGAGCCTGCTAGCCAGTGGCGTGCAGACTGTTAGCCTTGCTAGTCAGACAACATGCACATTTAGAAAGGCAGTGGACAGAACACTCACCTGCTCCCCTGCTTTCCCATACAGCTTGCTGTACTGTGGAAGGAGGCCATCCAGCAGGGCCTGGTTCTCCTCAGTGCTGAAGGCTGGGGCTCTCTCCACAGTACGTGCCATTGCAGGGTCCAGAGGGTGCAGATACAGCAGCAGTGTAGTGGCAGATGTCGTCCTGGAGCATGTAGTGCAGGCAAGTGAGCTCTCAGGGGAACAGCCAGCATTATATGTGTGCTGCAGAGGCAGATACTGTCCCATGTGTCCAAAGTGATAGGTCTAAGTCGTTTGCATCATCTGAATCTGGCCAATCCATGGAATTACACCACTTACACACGCCCCCAGCATCCTTCAAATGTTCAACTTCGTGACACCCATGAAATTGCAACATTGTTGTGGGTGACCAACTGAATTTACAGCATCAGACTCGTTCAAATTTTGAAAAGGCGTCCGTTGCCAGGCCAGGCCATAGCAAATGGGTGCGCACCGATCGGACCATTGCTGTTCAACGCGTACATGGGATACAACGCGTACCCGCACACATTGAATGCAATGGGCCGGCCGGGCACACCGATCGGACCATTGCTGTTCAACGCGTACATGGGATACAACGCGTACCCGCACACATTGAATGCAATGGGCCGGCCGGGCACACCGATCGGACCATTGCTGTTCAACGCGTACATGGGATACAACGCGTACCCGCACACATTGAATGCAATGGGCCGGCCGGGCACACCGATCGGACCATTGCTGTTCAACGCGTACATAGGATACAACGCGTACCCGCACACATTGAATGCAATGGGCCGGCCGGGCACACCGATCGGACCATTGCTGTTCAACGCGTACATAGGATACAACGCGTACCACGCACACATTGAATGCAATGGGCCGGCCGGGCACACCGATCGGACCATTGCTGTTCAACGCGTACATAGGATACAACGCGTACACCGCACACATTGAATGCAATGGGCCGGCCGGGCACACCGATCGGACCATTGCTGTTCAACGCGTACATGGGATACAACGCTGCACCGCACACATTGAATGCAATGGGCCGGCCGGGCACACCGATCGGACCATTGCTGTTCAATGCGTACATAGGATACAACGCGTGCACCGACACATTGAATGCAATGGGCCGGCCGGGCACACCGATCGGACCATTGCTGTTCAACGCTGCATATGGGATACAACGCATCCCCTCACACATTGAATGCAATGGGCCGGCCGGGCACACCGATCGGACCATTGCTGTTCAACGCGTACATGGGATACAACGCGTACCCGCACACATTGAATGCAATGGGCCGGCCGGGCACACCGATCGGACCATTGCTGTTCAACGCGTACATAGGATACAACGCGTACCCGCACACATTGAATGCAATGGGCCGGCCGGGCACCTCGATCGGACCATTGCTGTTCAACGCGTACATGGGATACAACGCGTACCCGCACACATTGAATGCAATGGGCCGGCCGGGCACACCGATCGGACCATTGCTGTTCAACGCGTACATGGGATACAACGCGCACCCGACACATTGAATGCAATGGGCCGGCCGGGCACACCGATCGGACCATTGCTGTTCAACGCGTACATGGGATACAACGCGCACCCGCACACATTGAATGCAATGGCCAATGTGTGCGCACAGATCGGTCCATTGCTGTCCATGGCGTATTGCCAATACAACGCGTACCAGCGCACATTGAATGCAATGGCCAATGTGTGCGCACAGATCGGTCCATTGCTGTCCAAGGTGTATTGCCAATACAACGCGTACCAGCGCACATTGAATGCAATGGCCAATGTGTGCGCACAGATCGGTCCATTGCTGTCCAAGGCGTATTGCCAATACAACGCGTACCAGCGCACATTGAATGCAATGGTCAATGTGTGCGCACAGATCGGTCCATTGCAGTCCAAGGCGTATTGCCAATACAACGCGTACCAGCGCACATTGAATGCGATGGCCAATGTGTGCGCACAGATCGGTCCATTGCTGTCCAAGGCGTATTGCCAATACAACGCATACCAGCGCACATTGAATGCAATGGCCAATGTGTGCGCACAGATCGGTCCATTGCTGTCCAAGGCGTATTGCCAATACAACGCGTACCAGCGCACATTGAATGCAATGGCCAATGTGTGCGCACAGATCGGTCCATTGCTGTCCAAGGCGTATTGCCAATACAACGCGTACCAGCGCACATTGAATGCAATGGCCAATGTGTGCGCACTGATCGGTCCATTGCTGTCCAACGCATCCCTGTACAAGTCACTGGCATATGTCACCATGCCTGTCACAGGTGAACATATGCCAGCCACATATACTTCCCAGGCAGTGAGGGGCACACCTACAACACCACAGCCTGTCCAAACTGTATCCTAGGGCATGTAAGGCTGCATTACCTATTCCGTGTATGGGGGTGAACATGTTGTTCTGTGGGTGTCACTTGGGGGCAGCCACCCCCAGGCTGTGCATGTGTTTATGGGGACAGAATCCTTGGTGTTTCGTGTACATGACCACTGTGATGTGCAACTGTTCATATCTGAGCATGTGGCATGGTCACAGTTCACGGTGGTGTATGTGTATGTCATGTCACATACCCCCTGAGTCCCATGTGGGACATTATGTTCAACCCAGGGTGACCCATTGGCACAATGTTGATGGTCCTCCACAGTCTGTGTGCATGTTGTGATTACAATGTCTCTGATTTCATGTGCACAATGGGAGGCAGTCTCCACATCCACGTTGTTTGTGCATGGACTTTGATGTTGTGCATGTGTGTGTCACAGACGTCCATGTCTGTCCTGCCGAGGCAACACGGACCACTACCTGTGGGGCTCATGGTTGTTTTGCTGTGGTGTATACATGATACACCATGTCATGCCAGTGTCCATGTGGCAATACAGAGTCCCTGGGAATCTACCTGTCGTTGAGCTGTGATGCCTGGGGCACATCAGTCCTCACATGTCACTGTGGCGTGTGTTTGTTATTTGGCAGCAGGAGATGGGTACTGGGACACGGCCTCATGGTATCCAATGGCATGACCTGGGACTTATTGATGCCACTTGTTGGACTGTGATGTTACATATTGGCCATGTATGTGCCATACATATCCGTACGGAACTGCACACATCATGTACTTGTGCCTCATTATGATGTATCATGTGATGTTGAGTGTGTTCAATGCCACATATGTGGGGTGACTGACAATCTTGCTTTCTTCACCTATGCACTGCAGGGCACCAGCAGTCCATAGACCATTCCCTGACCTGGCAACGATGGTGGAACGTGACAGCATCCGACGGTACCGCTTCACCAGGCAGCTGATTGAGGATTTGGCAGTGTGCTTGGCACCACATTTGCAACCTGGCCGTCCGTACCCTACAGCGCTGAGCCCCAAGGTGAAGGTGATGGCAGCCCTACACTTCTTTGCCACTGATACCTTTCAACACACTCTGGCGACTGCTGGTGGGATGTCACAGACCATGTTTAGCCGTGTGCTCCGGGATGTTTTGGAGGCTATGTTGATATACCTGAACCAGTACATCTATTTCCCTAGACTCCAACGACTCACTGGCGTGAAGAGTGACTTCTATGCCCTGGGGAGGATGCCGCATGTCATTGGCTCCATTGATGGGACACATGTGGCGTTGGTACCACCACAGGCCCATGAGCAGGCCTATCGTAACCGCAAACACTACCACTCGGTCAATGCACTGGTGGTCTGTCTTGCAGATATGAGCATCACACACGTGTGTGCACGTTTCCCTGGTTCTGCACACGATGCGTACGTGATGAGGAGTAGTCGCATCCCGAGGATGATGGCACAGATGCGGAACCAGCGTGCCTGGCTTGTAGGTGTGTACTGACTTTGTACCATTGTGTGTGTTCTGCTATGTAGTGTTCCACCCTCTTTTCCAACTCTGCTAATGTGCAATTGTCTGTATGTAGGTGACTCCGGATACCCCAACATGCCGTGGTTGCTGACGCCCTCAGGAACCCTGTGACACCAGCCCAGATGCGCTACAATGAGGCACATGGTCGGACCAGGAGAGTGATTGAGCGGACATTTGGTCTCCTGAAGAGCCGCTTCCGCTGCCTCGTCAAGACAGGAGGGTCCCTCCCATATGCCCCAGCAAAGGTGTGCAAGATTATCATCGTCTGCTGCATGCTCCACAACCTGGCAGTGCGGAAGGAGTTGCATCTCATCCTGGATGACAATGACCAACGTCCGCCACCTGTGGAGGATCTTGGCCTGGACCACGATGCCAGTGATGATGATGATGATGTTGAGGGTGATGTCCGCACACAGCTCATCACCAACTTCTTCAGCTGAATGTGAGTATCCAGAGATGGCATGTCAATGATGTGAGTTTGCATGATATGTGTTGGTGGTGCTCTGGTGCTGTTTGAGTGTGTCCATGGGCTACATGTCTGTATGCGTGTAGTGATGTGTCCTTGCAGGTAGTCTGTACTCCCCAACAGTGTTGACATGCTAACTTGGTTCTGGGTGGGTATCTTGTAACATGTATTGTGCATGAGTATTGCAGTTCTGTCCTGTTCTTCAGTACTTTTGACTGTGTGTCATTTCTGTCCTTCACAGGGTACTTTCAGAGTCGTTTGGTCAACTGTGATACCCAACACCGTGATTCGACTTCCCGGGTGGTAGCTGTTGTGTCCCTACAGGTGATGTGCACCACACCCATGGACTTCCTTCCTTCTACACTTGTTGACTATGTGCCCGCTGCCAGGTGGGATTACCTTGCATCTGTGGTGTTTTCAACATGTTGCAAATTTGTAATAAACCTGTGCTTCACTTTGTGATGTGCGTTGTCTGTGGTCACACATCTGACTGACATTTGCTTACTGCACCAGTGGGCTAGTTAACACAGACTGTGAATAGGTGTGGGGTCTGTGCAATGCAACGTATTTCCTGGCAACACCAGTGTAGGCGATGAGTCAGATGTCCATGGTGCGTATGTGTTGTGTAGCCCTGGTGGTGTGCCTCCCCCATATGTGTGAAGTCGCCATGACTCACATGCCGGTGTTGTACTTGCTGTAGCAGTTAGCATGCACAGTGTCATTTCCCCGATCATCATCGCAACTTCTGAGACAACATAGGAATCACAACAGAGGCAAGTATGGTGTATAAGTGAGTTTATTGACATACATGTGTGAGTATAGTGCACAGGTTGTTGGGTGCTGTACATTGTGATTGTGATCCGAAGTTCCTAGATAATTTGGAAGTCCTGGTAGCAGAAATGTCCAGAGTAAAGTCCACAGTAATCAGAGACATTGGTCCAACTTGAGCTCCCCATGTCATGTGGGAGAGTTGTGTTGCAGTCAACAGGGTGAACAGTTTGCGCACAAAGGTTATTCTCCAGAACAGGTTTTGGCTTCCTGGGGGTTGCACATGGCCATCGGTCTCTCACTTGCCCCTCCTCGAACGGCTCCTCTTCTTTGGGGGGGATCCTCAAGTGCAGGCTGCTGCGGTGCAGGGGACTCTCTGCCAGAGTCATCCTGCCTCCCTGTGGCAGTTGCAGTTGTTTCCGCAGCAGATGTTGTGGGCACACAGGGAGGTGTTGACTGGTTGCTGCTCATCTGGCGGAGGCATTGTAATATGTCCCTATGCACCGCCGTCATCTCTTGCAGTGTGTCCCACTTGGACTCCACGCGGGACATGTGTGAGTCCAAGCGGGTATGATGGGCAGCCTGCTGCTGTTTAATGTCCCTGAGGAGCCCCACTACCTGGCTGAACTCTCCGGTGCTGGACTGGTACGCATCGGCTATGCGTGCCAGTTGTGGGTCATCATGCAGTCCAGACCCCTCTGTGAGCAGCGACCTATGTCTCCCATCCCTCCCACCACCCCTGGCGACACGTGCAGTACCTGAGGTGGCAGGCACAGGTGACCCTGGGCCACCTTGTGGGTTGTTGGTGGTGGTGGTGTCCATGGCCCCACGTTGGTCCAGGGTCCCTGTGCTGGTGGTGGTGCTGCTCCTTGGTCTGTCCGTGTTGGCAGGGGTGGTATGTGTGTTGACAGTCGTTGGAGGGGTGGGTGCAGGGGGTGCAGCTGGTGGTCCTGCTGGTGCTGCATGATGACTTGCTCCGGAGGTGCCAGGTAAGTCTTCTTCATCCGAGGAGGGCAGAGGCTGTTCCACACCAGTGAGCTCCGTGTCCTCTTGAGCCTGGGACGAAGACTCCTCAGCATCTGCTGCTGTGTCCCCATCATCACCTGTTTTTGGGAGACACACACAATGTATGTTATGTTTCTGCAGGCATCAATGGTTGACACACCTGACAGTTGTGACTGTGCCTCTGGATGCGGGCCTGTACAATGCATAGTCTAAGTTGTCACAGTCAGGGGTTGATATTGGTGTAGCACATTGTCCTGCATTATTTGGGCATTTCTATGTGAATGTTGAGGTGTGTACATGGTCTGCATTGGTTGTATTTGGTTGTCATCCGCTCCTCCTTCCCACCCAGCCAGATATCCCACCATGGACCGTGCTTCCATTGCAGGGAGTACAAGTTATCTTTCAGGATGTCAGTCAGTGGTGTCCTGCTGTTGGTTGTTGCACAGTTGCCAGCAGGGCCTTGTGCTCCACACAGCAGTGCCCAGTGTCAGCCATCTTGTCAGTTGTTTTCCACTCCCTGTGATGTGCGCATGGTTCAGGGTGGTGTTGATGGGACAGTTGTGGGGGTGACCAATATCTGTGACTAGCACTCCCATCATGCTATTGCCTCCACCCCACTTCCCAGCATGCCCATACTTACTTGCTTTTGGGTGGACTTCAGTGTGTGTGAGTGTGAGAGCAATGGCAAGATGTCTGGCAGTGGTGTCCTGCTGTTGGTTGTTGCACAGTTGCCAGCAGGGCCTTGTGCTCCCCACAGCAGTGCCCAGTGTCAGCCATCTTGTCAGTTGTTTTCCACTGCCTGTGATGTGCGCATGGTTCAGGGTGGTGTTGATGGGACAGTTGTGGGGGTGACCAATATCTGTGACTAGCACTCCCATCATGCTATTGCCTCCAGTCCACTTCCCTGCATGCCCATACTTACTTGCTTTTGGGTGGACTTCAGTGTGTGTGAGTGTGAGAGCAATGGCAAGATGGCTGACAGTGGTGTCCTGCTGTTGGTTGGTGGCCAGTTCCCAGCAGGGCCTTGTGATCCCCACAACAGAGCACCAGTGTCAGACATCTTTGATGGGGCTTTCCACTCTCTGTGGGGTGTGCTTGCTTGAGTGTGAGCTTGCTGGGCCATGTGGGTGGGGGATGTTGAGCTGTGACTACCACTCCCATCATGCTATTGCCTCCACCCCCCTTCCCAGCATGCCCATGCTTCCTTCCCTTTGACTCTGCTTCCCTGTGGGGTTGTGTGCCTGTGCTGACAAGATGGCTGACAGTGTTATCCTGGGGTTAGTTTTGCTACAGGTCCCATGTGTGCCCTGTGCTTCACTCAGCATGACCCAGGATTGTGGTTCTTTGTGGGATATTTGATTGGAGTGTGGGGCAATACATTCTCCCAGGTGAGTTTTGTGGAGTTTGTGTTAGGGGTGTGTGTGAGAAACGCTGCTGGTAACTATGGTCAGGGCTGTGAGTCCTCCTTCCCACCCAGCCAGATGTCCCACCATGGACCGTGCTTCCATTGCAGGGAGTGCAAGTTGTCTTTCAGGATGTCAGTCAGTGGTGTCCTGCTGTTGTTTGGTGGGCAGTTCCCAGCATGGCCTTGTGCTCCCCACAACAGAGCACCAGTGTCAGACATCTTTGATGGGGCTTTCCACTCTCTGTGGGGTGTGCATGCTTGAGTGTGAGCTTGCTGGGCCAAGTGGGTGGGGGATGTTGAGCTGTGACTACCACTCCCATCATGCTATTGCCTCCAGCCCACTTCCCAGCATGCCCATACTTACTTGCTTTTGGGTGGACTTCAGTGTGTGTCAGTGTGAGAGCAACGGCAAGATGGCTGACAGTGGTGTCCTGCTGTTGTTTGGTGGGCAGTTCCCAGCATGGCCTTGTGCTCCCCACAACAGAGCACCAGTGTCAGACATCTTTGATGGGGCTTTCCACTCTCTGTGGGGTGTGCATGCTTGAGTGTGAGCTTGCTGGGCCATGTGGGTGGGGGATGTTGAGCTGTGACTACCACTCCCATCATGCTATTGCCTGCAGCCCACTTCCCAGCATGCCCATACTTACTTGCTTTTGGGTGGACTTCAGTGTGTGTGAGTGTGAGTGCAATGGCAAGATGGCTGGCAGTGGTGTCCTGCTGTTAGTTGGTGGGCAGTTCCCAGCATGGCCTTGTGCTCCCCACAACAGAGCACCAGTGGCAGACATCTTTGATGGGGCTTTCCACTCTCTGTGGGGTGTGCATGCTTGAGTGTGAGCTTGCTGGGCCATGTGGGTGGGGGATGTTGAGCTGTGACTACCACTCCCATCATGCTATTGCCTCCACCCCCCTTCCCAGCATGCCCATCCTTCCTTCCTTTTGACTCTGCTTCCCTGTGGGGTGGGCTGCCTGTGCTGGCAGGATGGCTGGGAGTGTTGTCCTGGCAGTTGTTTGGCTAAAGGTCCCAAGAGTGTCCCTGTGCTTCACACAGCATAACCCAGGGTGGTGGTTCTTTGTGGGATCTTGAGTTAGGATGTGAGGCATTATATTCTCCCCGGTGGGTTCTGTGGAGTTTGTGTTGAGGGGGTGTGTGAGGGGAGGTGCTTGTGACTATGGTCAGTGCTGTGAGTCCTCCTTCCCACCCAGCCAGATATCCCACCATGGACCGTGCTTCCATTGCAGGGAGTGCAAGTTGTCTTTCAGGATGTCAGTCAGTGGTGTCCTGCTGTTGGTTGTTGCACAGTTGCCAGCAGGGCCTTGTGCTCCCCACAGCAGTAGCCAGTGTCAGCCATCTTGTAGGTTGTTTTCCACTCCCTGTGATGTGCGCATGGTTCAGGGTGGTGTTGATGGGATAGTTGTGTGGGTGACCAATATCTGTGCCTACAACTCCCATCATGCTAGGCTACACTGACTTGCCCAGCATACACATATTTCCTTTCTTTCAGTGGGCTTCACTGTGTGGTGGTGTTGTAGTGGTGGCTACTTGTCTGGATGTGTTTGTCAGTTATATTTGTGCCACTGCCTAGCTGTAGTTGTAGTTGTGTTTGTACATGTGATGACACAGTTAAATGTCACTTTGTGATGGCATGTGTTGTGTTTCTCAGAGTGACATACACATTTTGGGATGATTCTGTTCTGGTTGCTGTGTATTTGCTAAGAGTGCATGGTTTGACTCTCCCTTGACAGTGATGTGTGTGTGTAGTCGCAGAATATTGTGTACATTTGTTGTGTACTCACCAGGCTCTGGGATGTTTTCTAGTCCATAGACGCTCACTGGTGGTAGGATGGCCCGCACCTTCTCCTCCCAGGGCCTGAGGTATACTGGCTTGGCAGGAGGGCCACTGCCGGTGTATTGGCTCAAGATGTAGTCCTTCTTCAGCAGCTCCTTGACCCTCCTGCGCACGTCATACCACCTGTTCTGGATGTCTGTCTTTGTGCGCAAACATGGTGATTGTGCGTTCACCCTGTCGACGATCCTCTCCCACATCTTTGTTTTCTGTGACATGGGTGTCTGTTGGACCAGTGTACCAAAGAGCTGTGGCTCTACCCTGAGGATCTCATCTACCAGGACTTCCAATTCACTATCTAGGAACTTGTGATTCTTCTTTGGGGGCATGGTGATGGGTGGTGATGGTGAGTGATGTGTGTGTTGGTGTGCAGGTGAAGGTGTGTGAGTGTGTGTTTTGCTAGGTGTATGTGAGGTTTCTATTTGTTGTGGTGCTGATGGTGTGTGGCTTGTGTGATGGATGAGCTGTGGGTGTGTGGTTGCTGTCTGTTGAGTGCTGGCAGGTAATTTGAATTTGCAAAGGATCATGGTAGGGATTTGTGTCCTTTATATGGGTGGAGTTGTGGGTGTGTCTTTGTTCCCTGCCCCTCCCCCCAGTATTTATTGGCTTTGTAATTGCTTGTTTGGCCTTTTTTGTGTATTTTCCCTTTGTACTTTTCGTGCATGTAGGAGACGTTCTTGTGACCGAGTCGGACCCTGCAGTTGTCTGGTACGGGCTCGTCCGTTTCGTTCACGCCGTGTTTGTGCTGTTTTCTATGCTGCGTACGCGTCGGTCGCGGTGTTTTGGGTTGCTTCGGCTCGCAGTTTTGTATGCGTGTCGGTCGTACGGCTTGTCCTCCGTGCGACTCGGTCGTGTTTACCACGCCTTGCATCGTATTTGGCGGGTGGGAGTCCGCGGGTACGTCTCGTTCGGTATTGTTCCGGGTGCGAGTCGGTCGGTTCGAATCGCGTGTTTTTCCGGCCGGATTGCTGTTTTCCGCGCGGCTCGGTCCTTCGGCTTGTGTTCCGTACGAGTCAGTCGGGTTTTGCTCGCTTCTCATCGTACTTGGCGGGTCGGGCTGCACGGGTACGTGTCGGTCGGGATTAATTCCGGCTCCGAATCGGTCGGTACATTTTCCGGCCGGAATCGGCCCCTTAATGTTTGAGAAGGATGCTAAATCATGATACCTTATCTACAGATTGGAATCTCTGTAAAGACACTGAAGTGGAGATTAAGAGAGAAGTTACCCTTAAAAGATTAAAAAAAGAGACACACACAAAAATATTTTTCTCCATGGAAATGAGTTAGGGTCACAAAAAAGAGAGGTGAGCGATGGATTATTAAATAAAGTTATGTTGTATGAGGAGGAAAAGTTATTACATGTTACTTTAGTAATTAAAGTATTAAGTGCAGAAAATAGATTAATTTAAAAAGCTGAGAAAGAATTATCTTTCAATTAGAAATCTTGTAAAAAAAATATAAATTCTTCTGGGCAAGGATGTTTGATACGCTATTCTACTTTTTTCAATGCTGTGAAAATTATTGTGAACATCACAACGATATTTTTGTTAAGTAGACATATATTCTTCTGTTTGTGAATTAATGGATGGCTTGGGGGAACTCTAGAGAAATGTGTATGATTAATTATGAACATCTAAATATCAGAAAATTGATTCAACACAAAATGCTATAACATGTTCATAGCCATTATATTCCCCATCCTAGTGAAGGCGTAAGTGATTTAGCCAAAACTATGGAGTTGTAGTCGATGTTTACTTTTGAAAAATGAATAGGCTATAAAAGAAATGTTGTGAGAGATCTGAAATGTCTCATGTATTGGGGATAATTTGGAATCATGTACTCCATCCATCTTGAATGACTCGCTCTTCCAAGTTTTTAATTTTGAAGGATGTATGTTTTGTCTGCTTGGTTAAGTTTTTTATGTTTTTTACGTGGATGATATATAAAATAAAGAAATGCATTTATGGATGTATATTTAAAAAAATGAAATTATAAAAAACAAAGTTACATTTGAGATTAACTCAGACTTTTATTTGAGTTCCTAAAGTATTACATTTAGTATTTTTTAATAAATGTCATTGATTTTGAAAGCAGCCCCCCACAGAGCAGAGCCCTCAGATGCAGCAGATGACATGAGGCTTCAACACTGTTTTATCTCCGATGCAGCTATTGACTGTCCTCAAACGTCCGGGGAAGCTACCTCTACTCTATGTGAGAGGGATGTGAGTCAGCCACAGTACAGAAAAGGAACCTTGAACTTAGAAATTCTTAGCAGTTTCATATGCCAACATTTGCAAGTAACAGAAGTGGGATAGGTAGATTAAGGGATTGGTAAAACAGATCTATTTGCTCAAGGGTATGGAGTGAAAGGTTGTACTGAGGGAGTTGGTCTGACAAAATGCATATTAGGGTGTTTCTGTTTAGAATGAGAAACGGTGTTTCATCTTCAGGAGGGCGACAGGCTCAAATTAGTAGGTAACAGTGAGATGAGGAAGGGATGCAGGACCAGGTCACATTTTGCATAGTTAAACAGAAGGGGGAACAGATTAAAATGATATTACAATAGTCTGCACTTTTGAGGAAGACTGAGATGTGTTCTGAAGTCTGGGGTTTGGATGGGGTAGTGGAGAACACAGTTAAGACGAAGGCCTTGACTACTGTAAATACAGACAAGCACAACTCTTCTGCACATTCTAGCAGATATCGTGGCTCTAGAACAAGGATCATGAAAAAAGACACTTGTGAGAATGAGTATGGTTTATCACATACAGGGTGATAAATGTGTGAATGATATCAAAATTTCAAAATGAAAGTAACGGGGAAATGAGCAGACAACATGGGCCTGGAATTCTCTATCTGTACTCAATATGCTTAACTTTTTTGTGGAACAGAGTTTGTGTTCAATCAACCACAGCTATGATAAGATTTTGTAAGCATGTCTGTCTCAGAAGCCTCGACCACAAACTTTGATTAAAAACACAGCCATAATAAATGCAGCAGGTGAGAAAGGAACCCAACATCCCGTGATAGCAAAACTGTTGCCACACTGAACGGCAAAACCTCATTAACACACATCCAGGCTATTTTGTCTTAGGTTTAAACCTATAAGAACTGATTGAACCCCACCAAAAGGGAAACAGTCCACATCAGTGTAAATATATAAACACTGATAACAATTAACTTTGTTATACAAGGTATCAGCAAAAAAGACTGGTCTAAGATTATTCTGCTTGAGTGATGTCACTAAAATATTGTTTCTTCTTCCTTTTGTTTCCTCCAGTTTTGTGTGAATAGAAGATGTAGGGTTTAGAAGCATGTTTTAAGTCTGACCTAATTATTGTATACACTGTAGAGAATTTGGGAATGTTAAAATCATATTTGATCTTTTGGCAGTGTTTAATTCATTCACTAACTGGTAAAATAGTTGGCTCATAGATTCTTGCCTAATATGTACTATCACTTTTACCCACAGGATGGGTAAATCATTTGATACATCAGTCCCCCTTTCAAACAACTCAGTATTGAAAGCAGACTGACTGCCAAACATCCCAGGCTTTACACATTCAATGCAAGGTATAGTGACATGTCACCATGCACATGGGATAATAGTGAAAACATGACAAGACTTTCCACATATAAACAAAAATTCATAGCTGCAATGTGTGCCATTGTTATGTGTGAAACATTCAGCTCATTTTGGCTTTTTACCCCATGTCACTTTATTTCTGGGGGTTTTGAGTCCCTAGTTCCAATGCAAACAGAAAGATTTGAAGCCCAGAATACAAAGTGATGTCTGTTAAAAGGGCTGACTTGAAGTGAGACATTTGGCATGGGGACACTTGCCAGCTATGAATGTCCATACTACAGCAACACCACCTTAATGTAGTCAGGCAAAGAGTGCAGAAAACCAGTAGCAAGCATGCGCAAAGCATCAAGTTTTAGGTACAGTATAATGCAGGGGTACAAATGAATCGTGTAATTAAAATTTTTAATTCCAGGAGAATTATATTGAACAATTTTTCAAAAAACAAAGAACAGAGAGAAAGAACCATCAGAGAATACAAGGGTCCAGTTTAAGATATACAGTTCAAGTGCGTAACATCCTGAAGTGTTGATCGTGACCTGAGGGTCCATGTTACAGAGCAAAATCCAGGAAACGGATGAGAAATAAGTGCACCCAACATATAAAGATTCAAGAAACCCAAAAGTGTATGCGATGGCGTAAAGCAAAAAGAGTAAATGAAAGGAGAAAGGAGGGGCACTAGTAGGTATAGAGACAGAGCACTTGTAACAGTTTGTAAAATACATGAAGATTGTAGCAGATACGAGTGCCGGTGCGTTCCAGGTCGTAGGATCCAATCAGACCAAGGGTTCAACCCAGGGTTTTGAAAGTAGTTGGTATCACTTTTAAGTGTCTCTCATATTTTTACCCATTTGGACAATGGAAAGGTGTATAAGAGTATAGGGGGTGGACAATAGAGAATTACGGTGGTTTGGGAGTGGCAAAATAGTTATCAAGGGAGTTCCAGATAGATGTATTGCGTTTAATCCATGGGGAGTTTTGTAACGAGGTGTTATCTGCCCCTCTCAGAAAGGAGATCCAGTTTAGCCAAGGGCGGAAGGAGGTGGCGGCACTATTCTTCCAGTTAGTTAAAATAGATTTGCAGGCAGCCGTAAGAAGTAAATCAATTAGTAGACTGTCGATGCGGGATTTGATGTTCGGATCTAAAAAACCCATGAGTAGTGTTAAAAAAGAACGCTCCAGAAGGACTCCGCAGATAGAGTGGCTAAAGTTAAACACTGAATCACAAAATGGACCAACAGCTCCACCTTAAAAGAGAAGGTGGGGAAGATCTCCCATAGGGTAATTACAGTTCCAGCAACTTGGAGTGTCTCTTAGGGAGAGTTTGTGGAGGCGTGCCGGGGTCCAAAAGGTCCTGTGCAATAGCCAGAATTTCGCCTGTGCAAGGGATGGGGATATCTTACATGAGACTACTGATCTCCAAATCTGATGCCAAGTTTGTGGCGTGATCGTTTCGTCAGGATCCCATTTAGATTGGAGTCTAAAGGATGTGGTGGAGGATTTTAGTTGTATAAGATGGTAGAGCTTGGAGGCCTGGTGGCCGGATTTATTAAAGGATAGGATGATCTTGATGAGGGAAGGGTCGTTGTTTGAAGGATTTAGTTTAGATAGAGCAACCTTAAGTTTCAAAAAATCATAAAAATCTATATTTTGCAGGTTGAAGCGCTTTTTCACTTCTCTAAAGGATAGCGGATTTTGGGAGGGCCCTAGGTCTTTCAGGAAATGAATGCCCTTAGAAGCCCAGTGAGACCAGCAGGCTGGGGAGCCTTGGATTCTGATTTTAGAGTTGTTCCATAGGGAGGTCATATTCGAGTTAGAGATCGGGATTTCTAGGATTTTATCGATTTTCAAGAGGGCCCTTTTGGTGTTGTAGAAGATGTATTTGCCCGAGGACAGGGGTTTGGGGTTGCTGAAAAGAAGAGAGAAAGAGTGGAACTCACCTAGGATCTCCCTTTCTACCGCTAGCCATGTGGGAGTATAGTCCGGAGATTGGGTGAACCAAAGTGAGCCCTGTCTGGCCAGGAAGGCGGTTTGATAGTTCTTGAAGTCCGCAAGATTAACACACCAAAGTGGACTGGGAGGCTGAAGCTTTTTTATCAAAATTCTTGGTGTTTTGTTCTGCCAAAGAAATCTATTTAATAGTTTGTCAATCTTATGTAGAAATTCCTCTGATAGGGCTAAAGGAAGCATGTTTGCAAGGTAATTGACTATGGGGGTGATCATCATTTTGATGGTCTCAACTCGGCCCCTCCACGTCAGAAATTTAGGGTTCCAGCCCTCGTGAAGGGCTTCTATCTTCTTCAAAGTAAGTGCCTCATTGTGTTTCAGGGATTCCAGTAAATCGGAGTTGAACTCCAAACCCAAGTATTTAGCAAATTTCGGTTGCCAGGTGAGACCTGTGTTGGCGAACATGGCCCTGGAGCAGAGACTATTCAGAGCAAGGATTTCAGACTTGTCTTTGTTAAGTTTGTAGTTAGAGACGTGGGCGTATTCTTCGATGGTTTGAAGTAGGGCAGGGATAGCTTGGGTAGCCATTTCAGACATTATTAAGATATCGTCAGCATATGCCGCGACTTTCACATTGAGATTATTAAAGGCGATGCCATGAATGTGGGGGTTAGATCTGATCTTGTGAAGTAAGGGTTCGAGGCTTAGGATGAATAATGAGGGGGAGAGAGGGCAGCCTTGCCTCGTTCCTCTTTGTAGGTTAAATGCAGAGGAAAGTAAACCACCTGACCTGACCCTAGCTGACGGGCCACTATACAAGGCCATGATCATTTTGGAGAAGGTAGCTCTTAAATTAAGCATCGAGGGTAACCGCTACCGTTTCAGAGGGGGCCAATTTAGCTTTTTCAATAATATGGCAGAGGAGCCGGGTGTTATCATTCGATAATCTATGTTTCATGAAGCCCACTTGGGAGTCGAGGAAGAAGAGGTTCCAGTCTTTTACAGAGAATTTTGGCGTAAATCTTTGCATCCAGGTTAATTAGGGAGATTGGTCTGTAATTTTTGACTTGAGTCGGGTCTTTCCCTTCTTTGGGGATTACAACTATAGTGGCCACACTGGTGGTGCCGGAAATGGTGCTGGAATCAGCAAAATGTTGGAAAAGGGATAGAAGAGTTGGTGTTAGTATATGGGCAAAGGATTTATAAAAATTGGCCATATAGCCATCTGGGCCGGGGGCTTTGTTAGTTTTTAGCGAGCGAATTGCTAAGTCTATCGCTTCCGAAGAGAAAGGAGAGCTTAGGCTAGCCTTTTCTTGCTCCGAAATGGACGGAAGTGGGATGTCTGTATATAGATTATATATTATATATATGTAATTACCAATTTTAAAGGTTTGTTTCACAAGGTACTGTGGTGTTGGCAAGTTTGACCACCCTACAGCGTCATATTATTCACTAAGGAGTAGGTGAACGACCCCAAACTGTTTCCAGGAATTTATTTATTGCAACATTTGAATATAGTACTTTTGAGTCCAATGTAAGATGGGTAACTCAGGCAGAGTCCTGACAGAGTGAGTGTGAGAAGTAATGAGATATGAGAGAGAGTAATGAGACGTGAGAGTGAGTGCAATTCACAGACTTTCTATGCTTAAAACAGTCTAAAAAACGTCTATTGGACACAGTAGCAATGGGAACACACTACATATCCTGCATTTCTTTTCCTTTGAATCAAATATTTGCTTTATAGCAATGACTGCAAAATAAAAACAACAATCTGTTTTATAAACACTGAAAAAATACAATTTTGGTGTATTTTGGGAGTTAAGTAGCTGAATAAACACTGATAAACATTAATTTCAAAAGGTTTGGAAAACACTGAGAAAACACCACTGAAACCCAAAAATAAAACACTAAAAACAAAATAGCATACGCACATCGCATTATCTAAGTATAGGCGCCTAGTTAAAAAAAGGCAGCAAGCCAACAGATATCAAGACCTTCAATACAGAGTAATAAAAGAATTAGAGCAGAACGTGCTGCTATCCTCTGCATATCCTGTCTCTAACTGTTTTACTGGTCACAAGGACCAGACCTATTGGAAGTTGCGCAGGCAGTAGTATTAGGATGCCTTCCTAAAGAGTTTTTAGCAGACTATATTTTCTATGTAAAAGAAGCCAAAGAAGGGCTGTAAGAAAAGGTCCTCTGCCACCCTACCTTTATTTGAAATAGAAACGGAAACAGGACTGATTGAAGTCAAAGGAGCCTTCAATATTGTACACCTTTTGTTTCTAGTCCGGGTATAATATGCTTACACTATGTACATAACTATTGGCTTTGTAAATGCATAAACTGGATGGTTCTCTGGAGCCGATGGTTCTCTGGAGCCTCAGGCAGCCTTAGGTTAGATGCAAAATTGACTTTGCAAAGATGCAACATGACACTTGCTGCTGTCAAGGAGCTTGGCAGAAGCACAATTACAATCTGTAAATGCGAAACGCGTTTCCAGTCATAAGTTTGCTTTATTATAATTGTACATTACATAAAACTTACATTTATCTGATGAGATTCTTTTGTTGCATTTTGTGTAGTCAGCTGTCCTTCAGGAGGCCTTAAAAATGAAAACAATTTAGTTAATTTGATAATGTTTCTTGCTTGTTCAACATCAAAGAGAAAGATCGAATTGAAAGTGGACTGGTTCATAACTGCCAAGTGACTCTGTGGTGTTTGTGACATTGACTTCCATTTGCACTTTTAACAGTGCGTTTATAGGTTGCCAAGTGCTGTAAAAAAGTCAGGACTGGTTAAAGATGTCACACGGTGGGAATCACTTGGAAGACCATGGAAGACACCAACATTTTTTTACATTTATTTTGCAATAAAAATAAACAGAGAAAACAAAGTCTTTGAATACTGCAAAGCAAAGAGCAAGGGAGGATGGTGAAAGCTTGCATGGATAAATATTGACATTTCTGTCATCTACACAGCAAAAGTAACATGAGGGCAATATTGTCAGATCTGGCAATTTATGTTGGCATAAATTATGGTGAAGGAAACATGCAACCAGATGGGACGGAAGAAGCCGTGTTATTTAGTACAATATTACAGAATTAGCAAATTGCAATGTCTTCTTAGGGGAGACACTGCCAACGGAAGGGAGAAAGTAGAGGTACATTAAGGCAGCAGTTTTAAGAACATTAGATTTAATAGATTTGTTTTTACCAGTTGTTGCTCAATGAACATTTGCAGCAAGCTAACATGCTAAGATTCTGTATGGTACAAAAAACAGAAATACACAGTGTAGTGTTGTGAGACTATGTGCACTAAGACCCTTGTGGTTCTGGGCAGACTCAACAGAGGAATTACCCAACTTGCTGGGAGGTGTTAAGATGTGGTTATGAATGGTTATGACATAACGAAAGTGCAGCATGTGATCATATGCTGAGGAATAAAGACCTCTCTTACAGAGCTCTGTGCATGGTGTATTTACTTGCTTGCTCTGGCGCCGGGGAGGGCGCTACAACTGACAATGTGTCCTGCAACCTGTCTCAAGGGAAGCCGTTTCACCCTCCTCTTCCGGTGGCCGCAGTGATAACAGATGCCTCCACTCTAGGGTGGGGCACTCATCTGGGACATTTGAAAGTCAAAGATCTATGGTCTCCAGAGGAAAGATTGTTCCACATCAATCTTCTGCAATTGCGGCAATATATTTGGCTCTCCAGGCCTGCCTCCCTCCGTCAAAACCTCATTGAAGGGTAATAATGGCTCTGAAGAAGATGCAGTGGAATGTAGCACCTCTGTAAGAATGTTGGACTTCAATTCAGCTTAAGTGAGAGGCAAGTCCAATATATCTACAGCTTTTCTTATCACTGCATGATAAGAAGTTACCTCTGGAGGCGCCAAACCTTTAGGAGATAGTAACTCCCACTCAGGGGAGTAACTCCCACTCAGGGTAGGTATCGAGACCACTATCTTCCTCTAATCCCTCAAAGTCCGGATCCAACTCTATAATCTCTCCTTCTTCCACACCTCCATGCTCCTCTTGATATCTCTCTTCCTCCAGCAATCTCTGAGCTTCTTACGGGATCTGATCCTTTGCGTCGGTAGTGCCAGAGACGGCGTCGATGACATCGGTACTGGTGCCAAAGGTCGATCCTAAGGTGGCAGAGTCAGTGAAGTCAGCTCCGGGCGACCCAGAGCTGGCTCTGATCCAGATGGCACCGGAGATGGCTCGTGTGACGCCAAAGAATCAAGCCCTTCCTGATATGGTAACGACGTTGACTGTCTCGGCGCCAGCGGAGGCCAGGCCACCGGATTCATGGGCATGAACGGCATAAAGGTTGCCTGCTGGTACTGAGCCGGAAATTCTCCAAGAGAATATGATAGCGGACCCATGGGGCCCACAGGAGCACCAGATGGATTCACAGCCCTCGCAAAAATGCTGAACATAGCATTAAGAAAGTTGGAAGGATCCGACCCCGGAGTCTGGAATGTCGGCTATACCGGATCGAGGGCACTGGTGCTGTATGAGGGACCACCAAATCTGGCTGCGGTACTGGCTGGCCTTGGAGCCAGAGGCAGAGTCATCGGCCTCAGAGTTGGAGGAGGAGTTGGAGGCCTCGAAGCTGAGGACAAAGCTGGAGACATCCTCGTAGATGGAGTCGGCGAGAACTCTTCTCTATGCACCCGAGGCTCTGGTTTCGTGAAAACCGATCTCGGCGAACCACCTTTCAAAGAACGACGCCGAGACCCGTGGCACCGCTTCTTCTTATGTTTCCTTTTAGAAGATCTCGAAGTGTGGGGCAACGGCAACTCTGAACGAGGTTGAGACCTCCAACAACCACTCTTCTGTCTCTTAGCTTTCGCCAAGAACAACTTTGCCTCATTTTCTTTCAAGGCTTTCGGGTTCATCTGGCGACACGATGAGCACGCTTCAAAGTCATGGTCCAACGACAAACACCATAGACAGTCCTCATGGGGGTCCGTGATGGACATCTGACCACTGCATTCCCTACATGGTTTAAAGCCCGAATTCCTCAGTGGAGACATCTTCAATAGCAACAAAGTTGCAACAACAGAATCGGAGAAATCTACTACAAAATAGAGAGCATGGAAAAAACCGCTACGAGTTCTAAGGCTGCTACATGCCGGAGAGTAGTTTTCCCTAGCCTATGAATTTCCCTTCCCATCCTATGGTCTTCAAGGTAGATGTCCACATCTGGAGCACTACACGCATGGCCGGGGGTAGGGTTGGTGGGATTTTCCCTCTGTAAAGTAAGTGCAGCATCGGTATGTCCCAAAGAACCCATTTCTCAGCATTAGCTGGGTCGCCCTGTGTGTTATGTTGTTAATAACTATTAGTTGGGAGGCCTTGTAGTAGGATTCAATGTCTGCTGCCGCAATGCTCCCTTCATAGGTGGATTTGAAACATTTGCTAAGGGCAATGCAGGGGAGGGGTCTGGTTCCATAGAAAGATCTGGAGCTTAGAGTTGTTTGAATGCAACCTTGCCATTCTAGATGATGGGGACTGGTCAAAGGTGAGAACGTCCCCGAGGTACGCAGCAATAGCTTTGCACCTTCCACTCATCCAACTTCACTATCACCTGTAAATCAAGCATTCAACTGCTACTACACAAACTAGTGACTGATATTAAAACTTGGTCCACGCTTCCGCATTTTCTTCTGGGAAGATCAGCCATTTTTAATATGGTGTCACTCCCCCGTTTTCTGTACTACTACAGAATTACCGATACCCTTTGTCTGACTCTAGTCACTGACAGTGAGGAGGACTTTGAGTAAAGTAATATAAGGGATCTAAATCCTGGAGAAGGCCAACCACCCATAGTGGTGGTAGGAAAGCCGAAACATATTGATAACAGCAGAAAGGCGGACAGGGCGCTAATTACCAAGGTACACCCTAAACCACAGTTTTTAACCCTACCAAGGGGGGCCCAGAATAAAGTAGGGAGGAAAGCCTCTTAGGTAATTAAACGTTTATTCTGCACAGTGGATCTCTTATAAAGCTGGGGTAATAACTCCATAAAACATACTTTGCTCCACCCTGAGCGTTAGCCTGAACCAGAGTGTTTTAGCACGCCCTTTGATAAATCATGCCACTAGCTTTTGGGTGCAGCAATTTTAAAACCACTTAGGGTTTCCCAGACAGGGGGTTGTCTTATTTTTTAGATTTGTTTTCTTCTTCCATATCTTTTGTATGTTAGTATATTCGTCTGGGAGGACAAGGGTAGAGTGGTACTTCTCGCCCCTTTCTTATTGTGTGCGAAGTGGTGTCAATTGACCTAGAGAAGGCTTTCAACATGGTGCACTGGTGCTAAATGAAGAAAGTTTTCCATAGAATGTAGTTGTCACCAAACATGACTGAATGGTTCATGTTGTTATGTAGTGGACAAACAGCCAGAGCGAGGATGGGACAGGTGATATTGAACACTTAAGAGGTTTAGAGAGGCACACGCCAGAGATGTCCCATATCGCCCTTATTATTTGTACTGTTGATGAATGCACAAACAAACCTAGCAAGACATATAGGAAAGGAGGTTAATATCACTATTTTGGATTAAAATCATAATTTTTCTCTACATGCTGAGGATCTCTTTTTGTACATACATGATGTAGATAATTCAATCCCTATACTGTGTAAGTTGATGGAACAATATGCCAGAGTCTCTAGCTTGAGAAGTAATTGGAAAAAGTCATGCCTGTATCCTCTAAAATAAGAGTGTTGTAACGTACTGAAATGGGAACAAAATACTTTTACGTATTTGGGGGTACAAACCTATCACTCAGCCCAAGATACCCTGAAGGGGAATGTCACAAAAGAGCACTCACTGCGAAGAAGCAATAGAGGTCTTTTTGGGCCTCACTGCCACTTTCAGTTATTGGTCAAAAAGCACTGATAAAAATAGTGGTACTGTCACGATTCTTATATTACTGGATTACTTTACTCCTGGAGATCCCCAGGAAATCATTTTGGGATATAGACAATTTGATCTTCACCCTAATTTGGGATCTGGTGCGTCTGAATTAAACTGGCTAGACTTGGCTATCATCGGATGAAGGGAGAGTGGGTCACCCGGACATTGAGAACTATTATCTAGCTGCACAACTGCAGTGGTTGAGGGGATAGCTGGTGGACCATCCTAGAGCTGAAGCATTATATGCTCAACTGTAAGAAATTGGGCTGTTGGGTGGGAGAAGTGGAAGCTCCACTCAGCCAAAAATTACAATACTTATCAGTGTGAACCCCAAAAAGTCACAAAATTAACCGGTGCTTAACCTTCTGGTAACCGGCACAAATGCAGTCAGACTTAACTTAGAGGCAATGTGTAAAGTGTTAATGTAGCACACAAACAATAATA
This sequence comes from Calotriton arnoldi, assembly GCA_963921515.1. NCBI lineage: Eukaryota > Metazoa > Chordata > Amphibia > Caudata > Salamandridae > Calotriton > Calotriton arnoldi. The sequence continues at coordinate 1,208,741 of CAWUFW010004956.1, read as the reverse complement.
AAGTGAAAACACAACACAAGCAAAATCCCAAACCAATCTAGAGAAATAGAGTTGTTTTTAATGAATAAAATGATACCAAAACAACAAAAATCAAATCATTAGAACTGGAGAGATTCAATTTTTAGGTTTTTAGTAAAAATAGTGCCTAAAAACACCAAGCGCCACTTACTGATCGTACTAGACTAGACTGGCGGAAAGTCACAAGATCAGGCCGATCACAATGGAGCACGTGCCAGATATAGGGACCAATGGTCCCACTGAAAAGTTCGCTTCAACGCCCAGCACAAGGAGTCTGTTCACGGTGGAGGAGGCCACGAGGAGCAGGTAGAGCATTGCAAATGGTGTTAGTGTTTCTGTAGCTGGAAATTAGGCCGGGCATCGTGGGCTGTTGTCCCTGTAGCACAAAGAGCAGGTCGGGTGTTGCAGATGGTCGGGCCAGGTGAGGCAGATGGTCGCTGCTGTAGCTGGTGCTCACAAGGGGCTCTCATCGCTGTAGTGCGAAGTGCACCTCTTGCGTTGCTGGTCGTCACTAGCAGTCGCTGTTGATGCAAAGAGTCGTGGTCGTCACAGGTTGCGGAGTCTTGGAACAACAGGCTCGTTCTTGGTCGTGAGGAGCCGAAACCTCAGGTTATTCACCTTTTCTTAGAGAGGAGTACACTCCAAAGCCAGCCAAAGAACCTCTTTGGGATCAGGGATGCACTCCAGCAAAGGCCGGCAGGGCTCGTGCAGTTCCAATTGCAGTTTCAGGCAGACCTAGTTGAGGTAGGTTAGCTGGGCAGTTGCAGGTAGGCCTCTGAAGCTTGTTGTGTCCCTGTAGCTCACGTAAGAGGTCAGCCAACTGACCCGTGGAGTCCCTCTGGTTAGTATGGGATGAAGCAAGTAGGTCAAACCTTCCTTCACAAACAGCAAGGTAGTCCTTCAAGCAGCATGGCAGTCCTCTGGCAGCAAGGTAGTCCTTCTATTGTAACTTCCACAATCCCAGAAGTGTTCTGGAGAGAGACTTTCAACATCCATTATTAATACCTGGTGCCAGCTTTTGTGTGGGGGGCTCCCTGCCTAACCCCCACATCCGGTTCTGGAAAGTTCTTCCCCTGATTACTTTGATTCTAGACTAAAGCATTGCACTCTACCTTGGCATGTTAGATCATTTGATGCACCACTCGCAGTTGATTCAAAACTCTGCTGCTAGACTTATTCTCTTGTTAGCATCGGATTGATTTTATAAAAAGGTCCCACTTTTAGGAGTCCAGCACACCGCAGAGCAACTGTTGCCTGCGCAACCCAAATTCACATAAAACACTTGTTCTAGTTTCAGAGTTACCCTTTATCAGATCAACATAATACAGCTGCCCTCTGTCTACCCCTAGCGCTTCCTGTGATGGAAACACCAGATATGGAACAGCCTCAAACACACCTAGAAGACTGCAGCAGTAAATCACACATGGCCCAAGGATGTATTGTCTAAGAAATGAGTCAGATGCACACACTCAAGCACAAATGCTCAGCAGAGGGTCTACATTCAGCCCAAGGACACGATAAAGCCCAAACAATGCCTAGTAGTAAGCGGCACCCTAAATTACACACGCACACAACACATCCAGCTAACTGGACCACCTCAAAATGTGACCTCCAGTTGGTATTTATGGCCCCTTCTATCAGGTTGGGATCAAGATTTCCTGCGCAAAGGCAGATGAGCTTCTCTTTATTGCACCTGCTGTACAGTATAAAGGATGCCATGTACCTAATGCAAGCTGAATTTTAGCACCCACTGTAAGAGATGTGACTGCTATTGACAGCCGTTATTGTTTAATTAAACTTAAACTGTTCCTGATTGCCAAGCCTTGCTGTTCTCCTTTTTGATAGTCAGAACTTGCTTACAACATTTGGCGAGCCAGCCAGAAGCTGATCACAGGGGATACTCAGACTGCAGCCTAGGGACAGGAGGATATAGCTCCCAGGCCCACTCTGCACGCATGTCTGAAGAAAAAGGTGTGGCAGACAAATAATTGAGCATACCAAAACACACATAATTACCAAACATAAATGACATAAGAGGGAAAGGAGGGAGGCTACTCTTCACCTCTGGACTCTGTTAGAAGAAAGGATAGTAAAGGACCCCGCAACTCAGCCCACTGTCGAGGCTTCAGCACCTCCTCCTCCATACACGGGACATGTGTGGTTACCCCTGCAACACCAGCCTTGGGGTACTGCAATCATCCCACAGTGGAAGAGGAGGAGTCACCCACTTAAAGGGGATCCCAACCGCAGTCACCCCTAACTACTTCACATAGCCTAGGCCTGCCCCCAATCCATGGCCACTCCGCACAGGAAACCAACTTGCAGCGCACCACAGGGGAGCCAGACCTCAGCCCCTCCAGATTCATATGAGGGTGGTTGGCTTTCTGGGTGATTTTTAGCCCAGCTCTAGCTCCTCGGGGTTAGAGAGCGAAGGCGTAGCTGCATGGGGCATAAGAGAAACAGGAGAAGAAACACCCAGTGGGGGGAGCACAGGAAGGTCTAGGACAAAGGTAGGCAGATCCAAACACAGGGACGTAGCTAAGAGACCCATGGAGGAGAGGAGAACTACCCATGCCCTGGAAGAAGAAGAGAGAAGTGAGGCCAGGCGCAGAGAGTGAAGAGAGTAGGAATTGGACGAAGAGAGGCTAATCACCAGCCTATGGCCAGCACGCAGCGGGCCGTCACCTATTCCCATATCCCTAAGACATAGGGCAGCAAGAAGATCAGGAGACAAGGTCATCTGATCCTTACTGAACCTCAATGCTCAGATACTGATAGCATAGGGATGTATCACCTCCCCAGAAACAGAGCTCAATGACAAAGCACGAGCATTTGGGAAGGGTAACCGCACCCCAAAGGAGATAATTACACTGGCGGAAGGAAGATTTTATGTGAACCCTTTTTGTAGTTTGCTAGCCCAATGGACAAGGGGAGAGAGCTGGTATGCTAGGCCCTGGCCACAAGAGGGGTCTTTTGAGCCAGAAGACATGGCCATGGCAGAGGATTTTTATTAGGAATGAGGAAGAAAACCTAGATTGGGACTTCCTCTACATGCAGCAATATCTCCCAAAGCGGGAAAAATGCATCAAGGACAAGCCCACCACCCCTTCAGCAGTAAGGCAATTTCCCTTACTTCAGCGGAGCACCGCAGGGATTGTTTATGTCCTTTGGGCCCAGATAGACAAAGAAGGGATTAGGACTAAGTTTCAGTCCCTACTTAAGGGAAGTGGATAACCTGCTTTGAAAAGAACACAGCAGGCATCACACTCACTATAGGGGATATTAAAAGTCTATTAAGTAGCCTAATAGGTGACCAGACTAATGGCATGTTTGCCTACCTCATATACTAGCAATAACCCTGACCAATACACAACACGATGGGGCAGTGTTTAACACATAGAGACATCAGATCTGCAGGGCTCTGAGAGAAATGTTCCCCAACCGCCCGGACATAGGGGACTGATGGCAGAGACTATTAAGCCTGGCGAAGGTATAAACCATTACCTCAGCATAATGAAGGAAAGATGGGGCCAGGAGACAGGACAGCCATGGGTTAATGCAGGCCCACAGCTCACCTTCTTCTTTAATATCCTTAAAAAGGAACTGCACACCGAAGTACAAAATGGACTAGATAACATAGGGGCATATTAGCAAGACCGGCGATAAAATTATCGCCGTTTTAGCGGCAGGAAACTGCCGCTAAACGGCGATAATGGGCTTGCTAATATGCGTTATAGAATTCAATAGAAGCCCAGGTTAGATGTGCAGGACATCTAACCTGGGCTTCTATTGGAATTCTATAACGCATATTAGCAAGCCCATTATCGCCGTTTTAGCGGCAGTTTCCTACCGCTAAAACGGCGATAATTTTATCGCCGGTCTTGCTAATATGCCCCATAGTTGGGTTGGACACAAAATCATAGCCAGAGATACAGGCCCACATCATACATTACTACAAGAAGAAAATAGAAACATACAAAGGCAGGCAAGACCATATACAAAACCTGGCCCCAGCCCAATAGCAACCCACAATACCCTCAGACGCAGAACACGTACACCCCCAGTGGGCCCCACCCTAAAGAGGGCAGCTAAGAGCCCCCTCCTCACAGCAAACACGGGTGGATGGGCGACACCCCTGGCAGGATCAGCAAGCAGCAGTGAACCCATCCCTAGCATTAGCAAAGGGTCCAGGGTTCCCCGCCGCACAAGGAGGAGCCACAGTATGCGGAGGGAGCGCACCGTTCCAGCCCCAGAACCCGCACTGGGTCCAATGAAGGCACCCAGGAAACCCCATGTGTCCAGTATTGTTGGTCACACACAGATCAGATGAGGAACCCACTGTGACGGTGGCCATCAATGACATACCTTACACCTTCCTAGTGGACACCGGGGCCACAAGATCTTGCCTCAAGGAAGGAAATGTTCCCCTATTGTAGGACACTATGGACACACAGGGGTTTTCAGGGATCATGGAAACTATTTCCTTCACTGAAATACTTGACTAAGAGATAGGTGGAAACCAACTCAAAGGTCAACTACTATATCATTCTTCATCCCCTACCAACCTTCTGGAGAGAGATAGAATGGCCAAACTAAACAATCCATTTTTCAGAGGCTGGAGCCATGACTTGCTCAATCCCTGGGGACTTTCCCTTACGACTTATGACCCTAAGACCCAACTTTGTTAAGCGTGATACAGTCCGGGCCTCACCAACAGACCAGGCCGCATTCTCCCAGGCAGTCCTGACCCTCATCGCCAATGCCCCAACACTATTAGGGAGACAAGTACAGCTGCCCAAAGAACTCTTATTCCATAGAGAATGGCACTAAGAGTGGGAGCCCCAGGAGGGGGAACTAGTGACAGCCGAGACAGTGGAGGTCAGACCCACTTACGAGTTACGACAATCAAGTCGCATGGGCATGCATCATTTTCTTAGACCCAGGTCTTCATGTACAGGACATATCAGATGAACTCTGTTCGCCCACTACTCAGAAGCCTTAACAATAGTCTTTAAAGATACCATAGCCATCAGAGCTGAACTACAGCTCAGGACCCCATGCCTGTCACCATGGCAACATCCCTCAGGGATCAAGACTTCAAACTGGTACCCCCACAGCTATGGGCAACTGGTCCACATGACGTGGAGCTCATCAACACCGCTGAATCAGTTAGGATCACATTCAGGGAAGGAGCCATCCTCCCCAGAGTAAAACAGTACCCATTGTCCAGGGAAGCAGAGGAAGACATAGCCCCACGATACATGACCTGATCGATCAGGGAGTACTCCATGCGGGGATGTCACCATGTTATACCCCAATACACCCCATGAAGAAGGCAAAGGGGGGATCTTGGCGCCTAGTACAGGACATACGCCCCCTAAATGATGTAGTGGTTCCAAAGTTCCCTGTGGGACCAGACCCCTTCATCATACTAACATCCCAACCAATGCTGTGTACTTCTCAGTCATAGATGATAAAAATGCCTTCTTCAGCATTTTGCTTCACCCTGACAGCCAGTACCTAACAGCATTCACCAAAGGTTGCCTCAAGGGTATTGTGAGTCACAAAATATCTTTAACAGGATCCTCAGGCGTGACCTGTCCATCTTCCAATGTAACAGCACCCTGTTACAGTATGCTGACGACATCCTGATATGCAGCCCCACTGAGCTGATATGCAGACAAGACACTATAGCCCTCCTCACTATGCTAGAAGAAAGAGGTTACAAGTTGGACAAGGAGAAAGTACAGTATGTACTACAGGAGGTCAGCTATTAGGGTCACTTGATCTCAGCCTCAGGAACACGGATCACACCGGAGCAAGCAAACATCATTAGAGCTATAGCACCACCCCAGACAAAGAAGGAGATGCAAATATTTGAATACAGCACCCTCGTAGCCCCCTTGCTGGCTGCAATGAAGAATGCAAAGTTCGGTGGTACCCAACTGAAATGGACCCCTGAGATGCAGGAGGCCATTGCCCGATTAAAGGAAGAAATCACGCACCCGTACTTGGGACACAAAACTATAACTAGGAGTTCTCCCTGTTCTGCTATAGCAATGGACGAGTGATGACGGCAGTACTCACCCAGAAGTACCCCGTAGGACACAAACCCATCTCGTATTACAGTAGTCAACTTGACTCTGTAATGCCAGGACATTTCCCTTACGAGCAGGCCCTGGCTGCCGCAGCCATCGCAGTGAACAATAGCACCTCCATTGTCATGGGAGTATCCCTCACACTGTACACCGAACACGCAGTGTTCGCGATCATACATAAAGGGAAAGGCACCCTGACCACCCAACGAGTCACAGTATATGAGCTCATGCTATCCAGACCAGCGCTCAACATAGTGCAGTGCCATATCGTCACCCAGCCATCTTCATTGCCCCTGAAGTACAAGAAGGACAGGAAGTCCACGACTGCCCTGTGCAGGCAGTAGATGAATCCAGCAGGGAAGAAGAAGGCCCGATCCCTAACAGCAAAGTCATGTTCGTAGATGGCTCCTCTGTCATACATCATGAAACAGGTGTTAAACACACAAGGGCAGCAGTGGTCACAGGAGATAATCGGACATCCTCAGATTCCCTGGAAATCCCAACACAGCTGACATTGCTCCCGTGCCTCTATGCACAAGCAGCCGAATTGGTGGCACACATTGAGGCCCTCACACAAGGCACAGGGGACACCATCACGGTATATTCTAACTCAGCCTATGTTACAACTACCGTACATTCCAGTATTAGCAGATGGAAGAGAAGAGGCTTCCTCAAATCTGATGGCACACCAGTAATGCACAGGGATCTGTTAGAACTCCTCATCAATGCACTGACGCTGCCAAAATGAGTAGCAGTCGTCAAGCGAACCACACATACATGAGGCCAGGACTTTATTTCCCTGGGAAACGCACTCGCTGACTGGGTCACGAAGTAGGCAGTCTACAGGACCACAGGCGCAATCCCGAGTTCCCAGTACAGAAGGCTGAGAGGAAACCTTCAGAGGACTCCGCAACACATTCCGAACTACCATACACTGAGACTGAGACAGCTAGGTTGTACCTTAGGGAAATACAGGAAGTGGCTCTCCCACATGAGCGAGAACTCTGGGAATCTAGGGGATGCACACAGACCCCCCACTATCCCATCTACAGGTACACTTCTACAGGGAAACCCGTCATGCCCCAAAGCCTATTCTACAAAGCCCTGAACCAGCTCCATCTCCACGCACACACCCCTGAAGAGAGAATGCTCGCTAACCTACAGCTAGACTGGTTTATTCCCCATGCAGGAGAAATGATATCTATGTACCTAAAGTAAAAGGTACTTACCTTCGGTAACGTAATATCTGTTAGAGACACAGTCTAGCCGCAGATTCATTAACTTTTGAATTCTCTCCAGGCGCCAGTCTGGATCCGGACATTTTTCAGCAGTACCTCTGCATTCCGGGGGACGGCGTAGTACGGTTCTGCCATGATGTCGGCTCCGGGCCTGACGTCAGTGGAGCCGTATAAGTCCCCTCCCGCGCGTGGACATCAGTTTCTTCTGTGAAACCTTCCGCGGCAGAACGCAGAACCACTAGAGAAACTGGTTGCGGAAACAACGTGCCAAAAAGATAAAAAATCTTTGAAACATTAATAAAGAAGGACATCAAATGGTATGTTAAAACCAGACATGGATTTTTAAGGAAAACCCTCAAAAGAATCAACAAAGCACAGAGTTAAATGAAATCCTACACCCTGGTGAAATACCACCATGCAAGGGAAGAAAATCTTATACTCTATAGACCATTCATCAAAAATCTTTGAAACCCGGTGCCTTGGTAAATAACCCCCATGTAAGGGAAGAAACCTTACACTCTGTAGCCCATTAATTAATGGTAATGAGTGGCATGATAATAGGAAAACAAAACCAATAATAAAAGCACCAAGCTGATTGTTGAATCACACCATTATGTGACATATTGATAGTGCCAATACCAGTTATGATGATACCAAACAAAGACTTGCAAAGAAAGAACAATTAAATCAATACTGCCCACTGGTGTCCAATCCAGTGTGAAATAGAAAACACCCCCCACCATACCGACCACACACATTTGGAAATGGACGATATGACAACATCCCAACAAAACCTATGTGGCCAAGCCAAGTGGTCTGTTGAATCCAAAAATAAGTTGAGATAGAGATCCCCGGTATATAAAACCAGTACTGAAAAAGGGAATAACCCTTACCTCATAGGTCATTCCCAGAGTGAGGAGGATGGGACGGGAGTTAATGAATCTGCAGCTAGACTGTGTCTCTACCAGACATTACTTTACCGAAGGTAAGTAACTTTTACATCTGATAGAGACATCTAGCCGCAGATTCCTTAACTTTTGAATTAAATACCATAGCTATATCCCCCTGGAGGAGGGTCTGTGAACCAATCCTACAAAAGTTCTCAAGTTGGTCATAACTAACAACTGACCAAATGTACGTAGAAATAGCAAAACAAGAGCTTGGCTCTCAATAGAATCCATGATAACTGTCACAGAACATATAAATAATAAAAACCTTTCAGGCCCGAGAGAATCGGCCCTTGAAGGAAAAGGGGGAAAATCCCCAAAAGAACCATCTGTCAGTTATCAGACATTAACCTCTATCCCCCAAGGGAATAGAAAACTCATTGACTAAAAGGGCTGAGTGCAAGACAAAAGTCATGTAACAACAATAAAGAAATATCAGGGACAAGAGCAGCCCTGATAAAATCCAAAAGAAGGACTCTCAGAACCCATTCCATTATACCGAGATGAATGAACACCAAAAGAAAGATGAACAAGAATACCTCCATGGTATTGAGAATTTGTTTGAACAAAATGACCACTCAAAGGTTACATAATGCACTGTAAAGAGGTTAAATGACACCAATAAATTTGAATTTAATATGGATATTCATCAATTATGTCAGTTGTACAAAACATTCACCACAAAGGTGTATCACCTGTACATATACATAATATATTTAAAATTGTGTCCCAATAGACTCCGAGTGGCCTGACAACACATAGAGCATTTCCGCCACACATTTACTGCAGGACCGCAGGCATCTACATGGCCTTCAGTGTCAAGGTCCGAAGTTCTGAACAAGACTCCGAACAGTGGGTACGTTCAAATTACCAAGACAAGCGAAAGAAGAAAAGGGAACGCACCTATTAGTGCCCTATCAAAACATTAAATAAGGAAAAGATGAAACATTAACAGCAAATAATATATAAAATAAATCCTTGTTAGCAACAAGAGCATGCGACAACACTTGTGAAATGAAACACAATTTGATCACAAGCCTGCCTCAAGAAATAACTGTAGGAGAGTAGGATCTGCTTTACATGTTCCAGGGAGGTGTAACCACCTCCCCAGACAGGATAGTGTGTATTGGGGCTGGGCGGGAGCACCCTCTGGTGCTTTGAAGTCCTGCACTGGGGGCACATTTGGTGTCCCTGTGCATATGCCAGTTCAAACCGGTTGCAGGGGCTACCTGCCCCTGCTCTGGTGCGAAACTGGACAAAGGGAATGGGTGTAACCACCCCTCTTCCCTGACCCTCCCACAGGTGGGTCCCCAGAGTATGTCCAACCCCCTAACTTAGTATAAGTATGGGACCCCAGTCCTTAGGACTTTAGATTACCCTGGACGAAACTCTGATGCTGAATCCTGGACCTTCGACGCTCTACTTCAAGATTAGAGGACTGAAGAATCTCCCTTGGGGTCAAGGAGTGACTCCCCTGCTTGGCAGGCACCTAAGAAGCAATTGTCCGGTCTGCATCGCTGAAGCTCCTGCTGGACGCCGAAGTCTTTGCAACACCAGAGGTGGATTTCCAGACTTCCCTGAGGCTGCCCTGAGTCCCCAGCAAAGCTGAGGCCCGTAGCTGTCGTGGGTAACGTGGAACCATGACCCCTGGACACCGAGCACATTTGCAAGTGCATCCTCTTCCTGGTCTCCCACGAAGTTGTGCTTTGGGCTCCAAGCAGCCCCCGCCTCCAGCACCGACTGCACCGAAGATCACTGGCCTCCACTCCACGAGTGTCCTGCAAGCCAGCTCCAAGTGCGTCCACTCGAGGCCCCTTCGCGGTCGCTAGTCCGTTGGCTAGTGGGCCCTCCCGAAGGCAACTCTTCTTCTGTTTGGGCTTTCCTGGTTGCTCCAGAGGTGCCCTGACTTACCCTCACTGGGTGAGTCCTCCAGACCTTGCTGGTCTGCAACATCGTCCTTTCTTTGTTTCTTCGAGACTTGCCGTTGCCAAGGCTTGTTGGGTCCAATCCGGTCGCCGACACCGCAGCAATCGACAGACGTCGTGAGACAGCTCGAATCCAGCTCATGGTTGTCGTCGACGCCTCCTGGACCTCATGGCTGAAGAGTCAAGACGACCGTCAACCTACCTGAAGCACCCGACATCGGTGGGCATCTGCTCATCGCCTTACTGGTCACTGGCTAGTGACCCAGACTCTGTCCCCTCTGCTTTCAGGTTCTTCAGATCTTCGATCCACTATTGGATCCACCTGGACACTTTTGACTTGGTCGCCAGCAGCACTTTGTAGAGGATCGCCATTGAAAACGACGACGAATCCCGACCCCGAAAGACACCTATGCACCCGGCTCCCCTGGGTGAGGTAACTCGAGTACTCCGGTGCTGCCGTGGGTATTGACTCTAGAACGACCTAGTTCTAAAGGGGTTTGCTCCAAGTCCTCCTCCAAGTGCCCTTTTTCTTTAAAACTCCAACCGCGACATTCCCCATAGAAGTCAACGGCAGCTCACGGCTGTGTTCTCACACTGCACGCGTCCCCCGTGGGTCCCCTGTGTCACTACCTTGGGTGGTTCCTTGTGGTCCAAGCATTTCTACAGGCTCTAGGCCTTGTGTCTAGCTCAGTCGTGGTTCTTATACCACTTTATTGGTATATGGTTTGGTACGCCCGTAGGGCTCAAACGTGTATTTGTGCTATTACTGTTGATAACTGACTTGTAACTTATGTACTTCGAACTCTAGCCTCATAAAGGGACTAGAGGGGTGTGTTTAAGACTAAATACATATATTTTATATATATACCTGGTGTGGTTTCATTTGGTCACTCAAGAGATTATAGACTGGAAAAACAAGCTGCTTTACATTCCATCAAGACTTAGTCTGAAGGCTGCTCTCCATAGCTACCACTAGGATAGCTTTCAATAAAGGTTGTCTTTAACCCATCTCCAATAAGGGGTTGTTTGGACTGGTGCAAGGTGCCCACTATAATTAGTGGACAGCATATACCAGGCCAACTTCTCACAATAACAGCCATGAATCGCAAGGACTTGTAAAGCACAGTGAAAATAGACACAAACCCAAAAAGACAGGTAGAATATACCCTCTACACAGATGCAAAAAGCATTGTGGGCGAATAACAAGAGCTTCTTATAATGCCTAAATACTCTGTAAATTGAATGACAGAAAACAGGTAAGGAAACTGCAGCTAGAAGTCTCCATCAGTATGTTCCCGACACTACCTATCACACAGAGTAAGATACAGAGTTCACCCCATATACTCAAGGAATAAACAAATGAAATACCTATCCCTTCCACAGTGGTGAAGGCAACTAACGTCAGTCTTCCAAAGAATACACCATAAACTCTGAGTTTATTCTCAGAATTTTCCAAAAAGCGAAGCACATATAATAAAAATGTAGATATGCAGTCTACCCAGAAGGAGAAGACAACCTACAACATAAAAACACATAGTCCAAGAGGACTTTAATGAAGGATGACCACAAGAACATGTACTCAAAAGAATACAAAACGTAGGCCCTGAATATTGCCATAATAAATATACATACTACAAAATTAGTGAGGACATCCCACGTTGATCACGCTAACGAGTAAAGACCAGAGCGTCCCTATATACCAAACTTAACACTGGCATACTAACATGTCCCTATGAGAGACAACGAAAGGTTGAAAATATGCTCATTTTAACATACTGAACTGCTTTAAAGAAGCCTGCATCAGAAAATCTTCCATACAAGAAGACACATCCCTTGACAATAACCTCTTGAGCACAAAGCTCATCCTCGGAGGCCAAGGGAAACCTCCTTTGTTATCTAAATCAATACCAGCCTAATAAAAGGAAAAAATTAGGACTGAGAATAAAACATCTGCTCTAACAGGACACCAAGTGGTCAAACCAATAACGAATACATAAAATGCCCTAACAACGCTTACTCGCTTTGAAATAAAACCTACATCTCAAGTATGAGAACAAACAACAAAAAGCTATGACTCTGAAGACCTCTGTCTTCCATGGAAGCGTCTTAACGCAGCATCAGCTTGACTCCCAAAAATATGGGCACCATCGAATGGCAGGTCAACAAAAATTGACTGGACGGCCTCCGAGAAACCCAAAGTTGCCAACCAAGCTCTATGCCTTAATGCCACTGCCGATGTCATTGCGCGACCTACAGAGTCCTTGCTGTCCATACCACACCTTATGGTAAGCCTAGCAGTCCTGTTGACCATCTTTAATCAAATCACCAATCTCCGAGCTCGCATTATCCGGAAGAGATGGTAACAAATTCTGTAGCGAATCCCATAAAGCATGGGAATCGCGCCCCAACACACAAGATGCATTTGCGGATCTCAAGGCTGAACTTGCCGAATAAAGATGTGTTTACCACATGCATCACGATTCCTAGACTCCTTACCCACTGGATTTTTAGGAACAGAATCTACACCCTGCGAAGAAGTCGCAACCAGGTGGAAGGGTGTCTATGAAGACAAACTGGGTGCCCAGGTGCAGGCAGGTATCTACGTGCAATATCTCGTTCCACAGAGGCCCCCGACTCAGACTTAGCCCAAGAACCTTATAAAATATCAAAAAGGGCATTCCCAAATGGAAGAACAGGTTCTTCCCCTGTCTGTCCCTAAAAAAAAAGGACCTCAATCAAAGGGTCTGTGAACCTTTGCACCATAGGAAGCAACAAGTTTAACTGTAGCCACTTTCTTAGCATGTCTGCAAAGGAGGAACTTGCTTCCGTAGCAAGGCCAGGAGGAGAAAGCAACCCTGAAGCTGGAGATGAATCCAGGCCACTAACCTCTCCCAGAGCAGACAACCAGCTCTCCTCCATCTGAGGCCCATTATTGTTATAAATGGGCTGAAAGAGCCCTGCATCAATCGACACAGGCTATCTTTCAACAACCTCTTCCTGAGAAGGAATCAAAACCTGCATATTCCCCTCAGCCTGAAAAGTCGACTCCGCATCTGACGTCGTACGACCCCTACATGGAGGAGGAGAAGCGACTTCAACCTACGCCGCTGACGTCAGTGTCGGAGTCGGCTGAGCGAAGTCGGCATTGTAGGTCAAGATCCCGAAGGACTGTGGACCTGTGCCAAAGCGGGGCGAACAGACATCGACCAGCGCCCACTTATCTCCTTGGGGCCTAAAGGAGCTCCAGAGGTAGATGGGGTCCCAAAGATAAAGTGCAAGGAATTACGATATTCCTTCATCTGAGCCATCGACGCACCGGCTCCCGGAAACACGGCCTACTCAACCGTCTGTCGGGAGGAGCCATGGGAGACAGAGTCCCCACATGGTGAAGCCCAAGAATGCTGCGATTTCAACAGCCTCTTACCTATTGACTTCCCTGGAGAACAACATCCTCCAGACCGGCTTCGGCTCCTAGATCAACCTCGCTTTTCTTGGACGACAAAGACCGAGGCTGATAAGCCTCAGAGGATCATGACACAAGCGTTGCCATTAACTTCAAACGTCGTCCTTTAACGACTTCGGTTTTAGCTTCTGGCAGGAGCCATAATCTTCGGCGTCATGGTGCTCGACTAAACACCACATACAAATTGTATGCAGGTCCATATCCAACATATGTGGGTTGCAAGACCCACAAGGTTTGAAACCTGTAGACATCAGTCAAAGGCACACTGTTCCACTGACACAAAGTGTCGAAGCAGGTCAGGAAAAAATCGACCCGAGTAACTGCTTCTCCAGGTCCGTGTTACAGTGCGGAAAAGAAGAAACTGACTTCCACTCAGGACCGGAGCCGACGTCATTGGGGAGCGGTATGACGGCATCCCCCAGTGCGCAGCGGTAGTGCTGAAAAACTTCCAGATCTAAACTGGCGCCCGGGGAGAATTCAAAAGTTAAGGAATCTGCGGCTAGATGTCTCTATCAGATTGAGTGCACAGTATGTTAGCTGTACTCACCTAATCCCACACTGAAGGTCATAACCTCATCTATCCCGAGACCTTCTGGGCCATTTCAGGCACTACACACAGACTGGATCAGCATGATTGACTGATGTGCCACTGACCAATATCAAATTGTGTTGGTCTGTCCCTACTCTAGGTTGATAAAAGCTGGCCCCTGCACACGCTGCAACACTAAAGCCGCAGCTACCTTTCTGGTTTGAGAAGTCATACCGCCATTCAGGTGAGGGGTACCAGATGTCGTCCGATCAGACAATGGGCGACATCTGTAGCCTGATGAGCATAACCCACAAGCTGGTCTCAGCATACCACCCCCAAAGCAATGGCATAGTGGAACACCTCAACGGACTGCTAAAAAAGAGGCTCCGCAAACTGTGCACCACCATGGGTAAGAAATGGCTGCATTGCTTGCCCCTAGCCCTCTAAGGAACACCCCACCCAGAGACCACCACTTGACCTCCCCATTAGCTAGTTAGCTAGTCACTGGTAGGTTAATTTGAATACAAATACCTCAGAGCAGAACCAAACTAAGCACAGAGTACAGCTCTGAGGCCCTAGCTAATGAAATGCATATATATATATATATTCACTGAAAAAACCATAGGTTTTAGGGACAGTTATAGTTACTTGGACATTGCACTCGTACAAAACCCGTGAAATTCCCCCGTTATAGTTAGTTCAGCTAACTATAACTCGCGCCCGCAATGCACTGCTGATGACGTCACATATTACATCACTCATGACATGGTCAGTGACATCACTGATGACATCACTGATGACATCTCAAATGACATCACTGATGACATCATCCAGTGACTGTGTGTTTCTCTAAAGTTTAAATATTTTTAATATATATAGGAAAAGACGTATTGAAGAATGAGTGGGTGTGTAAGTGTCTGTATGGATGATTTAGTAGGTGCGTGACTGACTGTATAAGTGAGTGATTTAACGTATCGTACTGAATGCATGGGTTAGTGACTAAACTGGGTGAATGTCTGTATCCGTCTGTCTGTTGCTGTGTAAGTGGCTGCATGTGTTTGTGAATAGCTACATGAGTGTCTATTTGAGTTATTGAATGCTTGTGTGAGTATCTGTATGGGTGCCTGAGTGTTTGTGTGGGAGGGTGTGTGCGACTCTGTGCATAGATGTGTGAGTGGGTGATTCACTGGGTGGATGGTTTCAAGAGTGCATCTGTGATAGACTTTATGGGTGGGTAAGTGTGTGTAAGAGTGTGTTAGTGAGTGAATGTATGTCCCAGTGGTACATGTGTGAGTAACTACATATGTGAAAGGCAGTATATATGTGTGTTGGAGTATATAAATAGCTATAAGCTGAGAGTGACTGATTGTGATAGTGGCTGTATGGATGAGTGTGTGCTTGTATCAGTGATTGTATAAGAGCGTAAGAATGTGCTAGTATTTGTATGAGTAAGTGGGGTGGTGTGTGTATAACTGTATAGGTGAGTAAATGGTAGTGTGTTTAATTATTTGCATGACTGACTAGGTGTGTGAGTACCTCTATGGATGAGTGGCGGTGTTTGAGTGTCTATATAGGAGTATGAGTGCATATGATAGTCCTGTACTGAGTGACCGTAAGTATGAGTGACTGTACGGGTGAGTGAGTGGATGTGTGTGTGTGTAGACCTAAGAATCAGTGAGTGGGTATGTAGTTATTGGTGTTGGAGTGTCTATGGTTTTGCGAATGGCAGTCTGTAATTTAGAGTGGGTGTATCAAAGGTTATATTAGGGTGTGAGGAGGTGCATCAGATTATCACGTGGATGATGTCATCAGTGATGTCATTTGAGATGTCATCAGTGATGTCATCAGTGATGTCACTGACCATGTCATGAGTGATGTAATATGTGACGTCATCAGCAGTGCATTCCGAGGCGCGAGTTATAGTTAGCTGAACTAACTATAACGGGGGAATTTCACGGGTTTTGTACGAGTGCAATGTCCAAGTAACTATAACTGTCCCTAAAACCTATGGTTTTTTCAGTGAATTTCAAAGGTTTTTTAAATGCTAATTTGTAACTATAACGTGTCTGAAACCTATGGTTTTTTCAGTGAATTTCAAAGGTTTTTTAAATGCTAATTTGTAACTATAACGTGTCTGAAACCTATGGTTTTTTCAGTGAATTTCAAAGGTTTTTTAAATGCTAATTTCTAACTATAACGTGCCTGAAACCTACGTTTTTTTTGTGAATTTCAAAGGTTTTGTAAATGACAATTTTTAAATGTATTAATTGTTATATTAATTTTTTTCATACTGATTTACTACATTTTTAGAATTTTTTTTTACATATTTTATTTTTTAAATTACATTGTAATTACATTATACATTACATTACAAAAAATACTTTCTCTTAATGAATTACTTTAGTTTAAATACTTTGCAGATAGGCAATACACTTTTAAGTACAGTAGTTACAGTTGTTGCAATGGGCAACACATTTTCAAACACAATGCAACATTCAGCTCAATGTGAATTTCTAGTTAAATGCAATTAGTTACTTTATGGATTACTTTTAGTAACCACAGGACTGGATCCTAGATTCAGTCCTGGTACATCTCCTGTAAACAGTTGAGTAAAAGCGTTTTGGTTACAGTCGTGATTTTTAAGGAATATTATTGTATTTTAAAAGTTGACACTTTGAAACTTTTTCTCATAGAATCACCAATGTTATCCTATGGAAGGAAATTCACTTAGCAGGTAAAAACTGTTATCGTTACTTTTTCTTACTCAGTGTTGGATCCTGGATCCAGCACTGGTGCATCTCCTGTAAACAGTTGAAAGAATGCGTTTAAGTCATACAGGCGATTTTTAAGGAATATTTGTAGTTTGTGAAAATCAACACTTTGAAACTTTTTTGCTGAAAACCAGTCAATGTTAGCCTATGAAGGAAATTCAAGTTACCGGTAAGTACGGTTAAAATTACTTTTGAGGATCTGTACTGGGCTGAAACATGCAGCACTGAGGTCTCTCCTGATAACAGGTGAGTAAATCGGAATTCGTATTTCGGCTGATTTTAGAGGAATATTTTAAAGTTCCAAAACTCCACACTTAGAAGAATTTCCAAGTGAAACCAGTCAATGTTAGCCTATGGAAGGAAATTCAAGTTACTGGTAAGTACGGTTAAAATTACTTTTCAGGACCAGTACTGGGCTGAAAGATGCAGCACTGAGGTCTCTCCTGATAACAGGTGAGTAAATCGGAATTCGTATTTCGGCTGATTTTAGAGGAATATTTTAAAGTTCCAAAACTCCACACTTAGAAGAATTTCCAAGTGAAACCAGTCAATGTTAGCCTATGGAAGGAAATTCAAGTTACTGGTAAGTACGGTTAAAATTACTTTTCAGGACCAGTACTGGGCTGAAAGATGCAGCACTGAGGTCTCTCCTGATAACAGGTGAGTAAATCGGAATTCGTATTTCGGCTGATTTTAGAGGAATATTTTAAAGTTCCAAAACTCCACACTTAGAAGAATTTCCAAGTGAAACCAGTCAATGTTAGCCTATGAAGGAAATTCAAGTTACCGGTAAGTACGGTTAAAATTACTTTTCAGGATCAGTACTGGGCTGAAAGATGCAGCACTGAGGTCTCTCCTGATAACAGGTGAGTAAATCGGAATTCGTATTTCGGCTGATTTTAGAGGAATATTTTAAAGTTCCAAAACTCCACACTTAGAAGAATTTCCAAGTGAAACCAGTCAATGTTAGCCTATGAAGGAAATTCAAGTTACCGGTAAGTACGGTTAAAATTACTTTTCAGGATCAGTACTGGGCTTAAAGATGCAGCACTGAGGTCTCTCCTGATAACAGGTGAGTAAATAGGAATTCGTATTTCGGCTGATTTTAGAGGAATATTTTAAAGTTCCAAAACTCCACACTTAGAAGAATTTCCAAGTGAAACCAGTCAATGTTAGCCTATGAAGGAAATTCAAGTTACCGGTAAGTACGGTTAAAATTACTTTTCAGGATCAGTACTGGGCTTAAGTCCCCTTGAATCCTGAGGGTCCCTAGGGGCCAACTAGACCACCAGGAACCTCCAATATGCGCCAGGGGGCTGCGTTGCAGAGACGTGTAGAGAGGCCACACCCCTTTTACACCTCTCTGCAACGCAGCTCTGTGGCGCATTCTGGATGTACCTGTTGGGCTAGTTGGCCCTCAGGGACCCTCAGGATTGAAGGGGATTTAATTCCCCATCTTAAAACGCGCCACGGGGCCTGTTTGCACACATGTCACCTGAAGCCCCGCCCCTCCCTTCACCACTGTGCAAACGCGCCCCGTGGCGCGTTTTAAGTTGGGGGATTAAGTCCCTTGAATCCTGAGGGTCCCCGGAGTCCAACTAGCCCACCATATACCTCCAAAGCGCCACAGAGCTGCGTTGCAGAGAGGTGTAAAAGGGGTGTGGCCTCTCTACACGTCTCTGCAAGGCAGCCCCTGGCGCATACTGGAGGTTCCTGGTGGGCTAGTTGGCCCCCAGGGACCCCCAGTATTCAAGGTGAATTTAGTCCTCTTCTGCAAACGCGCCAGGGGCGCGTTTGCAGAGTGGTGAAGCAGGGGGCGGGGCCTGCGGGCCCAATCGTTTTTTTTGTCCTCTGAAGGGGGCTGTGTGGCCCCCTTCCTTTTTTTCTTTTTGGGCCCTGGGGACCCCATCCCCCAGGGCCTTACCCCTTTTTAAATTACCAAAAAAAAACGGGAAGGGGGCCGCGTGGCCCCCTTCCCTGGGCCTGTATTTTCCCCGGGGACCCCATCCCCGGGGCATGGCCTCTATATTTATTTTTTGAGGGGGCAGCGTGGCCCCCTCCTCTGGCCATTTTAAGGCCCCGGGGACCCCATCTCCCGGGCCGGCCTTTCCATTTAAAAAAAAAAAAAAATCTCTTTTTTGGGGAGGGGGGCCGCGTGGCCACTACTTGCCCCGGGGACCCCATCCCCCGGGCTGGCTCCTTCTCCGTTGGGGACTGTGGGGGTCCCCAATCCCTCCACAGTCCCGCCGGCTCCCCACGTCCCTTGGGAGCCGGCATTGCTAGTCTCCACATGGGGAGCAGCTAACATGCTGCTCCCCATGTGGAAAAGCAATCGCTTTGGATATTGGAAGAGAGAGCAGGTTTCCCTGCCTCTCTTCCAATATCCAAAGCAGTTTGTTATGGCAGGACGGGAGCCGCGAGGCTCCCGTCCTGCCATAGCAAACTACAGTGTCCCGGGTAGGCACCCCGGGACACTGCAGGAGCCGGCCCTGGGGGTGGTGGTCCCCAGGGCCATCAGGGCTCCAGGAGGGGGCCGCGCGGCCCCCTCCCATTCAGTACACAGCCCCGGGAGGTGGTGGTCCCTGGGCTCTGGGGTCCGTAACGGACCCCCATATTAAAATGTTTAGTGCCCCGGGAGGTGGCGGTCTCGGGCGTGTGGGGGCTGGAGCCCCCCACACAGGTTTTATAATGTATAAAAAAGCCCCGGGAGGTGGTGGTCTCGGGGCTGCGGGAGGGCTCAGAGCCCTCCCGCACCATTTTTATAAAAAGCCCCGGGGGTGGCGGTCCTCGGGCTTGGGGGCCCTTGAGGCCCCCACACATTAAATTATCCCCCCACCATGCCCCCGGGACTTGGGCCACCCGGGGCCACTAACATCGAAGCGCGGAGACCGAGCTTCGATTTTTTTTTTTTCGGCAGGATTTGCGCATCCTGAGCGCATCCTGCCGATTTAAATTTTTTTTTTATTTTTTTTTGCCCAGAGGGTCCTTGTGGGACCCCCTGAGCAAAACCTAGGGGGTCAGGGTGTTTCTACCCTGCTCCCTTTGTGCGCTTTGCGCACTTAGTTTCTGTCCCTCGGTTCTACCGAGGATAAAATGGCTGCCAACATTTCCTGAATCGGAATGTTGACAGCCAGCTGACAGCCAATTAACATGCAGCTCGTGATCTGGACGGTGCGCGCAGGGTGCGCTGAGGGTACGCGGACCCTACTCGGCCATAGATATCACTAACTTTTTACTTTTCATTTTCTCAGCAACTACTGAACGGATTTACACCATTTAACAAAAGGGTTCTTTCTGAACCAAGAACTACCTCTTTGCCAAATTTGGTGTAATTCCGTTCAGCAGTTCGGGCTGTAGCCGTGTCTAAAGTTTCCTATGGAAAAGTGCATGGGGAAAACGCGTTTGGGACCCCCTTTTTCTCGGCCCCGCTGACGAATCCCCCGAGACTTTCAGGGTAGGAGCGGACCGGAGCGGGCCACAAAGTTTGAAAATTTCGCGAAGATACGTCAACCGGCAAGAGAGTTATTTCAAATAGAATGTCGCGGATTTCCTATGGATAATAGGTTGTAACTATAACTATCTACTGGCGACCGCCAGTAGATAATATATATATATATAAATATATATATATATATATATATATATATATATATATATATATATATATATATGAATTGACCAAAGCTTGCAAATTCCTCTCTAAACAGGTTACCAAAGGAAGGAGGAGAGCACCTCCATTTACTTACCCTACCTCATCTCGCAGCCCGGTGGCAGAGTCCTAATCCGCAACATCCATCACAGATGGAGAGACAGCAAGTTTGAAGGGCCTGTCAATGTAATCTTTTCAACTCGTACACCTGTCAAAGTCAAAGGGTCATGGATACACCTCTTGAACATTCGCTTGGGCCCATCACTACCACAACCACCAAAGGAGTCACCATCACAGACTTTTCCAGCATGAACTATGAGCACTTTGGGGACTGAAGTGCCCATAGGGCTTCCCCCGGACGTTGCGAACACTTTGTCGATAGGAGTGCCCATAGGGCTCCCCACGGACTTTAAGTAGATTTTTTCAGGCCCTCACTGCAAACATGCATCGATGTATTGGCTTTTGCCCTATGTGCTTTGTTGTTTTATCAGCTGTGTATAACCGACCAGGAACAGATCAAGTTTCAGCCAAGGTCACCAGGTAAAGTGGTCCAGCATGAGTCCCGGGATCTAACAGATTTAACATACAACTTCACCGCACACAACAACTGCATCCTACATGCATTACACAGTGCACTACTACACAACACCAGGCATCAGCACATGACCTCAGTGGGAAGCCAAATATCTTCAACTCCTGCTACATTTGCTTATTGCCAATGCAGTAGTTACAGAAAGACTATACCTGTCTCAGGAGGTACCACCCAGCAAAACCTTGTGCCTCATACACTTGTATCTATGCCGAACAAGAGCCAAACTCCAGCCCAACATTATAACACCAAGTCCTTTACGTCCCGACAGAGCAAGATGAGATCCAGTCCAAGCTAGACAAGCTCAAGAAAAGGGGCCAGACATGGTATTGGAACACAGGGCCTAAACCCAGCCCCCACAAGGGTTTTTTGGAGGTCACCAAGCCCTCAGCCCAGTGCAATGACGTGTCGACACAAGTACCAACCTGTGGACCAAGGCTAGCCCTTAGTGTAACTGGAGCAGTATTTATGAACAATAAGTGGAACCCCAAAGTTCAGTTCACCTGCAGGGCCATCAATTTGGGGAACAGAAGTAACAATGGGTTCATTGGGGGCGGGTTGAATGACACCCTACTGGGGCAATGTCAAGACACCTGTGTAGGAATGTGGGTTTCTGTTGCAGTAACCCCCCACTTTTTGCCTGATTCTGATGCAACTTTGACTGAATGCGCACTGGATTCCTGCTAACCAGGTTCCCAATGCCTGTGTTCTTTCCCAAAAAGGTACCTTTGTGTCCCCAATTGGCACACATATATGCCCCTTCTAAAAGTACCAGTTATATCAAGGGCCTTGTGACAAGAGAGGGTCTCTAAAGGCGGCAGCATGTATTGTACCACCCACTGAGACCCCTCATCAAACCCATAGACCCTGCTATTGCAGACTGTGTGTTTTGGTGCATCTAACACTGAAGATGCGACATGGCACACATCCCTGTGCGCCATGCCTACAAAACACTGCCTGTGGCATAGGTAAGTCACCCCTCTAGCATGGCCTGACAGCCCTAAGGCAGGGTGCGCTATACCACAGGTGAGGGTATAGCTGCATGAGCAATATGCCCCTACAGTGCCTTAGCCCATTCTCAAACATTGCAGCGAAGCCATATTGAGTATATGGGCTGGGAGTTTGTCTTTACAGACTCCACAGCTCCATGATGGCTTTACTGAATGCTGGAAAGTTTGGCATCAACCGTCTAAGCATAATAACATTGATGCCAGTGTTGGATTTATTATACAATACACTCAGAGGGCATCTTAAAGATGCCCCCTGAAAAACGACTAATTCTCCAGTGTGTAGCTGACTGGTCTGCCCCAGCCTGCCACTTCCAGACATGTTTCTGACCCCCTGAGGAGGGAGCTTTGTGCTCTCATGGGTCAGAAACAAAGCTTGCTCTGGGTAGAGGTGCTTCACACCTACCCCCAAACAGGAACAGCATTCAAGGGTGGTGAGCCTCAAAGGCTTCCTTCCCTTTGTTATGCTAGCCAGGTCCTCTCCAGCTAGTGAAGATGCCTGCCCCCCTGACCATGCCCCACTTTTGGCGGCAAGGTCGGTGGGAAAATTAGTAGTCAAGAGAGGTGTGTACCCTCTGAGCCAGGACCACCCCAATGTGTCCTGAGCTGAAGTGACCCCCTCCTTAGAAAATCCTCCATATTGGATGGTAGGATTTTAGCCAATAGGGTTAGGGGATGCCCCCTCCCCAAAGGGAGGGAACAGACAAAGGGTGTAGTCACCCTAAAGGTTATTAGCCAATTGGCTACTAACTGCCAGTGCCTGTAACACCCCTAAATTGATTATTTAGGGGTGTTATAGGGATTCTGCACACACAGAGCTATGCACAGGATAATAGGACCTCGGAATATAGTGGTGAGCCAACCATAAACCTTAGCACCTAAAACCCCAACCCAACTAGCCTTAGCGTCCCATTAGCAACAATGTACCAATGATTAGACAACCCAGAACACGGTATCTCTCTCTCAGAACTCGCAGAGGCAAGAACACTCTTTCGTCACACTCGTACCTGTCCACAACGTGCGTAAGAAGAGACACTGTATAGGTTAAAATGTTTATTTCAACTTACGTGCTCTAAGATACAGTACACGTGTCAGTACTATTAGCATAATGCATATGAATAATATAATCAGCATGGTTACAACTCCATAGAATACAAACGGGGAAAGCATCTCATAAAGCAGTGGATATATGTCTAACTAACATTACCACTCTCCCCGTGCTGGAAGCTAGTTTATTATAAAAATAGAAGACCTCTGGGCTTTGACTAGCGAACCCCCATACCTCAGTCTCTAGATGCAAAACTACATCAGCAGACAATCACAGCTCTTCTCCCTGGAAAGGTTGTCTCCAAGTGTGTCTAGAGCGGGCAAACCG
Source organism: Calotriton arnoldi (assembly GCA_963921515.1). Classification (NCBI taxonomy): domain Eukaryota; kingdom Metazoa; phylum Chordata; class Amphibia; order Caudata; family Salamandridae; genus Calotriton; species Calotriton arnoldi. The sequence goes on along the minus strand of CAWUFW010004956.1, from coordinate 1,185,132 downwards.
CAATATTAAATGCACACTAATTTCTCCATGGCAGCTGTACCTAGTGTTATGTCTAAGTGCGAGGGACTGGCCAAATCAGCAAGAACAAGGAAACGTTGTTATTCGACCTTGTACATGTTGTGCAGACTGAGCCCAAAGTGAACAGGAGAAAAGGTGAAAGATAGAAAATGCAGACAGTGCTAAAATAACTTGGCAAGAGCAGAGGTCGATAGAACAACGGCTCAGAGTAACGTGTGTAAAGAAAAGCATCATGGCAGCCAGGCCCAAGACAACTTAGCAATGCAGGCCAGGGCCAGGAAGCCACAAGACACAAGACACACTCCCCTGGACAGTCCATCGGCCAAGACAAAGGACGAAGACTGAGTTCAAATGGGCCGAGCAGAACAAAAACGTCTGTAGGTTACGCAGTCACCATGAGGGAGAGGTGTAGTACTTGAAATTTTGGCTTCGTGTCATAAGCATCGTCGAATCATGACGATTTTGGTATCAGCAGAACGACAATGACGAACATACTATATCCAGGCAATTTCGGCGTGTTCGAATGGCTGGATCACCTTCAAATCAGGGATTTCGTCCTGAACCCTCGGGTTCCATTTTGTGCATGGCAGCCATTTTAAGTGGTTGCCCTCACATAGGCTGATAACTAAGGCCAAAACGAGTCTGAAGGACACGTACACCTTTGTTGACTTTTGTGTGACCTGGGCAAGCTGACTCCACTGCCTGAAGCCAAACCTGTTCGACCAGTTCCTTTCCCAGTGACCGATCAAGATTAGTATCAAGGCACAGCAAACCATAAACCTTTCATCACATTCAAACCACTCCTAATCTCTCACACACCTGTCTATGTTTCTTTCTTTATGACTTGCTTTACGAGGAGGAGGTGCCCGATTTTATTAGGGGTCCATCTGATATCTGATGAGAATGTCGGGCCTTGCCGGGAAATTGGTCTTGGGATGGACAAACTGAAAATGGGCTTGTCATCATGACTCTGCTTTTTCAATGTTGTAAATATCTGAATGGTAAACTGTAAAGAAGGAATGTTAGGTATTTTGCATGCTTGCACAAGCTAGGACTGCCCCTTACTTGTATGCTGAAGTTTGTAACCCTGAGAGCATATAAAAGGCCTCTGTTCTTTGTATTCCTGAGACTGCCTCATACAGTTGCTACGGCTTCTGTGTGACGTGGCCTCACTTATGTAAGTTTAATAAAGATGTCTTTTCATATTTCAGCTTCTGTAAAGTTCTTTATATTAATAAGATCCCTGAGTTGAAGATTAGAATTACTTCAAATGGCGCAGCCAACGCGGGGCCTCATCAGAGAAGTGGCTTTCTGTGGGAGATCTTGTCAGGAGACTGAAATCTACTGAGGAGGACAGAACAAGATTCTACTAAGGAGGTACTCTGTGCACAAGGATTCTGGAGATTCTTTGTTTCTGCAGCCCAGTACATTTCTGATCTTCCTGATTTTTGATCCTCCACATGACGTCACTCCTGACTGAGAACCTTTTGGCGTGAGTATTCTAAAAGACCGTTAGGTCATGTAGAACTTGACAGATAGAATTTGGATAACCTTTTGATTAGTAAAAGTAAGAGTTAAGTATAAGTGGGTCGCTCCCAGTCGTTTGTTCTTTGGTTCCTTGGTTCCTTTGAGTCTTAGTTTGATTGGTTCTTAGTTTGTTTGGTCCTTAGTTTTATTTGAAGATTGCAATTTTCAAAAACCGAGGGTCTTGTATATTTACGAGTGTATCGATAGAGATAGCCCCTTGAAGTTTGAAGCTAGATTAGTGAGCTATAAGATGCCTGATCTTAGCAAATTTGGAGCTTTATGTTGGCCAACTTTGTATACGTTTGGATTAGCCGGCTTCCCTAAAGGGAAAATCTAAATAGGTTTAGATTTACAAACATATTTCTTCCTTGGTGATTTTGTATCCCCAGGGAATTAAAATATGACATAATACAAAACAAGGATCCTTTGTTCTGCGCAGTTTTTATGAATGAAGATATGCAGAACGATTTTGTTTGGTGTTCTGCTAACTAAAGCTAGTGAATTGAGTGTATTTTCGTAGTCTTTTTAAAAAAACAAAAAAAAAAACACAATTGAGAAGCGTTTCTTGTAAATATAACTTACGACTAGTATTTACAAATGGTTTGGTTCTAGTACAGTCTGTGGGCTGTCCTGAGTATTGATAGGTGGGTTAAAATGTGTGTGTTTAAATGTCTGTGGTTTTCCTATTAGTGCAACTTCTGTAAGAGAATAGCGTTGGCGCTATTCATGAAATGCATGGCTAAAAGCGCGCCGTATTGTGTGTCCTGAGTGTTTCACCCCTTTCTGTTTATGTCTCAAATGAGCTCAATGTCTGTTCGTGGTTTTTCTTGATGTTTTCAGTCTATTAAGCAACATTTTGTAAGTATATTATTGGGTCTGTTGCTAAATAAAATTGTCCTTTTTAGAAAGAAAAATGTGGCGCCAAATTTTGTCATGTTTTAAGTTAGGCTTCTGTGTTTAGGCTTATAAATAAATGCGTCTAAAATGATAGGCAAGGGATGCAGCTTGCTCTTATATGTGGAATTATCAAAAATAAAAGGGTTTATTTTTTTTTTTTTTTTTTTATTTTTTTATTATTAATTATGAAAATAATTATTAAAAATAAGTGCTACAAAATTCGTTTTTTACTATTCATGAAGCTTAAAGCTCATACTATGACATCCTAGCATTAAAATTTAATTTAAGTTGTGCTATACCGAATAATGACGACATTAGCATATGGATTTTCACTTGGCGCAGGTGTGAAAAACTCATTTTTCTAAAGATTTACATGAGATATGTCTAATATCTAATATCTGTAATGTGTAAAGAACATCCTGAGGATGATTAATATGTAACATACTTATGGGATATTTATTTTTAAGTGCCCCAAACATCAAAGTCGAATTTGGGTATTTTTGCCATTTAAAATAGCTTTAAAGTGCTTTAGGCTTCAGTAAATGAATACATTTAGGTATAAAACACAAATTTGCAGGTTATTCCCATTTTGGGTTCACTTGTTGCTGCTTATGATACTATTACAAGTTTACCTGTGTTGTGAAGGGATATACATGACGATGTGTATCCTGCAAACAGTTGGGTAGATTTGCTTTGACACTAAATTTCACAGAAAGACAGACAACACTTCACCAGTGTATGTCAAATTTGGCTTTAATGGTATTTGAAGGAAAAATAAAAAGATATCAAGGAAACAAGGTTTCATATTTTTTTCCCTGAAGAAGGAACTGGAACATTAGCGGAGGTTACCGTATATGGTTTAGCGGCCAGCGGTAGAGCCAACCTTTTGTCACCCCCCTGATGTCACATCATGCCTAGTTATTGGGGATTTTAGCTGTGTCCTAGTTCCATTTCCTTTTTCCATATTCTTTTCACCAGTTTGCCTTTTTATTGATGTATTGTTCAAGTTCACACTTCCAGACCGCAGTAATATATCAGAAACCCCCATATTATGTATAATTCCTTTTGTATCACCAGACTGGTTTTCAAGAATTCTCTTTAGGCCCACTGCAATGTTTTCCAGTCTGATTGTTAGGATAGTGATGGACTGGTTAACTGACTCAATACTATAACAAAACAAGTTTTCCATCTCAATAGGAGATACCTTACATTTTTTTTTTTTTTGAACATGACAAATTTTCAATGACTCTTTTAATGTGGTTATTTTTACCCTTTTGTTCATACTGCTTTAATTTTTGGTGGGATCAGATGTGTTCTAAATTATGGAAAGACCAGGACTCTCTAGTTCTTGTCTTTTGTTTCCACATTTTGATCATTAGCCTGTGTATTGCATAGTGCACCTGATGCACAACTTTTAAAGGGAGGTATCTACATGCCCCTGATAATCTGTATTATGCGATTTTTCTTTTGAGATGTTTTTAAGACAAGGAATTTAGGAACACCTAGACTTAATCATGTCGCTATCTACCATTAGATGATGGAGAATATGCTCTCACACGGAAACCCAATTGAAGAGCCTAGAGGCACTGTTGTGCCTACTGCCTTTGTCTGTGTATTGCCTTTGAGAAATTACAGTGTGTTCTAGACCAGAACTGTCTCATGGCATATGGCCATTCCCTCGCAGATTGCAGGCCACCTGCTTGCAGTCCCCTTGTTAAAACACAAATAAATTGTATTCGCATTAATTTTAAGAAAACAACTGCGTCACATTTCCTACTTCACAAATGAGAGGCGGACGTCTGGTATCTCCGAAGTATTATGCTTGCTTCATCAGAAGGCGTTGAACATCAAAAAGAAGCAGGAGAGTTTCAGTGCAAAAGAGCGAAAGGATTGAGGCCTGAGTTTTTCACCTGTCATGTGCTGGTAACCTCTGACAGTGTGCAGTCCCTTGAGCCCCTCGGCCTGAGTTTTGGCCACACAACCCTTTTCCTTTGCTCCAACGGAAGTGCAGTGCACCGGAAGATGCAAGAGTGGGAAAAGGCACTACATTATGGTGCCCATCAAAGAGCAGCCTGAGCGTCCTCTGACACTGAGTAATGAGTGTCGGAGCCTGAGAATGTAGACCCGGATCTGCATAAGATGATCTGTGCCCTTGATCAATGAAGAGCACACTATCTGTAGTGCCTGCCGCAGAGGAGAGATATCGGTGCACTGCCTTGAGACATTGAGACTTTCAAATGAGCTGTGAGTGTTTGCCAGGAGGGCACTCCAACGGATACTGAAAAACACTATTTTTCATATAAGGCCTGAATCAAGAGGCCCATGCAACAATGGGAGAAGATTTGATGGACGATGGAAGCTCGCCAGAGAGGCTTGAACGGACTTTGGACATAATTGATGCATAAAGTGGTTTCCGTGTGATTGCATAAAATAGGTGTTATGAGACTGTTTCTTATTGTTTTGCTGGCATTGTCTTAAAGTAGTATTCTGTTTAGTAAAAGCAGAATAAAGTCCATTCTCTGTGGAAGAGTATTCCCTTTTCACCTCAGAGCATTGATGAGGATCACCACTGTTTCACCTGAACATGTAATAAATTACTGAAATACATAGGAGCCCTAAAAATGTTACTAGATAATTTTAGGATTTACTTTTTGCTTAGGGTGGTGAAAAATTATGAATTCGTTTGTAATAGTGGTCACTACTTTCTCCTGTTGTCTATATGTTCTTAACAATGTGTTTTCTAGTGTTTTTAAACATGACATTGTCTTTTATGGGTGGGATTGTTTTTTTCTACCCAATTGACATCTGTACCCACCTCCCAACCTATGTCTCTTCCTACTACTACTTCTTTGCATTCTTTCAATACTTTACCTGAACACAAACTGGTTAGGAGGTCAGAGTTTATTAATAATTCCTTTGTACCGCTTCTGCATCAACACCAGTTAGTAGTGAACATCACTAATTGTTGGGTGTGTGGTCTTATGCCACATACTACAGATAGAGGTATTCCCTATTTGGTCCTGCTATGTGTGGCCTCTGTGCTACATCGTGTGTAAGGAAGCCTGTATCAAGGTACGAGCTAAGCAATAGGATGATGCTACAGCAACATCTCAATGAATTTGTGAATATAGACCTGGACTCAGATTAGCGTGAGTATATATATTAATTGCCTATGTAAGGGCAAAAGGAGGGTCTGTAGTACTTGAAATTTTGGCTTCGTGTCATAAGCATCGTCGAATCATGACGATTTTGGTATCAGCAGAACGACAATGACGAACATACTATATCCAGGCAATTTCGGCGTGTTCGAATGGCTGGATCACCTTCAAATCAGGGATTTCGTCCTGAACCCTCGGGTTCCATTTTGTGCATGGCAGCCATTTTAAGTGGTTGCCCTCACATAGGCTGATAACTAAGGCCAAAACGAGTCTGAAGGACACGTACACCTTTGTTGACTTTTGTGTGACCTGGGCAAGCTGACTCCACTGCCTGAAGCCAAACCTGTTCGACCAGTTCCTTTCCCAGTGACCGATCAAGATTAGTATCAAGGCACAGCAAACCATAAACCTTTCATCACATTCAAACCACTCCTAATCTCTCACACACCTGTCTATGTTTCTTTCTTTATGACTTGCTTTACGAGGAGGAGGTGCCCGATTTTATTAGGGGTCCATCTGATATCTGATGAGAATGTCGGGCCTTGCCGGGAAATTGGTCTTGGGATGGACAAACTGAAAATGGGCTTGTCATCATGACTCTGCTTTTTCAATGTTGTAAATATCTGAATGGTAAACTGTAAAGAAGGAATGTTAGGTATTTTGCATGCTTGCACAAGCTAGGACTGCCCCTTACTTGTATGCTGAAGTTTGTAACCCTGAGAGCATATAAAAGGCCTCTGTTCTTTGTATTCCTGAGACTGCCTCATACAGTTGCTACGGCTTCTGTGTGACGTGGCCTCACTTATGTAAGTTTAATAAAGATGTCTTTTCATATTTCAGCTTCTGTAAAGTTCTTTATATTAATAAGATCCCTGAGTTGAAGATTAGAATTACTTCAGAGGGACAAAAAAACAAAAGTGTCCAATGAAAAACGAGAGCCAGCGAGGCAGGCCACTTCAATCCAGAAGCGTATAAGTGCAGAAAAACGCTATAGCATCCAAGAGGACATCATTGGAAGTGTCAGAAAACATAGACGCCATCCAGTCCAACAGATCAAACGAGCAGGAATGTTCCTCAGAGGACGGAGCATCCAAAAGCAATGCGGGACAGCTTGCGTGATATTCAATATAGCTTTGTTGTAGGAGATTCTGAGCAGCCGCCCAGATATCCCATTGTGCCAGAATCCCAAGTGCAGCCGCACGCGTCATACAGCCAGTAACGGAACAGTCCTGTTCATGGGCCTCCAAGGGACCCACCAACCGAACAAAATCCGGAACAGACAACGACGAATTGGAGAGGCAATAATCCATGGTCCAGGTGAAAGGACAGCGGATGCAAGACATCACAGGTTGCACGCAAGTGAAATACGCAAAGCGAAAAGAAAGGGTGTATGACACACTGTTGGTCGCCAAGGGCAGAACACCGAAACCAGCCAGGAGTCGCTCACGGAGCAGCCGGAGGCGTTCGGGATCGAGAAGGGCCCAACGGGGAGCAGCCATTGCGCAGAAAACAGACCAACAGCAAGACACCAGCCGCCAAGGCGAGGATTAATGGGAAGCCACCAAAGACGCTGGAAAAAATAGAATGAATGAACGCCGGTATCACACCGAAAATAGTTTGGAAGGTGGACACCAGGCCGGACCCCACAACCTTAAAAAATGCACCAGACCCTCAGTGTTTGATGCGTTAAAAATACGATGAATTAACTCCCCGAAATGTTGGGGGAGGTTAGTGTTCAAAAGGGCCTGGATTTCACTGTGGGTACTCGCCACCTGGAGAATGAATGTCTCCCGGGCGGATGTGAGCATAACCTCCTCATTCAATAATAGGGCCTTTATTCTGCTCAACTTATTGAAATCTGCCTCCATGGTAGGAATGGAAGGCCAAATAGAGCTATCAACGATGTCGTGAGGGGGAGGAAAAAGCACATTCTTGCAGCAGACAACTCTGTGCGAAACCGTGACAATATACGGAATGCCGGCCTGTAGGCCACAACAGTCTTCGTTATTCAAAAGCAAATAGCTACCATTAGTAAGCAAAGTAAAGGTAGGAGAAATAGCAGGAGCAGGAATACCCTTCAGCACACAAGCAAGATTCGGAGCGGAAACGCTACAAGCTCCGTTCAGCTTAATATGTTTACAAATAAGGGAATGACCTACAGTTGAATCGCAAGACTCCCCCGTGAGAAAAACTTCCTTGCCGTCTCTAAGGCATTTATACATGAAAGGCAAGGACCAGAGTTCATGCAGGAAGGCACTACCCAAAGGCTGGAAACGGCCCACAGGATGTTTCATGCACGAGCTAAATTCAAACAAGGAAAAAGGTAAAGCGATAACCCCATGAACTAGCCACACAGCAGAATCTAGTTCCGCTACAGAGACTGGTAAAGGATCCACTTTCTCGATATGTAACAGAGTGTAAGATGCGTCTTTCATGGACATGAACTGCTGTTTTTCAGTCAAATTAAAAGGCAGAAATAAGGCAGTGGTGTTCAAGAAATGCCAAGGAACTTTACCTAACTTAAGAGTTTGCAAAGTCCATGCAAACTGCACAACGGAACGCAATTGATTTTGACCATGGTACAATATAGAAACGTCATCTTGTACAATATCAACAACAGAGGACACAATATTCTCTAATGTGTAAATGCGGGAAGACAGGGTATTTATACTATTGTCAACAACAGCAAGCACCTTTTCCAAATTTGCTTGGTCTATTTCCCGAAGATGGGATGCAGCTTCCATTTGTGACAGCTTCCAGAGTTCATTATATGCCTCATAAATGAATCTCTTTGGTCGTGGACCACGAGGCCCCAAGATAAAGTCGGACAGATCAATGTTGCCTGAAAGGAGGGATAAATGCTGTTTAACAGAGTCTAGGGACGAATGCTGCAACCACTGTTTGCATAATTTACCAACAGAATATGTGGTGACAGTACGGGAATCAGAAAACCTTGGATCAGGCCTGTCCTGTTTGTATCCAGGAACTGAGCCGTGAAAACGCAGTTGGCATGCATTAGACGATATGGGCCATACCAACCAGGGTGACTGTACAAGTGTAGAAACATTGAATGAATCGTCCTGAAACATGGCCTGTAATGTCGCAAGGGACATATTAAAACGCAAGCTATCATTGGGAGCGCTTGACAGGGATGGTAGGGAAGGTGCGTTTAATTGTTTAGTAGTAGCCAAACCCCAACACGTAGTCTGATAGATGGAAGCATTTAGAAACACAATTTGGGCCGGGATAAGGCAAGCACGGTGCAAAGCCTCTGTGCCCTGCACCTGCCATGGTTTTGAGCCCCAGATTGATTTTAAATCCACAGTGTCCCTCCAGTACTCATAACCACCCACAGCTATGGCTTTCAAAAAGGAACCCGAATAAAGCAATTTTGTGTGGGTCAACATGATTTTCTGAGTTAATGGGGCATTCAGTTTAAAATAATAGGACCCAGGGTTTGATCGATTGAAATCAGTGAAATAGGTAAATTTATTTCTAAGAGTCTGGGAGCTACCTGGTAAGGGGTTTGGGCAATGTTCCCATTGTGTGTAGGTAACAGGGCTACGTAGTGCACTCGGTTTGTGGAGAAAATGGTTGCCCCAATGCTGGTAGCAATACAAATCGGCATAATTCGCAGAATTCATATACAAATCCTCAGCATTAAAAGAAGCATAATATTTTAAATCAGCAAACAATGCTTCAACGGCATGCACATCCCAATCGTCAGAATGAATATTACTTTTTACTACATCACCCATCGAAACACGAAGGACATTTGGTACATTAATAATTTCTGTCGGACCATGGATTTGAAAGTTTACCGCATCCCATACGATGCCATCAGCAACTGGAAACGCTGAAATGTTCACAAATGTGTGGTCACGCTTCATGATGTGAGATGAGGAATGGGGAGCTAAAGTTCCAGCAACACTGTGCACAGCAGAGCGTTCAGGTAAATAATGACCATTGATGAGTAGAAAAAACACTGTGACAAAGCCAATGGACATGAACAAAATATCAAGAAAAGCACCAACCAGATGTATGTCCAGGGCGGAACCAAAAAATTGTCTCTAAACCAGGATACAAAAAGACTGAACTTGGACGGGACATTTGAAGAGGTGGAATCCGAGTCAAAGGAAAAACGTGTCGGGCTCAGTGGCGTTGTTGGTTGGTGTGCCACCGACTCTGTTGCTGGATAGGTATACTCGTCCTCGTCGATGCAGGGGGAGACTGGAGGTTCGAATATAGTGTCAGGCAAATCAACCATCTCCATGGTAACATCAGTGACCGTTCGGGCAAGAGTGCCTCGAACACATGTCCGATAAATGGCAGGACAAGAGACCGCTGGTGTAACACTATTCAGGATCGGCCAGATGTTGTAGCTTGACATTTTCCACTGAGATGTATCTGTTCTCCTTGCGACCAGGAAGCGGTGGTAAGATTACTGTACGTGTTCCCTTCAAGCCCAGAACTGGAACCGGTGCACGAAAAGAGGGGCCGAATTCTTTTTTGTTCTCCACCTTCTCTCGAACCAGGTCGCCAATCTTCGGAAGCCAGCCGGCAACCGGGATCTGCAGGGCAGGGTCTGTGGCTGAAGGCAAATGTGCAATCGCAAGTTTGTCCCGGGCTTCTTGTAATTCCTGTAACATAGTAGAGTGGTTAACTACATCAAACTTGGCGGATTGCGCCGCCATGTCTAGACCATCAAGGTCAGGCACAAACATTCGTATGCCAAAAAGCATTTCGTATGGGGTCCGCCCACCCAGAGGTCTTCTAGGGAGATTATTAAGTGCACGTTGTACGGTATACAAGTGGGCCAGCCAGTTCCTGCCAGTACCTATAACTCTAGCTGTCAAGGATTGCTTTAAGTCACGGTTCATTCGTTCAACGATAGAGTTGCCCTCAGGCCTATACGGAGACGAAAATTTCACCCGCACCCCCAATGAACCCATTGCGTCCTTGTAAGCCTTAGAGGCAAACGCCGACCTTGGTCAGAATGGAAGGTGCCGCATGCGAAAATTCCCACAAAGACACGCAAATCCCTGATGACATTTCGAGCGTCAGCACTCCGTTGTGGCCAGACCCAGATGAACCGTGTAGGCACGAGTCCACTGCCACTAAGATATATTTATAGGCAGTGTCTGAAGAAAAGGGACCGCAGTGATCCAGGTAAACACACCCAAAGGGTCTGTTTGAAATGCCGAGCGAGGTCTGTGGTGGTCGTGTAACCGTAGAAGGCTTAATCTGTTGACAAACGTCACAGGAAAGCACATAAGTACGGGTGTCTTTATATAACCCACGCCACCAGTAACGCTGCTGCAAAATGGAAACCGTCGCAGACACACCAGCATGAGCCGAAGCCATGCCTTCGTGCGCTGCCGTTATCAAGGAAAGTCTGCGGTCCGCGTTGGGGATCAGCCGATCACCAACGTCAGGTATTGTTACATAAGGAGCCTGTTCGGGACCTAACTGATAAGAATATTTGGAAGGGAAACCCCTAGGGTAATTAGTACTTTCCTTCGTTGCAGCAATAGCTGCCAGGATATCGGTGTCTATTTTAGACATGGATCTAGTAACTGCTGCTACTGAACACGTGACTACTGCTGATCTGGCAGCTTCATCTGCCAGACTGTTACCAACAGCGTGTGCGCCCACCCGCTGATGGCCTAGGGTGTGAACCACCTGTGTGAGCGGCAGACGTTGTTGTAATTCTGCCACTCGAACCCAAAGCATTTTATGCTTGATTGTGCTGCCTTTTGCGTCTCTATAGTCGTTTTGCGACCAAAAGAACAGATTGTAATTGTATGATTGAACACAGTAGTAAGAATCGCACACAATTAAAGTGGTCACATCAGGATTAACGAACTCAAGTGCAAGCACCAAAGCGCGCAGTTCGGCCAATTGTGAGGTACTATCCCCGAGTGCCTGAGTGTGCACTACAGTGGATTTGAACTTTCCGTTCACAAAGGTACCTGCAACAATAGCACATGCGGCTGAATAAGCATGCCTGGACCCCGTGGCCGGTTGTGCCGAACCATCGGTGTAGATCACACAGTCGTAATCCTCAAGCGGCAGTAAAGACAGAGGAGGAGGATGAACGAATTCATACTGTAAAAACTCCTGAGTCTGAAGAGAAGAATCGAATATGAAGGTGACATCCGGAGACGTCAAAGATGTTGCCCATTGAATCCAACGGGGGTGCAAAGCTTTAGAGTTCGGTACACTTGCTTTTGTCACTGCCTCTAGGGCAGGATAGGGTGTTACCACCAGAATGCGTTTTCCCTGTGCCAGTGCGCGCTCCTTTAGAATCGCCATTTGCACTGCCGTTAGAACTTTTTCTACAGATGAAAACCGCATTTCCGCGGAAGTGTACAGATGTGATTTGTATGCGATGGGTACTGTATCACCTTCGTTAAAGGTTAAGTACGTGAAACCCACTGCCCCTGGAATGATTCTAATCACCAGGTTTGTGTGGTTATCACGCGTCAGAAGATATTTAGACTCAAGAAGGTCAGTCTGTAAAGACTGTAGAATGGAGGTATGCTCCGGAAGCCAACAAGACTTCGAAAAAGTAGGTTGTATCAAGGCATACAGTGGCTTGATACGCTGGGCGTATTCGGGAATGTATGTACGTCCGAAGTTCAAAACCCAGCAAGGACTGAAGCTTCTTCAGATTAGTAGGAGGGCACAGAAGTGCACATTTCTCCAGGAAATGGGGGCTAAGCCCTTACCTTCATTGTTGAGCTCGTAGCCCAAGAACAAAACGGTAAATTCAGCAATATGAGATTTGGCAAAGTTAAATTTGTAACCTTGAACCGCAAATTCAAGAATAATGCGGTCTACTCGGGTCAGATGCGGGAACAATTCGCCGTCCGTCAGATAAATGTCATCTACGTACGAACATGCGTCTGGATCGATGCCGTCTAACAAAGAGACAACACGAGCGGCGAATACGCCTGGACTATTCTTGTAGCCCATAGGAAGATGCCTGAATTTGAACATTTTACCACCGGAAGTAAAAGCACTACATTGGCCACTCTCCGGGGCTAAGTTGTGCGTGTAGAATCCATTTGAGAGGTCAAGTGTCGTTTTATATTTTTTACGAACAAGACTGTCTACAAGCGCAGAACTGTGGGTGTTTTGCACCGCAAAGGTCCGACAATGAGAGTTCAAATGCCGGTAATCCAAAACTAAGCGGTACGATCCATCGGGTTTAGAAACCGCGAAAAGGGGAATGTTCATAGGTGATACGCAGGTTTCGATTACTCCCTGATATTCCAACTGAGTCAGAATTTCGGAAACGGGGCCTTTGGCTTCACGTTTTATGGGATATTGGGGTTGTGGCTGCGGTAGTGACCGCAAAGGTATTTCATGGGGGGGAGAATCCTCATCCCAACCCACGTGGTTGCGGTATAACGCAGGAGCCAGGGACACAGCCCACTCAGCTGCTAGAGCCTCCGCTTTGTCCTTTGGGACATAGTCGAGAAAAGCTCGGAAGGATTACCTCCTCCCCTTACGCGCAGCAAGAACGAATGGGGGTGGCCAATCCACCTCCGCTAACAAAATGTCGTATGAAGAGGTTAGATTTTCCCAAAAATCCCTTTAATTATACGCTGTATATCACCTTCAATTTGAATGAGAATGTTAAAAGTCTATCAGGGGTGCCACTCTGGTGTCAGCTGTCTCAACAGTAATGAATGTTTCAGTTGCTGTCGCCTCCATATGAGGACGTAGCGCCTCCCGCACTATGGTAACTTCCGCGGCGCTGTCTAGGAGGGTTACTGCCCACGTCCAATTCAGGAGCCTCGTTCTCACTGTCTGTGGCATATTTCGCTGTTACAGCGGCAACTTTCTTCTTCTGAAACTGTGGTCGAAAACGTTGAAAGTCTTCTGCTTTCCCTCTGACTTGTTGTCGAGGTTGGTTTCATCCCTGGGGAGCCTCTCGGTCCCTTCCTCTATCCTGGTGGTCTCCTCCACCGGCCTGTGACGAAGTCTGAGCCTGTGAAGAACGAGGAGAACGCGCAACAGGGATCTGAAACCTATCCGGTGATTTAATTCTCGCTCTATCGCGTAAATCATAAGTGCGTTCAGAAGAGACTGAAACCGGGGATTCGCCTCTCGACCCCGGCTTCTTCTGTTGCTTACCCTGTTTTTTTAGCCTCCAGCTCTTTTTAGTGAAGACTGGTTTCTCATCTTTCTCAGATTGAGATTTGGTTTGTTGTTGTTGTTGCGATTGTGTTTGCTGTTTTGCAAAGGCTTGTTGCCCAGGCTATTTCTGCCAATAGTTTTGTAAGCCTGGGTAATAATTTTCGGTAATTCGCGAGGCCTGTCCAATTCTGGGACCAAAGCCAAAGCATTCGCTACTTGAAAGTTCACTGCATCGCCCTTGACATTCGCAAGGATCAGCTCAGCTACTACTTCAAACACTCCCACCAGTCTCATCCCTAATTCCACAGCCGCTTCAGGGCCATGTTCATCCTGTACTTTTTTAATTACTGAGGGGAGAACCGTCATGGAAGGAGTACCAAAACACTTAGAATATACTGCTGCGAATACCTTAACCCAGTTGTCGCAGGCTGTCAACTCGGGAATTAAGTCTTTTGGCAAACTTATCGTAAGGATACGATGTTTATCCACCGGGGTTGTATGTGGAAAAACTGCCTCCAACTGATCGAATTTTTCTGCAAGCCAATAAGGAAAATCATCCTTATTTTGTGGACGCTTGCCCATCACTGAGTTCACCATTACAGGACTTATGGTAACTCCGCCTGCACCAGCTGGATGGCCTGCAACTCCAGGAGGGGCTCCCTGGATGTTGCCTGTAACATATTGCACTAAAGCTCGCTGCACTCGCACCAAAGCCGAATACATGTTGCGCAGTTCCGCGACTGGTAATTGCATATATCGCGGATGTGGGGTGTACCCGGCCAAAACAGGCCAAGTGGCCCCATCAATAGATAAGGGGCCTAAACGAACCGTGGTAGTCGGTTGGGGGAGGGCGCCATCAAACCAAACACGGTGCTGCCACGCCGTGAGCGGTACTTCAAGACTAGAATAAGGTCTATATTGATTAGGAACTGCGGTGGCTGTATATTCATGGAACAAATTATCAGTCCCATCCACTGCAGGAAAAGTGATCCATGAGTAGAACACCTCAAAGTGGTAAGCTGGATCGGCTTGTACCACAAAGATCAGTTCGACTCCCGTATCTGGCACTCCATACACCCGTAAGTGATCGCGGAGCGCCCCGCAACTATGTGCCGCAATTTGAACAGCCATTTATGGCTAGAAATAGTCGACAATCTAAAAGGAGGCGGCACAATTAGGGTTTGATTAAGAAACCTTTGAACAACTTCAAGCTTGAAAGAAACCTACAAAATCTTCAATATAGGAGGTATCACCGTCACACCCGCTTCCGGAAGCGTATGTGAGGGGTTGTGGACAAGCACAAGTACTACTCAAGCGTCCCGCAGATAAGCTGCCCCACTCGTTGGTCGCGCAATGTTATAGGGATTCTGCACACACAGAGCTATGCACAGGATAATAGGACCTCGGAATATAGTGGTGAGCCAACCATAAACCTTAGCACCTAAAACCCCAACCCAACTAGCCTTAGCGTCCCATTAGCAACAATGTACCAATGATTAGACAACCCAGAACACGGTATCTCTCTCTCAGAACTCGCAGAGGTAAGAACACTCTTTCGTCACACTCGTACCTGTCCACAACGTGCGTAAGAAGAGACACTGTATAGGTTAAAATGTTTATTTCAACTTACGTGCTCTAAGATACAGTACACGTGTCAGTACTATTAGCATAATGCATATGAATAATATAATCAGCATGGTTACAACTCCATAGAATACAAACGGGAAAGCATCTCATAAAGCAGTGGATATATGTCTAACTAACATTACCACCCTCCCCGTGCTGGAAACTAGTTTATTATAAAAATAGAAGACCTCTGGGCTTTGACTAGCGAACCCCCATACCTCAGTCTCTAGATGCAAAACTACATCAGCAGACAATCACAGCTCTTCTCCCTGGAAAGGTTGTCTCCAAGTGTG
Organism: Calotriton arnoldi; assembly: GCA_963921515.1. NCBI lineage: Eukaryota > Metazoa > Chordata > Amphibia > Caudata > Salamandridae > Calotriton > Calotriton arnoldi. The sequence continues at coordinate 1,169,465 of CAWUFW010004956.1, read as the reverse complement.
TCTAGAGCGGGCAAACCGCAATATTAAATGCACACTAATTTCTCCATGGCAGCTGTACCTAGTGTTATGTCTAGGTGCGAGGGACTGGCCAAATCAGCAAGAACAAGGAAACGTTGTTATTCGACCTTGTACATGTTGTGCAGACTGAGCCCAAAGTGAACAGAAGAAAAGGTGAAAGATAGAAAATGCAGACAGTGCTAAAATAACTTGGCAAGAGCAGAGGTCGATAGAACAACGGCTCAGAGTAACGTGTGTAAAGAAAAGCATCATGGCAGCCAGGCCCAAGACAACTTAGCAATGCAGGCCAGGGCCAGGAAGCCACAAACCACAAGACAGGGGCACCCCTGAACCTTGATCCTCAGATTCCTGGCAAACAAAAGAAGAAGAAGGACCGAAGAGCCGTGCAGCAGTGAAGACTCTAGATGACAACTGACTTTTCCCCAGCTCTATCGGCCTGTCTGCAGCCCTCGAAGAAACCTACTCGAAGAAGCGACTCGTCCTGCAGGTCCAGCAACCTCCACAACCATGGGAGGACTGCCTGCCTTTTCTAACGACCAAGAACTCCCAAGGACAGCAGCCCTGTCCACAAAAAAACCAACACCAAGGACTCCCTTGCCTACTGGATCCGCGAGTCCTGTCCACTCTGCGCCCAACGCCCATGGCCAAAGTATGAGTGGCCCACCGGTCGAGTGAAGTCTCCACAGCAATCCTGACCTTGAAACCATTGGTGGCTGACCTCTCCTAGACTCCACAAGGCCGCCTGCAGCCTCAACACGAAGGGTCCCCCCTGACCACGACCGGCTCCAGTGAAGATTTACTGATGTCTAAAGGTACCCCTGCATCCTCAACCCCCGACCTTGGGGAGCCCTGCTGATGGTGCCCTGGCATCCACCGAAACCCCAACTTACAAGTCCAGTCTCCTGGTCTGAGCCTGCAGCCTCTTTGTGAAACCGAGTCCCTCCATCTGCTTGCATTGGGTGCCCGATGTTGTCTTTGCACCCTGCACCTGGCCGTCTCTGCGCTGCTGGTAGTGTATGATTGGTGCTGCCTTGTAGCCCCCACCCCTGTGCTCGCTTAAACCCCCGGGGCCTGTGCCCTGAAACCATGGGTACCTACCTGCAACCGGCACGTCTTTTCGTGCCCCAGTCTCCGTTGACTAACATTGGGCCTAGTGACTGATTTTGACATCTTCACCCGGCCGCCCCAGTGCAGCTGGTGGTGCAGTCTATACATTTACCTGACTCTTGCCCAATGTTGGTCCAAAACCCCGAAGACTAGATTTGTAAGTCATGTACTTACCTATGAAATTGTGTGATTGTTTGCCTCCCAATTAACATTGAACTGTTTGAAAAATATGCTTTCTTACTGCCCACTTTTAAACTTAAAAACGTGATATTGCAAAACGTATTTTACAGCAACTAAGTATCTTTGATTCTGAGTAATAAACATACAAAAAGTAATATTTGTGAAAAAAATTGGTCTCGGATTTAGTCATTGAGTGTGTGTAGTAATTTCTTGCCTGAGTGTGTAAAACAAATGCTTAACACAGCCCTCTGATAAGCATAACTGCTTGACCACACTACCACAAAAGAGGGCATTTAGTATTATCTACTTTAGCCTCTGTAAAGCCTCTGGGGATCCACTGGGCTCTGTGTACACTATACCTTACTTTGGTATAGTATATAAAGAGCCAGCTTCCTACAACCTGGAACTTAGAGGCAGGAGTGTACACTGGCTAGAGGGTAAGGAGACATTCATAGTAGTCGGGAAACTTCCAATGCATTCTTTGTGTTTTGGGGGAAGGGGACGATACCGATGGGGGTGAACAGCAATTGCAGGAGTATAAACTATAATAATGATATGCAGTGGGGCACCTCTACCTTGATGGACTATTACTGGCAATGCGGCGAGCACGCCTACACCCAGTTCGTCCCAGACTGGAGAGGGGTCTGTTCACTGGTCACCCTCTACACGCCCACCTTGGTCATACCTGGAGAAGATCTTTCCGCACTGCATCACAACCCCATGAGCAGAGGCACAAAGCATCTACATCAGGTATGCAAAAGAAGGTCGGCCGAGTACTTTGGTTGGGACAGATTCAAGGACATTGCTGAAGAGTTTCGGCCCTTCACTGATGCGCAAATAGGTGTAAGAGGGTCAATCTCAATCTTCATATTGCACACCAAGGCCAATGCCCAGTGGCTGCAGATCAGCAGAAAATGATTAACACCACCGAAGATGGCCTTAACGCAATCAAAGAAGAGAAACGTGCCATATGCCTCATGGTGATGCAGCATCGCTATGTTTTGGACTTAATGATCGCAATGGAAGGGGGAGTATGCACCAAGACAGGTGCAGCGTTCTGAACCTTCATCCCCATGAATGACCTGGACAATGGGACGCTGTCAATCGCCATCCAAGCAGTGCATACCCTACAGCACATCATGGTTAAAGAAGGAGGTGCCCTAAACATAGAATGGTTCACCAGCTGATTTGCCTGGGTACCAAGGTGGATCGCAGGCCTATACAAATGCATAGCAGTAAGCGGCACCCTAGATTGCATACACCCGGCCACCTGGACCCCCTCAGCTGTTATTTTTGGCCCTCTCTATCAGGTTGGGATCAAAGGATCTAACACGTAATTTATGGCCCACTGTACCAGTATTTCCTGCCCAACGGGAAAAAAACTTGCATTATTGCACCCGCTTTACGGTATAAAGCATGCCATGTACCTAATGCAAGTTTGATTTTAGCACACAACTGTAAGAGATGTGGCTGCTATTTCTGGCCATTATTGTTTAATTAAATTTAAACTGTTCCTTATTGCCAAGCCTCGCTGTTCTCCTTTTTGATAGTCAGAACCTGCTTACAACACTCTCCCTCCCTGCTCGCTCTAACCTTTCTCAGCAATTTAGGGTTCTGCACAGGCTCCCTGTGCACAAGCGTGTTCTTTTCAAATGTAGTTTTTGTAGCACAAAGCCCTTAGTACGAATCTTCAAACTGGGAGGCAAGCCCCCCTAGGGGGGCCGCAAGTGATCCTGGGGGGAGGGGGAGGGAGCAGGCTCTATCAAAAGAAGCATTATGCTGATAACAGTGCATGGTTTTCAGCGGAAAAAAATGAGCTACAGTTAGCCGCTCTGTAGTGGGCCATCCCTAACATTTTTTATATTTATATCCTGGCTGGGAGGTAGTGTCAAAAGGGAAGAGACTCCAATTATTATTCTAATAACCCCTCCTGTATTTCTGATAATCTCACTGTGGATACTTTTACATGTTAGTAAGGCCTCCCTGATCAATAGTATGTTTGGCAATCATGTATTTGATTGCATTTTTAAATCGGTAACAGAACTTGTAGGAAAGTAGGATCTGCTTTCATGGTCACCACCAATGGTCATTATGTTTTCCTGACTAGTCTGACTGGGATCCTCCTAATCAGGACCCCAGTCTCTGTGCTTCTTCCCTAAATTGGACATGGTGAGTACCTAGGTACCCTCCAGATTGGCTACTGGTGTACCCTTGTAAGTCCCTAATATATGGTACTAAGGTACCCAGGGCACAGGTACACCAGGGGTCTGCCATGGGCTGCACAATGTATTATGCCTCCCAAGAGAGACCACTCAAATTGTGCCTACAAGCCTGCCATTGTAGCCTGTGTAAGCTGGTGCTAGCACCACTTACGACAGCTATAGGTTTTCCTATATCTGAGGTCACTACACTTCAAACCTAGAAGTCACCCCTAAGGCAAGCCTTTCAATCCTGAAGGCAGGGTGCTGGGTCCTTAGTGTGAGGGTGCCCCTGCATGAGCAGGGCACCCCTACAACCTTCGGAGTCCATTATCTCGGTTTGTAAGTGCAACAGCCATAACCACATATAGAGTGGCTATGCGTCATTAGGCGATGATCATCTCTAAACTGGCTGGACCGAACGCTGTCCTGTTTGGTATCAAACATGTTGGAATCATACCCCCACACTGCAAACGGTGTGGGAGGTATGGTTCCATGCTCTGTAAAGTTCCTCCGGGAGGCCCTCAGTGCTCCCAGGACAAGTCTTCCAGAACCGGACGGCAAACTAGGGCTGCTGCCGGCCAGAGACACGTTTCTGCCTTTCTGCTGCTGAGCCAAGCTCGAGCAGGGGAAGGCAGAACAATAGATATCCTGTCACAGGGAGGTGTGGCCACCACCCAGACAGGGTATAGTGTATTGGGACAGGGTGGGGGCGCTTGCCAGTGCCACTAAGACTGCTTGAAGGGCACATTTGGTGCCCTCCTTGCATACTCCAGTTCAAACCAGTTGAGGGAGCCGTTGGCTCCCGCTCTGGCATGAAACTAGACAAAGAACATGGAAGTATCCTCCCCACTGTCCATCCCCTCCTCTTGAATGAACCCCTGGATCGTCCCAACCGTTTCCTAAGGGTATTTAAGGACTTACCTGTGGGTGGTCCCTAGATTCGTCATGGGACAAGATTCAGATCACATACCACTTCAACTTCGACCATCTGGATACCCTGGACTTCGCTTTGGGAACAGAGACTGCACGGGGAAGATTCCTGCTGCTCCTGGTCTCGTCGTCCTGCTGGTCTTCTGCAACGTCTGTGCTTGTGCTCCATACAGGTTCTTCACCAGGCCTGTGGACATCCAAGACAGCCGAAGGAATCTCGCTTGGAGTGAAGGAGTCACTCACCTGCATCTGCAGGCACCGCAACACCACTGACCGGTCTGCTGATCCTGGGCTCCCACGGACTCCGAGAGGCGCAGCAATACAGGTGGTGGTTCTACAACTCCCTCGAGGCCTGCACTGTCTTCATACCGAGTTTGAGGCCAGTATCCCTAGTTGGAACCGCTGGAAAAGAACCCCTGTGCACAGCGTCAACATGCCATTGCTAAAGCTTGTTGACTCTCTCCTCCATAGATCTTCGGGCTCCAAGAAGCTCCAACCTGCAGCAACTCCTGCAGCCAAGATCTTCACCCTCAATGCTTCCTCTGCAACGTGGGCCTTCTTCATTTGTGAGCTGCTCAAGCTCCTTGTGCAACTTCTGTGCCTTCGGCCCGTGGGTGCTCCTGAGGGTTTTCTTTGGCTTCAGTGGGCTACCCTGCTTGCTCGGACCTGCTCTGACTTACCTGCTCGTGGTGACTCACTTGGACCTTGCTGGTCCCGACACTGCACCTTTTTCGTCGACTACATTGCTTGCCGCTGCCAAGCCTTGTTGGTACCCCTGCCGGACACTGACACCTTTGCTCTCGACATCTGACGTGGGACAGCGTCGCCTGGTCCACACAGCTGCAACTTCAAGGGCACCGTCAACCTCACCTGCATCTCCGACATCGGTGGGCATTCGTCTTCCGTGCCTCCTGGTCACTCCTGAGTGGCATAGACTCTGCCCCCTCTGCTTGCAGGTTCCTCTTATCTTGATTCCACCTTTGGGTTCCACCAGACTCCTTCATCCTTTTCTCCAGCGGCATCTTTCTGGAAGTCCTCCATTGTGGTCTATGGCTGTTTCCGACATCACTTGACACCTATGCACCCGGCTTCCCTGGTGTAGGTATCCTGGTTCCTGGGGTATCCATGGGCGGGGTGGCTCTCCAACTTTCCATCTTCCACAAGGTTTCTTCAGGGTCTGCTGGGAAGGGTCCTTTTTCTTTAAAATTGCAACCACGACTTACCTATTGACTAATATTGAGCTCGCAGTCGTGTTTCCACTCTGCACTCGACCTCCGTGGGGTTCCTAGATACTCGCCTTGGGTGATTTCATGGGTCCCTGACTCTTCTACGTCTTCTGGGTCCATTCTTGACTTGAGTCGTGGTTCGCATTCCACTATTTTAGTATATGGTTTGGTCTCCCCCTGGAAACCACTGTGTATTTGTGCTACTTACGTGCTCTATTTCCTGAGTATTGTGTGTATTGTGTTTCTATCTCCGGTTAGGAGATAGTACAAATGTGTTGGTGAGTGTTTGTAATAAAATCCATATTTTTATAACTACATTGTGTGATTCTTTTTTACTTAACCTATACCATAAGATTAAGTACTGGTAAAAAAAAGCTGCTTTACACTCCCTCTGGACTAAGCCTGAAGGCTGCTCTCCATAGCTACCACTTAGAGATCTTTCTAAGGTTGTCTAAGACAACTAAAATCACCGTAAGGGTTGTCTGGATTAGTGCAGGGTGCTACACTTACATAAGTGAGAACCATATACTAAGCCAGCCTCTCACAGAACTGCAACGTTTAAATGAGTCTAAACTTATTTAAACATTGCCAGTCTAATAGAATCATTTTGATAAATTTTGAGATGGGACCCAATGATATTTTTTTCCTCTGAGGGGGAGGGGCGGGGGTGCAGCTTTAAAAAGTTTGAAGTCCACTGCCTTAGTAACACGTGCTCCTCCTCTCCTAATAATAAGCTGAAACATTGTCATTCAGTTTAAGCTTTACGTTCTGCCAACCTACATATGGGTATAATGCCTTGCATCTCTAGCCACTAAAACTGGAAAACCCTACCAATCTCTATTCGCCAACTGTCTAACGCATGCCTTTTTTAAAAAAAATCTTAAAACAAGGCTAATTCAGCAGAAAAAACTAAGGGGCATATTAGCAAAACCGGCGATAAAATTATCGCCGCTTTAGCGGCAGGAAACTGCCGCTAAAACGGCGATAATGGGCTTGCTAATATGCGTTATAGAATTTCAATAGAGCACAGGTTAGATGTGCAGGACATCTAACCTGGGCTTCTATTGAATTCTATAACGCATATTAGCAAGCCCATTATCGCCGCTTTAGCGGCAGTTTCCTGCCGCTAAAACGGCGATAATTTTATCGCCGGTCTTGCTAATATGCCCCTCAGTTTTCTCCTTTGTGCAATATTATCCACAACATCAGGATTCCCTCTACAAATCCGAAATAAAGAAAATTCTTCAACCTTAAACTTGTGTAGTCTAAAAAGAGTACCCTTTGTGAACACCGCCATCACAATAAAAGACCACTGGCTACACACTACAGTGTAAAGCAAATCAAGATTGAGTTAGCTATCTTAAGTCAACGGCTTTCCTCCAAAGCATTTCTCGAATATTAAGGCGAGCTATACCAAACAGCTACGTATGCTTAGACCCGTAAGAGTGGGCTGAAAGCATGAAGGTTTTGTTATCTGATATAAAAAATAAAAAATTGGTAGAGCATAGAATTGCAGACAAACAAACCGAGAGCAAACTAGATCGCTCAGAGCAAGCTCTTGGAATATAAAGCAAAAGAGGTCTACAAAAGGAAGCCACTTGCCATCATATACCCCCACAATTAGAAATCCCACACGAGATTGCTATGAATTACAATCCATATCGCAACTAAATGAACAACTGCAAGAGGTATTCCAAGATATACCCCTCCTTCTCCACCATTGTAATTTCAAATGAATGATGGTATAAAGGAAATTACATGTCAATAGCATGGAGACTGAAACTATCCCATGGAAACACAAGATGTGTCTAATTTGCCAACATATTCGCACTTTTGACATAATCAAGATACCAAATAAACAAGTAACGCATTATCTGGTAGAGATTCTATCTAGCTGCAGATTCCTTACCTTTGAATTTCCCAGGCGTCAGGCTGGATCCGGAAACATTTGCTGAGCAACACCACTTGCGCGCAGCGTCGGGTGGCTCCATTCGGCTCCGCGTGATGTGTCGGCGTTGGTAGCGTCGGTTATGACTTTGCGTTGCCTATATAGGTGCCACCCAGGCGTGCGGATGTCAGTACTTTTCGTTTTTTCCACACCAGAAGCATAGAGCCACGAAGTAACTGATGTAGTCGTTTGCAAAACTAGGGCCGTGAAAGGGGAGTATCCCTAGTTCTACAGTGTTAGTCCATAAAGAAGGCAGGCATGGTTGGGCTGTAAGGAATCTGCAGCTAGATAGAGTCTCTACCAGATAATGCGTTACCCAAGGTAAGTAACTTGTTCATCTGATAAAGACTTCTAGTTGCAGATTCCTTACCTTTGAATTAGATACCCAAGCCATACCATCCCGGCGGTGGGTGCGGACCAATACCTTAAACTAGAAAGTCCTGTGGGACTGAGCAGGCAAAATGCCCTTCTCTACAGGCCTGACCATCCAGGCTGTAGTGTTTTGCAAACGTGTGCAAAGAAGCCCATGTTGCCGCCTGACAGGTGTCTTGGACTGGGACACCCCGAGCCAAGGCCGTAGTCACAGCCTTTCCCCTGATGGAATGGGCCCTTAATCCCTCAGGGGGCTGCTTCTTTGCCAGGGCATAACAGATCTTGATGCAGAGAATGACCCAGCAAGAGATGGGTTTTTTCTGCACTGCCTTTCCCTTCTTTGCTCCCACGTACCCCACAAAGAGTTGGTCATCCACCCGGAATTCTTTTGTGTCGTCAAGGTAGAACGACAACGCTCTTTTTGGGTCAAGCCGGTGGAGACACTCCTCTTCCTTAGAAGGATACGGGGGAGCTAAGAAGGTGGGCAACGTGATGGACTGACCCAGATGGAAAGGGGTCACAACGTTTGGCAAAAAGGATGCCCGGGTGCGAAGCACCACCTTGTGCCAAAAGGACATAAGATAACGCTTGCAGTTCACTCACCCTCTGGGCCGATGTAATCACCACCAAGAAGGCTGTTTTGATGGTCAACAGTCAGAGGGGACAATTGTGTAAAGGCTCAAAGGGAGCACACATCAGATAGGTGAGGACCAAATTAAGATCCCACTGCGGCATAACAAAGGGCGTAGGTGGAAACAGATGAGCCAGCCCTTTCAGAAATCTATGTACAGTGGAAGATTTGAAGAGAGAGGGCTGGTCTGGCAGCCTCAAAAATGTAGACAGAGCAGAAAGGTAACCTTTGAGAGTTCCCAAGGCAGAGCCTTGGGAACTCGGCAAGGGTCAAAATGAACAAAAGGACAGTAGAAAGAGAAGCAGAAAGAGGGTCAATAAACCTTTCTGTACAGTATAAAACAAATTTCTGCCAACAGCAGGCGTATACCGCCTGGCAGCCAGATTAACGTTAAATACTGCGGGAGGAAGGTCAAAAGCTATCAACTGTAGCCACTCAATCTCCACGCATGGAAGTGCAGAGTTGACAGGTTCGGGTGGAGAACCCTCCCCTGCTGCTGCAACAGAAGATCCTCCTAGAGGGGCAGCCTGATCGGAGGATCGATGCACATTCTCAGAAGCTCTGGATACCAGACTCTTCTCGCACAGCCTGGAGCCACAAGGATGACTTGGGCCCGGTCACTCCTGATCTTCTTCAGAACCCTGGGCAGGAGTGGTATGGGCGGAAAGGCGTAAAGCAGGCCTGAGCTCCACTCGTGATGAAAGGCGTCGCCAAGTGATAGCTGCCTTGGAAACTCCAGCGCGCAGTACTGCTGACATTGCGAGTTCTCTTCGGAAGTGAACAAATCTAACCAAGGTTCTCCCCACTGCTGAAAGAGACCTTGCACCACCTCCGACTGGAGACGCCATTCGTGATCCGCTAGGCATCGACGGCTGAGTTTGTCCGCCCTGGAGCTCAAAGAGCCTGCCAGGTGTTGAACCACCAGGGATATGCCCTGCTATTCCAGCCATGTCCATAGATACATGGCCTCTCGACAAGTGGGAAGAAGAGGACTCGCTGGACGGTATCACTGCCAGGCAGTCAGGAGCTTCATTGCTCGCTCCCTCAAGGCCTTCGGAGCCATGGCCCGGCAGTCCGAGCACGACTTTGAGTCATGGTCGCGCTCGAGACACCAGAGACAGACGAGGTGGGGATCGGTGACCGACATCATGCAGTGGCAGGCACGGCACGGCTTGAAACCTGTCTTCCTTGAAGACATTCCTCGCACACAAAGTGGAAAAAGTCTTCGACAAAAGTCGGGAAAAAACCTGCCAAAAAGCGGCAAAAGGGTTGCTCTTCCCAGGTCAGTGCTTAACTGGCACGAAAAGAAAAGAACTGACGTCCGCTCGCCTGGGTGGCGCCTGCATAGGCACCGCAACATCATAACAGACGCTACCAACGACGTCAAGCTGAGCCGAATGGAGCCACCCAACGGCGCGCAAAGGGTATTGCTCAGCGAAAGTTTCCGGATCCAGCCTGATGTATGGGAAATTCAAAGGTAAGGAATCTGCAGCTAGAAGCCTCTATCAGATATGGATAAATAAAAGAATCCCCTAGCCCCGAACAACATTATATACTTATTTGTGTGCATGAAATGTTCAGGTAGTTGTTATTATGTGGGAAACCATAGACAAGCACTAAATAAGCTAATGAATCTCCACCAACAGCTCCGCATGTGACCAGACAAGGATAGGGCACGCAGTGAGCATTTTTCATGACCGAAACACAGCATCCCAGATCTAAAGTTTGAAGTTGTCAAAAGAAACTTAAGGCAGAAAGTGAAAGGAAGATTTATTTACATAAGTGCATGCAACTATTCATTACACAAACAGGTGATTTGTATGTTGACCCTCTGAGATCCTCAGGTTGTAACATTCTGACCCTGCAAATTTCACCCTCTTCTCTGAAGAGCTTGTCCATCAGTCTGTGACTGACTTGTCTCCACATCTGATCAGATACGTAACTGACTTCACCCAAGCCGTGATAGTCTTTCATGGCCACCAACTAAAAATATAGCTGACTGCTCTACAGATCTTCCAGTGATCCAAGGGTACTGACCTGACAACAGAGCAACCATGCACAGGGCTGTTGCTTGAACATGAAATATCTTGAAAAAACAAGAGACAAGAGGCATTTAGCAAAACAGGAACAGTTCGTTTAATTAAACAGAGCGGCCGGGGGGGCGTGGCCAACCATCATGGCCGACCGGACGTAACTCCGATTGGCTCCGTTCCAGGCCCGGCCAAATGTGAGGGTTTTGAGGCGCTTGGCGGCGTGCAGGAGGGTCACCCAGATCGCCTGGGGACCCGGACAAGAGTTAGCCCCTTATTTGCAAACTTCGAGCCCCGGAGGATGCGAGCGCCACACCACAGAGCTTCGGACGGGAGCCGCGAGGCTCGCAACAAAATGGCGGCCGGCGGCGGGACGGAGCATTGCGGCATCCTCAGTGGCGCCCGGCGGATCTGACGGGCTGGACAGAGACCCGTAGCTGCAGATGACCGGGGGCCCTCTCTGCATCACCATAGCAGCCCGATAGACCGATCCCGCCGCCCGCGAACCATGACCAGCCACCTCAGCGCTCCGATGGACAGGCGTGAGATCCCTGCGTGGACCCCCAGGTGAGGAGCGGGGTTCCACGTTCAACGGAGGCGAGCACCGAGATACGCCGCCTGCTGAGCGGGAGAGCACTGAGGGGCCCTCGCAAAGTCTGCAATCGCAGTAGCAGAGCCCCCAGAAATGCGGTGCCTGACCTCAGCATGGCGCCGGTCAGGCACCTTCTCCAGTGAAAGCAGCCTTGAGACGGGGCCTCCGGCCCCATTCTACTCATATAAAGTACTTCACCCACGCGTAGTGCCTCTAAGCCTGGGAGAGATCTAGAGCCAGCACAGTCCAGGCAGTAAGAGCTCTGCCCCTCTCATGCACCAAGAAGTGAAGTTCCTGGCGTAAACCTCCGAACCAGATCTACAGTGCCCCCACAGAGAGGTCCCACGAAGCCCACAGTCATTTCTGCAATAGGAAGGCCCCAGGCTGAAGACGCGCCCTGGTCCTTATGCCACCAAAAAAGGCACAGTCTGCCAAAGTCTCCAGCTTCTTCACCCCAGTGATCACTGGGGCAGACAAAGAGGGGACAGCCCAGCCCGGTGGTAGCATGGCTCTCATGAGGGAAGACCTGATGAGATGGGAGAAAGACTGGTGGCCCTACAGGCGGATGTAGACTCAATCGGGTCACGCACCCTGGACCTTGAGGTAAAATGCCAGGAGCTGGAGGAACGAATACAGCCGTTGGAAGCCCAATCTGGGGACCTGCGTAATCAACTGAAGGCCACGATACTTAAGTGCGAAGACCTCGAGAATCGCTCCCGACGAGACAACATTCGCGTAAGAGGCCTGGAAGAAGGATGCGAAGGGCCAGATCTGGAAGCATTTATGTTGGGACTTTTCGCGACGGTGCTGGGAGAAAATGGCCCAGAGATCAAATTGGAGAGGGTTCACAGAGTGTGGCCGAAGTTACCAGGAGAATCCAGGAAACCTAGAGATGTGCTGGCTATATTCAGTTCCTTCAAGACCAAAGAATTGATCCTCCAGAAAGCACGAGCCCTCGACAAAGTCTCATTCCAAAATGTATCCTGCTCATTGTTCCAAGAAGTGGCCTAGGCCACACTGGCCTGCCGCCAGCAGTTCAGGCCGATCACTGAAGCTTTGAGAGAGCGTAAATTGAATTACCGCTGGACATATCCCTTTGGCCTGGCTTTCTCGTTGGACAATAAGAACTATCACTGCACGGAGTTGGAGGAAGCCGCTTCCATTCTGGGAATAGAGGTATCTACGCCAAAGCATACGACGGGAACGGGAGACGCTGGAACGGATTCGAGAATGGAGAGACGAGGAGGGGATCCCTGGTTACAGCAGAGGAGAGGCGGCAAGAACACGTTGGGTTGACATGGACAGAGTCTTGCTGACTGGACAAAAGTATGATCTGCCCGATTAGTGTTATGAGGGTCGATGGGGGCATGAACCTAATAGGGGCCTGTCCCCACCTATGGCAGTCACTGCCTGATATGGCTGTTATGATGGGGTTGGGGGGCATGAGGCTTAGAGAGGTAACACTTTGATTATTAGATACAACGATCGGTGGCTTCTGATGCAATCTTGCCAAGTAACTTTTATATGGGCCGTGGAGGCGGAATTTGGTTCGCCCCAGGAAACGCTTGAGATGAGGTTCTCTTCCAATATTGAGAGCCTTGGTGTTCGAAGTTTTGGTTTGTATTTTTCTTTGTTGGCCCTGTTGTGGTATCACAGTACATCTTGTTTTGAGTGCAGGCTATTGTTCGTGGGTGGACAGGGGGGGAGGCCAATGTTTTCGGGGGCTCTTTCGGCGAGGCGGGGTTCCGCACGGACTAATGGGGATCAATTGCTTAACGTGGAATGTGAGGGGCCTTAACTCCCCCAATAAGAGGCAAAGGATATGGAAATTCTTGTTAGACCATCAGGTAAAAATAGCTGCCCTGCAGGAAACTCACCTCCTGCGAAAGGACGAGCAGCGACTGAAACATAGGGCCTTCCCACAGATTTTCCGCTCCTCAGCAAACACTAAGCACAATGAGGTGGCTCTCCTCTTTCATTCTTCCATCCCATTCCTTCTCCAGGATGTCAAAGCAGATAAGGCGGGAGTTTTTTTGATGGTCAGGGGTGAGCTAAGGGGAAGACTGTGCACCATTGCTATGATCTATGCACCCAATGCAGGACAACATGACTTTCTGAGCTCATTTCTTACCTCGCTAGAGGAGTTCGCCAGGGGTGACATACTGCTGCTGGGGGATTTTAACTCAATCTGGTACCTGTCCCTAGACACAACCATAGGGCAATAGGGGGGACGTTCAGCAAGTCGCTTAAAAATACACTACAGGTGTTGGGTCTTCAGGACGCATGGAGGAATTCTCACCCCACGACGCGGGATTACTCCTTCTTCTCACACTCACATAGGACCTACTCTAGGATTGACCATGCATTCATTAGCCAGTCCCTTCTCCACACTCTCTCAGGATGCCAGTTCCACCCGATTTGCCTCTTGGACCACACCCCTCTAGAACTGGTCCTGGATTGGCCCGCCCGCGCTCTAAACACGCCAGGTGGTATTTCCCCAATTTTCTCTGTCGAGACCCCCTTCCCAGGGGCGAATTATAAAAGGCAAGTGTGGAGTTTTTTTACCTCAACGATCCTGCCCTCACCTCTCATGCTAACAACTGGGATGCTTTTAAAGCGGTTATAAGAGGGAAATGTATTGAGCTAGCCTCCACACTTAAACACCAACGCAAGGGGGAAAGACAGCTGCTAGAAGGGGATCTCCAAACTGTCGAAAATGAGCATAAGACCAATCCCTCGGTTAGGTCTCTACGGAAAGTCACCCAGCTTAAGGGAAAGTTGCAAGCCATCTACACTAATGGGGCAGAAAGAACTCTACTGTGCCTGCAAGCCCGGAGCTATGAGGGGGTAAATAAAGTCGGAACCCTCTTGGCGCGCATCAACTCAGAGCTTGGCAGGAAAAATAATACACTGCACATATAATCGATATGAATGGGGTATCCCAGAACAGTGAAGCGGGGAAGCAGGAGTTTTGGGGGAATTCTATCGCTCCCTGTAAACCGCTGATCCACTGGTGGCTGAGGAACAGGAGCAATATCTGGAGACTCTTACTTGCCCACAGGTACCAGCTTCCACGAACGAAGAGTTAAGCAGCTCGATCTCTAGTGAGGAAGTCCAGAAGACGATAGACACTCTTAAGCTTCAAAAGGCTCCTGGTCCTGATGGGCTAAATGCTCACTTCTATAGTACCTTCGCTCCGGAGCTGGTTCCCCGATTAGTGACCTCTTCAACGACATATCTGCCTCGCGACGGGTGACTCCCTATATGGGGGAAGCGTTGATTTCCGTCATCCCTAAACCGGGAAAAGATCCCACAAGTTGTGCCTTTTACAGGCCTATAGCGCTCTTGAACTTAGATGCCAAATTATACTCTAAAATATTAGCCACTCACTTAGAGCATGTCATGCCGATGCTCATCAAGGCGGACCAAGCAGGCTTCATCAAGGGCAGGCAAACCCATGATAATTTAAGGAGGGTGGTACACATTATCGAGAAAGTGCAGAAGAAAAACATCCCAGCGGCCCTTCTTTTGCTAGATGCAGAGAAGGCCTTTGATCGGGTGGACTGGGCTTTTGACTCGAAAGATGCAGCAGTTTGGATTCAACAAGACCTTTATAGGCATGGTGAGGGCCAACTATTCCGCTCCGAGATCCCGGGTGGTGGTGAATGGGGTGGCTTCGGAACCCTTTGGTCTCTCGCGGGGAACTAGGCAGGGTTGCCCGCTCTCTCCTCTGCTTTTTGCTCTCAGCATCGAGCCTCTAGCGGAGCATATCAGGACCAACCCCGACATAGGAGGAGTCCCATTTGGGACAGACGAGCACAAGATTTTCCTCTTCGCAGACGACGTTCTCCTCCCAATCACAAAGCCGGTGTCCACTCTCCCGGCCATTCAAGCAGAACTCACCTCCTATGAGCGAGTGGCGGGGTTTAAGGTAAACCTGTTGAAGTCTTATCTCCTTAACTTAACTTTGCCCAAAGAGACTATACGGATCATAGAGGCAATGTCCCCGTTCCAAAGCACTCACAAAGACATCACATACCTGGGTATCAGACTTACTCCTAAGATACTGCACCTCTATAGGGCTAACTACCTTCCCTTATTACGCCAGATTAGAGCGGACCTGGCCAGATGGAGAACAGCATACACCTCCTGGATAGGGCGAATCAACGCCATTAAAATGAACGTTCTCCCTAGGCTGCTTTATCTTTTCCAAGGCTTGCCAATCCCAGTGGACAGACTTCTCTTTGCTGACCTGAAAAAGATGATTACTAAGTTCATTTAGCAGGGTCAGAGGGTGCGATTATCCCACCAGGTGTTAACCAAGGCACTAGGGGTTGGGGGACTGGCCTTACCGGATTTCATGGGGTACTACAAAGCGGCTCAGCTCAGGGTGATCACTGACTGGTCACTCCGTGAATCAGAGAAACTCTGGTTACACATGGACTGCCAAATAGTGGGCAGGACGATTTAGGATCTCCTTTGGAAGCAGAAACAAAATCGACTACTAAATGCTTATCTTAGCACCCCCACGGCTACTACTTTGAGGGTTTGGGATGATCCTGCCAGATCCACGCTCCTGACCACCTTCCCCTCTCCCTATACCCCCATCCACTTCAACCCTGAGTTCCCCCCGGCTCTCCAGGAGAGACCATTCGAAGGCTGGCGGGCAGGAGGCTGCCTCATGATCTCTGATCTTTTTAAACAGGGGAAGATACTGTCATGTGAGGAGTGCACCCAAACTTTTAAGCTTCAGCCCTCTGAAAAATTCCACTACTTGCAACTTAAACATTGGGTTCACCAGCCACAGGTTCAGCCAGCGGCAACTAGGGAATTATTCCCAATCAAACAGTTTGCAAAATCAGGGGCTTCCACAAAAGGGACCATCTCTTTCCTCTACTCACTCATACAGGCTTTGGGGTTGCACTCACCGCCGAGACACCAAAAGTTTTGGGATTCCATTGTGACTAATCCATTGGAGGACAAACAATGGAACTCCCTATACAGAGACATCCCCAAATACAACCGGTCCATGTTCTTAATGGAGGCTCACAATAAAGTCATGTATGATTGGTACTTACACCCTCAGAAGCTGCACAAGATCTACCCTAGTACCTTGGATAGATGTTGGAGGGGTTGTGGGTTACTAGGTGATCTCAGACACATCTGGTGGGACTGCCCCGGCATCAAGCCCTTCTGGAAAGAAATTCTATCCCAAATCAAGCTGATCCTGGGCTACCCTATTCCCGCAACAATGGAAGACACTCTCCTGGGAATTCGGGATCCCAGCTTGAAACGTCAAACTCAAGGGGATCGCTCAGTGATGTGGTTGTGTTTGGGGGCGGCCAAGATGGCGTTGGCGGCAGCATGGAAGAAGGTGAAGGCCCCCTCCCTTACGCAATGGCATGCCAGGTTATGGCGAGCGCTAGCGATGGAACAAATGGCAGACAGTGTGGAGGACTCGAGAAAGGGGTTTGACTATGTTTGGGCCCCCCTGGTCGAATACTTATCGGAGGGTCTACCTTTGTTTGCGTGTGGGTCCAGACTAAGGGCTCTCCACCTCTTCCATATCTAGTGCTCCCGGGAGGCCTCTTTCCCTGGGTTGGGAACTTTCGGGAGCTTGGGCACTTTCGGTCCTCTTTGGACTGTCCTCACCTGTGACCGAGCATGAACGCTTTCTTTTTCTTTGCTATTATGACCGTGATACCATAGTTTGTTTTGTTATGTTTATCTTTTAGCTATGTGGAAATAATGTGCGGTGGGTGGGAGACGTGATCTCCATCGAATAACATGACCAATACGGTGAGATATATGACTTGTAACACGTGAGCAGACCGCAGTGGCCAGCAAGGGTCGTGAACAGGGTTCTTATTGTAGGTCGAGTCCTAGTACACAAACTGAACAAAATACTTTAGAAGTTCTGTAACTCTTGATCTGTGAATCTTACTGATGTCTCCCACCACTGTTTGTCATGTAATGTTTTGAATCTAAAACCAATAAAAATACTTTGACATAAACAGAGCGGCCGGGAGAACAGTTACATGCATAGGGTCTGAGGACTGTCTCAACTTACAATTGATCGGCCATGGATTTTATACATTTTGTTGAATACAATAAAACAGTTACAATGTCCTTTTTTGGTAAGGAATGCGAGCTGTTGTCTTTGGGGGCATAAATTAATGTTTCAAGGAGGAATCCAAGTGGGCATCAACCTTGCGTGGACAAAATGGGGCCAGTGGGAAACGTGTCCAGATGTCCGGCATGGAGTGCGCGTGATCACTGTGTGTACTCTGTGTGCTGTGTCCTGATTGGTTATGTGTTTCTAACTTCATGTGGCATCTGACTTTATAGTGTTTTGGGAACGCGCGTACCCCTCCGGCCATGTGTGCTTTATTGGGGCCAATCTCCCTGGACCATTGTGGTGTCGCTGCGCCTATCTGTGGAATAGGTCTGGGGTTTCCTGTTGGCGCATTTGTCTGCCGGCCACGTGCCACCCCACCTGTGATCTGTCAAACGGTGACCCCAGGCCTGGGTCTCAGGGCCTCCCTGACTAGGTATTTCCAAATTGGGGTTGACGTGGAGTTCATAATGAGTTTATTCGTCAAAAGAGATGCGATTTTGTTCTTGTACGTGAATGTTTAGTTATATCATATTTACATAGACTTTCTCAGTATTAACAAGGCCATGCCCCAGATATACACCACTGACCTAACCACAGCTGTATAGACCTTCAATTGTGAAATATGCAACTGTTGAACAACCTTTAGGAGTCATTAATCTGACGTGTAAACATCTCTGACCCAACCTCGCCTATTTCAGTGACACCACTGAGGTCTGTGACAGGCTGAAAACCAAATTCTTTGCCCTTCAGTGAGCAATGACAAACTATTCAATTAAATATGCCTAACTCTACACTACAACCAAGAAACATTTGACTAATATGCGACTGACTCTGTCCCGGCCATACTAACTACCCTGAGTTGCTGACTTCATACAAGATTACCTGTGCTCTAGGTCTATTGGCTGCCAAATTCACACGTTCGATATAAAACTGATTGTGCCTCATTAGTACCAGCTACATACAGGATTAATTCTGACAGGTGATTGACTCTAGTTATCTATCAGATCTCTGTAACTTGTAAATGCCTGGACATTTTTGCTACTGTTTTGAGGGCCCTTTACCTACATGCTATTCATTGATGCTGATGCCACGTGGAACAATGCTGTAAGCCTGTCATGTCTCTTCTCAGGCCTACTAGCCTTCCAAAGGCATTGATCTGGCATGATTGATTCCTCCCCAGCTCAGCAGGGTTTCTAGAAGGAGCCCACAGGGCCTTAGCATTGCTACTTAATATTTTTTCTACCACACCCTTCGAACTCATGATGGAGTGTGCCCCTTGAAGCCTTAGCATTCAAAAGGGGAACTGCGCATTGACAGAAGGATGCTGATAAAAAATCACTTTACCATCTGGATTGCATATTGGGAGCAAAGTACTGCCTGAGCAGATACATTTGAACACCTGAATAGTGCACAGAAACTAGATTTGATACCAAAACAGATGCATTTGAAGAGCTCATTAAAAAAT
The DNA here is from genome assembly GCA_963921515.1 of Calotriton arnoldi. Classification (NCBI taxonomy): domain Eukaryota; kingdom Metazoa; phylum Chordata; class Amphibia; order Caudata; family Salamandridae; genus Calotriton; species Calotriton arnoldi. Next base: position 1,150,647 of record CAWUFW010004956.1, on the reverse strand, counting down.
AGTGAACAATTCTTATGAGCTGCCTGGCTGCAAAAGCAACTTCAAACCTCGCTAAGAGAGAGGTCCTGGTCTTCCACAAATCATTTTGAAGAAACACAGTTAAAGTGCAGTTATGAATTAAATCAAAAACCAATGAAATTGTCAAGCTATGGTTACCTCTGCAATCAATAACTCGCATGACAACCATGCAAATCATAACACACACTCCAAATGCAATGCTCACAAAAAATGCTAAAAATAAAGTTTCAGATAAAATTACTTTTCACATTACCCACATTACCCTTAGCACTATGAAAGAGAAATCTGTCAAAGCAGTATTATTAATTGATTTGGGAGTGAAAGGACCGGGCCCATAAATTCTGGACCTGTTCTAGAGACACAATCGATGCTTCTTTTTAGCAGCTTGACAGTGTAGAGGTAAGAAAAGTCCTTATTATTGCCAATCAATTAAACAAGAAATCCTTTGTGCACATAGTAACCACAGACAACTACATAAAGTTAGTTAATTTATTACAAAGCCAGAAATAATTGAACATAAAGACACCTCAAGACTAGACTGTAAACGTACATTGGAATTAGCATAAAGCCAAATCTGAGTATCCAATTGAGACGATGTAGCATAAACAAAACAATTAGTTCAAGAAACAGAATGCAGAGCATAAGAAAGCATGAGTCCACGTTTCCCTGCATCGAGGGTTGATGAATAAGAAGCATAACTCTATCCCTATACTAACACTAAATTGACATTCCTACTTAAGCATCCCCAGGAAAATAATAAAACGGTGTCAGCATGTGGAGTATTCCTAAGAAGTCTCTTCACAGTTAATGGGTCATGTAGCATAAAGCTACTGAGACAGAGCTCTCTCTCTGAAGGCAGAAGAAGAAGTTGGCAATTTCCCTACCCCCAACAGCACAATATTGCAGGTATCTTTCCCAACATTAATTGCGGGTCAAGCCATCTGCTCTGGGTACAATCCGAAAGGTAGTTTTCCATGGGACAATCGTGTTTTTCTCTTGCAACAATTTGTCCTTGGTTCCCAGGCCTTCTGTGTGAAGCACAACAGCCTTCCTTTATCGACTCAAGCGACATAGTTGTAACTTCTTCTCTCCTTGCTTGACTAATAAAGCAAAGACATTATTCTAGCTAACAAGAACGCTTCTTTCACCTGCAGCGCAAAACGTGAGAAAGAACACATTCTACAGCACACATGAACTTCAGCCTGTTAATTCTAAAGCGAGAGTTTCAGGGAACTGTATTTCAGGCCTACAAGATTCAGCTAACATAAGAGACCAGCATATGAGCTTTTACGAATTTGCATAGGAAAATAAGGCACATTCAATTAATGCATTTACCTACATTTAAATGACACAACTAAATAGGCATTTTTCAGTCACAGCACGAGTTCTTCACGTTCATGTTTTCTGCTAGTTACATTCATTTTCTAAGTTAGTTCTCCATGTTACTTTCCAATGGCCTAAGCACATCACGTTCGAGTTAATACATTTCAAATTTCTAACACTTCACGTTATGAGGACAAAGGATTATATGCGGGTGCGCTCTACACGTGATTATAAATCACCCTTACAATTAAAATGAGATTTCCGCTGCATCAAGAGTGTGTTGCTATTTAATTACCTTGTAGTTTTTGGTGTTGTTACTGAGGAAGTGCAGCATTCGCATCATTTAATTTCGCGTGATTTTGTCAACTTTGTGGCAAAATTACAAAAAATGCATATATGTCATTTAGCGCTTTATTTTCAAGCGTCATGCTAGCTTGCATCAGTTTTTCACACAATTATGCATTTCATGCTAAAGAAATTGTGCAAAAAACAAAAGCATCACAAATAACAGCTGTCACTTTCTGTTGTTGACGTGCATTTGCAGTACATTTTTACCAAGAATAGCGCATTTGCAGTACATTTTTACTGTGACTGGGGCATAACTACGTGACATGGAGTAATTTTGAGGATTCCATTTAACAAGCATGAAGGGAAATTCTCAAAATTATACCAGCGGAATTTTTATTTTGCCCAGGTCTAGTTGTTACTTATTGATCTAAATATTGCAAGGTAATAAGCATTGTATTTGGTGTGCGAGTTATGGTCTCCATGACTATGTAACTATAACTATACATTAACTGTTTTTTTTTAAGTGAAGATCATTTTTTTTTTTTTTTGTCCTCATCTCACCAAAGCGTCTGCAGAGTAAAGCAAAAATAACCACCATCCGACCTGGGCACCCCGGTCTTCTGCTACTGCATAGGCTTCAGGCCTGGCCAGGCCAGCTTCTTTGTATAAAGCTTGGTGTAATCATTGGACCAAGGGGCATTGGACTAATCGCATTTCATTACCCCATGATAATAACAATGCCCAAATGTTAGAATTACTGTCTTGATCCAAACGAGCCATGCCAAATGCAGCATTCAACCAGTTCTCATATAGAGGAGGCCTGGAATCTTTCCAAAGTTTACATATCTCCCTCCGAGCAATGAGAATCAGGAGGAGTAACAGGCCTTTTACGTTACCGACAACATATTGGTCAGGTCATTATCCAAGCCAAATATAACTAATGGGAGATTCAAATTCAACTTAACTTTAAAAATTGCTCGTAAAGCACACTCCACATTCTTCCAAAAACCACTTAAGATAGCACACTCAAAAAATATGTGAATATCATCCGCCGCGATAAAATCGCATCTTGGGCACTTCGGGAAGAGAGAGGAGCAAATTTTGCTATTTTCATGGGGGTATAATAAAGTCTGTTTATAACGTAGAAGTGGTTTTTTTTAAGAGATGCTGGCTTAACGTACTTATATAGTATCTGTAGGAAAAGACCATACAGATCAACAGCAATATCGTCCAGAGCTGACATATTCCAAACATGATAATGTGGAGGAAGATCTGCGACATCTGTGTCTACTAGGTTTCTATACCAATACCCGACCTCCTTCTTAATGGGTTTTGGGTTTTGAAGACGAAGCTCGATTTCCCAATTTCCCACTATATTTTCTTTTTCAGCTGTATACCAGGAGGACAGTTGTATATATTTAAATTTTGAAAAAGAACTTCCTATTTTTGATCTTAAAACCTCCCATGGGTGTACTCCGTCTGATGAAGTAAGATCGGACCAGATCACTATACCAGCGTTTTTAATAGGCAACGCAAGGCTATCTTCCAACCATGTAGGTAACCCAGGGGAATCCCATATGGGAGCAAAATCAGAATAATAACCAATCCCCAATTTCCTTCTGATCTCATACCAGACTTTAAGAGCTGTTTTTAAGACTTTTAGACGAACCTTTTTAAAAACCTTGGAGCCCCAAACTTATATAGAAAACCCAGTCCTCCCCTTCCAGCATGACCATCTCGCCCAAGATCTTCCCCCAGTTGGTTTCAAGAGTGGTAATAAGCAATGAGCGTATATTTTTAAACTGGAAAGCAAAAGAATACCAAAGCAAATCCGGGAGAGCTAAACCTCCCTTCAGAAGCTTACGTCTTAACTTCTTCCAGGATATCCTGGCATTCTTATTAGACCAAATAAAACTTCCTATTTTGCCTTGTATTCTACTTATAGTCTTACTAGGAAAATCAAGGGGAATAGTGCTAAACAAGTATGTTAATTTTGGCAAGACGACCATCTTTATAAGATTGACCCGACCATAGATAGTCAAAGGCAGATTCTGCCATCTCGCTAAAAGGTGGTCAATTTCTTTAGACACCTTCTTCAAATTAATCTGAGGGATATCATCAAGATCCTTAACTATAGTAATCCCGAGGTATCTAAATTCCTTGCTCATCCTCCCAACCCAATTGTTGACATTCCAGCACATTACCTCCGTCTTAGAAGGATTAACCAGATACCCTGAGTACTGACCAAATTCCTTCAAGAGGGATTCCACCCTTGGAAGTACCTCAATTGGATTATTAGTGTAAATCAGCAAATCGTCCGCATATAGAGCTAACTTACTACTATAATGGTGGACTTGAAATGGAGTGATTGAATCTTCCAATCTGATAGCTTGAGCGAGGGGCTCAATGTAGATATCAAATAATAAGGGCGAGATGGGACAGCCCTGCCTAGTTCCCCTTGTTATATTAAAGCTTGATGTTAAAAGACCGTTCAACAAGATAACTGCGGAGGCACCCTCGTAACATCTAATCAGAGTCTGTATAAAAGTTAGACCAAATCCCATTGTCTTGAGGGTTTCCCAAAGAAAAACCCAACAGACCCGGTCGAATGCCTTGGCTGCATCATATGCTGCCACCGCCAAAGGCTCTGACCGCGCTACTGCTAGGTCAATACTACCGATCAACTGCAACGTATGATCTTGTATAAACCTCCCAGGAATAAAACCCTTTTGGTCGACGTTAACCAGCTGCGGAACTAACTTGACCAATCTCCCCGCTAAGATACTCATAAAGAGCTTATAATCAGCATTTAGCAGGGAGATTGGTCTATACGAATCCGCTTTAAGGGGATCTTTCCCTGGCTTCAAAATAAGCACGATCGTAGCACCCTTCCAGGAACTAGGGACTTTACCTTCCGAGCTGTAAACATAATTGAATAACTCACAGAGTCTGGATACTAACTCACCCTGAAAGACTTTATAAATCTCCCCAGGAAGAGCGTCGGTGCCTGCAGCCTTGTTGCTCTTGGATCTTATTTATATAAAGTTTTATCTCGATCTCAGTAATGGGAGCATCCAATGCAGTTCGGCTATCCTCTGATAGCACCGGTAATGCCTTACTTAAAAGCCAGTTTTGAATGCTCCCAGGACTAGGTGTTATCTCTTCTCTATATAAATCAGAGAACATTGCGAGGAGGCATTTTTGCATATCCTCCTGTTTACAAGAAGTTACCCCACTCTCATCTATGACCAGTTCACTTATATTGTTTTTGACGCGATCCCCCTCGCCTTCCAAGCCAAAAGGGCACCCGCCTTTTCCCCATACTCATAGTTTTGCATATTACAGGCTGACCACTGAGCCTTGATCTTTTGGTCCAACCTCCCCTATATTCCTGACGCAGACATTCGAGATCTTTAAGAACTTGCGTCAGATTTGTCTGGGGACAACTCATTCTTTCTCCTTCCAACCTGGAGATTTCCTTTCCAGATTCTGGAATTCTAAAGCCTCTTCCCTATTCTTGGAACAAATCAGACTATGCGACTGTCCACGGAAGTGCGCTTTAAATGCGTCCCAAACAAAGTCTAGCGATGTCGAACCCATATTTATTGCAAAATAGTCCGTTATAGAGACTTTAAGGGCACTAATTATTTCGATGTTAGACAGCATTGCCCTTTTGAATGTCCATCTAGGATTTAGACTTTGCTTTTTTCCTGCATATAGGAAAGAAATGGGGGCGTGGTCCGAAAGAATACTTGGAAGAATAGAGATATCTATCAGATTCTCTAAACCAAGCCTATCAGTGAGGATGTAGTCAATTCTAGAGGCATGACCACATTTCTTACTGAAGAAGGTGAAGCCTGATGCTACACCCCTTTTGCCCTCCACACGTCGACAAGCCCAAGATCGTGAATCATGTCTATCATTGCCCGGCGAATACGAGGGGCACCTACATAGTTACTATGATTAGATCTATCCTGTAGGGGGTTAAGAAGGACATTAAAATCACCTCCAATTATCAATGGAGTTGTGATTCCTATCAATTTGGCCTGTATTTTATAGATGAAAGCTGGATCGTCAACATTAGGGCCATAGAATGAAACTACAGTCAACTCAGTCCCCCAACTTCCAACTGGGCTATTAGCCATCTCCCAGATTGGTCTGACAAAACTGATTTAATGATACCTCTGGCACCTGACCTGATCAATATCGCTACCCCCTTATTGTGAACTGTTTGATCAGATGTACAAAAATTCTCGACCCACGGATATTTACCAAACAAGGCCCTACTTTCCAGGTGGCTCAGGTGTGTCTCTTGTAGGAGACAGACCTGTGCAGACGATTGTTCCAGAAACTTCATAACTAATGTTTGCCTGTGTAGACATCTAAGCCCATTAATATTCCACGAGATGAATTTAATTTTTGAACCCATTAGGGCTTACAGTGTCTATCTACAGACAGGGCTTTATTCAAACATTCTGGAAATGGCATAAATCTTAAGGGATGGTTGAGATTGAGGATATTTTTAATATTTTTTCCCACTGCAGCCCCACCCGTGCCCCCCACCCCTCGACTCCCCCTCCCCAAGTGCCCCCTTTAACCCCTCAATACCCTGGGGAACCCACCCTTCTCCTCTGGGCATGAGCCCTATGGCGAGGATCCCAAGGCGTGATAATTCCAAGAAGAAAACCCTTCGATTTGATACAAGACCGGTCTCTCCGAGAGAGCACAGCAGGAGAAGCAAGTACTTTCACCCCGCTCTAGTTATACCCCACTCCCATTCCTTATTCTATCTATTAAGGCATCTACTTCCTCAATTTGGCGAAGATTATGCATGTGGTTATTCCACATAATCCGGAGGGATGCGGGGAACCTCAGTTGTGTCTTAGCCCCCAGGGAGTTTAAAATTGTCATTCCTTTGCCTAACTCCCACTGTTTTGTCGCTGTGATATAGGAAACATCCGATCTAACAGAGAAGGAAAATGAGCTAGAAGAGGACTCGCTCTTTATCTGACCTGCTTTCAAAGCCAGCGATAAGATTTTCTCCTTTACAGAGTATGTGAGAAAGTTGACTAAAATTTTCCTGGGCTTTTGTTTTTCCATGTTCCTCCTGTAAGGGTCTCGGTGCACTCGCTGAATGTCTAAATCCAGGTCCAATTCCGGTGAGTCTTTAAGAATTGTCGCCTTTAGAAGTGAAATTTAATTTTTTTTAATGTCTCCCCCCTCCAGATCTTCCGGGACATTTAGTATTTTCAGATTGTTTCTTCTTGAGTGATTTTCAAGACGCTCTATATCATCTTTCAGATCCCTATTTTGGTGGACTAATTTATCCAACTCAACTGAGGAAGAGAGTAAAGTTTCCTTGATTTTAGGAATTTCAGACTCAAGAACGTCCGTTCTCTGGGAAACCTCTTTGATTTTTTGTGCCAAAACCTCACATGAGGCCTGGATTGCAGCTTGGTTAGACTCTGAGATTGAAAACCTTTTCCCTATGTCCTCCTTTAAACTTAATAAAATATCAGCTAAAGATCCAGGCGAAGGTGTATTAGGTAATAGGCCTAATGTTGAGTAAAATGGTCTGGCTAACAAGGCTACCGGGGATGGTTCAGGAACAGCCCTCTTCTCCACCGTTAGTGAGGGACCTAAGATGGGATCCTGGTTGTCCAGGGCCGAGAATCTGTTCGAAATCTCCACAGACGAATGGATAACCACTTGCTGGCCCGTCGATGTATCTACACCGTTCATCCCCCCTAGAGAAGACACGACAGGGGGCTGAGGAGGGGGAGGAGGGGGACCCACCTGGACACCAGTAAAAGCCATGGTAGTTTTTTTATTCTGCCCCTTTTCCGGTGTAGTGGATAACACCTTATAGTATGTTTTCAGAGACGGAGTTATTCTAAGTTTAGAGGACAGAACTTTCTTAGCTTTTCCTCTCCCCCTACCACACAGGGGGGAGGTACTCTCCGTGATAACTCTCACTTTGCCCTGCTTCACAGTGGCCCTAATATCTGTTACCGGGGAGAAACAGAAGTGGATTCAACCAGATTAGGAGCCCTATTTCGCAAGGTATAGCGACAAATATCTGTCTTAACAGTTTGGTTGGTAGTGGATAAAGTGCTGAAAGCACTACAGGGGGCCCTATTCCCACCGTTCTCCATACAGTACCGGGAACCCCCGTGAAACAACAGTCCGAACCACCCAGTTAGCGCAACTCTGTACTACAGGTACCTTACTGTGAGAGCTTAGGGGCAAACTGACCAACAGGAAAGCCTTCTTGGGAGGATTTGAAAAAACAGCTTCATCCTTGGATTCAGAAACATTGACTGTCCCTTTTAGAGGTTCCCGAATCACATTGACCTCATTATCACCCCCAAAGGCAGTCCTGACACCTGAAAAGTCTGTTGAATCCTGAATGGAGTATTTCAGAGTCTTACCTCCGCCTTCACCTTCCCCTTCACCTTCTCCCGAGCTGACACCGGACTGGAAAGGAAAGAGCAAGCACACTCTCACCACGCGCTCATTCTGCGAGACGCCTCCTCGCGTCTGCACTCCAAGGCTCCCAGAGACGTGCCCGAATGTGCTGACTCTACCATAGGAGACCCGGAGCTGCAAGCCCGGAGTCCACCGCCTCTGGTCACGTGCCGCGCCGATGAACCGCAGCAACGAGGGCGCCAGGATCGCCTCGCCCCGACCCCCGGGCACCATCCAGCATAGAGAGCAGGCCACCCAGAAAAGAGAAAGGAACGTAAGTATATATATATTTTTTTTAATTTTAGGAAAATATAGCCAACAGAACGGGGATATTAAGCACTAATTGCTTAATTTAACATTATTATGCCACTGAGAAAGCTGTATACTCTGTGCCTCTCGGAGAGACCGGTCAGTGCACGCCAAGGAAACTCCGCCGCGACCGTTTAGCTTCCGGCCGCCATGTTCCCCTCAGCTCAGCTTCCTAAATTCAAGATCATTTTTTTTAAACATACGCTAAGTTGTTATAACTAGAGATAACCATAACCTTTTTTCAGTGATTTCATTTATTTATTTCATATACCACATCCAACAGTTGGACACAGAGCCTGGTGCCCAACCGCCCTTGCTCGGCCAATCCTTGCTGCACACCAGTTGGAGAAAGGGTGTGCGTAGTTTGGGTGGGCAGCTCACTACTGTCATTTACGACCTTCTGTGCAACAAGGGTTGGCCAGGCTCTGCAGCCAATCCACTGCACGTGGCCTTCCGGCCTAGCTGGTTATAGAGACAAGCTTTTTATTTGACTTCAGGTGGTATTTTGATGAGGCCTGACCGAAGTCATAAGGCATTCGGTCAGGCCCTGTGACTAGCCTGACACAGACGACCAACTCCTGTTGTACACGGCCAAAACCCCTGCACACGGCCAGAAGCCATGGTGCTTGCCCACTAGGACTGGCCTACAGCTAGACGCTGTAAACAACCGACCATGGGCTGCCAACGGGCATACGCAGCAGGAGCTGAATTCAGGGCCTGACCTTCAACCAGGCCCGGTCTCCAACCCTATACAGGCAATCAATCTCCACAGCACATGGCCTTTGGCCACGCACAGCGGGTTTGCCCTGCGGGACATAGCACAGAGACAAGCACTTTTATTTATTTTTGTGTTGTTCTAAAATTAAATGCTTTTGTGGAGGGTGTTTCATGTTTTCTTAATTATTTTGTATAACTGTAGTGGCAAACAGCAACTTAGAAACGTTAACTTTTTTTTTCTTTATGAATGGAATTTTCAAAATGTGTTTCTCCATCATTTTGTTCCCGATACAGGGAATTTTCTCCTGCATCAGATGTTCGTTTTGCACCCAATGTAACACAGTGTAGATTATTTTTGAAAGCTTCCTACAGTAACTCCAGTGTTGGATTTGTGGCTTCTTGATTCTTTTCTCCTCTGCATGAACCTCCCGTACGCCCTCTCATGCTTCCACTTCACGCCTGATGGATGCTCCAAATGAGGACTGTCCTCTTAAAGCTTTTGGTTACATAATGGGCAGATGGCCCGACGTGCATTCAGCTTCTTGAGTAGGTCCCATACGCTGAAGTGTTGTTCTCCACTCTTCACAAGGTATGGACTTCTTCCTCCTCCTTCCTTACCCTGTAGTGCATGTAATGAAACTTCTTAAGTATGCTAGCCATGCCCACCAGGTGTGTAAGTCAATGTGTTCTGTGGTTTTCCACTCTGAAAGAATGAGTTTGTTGTCCATTAGTGAGTATCTAGAGGATAGATTTCGAATACAAATATAACTTTATTTTGTCACACCAGCGTTAGGACTTTACACTGCTCCTCAGGTACTTAATTTACCATCTTCACAACAGGCACTTAATGTGTATGACTTCTTATTGAAACAAACAAGTGCAAACACACTTTTTAATTCTTATTGGATGAATCCTGAAAAAACTGTTCAACTCCAAAGACTATGTCCTATAGTGTTGTGCTAAAATACCTCTAGTTTAGTCTTTTGTCTGCTTCCCAGGAATAATAGGCTGCGAAGTCCCAGAAATTCTGACTAAGTCGGATCTGCACCAATTATGTATCACAATTAATTAGCTAGGACGCTATCGACCACAAGAAACCTATACTCTTTAGTGGTAGTAAGAAGAGTTAACAACTGGGCTGTGAAGTGCATGTGAAGCGCATGTTTTTAATCGCTTAGTACATCTGAGGAGGTGTTAAAGGGACAGTTATGCAAAAAAAAATGCATTACTTATGTTCTAGTATTACTAAAATCTATATTTTGGAAGCTCCATTATATCCTAAAACTATTTGCACAGTTTGTAGCAGTCTACCTTATAATGTGTGTACTGCAAGAATAAATTAATGACTTACACTTTCACAGTGCTTTCTGTCATAGGCTGTGACCTCGTAGCACAAAAAATCAACAAGCCACTATTCCCCACTGTACCAACCAAATTTAATTCTGTGGCTCTCTGGTTACACACAGACCTCTGCAGTGCATTAACTAATCGAGGTTTCCTAATGTACTACAGTGCATTTCCCACCAAGTAACAACCTTTTAAAATTTATTTTTCATTTAAGCTACCCATTATTTTATATGTAGCTACCTGATGGTGAAAGACCTAAAAAACTTGCAAAATAATTTGGGGCTGATTTATGAGAGGCTTGAGCCGCCGGAGCATAATTTTTTTTAAGCTCCTGCGGCACAAGCGTAGCAATCGTATCTATGAGGCGACGCAAAGTCACCCTGTGTGGCTGAGTGGCCTCATACATATGGAGTAAGACAAGCAGCGCAAGTCGCTGCCTTGCCTTAGTCTGTCAAGTAGGAGTTCCATGGGCATTGCGGTGGGTGTTCCCACGCATCACCCATGGATTTTGGCACTGCCCCAGATTTACAAAACCATGTAAACCTGGGGCAGCGCCATAACCTTACGCATCCCCACAGCAGGTGTAATGAGGAGAAATATTTTCATGTCTCCTTGTATTTCTTTCCTCTTTCCATCTGTGCTGCATTCTGCAGCTCCCAAAGAAAGAGGAAAACTCCTCTCGGGGCACCTTCCTGCACAAAAACAATCCTGCCTACATTGGTGCGAGGCAGCAATTTGTGCGCCAACGCAGTAGGAAATGACAGGAATGCACCATATTTCATAAATAAGGTGCATTCCTGCCCTTTCACATTGGCATAGAGCAGCGCAGCAAGAAGACCTGCGGTGCTGCCCTAGGCCATTTCCTCATAAATGAGGCCTTTTGTTTTTAGCCACACCTTTGACAGCGCCCCCACATTCACTGATCTTTCGTTTGATAAACACTGTTTCATATTATTTCCCCACTATAAACATGATTTGCTATGGACATTGGGGGCTTTTATGGTTGTCGATAGTTGTCAATGATGAGGAGTACCGAGTTCTAGAAATTTTTGTCAGGAGGGGGTCCTTACACCTAAAAGATTTTGGCAGGGGGGTCTCGGCATCAAATAGTTTGACTACCTCTGCTCTAAACAGTCAAGATGGCTGTCACAATTTGCAAGTCTTGTAAGGGTACCAGCGATCCACTGGACATGTAGCCCTTCTTGTCTTCACTCATGTTTTTAGCATAGCATGTCCAACAATATATATAGCGTCTCTTTAGGTGGCACCCATACTCTATGCAAATACAAGCCTTATCTGCTCATGAAAATGAATATGTTCCAGAGATTAGGAGTAATACTTCTCCATGCAGGGCCGGTGTCAAAGGTAAGAGTGTCCCAGATCATGATACTGATGTAGCGAAAAATTCATTTTCATTTGTAGGGGTGCATTATAATCACACATGTAGAAAGCCGTGGCCCATGCAGGTAAGAGCGGTGGGGCCGGGTTGGGATGGGGGGATTTGACAGACGACCACGAGGGAAAATTAAATAAATAATTAATTTTCGCTGCTCATTGTCTGTCGAAATCCCCCACTCCCCACCCGGTCCCACCGCTCTTACCTGTTCGGGCCATGGCTCTAGAACGCATCCGCATATAATCCTTTGTCGTGTTAACCTAAGTGTTAGGACCTTGTAATGTAATAACATAAAACATGATGTATTTAGGCCATTATATAGAATACGTGAAGAAATAATGAGGAAAAATCAAATGTAACTAGCCGAAAACACTAACAGAAGCATTCATGTTGTGCAAGTGACAACCATTTATTATTTAATGTGCTTATTAATCGTGTCAATTTATATGTAGGTAGGAATATTAACCGAATGTGCTGTATTTTCTATGCAGTTTCATAAAGCTCATGCATTAGAATTAAGAGTTTGAATTTTAAGTGCATGGTGGATTTTGTTCTTTCTCATGTTTGTGTTACAGGTGGAAGAAGCGCCCTTGTTAGTTACAATAATGCCTTTGTTTTTTGAACTAGGCAGGGAGAGAAGAGGATACATTGGGAGTTAACTCCGATAAGGAGAACAGTTGTATTTTCTCACTGGAGAAGCCTGGGAATCAAGGTCATCTTGTTGCTGTTCAGTAACATCGCCGTCCTGTGGAAAACTACCTATGAGAACGTGGTCCGATCGGATGACGTGACCCGAAAGGAATCCTGGGACGATACCTGTAATATTGGAATGTTGCAAGTAGGGAAAAAGCCCACTTCTTCTTTGCCTTTGGAGACAGAGCATCTTAGAATGAGATCTGTCTCAGTAGCTTCATGCTACCTGACCCATAGAAGTGGAGAGACTTCTAAGGAAGGCTCCACATGCTGACACCTTTATCTACCCTGCCCCGAAGAAAGCTTAAGTAGGGATGTCACGTTAGTGTTACTGTAGGGATAGATTAATGCTTTATTTCCATCAACCCTCGATGCAGAGGAACCTGGACTCGTGTTTTTGATCCTCTGTATCCCATTTCTTGAATTAATTATCTTGTGCATGCTGCACCGACTCAACTTTATTCGCAGATTTGGCTTTATGTTGGTTACAATGCATTTCTACACTCTCGTCTTGAGGTGTCTGTATGTCCAGTTATTTTTGGCTTTGTAATAAATGAACTAGCCTTACTTAGTGGTCTGTGGTTATTATGGATCAAGAGAAACTGTAATTAACTTGATTGACATTGCTAACGACTTCTCTCCTTTCCATGCTTTCATGCTGAGAAAAAGTACCATCGACCTGTGGTTCTAGAACAGATCTTGAACATTGTAATGCAAGCAAGGAAGAACAAGCAAGGAAGCAGGTTATGGTTTGTGTAGCACACACAATACTTGGTGAATTTGATTTGGTTTTTTGAGTGACTATCATAGAGGTTTTTTTTTCAAGTGAATGTTATCGGGTTTGCATCGTGAGAACCAAAATTATATTTTAACTGTGCTTTTTTCAGTGAATTTCTGAGATTTGTTTAAAAGGAATATTACTGCTAGATGCAAGGCCATTGTCCATGCCCCTTACCTGCCATAGCCATTGGCTATACGTAACAGAAGTGTATGCATAACCTCACATCTGTCCAGATCCTGTGTCCAGTCACGCTTGCGTTCAAACCTACTGCTTAAGGCCGTTATCTCTACCTGGTGACATCTGAAAAGGAGATCTGGGCTGTGGACAAGTCCTGCACCTAGCCACTTGTGCATCCTAAGGCGGTCCTTATTCTATATTTTTGTAAAGTGCTGTACGCTACTAGGTAACCTTATTTTCTCCTTTTTTTGAGAAAAAGAAACCCACATTTCCGGAAACTCTTTATTTCACGTTCTGAAATTTGTATTTATTCACAGCATTCACTTCAAGAAGAAGCTCCAGAAATTTTGAGAAGTTTGGAGCAATTTTTGTAAAAAGCTCCATAAGTGGACTCACCAGTCGTCGAGTGTCAAGCTGCGACCCAACCTCAATTTCAGGTTCTTCCCGCTGAACGTTCCGGAGCTCCAGGCATCAACGAGACTTCCAGGAGTTGACCGAGGCCTCGTGCGGAGCCAAGCCGATGACGTTGATGCAGATCAGGCCTGACGAAATGCCTACGTTTCTAAGTGAGAAGGGAAAATTTTGACTGAGGCCTCCCACTTAGTGTATTCGACCAGGGCTCCTTCGCGGTCAAACTTTGACTTCGCGACCAGATGTCATAAAGTGGCGCTTTTGGCTATTAAGCACTACAAAGTGTTTATTCTTTAAAAATTCATATCGCCAATTTCCTACATTGGATCTCTGTCATTTTGGTGTCTATTTGTTCATAAAAATATATCCTATTTTTATAAATTGGTGTTGTACTTTTATTGTGTAGCGTGTCTTACTTATTTAATGTATCAGCGTTTTTAAATGCTTTACATATGTCTCCTAAGTTAAGCCTGCCTGCTCATTGACAGCTACCAAAGGGTGTGAAAGGAAATAATTTATTGAAACCTTGACAGAACCTTTTCTTGTGTTTGTGGCCTTATTACTAGTGGTAGGTCCCTACTTATCCCTACTGATAACCCACTTTCTAACAGATGGTTTTTATTGAACATAAGCAGTACGTCTTATAGAAAAGGTTGGAGATCCAGGAGTTAGAGTAACTACCAGCAAGAGCTTGACTGAAGGTAAGAAACTTGTTCTTCTGGTAGGTACTTGTAACCACATTTTCCTCCCCTTAAGAATAGATGCCACAGGAGCCCAAGGAGGAAGATATGGAGATTGGACACAGATCAGTAAGTCATGCAGGACCAAGTGGGAAAAATGGTGTTTTATGAATGTGTACAACAGTGTTTGGTAAATGTGCACACCAATACACACTTCAAAGCCTGTCCAGAACTGCCCCCCCTGCCAATCTCATCAAAGAGGCCTTGGCTCTAATGGAATGGGTCTGATGGCCCTCAGAGGGGTTACTTCTTAGCCAGCACATAGCAGATGTTGATGCAGAAGTCTATCCATTTTGACAAGGTCCCTTTTTTTACCCACCTTCCTTTTCCTTCCTCCAGCGTACCCAGTGCTCATTTGTGGGGTCAGTGTCAAAGTTCAAAGCCCTTTCAGGTTACAGCAAATGCAGTTTCTCCTCTTCCTTTGAAGAGTGAGGTGGAGCGAAAAATGCTGGCTGAGTGAGAGATTGGTCAATATGGAAAAGTGTCCTGACTTTGGTAAGAAAGCCAGTCCTCAACACTAAGGGGCCGATTCCGATCTCGGCCGGTAGCGCACCGAATCGGATTCGGCTTAACCGGATCCGATTCGGAGCCCTCTTTCCCGACCGATTCGAACGCGCGTCCGGCCGAGCGAGTACGATGCGAGCGCACGCGAAATCGCCGACCAACTCGTTCACGGGTCCGAACCGCACCGACCGACGCGCACGGACTCAAATCGCACCACGTGATGGAGACGATCCCCGGCCGGGCAAGTACGATGCGCGCCTTGAGCAGTCCGACTGACTCGCACCGTCCGGCTCGAAACAGCTGTCGGAGCCGGACTTTAGGGGTCCGTGTCGGACCCCCCTGTACGCGTAGCCGCGCGAGTCGCACACAGGGGGGATCCATGGGTCCCCCCTACTTGTGAGTGTGCGGCGCGTACGCATCGACGCGTACCCACTGTAGGGGGGCCCTCGTTCGCCTCGCACCCATTGAGTCAATGGGAGCCCGCGTACGCGTTGTACGGCCGGCTCCCATTGACTTCAATGGGAGTCCGACCGACTCGAGTCCGATTGCATGCGTGCGCATCGTACTCGTTCGGAAGGGCTGCCAGAGTCCGATTCGGTCGGAAATCTCTCCGGGTCCGGCTCGGTCGGAGTGATTTCCGGCCTGAATCGGAATCGGCCCCTAAGTTGTCAAGGAAGAAGATGGTGTAGGTCAGTTGCACTAAGAGCACCAGCAGTACAAATGTTGCACACAGTGTTGATACGGATCAGGATGACTGTTTTAAGCAGCTGTGCATAGGCTCAAAAGGTGTGCATATAAGGAATGAGTTATACCTTTGGTAAAACGCATCACAACAGGTGATTTACATAGAGATGGTTGATCAGGTCAACCAGGAGGGGTGAAAGGGCCAACAGATAACGTTTAACTGAGCCCACTGCAAGGCCTTGCTAGGAAAATAATAACACAAGCAATAACACATTGCAACGTTGGGTCAGTATGACAAGTACCACACCAGTCAATAAACTTCTCCCAGCATAGATGGACTCTGTTAAAGGTCATTGGGCTGAAAGAATAGCCTTGACTACTCCAGCCGGCAGCTCAAACTTATTTGCAACTTAATCTCCACACATGGAGGTCTAGATTGCAGATATTCTAATGGAAGACTCTTCCCTGTTGCTGAGACAGGAAGTCCTCAAAAAGTGGTAGCTGGATCAAAGGGAAAATGCTTGTGCCCAGTTGCTCCAGGTACCATACTTTCCTGGCCCAGTCTAGGGCTGTGTTAGACTTGGCATCTTTTGGCGTGTTTCCCCTGACTTTTTGCTTTCTGACCTCCCGGTTTTGACTCTGTTTTTGCTGGTGTAATGATTCTGCGCACTTTCCTCACTGCGGTCCAGTGGGAAAGTGCAAGTGCTCCTGTCTAAAATGTGTTATGGATTGGTGTTTCCATGATTGGCCTATTTGGTTTATGTGTCAGTCCCTTGTAAAGTGCACTGCGAGTGCCAGGGCCTATAGACCAAATGCTGTTGGTGGGCTGCAGCACTGGATTGTGCCACCCACGCAAACAGCCCGTAAAGTGTAACTCGGGCCTGCCATCGCAGAGCATGTGCGCAGCCTGGGGCTGCCATGTCGACTTGGCAAATGCACACACTTGCAAGTCCCTAAACCTTCCCTTTGCTACATGTTAGTCACCCCTAAGGTAGGCCCAAGGTACCCCTGTGGGCAGGGTGCGGTGTATGCGAAAGGTAGGACATGCCCGGGTGTGTGCGGCATGTCCTGATAGTGAATTACAGCCTAGTTCGTTTTTCACTATTGCAAGGCTACCTGTTCCCCTAGGCCAGAACGGGCAGTTTTGATTATTACAGCTTATAATCCTAACTGACCCCGGGAACATGGTAGAAATTAGAGTTTAGTATGCCTGGACTCAGAATGATAAAATGCATCTTTTAGTGAAGTTGGTTTTAACATTCTGTGTTTGAAAATACCACTTTTAGAAAGTGGGTATTTTCTTATCTAACCATCCAAGCCTGCCTCTGCGAGGTTGTGTATTCCTTGTCTGGAATGTGAGTGACAGGGGCTGGGGGATGCCAGGAGACAGGGTGAGTCAGCACAGGGCTGAATAGCAAGATCTACATGTAGATGGGTGGGAGGGGTGGCACCTGGGCCCTGAATAGGACAGTGCCTTCCCTCCACAATGCTGGCTCCACCTCCTGTGGTGCGTCTGATGTCCCTGGCCTACTCACTGAAAGAAGGGACAGAGACTTGTCAACAAAGTGCTCCAGAACTGGTTTGGACTAGGCAAAGGCCTCTCTGCCTTCAGAGAACAAAGGAATTTGGGATATAAATATTGGGGCCCTGACCCCATGAATTTAGATCTCGCTGGAATCAAGGAACCTGCCAAGACGAAGAGCTGGAAGAGCTGCCAGGAGGAGTACTGCCCCTTTGCTGTGTTGTTGCTTTGTTGGGTTGGCCTGCAGCTGCTGCTTCTGCCTTGGGCAGTGAAAGGACTGGACTGAACTTTCTACAAACTTGTGCTGAGTATCTCCAAGGGCCTGGAACCGAGCTGGCCTCCTGTTAAGAAGTCTCAGGGACTACAAAGACTTCACAAGCCTCTGGGTACCGCTTCTGGAACGCTGTTTCAGTTGCCACAGAGGAAGGGAACCGCAACCGACTCCGTCAACCGAATCCATCCCTGGCCGGTGACCTGTTTGCACCGCAGTCCGCATCGCCCCGCTTCGCATCGCAACCCTGGTCTCACCGTGGGCGACGTCCGACGCCGCCAACATCGAGCCGCTGCTTGCACCGTGACCTGTGGGCACCGCAGTTCGCATCGCATCGCTTCACTGAACCAACCGGACCCGACCGACGAGGTCGCTGCAACTGGCTCAAGAGTCGTGACCGCACCGCATTTGGGGCACCGCTCGCACGTCTGCGACGCACCGCTCCGACTCGCACCGCCGTCCGACGCCAGCTCCCGCACTCCGGCTAGGTCGCCTGCATCGCAACCTGTCAGCACCGCATCGAGCACCGTCTCGCCCTGCATCGCACGCCTTGGACTCACCGACTCCGTCTGCACGACGCTCATCGAGCCGCTGCCTGCACCGCATCGAGGGACAACGCACCTTGCATCGCTCCGTCTTGCACCGCAACCGCGACGAACGCCAACCGGCTCGTACACTCCGTACCAGCCACAACGAGAAAGGTACTGTAACCGAGTCTGTTCACGACTCTGCTGGCCCGTACCGACGCGGTCGGCTGGAACTGTTAGACTCTGTGGTTTTCAGCATCACGGTAGGCTCGGACGGAGCTACCGACTCGTACGAACTTTGCTTTTGTGCTATTCCTGCAAAGAAGACGTTAACGTATCAAGCATTCATTTTCAAAGTATAGTATTGTGGATTTTTGTCGTAATTGGTCTTGTCTTGAGTATATAAAATATTGGTTATTTCTCTAAACTGGTGTGGTGTCCGTTTGTAGTGCTTACACTGTATTACTGTTGGTTATGTGCAAATGCTTTACACACTGCCTCTGAATTAAGCCTGACTGCTCATGCCAAGCTACCACGAGGGTGAGCAGGGGTTACTTCACGAGTGTAACACCCTTACCCTGACTAGGAAGAAGGGTCCCTACTTGGACAAAGGTGCAAGCCCTTGCCAACTAGAGATCCCATTTCTAACATTGGTTGTCAGCGGTGAGGATAGGACTTGTGTTTGCACTTGACTTACAGTGATTGGTGTGCACTACTACCATATCGCAGACCATTACGTACCACATACTGGTTCTTTTTCTTTTGGCCTATTTTTGATCTTGCCAGTTTTCAACTTACTACTTTTGTCATGCCTGAATCAATTGCATCATCCGTTGCATCTCTGGAAGTTATCTTTGAGGAGGATAGGTTGGAATCCTACGCCGTAAAGGAGCTACGAGCGATTTGTAAAAACCTAAAAGTCCAAATTAAAGGCCTCACAAGGAAGGAGGAGCTACAGAAGGCGCTGAGGGCCTGGGTAGCAGCCAGACATGCCAATGGGCAGCCTGGTAATCTCAGTGAGGAGGTGGAGGAGCCTATTTCCAGGGTGGATGTGCTTTTGGGTGGGGGAACCCGCCAGGTCAGGCAGCAGCAGTCTGTCCCCAGAGGAGCTGGAGGACAGGCGGGAGGCAAGGCAGTTTGAGCTGCAGAAGCTCAGGCTGGAGAGTGAGCGGGAGGAGAAGAGATTGGCCATAGAGGAGAGGAAGATGCTCTTAGAGCATGAGAGAGAACTGAAGGAGCTAGAACTTAGGAGTAAGTCAGGCTCAGATGGTGGCAGCAATTCGTCCAGAAAGGCAGACAGGATTGTGCACATTCCCAAGAACGTAGGCAAGGAGTTCAAGAAGGGGGATGACATACAAAGGTGGTTTCAGGGTTATGAGGCAGCCATACACATGAATGGGGTCCCTGAGGAGAATTGGGGAGCAGGATTGTGGCCACTTTTCCCTGAAGAAGCAAGGGATGCTCTGATAGCTTTGGGTAAGGGGTATCACCTCACCTATGCTGACATGAAGGATGCCCTTCTCACGAAGTATGGTCTTACTCCTGAAAAGTACAGGGATCAGTTCAGGTCCAGTAAGAAGTCTGATGCCAACACTTGGTTGGAATGTGTGGATGTGTTCTGCAGGTCTCTGGATGGTTGGGTGAAGGGCAGTAGTGTAACAGATTTTCAGGGGCTCTACAACTTGATTGCATGGGAGCACTTGTCGAGTCTATGTTTTGCAGATCTGCGCCAGCACCTCGTTGATAGTAAGCTAACTGACCCCAGGAAGCTTGCTATGGAAGCGGACCGCTGGGTGAGTACCAGGGTCCACAAGAAAGCGTTTGGGGGAGACTCAGCCAAAGGTGGGCAGGGTCCCCAGCAGAAAGGTGGGGGGACAAGGGTAAAGCACAGGAGTTCTCTAAAGGGCCCCAAACTAGTACCCAGGGTAAAGGTTCCCAGCCCCCGGTGATAAGAAGAAAGGGGTCTCTACAGGGAAGCCTGTTGAGACCGGCCCCCGCAAGTGTTATGCATGTGACCAGGTAGGTCACTTTAAGGGGGACCCCAAGTGCCCGAAGGGGACACAGCCACCCACCGGTGGACAGTCCAAAGTGTTGGCTAGTGTAGCGCTTGGGGAGGAGGGGTGCCCACAGGAGGGTGGGGATCCCGCAGAAATGACCCTTGTCTCACTAGGGGACAGTGAGATGGTCCCAGGAAACCAGGTGCCCCTAACACAAAGAAATATAGCACCTGGGTGACCACTAATGGGAACAGGGTAGAGGCTCTCAGAGATACTGGAGCCAGTGTGACCTCAGTCCGGTGTCACCTGGTGTCTGAGAAGCAAGTAGTCCCAGGAGCATTCCACCAAGTAGTTGCTGTCGACAACTCAGAGCGCCAATGTATGGTGGCGCAGGTTCCCTTTGAATGGGGGGGTCTCAGGTCCCTTGAGGGTGGTTGTGAGCCCTACCATGCCTGTAGATTGTCTGCTAGGAAACGACCTGGAGCAGTCCTTATGGAAGGAGGTTGAGCTCAGGTCTCACTTGGAGATGCTTGGGTTGCCAGAGTGGGCATGCGTGTCTACTCGGTCAATGGCAGCCAGAAAGGGTGGTCAAGAGGACTTGGAGCCTGAAACAGTGGCCCAAGTCCCTGCCAAGAGAAAGGGCAGGGGGCGCGGGAAACCGGCCCCGAAGTTCCCACGGACCGGGAGGAGGCGGACCTCGAGGGGGACGCCCGGTGCCTACAGGGGAGCAGGTAGCCGAACTGGGAGACATCTCTGAGCTGACCCATTGGCAGCAAGAAGGGGGTCCCACCAGGGAGGAGTTCTGCAGGGAGCAGAACGAGTGCCCTACTCTGGAGGGTCTGCGGCGGCAGGCTGCAGACCAGGCAGCTGGTAATCAGTCCGGGTCACATCTGATCTACTGGGAGAGTGGTCTCCTATACAGTGAGCCTAAGGTTGCTGAGCCTGGGTCAGCCCGTGTGCTGGTGGTACCCCAGCGCTTCAGGACCTTCCTACTGGGTCTGGCTCATGATGTGCCTTTGGCAGGACATTTGGGGCAGGACAAGACCTTTGACAGGCTTGTCACCCACTTCTTTGGCCCCAAATGCGAAGGCAGTCAGATGCACACTGTAGGTCTTGCCAAACGTGCCAGGCAAGTGGTAAGAGTGGGAGGAAGGTTAAAGCTCCTCTCCAACCTTTCCCTGTTGTTGGAACACCCTTTGAAAGGGTAGGGATGGATATTGTGGGGCCGCTGGATCCCAAGACAGCCATGGGCAACAGGTACATCCTGGTCTTGGTGGACCATGCCACCCGGTACCCGGAGGCAATCCCTCTCAGGACAACGACGGTGCCAGTGGTGGGCCGGGCGTTAATGGGGATCTTTTCCCGTGTGGGATTCCCCAGAGAGGTGGTTTCTGATAGGGGGACCAATTTCATATCGAAGTATATGACATCCCTGTGGAAGGAGTGTGGTGTAACCTACAAGTTCACCACTCCTTACCACCCACAAGGAAACGGTCTGGTGGAGAGATTCAACCAGACCTTGAAAGGCATGATCAAGGGTCTAACAGAACCCATGAGGCGTAAGTGGGACGTCCTCTTGCCATGCCTACTCTTTGCATACAGGGAGGTGCCTCAGAAATCTCTTGGGTACAGCCCCTTTGAGCTCCTGTATGGCCACCCTGTCAGAGGACCTCTGAGTTTGGTAAAGGAAGGCTGGGAGGCAGCTCCCAGGAAAACTCCCCAGGATGTATTTAGCTACATGCTGGCCTTTAGAAACCAAACTGCCCGCTTCAGGAAACTCGCTCAGGCGAACCTAGAAGCAAGCCAGGAAGAAATGAAGAGATGGTATGACCAGAATGCCACTCTGGTCGAATTTCAACCTGGGCAGAAAGTGTGGGTCATGGCCCCAGTGGCACCTTGTGCCTTGCAGGACAAGTGGACTGGGCCATATGAGGTAAAGGAGCGCAAAAGTGACGTCACCTACCTGGTGGATTTGCAGGCTCCAAGGAACCCTTTGAGGGTCCTTCACGTGAACCGCCTCAAGCCCCACTTCGAGAGGTCCGAAGTGAGTATGCTCTTGGCGACAGATGATGGGGTGGAAGAGGAGAGTGAACCTCTCCCTGACCTCCTGTCTACCAAGGAGCATGATGGGTCAGTAGAGGGTGTGATCCTCTCCCCTACTCTGACTCAGGAGCAGCAGGGGACTGTCGCCAGTTGTTGGGACAGTTCGCCCCACTGTTCTCTCTGACCCCCGGTGTTACTCACTGGTGTACCCATGACGTGGACACCGGTGACAGCCCTCCTGTGAAGCACAAGATTTACAGGTTGACTGACCGGGTCAGAGCCAGCATCAAGGAGGAGGTCTCTAAGATGTTGGCGTTAGGGGTGATTGAGCCCTCCCACAGTCCTTGGGCCAGCCCAGTGGTCTTGGTCCCAAAGGCTGCGGCGCCCGGTGCCACTCCAGAACTCCGGTTTTGTGTGGACTACCGTGGGCTCAATGCCGTCACCAGGACTGACGCGCACCCCATCCCCAGAGCTGATGAGCTCATTGATCGGTTGGGAGCTGCCCGGTTCCTCAGCACGTTTGATTTGGCCTTTGGCCTTAACCGATGGGGCCAAGGAGAGATCAGCATTCTCAACCCCAGAAGGTCATTACCAATTCCGGGTGATGCCCTTTGGGTTGAAGAATGCCCCTGCCACCTTTCAGAGGTTGGTCAATCAGGTGTTGGCCGGGCTGGAGGATTTCAGTGCCGCCTACCTGGATGACATTGCTGTATTCAGTTCCAGCTGGGAAGAACATTTACAGCACCTTGAGAAAGTGTTGAGGGCTCTGCAAGGTGCAGGCCTCACGATCAAGGCCAGTAAGTGCCAGATCGGGCAGGGTTCTGTGGTGTACTTGGGACACCAGGTAGGAAGCGGCCAGGTGGCGCCCCTACAACCCAAGATTGACACCATTCTGGCTTGGGAACCCCCAAGACCCAGACAGAGGTGAGAGCCTTCTTAGGTCTCACCGGTTACTATAGGAGATTTGTTAAGGGCTATGGCACCATCGTTGCCCCCTTAACAGAGCTGACCTCTAAGAGGCAGCCCAGGAAAGTGATCTGGACTGAGTCCTGCCAGAAAGCTTTTGATGCCCTGAAGGCAGCCATGTGCACGGCGCCCGTGCTCAAGGCACCTGACTTCTCCAAAGAATTTGTCGTGCAGACTGACGCTTCAGAGCATGGTGTGGGAGCGGTGCTCTCACAACTGAACGAAGAGGGCCTGGATCAGCCTGTAGTCTTCCTTAGCAGGAGACTACTTCCCAGGGAACAGAGGTGGAGTGCCATAGAAAGGGAAGCTTTTGCTGTGGTCTGGGCGCTGAAGAAGTTGAGACCATACCTGTTTGGGACTCACTTCCGGGTTCAGACAGACCACAGGCCCCTCAGATGGTTGATGCAAATGAGGGGTGAGAATCCAAAACTGCTGAGGTGGTCCATCTCCCTACAGGGAATGGACTTTACGGTGGAGCACCGTCCTGGTACAGAACACGCCAACGCAGATGGTCTGTCCAGGTTCTTCCGCCTTAGTGAAGAGAACTCCAATGGGGTTGGGTAGTTCTCCCTACTTTCAGCTGGAGGGGACATGTGTTAGACTTGGCATCTTTTGGCGTGTTTCCCCTGACTTTTTGCTTTCTGACCTCCCGGTTTTGACTCTGTTTTTGCTGGTGTAATGATTCTGCGCACTTTCCTCACTGCGGTCCAGTGGGAAAGTGCAAGTGCTCCTGTCTAAAATGTGTTATGGATTGGTGTTTCCATGATTGGCCTATTTGGTTTATGTGTCAGTCCCTTGTAAAGTGCACTGCGAGTGCCAGGGCCTATAGACCAAATGCTGTTGGTGGGCTGCAGCACTGGATTGTGCCACCCACGCAAACAGCCCGTAAAGTGTAACTCGGGCCTGCCATCGCAGAGCCTGTGCGCAGCCTGGGGCTGCCATGTCGACTTGGCAAGTGCACACACTTGCAAGTCCCTAAACCTTCCCTTTGCTACATGTTAGTCACCCCTAAGGTAGGCCCAAGGTACCCCTGTGGGCAGGGTGCGGTGTATGCGAAAGGTAGGACATGCCCGGGTGTGTGCGGCATGTCCTGATAGTGAATTACAGCCTAGTTCGTTTTTCACTATTGCAAGGCTACCTGTTCCCCTAGGCCAGAACGGGCAGTTTTGATTATTACAGCTTATAATCCTAACTGACCCCGGGAACATGGTAGAAATTAGAGTTTAGTATGCCTGGACTCAGAATGATAAAATGCATCTTTTAGTGAAGTTGGTTTTAACATTCTGTGTTTGAAAATACCACTTTTAGAAAGTGGGTATTTTCTTGTCTAACCATCCAAGCCTGCCTCTGCGAGGTTGTGTATTCCTTGTCTGGAATGTGAGTGACAGGGGCTGGGGGATGCCAGGAGACAGGGTGAGTCAGCACAGGGCTGAAAAGCAAGATCTACATGTAGATGGGTGGGAGGGGTCGCACCTGGGCCCTGAATAGGACAGTGCCTTCCCTCCACAATGCTGGCTCCACCTCCTGTGGTGCGTCTGATGTCCCTGGCCTACTCACTGAAAGAAGGGACAGAGACTTGTCAACAAAGTGCTCCAGAACTGGTTTGGACTAGGCAAAGGCCTCTCTGCCTTCAGAGAACAAAGGAATTTGGGATATAAATATTGGGGCCCTGACCCCATGAATTTAGATCTCGCTGGAATCAAGGAACCTGCCAAGACGAAGAGCTGGAAGAGCTGCCAGGAGGAGTACTGCCCCTTTGCTGTGTTGTTGCTTTGTTGGGTTGGCCTGCAGCTGCTGCTTCTGCCTTGGGCAGTGAAAGGACTGGACTGAACTTTCTACAAACTTGTGCTGAGTATCTCCAAGGGCCTGGAACCGAGCTGGCCTCCTGTTAAGAAGTCTCAGGGACTACAAAGACTTCACAAGCCTCTGGGTACCGCTTCTGGAACGCTGTTTCAGTTGCCACAGAGGAAGGGAACCGCAACCGACTCCGTCAACCGAATCCATCCCTGGCCGGTGACCTGTTTGCACCGCAGACCGCATCGCCCCGCTTCGCATCGCAACCCTGGTCTCACCGTGGGCGACGTCCGACGCCGCCAACATCGAGCCGCTGCTTGCACCGTGACCTGTGGGCACCGCAGTTCGCATCGCATCCCTTCACTGAACCAACCGGACCCGACCGACGAGGTCGCTGCAACTGGCTCAAGAGTCGTGACCGCACCGCATTTGGGGCACCGCTCGCACGTCTGCGACGCACCGCTCCGACTCGCACCGCTGTCCGACGCCAGCTCCCGCACTCCGGCTAGGTCGCCTGCATCGCAACCTGTCAGCACCGCATCGAGCACCGTCTCGCCCTGCATCGCACGCCTTGGACTCACCGACTCCGTCTGCACGACGCTCATCGAGCCGCTGCCTGCACCGCATCGAGGGACAACGCACCTTGCATCGCTCCGTCTTGCACCGCAACCGCGACGAACGCCGACTGGCTCGTACACTCCGTACCAGCCACAACGAGAAAGGTACTGTAACCGAGTCTGTTCACGACTCTGCTGGCCCGTACCGACGCGGTCGGCTGGAACTGTTAGACTCTGTGGTTTTCAGCATCACGGTAGGCTCGGACGGAGCTACCGACTCGTACGAACTTTGCTTTTGTGCTATTCCTGCAAAGAAGACGTTAACGTATCAAGCATTCATTTTCAAAGTATAGTATTGTGGATTTTTGTCGTAATTGGTCTTGTCTTGAGTATATAAAATATTGGTTATTTTTCTAAACTGGTGTGGTGTCCGTTTGTAGTGCTTACACTGTATTACTGTTGGTTATGTGCAAATGCTTTACACACTGCCTCTGAATTAAGCCTGACTGCTCATGGCAAGCTACCACGAGGGTGAGCAGGGGTTACTTCACGAGTGTAACACCCTTACCCTGACTAGGAAGAAGGGTCCCTACTTGGACAAAGGTGCAAGCCCTTGCCAACTAGAGATCCCATTTCTAACATTGGTTGTCAGCGGTGAGGATAGGACTTGTGTTTGCACTTGACTTACAGTGATTGGTGTGCACTACTACCATATCGCAGACCATTACGTACCACATACTGGTTCTTTTTCTTTTGGCCTATTTTTGATCTTGCCAGTTTTCAACTTACTACTTTTGTCATGCCTGAATCAATTGCATCATCCGTTGCATCTCTGGAAGTTATCTTTGAGGAGGATAGGTTGGAATCCTACGCCGTAAAGGAGCTACGAGCGATTTGTAAAAACCTAAAAGTCCAAATTAAAGGCCTCACAAGGAAGGAGGAGCTACAGAAGGCGCTGAGGGCCTGGGTAGCAGCCAGACATGCCAATGGGCAGCCTGGTAATCTCAGTGAGGAGGTGGAGGAGCCTATTTCCAGGGTGGATGTGCTTTTGGGTGGGGGGAACCCGCCAGGTCAGGCAGCAGCAGTCTGTCCCCAGAGGAGCTGGAGGACAGGCGGGAGGCAAGGCAGTTTGAGCTGCAGAAGCTCAGGCTGGAGAGTGAGCGGGAGGAGAAGAGATTGGCCATAGAGGAGAGGAAGATGCTCTTAGAGCATGAGAGAGAACTGAAGGAGCTAGAACTTAGGAGTAAGTCAGGCTCAGATGGTGGCAGCAATTCGTCCAGAAAGGCAGACAGGATTGTGCACATTCCCAAGAACGTAGGCAAGGAGTTCAAGAAGGGGGATGACATACAAAGGTGGTTTCAGGGTTATGAGGCAGCCATACACATGAATGGGGTCCCTGAGGAGAATTGGGGAGCAGGATTGTGGCCACTTTTCCCTGAAGAAGCAAGGGATGCTCTGATAGCTTTGGGTAAGGGGTATCACCTCACCTATGCTGACATGAAGGATGCCCTTCTCACGAAGTATGGTCTTACTCCTGAAAAGTACAGGGATCAGTTCAGGTCCAGTAAGAAGTCTGATGCCAACACTTGGTTGGAATGTGTGGATGTGTTCTGCAGGTCTCTGGATGGTTGGGTGAAGGGCAGTAGTGTAACAGATTTTCAGGGGCTCTACAACTTGATTGCATGGGAGCACTTGTCGAGTCTATGTTTTGCAGATCTGCGCCAGCACCTCGTTGATAGTAAGCTAACTGACCCCAGGAAGCTTGCTACGGAAGCGGACCGCTGGGTGAGTACCAGGGTCCACAAGAAAGCGTTTGGGGGAGACTCAGCCAAAGGTGGGCAGGGTCCCCAGCAGAAAGGTGGGGGGGACAAGGGTAAAGCACAGGAGTTCTCTAAAGGGCCCCAAACTAGTACCCAGGGTAAAGGTTCCCAGCCCCCGGTGATAAGAAGAAAGGGGTCTCTACAGGGAAGCCTGTTGAGACCGGCCCCCGCAAGTGTTATGCATGTGACCAGGTAGGTCACTTTAAGGGGGACCCCAAGTGCCCGAAGGGGACACAGCCACCCACCGGTGGACAGTCCAAAGTGTTGGCTAGTGTAGCGCTTGGGGAGGAGGGGTGCCCACAGGAGGGTGGGGATCCCGCAGAAATGACCCTTGTCTCACTAGGGGACAGTGAGATGGTCCCAGGAAACCAGGTGCCCCCTAACACAAAGAAATATAGCACCTGGGTGACCATTAATGGGAACAGGGTAGAGGCTCTCAGAGATACTGGAGCCAGTGTGACCTCAGTCCGGTGTCACCTGGTGTCTGAGAAGCAAGTAGTCCCAGGAGCATTCCACCAAGTAGTTGCTGTCGACAACTCAGAGCGCCAATGTATGGTGGCGCAGGTTCCCTTTGAATGGGGGGTCTCAGGTCCCTTGAGGGTGGTTGTGAGCCCTACCATGCCTGTAGATTGTCTGCTAGGAAACGACCTGGAGCAGTCCTTATGGAAGGAGGTTGAGCTCAGGTCTCACTTGGAGATGCTTGGGTTGCCAGAGTGGGCATGCGTGTCTACTCGGTCAATGGCAGCCAGAAAGGGTGGTCAAGAGGACTTGGAGCCTGAAACAGTGGCCCAAGTCCCTGCCAAGAGAAAGGGCAGGGGCGCGGGAAACCGGCCCCCGAAGTTCCCACGGACCGGGAGGAGGCGGACCTCGAGGGGGACGCCCGGTGCCTACAGGGGAGCAGGTAGCCGAACTGGGAGACATCTCTGAGCTGACCCATTGGCAGCAAGAAGGGGGTCCCACCAGGGAGGAGTTCTGCAGGGAGCAGAACGAGTGCCCTACTCTGGAGGGTCTGCGGCGGCAGGCTGCAGACCAGGCAGCTGGTAATCAGTCCGGGTCACATCTGATCTACTGGGAGAGTGGTCTCCTATACAGTGAGCCTAAGGTTGCTGAGCCTGGGTCAGCCCGTGTGCTGGTGGTACCCCAGCGCTTCAGGACCTTCCTACTGGGTCTGGCTCATGATGTGCCTTTGGCAGGACATTTGGGGCAGGACAAGACCTTTGACAGGCTTGTCACCCACTTCTTTTGGCCCCAAATGCGAAGGCAGTCAGATGCACACTGTAGGTCTTGCCAAACTTGCCAGGCAAGTGGTAAGAGTGGGAGGAAGGTCAAAGCTCCTCTCCAACCTTTCCCTGTTGTTGGAACACCCTTTGAAAGGGTAGGGATGGATATTGTGGGGCCGCTGGATCCCAAGACAGCCATGGGCAACAGGTACATCCTGGTCTTGGTGGACCATGCCACCCGGTACCCGGAGGCAATCCCTCTCAGGACAACGACGGTGCCAGTGGTGGGCCGGGCGTTAATGGGGATCTTTTCCCGTGTGGGATTCCCCAGAGAGGTGGTTTCTGATAGGGGGACCAATTTCATATCGAAGTATATGACATCCCTGTGGAAGGAGTGTGGTGTAACCTACAAGTTCACCACTCCTTACCACCCACAAGGAAACGGTCTGGTGGAGAGATTCAACCAGACCTTGAAAGGCATGATCAAGGGTCTAACAGAACCCATGAGGCGTAAGTGGGACGTCCTCTTGCCATGCCTACTCTTTGCATACAGGGAGGTGCCTCAGAAGTCTCTTGGGTACAGCCCCTTTGAGCTCCTGTATGGCCACCCTGTCAGAGGACCTCTGAGTTTGGTAAAGGAAGGCTGGGAGGCAGCTCCCAGGAAAACTCCCCAGGATGTATTTAGCTACATGCTGGCCTTTAGAAACCAAACTGCCCGCTTCAGGAAACTCGCTCAGGCGAACCTAGAAGCAAGCCAGGAAGAAATGAAGAGATGGTATGACCAGAATGCCACTCTGGTCGAATTTCAACCTGGGCAGAAAGTGTGGGTCATGGCCCCAGTGGCACCTTGTGCCTTGCAGGACAAGTGGACTGGGCCATATGAGGTAAAGGAGCGCAAAAGTGACGTCACCTACCTGGTGGATTTGCAGGCTCCAAGGAACCCTTTGAGGGTCCTTCACGTGAACCGCCTCAAGCCCCACTTCGAGAGGTCCGAAGTGAGTATGCTCTTGGCGACAGATGATGGGGTGGAAGAGGAGAGTGAACCTCTCCCTGACCTCCTGTCTACCAAGGAGCATGATGGGTCAGTAGAGGGTGTGATCCTCTCCCCTACTCTGACTCAGGAGCAGCAGGGGGACTGTCGCCAGTTGTTGGGACAGTTCGCCCCACTGTTCTCTCTGACCCCCGGTGTTACTCACTGGTGTACCCATGACGTGGACACCGGTGACAGCCCTCCTGTGAAGCACAAGATTTACAGGTTGACTGACCGGGTCAGAGCCAGCATCAAGGAGGAGGTCTCTAAGATGTTGGCGTTAGGGGTGATTGAGCCCTCCCACAGTCCTTGGGCCAGCCCAGTGGTCTTGGTCCCAAAGGCTGCGGCGCCCGGTGCCACTCCAGAACTCCGGTTTTGTGTGGACTACCGTGGGCTCAATGCCGTCACCAGGACTGACGTGCACCCCATCCCCAGAGCTGATGAGCTCATTGATCGGTTGGGAGCTGCCCGGTTCCTCAGCACGTTTGATTTGGCCTTTGGCCTTAACCGATGGGGCCAAGGAGAGATCAGCATTCTCAACCCCAGAAGGTCATTACCAATTCCGGGTGATGCCCTTTGGGTTGAAGAATGCCCCTGCCACCTTTCAGAGGTTGGTCAATCAGGTGTTGGCCGGGCTGGAGGATTTCAGTGCCGCCTACCTGGATGACATTGCTGTGTTCAGTTCCAGCTGGGAAGAACATTTACAGCACCTTGAGAAAGTGTTGAGGGCTCTGCAAGGTGCAGGCCTCACGATCAAGGCCAGTAAGTGCCAGATCGGGCAGGGTTCTGTGGTGTACTTGGGACACCAGGTAGGAAGCGGCCAGGTGGCGCCCCTACAACCCAAGATTGACACCATTCTGGCTTGGGAACCCCCAAGACCCAGACAGAGGTGAGAGCCTTCTTAGGTCTCACCGGTTACTATAGGAGATTTGTTAAGGGCTATGGCACCATCGTTGCCCCCTTAACAGAGCTGACCTCTAAGAGGCAGCCCAGGAAAGTGATCTGGACTGAGTCCTGCCAGAAAGCTTTTGATGCCCTGAAGGCAGCCATGTGCACGGCGCCCGTGCTCAAGGCACCTGACTTCTCCAAAGAATTTGTCGTGCAGACTGACGCTTCAGAGCATGGTGTGGGAGCGGTGCTCTCACAACTGAACGAAGAGGGCCTGGATCAGCCTGTAGTCTTCCTTAGCAGGAGACTACTTCCCAGGGAACAGAGGTGGAGTGCCATAGAAAGGGAAGCTTTTGCTGTGGTCTGGGCGCTGAAGAAGTTGAGACCATACCTGTTTGGGACTCACTTCCGGGTTCAGATAGACCACAGGCCCCTCAGATGGTTGATGCAAATGAGGGGTGAGAATCCAAAACTGCTGAGGTGGTCCATCTCCCTACAGGGAATGGACTTTACGGTGGAGCACCGTCCTGGTACAGAACACGCCAACGCAGATGGTCTGTCCAGGTTCTTCCGCCTTAGTGAAGAGAACTCCAATGGGGTTGGGTAGTTCTCCCTACTTTCAGCTGGAGGGGACATGTGTTAGACTTGGCATCTTTTGGCGTGTTTCCCCTGACTTTTTGCTTTCTGACCTCCCGGTTTTGACTCTGTTTTTGCTGGTGTAATGATTCTGCGCACTTTCCTCACTGCGGTCCAGTGGGAAAGTGCAAGTGCTCCTGTCTAAAATGTGTTATGGATTGGTGTTTCCATGATTGGCCTATTTGGTTTATGTGTCAGTCCCTTGTAAAGTGCACTGCGAGTGCCAGGGCCTATAGACCAAATGCTGTTGGTGGGCTGCAGCACTGGATTGTGCCACCCACGCAAACAGCCCGTAAAGTGTAACTCGGGCCTGCCATCGCAGAGCCTGTGCGCAGCCTGGGGCTGCCATGTCGACTTGGCAAGTGCACACACTTGCAAGTCCCTAAACCTTCCCTTTGCTACATGTTAGTCACCCCTAAGGTAGGCCCAAGGTACCCCTGTGGGCAGGGTGCGGTGTATGCGAAAGGTAGGACATGCCCGGGTGTGTGCGGCATGTCCTGATAGTGAATTACAGCCTAGTTCGTTTTTCACTATTGCAAGGCTACCTGTTCCCCTAGGCCAGAACGGGCAGTTTTGATTATTACAGCTTATAATCCTAACTGACCCCGGGAACATGGTAGAAATTAGAGTTTAGTATGCCTGGACTCAGAATGATAAAATGCATCTTTTAGTGAAGTTGGTTTTAACATTCTGTGTTTGAAAATACCACTTTTAGAAAGTGGGTATTTTCTTGTCTAACCATCCAAGCCTGCCTCTGCGAGGTTGTGTATTCCTTGTCTGGAATGTGAGTGACAGGGGCTGGGGGATGCCAGGAGACAGGGTGAGTCAGCACAGGGCTGAATAGCAAGATCTACATGTAGATGGGTGGGAGGGGTCGCACCTGGGCCCTGAATAGGACAGTGCCTTCCCTCCACAATGCTGGCTCCACCTCCTGTGGTGCGTCTGATGTCCCTGGCCTACTCACTGAAAGAAGGGACAGAGACTTGTCAACAAAGTGCTCCAGAACTGGTTTGGACTAGGCAAAGGCCTCTCTGCCTTCAGAGAACAAAGGAATTTGGGATATAAATATTGGGGCCCTGACCCCATGAATTTAGATCTCGCTGGAATCAAGGAACCTGCCAAGATGAAGAGCTGGAAGAGCTGCCAGGAGGAGTACTGCCCCTTTGCTGTGTTGTTGCTTTGTTGGGTTGGCCTGCAGCTGCTGCTTCTGCCTTGGGCAGTGAAAGGACTGGACTGAACTTTCTACAAACTTGTGCTGAGTATCTCCAAGGGCCTGGAACCGAGCTGGCCTCCTGTTAAGAAGTCTCAGGGACTACAAAGACTTCACAAGCCTCTGGGTACCGCTTCTGGAATGCTGTTTCAGTTGCCACAGAGGAAGGGAACCGCAACCGACTCCATCAACCGAATCCATCCCTGGCCGGTGACCTGTTTGCACCGCAGACCGCATCGCCCCGCTTCGCATCGCAACCCTGGTCTCACCATGGGCGACGTCCGACGCCGCCAACATCGAGCCGCTGCTTGCACCGTGACCTGTGGGCACCGCAGTTCGCATCGCATCGCTTCACTGAACCAACCGGACCCGACCGACGAGGTCGCTGCAACTGGCTCAAGAGTCGTGACCGCACCGCATTTGGGGCACCGCTCGCACGTCTGCGACGCACCGCTCTGACTCGCACCGCCGTCCGACGCCAGCTCCCGCACTCCGGCTAGGTCGCCTGCATCGCAACCTGTCAGCACCGCATCGAGCACCGTCTCGCCCTGCATCGCACGCCTTGGACTCACCGACTCCGTCTGCACGACGCTCATCGAGCCGCTGCCTGCACCGCATCGAGGGACACCGCACCTTGCATCGCTCCGTCTTGCACCGCAACCGCGACGAACTCCGACCGGCTCGTACACTCCGTACCAGCCACAACGAGAAAGGTACTGTAACCGAGTCTGTTCACGACTCTGCTGGCCCGTACCGACGCGGTCGGCTGGAACTGTTAGACTCTGTGGTTTTCAGCATCACGGTAGGCTCGGACGGAGCTACTGACTCGTACAAACTTTGCTTTTGTGCCATTCCTGCAAAGAAGAAGTTAACGTATCAAGCATTCATTTTCAAAGTATAGTATTGTGGATTTTTGTCGTAATTGGTCTTGTCTTGAGTATATAAAATATTGGTTATTTTTCTAAACTGGTGTGGTGTCCGTTTGTAGTGCTTACACTGTATTACTGTTGGTTATGTGCAAATGCTTTACACACTGCCTCTGAATTAAGCCTGACTGCTCGTGCCAAGCTACCACGAGGGTGAGCAGGGGTTACTTCACGAGTGTAACACCCTTACCCTGACTAGGAAGAAGGGTCCCTACTTGGACAAAGGTGCAAGCCCTTGCCAACTAGAGATCCCATTTCTAACAGGCTGTAAGAATGACTTTTCCCTGCCTATCATGACTTTTCTTAAAACTTGAGTTAGAAGAGGCAGAAATGCAGACCCATGTCCCATTGCAGTCCGGATGCATCTCCTAGTGAATTTACCACTATAATCAATTTGCTAGCACCTAAAGCTAACAAGCGATTGTGAAATTCAGGAAAGCATAGAAAACGTTACAATTTCACAACAAATTAAAATTAAGTACAGTTTACTGTTTAATATAGCTCTTCTAGTGTACTATGAGTATCTGTGCAGACAACCAAGAATAACTTGGTTTACAGACATTTATAAATTTGACCGGTGGCTTGTAGCTAAGGTGTGGCGCTTTGTGTGTTGCTTTCAGTGTCGCTATACAGTAGATTTTCTTCTCAGCTTGATTGGGGGTCATATATATATCTAAGTTCTAGCTGTATATTCCTTTTAAACACAACAACACAAGACCTTACAGGACAGCATGTTAGACAATTTTGTTACCGTAGTCGCATACATTGTATCATTGAGCTCGGGGTTTCACAAGTAAGATGACTTTCCTCCCATGTGTTTTGGTTAAAGCATGCATCCAGTCATCACTTAAATACTGAGTGCATCTTAACAGATGGTGGATTCAGATACACCTGTGCTACAAAGTTTAAGGCAGTTATTGGGCTTACATGACTCGTGTTTGCTGGATTTATTGAAGCGTGAATGGGATTCAGGTGTGGCTGGGCTGGGATGGGAAAATGTATTTACTCTCTTATAGAACAGAGAGTGGCCACACAGCTCATACAACATTACATCCAGAAAGGAACGAGGAAGGTAACTCTAAGCCACATGTACAAATGCATCTTACAACTAAGATCAAGATGATGCAACATGATATTATTCTTGGTTATTTCTATAGGACTTCTATGGAACATCTAGACTTTGGTTTGAGCTATGGGCTTAGTGGCAATGGATATGATATATGCAGTAAGATGACTTAATGATTGAGATTTGAAGTGTTACACAAACAAAATTACTGAAAAGTCCCTTTTGAAAGGCAATACTGATCTGTCCCCTCGAAAATTGATACAATAAAATCATTAGGGCTTTCAGAATGTTTCTGGTGGGATATTGGATTAACAGACTATGGATTTGAATATCAAGTGCAATCATGTTGTCTCTTTTGAGATTGTGCTATTTTGTCCCTTATGTTGATCTGTAATTTTAAATAAAATTAAGGCATGACCTCCATAGGAAAATATTAACAAGGATGATAACATGGTAATTCTGATGGCACTTTATGCACCAACTATTGTATACAAATCCATTACATGCTAAGATTTAGAATAATTTGCCTAATGATCCAGACTACATTTGTTTTTACAGAAACTATGATGAAGAATAATCCTGAATATCAAATACAACTAGTGATCCTTTTACATTCTGCATAAATAATATATTTTTCTGAAGTACAGATATGTCTATCACATCAGGTAATATTGGTTACCATTTCAATATTTCAGTAGGCGGCTTTTAGAAATGGTACTGATTTTGAGACTCCAAGAGGTTGGGGCCCACTGATCAGAATGGTAGTCAAGAAAAGAAACAAAGATTTGATGTTGCATCCATTTGCATGACATCAATGCTCATGAACTGTGATGGTAATTTAGACTATGATACAAACTGTAATGGAAGTTTATTGTTAATCATGTTATAGCCCTAAAGAAGCAAGTAGCCCCTCAAAACAGGTTCTGGCAGACTGAAATCCTTGATGCCAATTCTTAAGATCCACTATTGCATCAATTGAATTGTTTCATTTCTCCGACTCTTTTCATGATTTGAGTTTTAGATCACTGAAAAGAAAGAACTGGCAATACTTTTCTATCTTAAATTTCAAGATTCAACTTTGGAGCAGTGACATTGTTTAATCTTTTAGATTCCAGGATATGAGTTCTTGAGCGATAAAAAAAAGAGCAGACGACCTGTATTTTGATGATCTTTTCTTTTTCTTTGTCAATAGATCCCATGAATGCAGAACGTTTGTCTTTATATAAGACAAATTTTTGGAACGAATAATAAAGGGGTTTGATATACGTGAGTGCAGTTGGTGTACATATGTGTTAAAGCATCTCCCTGAAAGAAATTAATGGCTTTCCCTTTGGGTGAGATATGCAAGGCCTGCTAGAATGACAACATTCTGTGTATTATAATTAGGGCACCCGGTTTTCCGTTTAAACTGATTTTTACATATAAATACAGACGGAAATCTATTTTTCCTTTGTCTGTATTTATATGTAAAAACTGCAAAATACTAGCAAATTATGCCGCGTGCAACTACAAAGGTACGTGTATTTCCCCTGTGTATGTGTCCTCAGGGGACAGATTAATGGCGGCTTCACAGTGTCCCTACAAACAGAAGAGAGATAAAAGCCTGGACACTACCCCGAGAAAGCCGCTTCTGACACAGTCTGTCCCGCTGCAGCCTTGGGCTCCTCTCCCCTCCGGTTTGAACTGGCAGCACCAGAGTCCGAAATCGGATCCTCTATCCTCCTTCCTCATGTGGATGGG
The DNA here is from genome assembly GCA_963921515.1 of Calotriton arnoldi. NCBI lineage: Eukaryota > Metazoa > Chordata > Amphibia > Caudata > Salamandridae > Calotriton > Calotriton arnoldi. Next base: position 1,114,578 of record CAWUFW010004956.1, on the reverse strand, counting down.
GGGTCTTGTGGTGTTCTTTTCACTTTGGGATGGGTGTTTAACAAGCAAATGGTCTTTTAAAGACCTGTAAAGTACTTGGGTGCGGCTGTGTGTGTGCCCGGGAAGCTGTCTCAGCCCGGGCTGCCACACACCAATGAAATCAGCCTTACCACCCCATTCTCCAACTAATCTCTGTGATTGAAGAGCGTTCTCCATATACCAATGTACTATTTATTGATTCATACAAAAAAATCTAGGCTGTAAATTGGGAAGCCTCAGGCGTAACACAGGCCCCCGCAGCCCCCGCGGTGTGGGGGGGCCTCCAAGCTCCAGGGGCCCCCTCAGCACCAGAGTTCGGCTGAATGGGTTCACTGCTGCATGCGTGTGAGTGTGTAGCATCTTTGACTGCTTGGGAGTTGTACTCACTGTATGTGTTCTCTGCTGTCTCCGGATGGTGGGAAGCACATCTGTCTGTTGGGGAGTTGTAGTCACTGAATGTGCCTTCTGCTGCCTGGGTCGGTGGGAAGTACACCCCTCTGCTGGTTACGTGCACTCACTGAATGCGCTCTCTGCTGCATGCGTGTGAGTGAGTAGCATCTATGGCTGCTTAGGAGTTGTACTCCCTGTATGTGTTCTCTGCTGTCTCCGGGTGGTGGGAAGCACATCTGTCTGTTGGGGAGTTGTAGTCACTGAATGTGCCTTCTGCTGCCTGGGTCGGTGGGAACTACACCCCTCTGCTGGTTACGTGCACTCACTGAATGCGCTCTCTGCTGCATGCGGGTGAGTGAGTAGCATCTATGGATGCTTAGGAGTTGTACTCACTGTATGTGTTCTCTGCTGTCTCCGGGTGGTGGGAAGCACATCTGTCTGTTGAGTAGTTGTAGTCACTGAATGTGCCTTTTGCTGTCCGGGAATTGATGGGAAGCACACCTTTCTGCTGGGGGGTGTACTCACTGAATGTGCTCGCTACTGCCTGGATTGGTGGGAAGCACACCTCTCTGCTGGGGTTGTATTCACTGAAAGTGCACTCTGCGGCCTGCTGTAGGCGAGTTTAGGCAGTCACTGACAGCATTCTGCCATGGTCACTGAAAGTGCTCCAGATGAGCTGAGGTAGACACTGGTAGTGGTGGCCTTTGGCCAGTGAATGTACTTGCTGTTGCCTGCTCCCGAAGAGCTTGTATAGTCACTGACAGCATTGTTACTTGGTCACTGAGATTGCTCTATATAAGCTCAGGTGGGCATTGGATACTGAATGTGCTCTCTATGGTCTACTCTAGACAAGCTTCAGTAGACACTGAGGGTTTTAGGTCTTGTTCACTGAAAGTGCTCTTACTTCCTGCTCTAAGTGAGTTCAGGTGGACATTGGTATTGGTCACTGAATGTGCTCCCTGTTTCCTGCTATAGAAAAGCTTAGGAAAGCACTAACATTGTTGTGGCTTGGTCACTGAAAACGCTCTAGATATCCTCAGATGGACACTGGATGTGGTGGGCATTGGTCAATAAATGTACTTGCTGCTGCCTTCACCCGAAGAGCTTAGGTAACATCATTGTTCCTTGGTCACTATGAGCTCAGGTGCACAGTGGCAGTGGCTGGTATTGGACACTGAATGTGCTCTCTGTTGTCTACTCTAGACAAGCTTCGGTAACACTGAGGGTTTTAGGTCGTGTTCACTGAAAGTGCTCTTGCTACCTGCTCTAGATGAGTTCAGGTGGACACTGGCATTGGTCATTTAAATAAATGTGGAAAAATACTAGCTGTAGCGTCGTCTTTTGCTTGTGGCAAAAGTAAATGTGGATAAATACAGAAAAAATGCCCAAAAAATAAATATGGATAAATACAGACGGAAATGGCAAAAAAATAAATACCATAAAACCGGGAGCCCTGATTATAATGTACAGTTTGAATCCTTTTGTTTTCAGGGCAGACGTCATGCTTGGAACACTGTTAATTTTTTTAAGTCTTTGGAAAACCGACAAGTTGGGAGCGGAGCTCTGGATAAACATCAAAGGGAGCAGAAAGAATGGAACTGCCTTCCTCCTTCAGCTCCGGAGCGGTTGCCAGGAAACACCCAGGGCTTCCTGCTCGCGCTCGGGTTCCCAGTCGGAACGAGGGAACTGCACACACACTTCAGCGACGATGGAGGGGGAGAAGGCTTCCTCTGCATCAAGCTCTCCCCCTTCCTTCACTTGGAAATCACTGGGGAAGTGCAGCACGGCATGCCGGTGCTAGCCATGTACCCCCAAACAGTGCCCTCCGCAGGCATATTTTCAAGACAAGGCAAGAAGTGAATAACACAGCGCTCTCCACGGGCTGTTGCTAAAACCCTCACATAAGGTCAGGAACCTAGCGCTCACCACGCGCTTTCTTTTGGCAAAGTATTACTGACAGGGAAATTCCTCTCCAGACCATGAACAGCACTCCCCACGCACAGTAATATAAACAGGGTGAAGAACACAGCGCTCCCCGCGCTGTTTTGGCCAGTTGTAAAAGAACAGCCCAGTCTTTTCTTGAAGTCTTTTGTATCCCTGAGACTTCCCACAGGAGGCCAGCACACACAAGCCCTTGGAGATTCTTCACAAGCAGGATACCATAGCAGGGCAAAAAGAGTCAGTCCTTTTCCTTCACCAGAAGCAGCAACTGAAGGCCAACCCACCCCTCACTCAGAAAAGGCAGTGCTCCTCACACAGTCCTTCCTCTCTTCTTCTTGGCAGGGTCCTCTTGTTCCTTGAAGCAATCTAAAGCCCTGGCGTTTTAGGTCTTATACTTATATACTTATACCCCAAAATGTCTTTGTTCTCTTTGTGGCAAGGGTCTCTGAACCCAGTCCACACCAATTCTGCATTCACTGGTGCAGCATGACCACAGGGGCGGAGATAGTATTGTGCAAAAGGAGACAAAGCCTATTCAGGTGTAAGTAACACTCCTCCCACCACTCTAACTGCAGACCAGGTCTATTCAGGCCTGTGCTGAGTCACCCAGGCAAGGCAGGGCACACCTCAACTCCCCTCACTGACTGTCTAGAGTGAATGCACATCACAGCTCCTGTCACCCAGACACCAGACACTGAATCCACAAACAGCCAGAGGCACACAGAATGGTGAAGTAAGAAAATGCTCACTCTCTAAAAGTCACAATTATCTGGTGCGTCGTCATGCACCAGCTTCACATTGCACTGCGTTCATTCCAGTCTCCACAAGGATACAGAACTTGAAACCAATTTTTAATCCAAATAATCCTTCTTTATTCAAACTTATACGTTGTATTTTGATCCATTATTTAATAAAGAGGCATCGTGATTTTGAGCTTCAAATGCCTAGGAAATGCCCATCCAGGCCTTTATCCCACAGCACGACAGAATACACTTTTATCTTGGATATCCATGATGTCAGAAAAACACAATGCATTTCGGGCCGGTGGCCCTTCCTCAGGGGTCACTAGAACATAAAAACATCCCATAAGAAACGTAAAGAATCTAATGTCTGAAAAACCCAGCCTACAACTACCATCATGCACTGCATCTGGTGACAGAAATCAGAAACGTGCTTAAAGAAAAAAACATGCTCAATAAGGAAATATGCTTGGTAAAAGAATCGTACTAGCAAAGAAAACATGTGCGCTTAATACTAACGAAACAAACTTCAAGAGAGCATCAAAAAACAAAGCATCAAAGAAACACGTGCCTCAATTAAAAATGATCCCAAAGTGCTTCCTTAGACACACCCTAATCAAGATACAGTTCGTCTACCCCAACCCCATACCGTACTCTGTACAAAGAAACTCCATGCAGATACATCAAGCTAAAAAAAAACAACCAAGTGTAAAATGATCCAAGCAAAGTTAATCTGGGAGCATATCAAACTAAACATAGTTCATAAACTTAATCAGAAACTCACATGATCCCAAGTCTGAAACCTCAAGAACCAGTGCTCCAGCACTGTGCTCCGCCACACTAGCTGCGTGAAATGAACGAAATCTCGTGTGCAATGCAACCACTCCTTTTTAAACCCAAAAGTGCACTCCCCAGGTGAAACCAATCAAAATGTGTGGCTCTTAAAGAAACAACCCCACTAGTATGACTGCACATAAAGAAAAGATCAAAATATCAACCAAACTCAAATGCTAGAGGTGCTAATGTTAAAGCTGTTTGTCCATGTCCTGTAAATACCAGAAAACATATGTGAATAATTGTGACATATTGATGTGCTACTTGGACATAGCACACTTCTGGCTTGCACGCAAACAAAGGCAACATTGAAGATTGGTCTACACTGTTTGAGTTAAGTAAAAAGCGAAGTGCATTCCACCATTTTCTTCTAGTAATTTTACAATTTTCTTCTAGTAATTTTACACTTTCTAAAAGTGGCATTTTCAAACACAGGATTTAAAAAACACCTTTACCAAAGGGTGCATTAATAAATTCTGAGTTCAGAGAGTCCAAAAGTAATTTCCCAATCGTGTCCCTATGGGAAAATACACATGTAAACATGGTACAGTGTAACCCCAATTATAAGCCTATGGGACAGAAAGCCTTTCAACAGTGAAAAATGAAATACACTGTATTTCACTATCAGGACATGTCACACACACTAGTACATGTCCTACCTTTCATATACACTGCACCCTGCCCATGAGGGTACATTGGGCCTACCTTAGGGGTGCCTTACATGTAAGGAAAAGGAAGGTTTGGGCCTGGCAAGTAGGTGCACTTGCCAGGACATGGCAGTTCACAACGGCGCACGCAGACACTACAGTGGTAGGTCTGAGACACATTTACAGGGCTACTCATATGGGTGGAACAACCAGTGCTGCAAGCCCACTAGTAGCATTTAATTTACAGGCCCTGGCACACACAGTGCACTTTACTAGGGACTTACCAGTAAATCAAATATGCCAATCATGGATAGCCAATCATATCACAATTTATACAGAGCATATGCACTTTAGCACTGTTCAGCAGTGGTAAAGTGCCCAGAATCCTATAGCCAAAAAAATTAGGGTCAGAAAAATAGGAGGCAAAAAGTTTGGTGATAAAGCTGTCAAAAGGGCCAGGTCTAACAGCTACTTTTAATTAAATGAGTTGCAGGTATGCCTTGTGCATGGGTTCAAGGGTAGGCCCAATTAGTTTGGAAAGAACACACAGGGGCTTATTTATGAGCCCATGCAACACTTTTGCGCCACCGGTGCGTCATTTTTTAGTGACACACCGGCAGCGTAAAAAATGCGCCATGTTGCGCCCTATTTACAAAGTGGCGCATCTAGGCAGATGCGTCACTTTGTAAACCCCTGCACTACATTATCCCTGCGTCAGGTATAATGTATGCAGGGTGGGCGTTCCCCCGCAAGAAAGGGTCATAGGAGTGGCGCAGTGAAATTTATAAGATTTCACTGCGCCACTTCTAGGACGCCAATGCGTCAAAACCTTACACCTGCCTCATGGCAGGCGTAAGGGTGACGCAGCCCCTTTCACATGGGTCTTGCCCCATGTGAAAGGACACATTGCTGGAGTTGCGTCTGTTTTCAGACACACCCCAGCAATGCGCCACTTTTGCTCTGACAGATGTGTCAGTAATACCGACGTATCTGTCATTCCTTGCGACAAGATGCGCCATACAGTAAATATGATGCATCCATCATGTCGCAAGGAGGGCGCACTGAGAAGTGTTGCATCGCTGCTTTCACGCAGCGATGCGACACTTCTCATAAATGAGGACCACGGTATTTTGCTTCTTTCAAGATTTTCATGCAGTCATCTGGAAGATCCAGGTAGACGCATTGTATGTACACAGGAGCAAGGCAGTCAAGGCCAGCATGTTCACACGAGGATGAAATATTCTGCCTGACAAACTGGAAAACAAACTTGCCTTGTGACAGTGAAGCAACAGTTGAAGCAGATATTGATACCAACATTGTCTCATCCAGTCTGCAGCGAGGATCATCTTCATCTTGCATTGTGCCATCTTGATGAGGACTTGGGAAAGCAGGGCAATTGGAGGAAAATCGTAGGTGAATGTCCACACCTAATCTACCAAATGGGCATTGTCTCTGGATCTGGGCTATGGGAACATTGAAGGAACGAAGGTGTGGCACTTAGTGTTTCCTCATTTGGCAAACAAGTTGATCAGTTGAGTACTAAATTCTTGAAAAATATCTTGCAGGACGACATCGATTATCACCTACTTCTGTAGCTCTAGAAGATGACTGCTCTGATTGTCCCCTTTCCAGTTCGGTAGGCATGGTGGGTACATTACTGTCAAACGTTTCTTGCAAGTGTCCAGTGCCAATTAATTGAGCTTCCTTACGCAGGACTCTTGAGCTTGTTCCTTCTTGCTTATTCATACAGCACACATTGTTTCTCCAGCTCTGACCCTCTGCCATGAGCAGACAACTCTCTCATATCAGCTACCTAGCCTTCAGGTCTCTGGTCTTCAGACACCACTGATTTTCCAGGCATTGTCATCTATTCACATGTTTCATTGCGGTCGGAGTCAGGAAGGTGGGCACTGGATTCTCTGGTAGACATGGTACCAGAGCTACCATGGGTCTAGTCTGTGGTTTTGGAAGCAAGGTCTCAAAGATGGTTAAGATTTCCCAGATGGGTGCAGACACCTCAACATTAAGCTTCCATGCAGTCTATTGGTGAGCTCATGGAAGTAATCTGAAGAATACCGAAGATGTACCTCTTTGTCACGAAGAAGTGATGAAAACTGGAGAGGTATGAAGCACCACAGAAGACAGAAGCACATGAGGTGGCATAGTTGGAGGAAGCAGTGTCCTGGAAGAAGATGAACTCTCATGGCTTCTGGGTTGTTGAGAAATGTCATCTGCCTCTTGAATTGACATGTGAAGTGAGGTATTTTAAATGCACCGTCATGTTCTAACCTTCTTTCTAGAGGCTAAAGTGTGGCCTCTCAGTGTCACAGACTTAACAGGGGGACCTCTCATGGACTCTAGCCCTCCTGACTTTCACACAGGATTTGACGGGAAAGAAACATCTCGAAGATGCATGCATTTACACCCATTGTTTTGCTAGCGAATGCCTCAATGTCGAATAGCTACATTGTTACTAAAATTAAGTTACTTTTACTTCAGATTTTTCACTTATAGAAACAGACCCAAAGCAGTACCCTTTGGGAAGCAGGAATAAGTAGTGCCAATTAACCAAGGAAGTCTTGTGTTACTGTGAGCTTGGTCTGTGAGGCAGTATGTTTAGTAAAGCCATAGAAGCAGCTTTGGACCTAGTCAAGTGGGCTTGAATGCCCTCCAAAGATTCCTTCTTAGCAAAGTTTTAGCAAATGTTGATAGAGTGGATGACCCAACTAACAATGTTTTGTTTGGTCATTGTTTTGCCTTACTTGACTCCTACAAAGCGAACAAAGAGCTGGTCGTACACTCTGTCCTGTCTAGTCTTAGCAGTCACTACTCCTCCTTGATGAGATGAGGGGAAGGAAAGAAAGTTGAAAGATAGATAGACTGGGCCATATTTAAGGCCAAAAACACCTTGTGTAGGAAGGCTAGACAGGTTCGCAGGACCAACTTTCCTTAGCAGAAAACTATGAACAGTGGGTGAACTGAGAAGGCCTGAGGTCCCAATGTCCACAGACCTGCATCAATGGATTTCATAGCAGGTTTTCTGACAGACAAGAAAAAGACTTTAGCTAGCAATGCTCATTCTACATATGTGCAGTGTTGTGTATTAGTTCTTCATGTAACATGGCTGACAGTGGTCGTTAGCCCTTCCTTTGTGTTCTTACCTCCTTAACCTCACAGAATACCTGTGTGTGTTCTAACTTGTACCGGAGTGTTCTACTCTTGTCAGTTGATGGTCTGGTCAGCTGGCGAGGTGTGTACTCAGCTGTGTCCTACAATAAACTTACATGTAACCAACTAGAAGTATCCTGTGATCCATACACTACAATTTGGCGACGATTTAGCTGACCAGACCAGAGAGGAAACCATCAAACACAGCCTGAGCAGCACCTCGCAAAAAGAACCCACGGCGGTCCACCTATCTGCTGCCAGTAACGTGATCAAAAGAAACAAGAAATCGGACAAACGAACTGAAACTCTAAAGAAATGAAACAAAGAAAAGAAAAGTGATCCCTGGCAGCATCTCGCACCAAAAACCCAAGACTGCGTGCCATCCAACTGCACCCAGAAACAAGAAGAAAAGAAATCGGTAACCTGAGTAATGCGAGAAACTTATAAAAAAAAACTAAACGGTCTGCAGAGCAAGTAGTGTACTTATAACTTAAAATAAGTTAACTTTAAGCAAGCTTATGCCTGAAGTATTAGTAAATAACTCATCGGTATGCGCATCGGAGGCAAGCTGTGAGAGTGATCGATATAGATCGTGTGACAAGCTGGAATGTGCGGTGAATAATTATTTTTGCAACTGTTAGTGAGAGCACTCGGCATCGGCGTGACTGGTGAAGAGAAGTTAAGCGTCTTTTGAAACTCCGCCTTACCGTTGTTGGGCAGAGAGATCCTTCCCATGGTGCTGTCATCCTCACACTGATGACGTTGTAGAATTTCTGTGGGTACTAGCGGAGAGGCTGCATCTTCAGCGTCACACGTCTGGAAATTCCTGTGTCTTTGTTTTGTCCTGACTACCAGCCTCTGACCAGAGAAGGTCTTTGAGCGCGTCATTGCGCAACGTCACGCAACGTCGAGCAGCCATTTTGTTGCTTCGTTCCCATGGTTACATTAACACAATGCAACGGAGCGCAATTAAACCGAGATTAGAAGTTATCTCCAGAGGCTGCCACAAGCCGCTTAACGAGAGAAACACAAACCAAGAATCTATTGCTGGGTGAGTCCCGATCTTTTGCTTGCTGCTGGAATGCTTTGCTGCAAAGGAATTCCATGTGTTTGTGTGGCGGCAAAATAGAGTCAAAACAAAGTGTTTTCTTTTAAGTGTGTGTTCCTTTGGAGATCGCAATACACTCAAATTAACTCCTTAACTGAACCGAAGAGCCCAGGGAGCCTAGTACCTTAATAAGTACAGAATTATCTCTACAGTCTTTAGACAGTTTGCTTTCAAGTTCAGTATTATATGTGTCTTGCGCTTTGCCATCAAATGAAAATAAACAGTCAGCTTACCGGAACTTCTATTGATGAAATACCTTTGTGAGAGACGTCGTAAGAATTTGTGTTCAAGACCGTAAGTGTATTTAAAGTCAGTAACTGTATGACAACAGTGCCACCTTGTGGACTTTTGATGTATTTTTCAAAAAGCTAGTCAAAGAGCCCATTAACTAGAGTGAGAGAACAGGAACAAGGAATGGACCATGGTCGTTCAAGAGGGGACAAAGGTCTCTCAGGTCAAAGACTGGACCCACAATCCGCAGCAGAACCAAGAACCAGCGATGGATAGAACCAGCTAGGGAAAGAGGTCCCACAACCAAGAAGGGACAGAGGTTCCAGAATCAGAAGGGAACAAAAGTCTCACAACCAGTTCCGGGAGAGGACAAGGAGGTCCCAGGACCGGAAGGGGACATAGGCTCCAGAAGTGGACAAAGGTCCACGAACCAGGAATGGATGAAGGTCCCAAGGAGGGGGCAAAGACCCCGGAACCAAGAGAGGTCAGGTTCCAGAAACAGAGGGGCACAAAGGTCTCAGAACCAGTACCGGGAGAGGACAAAGGAGGTCCCAGGACCGGAAGGGGACAGAGGCCCAGAAGGGGACAAAGGTCTCACAACCTGTTCCGGGAGAGGACAAAGGAGGTCCCAGGACCGGAAGGGACAAAGGTCCCAGAACCTGAAGGGGACTATAGATCTCAGAACCAGTACCGGGAGAGGACAAGGAGGTCCCAGGACCGGGAGGGGACTAAGGTCCCAGAACCAAGAGGGGACAAATGTCTCAGAACCAGTAGAGGAGGTTTCAGTGAGTCAAAAACTGGGAAGATGATCCTGCAACGGGGTCTGTGAGCCCATAGAACTGAGACTGCATCCAGAACCAGAATACGGGGTCTGTGAGCCCATAGAACTGACACTGAATCCAGAACCAGAATATAAAAGAAAATCTTTTTTAAAAAAAATGGGACTGAGAGTCAAGAACCGGAAAACAGAGGCCCACAACTAGAGCAAAAGGCCAAATATTGAAGAGAGAAGTCTAGAACCGGAGAAGGAGAACCAAACTAAGGTCCCAGAACTGGCAATGGGTAAAGGTCACAGAACCTGTACCAGAGGGCTCAAAGGTCTCTGAACTGCAGAACCGGAGAAAGTGAACCATATTCGAGGCAAACTGAATCTCAACCAGGACTAAGTGTCCATCCATTGAAGAAAGAAAACTTCAAGTTTCTATAAAAACTCCTAACATCACATGTGGTACTGCACTTGGAATTCTCGAAGAGTACCCAGGACTGTAGTACCGGTAAAGCATGGAGGCATCTGTTGAACTGTTCATCTTCAACTTAGAGTGGAAAGTGATGGTGGACATAAACAGATTGAAGGAAGTGGACTTTCTCTTCCTGTTTTTTGCTGGTCAAGGATAGAGTGGAGAAAGTGGACTGTCTTTTCCTGTTTTTGTCAGTCTAAGGGAGTAGGTGGTGGTGATACCTATTAGTTGTTTTGGGTGATGTGTCTCACCTCACATTTCACTCTTAACACTCTTTGCCCCTAAACTCACATTTCACTCTTAACACTCTTTGCCCCTAAACGCTTGTTGCCTTCACAAACTAAAATAGTTCAAGAAGTCTTAGACTTCCTATCTGTCTTAATTATATTGTTGTTGTCTCGCATACATTAAGCTTCTTTTTTGTGATTTGTTATTTATTAAATTTTTCTGTAAAGGATGAAGATGTGTTGTGTATTAGTTCTTCATGTAACATGGCTGACAGTGGTCGTTAGCCCTTCCTTTGTGTTCTTACCTCCTTAGCCTCACAGAATACCTGTGTGTGTTCTAACTTGTACCGGAGTGTTCTACTCTTGTCAGTTGATGGTCTGGTCAGCTGGCGAGGTGTGTACTCAGCTGTGTCCTACAATAAACTTACATGTAACCAACTAGAAGTATCCTGTGATCCATCCACTACATGCAGCCACTGCATTTGGGGTTGGGATGAAGGACCTGACTACCCTGCTGCAAATGCAGGTCTGTCCTATGTGGTTGAAGAAGGGCTGGATGAGTATCAACAGATTGGTGTACCAGATCCTCCTTGCCCAATTTGGGGCTAGATTAAGAAGCTTATATAGCGCGCCAGCTACCCACTCAGGGCTTCCCGGCACTTTAACAACAGGCATAAGTGATCCCGGCCCAGCTACCTCAGAACAGCCACGTCTTTAATTGCCTGCTAATGGTGGTCAGTGAAGAGCAGAATCTCAGATGTTCAGGTAAGGCGTTCCAGAGTTTTGGCCCGAGGTACGAAAAAGAGTGACCTCCCACACAGGATTGTTTTATCCTGGGAACTGCGCAGAGAGAGATGTTGCTAGAGCGCAGACAAAGCATGGATAGATAAGTTATGTGGCAGGGGGCGGCCTTAGCCCTAGCTTTGAAGACAGAGAGCCTTAAACTGGATACATTTCTCCACCCTTAGCCAGAGTGGCCGAAGGATGTTTCTGCAGTCTGTAGATCTGGCTTGCGGCTGCATTCTGAACCACCAGCATTCGTCTTATGGAGGTTTTATCACCCCCAAATACAGAATGTTACCATGGTCCAGGTGAGACAAACTAAGGGGGTGATTACGATGGCAGACATCGTCCCGGGGATTGGGACAGCCTGCCTATATGGTGGCAGTCCCACACCTCCAATTACAATGCGGCCGCCACTACGACGGCCGCAAAAGGCAGTTTTAACATTGCAGCGGGTGCTGCTGGCTGCAGCACCCGCCGCAATGTTGAAAATGCAGGTTTTGCTTTTCCCTGCACTACGTGGCAGGCACCATGCGGTGCCTGCCACCTGGTGCAGGGAAATGTAGGGGGGCAAAGTATAAAACGAAAGTGCCCCTGCAAAGGGGGGGCCCGCAACGGGCCCCAAAGTCAATCCCCGCCAACCGCCAAGCATCCTAATGTGGCCCCCAAAGTCAATCCCCGCCAAGCATCCTAATGTGGCGTACGGTGCCTGGTAGGCGCCGCCACCATTCTAGGGATGCGGGCGGGTCCAACAGGCAATCGTAACAATTGCCTCTGTCAGACCTGTGGCAGACGGGCTTTCCGCCCGCCAGCACACCGCCCACCATCCTTATCTGGCGGGCGGGGAATGGCCTTACGATGGCGGTGAACCCGCCACTGGCAGCCTGCCGGTGGTGGGTTCACAGCCATCATAATGACCCCCTAAGTGCCTGGAGGACCGTTCTTTGAGCAGATAGAGGAAGAATCCAGATGAATTTCCGAACCCATTTCAAGATGGCGGAGCAAGTAGCTGACACCTTCACCACCTGAGGCTTCATGGAGGGTTTGGAGTCCACTAAAAGCCAAGATTCTTAACTTTAGTGGCAGGGACAGGAATATTGCCCAAAACATCAGGACTGTGCTGGGGTCCCCAGAGTGATGGATTCTTACCAAGCACTAGCACTTGTTTTTCCTCCGTTCAATTTCAGCTAATTGTTATCAGGGCTAGATCCTCTTACACTTTCCGTAGGACTTTCTACAGAAGTAGAATTTGTGAAAACGTACAGCATGCCTGGATACCAGGTCAACCTGAATGCATCCCCCACTGAACTATTTAGAGGGAAATGTATGGCACTAAATCGAGGGCACATTATGTTCCAGCCTGTGGAGAAGATGACCCAGGATGGACACTTCAATCTGGAGACGATCATCTCTGAAGGCATCCTCCATGGAACCATTCAGTGGGAAATATATAGCACTAAACTGAGGACGCATTTTGTTCTGGGCTGTGGAGAAGTGGTTTATTGATATACCCTACAGGATGTAGTTCTCATCCATTCTCATGATGAGAGATCCTGCCAGGTGTGACTGTCTCAGGAAAATTCATCTTTGCTGCACCCACTGCTACATGTGAATTGCCTCCTAACAGAGTCTGCGACCCTCCATAGCCGTGACTAATGATATAATGGAAGGTAGACTGCTGTCTATCAATCTCTGAATGGCACTCCCTGATAATAAAGAGAAACTGATGGCCCTGCACAATCATGTTGCCCATATGGATACCAAATTCCAATGAAGAGGCATCCATGATCATGGTAGTCTGCTCTTGCAGAAGGTTGAACGACTGTCTCACCTTGAGACTGGAGTGCTCTATCCACCAGTGCAGGTCTGGGTGAACTGACTAAAAAACCTACATATGAGGCAAGAGAACCCCCTATTGTCAGAGCGACTGACATCCCAGGCACCACCAAAGCACCATCATCCACCATCAAGCATGCAAATTTATCACGTTGCAATGAGGCTGAACGCATGTAAGACCTAAAGGACCAGGAGATGAACTTGAGACAGAAATTTCAGAATCATCTCCTGAATATACACAATCATCTATAGAAAAGGGAGGCCTTCATGCGAGTTTTGTCTAGCACCACATCAATGAAGGTCAAACTTTGAACTGAAGTAAGCTGACAATTTTTCTCATCGATGGTGAAGCCAAATCATGGGAAAGAGTCACTTGGCACATAAGATGTTCCTCAAACAGTGGCAGTAACTCCATTTTCCCCAGTCAGCTGTATGGAAGAAAACAAGTTACTTACCTGTAACTACAGTTATCCAGTATTGGTATCTTTCATAGATTCACATGCCTGAATCATTCCCCGTCGCCGAGGCGGGAGTCCCACGGTAAATTACAAAAGTAGTGCCAAAAGTAAATAACAGTAGAAGGCTAAAAGAAAAGGCCTAAGGCCTAAAACTTAGTAGCCTATCTACATCATTATAATGAAAAAGAACCAAGGGTTAGCTCCAACCAATCAGCTACCAGCACCCTCTAGAACACTCTCAGCAGAGGCAGTTCTCCTCAGATTTTCTTAGCACAAGTGGGAGTAAGAGTCCCAAATCCTAGAGAACTGACCTACCGGGGAGGAGGGTGGGTGCATGTGAATCTATGAAAGATACCAATACTGGATAACTGTAGTTACAGGTAAGTAACTTGTTTTCTTATCCAGCATTGGGGTATCTTTCATAGATTCACATGCCTGAATCGGAGTAGTCAGCAGTATATCAAACGTAATGTCGTTTGCGGATGGTGGGAGACAAGTATTACTAAACCCCCAAACTGTATCCACAATGACAGATTTTTTTTTTTTTTTTACACAAGCCTTCAAGATATCAAAGTTATGTAAAATGCAATCTACTACTAAGAACAAGAATACATAAGAATTATCATATATGTATATTTGTACAACTATATCTTATATAGATATTTACATATCAATTTTGTATGAATACTGATCGCAGGAACAAACAGCATATAAACAAGAAAATACCTGGTCCGACTTAATGAAAGAGATGTCGTAGAACCGCCTGTCCAACTGCTGCATCTTCTCGCTGAGCAGATTGAAGACAGTAGTGCTTCGTGAACGTGTGGACATTTTTCCATGTCGCAGCACGACAGATATTCTCTAGAGTCACTCCAGCAAATAAAGCTGCAGAAGCCGCCATAGTCCTTGTAGAGTGAGCCTTGACCTTCCTCTGTAAAGGCTTGTTGGCCTTGTCATGGCAGAAGCGGATAGCGGAAGCCAGCCATCTGGCGATGGTTGCCTTTGTTACTGCAGTTCCAATAGTTGTTTGGCCATAGGCCACGAACAGTTGGTTGGAACGCCTGATGTCTTTAGTTTTTTGTAAGTAGAATTTTAAACAGCGTTTGACATCCAGAGAGTGTAACGCTCCCTCAGCTGTAGTGGATGGATCCGGAAAGAAAGTTCTTAACCTTACCGGTTCGTTCAAGTGAAATTGTGACGGTACCTTGGGGATGAATTTAGGGTTTGTGCGAAGGGTTACATAATATCGAGTGAAATGTAGAAAAGGCTCAGTGATAGTGAACGCTTGGATTTCACTAACCCTTCTTGCCGAAGTTAGCGCCAGTAAAAGGGCGACCTTCCACGTGAGGAACTTGAGGTCCGCCTTGTGGATTGGTTCAAATGGGCGCTTCATCAGCTGCGCTAGCACAGTATTGAGCTCCCACTCTGGAGGGGGTGCTTGCATTGGAGGGAAAGCTCTGAAAAGTCCCTTCATGAATTGCTTGACAAGTGAGGATGAACAGAGAGACGGCCGATCAGCACCTTTTCTGAATCTAGACAGAGCAGCAAGGTGGACCTTGACTGATGAAAAGGTAAGACCAGACTTGGCTAGAGACAGCAAGTAAGGGAGAATCTGTTCCGCAGGAGCTTGAACTGGGTGAGTATTATTCGCTTCGCACCAATAACAAAATCGTTTCCATTTTGAACGATAAGTCTTTATCGTGCTTTGAGCACGAGCTTTGGTCAAGATTTCACGACAGTCTTGCGAGATGTTGAAGTCTTTGAACTCTAAGAAATCAGGAGCCATGCGTGCAAGTGTAAGGACTGTGGGTCCGGGTGGACCACTTGGCCGCTGTTCCTGGACAACATCGTAGGAGTCGGACACAGGCGAATAGGCTTGTCCTGAGTCAACAGTAGTAGTTCCTGGAACCAATATTGTCTTGGCCAACGGGGTGCAATTAGGATTATGCGGCAACCCTCTAGCTTCATTTTCCGGAGCACTCTCGGGACCAACGGGATCGGGGAAAAGCGTAAGCACAAATCCCTGACCATCGCATGGACAGGGCATTCCCTCTTGACCCCTGTTGAGGGAATCTGCTGGCATAGTACCGGCATTTCTTGTTGTCCCTTGTTGCAAACAAATCCAGTGTAGGTTTGCCCCAGGTTTGAAACACTCTGTTCAACTGTTCCTGCTCCAGTTCCCACTCGTGACAGTCCGACAGAGACCTGCTCAACGTGTCCGCCAGAGTATTGTGTAAACCCCTGACGTGTTCTGCTCTGAGGGTTATCCCGTGAAGAGTGACCCATTCCCACAGTTCCTGGGCCTCTTGTGAGAGTGTGGCAGATTTCGTTCCTCCCTGTTTGTTGATGTAATACATGCTGGTCGTATTGTCCGTACGGACCAGCACTGAGGAACCCGCAATCCTTGGCAGGAACGCTTGTAGGGACAGAAAAATTGCGCGGAGTTCCAGACTGTTGATATGTTGTCGTTTCTGAATTTGAGACCATTTTCCTTGTATTCTTAAATCTTGTAGATGGCCTCCCCATCCCTCCATGGAGGCATCGGTAGTCAACACGAAATCTGGGATGGCTTGTAAAAATGTTAGTCCCTGGGTTAAATTCGTTGCCTTGGACCACCAGTGCAGAGCCTGTTTCATGCGAGGTGTAACCTTTATGGAGTCGTCAAAGGAACCCACGGCTTGCTGCCATTGAAGATGTAATTCCTCTTGAAGAGGCCTTATTTTGAGCCGCGCTAGGGGTATCAGGTTTATTGCAGAAGAGCACATTCCCAGGAGTGAAGCAAACATCCGGATAGAAACTGCCTTTCTTTTTTAAATTGATGTTGCTAGTTTTCGGAGACGCAATTGCCGATCTTCTGACAAGAATGCCTTGCACTGGATCGTGTCCAGCATTGCTCCGAGAAAAGGAATGACTTTGGTTGGACGGAATTGTGACTTGCTCTCGTTGATAGTCAGCCCCAGTGAAGAGAAGAGATGGAGACATGTCTCTGTGGCCTCTTTGGCTTTCTGTCCTGAAGGACCCTTGATAAGCCAATCGTCGAGATAAGGGAATACTTGGATTCCTTGAGATCTCAATGCTGCTGCTACAGGTGCTAAGCACTTCGTGAAGATTCTTGGTGCCGATTTTAGCCCAAACGGGAGCACTTTGAACTGATAATGGGCGCCAGCCACTGTGAAGCGAAGATATTTTCGATGTTTTGGGTGAATTGGGATGTGGAAGTACGCGTCCTCCATATCCAGAGAAGCCATAAAATCTCCTTCGTTTAAACAGCTTAGAATCTCTGAAAGTGTGACCATCCGGAAACTCTGTTTTTTGAGAAATTTGTTTAGTTTTCTGAGGTCCAGAATAGGTCGCCATTCTCCTGACTTCTTTCTGATTAGGAAGAAACGAGAATAGAAACCTGTTCCCCTTTGAGAAAAGGGAACTTTCTCTATTGCATTCTTGAGGAGCATTAGTAAGGCTTCTTTGAACAATAAGTGAAGACGAGGGGGAGGGGGACCCCTGGGTGGAGTAGTGGGTGGCTGTTTGACGAATTCTAGCGTGTGACCGCTGGATACCAGGTCTAGAACCCATCGGTCTGATGTAATGTCCTGCCACCTGCGAACAAAGGCTGAAATTTTCGCACCCACGGGAATGGAAGGTAATGTGGTTGGCGCCCTGCTGAGATCATTGTTTCTTGTTGGTGTCCCGGCCTTGATTTTGGGATCTTCTGCGCCCGCCCTGACGGGAGAAACCAGCCGAAGAGGATTGGCGATATGAAGACTGGTTATACTGTTGTCTATATTGAGGCTGATATTGCCTATTCTGTTGATTTTGATATCCTCCTCGTGAAGTGAAACTACGTCCTCTTGCGCCTCTAAAAGATCCGCGCCTGTATTGAAGGACGCCTAAAGATTTGGCGGTGTCCGTGTCCGTTTTAATGGCAAGAAGAGCGTCGTCAATATGTTTTCCAAACAAAGACTCTCCATCATAGGCCATATCTAGGATCTTCGTTTGTAATTCCGTTCGGAAAGTAGTGGCCTTAAGCCATCCCTGGCATCTAAGTACGGCAGCACCAGCAAGCTGACGAAAGTTGGTATTAACGATATCCAGCGTGCAATCTATAGTCTCAGATGCGGCTCTTTCTCCCTCAAGCAGAATCTTTCGTGCTTCCTGCCTGTGGTCTTCAGGGATTAGATCAATAAGGGCACCATATCTGACCACATTTGGCGGTCATAACGGCCGATTATTGCTAATGAATTTGCCGCTCTAATGGAGGCTGCCGCCATGGTGGAAAACTTTTTGCCAATGAGATCCAGCCGATGTCCTTCTTTGTCGGGCAGTGTGGTGATAGGCGTTGCAGGATTTTTAGAACGCTGTTGAGCGGCTTGGGAGATGACTGAGTCCGGGCGAGGATGACCAATCAGACAAGATGGACTATTAGCAGGCGCTCTGTACTTTTTTTCTATACGAGAAAGCACCGCTGGAATGGAAGCAGGCGTCTTCATAATTTTTATCCCCTCTTTCCAGATATAGTCTATGATTGGGACCGCTCTAGTGATTTTTCTGGACTCCTCCTTAAAATCATGTAGGAAACATTCTGTTTGTTCAATTGTAACAGGCAATTGAAACCTGGCTGCCGCCCGTTGCATCAAGTTATGAAAACCCCCGATATCCTCCGGGGGGAGTCGGATGGTAAAGGTATGGGTGGAGAAGGTACCGGTATGATGTAATCATCCCACGGATCCTGGTGAGAGATATTCTCAGGTAATTCTCCCTCTTCAACTTCATCTTCCGAGGAAGTAACATCCTGTTGCACATGCTCGGAGGGAGCAGGCGGAGGAAGCGGTATGACTGGAACCTGTGGCTGCGGTAACGTTTCAGGGACCACTGATGGTTGTGATGGATTTTCTGGAACCCCTTGTTGCGGCGGAAATCTTTGCCGGTAATCCGCCAGCATGTCCTGGAGATCTTGAATGAGCGTCGGAGGGAGATGACTGGTTTCCCTCTGGTACGACTCCCTTTGATGAAACCTATGCTGCGGGACCGTAAGGTGTTGTTGATAATAATGTTCTTGGTAATTATCATCATCTTCGTCGTCCTCCTGGCATTTTATATTAAGTTCAGAGGGATGGTGAGCTATGCCAAATGGTCCTTCCTCATCCTCATCCTCATATTCATCTTCATCATCATCTACATAAGATAGGAGATGTGAGGGAAGAAGCGGGGAAATTTTACTATAGTCCTGCTGTTTTTGGAATGTCTTAAGCTGGAAAGACCCCGATAATAAAGGCGTCGATTGCGAAGGCACAATTACCACCGTCGACGGGATCGTCGTCGATGGGATCGTCGTCGACGGGATTGTTGTCAACGGAATTGTCGTTGACGGGGTCTTCGTCGACGGGCTCTTCGTCGACGGGGTCGTCGTCGGGCTCTTCGTCGACGGGGTCATCGTCGGGCTCTTCGTCGACGGGGTCGTCGTCGGGCTCTTCGTCGACGGGATCGCCGACGGGCTCTTCGCCGACGGGGTCGTCGATGGGCTCTTCGTCGACGGGGTCGTCGTCAACGGGCAACGATATTTTCGTCGATGTTAGAAGCTTTGTCGACGGTACCGTCGTCGACGGACTCGTCATTGATGCGGTCGTCGACGGGGCCTTCAAAGAAGGTTTTCTCACAGAGGAGTCCTCAATACCAGATTTCTTAGATGGCATAGAAATTCTGGTAGATAAAATAGGTGAGGTTATGGCCGTTGTCGAGATAGTAGCTGTCGACGATGAGGCAGAAGAGGTCACAATAATGGTTTTACTCACAGTTTTTGTGACAGCCGCTTTAGGTGACCTTAGTGAAGGGTCAGGAACAGCATGGGAAGACTTGTGATGTTTTCTTCCTTCACTTGAGGAGCTGTCCTGGGATCTAGCCCTCTTGCTGGACGTCGAGGCTCTGTCATCCTCCTCAGCCGAAGAGGATTTAAGCCACAAAAGAAGCCTTGCCTCCCTATCCCTCAGAGTTTTGGCAGGGAAGGTACGGCAGATTTTACAATTTTTTGCCTCATGCTTAGGATAGAGGCAATCCTTATGTCGATCATCAACATGGACCCTCTTCTTATCACAGGTCCTACAGGGTCTAAAAAGGGCCTTCTTGTCAGACATGCTGAAGAAAGTTGAGAAGAACTGAGTTGGCACTCAGGGAGACTCCCTTCCACACGACGTGCAGTGAAAATCTGAGGAGAACTGCCTCTGCTGAGAGTTTTCTAGAGGGTGCTGGTAGATGATTGGTTGGAGCTAACCTTTGGTTCTTTTTCATTATAATGATGTAGATAGGCTACTAAGTTTTAGGCCTTAGGCCTTTTCTTTTAGCCTTCTACTGTTATTTACTTTTGGCACTACTTTTGTAATTTACCGTGGGACTCCCGCCTTGGCGACGGGGAATGATTCAGGCATGTGAATCTATGAAAGATACCCCAATGCTGGATAAATAAGTGTACTCCTAACTGTCTCGTAGGCGTGACAGATCAACTGGATGACTAAGTGGAACTTCATAATTGGCTCCCAGTTGGTGGGAAAGTGAGATACTCCCCCTTCAGGAAGTTGTTGGATTACGTGGTGGGGAATTAGAGAAATTTTGAGGCAGCAAATGCATCTCAAAACAGAGAGGGCTGGATCTGCTGCTGCGTATGAGATTTGAATCCACTTCTACCTCGGTATTATTTGCTGTGGTGGACTGGCCTAAACTTTCTGTATTGCTGATGGAACTGCATCAGAGGTGAGCCCATGTCCAGCGATGGTCTTAGCCCTTCTACTCTTATAGTCCTGCGTGAAAGAGTCAGCTTTATCACCAAAAGCTGTTTGCCACTAAAAGGCATAGCCATCTCAGTAGCCTGGACATCTTCCGGCATGTTGGCAAACATTGTTATGTTATCAGGCACTTCCCTTGACCACGACCCTGTTAGATCGTAGGGCAAGAAGAGGTAACTTATCAGCTTGAGCTGAGAGAACAGACAAGTTATTGCCCACCCAGCTCTCTCAACTTATCTGGAGAATATCTACATTAGACACAGAAAAGACGCTGCCAGGGTGTGTCAGGCTTACAAAACAATAGTGTTGTGAGTTCCAGCTCCCACTTGCCCCAGGTGTGCAAGCACAATAAGTCCACACTGTTATTAGTAAAGGTGATTATAGTGCAAAATAAATGCAAGAGTATTACCCCAAACAGTAAAATAGTTGTAGTGAATGCAAAACCACAGAATATGAAAAATTTAAATTATGAAAATAGACTACATATCCCATGGTACATTTTAAAGTTTCCTGCATTACCACAAAGCAGTGTCCAGCAACGCCGAATTCCAAATCATTCAGTTTAAAATTCTACTTTGGACTTACCTGACCCCATAGATACTAAACAAAATATACCACATCACAAGAATGTCTAAGGTGCTGCTACAACAGAATTGACATTCCCCACATTATATGGGCATGCTGGCGGTGGGGCAACACTGGAAACAGATAGCAGATTCCCAGAGAAGATCGCCAGGGAATGTTATAGCACACTCCCATGAACATTGTATACTGGGGCTTGCATTCAAGACACAAAACATGAAATATAAATTGAAGACTCTTAGCCTTGGCATTGTTGCTAACTAAAAGGAGAATGATGATCTACTAGCTGCAAATGCTATCAGAATGTATAATAAATGTAACACAAGTTGTTGCACAATAAAGAAAACTGCTGCAAATTATTAATTACTTTCTTTTAAGTGCCATGCCTGAAGCTCATGAAGGTGTCGAATAGGAGGACCTTGGGGTCAGCGCTAAGAGAGTTGCCAGGCCTGAGGGACCAGTTCCACCCTTAGGGAGTGGCCCAGGGGGTACCGGTGTCACCCTAAAGATGGAAGGCCTTGACCTGCGCAGGTGCAGCTGATAGAGTCGGGTATTCTGCCAAAAACTTCTGTAGCTTTAAAGTAGGCCACAAGAACAAGTAAGAATCTGGCGTCCCGGCAGCGGGACAGTTTCTCTGAGGAAGAAGGAAAAGTTACTTCCCTGTAATCCTAGTTCTTTTCCAGGGGAATCCTTATCAAAGTCATTTTTGTAGATAGTCTTTATTGGATTTTTACCAACGCATACAAGACAGGTTCAGCACTGTAATTTTGCCATATACCTTTTTCTTGCAATAATACAACAATAACTAGTTCATCCAACTCACCCCCTTACATCCCCCAGTCACCCTGCCCCCACCCCGTCTGCTATTGTCAGCACTTCGGATCAAAGTCATAAGCATTAAATTGTCCGGCCCATGTGTGGGGATCCCGGGGCACTTTTTAAAATTATACATATGTATATAAAACTTTATACAACAGTACTTTATATATATGCTTGAAGCCTAAAGCAAATAGGCTAAAAATGGCCAGATTTAATTGAATTTTCATTTTAAAAAGGATAATTATATAAAAATTAGTTGCTGAAAGTGACTATGGAAAATCTTTCACAAACCTTTTTTAAAAGGAAAAGGAAAGGGAATATGTGACATGGTTAGCTCATAGGCTGAAATGCGAAGTACTAGAGAGAGAAACTGGCACTGTGCCTTTAAGAACCTCACAATACTCTCTATAACCTTTCATGCCTCACAGGTGAGTTAGGTCAAGTCACTTTTGCAGAAATTAGAGGACCCTTGGTAAAAAACTGTTGAGAGCTTTAGTACTTCCTATTCGGGGAGGTGGGAGGGTTGCTTATGACTTTGGAGGTAATTGTAGGAAAGTAGGATCTGCTTCTTATGGTTACCCCCACTTTTTGCTTGATGTTGCACTGTTTTTGACTAGTCTGACTGGGATCCTGCTAATCAGGACCCCAGTCTATCTGCTTTCTCCTTTAAATTGTTACACATGTACTTTGGTACACTCCAGATTGGATACTGGGATACCCTTATAAGTCCCTAGTATATGGTACCCATGTACCCAGGGCATAGGTACCCCAGAGGCCTCCCATGGGCTGAAGCATGTATTATGCCACCCATGAGAAGCCATGCAAAATGGAACTACAGGTCTGCTACTGCAACCTGTGTAAGCTGGTGCTTGCACCACTTACTTTAGATATAGGTTCACTATATCTATAGGTCACTACACTTAAAACTTATAAGTCACCCCTATAGCAGGCCTTATCAATCCTGAAGGCAGGGTGCTGAGTTTTTAGTGAGAGGGTGCCCTGCATGAGCAGAGCCTCTCTGCACCCTTCGGAGACCATTCTCCCGGGTTGTCTGTGACTCAGCCGGACATATAGTTAGAGGTGCATTATTACCTCGCGGTAAATGCTATCTCGAAAACGGCTGCATAGAAACATATTGTGTTTGCTATCAAACACCTTGGAATCATACCTCCACACTGGTAACTGGTGTGGGAGGTATGATTCCACCCTCCTGAAGCGAGCTTTGTGGGGTCACTGTTCTATCCGGTGCCAGACTTCTCGACCCGCACAGCACAAAATGGATGCTGCCAACCAGAGACACATTTCTGCCCTCCTGCTGCTGAGCCAAGGTCGAGCAGAGGAAGGCAGCACAATAGGCATCCTGTCACAGGGAGGTGTGACCACCTCCCAGACAGGGTTTAGTGTATTGGGGCTGGGTGGGTGCACTCTGAGAGTGCCTGAAAGTCTGCACAGGGGGCACATTTGGTGTCCCTGTGCATAGTCCAGCTCAAACCAGTTCTGGGAGCCGTTGGCTCCTGCTCTGGCGCGAAACTGGACAAAGGACATGGGTGTAACCACCCCTCTGTCCTGACCCTCCCCTAGGAGGGTCCCCGAATCTGTCCAACCCTCTTCTATGGGTACAAAAGGGCTTACCTGGCTGTAAGACTTTAGATTTTACGTGGACAAGATTCTACAAGAAGAAACCACTGACCTTCGACCGTCTGGACACTCTGGACTTCGCTGGACTTCGACTGGGCCCGACTTCGTCCCCCTCTCCGTCCAAAGCTTTGTCTGTGCCCTTGCTCCATACAGTCTCTGTGCAGGACCTGTGGTGCACTAAGGACAACTGAAGAATCTCCCTTGGAGTGAAGGAGTCACTCCCCTGCACTAGCAGGCACCTCAACGCAACTGACCGGTCTGCTGCTCCCAAGCTCCTGCGGACTCCGAAGATTTCAGCAACACAGGAGTGGGTTTTTGAAAGTCGCTGAGGTTGATGTGCCCTCTCAGCAAGTTTGAGGCCAGTATCCCTCGTGGGGACTGCATAACCCGAACCCCTGTGCACCGCGTCCATTTGCAGTTGCATATGCTTGTTGGCGATTCCCGAGCTTGCGCATTGGACTCCGTGTAGTCCTGACCTTGAGCAGTATTTTCACCAAAGGACTCCAAACTCCTCGCACCGAGTGCTTCGGGGGCTGGTACTTTGCAATCTTGCTCGAGGTCCCCTCACGACTCCGGGTCATTCGACCTGTGGGTCCTCCTGAGGGTCATCTTGATTTCTGTTGGGCTTTCCTGGTTGCTCCAGACGTGCCCTGACACCCCATTGCTTGGTGAGTCCCCTGGACCTTGCTGGTCCACACCGTAACCTGCTTGACCTTCCTGTATGGGTTGCTTTTGCCAAGGCTTGCTGGTGCTCAGGCCGGACACCCACCCCTCAGCACTCGACATCCTTTGTGGGACAGCTCGCATCTGGCTCCTGGTCATCGTCGACGTCTCCTGGCCCTCATGGCTGCAGAGTCAAGCATCCCTTCTTCGCACCTGAAGCACCCGACATCGGTGGGCATTCGTCTACCGAGCCCCTGGTCACTCTGAAGTTACCCAGACTCTGTCCCCTCTGCTTTCAGGTTCTTTACTTCCAGAATCCAGGCTTGGATTCCACCGGACCCGTTTCACCTTCACGGCAGCAGTACTTCTTCACAGCCCTCCATTGAGAACGATGGCGGTTTCCGACCCCATTCCAGACCTATGCACCCAGCTCCACTGGGATAAGTAACTCGGGTACTACGGTATCCACGGGTGGGGTGGCTCTCCAACCTCTTAAGTTCGAAAGGGTTTGCTCGAAGTCCTCCTAGAAGTGTCCTTAAACTTTAAAATAGCAACCGCGACTTCCCCCATAGAATTGTACGCAGACCGCGGTCGTGTTAGCACACTGCACCCGTCCTCCGTGGGGTCCCTATCTACTCACCTTGGGTGGTTCCTTGGGGTCCCAGCGATTCTACGTGCTCCAGACCTTGTCTTGACTCAAGTTGTGATTGTTATACCACTATTTTAGTATATGGTTTGGTCTCCCCCTGGAGCCCACTGTGTATTGTGCGACTTACAACTGTTCTATTGATCTCGTATTGTGTGCTCAAGGTGCCCACTTTAATTAGTGGACAGCATATACCAGGCCGACTTCTCACAGGAATTTCGCTGGAAGAGGACTTCTCTTTCGTGGGATCCGCATCAATACTCATAAGCACTGAAAAGAATAGCAAGGCCATCCCATAAGCTGACAAGAATTAGAAAATGCTCCAACATTCACCCTAAGAGGTTCCTCGAAGAAGCCTACCCTACTTGAGTATCGGCTGCGGAGTCTGAATTTAGACAATAGTGTCTAGTAAAGGCGAACAAGTTACTTACATTCGGTAAAGCATTATCTGGTAGAGAGTCTATCTAGCTGCAGATTCCTTACCTTTGAATTTTCCAGGCATCAGGCTGGATTCAGAAACTTTTGCTGAGCAATACCCCTTGCAAGCGTCGTCCGAATGCTCCATTCGGCTCCGTCCGTTATGATGTTGCAGTACCTATATAGTCGCCACCCAGGTGCGCGGTTGTCAGTACTTTTCGTTTTTTTCATGCCAGAAGCACGGAGCTAAGAAATAACTGACGTAGTCATGTGCAAAACTAGGGCCTTGAAAAGGGGAGTAACCCTAGCTCTAATGAAATCAGTCTGCAAAGTGGGGAGGCATGGGTGGGGCTGTAAGAAATCCCCAACTAGATAGAGTCTCTACCAAATAATGTGTTACCGAAGGTAAGTAACTTGTTCATCTGATAGAAACTTCTAGCTGCAGATTCCTTACCTTTGAATTAGATGCCCAAGCCATACCATCCCAGCGGTGGGTTGCTGTGAGAAGCTGGCTTAGTATATGGTCCTCACTTATATAAGTGTAGCACCTTGCACTAATCCAGACAGCCCTTATGGTGATTTTAGTGGTCTTAGACAACCTTAGAAAGCTCTCTAAGTGGTAGCTGTGGAGAGCAGAATTCAGGCTTGGTCCAGAAGGAGTCTAAAGCAGCTTGTTTTACCAGACCTTAATCTTATTGGTATAGGTTAAGTGAAAAAGAACTACACAGTATATTTATAAAAATAGGTATTAATTATAAGACACTTACTAACACCTAACAATATCTCCTACCCGGAGATATAACACAATGCACATGATACTTTGCAAATAAAACAGGTAAGACACAGGCAAATAAAACAGGTAAGACACAGTGGTTGCCAGGGGGAGACCAAACCATATACTAAAATAGTGGAATGCGAACCACGACTCAAGACAAGAGAGGACCCAGAAGGCCTAGAAGAGCGGGGACCCAAGGAACCACCCAAGGTGAGTATCTAGGAACCCCACGGAGGTCGTGTGCAGAGTGGGAACATGATCGCGCACTCAATTCAAGTCAATGGGTAAGTTGCAGTTGCAATTTTAAAAAAGAAGGACCCTTCCCAGTGGACCCTGAAGAAACCCCGTGGAAGACAGAAGGTTGGAGAGTCACCCCATCCTTTGATACCCTAGGAACCAGGATACCTACAACAGGGAAGCTGGGTGCATAGGTGTGAAATGACATCGGTAACCGCAGTCGAACCCAATGGAGGACTTCAGAAAGATACCGCTGACGAAGAAGGTGAAAGTGTGTCCAGTGGAACCCAAAGGTGAATTCAAGTTGTGAAGTACCTGCAAGCAGAGGGGACAGAGTCTATGCCACTCAGGAGTGACCAGGAGGCCCGGAAGACAAATGCCCGCCGATGTCAGGAGATGCAGGAGAGTTGACAATGACCTTGGAGCTGCAGCCCTGTGGACCAGGCGACGCTGAGGAAGACCAGGAGCCTTTCACGTACTGTCCCACCCTGGATGTCGAGAGCTGAAGGGTCGGTGTCCGTCGGGAGCACCAACAAGCCTTGGCAACCGCAAACAACGCAGTAGGCAAAAAAGGTGCAGTGTCGGGACAAGCAGGGGAGCCGGAGTAGGCCTGGAGCAAGCAGGGGAGCCCACTGAAGCCAAAGAAGATCCTCAAGAAGACCCACAGACCGGAGCCACATGAGTCGCAAGAGGACCTCGAGCAGCTCACCAAAGATGCAGGCCCACGGTGCAAAGGATGCGGTGAAGATGAAGACCTTGGCTGCAGGAGATGCTTGAGGCTGGAGCTTCTTGGAGCCTGAAGATCTCTGGTGAAGAGAGTCAACAAGCCTTGGCAATGGCAAGTCGACGTGGTGCACAGGGGTTCAGTTCCTACGGCTCTGACGAGGGATACTGGCCTCAAACTTGGTGAGAAGACAGTGCAGGAGTTGTAGAACCACCACCTGTGTTGCTGAGCCTTCCAGAGTCCGTGGGAGCCCAGGATCAGCAGACCGGTCAGCTGTGTTGCGGTGCCTGCAGATGCAGGGAAGTGACTCCTTTACTTCAAGGGAGACTCCTTCAGGTGTCTTGGATGTCCACAGGCCTTGGAAGGTTCCTGTATGGAGCACTGGCACAGACGTTGCAGAAGGCTTGCAGGATGAGACCAGGACAGCAGGAGTCTTCCCAGTTGCAGTCTCAGTGTCCACGGTGAAGTCCAGCGAAGTCCAGAGTGCCCAGACAGTCGAAGACGAAGTGGTTTCGGATTTGAATCTTGTCCCACGATGAATCTTGGGACCCAACAACAGGTAAGCCCTTAAGTACCTTTAGGAAAGGGTTGGGACAATTCAGGGGAGGGGCTGGACAGTGGGGGGGATACTCCCATGTTCTTTGTCCAGTTTCATGCCAGAGCGGGAGCCAGTGGCTCCCTGAACTGATTTGAACTGGAATATGCAAGGAGGGCACCAAATGTGCCCTTCAAGCAGTCTCAGTGGCGCTGGCCTGTCTGGGAGGTTGTCACACCTCCCTGTGACAGGATATCTATTGCTCTGCCTTCCCCTGCTCGAGCTTGACTCAGCAGCAGGAGGGCAGAAACATGTCTCTGGTTGGCAGCAGCCCTAGCTTGCTGTCCGGTTCAGGAAGACTGGTACCGGGAGCACTGAGGGCCTCCGGAGGAGCATGAAAGTGCATGAAATCATACCTCCCACATCATTTATGGTGTGGGGGTATGATTCCAACATGTTTGATACCAAACATGACAGGGTTTGTTATAGCTAGTTTAGAGATGGTCATCGCGTAATGACACATGGCCACTCTATTTGTCGTAATGGCTGATGCACTTGCAACCCGGGAGAATGGACTCCGAAGGTTGTAGGGGTGCCCTGCTCATGCAGGGGCACTCTCACAGTGAGAACCAAGCACCCTGCCTTCAGGATTAAAAGGCCTGCCTTAGGGGTGACTATAGGTTTTAAGTATTGTCGTATGGCCGTTGGGGACATTGTCGACATTGCTAAGTTAGCATGAGCTCTGCTGCCATGATGCTGCTTTTGCGCACGTTACTACATGACTTTATTATGCAAGACTCTGTTTGTGCCTTTCACATGAGAACTGTCTGCTTTCTGCATTCTCTTCCTGTTCCTGGAGTTTAGTCTGAACACGATGTGCAAGGTCGATAAACAATGCCCCTTGTTATTCTGTTCTCGTCAGTCCCTAGCACTTAGACAAAACATGTTACACAGCTGCAGCTGCTGGAAACCCGTGCTTTGATATTATGGGATTGCATGTTGGTTTAACACACACTTGGAGAGGGACCTTTCCAGGGAGAAAAGCTATGCTGTTCCTATGATGTAAAACTACCATCTAGGCACTAAAGTATGGGGTCTGCTGACAAAGCCCAGAGATCTTCCTTTATATAATAAAACTTCTTCTAGTAAAAGGGAGGGTGGTTAGGCCTTAGAGTCCTTTATCCACTGTCTGTATATAATGATTTCCACTTTCATAGTCTATGAACTTGCTACAATACTAACTGTTTTAGGTTTATGCGTTTTGCTGCTGGTAGTGGCTCGTATACTGCATTATAGAGCATGATAGTTAAAAATAAACATTTTGAACTATAACAGTGACTCTGTCTAATCTTATTGTGGACAAGTACGAGTGAGTGAGCGAAATGTACATCTTGCTACCACGATTCCTGAAAGAGTCGGGAGTGTTGTGTTCTGGGTTGTCTAATCATTTGTTGCTTCGTGATTATGTAGGAGAACGAATGAGACACTATAGCTAGTCGGTTCTGGGATTTTGGGTACTGAGGCGGTAGGAAGGCTTAGCCCCTACACACCGAGGTCCTGTTTTCCTGCGCATAGTTCTGTGTATGTGCAGAATCCCCGCAACAGTATAGTGACCTCAGATATAAGAAAACGTATATCTGTCGTAAGTGGTGCTAGCACCAGCTTACACAGTGAGCAATGGCAGGCCTGTAGACACAATTTGAGTGGTCTCTCATGGGTGGCATAATACATACTTCAGCCCATGGGAGATCCCCGGTGTACCTATGCCCTGGGTACCAGCGTACCATATAATAGGGACTTAGAAGGGTACATCAGTAGCCAATCTGGAGTTTACCTAAGTACTCACCATGTTCAATTTAGGGGAGGAAGCACAGAGGCTGGGGTCCTGGTTAGCAGGATCCCAGCTAGACTAGTCAGAAACTATATATAGAACAAGTGGTTCTGTCGGGAATAACAATTACTTTGCTCGGTGTATATAATACAATTTAAACTCTCAATTTTCAAATGCAAGTAATGATACAATTTCAAGGAACACACCACAAAAGCAAGACAATTTAGCAAAAATAAAGTTATTTACTAGGTTATTTTTACAATGAACAATGGTTATATCTGTCAACGACACATTAAACATACGGCGATGAAATAGTGACTATAGTGCAGGATAAGTGACTTGTGGTGATACGTGAAAAGTGCTGTACATGTATAACCAACATGGGTGACACATAAATGGTGAAAATGACAAGTACTATTTGTTCATTTCCATTCCTCAACACATGTATCCCAGACCCTAGTGTTATTTTATATGCGGGTCAAGGAGACTACATGGACTAGAATGACAGTAACGTCGAAGTTTCGACCCTTGGAAATAGCGCAGCTTATTAGGCGTCAGGGGCAGGTCTTCATCAGGACAAAGGAAAAGGGGGGAGAAACAGCCTGTGGAACAATAAAAGAACCATAGTGAGGTAAGTGAGGTGTGTTCCAATAGTCCAATGGACTATAGTATGCAATGCAGTAGCAACCTCATGCTTAACGCAAGCAATCGATGCGTGGGATCCTATTGGATAGTTGGTAGAGATCCGAGTAAAACCTTTTACGTTGAAGTGTCAGATTGAATAGACACGGAGACCCACACCAGAGGGTTGTGGTCTAAAAAGGAAATTAAAACATAATGAGGTGTGGTGTCCACAATATTATCCTCACATTACCTGCAAGTCCTCAAACTTACATGAAGTTGGAATAGTGGCACTGCTAGGGATACGTAAATCTCATTATTCTAATGATTACTGACACTGATAAGTAACTGGCATGATGCTGGGATTAAAAATACATGCATGCACCAACGTGCAATGAATTTCTGCACCAATTCCAATCTATATTGTATCCAGGAAATTATATGCGTGAACGGTCAAACCTCTGATAGTTTAGAAGACTAGTTGTAGTGCAGTGCGACGACTAAACTGCAAACACGCCAAAGGGAATTTAATAAGCGCATCACGAAAGCATACCTGAGAGTAAATGATACTTTCGTTACACGTAATCTTCACCTGCCCTTTGAAGGCGTGCAATATGAAACTGACATAATGTCGGGGTTAAAAATACATATATGCACCAACGCGCAAGGATTCCAATCTGTATCGTATACGGGCAAACCTCTGGTAACTTAGAAGGCTAGTTTGGGTGCCGCGCGATAACTGAATAACTACAAAAAACGCATCATGAATGCATACCTGAGAGTAAATGATACTTTCGGTGCACGTAATCTTCACCAGCCAGTTGAAGACGTGCCACTTTGTAGAATCAAGGGTGCCGCCAAAGGCAATCATAAGCTATGGACAATGGAAAAGCACGAATGAATACGTGCACCACACGCTAACCAAACTTCCAAAACGAATTTAGAAACACGAGGAGGCGCGTAGCTGCTTACATGAAAGAGAAGCGTCCTCGTCTGTCAATTTCCGCTCCGTTAAGTGTTGGCCGCGCTGGAAACTGTCAGTATTTGACAGTTCTCAGACGTGAGCCGACGTGTCAGACCACGAGTACGTGGTCGTGCAGCAGTTAATTCAGACCATGAATGGGAGCTGACATACTGGCTGTCCGCACAAAAGACTGGAATGGATTCGTCTTTGCCTCTCAAATCGATAATATTAAACAGGGTCACTTCCGAATACATACGGTCATTTCAATTATTTATGTGAGTTGTATAGAGCACACTAAACACAGATCTATTTGTATAAGGCTGGATTATACTTTGACATGCAAGTATTACCTAACCCGAACAGCCGTCCCGTGCAAATATACCCTCAGTGATGCAGCATGAAAACATAGGCCTATGCATATTCATGAAGACATCCTCATACAGACATATACTCAATAATGCAGCATGGTGTCTTAGTATACACACTTATTACTTTGATTTTCAATTCCATAAATTATTATACTTGAATAAGGATGTAATTTATATATATATAGAGAACATTACAAGTGCGTTACAAGTGCACACAATCTGCCAAATGATACATGTTATGCATGTCATGGGGTATTACAGACAAGTGTGATGACTAAACATAGTCACGGAAATTAACATGGAGTAGTGAAGCACCTATAGGCGTTACATGTGTTATCTACACATTAGGTCTAGACCATAATGTCGTAATCTGATATGTATTTAACCATGTGGGCACTAAGTTGTCATAGCAGGTTCAGGATGTTATTGCAATGCAGACTAATGAGATAAATCTGTGTGTCTCATATTACAGTCTAACCATCTGGCGGCAGGTCTCCTCTTGTTCATTGAGTTCCCGATTCACAGAGTCAAGGGTATGGATCCATCTGCACTCTTTGAAATTCAAGGCTGAGGGTATGTTACCACCCCTGGGGTGTGGGGTAATCTTTTCCAAAACCCACCACTCCAGATTGTCCGCTGAGTGTCCAGCACTGGAATAGTGATCTACCAAAGGTGCTCCCTGAACCTTGCACCCGATCCTGCTGCAATGCTGCAGGATCCTGTTTTAATAACCTAGTAAATAACTTTATTTTTGCTAAATTGTCTTGCTTTTGTGGTGTGTTCCTTGAAATTGTATCATCACTTGCATTTGAAAATTGAGAGTTTAAATTGTATTATATACACCGAGCAAAGTAATTGTTATTCCCGACAGAACCACTTGTTCTATATATCGTATATACCCAGGTTCTGAGGGGCATAGGGTTACCCCATTATTGTTAATGATGGACTGGTCAGAAACAGCATCACACCAGGCAAAAAGTGGGGGTAACCATAAAAGCAGATCCTAATTTCCTACAGTTGCAGACCAATACCTTATACTAGGAAGTCCTGTAGGACTGAACAGGCAAAATGCCCGTCCCTACAGACCTGACTGTCCAGGCAGTTGTACTTAGCAAACGTGTGCACAGATGCCCACATTGCCGCCTGACGGATGTCAAGGACTGGGACACCCCGAGCCAAGGCCGTAGACGCAGCCTTCCACCTGGTGGAATGGGCTCTTAATCCCTCAGGGGGCTGCTTCTTAGCCAACGCATAGCAGATCTTAATGCAGAGAACGACCCAGCGAGAGATGGTCCTTTTCTGCACTGCCCGCCCCTTCTTAGCTCCCACATACCCCACAAAGAGTTGGTTGTCCACTCTGAACTTTTTTGTGCGGCCAAGGTAGAGCGACAAAGCTCTTTTTGGGTCCAAACGGTGGAGACGCTCCTCTTCCTTAGAGAGCTGAGGGGGAGCAAAAAAGGTGGGCAGCATGATGAATTGACCCGATGGAATGGCGTCACAACCTTTGACAAGAATGATGCACGGGTGCGAAGCACCACTTTGTCCAGAAAAGACATCAAGTAGGGAGGCTTACACGACAATGCCTGCAACTCATCAACCCTCAGGGCAGATGTAATCGCCACTAAAAAGGCTGTCTTCATGGTAATCAGCCGTAGGGGACAGTTGTGCAAAGGCTCAAAGGGAGCACACATAAGATACGTGAGGACCAGATTATGGTCCCACTGCGGCATTACAAAGGGCGTGGGGGGAAACGTGCGCCAACCCCTTTAAAAACCTATTTACAATTGGAGACTTGAAGAGAGAGGGTTGGTCTGGCAGCCACAAAAAAGCAGACAGAGTAGAAAGATAACCCTTGAGAGTTCCCAAAGCAGAGCCCTGTTGGGCAAGGGTTAGAATGAATAAAAGGAAAGTGGAAAGAGAAGCAGAAAGAGAGTCAATAGACCTTTCTGTACAGTATAATACAAATTTCAACCAACAGCAGGCGTATACCGTCTTAGTGGAGGGGCGCCTGTCTGCCAAGATAATATTACATACTTTGGGAGGAAGGTCAAAAGCCATCAACTGCCGCTGCTCAATCACCACGTATGGAGGCGCAGAGTTGACAGGTTCAGGTGGAGAACCCTCCCCTGCTGCTGCGACAGAACATCCTCCCGAAGGGGCAGCCTGATCAGAGGATCGATGCTCATTTTCAGAAGCTCTGGATACCAGACTCTCCTCGCCCAGTCCAGAGCAACAAGGAAGACTTGGGCCTGGTCCCTCCTTTTCTTCTTCAGAACCCTGGGCAGTAGTGGTATGGGCGGAAAGGTGTACAGTAGGCCTGAGCTCCACTCGCGACGAAAGGCGTCGTCGAGCGATAGCCGTTGAAAACTCCAGCGTGTAGTAATGCTGACACTGCGCGCTCTCTTTGGAGGTGTACAAATCTGACAAAGGTTCTCCCCCATGCTGAAAGAGACCATGCACCACCTACGCATGGAGATGCCATTCGTGATCCGCTAGGCATCGACGGCTGAGTTCGTCCGCCCTGACGTTCAGAGAACCTGCCTGGTGGTGAACCACCAGGGATATGCCCTGCTGTTCCAGCCATGTCCAGAGATGCAGGGCCTCTCGACAAAGGGTCCGCGACCCCACCCCGCCCTGCTTCTTGCAGTACCACATGGTGGTGGTGTTGTCTTTGAACACCTGCACTAACTTCCCCTTGACAGAGGGAAGAAATGCTTTCAATGCCAATCAAATCGCTCGAAGCTCCAACAAATTTATGTGGAGCCCTGACTCCACCGGAGACCAGTGTCCCCCTGATCTCCACCTCTCCCAGATGGCCGCCCCATCCCAGAAGTGACGCATCTGTCATGACTGTGAACTCTGGTTGGGGAAGGGAATGAGGTCTGCCCTTGACCCATTCGCGGTTTGTCAACCACCACTGCAGATCTCTCGCAGTTCCTTTTGAGATCTGATCCATGTTGTTGAGATTTCCTTGATGCTGTGCCCACTGGAACTTCAGGTCCCACTGCGGAGCCCGCATACGCCACCTGGCCTGCTTTACCAACAGGATGCAGGAGGCCATGAGGCCCAACAGCCTCAGAGTCAGTCTCACCGAAATCCAGGATAGAGGCTGAAACATCAGAATCATAACCTGAATATCCTGGACTCGCTGCTCGGGAGGATAGGCTCGAAATTGCAGTGTCCAGAACAGCTCTGATGAAAGGGAGCGTCTGAGAAGAAGTCAGGTGTGACTTCGGCACGTTTAAAGTGAACCCCAGCAAATGTAGGAGGTTCGCCATAGTCTGAAGGTGATAGACGACAGCATGGGGCGAGGACGCCTTCAACAGCCAGTCGTCGAGGTAGGGGAAGACTGAAACCCCTGAAACATATGAGCTGCGACCACCGCCATCACCTTGGTGAACACCCTAGGGGCACTGGTAAGGCCGAAGGGGAGCACGGTAAACTGAAAGTGCTCGTGGCCTAACTTGAACCGCAGGTAACACCTGTGGACCGGCAGGATGGGGATGTGAAAATACGCATCCTGCAGGTCCAAAGCTACTATCCAGTCTTCTTGGTCTAGGGCGGACAAGACCTGAGTTAGAGTGAGCATCTTGAACTTCTCCTTCTTGAGTAACAGATTGACGGTCAGAAGATCTAAAATGGGCCACAACCCTTTGTTCTTCTTCGGAATCAGAAAGTAGCGGGAATAACAGCCACTGCCTAGTTCTGAAACCAGGACCCTTTCTATAGCTCTTTTGGCCAAAAGAGCTGTAGCTTCCTCTAGGAGCAATTGCAGATGATCCTCCATCAGCTGTTCCTGATTTGGCAGAATGGGAGGAGGAAAGGAAAGAACAGCCCTCCTGAATGATCTGCAAGAACCACTTGTACGATTTTACGGACCTCCAGTGGGGGAGATGATGATGATGGATTCTCCCGCCAACTGGAGT
Organism: Calotriton arnoldi; assembly: GCA_963921515.1. Classification (NCBI taxonomy): domain Eukaryota; kingdom Metazoa; phylum Chordata; class Amphibia; order Caudata; family Salamandridae; genus Calotriton; species Calotriton arnoldi. The sequence continues at coordinate 1,079,440 of CAWUFW010004956.1, read as the reverse complement.
GGTGTGGTCTTGCAGAGTCTGACTAAGAGTGCTTGGAGGCTGCGGCTGCCGAGGGCAGGATGGGCGACGACTTCTGGCTACCATTCCTAGGTCGTAATGAGCTGCGTCCACGTCCCCAGTGGCTTGGGAAGCCTGTGGAGGATGGTGGCTGGGATAGGGCCGATGTGGTTGGAAACCCCTTCCGCTGCCATGAAAGGGGTGAAAGGTAGACTGGCCACGAGGAGTAAAATAGAGGCCCAAGGATCTGGCCGGAGCTTGAGAGGCCTTGAACCTCACTAGGGCCGAATCTGCCTTTTCCCCAAAGGGCATGTCCATCAAATTTACCTGGGCATCACCCGAGAAGCCAGTTGTCCTAAGCCAGGCTAAGCGCCTCAAGGTAATTGTCATTGAAATTGATCTGCACAACGAATCCGTCGTATCAAGGCCACACCTTATGGTGAATTTTGCTGCATCTCTCCCGTCCTTAACTGCTTGAGAGAGCACAGCCTGGGCCTCCTACGGGACTTGTGGCAGCACTTGCGCAATGGTCTCCCAAAGGGAGTGGGAGAAACGGCCCAATAAGCATGCGGTATTCACCAATGACCGCAATGACCGGCTGGAGGAAGAAAACATCTTCTTCCAAAATATATCCAGCCTCTTGGATTGCCTCCCCGGAGTGACGGAAGGTAACGCGCCCTGGGAGGTAGAGGCCTGCACCACCAAACTTTCTGGGGTGGGGTGTTGGCTGAGGAACTTTGCTGGCCGATGGTGGCGTGCAATTGTCCTATTTATAGGACTCCCTGTGCTAGGCTTGGACCACGTGCCTAGAAGGACATCAGTTAATGCTTTGTTAAAGGGCAAAAGGGGTTCAGAGGTGGAAGCCCAGGTTGAAGCACTTCAGCCAGGAGATTAGTCCTGTCCTGCGCGGAGGGCAGCTCTAGTCCAAGGACTTCGGCTGCCTCTTAACCACCATGGCATAAGATGCCCCCTCCTCCGTAGCCACAGTTGGCGGAAAGAGGATGCCAGTATCTGGAGAAGTGTCCAGTCCACTGGCTTTCCCAAGTTCCCCATACCAGTACAACTGCTCTGCAGGGTCATCCTGGTGTTCCAAAGGGTCCATAGGCCCCTCCCATTCCTCTCCGAAGCCTAACACATCCTCAAAGTGTTCAGACCACAACATAGAACCCCTGGGTTCAATAGGCAACGAGCGACCTTGTTCAGACTCTGTGTCATCAGGGATAAGGATGGAGAGGGTGCCGCCGGTGGGCACCGAAGGCACCGACTTCGGGTCTGACACCGGAGGAGGTCACGAAGGCACGACCGGCATCGAGCCAGATCCGGGATCGGATCCCTGAGGCCCCACCTGCGCCGTGGTCGGAGCCGACGGCGTCAAACCTGATGGGGCCCCTTCTGACCCCGCAGGGCTCGACAGGCCGGCCTGCTCAAATACGCGGTGCATGGCCTCGTAAAACTCTTATATTTGAGCGGGGGTCGCTTCAGTTCCAAGAAAGGAAGGGAGGTGCAACGTCGACCCTGGCTGTGGCTCCGCAGAACCGTGCCTAGAGCATCGGTGCTACTTACCTCTTTCATCGATGGACGACAGCTGAGGTGAAGATGAAGTCCACTTGGACTTCTTCTTCTTGTACTCTTCACCAAGTGTCCCGAAGACCTTGAGTGGAACGAAGGGGACTTTGGGCTCTGGGAGCAGATCGTAACCGGGACTCCCCGTGGAGTCTTGCTGGATGGTGTCGACTGCCGGGCCGCAAGGAGCTTCATAGCCCAAGGAGCTTCATAGCCCACTCCCAAAAGGCCTTCGGAGCCATAGCCCGATAGTCTGAGCACGACTTCAAATCATGGTCATGCTTGAGACACCAGAGGCAGACGAGGTGGGAGTCAGTAACCGTCTTCATGTGGTGACAGGCACCGCATGGCTTGAACCCTGTCTTCCTCAAAGGCATCCTCGTACACAAATTTTTTTTTTTTTAATTCAACAAAAAGACGATAAAAAGCCTGTCAAAAAGCAACAGAGGGGTAGCTCTTCCCGGATCGGCGCTTAACTGGCACGGAAAGAAAAGAACTGACATCCGTGCGCCTGGGTGGCACATATATAGGTACTGCAACGTCATAACCGACGCTGCCGAACGACGTCATGCAGTGCCAAATGGAGCCACCCGATGGCACGTGCAAGGGGGATTGCTCAGCAAAAGCTTCCAGATCCAGCCTGACGCCTGGGAAATTCAAAGGTAAGGAATCTGCAGCTAGCAGTCTCTATCAGATTATCTCCAAGTAGCTGCTTTACATATTTCTGAAATGGAAACACTTCTAAGAAGGGCTATGGTACCAGCCTTTCCACAAGCGGAATGTGCTTTAGGTCTATCAGGTAGGGGTTCTTAGCTATCTGGTATGACAGAATTATACAAGAAACTATCCATGTAGAAATGGATTGTTTTGAAGAAGGTAAGCCTGTTCGTACTGGGGCATAATTTATGAAAAGATTATCTGATTGTCTTATGTCTACTTTTATATAAATAGAATTTCAGGACTCTTTAAACATTCAGCGAATGCAAAGATTTCTCTGCTGGCATTGATGGATGAGGTAAAAATGTGGGTAGAGAAATAGTTTGATTAATGTGGAAATCTGAAACCACCTTAGGAAGAAAACTGGGGTGTGTTCTCATTACCTCTCTGTTACTATTGAATACTGTATATGGTTCAGTAGCGCATCGGGCCTGAACCTCATTAACTCTATGAGCAGACTTAACTGGTGGAATGCATTTTTAATACCTTCTAAAGAGTCTTTAACCACAGGCATTCTAAAGAAGGAGGCTTTAGATGAAGACTTCCTATGGGCAGTTATAGTTGCAAGGAGTACTTTAATAGAAGACAATTGTAAACCAGACCTAGCCGAATGAAGATGATATGGTATCACGCCATCTTCTTGACAAGAAGACAGATTGTGGCTGTTTTACATAGACTAAATATAAAATCTCTTCCACTTAAAGGCACATGGTTTTCTTGTGGAAAGTCGTTTAGCTTCTCACAGAATGTTCATGTTATGGAAGACCTAGATTACCATATTGCAGGAATTCAGGAGCCAGGCCGCTAGGTTCAGTGATGGAAGGCTGGGGTTCAGGATCTGGCCCCCGAACCTCTACAGGAGATCCTGTCTGCATGGCAATCTGTTGTGTGGTCACTCTGATAGGTGAAGGAGGTCTGTGAACCACCACTGATGAGAACATTCAGGTGCAATCATTATCATTCTGGTTCTGGATGGGTAGATTTGATCAGAACTGTCGGAATGAGAGGAACTGGTGGAAATACGTAAAGAAATTTCTTTGACCAGTCTACCAGAAGGGCATTCCCCTTTGACCCTGGCTCGTATACTATGAAGGCATAATTTTGCTATTTTTTTGTTTTTGCATCGGCAAACAAGTCTATTTGAGGACATCCCTATTCTTGGAAAATTACTTCCACAAATTTGTCGTTTAGAATCCATTCATGATTTTCTTGGAAAGTCCGACAGAGGTTGTCTGCTTCCATGTTTTACGCAACTGGGAGATGGACAGCTGTGATAATCAGTTCCTGCAAAAAGCCATTTACCTATGGCTGGTGACTCTAGAGACAGAGGTCTTGAATGCTTCCCTCACTGCTTGTTCAGATAATAGATTGGTCTTTTGTTGTTTTGTCCGTCTGAACAAGCAGAGGAGTCATTTTGATTGCCAGAAGAAAGGATTTTAAAGACAGATAAACTGCTCTCAACTCTAGCAGGTTGATGTGGTAGGTTTTCTGCTTGCGTGGCCATAATCCGTGTGCTCTTAAATGGCCCAAGTGTGCTCCCCATCCTTGAAGAGATGGGAGAGCCTGATAGAATAAGATCCTCTTCATCAATATTTGCGATTTGGTCCACCATGGAAGTGATTGGATGGCTGATTGTGACCGTGGCAATTTTTTTCTCCTAGCTGTTTGACAACTGGTTCCACTGGCCCTCTACACATGTGAAGTCCGGCATGAAGAACCTGGAAAATGCAAAAGCCATTGAACCCAGTAGGGATGATATTAGCTGGGCAGTTGGATGAGGAGTTTGCAATAAAATGTGACATTTTAATTGAATTGATGATAGTCTCTCCTCTGAAGTACGCACTTTTTCAGACAGTGTATCTATTATAGCTCCCATTCAGCATATTGTTTGGACTGGTAGCCTAATGGATTTTATGAGGTTTACCTGAAGAACAAATTTGCTCAGTGTTGAGGCACATTTGAAAATGAATCAATGTTTCATCTGAAGATGTTCCTTTTATTAGCCAGTCGCTTAGAAAAGGATAGATATTTTTTTTTTGTTTTCTCAGCTGTGCTGCGACAACAGCCATACATTTTCTAAATGTTCGATGAGCTGACTTCAATATCTGAAGATGTTCCTTTTATTAGCCAGTCGCTTAGATAAGGATAGATAATTTTTTTTTGTTTTCTCAGATGTGCTACGACAACAGCCATACATTTTTTAAATGTCCGATCAGCTGACTTCAGTCTGAAAGGGAGGAATTTTTATTGAAAATGTCTTGAATCTACTGTGTGAACCTTGAGAAATTTCAATATTTGTTTATGATCGGAGAGTGGAAATATGCATCTTGAAAATCTTTTCCACACTTCTTGATTTAATTAAGGGTAGATTTGGTGTAATGCAAGCATTCTGAATTATTATTTTCTAATACACTTGTTCCGTATCCTTGGGTGAAGAATGGGCCTGATCTCCTCCTTTGACCCTTTCTTTTGAACCAGAAAGTATCAGAAATAGATTGCCAGTCCTTTCTGATGTAAAGGAAGCTCCTCTAATGCATTTTTCAGTAGTAAAAAAGAAAGACCCATCTGCCTGCAATTATTAGCAGCCACTCTGAAAAGTGTGAATACTTACTCCCACTGGAGTGACTAAAGGAGCTGGAGATAGAAGTGACTCATTGTTTTGTAGGAGTCTTCCCTTCTGCAGATTGTTGGTGCTGACCTCCTCTCCCTCTAGAGGTTTTACGTTGGAGATACAACTGCTTTTATTGGTGTTGATGCTGATGATGAGAAAAGTGAGGGGTTTGAACCCTCTGAGGGTAGTAACGCATGTTATATAGTGCCCATATAGAGCCTGCACTCCCCTTTAAATTCTTTCTTCTTTTCTAGGCCCACAGATTTGAAGGTGTCAAATTCAGTTTACATTTGTGACAAGAATGCTTCCTGAGAATGGTAGATTCAGAATTATGTGTTGCACTTTCAGTTTTAGACCTGTTAGTCTGAGCCATGAGCACAAATACAATGACAGTAGCCATGAGTAGATAAATCATATATGTCAGCAGCTGAACCAATTATTTGATTTGAGACCAGCATACCTTAATTGATCACCTCCTGAAAACGTGTCTGTCCTCCTTAGGGAGTTTGTCCGCAAATCTTTGTAGGGGTCCCAAAAAGATCGATCATACCTCCCTAAAAAGGCATTAGAATTTGCTGCTTTCATTGAAGAAGCAGATGTTTCACACATTTTCCTTCTCAAAGAGTCTATTTTATTACTCACCTTGTCTGTGGTATGGAAGAAGATGGTGCTACTGTATGTGATTTCCGTGCTGCAGCCACAATCACTGAATCTAGTTGTGGATCTGACCTGAAAAATAGAAGCTCTTGGTCAGGAGGCTTATATTTCTTCAACAGCCTAGTTCGGGCTGATTTTATTCATGCAGGTGTTAAACATAACTGCATTGCAGGCTCAAGAAGACCCGGAACTGGAGGGAGGAGAGGTCTTAACGGCATTCTCTTACTAACACCTCATTTAACGTTGTTATGTCATCAATTGGAGATACCCTTGCTGGAGGTGGGTTTAAAAGAGTTGGAGAAGATCTCAAGATAGTCATCCACAATGGAGACCATGTCCTGTGTCGAGATCATGACCTCCAGCTATGTCTTGTACTCCTTTATCTAGAGTGAAAATAAGTGTGTCTGTCTCTACAGCTTCTTCAAGATCTACATTTGGATCTGGATCTTAAGCGATGTCGATATGACAACTGTGGACAGTCCTATGGTCTTTTGGGAACTTATAGGGATGTAGGGTAGATCATAGGGGAAAGCCTAGGCGATGTTACGGAATCTGGAGAGGTCAAGTGGGGTTGCCCCCACCGCCCTATGGAGAAGGTGTATCAGAAAGTGCTATTTCGGGTGTGTGATGTAAAGGAGAGTGTGTTTGAGAGTAATCAGAGCCTGGAATGGCAGGTCTATGTGGACGATGTTCCCATAACCGTCTTGGAAGCAGCTGCATAGACGATAACAAAGATTTTGCTCTGAAAGTCAATATTTTTTATGTCGACTTTGGTGGTCTCGACGTTAACAAAGGTGGCATTGGCGTTGATGGAGGTGATCTCGACATCGACGTCTTTGCCATTGAAGAAGGTGGTCTCAGAAGTCCTCTCGACATTGACGAAAGTGTCTTCTTTCCTTGGATCTCCTCCACTGGAGTCCTTGGAATGGGAAGAAGAACCTCTGGTAGAAGACTGTCCTTCTCTATGGTTTCTAAAAGAACTGGCAACTATTTCATGTTCCTTTCTTTGCTGCAACTCATGTAGTCTAGCCTTCTGTCTATCTTTCAAAGATTCAAAATGGTTTGTGAAAGATTTTCTATAGTCACATTTTATCAGTGACTAATTTGTATGTAATTTGCCTTTTTTAAATGAAAATTCAATGAAATCTGGTAATTTTTTGGTCTTCCTTTAGGCTGCAAAAATATATTTAAAGTATGATACATCCATAATTCTCTCTCTCTTGTATTCCCACAGAAACAAAGAACACCAAATAGGTGGTATATATATGTTTTTCACTAAGTGGCATAGCATGTAACTAGCGTGTTTTATGTGATTAAGCATACAGGAGTGGTACCAAGGAACTAGGTTCCCATGGTCCTGAAGAAGAGCCATAGGGGCACGGCTCGAAACATGTTGACCTATAGGACCGCAGGTGCATTACCAACCGTGCGTTCTTAATCACCCCTAATTTTAAATCACACCGACTAGAGGCAGGAATAAAATAGATACACCTACTAGCCAGGCATTTTTAACTTTCTCCACTCCTCCCCCTTCTACATATATACATCCCCTTTATCATTATATAAAGCCCAATAAGTGCTCCCACTAGTTCGTTGGTTCGTAGCACGCCCGATCCACAGCTGATTGGGATGGACCCATTGATGAAGCATGCCACCAAGGGGTAACCCTTGTGGGTGAGGGTTTTACTAGAAAAACAGTGTTTTGTCTGACACAAGAGAGATATCAAAAATATATATTTATTGGGTTCTCTGTTTTGATTTAATATTGATGGGTGTCCCCTGGAAGAGAAAAGGGTTTCTCCTTCCAATGGTGCTTTTTGTAGTTTCCTTGTACGAAGATAATTTGGGAGATCATTCCCCTCCAGGAGAATTATGACTGGGTCGGAGCCTTGGTCAGGAATAACTTGGTTTAGGTTCATTAATGGCCTTCTGGTTAATCAGGGAAGAGAATCCGCTGGTTGTGGTACCACATAGAATAAGGATTCCAAGACATCCACTTGCAGCATTTAGGTCAAGGGGTTTTTCAAAATTGCTAAAATAACTGGTTAAACACCAAGATTTTTCAGAAACCTTGTCATTTTAGTGAGCAGATGCCACAGGCCAGCAACCGCCTTTGAAAAGTATTCTAGCTCCAGTGCAGTTCATAATCTGCCACTTTTATGGGCAGTTCAATATCTGGACCACAGTCTGATAAAGGCATATTGAAGGATGTGGTTAAGGTTGTGACATTTACAAACTAAAACTGTTAGGGAGGAACACAATTTTTGTTGTGGAGTATGCTATTTTAGTAATTCACAGCATTTTGAAAGCATGTCTACTATTACATAAAAAAATCAACCTCATGTCCATTAAAGTTAGGTGGGTCACGAAAGTTTGAAGTTCTAATAATTGGGTTGTGGATCTAAAATGCTTAGCAGCACAGCAATACAGGCAGAGAATATATTTTAGCAACTGACCAAAAATCGTTATACCCTTTCCAAAAGTAATTATATTTATCTTTTATTAGTATTACATTCATCAAATTAAGTTAGTAAATGTTACAATAATATAGACGTATCGATAAGTAGTAAATTGTCACCATAAGAATATGTGGGAATCTGAACATCTTCCATTCTCAGGAAAAAAGTTTATGGTTAGAAGCTTCTCCAAAGTTCACCTTGAAAAAAATAAAAAAGAAGGTGGCAGAGATGGCGCTAGTGTGAGTACTCCTCCTCCCAGCCGCCACAGTCACGCGCTACGTGCAGGAGCTCTGACCAGCATTCGGTGATCGGCGATCGGCTAGCGGACCTGACCCGTAAGGACTCACACCTGGCAGATGTCTACAGCGGTCTTGGCAGCGTTCAAACTCGAGGTCCGGATATCCAGAACTTTTTTCCATGCTCGGAGCGGTAGTAGAAGGGCAAAAACCCGAGCCTGGATTTCTTTGGTTTTACGATTTATCTGAAACGCGAGAGCCGCTGCAGATAAGGACCGGACGGCTGCCATTATCGCTGTTTGGATTGGAGAGTGCTTTAAGCTGCTGGGTCATAGAAACAGTGAGGGGGTTCCCGAAGCACTATCTTGGAAGAACTGCGGTAGAGAGCGTGGAATGACTACCCGCGGACAGAAGACTTATAAATCAAAGTCAGCAGCAACCCATGAGGAGCCAGAGAAGGATAAAACGGAGAAAACGGCCGATAAAACAGACCCTCCTCTCAAAGGTAAAAGGGATGTAGGGACTGTTAAAAAATATATGGGGAGGCAAGGAGGAGCAAATATGATAAAAGAGAATACAGCGGGTGGTGCTGGGAGTTCTCCATCTATTACTAAGCATTTTTCTGTTCTTAAAGTTCCATCAGCGCTTACCTCCACCTTAACTGATTTAACTGCTGGGGGTAACTCAGATAACCTAAAACTACCGGATCTAAAGCTACCTGACCAGCAGACTTTAGAACAAGGGGCCATACAACCAATTTCGCAGCTAGTTACGGATGATTCTGGGGGGGGACCTCTTGCGAGTGAGACAGAACGGGCTCCGGAGCTCATTATCTGTGTCCAAGAACCACCCTCTGCTACTGTCATCCCTCCCCTCAACTATGAAGCTGTAGGAAAGATTCCTCAGGGGGGAAGAGAGGCTGAGGAAAGAGGCCTTGAGCATCTGAGCCCCCGACTTACAGATCCACAGACCCCAGATTTAACGGTCGAGAATTTCTTCTCCGTCTCGGATGGATCTATGTTGGGAACAGGAAATGAGTCCATCAGTTCAACAGAAAGCAGCAAGTCTGAAGGAAAAGGCTCCGATCCCACTTCTAGAACTATTCAAAAGAAAAAGGCTAGGAGTAAAAGACGCAGTCAACTGAAGTGGGACTATTCTGATTCATATGGGTCTCTCCCCTTGGGGGCCTCCAATTGTCAACATGAAGCGAGTTCGTTAGCTGCTGACACCCCGACCGAGCCCTCTTTTTTAATTTTATTAAACAGTTCCAGGAAGAAGTAAGATCAGATAATCTTGCTGCTAAGGGGGCGTCCAAAAAACTTCACGGAGGCATCAGGAAATTAAGCAAAATATGTACCGATATTGGTGATCGGGTCTCAATGGTTGAAGGGCGAACGGAGACCCTTGAAACAGAAGTATCTCAAGTAAAAGAACAAGGAGCTTCCCATGAAGCCTGCCTCATTGACTTAATGACTAAACTAGAGGAGCAAGAAAACAGGCTACGGAAAAACAACCTGAGGCTGTTGGGGATACCGGAAGGTGTGGAGGGTGAGGACTCCAGAGGATATATCGTCAAATTACTCCGGGATGCTTTTCCGTTACAAACTAGCTGGAATTGGGATCAGGAGGTCCAAAGGGCACATTGTTTCCCTTTCAATTTGAAACAAAGACGTGATGACAGTAACTCTGGAGGCGAGAAACCTAGGGTATTTTTGGGGTTTTTCGGGAATTTTCTTTTGAGGCAACTGGTATATGATCAGGCCAGGCCTAACTCCCAGAAAAAAGTAGGGGGAATAAAAATTTTCTCCAAACCAGACTTCTGCCATGCAACTGTTGAGCGAAGATGGCGACTGCGCCAAATGATAACCCCCCTACAACAACAAGGGGCTCAAGTATATCTAATGAACCCAGCAAGACTGAAAGTAATACATGAAGGAACGACCCGGGTTTTTTTATCTGAAATTAAAGCTGGAGAGTACCTAAAAGATATCGTGGGGAGGAAGAAAAAATGAGGCTTGAAGTTAAAGACTCTGATATGGATTCTGATATGGATTATGTAAAATCTCTAGTGGGGTTTTAACATTTTCTTTTTTTTTTCCCTCTTCTCTTTTTTACTAAAACTCTCTCTGCATGCTTCTTCTTATTATCCCTTTTTAAGATTACTTTATTGGGGAATCAGACTAGCCTAACTTTGCTGGTCAGTGGATTGAAACTGTGTGGGTTGGCGGCTGGGGTTTCACACTTGCTCACCATCATTCAGGGTTTCCCTGACTGCTTTTTTTTGGGGGGGGGGGTGGGGGGAGGGAAGAGAGGTCCGTAATGAATGTAGTGGGGTTTAGAATTAAAATGTTGGATTTGTTTAAAAACTTTGATTCGACAACTTAGGAAAATTACACTTACAGCAATCTGCAAGAGGGCGGGATCTGGGGGTATGGGTTGGAGGGGCGGGGGATTGGCGGGGGCTGGTGGGACGGGGGGATGGGGGAAGCTAGTTATGTATGGTTCAATTAGAGGGGAAACAACCTCTTAAAAAAAAGGAAAGAGCAAGTAAGAGGAAAAAAAAAAGAAAAAAAACATTTTTTCTGAAAGTCGTATGCAGACTATGCTTAAAATAAGATAATGAATACGTCAAATAAACTTAGAATTGTATCGATAAATATTTGCGGCCTGAACGACTCTCTGAAGCGACAAAAAACTGCTAAGGTATTGCGATTAATGGGGGCGGATATAATATGTCTTCAAGAGACTCACATTGAAGGGGTCCAGAAATCTCTGCTGAATTCTTTAGGATTTAAAATTGCTGGGGCAACCTCGCAGTGTGCTCGGGTGAAGGGAGTTGGGATCTTGGTACGGAAAACACTACCTTTGGTAGTGAATCAGGTCAAATCTGATACATTAGGGAGATGGGTGATTGCAAGGTGTTCCCTTCCTCCTAATTTTGCTTTTACGATCTGTTCAATTTACGCAAGTAATTTAGATGACCCAGGGGTAATTAATTGCATAAATGAAGAACTAGTGCACTGGCCGCTCCCGGTAATCTTATGTGGTGACCTAAACTTAAATCTGCCTAGTGCCTGGGATTCGGATGAAACCTGGAGCTACAGAGGTAGGAAGCCCAAAGTTTTCCGGGCAGTGCTCAACTTGATAAAAACCCATGGCTTAAAGGATGTCTGGGCCCACCTGAAACCTGATCAAAGCGGTTTCACTTTTTTCTCAGCACCTCATTTGTCACTGGCAAGGCTTGACTATTTTTTGTCTCATCTTCACTAATTCATGACTGTTGTATTGATGCAGTCCTCGATTATTGTCGGATCATAACCCGCTTATTTTAAATCTAGAGGGATGGGTCAATCAGGGGCCAAGCTCGAATTGGACATTTGAAAAGGCATTGCTATATGATAATAACTATCGAGAATATATGGCGGGCTGGATACGGGAGTTCTTGAATATAAATATCGGGACTGCATCAACAATGGTGGTCTGGGATACCCTAAAGGCAGGCATAAGAGGTGAGACACTCCGCTTTTCAATTAGGCGGAATAAAAAGAGAAAATACAAGTTAACTTATTACAGAAACAAATGATAGACGCGGAAAAAAAATTAATACAGGCGGTTCAGGTAGGAGTAGGAATAGAAGAGGCACAGATAATGGTTTCAGTTACTAAATCAGAGATGGGGACTGTCCTAGCAGAAAAAACGGCTGCTAAGTGGGCAGCATCGAGAGAAAAACTTTATGAATGGAGTGAACACATTGGTCATCAGCTAGCCATCTCCACCAGACAACAGATAACCGCGAATACCATCACCTCTATTAAAAGAGATACTGAGGGGATAACCACTGACCCTAAAAAAATAGAGGAGGCTTTTTAGGAAATTCTATATGAAGCTATACCTAGAAGAAACTGTAAGGTCTATAGAATATAGAGAAATTAAGATCAGTGAGTATTTAGAGACAATACCAATAGCTAAACTTAATACTGACAAACACGATATAATGGAAATTCCTCCAGCTTGGCCTCCCAAGATGGTAAAGCTTCCGGTATGGATAGCATTCCGGTCGAATTTTATAAAGTTTTCTCACAACAAATAAAAAACCTCTTCACTGATGTAGTAAGAGCTGTCTTTGACGGGGCCTCACCACCGAACTCCTGGTCATCTGCAAAAATTGTAATATTTCCTAAAAAAGATAAATCACCCATGGAGATGTCATCATACCGGCCAATAACGTTAATTAATACTGACTCTAAAATTTTCTCTAAAGTTATTGCCTCTAGATTATCTTCAAACGTCGAGCCACTTGTTTCTAGTTGGCAACATGGGTTTATCCCAAAAAAGGCACTGCCGAGCATGTCCGACGGACCATTGCCTTATTTGATGTCGCAGAAGTGACAGGAGACCCGATCTCACTAATCCTTCTAGACGCAGAGAAGGCGTTTGATCGGGTCTCCTGGCAATTCTTGTGGGCTATCATGCGGCGGATCGGCTTTGGTCCAAGGATAATTCAGGCTCTACAGGCATTATATCAAAATCCTACAGCTAAAATATTAATCAACGGACATCTGTCAGAGCAAATAAAGATATCAAGAGGAACAAGACAGGGGTGTCCCTGTTCTCCTCTACTTTTGCCCTCTATATCGACCCTTTGATTAAAAGAATTGAACTAAACCCCGCAATTTTGCCAGTAAGTAGGTTTGGTATTGATACAAAGATTATGGCTTATGCTGATGACTTAGCTATAATAACACCTGAACCTAAGTCGGCCATTAGGGCCCTGGAGCAAGAAGCCCAAGAATTTGGAATAATCTCCGGGTATGCCCTTAATAAAACAAAAACGCAGATTGTTATAAATAAGAAGATAATTTGGGCGGATGATAGAATCACCAAGAAAGCCAAATATTTAGGAGTTAACATAGTCTCTGACCTTGACTCAATAGTTAAAGAAAATTTGACCCCGCTTGCAGCGGACATGAAGAAATCTCTCCGAAAAATTAATAATTTACACCTTACAATAGTAGGGAGATGTAACGTTTTAAAAATGACTTATTTTCCCAAGCTACTTTATTTTTTTCGGACAATTACATTAGATTTTAACAATCATATGCTTCGAATTTTTGAACACATTTTTTCTCAGTTTATTTGGGCTTATACACAGCCGAGAAGGGCTTTTAATCTTCTCTCATTATCTAGAGATAGGGGTGGGTGGGCCCTCCCTAACTTAAAGCTATATTATTGGGCTGCCGCTCTGCAATATAGCTCGGAATTATTGCATGAGGATTGTATCCTAAGTTCATCAGGACTACCTTCTCCTTATTTTTACTCCTAGGGGAAAACGTTAGGGGCTGTCTCTGGCGTCACCTCGAATTCAGCTATTACAAACGAGTTAGATTTAAAACAATGATTAGTGCTTATCGGGTCTTTGCTAACATTCGTAAAATGGTCGGACTGGCTAGACTAAATTATTATACCCCTATCAGAAATAATGATAATCTACCGCTAATCTTTAAAAACGTATATCTTCAACAGTGGTATTTGGCAGGCATTTTTAGACTAGGCGACCTGATCAGCTCAGGTGGTATTCGGTCATTTGAAGATCTGAAAATCTGTTATAAGTTAAATAACAATCAGATATTTCAGTATCAAGCGATTGCGACATATTTAACAAACAAAACCGGGGGATCAGCAGGGTTTACAAGGATAGATCTTCTAGACAAACTACTCGGGTCTAATTTACCAAGGATAGGAAACATATATTATATGTTGAACGAACGACGACCTGATGACTTAAACAAAACAGATACGAAATGGCAGCTGAAATTAAATGTTCCACCTAATACCTTTAGTGCAGCTTTGGGCCTCGCACAAACTTATTTGCTATCACCTAAACTGCAAGCACAGTTTTACAAGACGGGCTTTTTTTTATATATAACTCCTAACAAGATTGCTAAATGGGCTACTGGCTGTGGAACTACCTGCCCTCGCTGCGTGAAATACAGCGCAGATTCCGTGCATATGTTTGCCACATGCCTAAAATTAGAGCCATTACTGACAGAAGTACAAAGGTTCTTAAGTAGAGTTCTCCTATCAGACATTCAACTTACACCAACTACTATTATGTTAGGACTATATGATATGATCAGTTTAAAGGAAGGGGGTGCATTACTGTTTGTAGCAATGACCATTCTTCGGATATGTATTGCTACGTATTGGAAAGATCTGAACCCTCCTTCGTTTGGCCAATGGCAAGCTAGACTGCTTGCCACCTACAGACTAGAGAAAGCAATCTATGCTAAAAAAGGCAGACGGGCAAAAAAAAGGGGCTTAGTGGTCTGGGACCCGGTGGTCAGATGGATTAACACCTTGAATACTTAGGAAGTATAATAAATGTATCACGCTACAATATGTTCTGATTCTATGACTCCCTTTTTTTTTTTTTTTCTTTTTTCTCCCCTTTTTTCTCCCCTTTTCTCTCCCGCCCGTCCCCCCTCCCCGACTGGGTTTTTTCCTTTGTCCTCCACCCGGTGCCCTTCTCGTTTCTTTGTTTTTTTCGCTCTCTTCTTTTATAATAGGAAGTTTTTCTTTTCATGTTTAAAGTATGTTGAAATGTTTATTATTATGGACTTATTCTTATTTATCGCTTGTAAATATAATATGTATCGTTAGTATTTTCGGACCTGGGGCGGGGGGGGACGTTTGGTGAATGAATTAATGGTTTTTGTAATCTTTTGGTAAACGCAATAAAATTTAAAAAAATTAAAAAAAAATTAAAAAAAATTAAAAAACAGTGGGCCGAAAACATTTAAATGATCTTTCTGAAACTCTGTGGGACACTAAATACTAATTTGGTCTGGGCCAGAGACAACTTTAGCTGTAACACCAGATCTCTTGTGAATAACATAATATAAATAAATAGTGGTTTGGGATTATCCCTTTTCTGCTATTCCATGCTGGAAGTGTCATTCATGTTTTTGTTCACCCACAGGCCAGAATACATTAAGTGGGGCAATAGGTTAAACAATTTCAGTAATTGGCTATGTTGGCATTGCCACTCACAGTTTGCTCAGCCCCCAGGACAGACATTCAGTGTTTGGTCTGTTTGTGATAGTGAGTGATGACATTTTGCAGCATTACATATTGAAAGGGGTGACACTAACAAACAGTTCATATACAGGCAACACCACCCCACCTTGTTGCCGTCCCCTCAAATGGTCGCCAGGATGCTATGAAGCTGGAGATTAAATGTGTGCCACTTTCTAAGCTTGTCTCCCTTTTCAATTTTTTGGTCGAGCCTAGGCAGCGTGCATGCGCTGTCTGCAAGACCTGAAGTATTCACTAAAAAGGACATTATTCCCACCTGCTGCTCACCATATGGTAACTCCATCGTTGCTCTTCATTGCTGCCTTCTTACTCGTTCGCTGCAGCCACTACCTCACTTCCGTTGATGGCCGAGGAGCACCAGCCAAGTACAGTCTACTTACGCTTTCAGTGCATTTTGTTTGTTTAGGAGAACTCGTTTTCTTTTTGTTTCCTGCACGTCCGTGTTCTGCCCTGGTTTTTTAAATGTTGCTTTACTTTCTCTGCTTCTAGGTGTCGCTTCCGGACTATGGCGTCATTCAGTGCATTTCTTTTGTTTGGGCGAACTCTTTTTTTTTGTTTCCTGCACGTACGTGTTTCTGCCCCGGTTTTTAGGTCACGCCTAGCGTTGGAGCGCGCATGCGCTCCTCGCTCTGCGAGGCGTCTTGTAATCGATAAGATTTCTGAAGGGGACTTGAAGCCCCGCCCATCATTTTCATTGGCTGGCATCATCATTAATGCTAAACGCTGGCCTCCGATTGAAAATGAGGTTTCTTTGTTACTGCCCTGTCTCCTTTTGGCCCCGCCCATCCCAACTGGATCGTTTCCTTGCGGCGTTACACGGTGGGCTTTATCTGGTGGGTGAGCACTATTTTTTTTTAAATGGACACTGATGGGGACAATGGCGGCTGCAGCGCTATGCGCTTTATGTTTATTATTAATTTTATGAGCGCGGCGCCCGCTAGGGCATCCGCGCTCACTTTATTATTTATATTTTACATTTAGGTTAAATAAAGTCCTGGCTGGGCCGTGCTTACTTGACTCTCCTAGCGCAGCTCAAACGGGCGGGAATTTTAAAGCGTCTGAGGGAACTTCTGTGAGCAGACACAGGCGCGAGGCCTCGCGTGCACATTCACCGGCTCTAAGGCCTCCCAGAAACACCCGAGCCGCGAGGGCTACTGCAAGCTCTGCATCGGACTGGATAGAAAGCGTTGTGTGCACAATACGCTGCTGTGACGGCCGCTTGTGCACCAAGAGCTCCGGCCTCTAAGGGCCTCTCGTGGACAGACACCGTCTGCAAGGGCCGCTTGTGAACTGCAGCAGTTACATCGTCAAATACAGGTCAGCCTTTTTACGTAATTTTTTAATACCAATAAAACTGTCCATCTTCTCCCAGATCCTCACTCCTTCCCTCTCCTCACGTTTCCCAGTTATGCCTTTCCTGTAGATAAGCCTATGATTTATGGGGTATCTGTACTGGGCTTGAAGGTCATTTTATGGCGTCTTCTATGCCATACTGGAAACCTCCCCATTGTGGAGGCCCCAGGTGTGCGTGGAGATGAAAGGGAGTTTTACGATCTTCACATCCCCCTCCGAGAGCCACTCCGATGTTAACTACACATGGGCAGCGTGGAATTTGCTTTGTGCCCATATGTTTAATGCCCTTGCAACAAAAGACTTGTGTTGCCGATCGAGTGAATGTTTCTTATACCTACATGTTTGATGCCTAGGGAACAAAAACACCCCCACTTGGCTCAATATTGTTAAAGAGCTCCCTAAAACTCTATTTTAACCAAAAAACATCACCATAATATTTTTTGGCAATGATAAACATTGTGAAGGCTAGGGGGTTCCCTGGCCTAAGCCTTTAATGACGTTTGAAAAGTGCGGAAAGTTTGGGAGATAAGTAACCATTCCCAACAAATACTGTAGCGTGTTTCAAATGCACCTAAAACCTTTAAGTGTGTTCACAAAGTAATATAAAGCAGAATATAAAGTGTGTAACAGCACACTGCAGTAAGCATAGGCATGTTAGACATGCGGATATTTACAGAAGTTGTTAAATACGCTGCTGATTTTTACCCAAAAAATGAAAAGCTCACAGCCATAGTCTCTTGGCAATGTTAAGCGTTGTGAAGGCTAACGCACATCTCTGGCCTACGCCTTTAGTGATGTTTGAGCTATTGCAATGTCAATAGCTCAAACTCGCGTAAATGCGAGACCTATTGCATTGCAAATGCTTGTTTAAATGTCGGTCTAAACTTCCTCTGCTTCCAGGTGTCTCTCCGGACTATGTCGTCAGAAGAACCGTGCTTGTTTTATTTGCTTGTTCTAGAATGCAGCAGGCGTGGAGTGCCTGTAAGTGTCTCATGTGACAACTTTCAAAAAGCCCCACTTATCTTATAAATTACAATATACAGTGTCCGTTGTAAGAAAATGCATCTAGCTAATGAGTTTTCAGAAAGAAAAGCGAGTCGCCTCACTGGGTCCGAAATCATATTCAAGTGTATTTTTAATAAATTGCAAATCAGCAATTGAAATGGCTAAATTCATCTGTCACTACACAGCAAACCATTTGCTGAAAGTTCATTAGTTACCACTTCAATATGGCCGCTATTCTTGTTTTGCTTCTGTAGCAGCGAGCAAAATCCCAGAATGACGCACCCTGCAGCCGGCTCACTTTAAAGGTAGCTTTGTCAGCCCTTGGTAGGGAACAGATGAAAGGCTTGTGGCCTACCGTTATGGCCTGGTACTGCCTAAGTCCCCTTCCTCTCACCAGGTGCCCCTGGTCTTTGTAACGCTCGAGGCCTTACACTTTCTATTGTCACCAGTGTCCCGTTGCCCTACTAGGGAAGCAGAACAGTTGCGTGGCAACTTTTATAAACTGTCCTGCCAATTGCATGTTAGACAAATGAAACCCCGGGGTCAAGTACAATGTTGACGACATTCATATAGTTCATGCAACATTGTATTTTAACTCTAACATGAGACAGTTTTATAAAAAAAAAGCTGTATGAAAAATGTAAAAATAAACCTCGGAATTTACAGATTCTTGAAGTAAGATTAATAATTATTTAAGAAAGGTGAGCGTGGCTTCTTTAGGCAAAATCCCCACTCCCTAGTTATGATTCAGAACACATTCAATTGTACAGCATGATGAATTGACCCGATGGAATGGCGTCACAACCTTTGACAAGAATGATGCACGGGTGCGAAGCACCACTTTGTCCGGAAAAGACATCAAGTAGGGAGGCTTACACGACAATGCCTGCAACTCATCCACCCTCAGGGCAGATGTAATCGCAACTAAAAAGGCTGTCTTCATGGTAATCAGCCGTAGGGGACAGTTGTGCAAAGGCTCAAAGGGAGCACACATAAGATACGTGAGGACCAGATTATGGTCCCACTGCGGCATAACAAAGGGCGTGGGGGGAAACGTGCGCCAACCCCTTTAAAAACCTATTTACAATTGGAGACTTGAAGAGAGAGGGTTGGTCTGGCAGCCACAAAAAAGCAGACAGAGTAGAAAGATAACCCTTGAGAGTTCCCAAAGCAGAGCCCTGTTGGGCAAGGGTTAGAATGAATAAAAGGAAAGTGGAAAGAGAAGCAGAAAGAGTCAATAGACCTTTCTGTACAGTATAATACAAATTTCAACCAACAGCAGGCGTATACCGTCTTAGTGGAGGGGCGCCTGTCTGCCAAGATAATATTACATACTTTGGGAGGAAGGTCAAAAGCCATCAACTGCCGCTGCTCAATCACCACGTATGGAGGCGCAGAGTTGACAGGTTCAGGTGGAGAACCCTCCCCTGCTGCTGCGACAGAACATCCTCCCGAAGGGGCAGCCTGATCGGAGGATCGATGCTCATTTTCAGAAGCTCTGGATACCAGACTCTCCTCGCCCAGTCCAGAGCAACAAGGAAGACTTGGGCCTGGTCCCTCCTTTTCTTCTTCAGAACCCTGGGCAGTAGTGGTATGGGCGGAAAGGTGTACAGTAGGCCTGAGCTCCACTCGCGACGAAAGGCGTCGTCGAGCGATAGCCGTTGAAAACTCCAGCGTGTAGTAATGCTGACACTGCGCGCTCTCTTTGGAGGTGTACAAATCTGACAAAGGTTCTCCCCCATGCTGAAAGAGACCATGCACCACCTACGAATGGAGATGCCATTCGTGATCCGCTAGGCATCGACGGCTGAGTTCGTCCGCCCTGACGTTCAGAGAACCTGCCTGGTGGTGAACCACCAGGGATATGCCCTGCTGTTCCAGCCATGTCCAGAGATGCAGGGCCTCTCGACAAAGGGTCCGCGACCCCACCCCGCCCTGCTTCTTGCAGTACCACATGGTGGTGGTGTTGTCTTTGAACACCTGCACTAACTTCCCCTTGACAGAGGGAAGAAATGCTTTCAATGCCAATCAAATCGCTCGAAGCTCCAACAAATTTATGTGGAGCCCTGACTCCACCGGAGACCAGTGTCCCCCTGATCTTCGCCTCTCCCAGATGGCCGCCCCATCCCAGAAGTGACGCATCTGCCATGACTGTGAACTCTGGTTGGGGAAGGGAATGAGGTCTGCCCTTGACCCATTCGCGGTTTGTCAACCACCACTGCAGATCTCTCGCAGTTCCTTTTGAGATCTGATCCATGTTGTTGAGATTTCCTTGATGCTGTGCCCACTGGAACTTCAGGTCCCACTGCGGAGCCCGCATACGCCACCTGGCCTGCTTTACCAACAGGATGCAGGAGGCCATGAGGCCCAACAGCCTCAGAGTCAGTCTCACCGAAATCCAGGATAGAGGATGAAACATCAGAATCATAACCTGAATATCCTGGACTCGCTGCTCGGGAGGATAGGCTCGAAATTGCAGTGTCCAGAACAGCTCTGATGAAAGGGAGCGTCTGAGAAGAAGTCAGGTGTGACTTCGGCACGTTTAAAGTGAACCCCAGCAAATGTAGGAGGTTCGCCATAGTCTGAAGGTGGTAGACGACAGCATGGGGCGAGGACGCCTTCAACAGCCAGTCGTCGAGGTAGGGGAAGACTGAAACCCCTGAAACACGACCACCGCCATCACCTTGGTGAACACCCTAGGGGCACTGGTAAGGCCGAAGGGGAGCACGGTAAACTGAAAGTGCTCGTGGCCTAACTTGAACCGCAGGTAACACCTGTGGCCCGGCAGGATGGGGATGTGAAAATACGCATCCTGCAGGTCCAAAGCTACTATCCAGTCTTCTTGGTCTAGGGCGGACAAGGCCTGAGTTAGAGTGAGCATCTTGAACTTCTCCTTCTTGAGTAACAGATTGACGGTCAGAAGATCTAAAATGGGCCACAACCCTTTGTTCTTCTTCGGAATCAGAAAGTAGCGGGAATAACAGCCACTGCCTAGTTCTGAAACCAGGACCCTTTCTATAGCTCTTTTGGCCAAAAGAGCTGTAGCTTCCTCTAGGAGCAATTTCAGATGATCCTCCATCAGCTGTTCCTGATTTGGCAGAATGGGAGGAGGAAAGGAAAGAACAGCCCTCCTGAATGATCTGCAAGAACCACTTGTACGATTTTACGGACCTCCAGTGGGGGAGATGATGATGATGGATTCTCCCGCCAACTGGAGTGGTGTGGTCTTGCAGAGTCTGACTAAGAGTGCTTGGAGGCTGCGGCTGCCGAGGGCAGGATGGGCGACGACTTCTGGCTACCATTCCTAGGTCGTAATGAACTGCGTCCACGTCCCCGAGTGGCTTGGGAAGCCTGTGGAGGATGGTGGCTGGGATAGGGCCGATGTGGTTGGAAACCCCTTCTGCTGCCATGAAAGGGGTGAAAGGTAGACTGGCCACGAGGAGTAAAATAGAGGCCCAAGGATCTGGCCGGAGCTTGAGAGGCCTTGAACCTCACTAGGGCCGAATCTGCCTTTTCCCCAAAGGGCATGTCCATCAAATTTACCTGGGCATCACCCGAGAAGCCAGTTTTCCTAAGCCAGGCTAAGCGCCTCAAGGCAATTGTCATTGAAATTGATCTGCACAACGAATCCGTTGTATCAAGGCCACACCTTATGGTGAATTTTGCTGCATCTTTCCCGTCCTTAACTGCTTGAGAGAGCACAGCCTGGGCCTCCTACGGGACTTGTGGCAGCACTTGCGCAATGGTCTCCCAAAGGGAGTGGGAGAAACGGCCCAATAAGCATGCGGTATTCACCAATGACCGCAATAACCGGCTGGAGGAAGAAAACATCTTCTTCCAAAATATATCCAGCCTCTTGGATTGCCTCCCCGGAGTGACGGAAGGTAACGCGCCCTGGGATGTAGAGGCCTGCACCACCAAACTTTCTGGGGTGGGGTGTTGGCTGAGGAACTTTGCTGGCCGATGGTGGCGTGCAATTGTCCTATTTATAGGAGTCCCTGTGCTAGGCTTGGACCACGTGCCTAGAAGGACATCAGTTAATGCTTTGTTAAAGGGCAAAAGGGGTTCAGATGTGGAAGCCCCAGGTTGAAGCACTTCAGCCAGGAGATTAGTCCTGTCCTGCGCGGAGGGCAGCTCTAGTCCAAGGACTTCGGCTGCCTCTTAACCACCATGGCATAAGATGCCCCCTCCTCCGTAGCCACAGTTGGCGGAAAGAGGATGCCAGTATCTGGAGAAGTGTCCAGTCCACTGGCTTTCCCAAGTTCCCCATACCAGTACAACTGCTCTGCAGAGTCATCCTGGTGTTCCAAAGGGTCCATAGGCCCCTCCCATTCCTCTCCGAAGCCTAACACATCCTCAAAGTGTTCAGACCACAACATAGAACCCCTGGGTTCAATCGGCAACGAGCGACCTTGTTCAGACTCTGTGTCATCAGGGATAAGGATGGAGAGGGTGCCGCCGGTGGGCACCGAAGGCACCGACTTCGGGTCTGACGCCGGAGGAGGTCACGAAGGCACGACCGGCGTCGAGCCAGATCCGGGATCGGATCCCTGAGGTCCCACCTGCGCCGTGGTCGGAGCCGACGGCGTCAAACCTGATGGGGCCCCTTCTGACCCCGCAGGGCTCGACAGGCCGGCCTGCTCAAATACGCGGTGCATGGCCTCGTAAAACTCTTATATTTGAGCGGGGGTCGCTTCAGCTCCCAGAAAAGAAGGGAGGTGCAATGTCGACCCTGGCTGTGGCTCCGCAGAACCGTGCCTAGAGCATCGGTGCTACTTACCTCTTTCATCGATGGACGACAGCTGAGGTGAAGATGAAGTCCACTTGGACTTCTTCTTCTTGTACTCTTCACCAAGTGTCCCGAAGACCTTGAGTGGAACGAAGGGGACTTTGGGCTCTGGGAGCAGATCGTAACCGGGACTCCCCGTGGAGTCTTGCTGGATGGTGTCGACTGCCGGGCCGCAAGGAGCTTCATAGCCCAAGGAGCTTCATAGCCCACTCCCAAAAGCCCTTCGGAGCCATAGCCCGACAGTCTGAGCACGACTTCAAATCATGGTCATGCTTGAGACACCAGAGGCAGACGAGGTGGGAGTCAGTAACCGTCTTCAAGTGGTGACAGGCACCGCATGGCTTGAACCCTGTCTTCCTCAAAGGCATCCTCGCACACAATTTTTTTTTTTTTTAATTCAACAAAAAGACGATAAAAAGCCTGTCAAAAAGCAACAGAGGGGTAGCTCTTCCCGGATTGGCGCTTAACTGGCACGGAAAGAAAAGAACTGACGTCCGTGCGCCTGGGTGGCACATATATAGGTACTGCAATGTCATAACCGACGCTGCCGACGACGTCATGCAGTGCCGAATGGAGCCACCCGATGGCACGTGCAAGGGGGATTGCTCAGCAAAAGCTTCCAGATCCAGCCTGACGCCTGGGAAATTCAAAGGTAAGGAATCTGCAGCTAGCAGTCTCTATCAGATTATCTCCAAGTAGCTGCTTTACATATTTCTGAAATGGAAACACTTCTAAGAAGGGCTATGGTACCAGCCTTTCCACAAGCGGAATGTGCTTTAGGTCTACCAGGTAGGGGGTTCTTAGCTATCTGGTATGACAGAATTATACAAGAAACTATCCATGTAGAAATGGATTGTTTTGAAGAAGGTAAGCCTGTTCGTACTGGGGCATAATTTATGAAAAGATTATCTGATTGTCTTATGTCTACTTTTATATAAATAGAATTTCAGGACTCTTTAAACATTCAGCGAATGCAAAGATTTCTCTGCTGGCATTGATGGATGAGGTAAAAATGTGGGTAGAGAAATAGTTTGATTAATGTGGAAATCTGAAACCACCTTAGGAAGAAAACTGGGGTGTGTTCTCATTACCTCTCTGTTACTATTGAATACTGTATATGGTTCAGTAGCGCATCGGGCCTGAACCTCATTAACTCTATGAGCAGACTTAACTGGTGGAATGCATTTTTAATACCTTCTAAAGAGTCTTTAACCACAGGCATTCTAAAGAAGGAGGCTTTAGATGAAGACTTCCTATGGGCAGTTATAGTTGCAAGGAGTACTTTAATAGAAGACAATTGTAAACCAGACCTAGCCGAATGAAGATGATATGGTATCATGCCATCTTCTTGACAAGAAGACAGATTGTGGCTGTTTTACATAGACTAAATATAAAATCTCTTCCACTTAAAGGCACATGGTTTTCTTGTGGAAAGTCGTTTAGCTTCTCACAGAATGTTCATGTTATGGAAGACCTAGATTACCATATTGCAGGAATTCAGGAGCCAGGCCGCTAGGTTCAGTGATGGAAGGCTGGGGTTCAGGATCTGGCCCCGAACCTCTACAGGAGATCCTGTCTGCATGGCAATCTGTTGTGTGGTCACTCTGATAGGTGAAGGAGGTCTGTGAACCACCACTGATGAGAACATTCAGGTGCAATCATTATCATTCTGGTTCTGGATGGGTAGATTTGATCAGAACTGTCGGAATGAGAGTAACTGGTGGAAATACGTAAAGAAATTTCTTTGACCAGTCTACCAGAAGGGCATTCCCCTTTGACCCTGGCTCGTATACTATGAAGGCATAATTTTGCTATTTTTTTGTTTTTGCATCGGCAAACAAGTCTATTTGAGGACATCCCTATTCTTGGAAAATTACTTCCACAAATTTGTCGTTTAGAATCCATTCATGATTTTCTTGGAAAGTCCGACAGAGGTTGTCTGCTTCCATGTTTTACGCACCTGGGAGATGGACAGCTGTGATAATCAGTTCCTGCAAAAAGCCATTTACCTATGGCTGGTGACTCTAGAGACAGAGGTCTTGAATGCTTCCCTCACTGCTTGTTCAGATAATAGATTGGTCTTTTGTTGTTTTGTCCGTCTGAACAAGCAGAGGAGTCATTTTGATTGCCAGAAGAAAGGATTTTAAAGACAGATAAACTGCTCTCAACTCTAGCAGGTTGATGTGGTAGGTTTTCTGCTTGCGTGGCCATAATCCGTGTGCTCTTAAATGGCCCAAGTGTGCTCCCCATCCTTGAAGAGATGGGAGAGCCTGATAGAATAAGATCCTCTTCATCAATATTTGCGATTTGGTCCACCATGGAAGTGATTGGATGGCTGATTGTGACCGTGGCAATTTTTTCTCCTAGCTGTTTGACAACTGGTTCCACTGGCCCTCTACACATGTGAAGTCCGGCATGAAGAACCTGGAAAATGCAAAAGCCATTGAACCCAGTAGGGATGATATTAGCTGGGCAGTTGGATGAGGAGTTTGCAATAAAATGTGACATTTTAATTGAATTGATGATAGTCTCTCCTCTGAAGTACGCACTTTTTCAGACAGTGTATCTATTATAGCTCCCATTCAGCATATTGTTTGGACTGGTAGCCTAATGGATTTTATGAGGTTTACCTGAAGAACAAATTTGCTCAGTGTTGAGGCACATTTGAAAATGAATCAATGTTTCATCTGAAGATGTTCCTTTTATTAGCCAGTCGCTTAGATAAGGATAGATAATTTTTTTTTGTTTTCTCAGATGTGCTACGACAACAGCCATACATTTTTTAAATGTCCGATGAGCTGACTTCAGTCTGAAAGGGAGGAATTTTTATTGAAAATGTCTTGAATCTACTGTGTGAACCTTGAGAAATTCCAATATTTGTTTATGATCGGAGAGTGGAAATATGCATCTTGAAAATCTTTTCCACACTTCTTGATGTAATTAAGGGTAGATTTGGTGTAATGCAAGCATTCTGAATTATTATTTTCTAATACACTTGTTCCGTATCCTTGGGTGAAGAATGGGCCTGATCTCCTCCTTTGACCCTTTCTTTTGAACCAGAAAGTATCAGAAATAGATTGCCAGTCCTTTCTGATGTAAAGGAAGCTCCTCTAATGCATTTTTCAGTAGTAAAAAAGAAAGACCCATCTGCCTGCAATTATTAGCAGCCACTCTGAAAAGTGTGAATACTTACTCCCACTGGAGTGACTAAAGGAGCTGGAGATAGAAGTGACTCATTGTTTTGTAGGAGTCTTCCCTGCTGCAGATTGTTGGTGCTGACCTCCTCTCCCTCTAGAGGTTTTACGTTGGCGATACAACTGCTTTTATTGGTGTTGATGCTGATGATGAGAAAAGTGAGGGGTTTGAACCCTCTGAGGGTAGTAACGCATGTTATATAGTGCCCATATAGAGCCTGCACTCCCCTTTAAATTCTTTCTTCTTTTCTAGGCCCACAGATTTGAAGGTGTCAAATTCAGTTTACATTTGTGACAAGAATGCTTCCTGAGAATGGTAGATTCAGAATGATGTGTTGCACTTTCAGTTTTAGACCTGTTAGTCTGAGCCATGAGCACAAATACAATGACAGTAGCCATGAGTAGATAAATCATATATGTCAGCAGCTGAACCAATTATTTGATTTGAGACCAGCATACCTTAATTGATCACCTCCTGAAAACGTGTCTGTCCTCCTTAGGGAGTTTGTCCGCAAATCTTTGTAGGGGTCCCAAAAAGATCGATCATACCTCCCTAAAAAGGCATTAGAATTTGCTGCTTTCATTGAAGAAGCAGATGTTTCACACATTTTCCTTCTCAAAGAGTCTATTTTATTACTCACCTTGTCTGTGGTATGGAAGAAGATGGTGCTACTGTATGTGATTTCCGTGCTGCAGCCACAATCACTGAATCTAGTTGTGGATCTGACCTGAAAAATAGAAGCTCTTGGTCAGGAGGCTTATATTTTTCAACAGCCTAGTTCGGGCTGATTTTATTCATGCAGGTGTTAAACATAACTGCATTGCAGGCTCAAGAAGACCCGGAACTGGAGGGAGGAGAGGTCTTAACGGCATTCTCTTACTAACACCTCATTTAACGTTGTTATGTCATCAATTGGAGATACCCTTGCTGGAGGTGGGTTTAAAAGAGTTGGAGAAGATCTCAAGGTAGTCATCCACAATGGAGACCATGTCCTGTGTCGAGATCATGACCTCCAGCTATGTCTTGTACTCCTTTATCTAGAGTGAAAATAAGTGTGTCTGTCTCTACAGCTTCTTCAAGATCTACATTTGGATCTGGATCTTAAGCGATGTCGATATGACAACTGTGGACAGTCCTATGGTCTTTTGGGAACTTATAGGGATGTAGGGTAGATCATAGGGGAAAGCCTAGGCGATGTTACGGAATCTGGAGAGGTCAAGTGGGGTTGCCCCCACCGCCCTATGGAGAAGGTGTATCAGAAAGTGCTATTTCGGGTGTGTGATGTAAAGGAGAGTGTGTTTGAGAGTAATCAGAGCCTGGAATGGCAGGTCTATGTGGACGATGTTCCCATAACCGTCTTGGAAGCAGCTGCATAGACGATAACAAAGAATTTGCTCTGAAAGTCAATATTTTTTATGTCGACTTTGGTGGTCTCGACGTTAACAAAGGTGGCATTGGCGTTGATGGAGGTGATCTCGACATCGACGTCTTTGCCATTGAAGAAGGTGGTCTCAGAAGTCCTCTCGACATTGACGAAAGTGTCTTCTTTCCTTGGATCTCCTCCACTGGAGTCCTTGGAATGGGAAGAAGAACCTCTGGTAGAAGACTGTCCTTCTCTATGGTTTCTAAAAGAACTGGCAACTATTTCATGTTCCTTTCTTTGCTGCAACTCATGTAGTCTAGCCTTCTGTCTATCTTTCAAAGATTCAAAATGGTTTGTGAAAGATTTTCTATAGTCACATTTTATCAGTGACTAATTTGTATGTAATTTGCCTTTTTAAATGAAAATTCAATGAAATCTGGTAATTTTTGGTCTTCCTTTAGGCTGCAAAAATATATTTAAAGTATGATACATCCATAATTCTCTCTCTCTTGTATTCCCACAGAAACAAAGAACACCAAATAGGTGGTATATATATGTTTTTTCACTAAGTGGCATAGCATGTAACTAGCGTGTTTTATGTGATTAAGCATACAGGAGTGGTACCAAGGAACTAGGTTCCCATGGTCCTGAAGAAGAGCCATAGGGGCACGGCTCGAAACATGTTGACCTATAGGACCGCAGGTGCATTACCAACCGTGCGTTCTTAATCACCCCTAATTTTAAATCACACCGACTAGAGGCAGGAATAAAATAGATATACCTACTAGCCAGGCATTTTTAACTTTCTCCACTCCTCCCCCTTCTACATATATACATCCCCTTTATCATTATATAAAGCCCAATAAGTGCTCCCACTAGTTCGTTGGTTCGTAGCACGCCCGATCCACAGCTGATTGGGATGGACCCATTGATGAAGCATGCCACCAAGGGGTAACCCTTGTGGGTGAGGGTTTTACTAGAAAAACAGTGTTTTGTCTGACACAAGAGAGATATCAAAAATATATATTTATTGGGTTCTGTGTTTTGATTTAATATTGATGGGTGTCCCCTGGAAGAGAAAAGGGTTTCTCCTTCCAATGGTGCTTTTGTAGTTTCCTTGTACGAAGATAATTTGGGAGATCATTCCCCTCCAAGAGAATTATGACTGGGTCGGAGCCTTGGTCAGGAATATCTTGGTTTAGGTTCATTAATGGCCTTCTGGTTAATCAGGGAAGAGAATCCGCTGGTTGTGGTACCACATAGAATAAGGATCCCAAGACATCCACTTGCAGCATTTAGGTCAAGGGGTTTTTCAAAAGTGCTAAAATAACTGGTTAAACACCAAGATTTTTCAGAAACCTTGTCATTTTAGTGAGCAGATGCCACAGGCCAGCAACCGCCTTTGAAAAGTATGCTAGCTCCAGTGCAGTTCATAATCTGCCACTTTTATGGGCAGTTCAATATCTGGACCACAGTCTGATAAAGGCATATTGAAGGATGTGGTTAAGGTTGTGACATTTACAAACTAAAACTGTTAGGGAGGAACACAATTTTTGTTGTGGAGTATGCTATTTTAGTAATTCACAGCATTTTGAAAGCATGTCTACTATTACATAAAAAAATCAACCTCATGTCCATTAAAGTTAGGTGGGTCACGAAAGTTTGAAGTTCTAATAATTGGGTTGTGGATCTAAAATGCTTAGCAGCACAGCAATACAGGCAGAGAATATATTTTAGCAACTGACCAAAAATCGTTATACCCTTTCCAAAAGTAATTATATTTATCTTTTATTAGTATTACATTCATCAAATTAAGTTAGTAAATGTTACAATAATATAGACGTATCGATAAGTATTAAATTGTCACCATAAGAATATGTGGGAATGTGAACATCTTCCATTCTCAGGAAAAAAGTTTATGGTTAGAAGCTTCTCCAAAGTTCACCTTGAAAAAAATAAAAAAAAACAGTGGGCCGAAAACATTTAAATGATCTTTCTGAAACTCTGTGGGACACTAAATACTAATTTGGTCTGGGCCAGAGACAACTTTAGCTGTAACACCAGATCTCTTGTGAATAACATAATATAAATAAATAGTGGTTTGGGATTATCCCTTTTCTGCTATTCCATGCTGGAAGTGTCATTCATGTTTTTGTTCACCCACAGGCCAGAATACATTAAGTGGGGCAATAGGTTAAACAATTTCAGTAATTGGCTATGTTGGCATTGCCACTCACAGTTTGCTCAGCCCCCAGGACAGACATTCAGTGTTTGGTCTGTTTGTGATAGTGAGTGATGACATTTTGCAGCATTACATATTGAAAGGGTGACACTAACAAACAGTTCATATACAGGCAACACCACCCCACCTTGTTGCCGTCCCCTCAAATGGTCGCCAGGATGCTATGAAGCTGGAGATTAAATGTGTGCCACTTTCTAAGCTTGTCTCCCTTTTCAATTTTTTGGTCGAGCCTAGGCAGCGTGCATGCGCTGTCTGCAAGACCTGAAGTATTCACTAAAAAGGACATTATTCCCACCTGCTGCTCACCATATGGTAACTCCATCGTTGCTCTTCATTGCTGCCTTCTTACTCGTTCGCTGCAGCCACTACCTCACTTCCGTTGATGGCCGAGGAGCACCAGCCAAGTACAGTCTACTTACGCTTTCAGTGCATTTTGTTTGTTTAGGAGAACTCGTTTTCTTTTTGTTTCCTGCACGTCCGTGTTCTGCCCCGGTTTTTTAAATGTCGCTTTACTTTCTCTGCTTCTAGGTGTCGCTTCCGGACTATGGCGTCATTCAGTGCATTTCTTTTGTTTGGGCGAACTCTTTTTTTTTGTTTCCTGCACGTACGTGTTTCTGCCCCGGTTTTTAGGTCACGCCTAGCGTTGGAGCGCGCATGCGCTCCTCGCTCTGCGAGGCGTCTTGTAATCGATAAGATTTCTGAAGGGGACTTGAAGCCCCGCCCATCATTTTCATTGGCTGGCATCATCATTAATGCTAAACGCTGGCCTCCGATTGAAAATGAGGTTTCTTTGTTACTGCCCTGTCTCCTTTTGGCCCCGCCCATCCCAACTGGATCGTTTCCTTGCGGCGTTACACGGTGGGCTTTATCTGGTGGGTGAGCACTATTTTTTTTTAAATGGACACTGATGGGGACAATGGCGGCTGCAGCGCTATGCGCTTTATGTTTATTATTAATTTTATGAGCGCGGCACCCGCTAGGGACACCGCGCTCACTTTATTTATTTATATTTTACATTTAGGTTAAATAAAGTCCTGGCTGGGCCGTGCTTACTTGACTCTCCTAGCGCAGCTCAAACGGGCGGGAATTTTAAAGCGTCTGAGGGAACTTCTGTGAGCAGACACAGGCGCGAGGCCTCGCGTGCACATTCACCGGCTCTAAGGCCTCCCAGAAACACCCGAGCCGCGAGGGCTACTGCAAGCTCTGCATCGGACTGGATAGAAAGCGTTGTGTGCACAATACGCTGCTGTGACGGCCGCTTGTGCACCAAGAGCTCCGGCCTCTAAGGGCCTCTTGTGGACAGACACCGTCTGCAAGGGCCGCTTGTGAACTGCAGCAGTTACATCGTCAAATACAGGTCAGCCTTTTTACGTAATTTTTAATACCAATAAAACTGTCCATCTTCTCCCAGATCCTCACTACTTCCCTCTCCTCACGTTTCCCAGTTATGCCTTTCCTGTAGATAAGCCTATGATTTATGGGGTATCTGTACTGGGCTTGAAGGTCATTTTATGGCGTCTTCTATGCCATACTGGAAACCTCCCCATTGTGGAGGCCCCAGGTGTGCGTGGAGATGAAAGGGAGTTTTACGATCTTCACATCCCCTTCCGAGAGCCATTCCGATGTTAACTACACATGGGCAGCGTGGAATTTGCTTTGTGCCCATATGTTTAATGCCCTTGCAACAAAAGACTTGTGTTGCCGATCGAGTGAATGTTTCTTATACCTACATGTTTGATGCCTAGGGAACAAAAACACCCCCACTTGGCTCAATATTGTTAAAGAGCTCCCTAAAACTCTATTTTAACCAAAAACATCACCATAATATTTTTTGGCAATGATAAACATTGTGAAGGCTAGGGGTTCCCTGGCCTAAGCCTTTAATGACGTTTGAAAAGTGCGGAAAGTTTGGGAGATAAGTAACCATTCCCAACAAATACTGTAGCGTGTTTCAAATGCACCTAAAACCTTTAAGTGTGTTCACAAAGTAATATAAAGCAGAATATAAAGTGTGTAACAGCACACTGCAGTAAGCATAGGCATGTTAGACATGCGGATATTTACAGAAGTTGTTAAATACGCTGCTGATTTTTACCCAAAAAATGAAAAGCTCACAGCCATAGTCTCTTGGCAATGTTAAGCGTTGTGAAGGCTAACGCACATCTCTGGCCTACGCCTTTAGTGATGTTTGAAAAGTAAGGAAAGATTAGGGACAAAGTAAACATCCCCAAGGAAACACTGTAGTGCGTTTCGAATGCAGCTACAAACAAGCATGTGTAATGCAATAGGTGTCGCATTTACGCGAGTTTAAGCTATTGGCATTGTAAATGACTATGCCTTTTATTTATGTTTTAAAAACGAAAACAAAAATAAAAGGCATTGTCATTTGCAATGTCAATAGCTCAAACTCGCGTAAATGCGAGACCTATTGCATTGCAAATGCTTGTTTAAATGTCGGTCTAAACTTCCTCTGCTTCCAGGTGTCTCTCCGGACTATGTCGTCAGAAGAACCGTGCTTGTTTTATTTGCTTGTTCTAGAATGCAGCAGGCGTGGAGTGCCTGTAAGTGTCTCATGTGACAACTTTCAAAAAGCCCCACTTATCTTATAAATTACAATATACAGTGTCCGTTGTAAGAAAATGCATCTAGCTAATGAGTTTTCAGAAAGAAAAACGAGTCGCCTCACTGGGTCCGAAATCATATTCAAGTGTATTTTTAATAAATTGCAAATCAGCAATTGAAATGGCTAAATTCATCTGTCACTACACAGCAAACCATTTGCTGAAAGTTCATTAGTTACCACTTCAATATGGCCGCTATTCTTGTTTTGCTTCTGTAGCAGCGAGCAAAATCCCAGAATGACGCACCCTGCAGCCGGCTCACTTTAAAGGTAGCTTTGTCAGCCCTTGGTAGGGAACAGATGAAAGGCTTGTGGCCTACCGTTATGGCCTGGTACTGCCTAAGTCCCTTTCCTCTCACCAGGTGCCCCTGGTCTTTGTAACGCTCGAGGCCTTACACTTTCTATTGTCACCAGTGTCCCGTTGCCCTACTAGGGAAGCAGAACAGTTGCGTGGCAACTTTTATAAACTGTCCTGCCAATTGCATGTTAGACAAATGAAACCCCCGGGGTCAAGTACAATGTTGACGACATTCATATAGTTCATGCAACATTGTATTTTAACTCTAACATGAGACAGTTTTATAAAAAAAAGCTGTATGAAAAATGTAAAAATAAACCTCGGAATTTACAGATTCTTGAAGTAAGATTAATAATTATTTAAGAAAGGTGAGCGTGGCTTCTTTAGGCAAAATCCCCACTCCCTAGTTATGATTCAGAACACATTCAATTGTACTGTAATGATTTTAATACATCACAAACCTTGATAGGGATGAACAGAGCGCTGTACATTACTGCATCTTTGAATTAAGCAATTAAATTACATTTCACATATTTAGGCGCAGGGAGATAAAGTGATTTGCCTACAATCACTAGATTTAGAACCAAGTGAAGAAACTGGATTTCGACCTCAGTTACTGAGGTTCAAAGTCAGCAGCTTTGCCCTTGACTGCAACCTCTGCCTTGTTTATTATACTACTCATCGTTTACATCATCCCGTGGTGTAAAACACTGAAATCCATACAACTAGTAATAGTCCTAAAGAAAACAGATTAAATACATGAAATGTCGGGGGCGTAGCGTCAGGGGGGTGTTACACCTCCTAATGTATTTTCTGATGAATAGTTGGGTACAGGTGGATTCAGTTGGGTATGATGAGGTGTCTGCCGTACTTCACCTGTGATTTTTGCATGCACACACTGACAAAAACACACACACTCTCTCATCTCTGTTTTGAAAGCCCTAAAAATTTTGATTATTTTACCAAATACTGTGTTTCTCTGTTAGTTCTCTTACCAATCCTCATTCCTCTCCTTTTCCACTGCCTCTTAAGCCCCTCTCATGCGCCCTGCTTATCCTATAATGTATTTTAACATTATCTGCTACCATGATTGTCGGGAAATCTAAAGCTCACAACCCCCGCCTCCCCCCGAATCTAACTGACCAAGCTACGCCCCTGTGAAACCACTAATTCAATATTCAAATTCAAATAATAGAAGTAGCTCCCTTAGTCCAGAGATATTTACCTTGCAATTTCACATCAAAACAGAACATCTGATATAGAATTGCCAGCTTAGTGCACAGTAAAAATATAAGCTTCATGATGCTTCCTGATGATGTAAACACCCAGTGCAAGTCCGAGAACCAAAAGCAGCCTTGGCAAAATAGGCAAGCACTGGCAAAGCCAGTAGGGCTTGTTTTTTATTATTGAAAATGGTTGGTAATTTCGTGTGTGTATGTGTTCAGGTATGTGGGAGACAATGAATGTGGGTTCATGTGAGAGGGTGAATGTGAGCAACTGTAAATAGCTGAGTGGGTTACAAGTGCAGGGAAAGATGAATGGGGGGAGTGGATTGCTCATCCACTGCGAGAGTGGTATCAACAACATGACTGTAGCTGCCCATGCACTCACTGATCATCATATCGATTCCAAACCCATCTATTCAGCCAGCCAATTCATTTTTATGCATTCACAATCCAGTAATTTCATCCATCTTATTGTTGCAGTCTCACCCGTTCATCCATCCTGCCGTGCATCCAATTACTTACTCATACATCTACCCTCTCACACACTTTCACATTCACCCACTCGACAATCTGAACAGCAATCAACGAAGGATCGCCTTGATTTTAAACAACATCAGCCCAGTATATTTTTTTCTTCATGTTCATAACAAAAGGTCTGTTGTCAGACCTAAAATTAGGGTCATAAATTCAACCGAGTGAAGGGATCAACATGTTTCACGGCAGTAAACAGTATTTGGCAATGTCTCCAGGCCATGGAGTCTCCAAATGCCAGCTTACAAAAGCCCAGCAGGTGTCAAAATATACATGAGTGCTGCTGCAATATTCCTGGGTGTTAACAATTTTATTTTAAAATTGTGCTAAAATATTGCAGGCTGATAATGATAACTGGATGTTCAACCGGTCAAACTGCAATGTTGCTAGTCAACTATGCCAGAGTTGTGCTCAAAGAGCCTGAGTGTCAGTAGTGATCACCAGTGCTCACTTAGGCCAAGCCTGCTCATTGTGCTGGGTGTCTGTTCAATGTGTAGAGAAAGAAGTGGAGAACGTAATGCTAAGAATGCCAGATTGTAAAGCACCATCACCACAGAGTTTCCACTTAGCCATGCTATGTAAAGCTCCATTGTCAACCGCTCACACTACCCCAGCATGGAAAGAACCATTGCCATGCAACTTTTAACATATCCATGATGGGTAACTCTCCAAAGCATAGGCATAATTAATGTATGAATATATATATGCAGAGAGAGAGAGATAGAGAGAGGCATGTAGACATAAGATTATGCATATAAGGTCATATCATGTGTTGAGCTGCTGAGCATTTTGCTGGGGTAAAATTATGGATGATTTGCTCCGTGGTAATTATCAGTTGAATATCAGTCATTTTTATGAGTGAAAACCACAAAATGACTACCTGCAACTGACGTTTTTTAGAGGGATTTCTATCTTTTCATTTACCCACTAAGCTACCTTACCAACCAAGCAGTACATGTCGCAGGAACAATTCATTGTTGAACATATCTGTGGGGCCGATTAACAAAACTCAAAGTAAGAAAACCATAACTTCAAGAATAGTTCTGCGGTACTTACACTTTAGATTGTTTAGCAGCTAAATTAGCTGAGGATCTGTCAGAGTGAATCTGCATAAGAAAAGAAAGGAAAGACGCTGAAAGGCATACGGATACTGCAACTCAAAATATTATTTTTAGAATTACTTATGCTTTTTGGTATGCTTTATTTGTATGAATTTAAATAATATGTAGCAATTTGAATTAACCAACTACATATTCAAATATTGTCATAAATGGCTTGCGACAGTCACATTGGCACTGATGTATAACTTTACTGAATGAGAAATTGATATGTTTACAGGGAAGCAGAGTCTGAGAGGAAATGAATATGTTTACAGGGAAGCAGAGTCTGAGAGGAAAAAAGGAGGAGTTATTGGGGACAAATCCCATATATTCAGAACTTCTCTGTTCCTTCTTACATTTTGTTCAAGATACTGCACCCATAATTGGATTTTTTTATTTATTTTTTATTTAAATAGTTGATTTAGGTCTACATATGCCATAAAACCGATTAGTTAACAATATTAGTTGGTCTCCAGTGACAGAAAATTACATGTGGATAATTTTCACTCTGTTTAAAACATTAGCCAATATTTAAAACATTACACATAACATTTTCCACACAAGTCAACTGTATACAATAAATTATGTAAAGTTGGTGATCATGAAAAAAGTAGATTATATGAGAAATAAAAGTTTACTAACAGAATTTTTCATATATGTATTTTTCACTGAATTATGACCAAAGGGTGCTAGTCTCCATTTATCCATATGATGAGCAGCACCCTTTAATAGCCTATCAGAGCTAAAGATAAATACCTATTTTCAAGTCTGCACTGCAGCACCTTAGGTGCAAAAAGGAGTGAAGGTGTATAATAAAAAGGGAAAATGCAGTCTGATATCCCACTGACGGTTGCCTCACAGAGCCAGTAGCTTTAAAAAACCAAACCCTACCTAGCCTGGGAGGCGAGTGGGTCATTTATGACTTCAACAAAGATTCCTATGGAGCAGAACATGGATTACAAGCAAGTAACTTCTTTTTCTGCTTTGAAGGATCTTCATTGATAGTCATAAATGCTAGAATAGAGTATCAAGCTATTAAATCCAATGGAAAGTGGCAGTTGGGCAGCAGGAAAACAAACACCTTGTAGGGCACTGACTACACTTAGTAAACAAGCATTTTCAATGCAATAGGTCTTGCATTTGCGGGCGTTGAAGCTATCGGCATTGAAAATGACAATGCCTTTCATGTATGTGTTTTTAAAAGGAACACATATATAAAAGGCATTGTTGTTTTTAATGCCAAGAGCTCAAACTCTTGCAAATGCGAGACCACTATAATGGTAGCCACACCCCTTTTTTTAGACGCTGCTCCCGTATTCAGGTTACAGTGAGCATCGTCTAAACAAAGGGGCGTGGCCACCATTATAGTGAAAGCACGTATGGTGCTTTCACGCAAAGTTAATTAAAAAACAACGTAATTTGAAAAGCTTTGTAGCGCGGCCGATAAAGTGAAAGCAGCCCGCGCTGGTAATTAAATAGACGCGCCCGCTAAAGTGAATGCGGACCGCGCCGTATATTAAATAATTAAATAAGCGCGGCCGCTATAAAGCGGTCCGTGATGTAATTTGAATAAAATATATTACAATTTAAAACAAAGCGGGCGGGTGCTCCGATGCCGTGGGTGGAATAGGGGAAGAGCATTAAAGAAAATAGTGCTTACCAACTTATAAAGCGTACCGTGTAACAACCGAAGTAAAAGTGCCAGTGCTCGTGGGAGGTTAAAATTGAAGACAAGGCGGTACTAAGGAGAGACTAACAAGCCTATGTACGAATCAGAAGCCAGAATTTACGAAGGGCAATGACATAAGCCAATGACAAATATGGGCGGAGAGTGGGCGGGACTTCAAGAGCATACTCCAAGACAGCATGCCTCGCAGAGCGAGCAGCGCATGCGGCTGCCCTTAGGCTCGACCTAAAATGGGATTTTCTATTCAAATGCATTTCTCAGGGTTACCTGGCCTGTTCTCGCATGAAAAATAAGTTAACCAGCTTTCATGTTGTGTTGCAGCAATACACCGACAACTCTAAAGATAAACAAGTTTTAAAAAAATGTTTTTCTCCGAAACATTAGAAACTAAGCTTAGTTTGGTGCTTCTCGATAAGCATGGAGGGAAGTTGTAGTAAGCCAGACACATTGCATCAGTTTGTGCCTGAGCCTAGACAGTAGTGAAGGTGTGTACTGATTTCCATGTTGCTGCTTTTCAGTTGTCAGCAATTTGTTAATTTTTAAGCCAATATGTAGTGGCTCCTTTACCGCTGGTGGCATGAGCTTTATGGTTCCCTGGAAGGGTTTTATTTGCTTAGATCGTTAGTTTTCTCAAGATAGAAATGAAGGACCCTCCTAATGACTAGTGAATGGAGAAAGCATTTTGCTGCAGTGAATGGAGTGGTGAAGAAAGTGGGTAGAGTAGTAGTCTGATAGATCTGAAAAATGTATATGACTTTTGGAAGGAATGCTGGATGTATTCTTATAACCACCTTATAACCGTGAAATATTGTGAATGTCTCTACAAACGATAAGGACAATTGCAGGAATATTGCCGAGATGAGAATGCATCCTGGCCTTCAAGCACTGGCCCAAAAAGGGCGTCTATACATTATTAAAAAGGGAACAACTCTATCTTTGTAGCGAAATATTAAGACTTACAATAATATGTATCCCATATTGTTAGTAAACTTCATGAATACTCTCACGATTGTGTGTTATAGATTTCTAATTAACACCATTATCAGTCAATAGGCCCAAATAATAATTTTCACTGACAACGCTAAGGCAATTCCCTGTATATTTCCAAGAATATTTGGTAATCCGTTGTCCAGTTCTCACTAAATTCTTGATTTGTTAATTTACAAGAGAGTAGCGGTGCAATATCTCTGCAAATGCTGCAGAAAGCGTTGTATGAACAAAATCATGTCATCCACATAAAAAAGTTTGGGCATATGGAATTTGATATTTTTAGGAGAGAACTTGTTTCTCTCCAATAGCATAACAAATACGTGAGCAATAAGTAAATAACAACAAGGCCCAATTGCAGCCTTCTTTAACACATTTTCCTATTAAAATCTTCTTTGTAAAGCCTTCATCCCCATTTAAGCACACCAAGGACCAGTTATGAATATAAAGGAGGAGGATGGCACTAGTTAGCTCAGAATACACACAGCACAGCAGGAGATGGATTTCTTCAGTGTGTCATTTATCAAACAGTTATAATGGATTGATTGTTCTGGAAACAAGTTTGAAAATTGGGAAGGCTATGCTTTACTCTCTCTGGATTTGTAGTGTGAGAACTATTACTTTCACAAAAACCTTGGTAGTTGGAAACAGCATTGTCAGCAATTTTTTTTATTACTCCTCTTGAAGACAGGTACCAGAATAACTCCATCTTACTCATTTGGGATCAGCCCAGGTACCATACAGACTGCATAACCATAGAAAGAAATTTTGTGGCAAGGGCTCGTATGAAATCTCAGTGAGCAATTGAAACTCCTTAGCGTTATGAGGTTTAATGACTATGATCTTTTCCATTAGGCTAGATGGATAATATGCAAATGTCTTGTTATATTCCCAGGTAAGGGCCCATGTAGCGAAGCAGCTTATTTCTTGCATTGTCCTTACAATAACATTTCACCTGTGAACTTTTGCACACATTTGCGTGCACAAAAATGTTGGATTAGTTTCCCTGAAACTAAACTTTTACACAGCTAGCTTAGCACAACATTATTACAATGCCCTGCACTATGCTCAAATGTCATCTCTATCTTCCTCCACGGGGCGACAGGGCTCTCTACATATCCATAACATCACTAATCTTTACGCACATCACAAGGCTGCTTTCTATTATAAAAGATGAGCATCCCAATAGACTAGCAGTGGAGGCACTTCCGCCGACATCAAGGGTCCTTGCATGCTGAGAACTCACCACACAGCAGTCTGACATCTCGTGAGGGGTGTCCAGTACGTGACCAAGACAGGGTCCTTCATTCTACCCCATCAGGTAATGGGGTTGTATTGGCCCTTGGGGGGATTCTTGGCTCTACACCTAGACACTTTGCATTGTAGAAGTAAGCTTGATTACTTCCTTGTTTTATATGCCTGCATATATATATTACCTACTGGCGGTCGCCAGTAGGTAGTTATAGTTAGAACCTAGTTTTCATAGGAAAAGCGTTTTTTGATTTGCCAATAACTTTGGCGCCGTTTGACGAATCTTCACGAAATTTTCAAAACTAATTGTTCACTCAGGTCAGCTCCTGTCTTGAAAGTTTCGGGGTGATTCGTCAAGGGGGGGGCCGAGAAAAAAGGGGGGTCCCAAAACGTGTTTTCTCCATGTTAATTTCCATAGGAAACTTTAGACACGGCTACAGCCTGTACTGCTGAACAGAATTACACCAAATTTGGCAGAGAGATAGCTCTTGGTCCAGAAAGCATGCTTTTTTTAAATGGTGTAATTCCGTTCAGTAGTTTTTGAGATATTTAAAGATTTACAGATATCGATATTTGAGAATTGTGAGATCTGATTGGCTGAGCCCTCCCGAGCACGAGCTTGCCTCTGATTGGCTGCCAACACTTCAAACCAGGAAAGTGTTGGCAGCCATCTTGTGCCTAGGGCCGAGGGAGAGGGAAAAAGGTGACAGTAACATTCAAAAACAAAACAAGGAGGCAGGGTAGGAACACCCTGACCCCCCAGGCCTGCTCAGGGGGTCCCACAGGGACCCCCAGGCCTAAAAAAAGCATTTTTTTTTACATTTTCGGCCGGGTCGCGCTGGGTGCGGAACCCCGTTGAAAATGAACAAAAAACGAAGTGCGGGCTCCCGCGCTTCATTTTTTTAAAGCCCCCGGGTGGGCCAGGTCCCGGGGCAATCCTTCATTCTGTAGCGGGGGCCCCCGCAGCCCCGGGGACCGCCACCTCCCCGGGGCTTTATAATTAATTCGTGGGGGCACACGGCCCCCGCAGCCCCGGGGACTGCCACCTCCCGGGGCTTTATTAAATAAGGGTGGGGGGGCCTTGCGGGCCCCCCAAGCCCCGGGGACCGCCACCTCCCCGGGACTTTATTAAAATACGATGGGGGGGCCTCACGGGCCCCCCAAGCCCCGGGGACCGCCACCTCCCCGGGGCTAAAATAAATAATGTGTGTGGGGGGCTCAAGCCCCCCACACTACCCCGGGGACCACCACCTCCCCGGGGCACTGTTTATTTAAATTCGGGGGTCCATTACGGCCCCCCAGCCAGGGGGCCACCACCTCCCTTGGGCTTTAAACACTTGGGAGGGGGGCAGCGCGGCCCCCCTCCTGGAGCCCTTGATGGCCCTGGGGACCGCCACCCAGGGCCGGCTCCTGCAATGTCCCGGGGTGCCCACCCCCGGGACATTGCTGTTTGCTATGACAGGGCGGGAGCACGGCTCCCGCCCTGTCATAGCAAACTCTGCTTTGGTTTTTGGACGCGAGAGCAGGAAACCTGCTCTCGCTTCCAATAACCAAAGCAGAATTGCTTTTGCCCAAGGGAAGCTGCATGTTAGCAGCTCCCCTTGTGTAAAAGCAATGCCAGCTCCAACAGGAGGCGTGGAGCCGGCGGGACCGTGGGGGCATTGGGGCTCCCCCCACGGTCCCCAACGATGAGGCCAGGCCCCTTGGGATGGGGTCCCTGGGGCCAGAAGTGGCCCAGGAGGGGGGCCACGCGGCCCCCCTCCCCTGCAATAAAAAAAAAAACAACAGAAAGGCCGTCCCCTGGGGATGGGGTCCCCGGGGCCATAATTGGCCTGTGGAGGGGGGCCACGCGGCCCCCTCCAAATAATTAAATCATTTTTTTTTTTTTTAAGTCTGGCCATGCCCCGGGGGATGGAGTCCCCGGGGCCGAAACTGGCCTCGGGGGGGCATGCAGCCCCCTTCCCGTTTTAAAAAAAGAAAAAAATTATAAAAAGGGGGCAGGCCCTGGGGATGGGGTCCCTAGGGCCCCAAAAATGTAAAACAAAGGGGGCCATCCAGCTCCCCTTCTAAAAAACAAATATAAAAAAAAAAGCCGGCATCTCGCCGGAGGCCCCGCCCCCTCCCTGCACCACTCTGCAAACGCGCCCCCTGGCACGTTGTAAGTTGGGGAATTAATTTCCCTTGAATACTGTGGGTCCCTGGGGGCCAACTAGCCCACCAGGTACCTCCAGTAAGCGCCACAGAGCTGGATTGCAGAGAGGTGGTCCGAGGCCACGCCCCTTTTTACACCACTCTGCAAACGCGCCTCTTGGCGCACTGCTGGTGGGGCGATGAGGTCCTCTTGTGTCCGGAGGACCTCAGGACACAAGTGGACTTCATCCTCCGAGCAGCAGTGCGCCAGGAGCTGCGTTTGCAGAGTAGTGTAAAAAGGGGGGTGGCCTCGAACCACCTCTCTGCAATCCAGCTCTGTGGTGCTTATTGGAGGTACCTGGTGGGCTGGTTGGCCCCCAGGAACGATCAGTATTCAAGGGGAGCTTGATTCCCCAACTTACAACGCGCCAGGGGGCGCGTTTGCAGAGTGGTGGAGATAGGGGGCGTGGCCTGGTATGAGAAGTTAGCAATCCTGCTGTGTGGGACTTACTGGAGGTAATAGGAGGGGTAGCTGGCCCCCAAGGTTGACGTTGGGGGCTAACTACCCCTCCTGTTACCTCAGTAAATCCCACACAGTGGGATTGCTAAGAGGTGTTCGGAGACCACGCTCACCTTTCTCCACCACTCTGCAAACGCGACTGCTATGTTATAGTTAGAAATTAGCATTTAAAAAACCTTAGAAATTCACTGAAAAAAACATAGGTTTCAGGGACGTTATAGTTAGAAATTAGCATTTAAAAAACCTTAGAAATTCACTGAAAAAACCATAGGTTTCAGGGACGTCATAGTTAGTTGGACATTTCACTCGCATAAAACCAGAGAAATTCGGCTGTTATAATTAGTAGAGCTAACTATAACTCGCGCCCCCGCAATGCACTGCTGATGACGTCAATTATTACATCACTCATGACATGTTCAGTGACATCACTGATGACATCACTGATGACATCTCAAATGACATCATCCACGTGATCATCTGATGCACCTCCTCACACACTAATAAAACCTTTCATACATCCACTCTAAAATTCAGACTACCAGTATCGAAACCATAGACACACCAATAGCAGTTAGTACATACCCGCTCAGTGATTCATACGTCTACACACACATCCACCCACTAACCCATACAGTCACTCATACACGCAGTCATTCATCAATACAGCCACTGATATATCCACTCATACACCCATATAAACACTCACACACTGCCACTCACCCAAAGAGGTACTCAAAAACCTAGTCAGTCACCCAAAGAATTAATTACACTGCAATTTACTCACCTATACAGTTATACACACACCACGTCACTTATTCATACAGATACGTACTGTCTTCAACAATTACTGACATAAGCACACACTTATCCATGCAGCCACTGTCACAATCAC
The DNA here is from genome assembly GCA_963921515.1 of Calotriton arnoldi. NCBI lineage: Eukaryota > Metazoa > Chordata > Amphibia > Caudata > Salamandridae > Calotriton > Calotriton arnoldi. Next base: position 1,036,916 of record CAWUFW010004956.1, on the reverse strand, counting down.
TCACTGTCACATATACTCACTTATATACTCCAACACTCACAAATACTGCCTTTCACATATGTAGTTACTTACACATATACCACTAACATATCCATTCACTCACCAACACAGCTATACGTACACTCATTCACCCATACACTCCCTAACACACGCACTCATAAACGCATACACCCAGTGAATCACCCACTCACACAACCATGCAGGGAATCACACCCCCCCCACCCACACAGACACTCAGGCACCCATACAGGTTCTCAGACAACCAATGATTCTTCAATATACCTTGGCATATATTGATATAACATTCTTGAAATTTTTAGAAACACTCTGCCACTGGATGATGTCATCAGTGATGTCATTTGAGATGTCATCAGTGATGTCATCAGTGATGTCACTGAGCATGTCATGAGTGATGTAATAATTGACTTCATCAGGAGTGCATTGCGGGGGCGCGAGTTATAGTTAGCTCTACTAACTATAACAGCCGAATTTCTCTGGTTTTATACGAGTGAAATGTCCAACTAACTATAACGTCCCTGAAACCTATGGTTTTTTCAGTGAATTTCTAAGGTTTTTTAAATGCTAATTTCTAACTATAACGTCCCTGAAACCTATGGTTTTTTCAGTGAATTTCTAAGGTTTTTTAAATGCTAATTTCTAACTATAACGTCCCTGAAACCTAAGGTTTTTTCAGTGATATATATATATATATATATACACTGTTCTAGCACCATGGCAGAACTATATCTACTATTTACGCTTTAGGTGCTTGTAATCACTTTTATCTACTTCTGTCTGTGTATTTTATATAAAAATAATGTTGATTCAATAAACTTATTGAAAACGTCTCACTGTGTATTCTCAGTATACTTCTCTGAGAATAAGTGAGCACGAGTGACTGAGCAAAAGGTTCTGTACTGTTTCCACGACTCCTGAGGGGTCAGGGTTGTCATGTTCAGTGGTTGTCAGAAACCATTCGCTCCCTGGTAGGTTAGGGGGGCATACGGTGGCACTGTGAGCTAGCTGGACTATAGGCCAACCTATCCTGCGAGGGTGTCCGGAATCAGTCTAGGCACCAAACCCCTAGTTAATGTTGTCCAAACAATGTGCAGATCCTACGGATTAGTAGGAACCGCACAACAGTCTCAGATGGAGCAGTCTTGGCAAGTGTACATTTAAGATTTTCTTTACATAGCTGCGTATTGAGGTTCTCAAACCCGTTACTATCAACCAGTTTCTCAATTTTGGTGTGCTATTTAGGCCTTGCTTACAACATCAGGGCACAATACTAATGCCTGTGCAAACAGAAGATTGGAATTCCGAGTTAAGTAATAATTACCAAACGACCGCTGTTCCCTAGCAAGGACAAGCCTGCAAAAATTTATCACAGGAAAAGATCCAGAAAAAGACAAAACATGCAGTACTTGGTGTGTTAAATCCTTATGGTGCATGTAGTGCTTCGCTTTTGGGTAGAAAACTTGGAATAGGAGGTAAATACCTCACTCTGGAGTAATGTTAATCGCCAGGTGTTGAACATACCTCAACCTGTCCACACAACATGGAATTATGGCCTTAGTGTTCACGCCAGGGTTGCCAACATTTGTGTCATTTCTGCATACGTATGCCTATTGTTCATGAAGTGCTTTCAACTCCCCCTGGACGATGGCTATCTCTGAAAGTTCCCTGTAATTTCTGCAGTATCCTGCATTTTTTTTTTTATCAAGCCACAATTGTCATTATTTTTTTTTTGTGGTTTTTGAAGGGTGCTGTCTCATTCCATAAATACTCGTTCTGTTTCCTGCAATAAAATTTTGGTCAGATCCGTGCAAGCATCAATTATTTTTTAATAGAATATCTCTGAATATTTCAAGTTTTATATTTTGAACTGGTTCAGTAGTAACAAGGTTAAAAAGTGGTGTTATCTTTTCTCTGACAATGAACAATATGGCCATTCATCCATTGATCTTTCTTATCCAAACAGACTGTCTGAAGAACAAATAAAATAGCCTCTCGCTAATTAGCACTCTGTTGGGTGTATCGCATCTTCTTTTATGTCTAGATATTAATCATCATCAGACGTGTCTACCTGGATGGATGGTTGAGGTACAACTAAAAATTGATCCTTGATGTAGCGTTTGTAGTGGATGGTGCACTCCTTCCTGAGATGTTCCAGTGTAGATGCCAGAGACACAGGTAACTGCTGTGACAGAACAGATGTAGGGTCCTGTTGTGGACCCGTCAGGAAGCCAGTGTTATAGTCTGGCATCATGTTCCTTAGATCTTAGAGCTTTAAAAAGGTCTACTGCTTCTATTATCATAAGGTTTTGTTCATAGTTTTCATACACAGACTCATAAAGATTATAGCGGCAGCCATAGCATTCTCTGTCTTCCCAACATTGGGAGTGAATTGTGGGCGGAATGTCTCAGGTTGTTTTTGGGAGAATATGCTTGTTCCTCCTAAGTGTCCTGCCATTTGATATTAACTTGTCTTGGACAATAGGCTGCTCTGAAGTGATCATCCAGATCTGATACCTTCTCTGCCTCCATGTCCAGAAGCTTCACTGGAGGTTGAGTTGGTATCTTGCTAGGAGAGGTATACTCCAGGCATAGTGTAGTCACATGCAGTAGAGTCATCAGAGGTATAATCGTTGCCGATGGGAGCAGCATCAATAGTAGTGTCATCGAGGAGTGTCATAAACAGAGATACCATTGATGGAGTCATCGACAGTGGTTGTGTCCTCAATGACTTAGTCATCGAAGGGCGAGTAATTAACAGGTCTTTTGTGGATGATAGCTTTGAATGCATCTTCTTCCTATGTTGTCTTCTCTCCTTCACTGTTGACGGTGGGGTAAACTTCAGCGTTTTAGTCAGTTGAGACACCAGTGTTCGAGAGTGCCTCGTTTTATGTTCTTTTTCTAAGAAAGATGTTCCTGCTCACATTTTGAGGCTTTTTTCACTTTCTTCCTTACGTTACTTTAAGAATAAATCCTTAGACTAAGATTATGCCTTTGAGAATTTTGCTTCATCTTGCTTTCTATTTTCTTCCATCTTAGATTTAAAGGAACCAGCCTCAGATTCATCACCTGAATAGGGAGCTCAGATGCTTTATTCTTTTGAATCCACCTGAGAATATTCCCCTATCAATCATTGAAGGGCTTGGCTGAAAATGTTGTGCACATCTTGTTGTCTTTGATCTAGTAGTTTGTGTAAGCACGATATGGATCTCTTGTGAGGGTCATGAGAAAAATAACCCATTTACCTACAGGAATCGGTACACTGACAAAATATCGACACCCCAAATATCCCCATACAAAAATATTGTAACCAGAATTTCGATGTCAAAAATATCTACATCTTAGGAAGTCTTCTAGAGCAGCGAATATTACACAAACCTTATTTTTTATTTATAATAGACTTTTAATCACTCCAGCCAAAATTCATCACATTGATTCCAATACTCCCTCTACCTGCTGGTCTTGTCCGGCCCCAGTAGCTGACCTTAAACATATGTTATTTACATGTCCAGTTACTCATAATTTTTGGATTAGAGTGTGGCAACAAATTAACAAAATTTTTCGTACACACTTCCCCTTTTCTTTTACACATATTTTTCTAGGTAGCATCTCAGAAATATGGTCCTCCTTTTCTACTAACGTATCCATTGTTTTTTTTTTTTTTAAAGATTTTATTGCATACTTTCCAGATTACACTGCCAATTGCCTACAACCCTGAGGCCGGCGGCTTATCTTTCTGAGTGAAAGTACACAGCTTTGTTTGCCAACAACCCGAAGGGCAGGCAGCGGATTTCGGCCAGTACGCATCCTTATTATAATCACAAACTACAACACTATCATTTACATCTATACATCTAAACCAACTTGACCCCTTAACCCCCCCCCCCTCTGCCATTCTATCCAATCATGGGGCAGGCCCCTTCAGTGTCTGTCAATCAATCTGCCATGCCTCTTACTCTCTACCAGTCTTTGCATAGTTAACGGTTCATATCCCATATAGTCAGTGCACAATGGCAAGCCCATGTCCCACCTTCAATCATGTTACCAGTGGTGTCCGACCAGAGCGATCCCTGCCGCCGCCTCTCCCTTCCCAGTCCCTCTGGAGGTCTACTCCACCCATGCGCAACCAGTTAGCGAATGGTTCCCATATGTCAGATGGTCTGGATCTGCTTGGCATTAGTTCCCAGAAGACAGACAATTGATCCTTGCAGTACGCCACAGCCCTAACCCATTCAGCTATCGCAGGAGGGTTCTGTTTCTTCCAATGTATGGCCACCTGCCTTTTTGCTAACAACAGCATCATGGCCGTGAGTTTGCGGTGTTCTTTTGGAATTTCTTGTACATACCCTAATAGCGCCATCATCGGCGTTGCTGGTAGTGAAGCATTGATTATATGTCCCATGTGTCTAAAGACGTCCGCCCAATATTGTGCTACAGTTGCGCAATTCCAAGCCAAGTGTATAAACGTGGCGTCCTGAGCTCCGCATCTCCAACACCCCGCATCCGGGAGCAGGCCCATGCGGCGCAACTGGGATGGTGTGCGATATACTCTATGCAGGAAATTAAAGTGGACAAGTCTCAGTCTATAATTTGGTGAGAGATGTTTCAGTTGGGAGCAGCAGAACTGCCATTGTTTGTCAGTAATTGTTAAATCAGCCTCTTTTTCCCATTCCACTTTTGAGGTAACACAAGTGATTGGAGACTCCCCCTGTGTGATGTTGTAGATGCGTGTGATAAGTTTTCGAGATGACGAGTTCGATAATATATTCTCCAGCGCAGGCAAGGTGGGCGGCGCGTTTGGAAACTCTTTATATCTGGATCTACATGCTGCTCTGCACTGGTAATATAAGAGCATGTCTGACGCGGTGGGTGTCTGTGGATCGCACATCTGCGTTAGTGTTAGAAATTCGCCATCTGGGAACAGGTCGCTCCCTTTCTCTAATTTGTGTGATTTCGCCCTCATTGTAATTGCCTTGTCTAGCATAGGGCTCAGTAATGGGTTACCTCCTATGGGCATAGATGGTGCATAGAGCTCTTCCTGTCTCGCCCTCTTCGCAATTCCTTTCCACGCCCATCTTACCGCTTCCACTGTGTCTATTTCCTGGTGTGGGCGTTTATACGGTTTATATATGACCGTGTTAAGCGGGAGTGGTGCGGCTCTATCTATTTCTATCGCCACATGAGGTTGGAATGGTGTAGGGTGGTGCCAAAAGTGTAGATACTGCGCTTGTGCACTGTAAGCATACAGCTCGAAGTCTGGAGCGCCCAACCCACCCTGTGTGAATGGCAACGTCAATGTTTTCCATGAAACTCGGGGTTGTTTGCCCGCCCACACCAATTCCAATATGTTGGACCGTAGCCGTTTAAAAAAATGGACGTTCAGCGGCATTGGTATGTTCACAAATAAGTACAGAAATTTAGGCAGTATTACCATTTTTGTGATAGCTATGCGTCCTGTCAAAGATAAAGGCAGTCCTTTCCATCTTGGTATCTTGCTCTCAAGCTAGTCCATTGCTCTACCATAGTTGGCCGTCCATATCTCCTGCAATGATCTACTTATTCGGATGCCTAAATATCTCGTCTCCCCTTCTGTCCATTGTATCGGAAATTCGGAGTCAAACTGGCTGTGGTGTCAGTAAGTGGCAGCATCACCGATTTTTTCCAGTTGATCTGGATTCCGGTCAATCCGCCATACCGTATCAATTCCCTCATTACTGTGTCAAAGTTGTCCCTAGGGTTAGTCAGGTATATAGTCATGTCGTCTGCATACATTGATATCAAAAGTCCCCTGGACGTAAATCCAATGCTTCTATGTGTATGGTGTTGTCGGAGCCTGGCCGCAAGCGGCTCTGTGGCTATAGCAAACAGTAATGGCGACAGTGGGCAGCCCTGTCTTGTTCCTCTAGTAATGTTGAAGGGTTCCGATATCTGCCCGTTTATTCTAACCCTCGCTACCGGGTTCGCATATAGTATTTGGATCTGTCTAATGAATATGGGGCTGAGACCCAGGCGTGTCAATAAGGTAAAGAGAAATTTCCATTCCAGCGAATCAAACGCTTTCGTGGCGTCCAGAAGTGCCGCTGTGGCCTGCACATGGGGAGCCAGATAATGGAGCACGCCAAAGATCGTCCACAGGTTATGGGCAGTGGACCGGCCTTGTACGAATCCTGACTGGTCTGGCAAAGCTATCTGTGGAATCATGGGCTGCAGTCTATTTGCTATCAACTTGGCATATATTTTGGCGTCTAAGTTTATCAGCGATAACGGACGGTAAGAGTCCGGGCTGGTCGGGTCTTTGTCCGGTTTCAGTATGGTTATGATAGTGGCTTCACGAAGCGTCGGAGGGAGTGTACCAGTTTCCATTGCTTCCAGGTATACCTGCAGTAATTTAGGGGCTAGTATGTCTGCATATTCCTTATAAAATGCTGCCGTTAAGCCGTCCGCTCCTGGGGCTTTGTCTGTTGGCATACTATTTATTACGTGCTTTACGTCCTCAGTAGTGAATGGTAACTCCATGTACTCTCGGGCACTATTATTAAACCAGGCTAGGGCTATGTCATCTAGGTATTCATCAATGTCCTTCTGTGTCGGGTCCGTTTGGGAGGTATATAGTCGTTTATAAAACAAGGACATTTCACCCAGTATGTCAGGTGGTGTTCTGACTATGTCCCCACTCTCCGTATGTAATTCAGTTATGTAAGTCGACCCTCTAGGTGTGCTGAGTAACCCTGCTAATGTTTTCCCGGGTCTCTCACTTTCCCCGTAGCGCCTCGCCTGAGCATGCTTAGTCAAATATGCCGTCTCCCTCTCTGCTGCGTCCTGGAATTCTGTTAGTTTAGACCTTATTTTTGCTGTGATCTCTGGGGACTGGCCGAGGAGTTGCGACTGTTCCAGCTCTCTTATTTCTCGCTCTAGCCTGCTAAGTGTATTACGTATATCTTTTAGGACGCCCGTTTTGAGTGCTATACAATCACCTCTCGTGACCGCCTTAAAGGCTTCCCAAAGGCTTCCCAGTGAGTCCACCGTGCCTTCATTTAACGCGAAATATTCTGTGATTTTATTACGCAATTCCTCACGAAAGACCAAGTCCAATAGGGCCCTAGACGGGAATCTCCAGGCAAACGGCTGGACGTATGCTAAAGGTATGCACATTCGTATCTGGGCAGGCGCATGATCTGAAAAAGTGCGGGGGTGGTGTGTGGCCTCTGTCAGCCAGGTGTGAAGGTCTTTAGAGACCAGCCAGAAGTCCAGGCGTGACCACGCATTCCGATGGTGTGTAACGCAAGTGCCTGCTCTGACTGAGGGGTGTATAGCCCTCCAGGAGTCTATTAACTGGAGATCCTCTATAATGTCATGTAGCATTGCTGCTGCCTTCGGGTGATGTACTCTAGATGTGCCTTGTCTGTCTGACTGTGTTGACAGGACTACGTTAAAATCTCCCCCCCATAGTACCGCAGTATGTCCCAGGGCTTGTATTTTCTGCCATATGTGTTGGAAAAATTCTGGACTATCTGTGTTCGGGCCATATATGTTAACCAGTGCTATCTGGGTGTTATACAGCTCTCCCTGCAATATTATGTATCTACCTTCTCTGTCTGCGATCGTGTTATGGGTTCGCCAATGTAGTCCCCTGCGCATGAGTATTGCCACTCCCCTGGAATAGCTGGAATAGCCAGCCTCCACTACCACCTCCCATCTCCTGCTCTTAAGCATTCCCGCTGATGTGCTCGTTAGGTGTGTTTCCTGTAAAAAACATATATCCACCCTATGCCTTGTGAGATAAGAGTGGATCAGTCTCGTCTTTCTGCGATCATTTAGGCCTCTAACGTTCCACGTAAGGCATGTTAGAGAGTTCAAGTTAGTTTTCAGTGACATATCTGTTTGTAGAGATCTAAGCCGGTCCCACATTGGTTGTGAGGGTGTGTACCGCTGAGTGTCGTCAACGTGTGCGGAGGCAACCGAGTGTCATCCCCTTGCAAGTAGGGGAACATCGCAGTATATGACAGATCTTCATTGTGCGTGCAAAATTGTAAATTTCGTGGCAGTTCTATAATACTAAAAAAGGCAACTGTCCCCCTCCCACCCACACCAACCCCCCAATCAGGTTGTGCATCTCCCCCACCCTTAACCCAAAACAAAAAACAATCTAAAATTAATAACCAGCAAAGGGGAATCATCCCTTAGGGTACGTGAGGTTGCCGGCAAACTCCCCTGCGCTTGTGGCAGGGTGGCCGAGCTTTAAACACCACGCTCCAACGCTCAGGAACCTCCCAACAATAACAGACTGCTTATTTACCAGGGATGCCATTATCGTACATAGAGCAACACAGTCCCTCCACGTGAGAGCAGAGCTCCTATCTTACCAGTTATCCGCATTGCTTAGAGTCCCATCACCCCAAGTGTTCTGCACCGCTTAGCGGTATGTATTCTAGTCTCTGTTGCTTCAATCGTTATCGCTGAGTCTGTCCTCTGATTGTCCATCACTCGAGGCCTTCTGCTGCCTGTGTTCCTTTGCCATTTGTTTCGCATGTGCCAGTGCTGCTTTAGCGTCTGTGAAAAAGGTTGGCTTGCCATGTCCCTGAATACGCAGCTTGGCCGGGTATATCAGCGCATATTTGGTCCCAATTTGTTGAAATATTTTCTTTGCAGGGATAAATTCTCTAAGGGCAGCTTGTACTTGCAGTGTAAAGTCAGGGTATAATGCAATATCGTTCCCTTGATATTGAATGGCGCCCTTTTCTCTAGCTAGGCGGAGTATCGTATCTCGGTCCCTGTAGTTGAGTACTCTCGCCAATATCGGCCTCGCTGGTGCTCCCGGTCGTGGTCTAGGGCCCAGGGATCTGTGCGCTCTTTCAATGAGGAACATCTGGGACAGGTCAGGTCCGAATAGGTCTTTCATCATTGTCTCTACATATTGCTCCATGTTTTGAATGTTCGTTGTTTCAGCAATTCCCGTTATCCTTATGTTATTCCTTCTCGATCTCGCTTCCAAATCCTCGTTCTTTTGTTGTATTACAGCCAACACTTTGTCCATGCCTCTTATTTTCTTCTCCGTTTCGGTCTGTCCCTCCTCAGCTTCCGTCAATCTCGTCTCTAGGACGCTCACACGTCCCTCATGCTTGTCCATCCGTTGGGTGATTCTATCCATACGTTCCGCAAGCGTATCCATTTTGGAATCTATTCCCTGCAGGCTGGTTTTTAATTCTTGGAACATCGATCGGATGTCATCTGCTGGCGGCTGACTAGCCGCCGCGTCCTCCGCGGGGTCCCGACTGCCCATGTCATTATCCGTCGGTTTGGTGGACTTTTTGTCAAAGTTGATCCTAGGTTGTCTCGTGTCCGGCTTCCCCATGCTCGTATTGGCTGGTGTCTTGTGTTGGGCGCCCTTGTTAAGTGTGTTCCGGGCCAGCGGTTCTAGGAACTCACGGCGAAATCTTTCAGTCTTCAAGTTTCTCTGTTCGCTAGTGTGTCTTCACCTCCACCTCGCCGGAGCTACCAGACCCCTTCGATTTGCCTCACAGCGTCTGCAGGTATTGTCGTCCCATACACCTCCACCTATGTCCCGTAGGGTCAGCTCGGCCAGTGTCTACTCACCGCAGCAGCCCAATGTGTCTGTGTGTCCGTCTCCGCAGCCCAGCACGGCGCACCCCTTCCAGCAATGACCACTAAGTATGTTCTTCGCCGTTGTGTTGTCCTGGGCCCGTGGGGCCTTCCGCAGCCCCAAGCAACTCCTCCCAGGTCCTCGGGATTCCTGCCTCAGAAGCCGCATACAGCAGGTCTCAGTCAGCTGGCTAGCGCTTGGCGCCCCGATAGGTCTGCCTCAGTCGCCACAAAGTTCTTCGCTGATTCATGCACTTGTGCCCGTTCCAATGTTATATCGAGCGGCACCAATTGCTCCGCAATCGCTTCCCAGCCGGGCACTCGTGCAGCTAAGCGGCCGCTATTCTCCCCGCGCAACAGCCGGTGTCCCCACTCACTGTGTGCTTTTATGTTCAAGAAGGCTGGCAGCTGGCCTGATTCCCAACCGCTGCAGCTCTCACGGTCCGGGGCCTCCGGTTATGGCGGCTCACCAGTCACTTCTCCAGGCAGCTGTAGCACGACACAAAATGGCGGTCCCGCCAGTAGTATGTGCTCCGTTCGCGCCCCCCAGGGGCAGGGCAGCCGCGCTCCTTCGTTCTAGAGGGCACCAGGACGCAGAGGCCTCCAGCCGTCACCGACGTCGGGTCCCCGCGGCAGCGACTCCAGGCCCCGTCCTCCGCCCCGGTTACCGGGCGCGCCCGCCGGCGGTATTGGCGCCCGGCCGCCTCCAATCCCAGGTAGGCGTGGCGCGATCCGCAGCCGTCCTCGAGGCCCCCACTGCAGCGGCGACACGTCTCGCAGTCTTGTCTGTGGCCGTCTCCGCCACCCGGGAGGGCAGCCCAACAGCCCAGCCAGTTGCGCCCGCTGCTCCGGACCGCGTCGGTCCTCACCACCGGGTCAGCCGCTACGTGAGGCCCCGGTCGCAGCAGCCGCGTAGGCCCCCCGCCGGCTTAGCACGTCCACCAACAATTTCCCCGGTCTCTGTGGGGTCCCAGCCGTCGGACATGCATCGATGCAGCTAGATTCGGTCCCTGGTCTTATCGCCGTGTGCGGTTCTCTGCTTTGGGCGTTATATTCGGATTTATGCCGGATTTATTCGCTCGGCCGGCGGAGCCGCGTTAACTTGCGGCCATTTCGCTGCACAGCGAAGCCACGCCCATAAATCCTAACGTATCCATTGTTGATCTGCTTATAGCTGTAGTATTTCAACAGATTACTAAGTCATGGAAAAATGCTTCAAACATATCATTTCAGGCTTGGTGGTATGGAGTTTGCTATAATCATAGATTAGATAGGGCATACGTTTACCCCATTACACTTGCTATTAAGAGAGATTTATTGTGGTTACCTATTACGGATTTCTTAAACATATCAGCTCAATCCTTACCCCTACATACTCCTTGCAATGAGGAAGTATCCAAACCGCCTTGAAGTTAAAAATTACTCATCTGTTTTCTAGTTTAGTTATATATTTTTGACCACCTTATAAGCTAATATTATAGGAAGTAATGTAACTCAAATGTTGTATTTTCTATTATAAGATCAGTTGTAACATTCTATATAAGTTTTTCCCTCCCCCTTTCCCCTCACCCATCCCTCCCTTTTTCCTTTACTCATGAAATATTTATATTATAGTATAAGTATATGCTGTGTTGTATTGCTGTTATATCTTATTTCCATATCCAATAAAAATTTCTTTTACAACTTAAAAAAAAAAAAATATCTACATCCTATAATGGTAAGTGCAAAAATAACGAAAAAAATATATCGATGTCATAAATATAGCTGTACAAAATATCGTTTATTATATATGTATAAAATAAATTAATAAATATTAAATATATTAAAGAATAACATTCATTTAAAAAAAATAATTAGATGTGATATACATTTTAACAAATATAACAAATAAACTTATTTAAAAAAAGATAAACACATATAATAATAATAAATATATATATATTCACTTTAAAACAATTCTTAAACTGATAATTGTAATGTATTTTATAATTTTAAAATTATATAAAAATGTATCAAATAAATAAATATATATATATATATATATATACATACATATATGACAACAAGGAATCCAACTCCAATGGGAAAGGAAAAGCGGCACACCAAAATCCACCACGAGTAATTTATTCGGAGCACAAAACAAAGAACAATGCATTTCAGCCGAAACAGCCTTTGTCAAGTTCAAGATTCCATTAGTGCTCGTACCATATATCCGCATACGTCATCATAGACATCGAAAACATACTATGTGGCATATAGACATCATGACTATATTCAAAATATATAATTCATCAAAATAAGTTCATCAAAATTAAAAAAGATTAAATCAAATCAATCTGACACACCTTACGGGAATGCAATTTCATAGGTGCAGATTCGTAATTGACAAAATAACATTTGTAACCTTGCTCGATTTGCTCATACACAGCGTCATAATAGACATAGTAAACAGACTGTCGGTAAGGTATGTCACTGCATTCCATAGGAAGACGTACATATTTTACAATACAATTCATATGCTAGTCTCCATTGAAAACCATAAATAATGCCATAATAATCACGTTTCGAAAAAATTGTTAGACAAACTTGGAATCCCAAGTGGGTACAGCATAATTGCCACATCATGATTGACACAAAAGAAAGACTATCGTTCAAAATTGTATCATTTAAGAAAATATATATATGTACAATAACAGTACTTATAGGTATTAAATTAGCATTCAGATTCAAACCAAGTGGTAGAGTCATGGTAATACAATGCGAGACAAGATGGAAAGGAAATAATCCAAATCATCACCTGTATATGCACAGAATTGAGGTGAACAATGTAATCATAGCATATTGCAATTAGTACACGATGTTCCATCAAACAAGGTTTAGAAAGAACGATCCCGAAAGGGTCAAAAGCAGAAAAGTTATTTTCTGTGATGTCATAAAGCCACAGTGTCATCAATGAGATTTCAATATAAGCTGGACATCGCACAGGTATAAAGACAAAACAATAATATACTAATCAATGACCCACACCTAAAAACAATGTATAATGAAAGTGAATAATAAAACCCCAAGTGGAGAGGCCTGGGAGAGATACTAGATGGAGACAAGGAGTAACCAAAATTGGTATAGTGATTCCTTCAGTGCTTCACCGCCTCAAGAACTATGATTCTAGAATTTCCGACTAATGTCTATATATGAGGCTAATTCGGGGAAGACAGTCCCAGGACATCATCCAAGTCCAACCAAAAAAAAAGAATGGGGAAAAGTGAAAAAACATTTTTTTTAAATGGCGTGATATAAAATAATGCTATACTATTGCTATGGAAACCAAGAGACAAAAAAGTGTGTGTACCATGAGTGATGGTCACAACAGCAAAGATATCATTATACCCCTATGTGGGTGGCCAATTCCTCTCCAGTATTAAAACCAAATGGCATCCTTGTATTCAGATCGATAATGTATCGATAATGTATATATATCTGTATATATATATATACATATACCAATAACATAAAATCTATTTTTAAAAAACTGTCTATTATAAATTAAAACATTACACTATTTAAGAATCTTTAAACTTAAATTTCCCACTCCAGTGAGTGCAACAGTAGGGAAAGTGTTGGATAGCGGAGGGATAAAATTTACTATTCCCACTGCAGTTAGTGCAACAGTAGGGAAAGTGTTGGATAGCGGAGGGGTAAAAATTACTATTCCCACTCCAGTGAGTGCAACAGTAGGAAAAGTGTTGGATAGCGGAGGGGTACATTTTACTATTCCCACTCCAGTCAGTGCAACAATAGGGAAAGTGTTGGATAGCGGAGGGGTAACAATTACTATTCCCACTCCAATGAGTGCAACAGTAGGGAAAGTGTTGGATAGCGGAAGGGTAAACATATCTATTCCCACTCCAGTCAGTGCAACAGTAGAGAAAGTGTTGAATATGGAAGGGATAAAATTTACTATTCCCAATCCAGTGAGTGCAACAGTCGGGAAAGTGTTGGATAGCGGAGGGATAAAATGCACTATTCCCACTCCAGTCAGTGCATCAATAAGGAAAGTGTTGGATAGCGGAGGGACACAATTTACTATTCCCACCCCAGTCAGTGCATCAATAGGGAAAGTGTTAGATTGCGGAGGGGTAAAATTTACCATTCGCACTCCAGTCAGTTCAAAATTAAAAAACAAACAAAATATCATCAAGAAAAATAAAAATATATTTTTTTAAAGTAAATAAAAAAATATATAAATATGTTAAAGATTAAAATAAAAATATATTTATTATTAAAAATAAAAAAACATATTATAATGTTAAATACATATCGAAAATACCTACAAATATGATATTAAATAAACATAAATCAAACAAATAAATATTTTTATTTAGAAATTATTCATTAACAAAAACATCAATTATTACATAAATTTAGTCTATTTACCTCCTATCCTATACCACCACACAACTCACAACGAAAATAAAAAAAAGTATATACAAACAGAATATGCTATGCCCCGTACGCAATTTTATCGGTATCTCCAATTCCGGCATGCCTTTACCCCATACCTGTCTCACCTGACGGAAATCCCCGAATTTAACCCCATTGAAGCAAAGATTTTTATGGGCAACCTAGGAGACCATAAAATTAATAAAATATATTGCACACTTATTAACAACACCCCTACCACACTGTCTAAAACCAGAGAGGCATGGCAGAAAGATATGGGTCCCCTAGATGAGGATGACTGGGTGAAGGCTCTGGAGTCCCCACGCAATGCAGCAATTGCGGCTCGTCTGCGTCTCATCCAGTTTAAATACTTGCACAGAGCCTATTATACCAGACACAGATTATGGAGTGCTGGACTCATCGCATCCCCGCATTGCCTGCGCTGTAAATCTATGGAGGGTACATTCCTCCATACTGTGTGGTCATGCCCCATGTTATTAAAATTCTGGAGGGGGGTGTTCACATGCATGTCGGAGGTCTTGGGATGGACCGTTACCTCCTCACCGCGACTTGCTCTACTACATATTACGGAGGACATAGGTGGGAATAGATATAAGCGCCACCTCTTATTCCTGGGCCTTACACTGGCCAAACGAGATATTGCCCGGGTCTGGTCTGGGGTGTGGAAGAAAGGTCTAGATTTTTGTATGGGCCTGGAACTTCCGGTCTTTGAGGCAAGGGGATGCCCTCATAAACACTACAAAATCTGGAAAAAGGTGGGCCGATTATAGAGGGTTATATCTGGAGCCTCCTCCCCCGTCTGATGCTGAAGAACCATTACTATGATACTACTTGACTGGCAGGTACGTAGTGTTTGCATTCACTTTGAATGTGAATGGCAGAGATTTTTTCTTTATCTGGGGTCATTATGTTTCTTAAAAGGAGGTTATGTGGCGCAGATGTCCTCTTGTTTTTTCTTTCCTTTTTGTTTCCTCTTCTTTGTGGATATCCATTTTTCTTGCAATATATTCCTTGTGGAAACAATCCTTTATTATTGTTGAAAATGTTGCTTCATATATTTGTCACCATGTATATCTGCACGGGGTGCTCTATGGGGCCCCTGTATTGTACTGGATGTCAACAATAAAATTATGTTGTTAAAAAAAAGAAAAGAAAAAAAGTGGATTTGCATAATTAACATAATTAATTATCAATTAAACAAATATTATTAATTAAAAAACAAATTAAAACATATAAAATTTAACTAACTTCCCACCCTTTACACCTATAATCCCCACAACCCACACCTAAAATTAAACTGTAAAAAAATGAATTACACAATTAAAAAACTTTTTCAATTAAATAACTAATAGTATTTAACACCTAATTATAAAGTAATGTAATGTAATGTAATGCGGCATTTATAAAGCGCGACCGTCACTCCGAGGAGCATCATGGTGCTAAGCGGGTTACTAGGTAGGAACAACAGGATAGCTGAGGGCGAGAAGAGTTGTTAAATGAATGTTTTGCATAGTGCATCGGAGGCTGAGAAGATCCAAGTTTACTCCCCACTGTTCACCCCTATAAACCCAAAATCCACACACGAAAAAAATTAAACGATTACACTAATTAATTATCAATTAATTAATTAACAACTAATTATTAATTAATTAAAAATAAATTACTTCCAACCCTTTACCCCTAAAAACCCCACAACCCGCACATCAAATTAATTAAACACAATTACCATAATTAATTGTCAATTATTTAATTATTAATGAACAACTAATTATTAATTAATCAAAAATAAATTACTTCCCACCCTTTACCCCTATAAACCTCACAACCCGCACATAAAATTTACTCAAAAAAATTAAAAACACAATTAACATTATAAAATCTCAATTAAAAAAATATTAATAAATAAATATATTCATTAATTTATTATAATTGAATTACTTCCCACCCTATTCCCCTATAAACCCACAACCCGCTACGGAAGTAAAAAAACGCAAAATTTAATTAAAATAAAATGAATAACTACTAAAAATGTAACACATATATTAAAAAACAAACAATACTTATACAAAAAAATACATCACATACATTTAAAATTTATACTAAAATACATAACACTAATTAAAGAAATCGATATTTTAAACAACTATATTTTTGCAAAAAATATTAATGACTTCTACATTTATAAAAATCGATCTTTCTTACCTCAAAGTCGATATTCTAGACCACGATATTCTTGCTGTCGATATTTCTGTGTCACGATATTTAAAACTCGATATTAGTGTAAGTCGACATTTATAATAAAATGGGAAGGAGTCTCATGTTTTCTGAAACGGTTTATGGAGGACTGACCTTTCCACAGTAGAGTAAGCTGCTGCATTCACATTCAGACAGTAATGCCAAAGGGTACAATCAGCTGGTTAGATGTGAGAATGTCTTCTGTTTTGTTCATGTAAAATCTGATGTACCTGCATACATCTAGCGAGTGCAGACATGTTTCTGCTGATGCAAGATTAGGGAAAAACGAGTCCTGAACAACAGACTAATTGAGGTGAAGGTCTGTGGGCTCTTTCAGCCTGAACGCAGGGTTAGTTTGAACAATGACCTTGTCCTTAGCAAAATGTTTGCACCTCCTCAACTCTCCTTGCTGGTTTGTGGGCAAGCAAAGGAATTTAAATACGTTTTACGGATCAGCTCAAATGAAGCTTGCATGAACTGGGTTCATACCATGTTCAGCTCTCAAGGCACTGGAAGACAATGTATTGGAGGGAAAGCCCTAAATAGCCCTTTCTTAAACTGTTTATAATCCTTTGTAAGAACAAAGGATGAGGAGTAGTCTTCCATTCTTATGAATTTTGAGACTGCTGCTAGGTGAACTCTATCTGAGAAGTACTGGAAGCCATTGCAGGCCAGTGCAGTAGGTATGGAAGGATTGGTTGGGGTTACATTGAGACTGGGCCGAGGCTCTTGCCATTACACCACATCCAAAAAACACTTCTTCTTACTGTTGTGGGTCTTAGGGAATATATGGTGCATGCGCCTGCACCAGACTATGCGGTCGATTCCGATTCGGGCCGGAAAAAGCACCGACTGACTCGGATCCGGAAATTATACCGACCGACACGTACCTGTGGCGCCCGACACGCCAAGTACGATGCAATGCGCGCAAAATCCGACCGACACGTACCGAACCCAAGTCGAACGACCGAGCCGCACGGAAAACAGCAATCAGGTCGGAAAAACACGCGAACCCAACCGACCGACACGCACCCGGAACAAATCCGACCGAAACGTACACGCGAACTCCAAACCGCAAAGTACGATGCAAGGCGCGAAAACCACGAGCGAGTCGGACGGAGGACAAGCCGTACGACCGACACACATACAAAACCGAGCCGAAGCAACACAAAACACCGCGACCGACGCGTACGCAGCATAGAAAACTGCACAAACACAGCGTGAACGAAACGGAGAATACCGTACGAGACAAATGTATGGTCCGACTCAGTCACAAGAACGTTTCCAACATGCACAGACAGTACAAAGGAAAAATCACACAAAAAAAGGCCAAACAAGCAATTACTAAGCCAATAAATACTGGGGGGGGTGGGGACAGAGAACAAAGACACACCCACAACTCCACCCATATAAAGGACACAAATCACAACCATGATCCTTTGCAAATGCCATTCCACTGCCAGCACCCAAGAGAAAGCAACCACACACCCACAGCTCATCCCTCACACAAGCCACACACCATCAGCACACCAACAAATACCTACCTCACATACACCCAGCAAAACACACACTCACACACCCTCACCTGCACACCAACACACACATCACTCACCATCACCACCCATCACCATGCCCCCCAAGAAGAATCACAAGTTCCTAGATTGTGAATTGGAAGTCATGGTAGACGAGATCCTCAGGGTAGAGCCACAGCTGTTTGGCACACTGGTCCAACAGACCCCCATCTCCCAGAAAACCAAGATGTGGGAGAGGATCATCAACAGGGTGAACGCACAATCACCATGTCTGCGCACAAAGAGCGACATCCAGAACAGGTGGTATGACGTGCGCAGGAGGGTACGGGACCTGCTCAAGAAAGACTACATCATCAGCCAATACACCGGCAGTGGCCCTCCTGCCAAGCCAATATACCTCAGGTCCTGGGAGGAGAAGGTGCGGGCCATCCTTCCGCCAGTGAGCGTATATGGACTAGAGAACATCCCAGAGCCTGGTGAGTACACAACAAATGTACACAATATACTGCCACAAAACACACACACATCACTGTCAAGGGGAGAGTCAAACCATGCACTCATAGCAATTACACAGCAACCAGAACAGAATCATCCCAAAATGTGTATGTCAGTCAGATAAACACAACACATGCCATCAAAAAAGTCACATCCAACTGTGCCATCACATGTACAAACACAACTACAACTACAGCTAGGCAGTGGCACAAATAGAACTAACAAACACATCCAGACATGTAGCCACCACAACAACACCAACACACAGTGAAGACCACTCAAAGGAAGGAATTCTGTGTATGCTGGCCAAGTCAGTGTAGCCAATAGCATCATGGGAGTCGCAGTCACACATATTGCCCCCCACAACTGTCCCATCAACACCACCATGAACCATGCGCACATCACAGGGAGTGGAGAAGGACTCACAAGATGGCTGACACTGGCAACTGCTGTGGGGAGCACAAGGCCCTGCTGGCAACTGTGCACCAACAAACAGCAGGACACCACTGACTGACATCCTGAAAGACAACTTCCACTCCCTGCAATGCAAGCACGTTCCATGGTGGGATATCTGGCTGGCTGGGTGGGAAGGAGGACTTGCAGCACTGACCATAGTCACAAGCACCTCCCCTCACACCCCCTCAACACAAACTCCACAGAACCCACCTGGTAGAATGCAATGCCCCCATCCTAACACAAGATCCCACAAAGAACCACCACCCTGGGTTATGTTGTGTGAAGCACAGGGACACTCTTGGGACTGTTAGCCAAACAACTGCCAGGACAACACTCCCAGCCATCCTGTCAGCACAGCCAGCCCACCCCACAGGGAAGCAGAGTCAAAAGGAAGGAAGCATGGGCATGCTGGGAAGGGGGTGGAGGCAATAGCATGACGGGAGTCGTAGTCACTGATATTGGTCACCCCCACAACTGTCCCATCAACACCACCCTGAACCATGCTCACATCACAGGGAGTGGAGAAGGACTCACAAGATGGCTGACACTGGCTACTGCTGTGGGGAGCACAAGGCCCTGCTGGCAACTGTGCACCAACAAACACCAGGACACCACTGACTGACATCCTGAGAGACAACTTCCACTCCCTGCAATGCAAGCACAGTCCATGGTGGGATAACTGGCTGGCTGGGTGGGTGGGTGGGAAGGAGGACTTGCAGCACTGACCATAGTCACAAGCACCTCCCCTCACACCCCCCTCAACACAAACTCCACAGAACCCACCTGGTAGAATGCAATGCCCCCATCCTAACACAAGATCCCACAAAGAACCACCACCCTGGGTTATGTTGTGTGAAGCACAGGGACACTCTTGGGACTTTTAGCCAAACAACTGCCAGGACAACACTCCCAGCCATCCTGTCAGCACAGCCAGCCCACCCCACAGGGAAGCAGAGTCAAAAGGAAGGAAGCATGGGCATGCTGGGAAGGGGGTGGAGGCAATAGCATGATGGGAGTCGTAGTCACAGCTCTACATCCCCCACCACATGGCCCAGCAAGCTCACACTCATGCATGCACATCCCACAGAGAGTGGAAAGGCCCATCAAAGATGTCTGACACTGGTGCTGTGTCGTGGGGAGCACAAGGGCATGCTGGGAACTGCACACCAACCAACAGCAGGACACCACTGTCAGCCATCTTGCCATTGCTCACACACCCACACATACTGAACTCCCCACAAAAGCAAGTAAGTTTGGGAATGCTGGCAAGTGGGGTGGAGGCAATAGCATGATGGGAGTGGCAGTCACTGATATTGGTCACCCCCACAACTGTCCCATCAACACCACCCTGAACCATGCTCACATCACAGGGAGTGGAGAAGGACTCACAAGATGGCTGACACTGGCTACTGCTGTGGGGAGCACAAGGCCCTGCTGGCAACTGTGCACCAACAAACAGCAGGACACCACTGACTGACATCCTGAGAGACAACTTCCACTCCCTGCAATGCAAGCACAGTCCATGGTGGGATAACTGGCTGGCTGGGTGGGTGGGAAGGAGGACTTGCAGCACTGACCATAGTCACAAGCACCTCCCCTCACACCCCCCTCAACACAAACTCCACAGAACCCACCTGGTAGAATGCAATGCCCCCCATCCTAACACAAGATCCCACAAAGAACCACCACCCTGGGTTATGTTGTGTGAAGCACAGGGACACTCTTGGGACTTTTAGCCAAACAACTGCCAGGACAACACTCCCAGCCATCCTGTCAGCACAGCCAGCCCACCCCACAGGGAAGCAGAGTCAAAGGAAGGAAGCATGGGCATGCTGGGAAGGGGGGTGGAGGCAATAGCATGATGGGAGTCGTAGTCACTGATATTGGTCACCCCCACAACTGTCCCATCAACACCACCCTGAACCATGCTCACATCACAGGGAGTGGAGAAGGACTCACAAGATGGTTGACACTGGCTACTGCTGTGGGGAGCACAAGGCCCTGCTGGCAACTGTGCACCAACAAACAGCAGGACACCACTGACTGACATCCTGAGAGACAACTTCCACTCCCTGCAATGCAAGCACAGTCCATGGTGGGATAACTGACTGGCTGGGTGGGAAGGAGGGCCGGCTGTCAACCAAACACAACCAATGCAGACCATGTTCACACCCCAAAAAATACATAGAAATGCCCAAATAATGCAGGACAATGTGCCACACCAATATCAACCCCTGACTGTGACGACTTAGGACAATGCAATGTACAGGCCCGCACCCAGAGGCACAGTCACAACTGTCATGTGTGTCAACCATTGATGCCTGCAGAAACATAACATACATTGTGTGTGTCTCCCAAAAACAGGTGATGATGGGGACACAGCAGCAGACGCTGAGGAGTCCCAGTCCCAGGCTCAAGAGGATGCGGAGCTCACTGGCGTCGTACAGCCTCTGCCCTCCTCAGACGAAGAAGACCAACCTGGCACATCCGGTGCAAGTCTACATGCAGCACCAGCAGGACCACCAGCTGCACCCCCTGCACCCACCCCTCCAACGACTGTCACCACAAATACCATCCCTGCCGACATGGACAGAAAAAGGAGCAACACCAGCACAGGGACCCTGGACCAACCTGGGGCCATGGACACCACCACCACCACCAACCCCCAAGGTGGACCAGGGTCATCTGTGCGTGCCACTGCATGCACTGCACATGTCAGCAGGGGTGGTGGGAGGGGTGGGAGACAGAGGTCGCTGCTTGCAGAGGTTGCTGGTGTGCATGATGACCCACAACTGGTACGCATAGCTGATGCGTACCAGTCCAGCACCGGAGACCTCAGCCAGGTAGTGGGGCTCCTCAGAGACATGAAACAGCAGCAGGCTGCCATTCATGCCCGCTTGGACTCTCACATGTCCCACGTGGAGTCACACATGTCCCGCGTGGACTCACACATGTCCCGCGTGGAGTACAAGTGGGATGCACTGCATGAGATGACGGCGGTGCACAGGGACATTTTACAATGCCTCCGCCAGATGAACAGCAACCAGTCCACACCTCCCTGTGTGCCAACAACATCTGGTGCTGCCCAAACTGCAACTGCCACAGGGAGGGAGGATGACTCTGGCGGAGAGTCCCCTGCACCGCAGCAGCCTGTACTTGAGGGGCCCCCCCCCAAGAAGAGGGGTCGTCCAAAGAGGGGCAAGTGAGAGGCCGATGGCCAAGCGCAACTCCCAGGAAGCTTGAACCTGTTCTGGATGTTCACCTTTGTGCACAGACTGTTCACCCTGTTGACGGCAACACTACTCCCACACATTGCATGGGGAGTACAAGTTGGACCAATGTGTCAGACAACTGTGGCCCCGATACTGGGGATTCTGTCTACCAGGACTTTCAATTCACCTAGGAACTTCTGATTGCAAGATTTATGTACAGCACTACCCATCCTATGCACTATTCACACAAATGTATCACAATAAACACACTAATACACCATACTTGCCTCTGTTGTGATTCCAACGTGGGTGCTGTTATGGGGATGATGAACTGCAAAATTACACTGTGTATGCGAACTGCAACAGCAAGTACAACACAGGCATGTGAGTAAAGGCAATGTGACACATATGAGGGAGACACACCACCAGGGCTACACAACACATACACACCTAGGCCATCTGACTCATTGCCTACACTGATGTTGCCAGGGAAGACGGTGCAATGCACAGACACCACACCCATTCCCAGTTGTAGTCAAGTAGCCCACAGGTGCAGTAAGCAAATGGCAGTCAAATGTGTGACCACAGACAACGCACATCACAAAGTGAAGCACAGGTTTATTACACAGTTGCAACATGTCGTAACCACTACAGATGCAAGGTAATCCCACCTGGCAGCGGGCACACAGTCAACAACTGTAGACGGAAGGAAGTCCATGGGTGTGGCGCACATCACCTGTAGGGACACAACAGCTACCAGCCTGGAAGTGCAATCACGTCGTCGGTGGACACAGTTGACCAAACGAATCTGAAAGTACCCTGTGAAGGACAGAAATGACACACAGTCAAAAGCAATGGAGTACAGGACAGAACAGCAAAACTCATGCACAATACATGTTACAAGATACCCACCCAGAACCAAGTTAGCATGTCAACACTGTTGGGGAGTACAGCCCACCTGTAAGCACACATCGCAACACACATCCAGTCAAGTAGCCCATGGACACACTCCAACAGCACCAGAGCACCACCTACACATATCATGCCAACTCACATCATTGACATGACACCTCAGGATACTCACATTCAGCTAAAGAAGTTGGTGATGAGCTGTGTGCGGACATCACCCTCATCATCATCATCATCATCGTCACTGGCATCGTGGTCCAGGCCAGGATCCTCCACAGGTGGCGGATGTCGGTCATTGTCATCCTGGATGAGAGGCAACTCCTTCCGCACTGCCAGGTTGTGGAGCATGCAGCAGACGATGATAATCTTGCACACTTTCACAAGGGCATATGGGAGGGACCCTCCGGTCACGTTCAGGCAGCGGAAGCGGCTCTTCAGGAGACCAAATGTCCGCTCAATCACTCTCCTGGTCCGACCATGTGCCTCATTGTAGCGCATCTGGGCTGGTGTCACAGGGTTCCTGAGGGGTGTCAGCAACCACGGCATGTTGGGGTATCCCGAGTCACCTACGGACAGACAAGTGCACATTAGCTGACTTGGAAAAGTGGGCGGAATACTACAGATCAGATCACACACAATGGCACAAAGTCAGTACACACCGACAAGCCAGGCACACTGGTTCTGCATCTGTGCCATCATCCTGGGGATGCGACTACTCCTCATCACAAAGGCATCGTGTGCTGAACCTGGGAAACGGGCACACTCGTGTGTGATGGTCATGTCTGCAAGACACACCACCAGTGCATTGACCGAGTGGTAGTGCTTGCGGTTCCTGTAGGCCTGCTCCTGGGCCTGTGGTGGTACCAAAGCCACATGTGTCCCATCAATGGAGCCAATGACATGCGGCATCCTCCCCAGGGCATAAAAGTCACTCTTCACGTCAGTGAGTCGTCGCAGTCTAGGGAAATAGATGTACCGGTTCAGGAATAGCAACATTGCCGCCAAAACATCGCGGAGCACACGGCTCAACATGGTCTGTGACATCCCACCAGCAGTCGCCACAGTATGTTGGAAGGTACCGGTGGCAAAGAAGTGTAGGGCTGCCATCACCTTCACCTTGGGGGTCAGCGCTGTAGGATACGGCCGGCCAGGCTGCAAATGTGGGGACAACTGCACTGCCAAATCCTCAATCAGCTGCCTGGTGAAGCGGTACCGTCGGATGCTGTCCCGTTCCACCATCGTTGCCAGGTCTGGGAATGGTCGATGGACAGCAGGAGCCCTGCAGTGCAGAGGAGAAGTAAGCAAGATTGTCAGTCACCCCACATATGAGGCATTGAACACACTCAATATCCCAACATACATCATTATGAGGCACAACTACATGAAGTGTGCAGTTCCGTAAGGACATGTATGGTACATACATGGCCAACATCTGTCAACACGGTCCAACAGGTGGCATCAATTAGTCCCAGGTTGGCCCATTGGATATCATGAGGCCGTGTCACAGTTCCCATCTCCTGCTGCCGTGTCACAATCACCCCCCACAGTGACATGTGAGGACAGATGTGCCCCAGGCACCACAGCTCAACAACAGGTACATTCCCAGGGACCCTGTATTGCCACATGGACACTGGCATTACATGGAGTATCATGTATACACCACAGCAAAACAACCATGACCCCCACAGGTAGTGGTCCCACTTGCCACGGCAGGACAGACATGGACGTCTGTGACACACACACGCACAACATCAAAGTCCATGCACACACAACGTGGATGTGGAGACTGTCTCCCATTGTGCACATGAAATCAGAGACATTGTAAACACTACATGCACAAAGACTGTGGAGGACCATCACTATTGTGCCACTGGGACACCCTGGCTCAAACATACCGTCCCACATGGGACTCACGGGGTATGTGACATGACATACACATACACCACCGTGAAATGTGACCATGGCACATGCACAGATATGAACAGTTGCACATCACAGTGGTCATGTACACGTAACACCCAGGATCCTGTCCCCATGAACACGTGCACAGCCTGGGGGTGGCTGCCCACAGGTGACACCCACAGGACAACATGTACACCAACATACACACAATAGGAAATGCAGCCTTACATGCCTTATGATAAAGTTTGGACAGGCTGTCGTGATGTAGGTGTGCCCCTCACTCCCTGGGAGCTATCTGTGGCTGGCATATGTCCATCTGAGACAGGCATGCTGACATATGCCAGTCACATGTACAGTGATGCGTTGTACTGCAATGGACCGATCGGTGCCCCCGGCCGGCCCATTGCATTCAATGTGTGCGGGTACGCGTTGTACCCCTGTACGCGTTGTACCCCTGTACGCGTTGTACTGCAATGGACCGATCGGTGCCCCCGGCCGGCCCATTGCATTCAATGTGTGCGGGTACAGCGTTGTACCCCTGTACGCGTTGTACTGCAATGGACCGATCGGTGCCCCGGCCGGCCCATTGCATTCAATGTGTGCGGGTACGCGTTGTACCCCTGTACGCGTTGTACCCCTGTACGCGTTGTACTGCAATGGACCGATCGGTGCCGCCGGCCCATTGCATTCAATGTGTGCGGGTACGCGTTGTACCCCTGTACGCGTTGAACTGCAATGGAACGATCGGTGCCCCCGGCCGGCCCATTGCATTCAATGTGTGCGGGCACGCGTTGTACCCCTATACGCGTTGTACTGCAATGGACCGATCGGTGCCCCGGCCGGCCCATTGCATTCAATGTGTGCGGGTACGCGTTGTACCCCTGTACGCGTTGAACTGCAATGGACCGATCGGTGCCCCGGCCGGCCCATTGCATTCAATGTGTGCGGGTACGCGTTGTACCCCTGTACGCGTTGTACTGCAATGGACCGATCGGTGCCCCCGGCCGGCCCATTGCATTCAATGTGTGCGGGTACGCGTTGTACCCCTGTACGCGTTGTACTGCAATGGACCGATCGGTGCCCCGGCCGGCCCATTGCATTCAATGTGTGCGGGTACGCGTTGTACCCCTGTACGCGTTGTACTGCAATGGACCGATCGGTGCCCCGGCTGGCCCATTGCATTCAATGTGTGCGAGTGCACGCGTTGTACCCCTGTACGCGTTGAACTGCAATGGACTGATCGGTGCCCCCGGCCGCCCATTGCATTCAATGTGTGCGGGTACGCGTTGTACCCCTGTACGCGTTGTACTGCAATGGACCGATCGGTGCCCCGGCCGGCCCATTGCATTCAATGTGTGCGGGTACGCGTTGTACCCCTGTACGCGTTGTACCGCAATAGACCGATCGGTGCGCACCCATTGACAATGGCCTTGCCTGGCAACGGACGCGTTTTCGAATTTCGAACGAGTCGGTTGCTGGAAATTCAGTTGGTCACCCACAACAATGTTGCAAAATCATGTATGTCATGAAGTTGAAGATTTGAAGGATGCTGTGGGCGTGTTTTGGTGCTGCTATTCCATGGATTGGCCAGATTCAGAAGATGCAAACGACTTGGACCTATCACTTTGGACACAAGGGACAGTATCTGCCTCTCCAGCACATATATATTGCTGGCTGTTCCCCTGAGAGCTCACTTGCCTGCACTACATGCTCCAGGACGACATCTGCCACTGCACTGCTGCTGTCTCTGCCCCTCTGGACCCTGCAATGGCACGTACTGTGGAGAGAGCCCCAGCCTTCAGCCTTGAGGAGAACCAGGCCCTGCTGGACAGCCTACTTCCACAGTACAGCAAGCTGTATGGGACACCAGGGGAGCAGGTGAGTGTTCTGTGCACTGCCTTTCTGAATGTGCATATTGTCTGACTAGCAAGGCTGAAAGTCTGCACGCCACTGGTTAGCAGGCTCACTGAGTAGTTGTCACCCCCCATAGTGTGTAGTTCATGCACTGGACAGGTATGGTGCAGTGACAGTGCATTTGAACAAGGTTTTACTTCCCATGCAATGATACCATGTAGTGACGTCTGGCAAACTGTCCATGGGCAGCTTTGCACTGCCTGTGTACATCATGTGCCCCTGTGATTGAGACATGTATATACAACTGTGTCATGCACGGATATGTTGCATGTGTAGTAATGGCCTTTTCACTTTGTCATCCTGACAGGTTAATGCCCATCGGAAGCAGGAGATCTGGAAGGACATCGTCCGGGCTGTCCGGTCCGTGGGGGTCTACAAGCGCCGGATCCGCAACTGCCAGAAGAGGTGGCAGGACCTTCGGGGCTGGACCCGGAGGATTGCACGGGTCCAGCTGAAGCTGTCGCCTCCTCGCAGGAGGGGCGGAACACGGACCCTGACCCCCACATGCTCCAGATCCTGGCGGTGGTGTTTCCAGACCTGGATGGGCAGCTGAAGGCCAGACAGCAGCAAGGAGGGGGTGAGTCAAAGACTGCACTGTGAACTCTGTATTACATGCTGTGTGCCCTCCTCTGGCCTGGTTCAACTGCCACAGTGCAGCAGTCATGTTGTCCAGGAGCCATGTCCCTCTATTGTGCACTGCCCACTGCTCATCTGATACCCAGGTGTGGCCCTTACATTCAGGGAATTGTGTTACTTGGGACTGTGTCCTTGCAGTTTGCTTCACTAAAGGTGGGGGACAGCATCTGTTTCCCTAACTCTGTTGTGGGCATCATGGGTGGGTCCATTGTTCACACTACGCCTGTGTTCGGACATGTAATCTGCGTGTTGTTTTGATATGCGGTCCACTTGCTGAGCTGAGCCACCACATGTGCCTGGGGTATATGGCACACGCCCATGCAGCGGGTGGGAACAATGTTTGGGCCCCAGGAGTGTGCAGATTACGTGTGTCACACATACATAGCCAGCTATCCACTGTCCAGGGCTCATCCCTCATTCATGTGGAGCAGGACAGTCATGCCTACTCCAGGCCATGCAATGCACTCTGTACTCCCACTCCCGTGTATCAGCTGACACATTGTGCGCAGTGATTTGACCCCTCAGGTGTCTGCCTCTGTGTCAGTGTGCTGTGGATTAGTTGCCAGGACTGCTGGGGTGTTTCTTGGTAGGGGCTCAGCATGCCCCTGGAGATGTGACCATAGGAGACGATACTTGTGTGTCACATAGGTGTTTGATCAGCTGCCCGTGCAGACTGGGGTATGC
Source organism: Calotriton arnoldi (assembly GCA_963921515.1). Lineage (NCBI taxonomy): Eukaryota > Metazoa > Chordata > Amphibia > Caudata > Salamandridae > Calotriton > Calotriton arnoldi. The sequence goes on along the minus strand of CAWUFW010004956.1, from coordinate 1,008,865 downwards.
GAATGTGAAGTTCAGGCAGCTGTTCCCCATTCACAGCAGATTGTGAGGGGCTCAGGTTCAGAGGGTAGTGTCACAGGTCTCCCATATGTCCAATAGGTATGACCTGGACAGATGAGGGTTAAGATGATGTGTTGTGTGGGGGATGTACATGTGCACTTGTGCAGCTCCAGGACTTGCATTCCCCATGACCTACTATTGTGACACAGTGCATAGTGTTGTTGTCTGGCTGCCAAGTCATACATCACTGAGACAGTGATGTATGACTTAGCAGTCATGCCTCTGCCATGGCATGTGTCTACTTATTGGTGATCCTGCAGGGGAGTGACATGTGCTACATGCACACCATTGTGGCGTTGGCTATCAGGACATGGGTGCATCATGGTGTCTGTCGCTGGTATGCATCACATGCATTTCCTATTTGACTCTGGGCATCCCTTTCATCCGGAAACCTGTACTGACTCAGTGGCAAGAGCTGTGATGTGTGCATGTCCACATGCCACACCGTGTCCTCTGCACTGTCCAACTACTGTGTACTTGGTGCATGTGTCCACACTGGGGTGTTGCAATCCAACAGACACCAGACAGATGGGTGCAAGGCCATGTGGAATGTGAGTGCCATGCTTGGCATCAGACTGACAATTGGCTTCTCCTGTTCAGTTAGGGCACTTTTAGCAATGTATAACTAATGATGCCAGGGCTTGCTCTGTAATGTGCTGTGCTCACAGTGGTGTGTGCGTTTGGTGCAGGTGACTGATGTCTGTCTGTTTCCCCATTGTTTGCAGATACATCCACGGCCACGGAAGGGGACAGCTCCACGGACCAGGAGGAGCCAGAGAGCCAGACTGGGTCAGCAGCCGAGGAGTGGTCGGAGGGACCCAGTGGCACGGAGGGCGAGGGAGCCACACCGAGGAGTCCTCAGCACCATCCACCTCAGCTGAGGACCAGAGCAACTCGGAGGATGACTCCCTTATGGAGGCGGGTGTCAGCAGCCACCACACCCCAGCTAGTGTTGCTGTCCCCGCCACCACCGCCACCACCAACACCACCACCACCGCCCTCCCATCGGCTCCCATTCCCCAGGTCCGTGGAGGCTCCCATGTTCGGGAGCGTGTCTCCTTTGGGCCAGGCACCGCACCCCCTGCCCCTGTGTCCCCTGCTGCCCTGAGTGAGGAGTCTGTGTACCTCCTTCGCCAGCTCCATGTAGGGCAGACAGCCATGCTGAGTGTCCTCCATGCGCACACCGCTCTGTTGACTCAGCTGGTGTCGTTCATGGAGGGCATCTCATCGGGCATGTCTGACCTACAGAGGCGCAAAAGGTCCATGGACTCCTCCCTGACGGCAGCAGTGTCCCTCCTCAGACAGTCCCTCACCCCTCCTGCCTCTGCTCCATCCACACTCTCCAGCACCTTACCTGTCCCAAGCACACACACACCGGCACAGGCACACACCAGCACACACACGTCCAGCACACAGACACACACGCCACAAACAAAACGCACACGCACGCACAGTCAGGGGACTGAAACCAGACTCACAGGGGATGGGGCCCTGGTACACACACACGCATCCACGGGCACTGCGCAGTCCTCAGTTGCCTCTCCCTCCAAAACACCCTCCCTTGCCTCACCTGCAACCCCAAAGACCCAGCGCCTCTTCCTCAGTGACCTCGGCCTCTTCCCCTCCGATCCAGCTGCTCCAGCATCCAGGGGGAAGAGGAAGCCCCCACACGGAGCAGAGTGCCCCTCGCCCCCGGACACCCTCCCCCAGGCGCAGACAGACTGAGGCCCCCACCCGCAAGTCCCCCGGAGTGGTAAGAGCAAGACCCCGCCGCCGCCCTGCAGCTCAAGCACCAGGTCTCCTTCCTCCATCCCTCAGGCCCCCACTCCACAGGTGCCCCCACCACACCCTGCCCCAGGTTCCCCCACCCACAGATATATCATCCCCAAGAGGATCCGGCCTTCTCCCCCTGGCACTTGCTCTCCCGGCACCACACCCCCCGCTGCGCTTGTCTGTGCCACTGATGTGGTGAGGGTGTCCTCCCCCTCTGTCCAGCCCACCTTGCCTGTTCCCCATTCTCCTCCCCTGGTGGTAGGCACTGCAGTGGAGTCCACTACCACCCTGTCTGACTTGGGCACTGCAGTGGCGGACCTGTCCATTCCATCTGCAGGGTCCACTGCACCCACAACATCTGAGTCATGCCCCCCAGTTGTGCCGGCACACACCATGTCAGACACCTCCACTGCAGTTGTCAGTGGCTCTCCAGCACCCACCACCCCTTCCCTGCTTCCTCCTGGAGAGCCCTGATCCTGTCCCTGCGGTGCCTGGCCTACCCCCCCGGTTGCCCCTCCTAGTGGATTGTCCCTGGTTTTGTGCAGGCATGCGTACGGTGACATCTGCCACTGTCACCCTGTTTGGACTTTTACAATGGACTGGCCATTGGCCTTTGTGTTTTTTCTGGACTTTGTTTTCATTCCACACATATGCTGAATAAAGCAACTTTCTGTTCTCTAGTGCTTATGCTTCTGATGTACATGTTGTTGATGATGCTAACCATGCCCTTGCTGCAGTGATGGTGATATTTGGTCTCATGATAATGAAGTGTTACTGTGCAGGAACCCATGTGGTCCAGGGGGAATGTGTCCTATCCTGTGGTGTATCCATGTCATCCATAGCAGCATCTGAGGATGTCATGTGTTCAGTATTTGGCAATGGGATTTCCTACTTAGATTAGCTATTTCACATCTGTGGCTTCCACCCCTGCACATCTGTTGTGCCTGCCATTGTTCAATTCGTCTACTTCCCTGACCGTGTGGCCATCTCCACTGGACATGCAGGTTTGGGCATCAATGGGGAAGGACTCATCTGTGTTGTCAGTGCAACATTGCTATACAAGTGTGTTGGATCTGTGATGATGATTCCGTTGGCACTTCCATGACCAGGCTGATGTTACGGGAGCCCTCATTTGGTGCTAATTGTTGATTGTGTGACCAAGTGCTCAGCTGACATGATGGGGCCCTACTGAGGCAACATATGGCACAGCTTTCCTCACACAGGAGTGGAGTCCCCTCATGGCAGTGTGTACTCCTGTGACATTGCCTGCGCCCAAGGTGTGTGTTGTATGTGCATGTCTGTGTGTTCACTTCCGTTTAGCTGTGCATGCTGTGATCCCTAGTGTTGTACCTGTTTGTGATGCTAGCTGAGTTGACCTATGTTCCCCCAAGTCTTCTCCCTGGGTTCTCTGTGATGTGGGTGCATGGCACATTACTGGTCATCAGGGTGTCACCCATAGGTGTGTTTGCTGTCAGGGCTGAGTTTGTGTGCAGACGCAGATCTGTCACAGTCAGGTTTCCCCTTGGCACTTGTTGTTTGCCCCTGTCATGTGATTTCCAGTTTGTGTTATCTTTCAGTGATTGTGAAACGTTGTGTGTGTGACTGCTGGCACTCCTCAGGGTCCAGGCTCCAATGTTGGTTGTTGTCTATGTGTGTTCTTTGTGGGTGACCTTGGCTTATTCATTGGTGTGTGACTGTGGATGGGATCCCATTGGTTGGTGTGGTATTGCCGTCATGTCCATGTACAGCGTAGTGTGCAGTGTGTCAGACATTCAGGAGTCTTGTTGAGTGGCCATGTGTGATGTGTTTCTGCACCTTGGTTCCCACCCACCACCATGGAATAGTCATGGGTGCATGTGCAATGTCACCAGTGCATGTGTACTTCACTGCTGCACATTGTTGGAGGTCGAGGGGTGTGGTGTTGAGTGTGTGCAGATGAGAGTTGTTGCCCGGCTAGGCCCCTGCCTCCATGTTGGCCTTGGCTTACTGGCCATGCTGATTGATTTGTGCTTGTGTAGGTGTGATGGTAGTTTGTTGCTCAGGACACATGACTGTGGTTCACAGTGTGAACCACATTTAGCTTTGTCATCACAGTGGGATTGTAATGCAGCCCAGGGTCACCACATTGTGGGGGCCCTGGGGGTGGTGCTGTGGTGTGTCTGTGGTGTGTCTGTGTCTTGCTGTGTCAGTTGCTGTCCCTACGTGCCTGTGTGACATGTGTGATTTGTGCTCCCTCTCATCTGACAATGCCTGCTTGCCCACATAGGGGATTTGGATCCATGAGTTACCTTTGTGTGGCACTGTATGCACATCTGTATGATTGGTATTCAGGTCTCCTCATGTGTTGTGTGGTTGCCTGGGGACACTGGCACCCCCCCCCCCCTCACCTGTTGTGTATGATGTGCAGTGTGGGTCTGCCTGTTTGTGTTTGTGCATCTGCACCACTGCATTGGCATATCTTGGGTGTGCCATTGGCTGTATGTAGTTTTGTGGGTTTCCCCTGCTGTCCCTGGGACTCCTAGGTCATCGGTCAGCACAATGATCATGGTTTGTGTGTCCCATTGCTGCCATGGTATGGTATCTGTTCACCTCACATCTGCAGTCTCCACAGGGTATCTGCATTTGTATGCCCTTTGGTGCAAATATGTGGGTCTGCATTCTGATGGTCACTTTCTGTCATTGTGTCATTGATGAATGTTGACGGTGTCAGCCCCCATGGGTGTTGTTTGTCTGCACATGGCCAAAGGTATGTCTTATTTGCACTGCAGTATTTGGCTCACCCAATTTATGTTGCAATGGGACACATACACTACTTTGCCACTGATGTGTTTTTTGTTCTGTGACCAGGAATCATCCATGCAGTTTGGCAGTTGCACCTCTTTCTTTGTCAACACTTACCTTTTGGTCACTGTGATGATGGGAGATTGGACCCCATTGCCACAATGTTCAAAATGTGCTTCAGCTATGGACCCCACACTTACATTTTGGTCACTGTGATGATGGGGGTTTGGACCCCATTGCCACAATGTTCAAAATGTGCTTCAGCTATGGACCCCACACTTACCTTTTGGTCACTGTGGTGATGGGGGTTTAGACCCCATTGCCACAATGTTCAAAATGTGCTTCAGCTATGGACCCCACACTTACATTTTGGTCACTGTGATGATGGGGGTTTGGACCCCATTGCCACAATGTTCAAAATGTGCTTCAGCTATGGACCCCACACTTACATTTTGGTCACTGTGGTGATGGGGGTTTAGACCCCATTGCCACAATGTTCAAAATGTGCTTCAGCTATGGACCCCACACTTACATTTTGGTCACTGTGATGATGGGGGTTTGGACCCAATTGCCACAATGTTTAAAATGTGCTTCAGCTATGGACCCCACACTTACATTTTGGTCACTGTGATGATGGGGGTTTGGACCCCATTGCCACAATGTTCAAAATGTGCTTCAGCTATGGACCCCACACTTACATTTTGGTCACTGTGATGATGGGGGTTTGGACCCCATTGCCACAATGTTCAAAATGTGCTTCAGCTATGGACCCCACACTTACCTTTTGGTCACTGTGGTGATGGGGGTTTAGACCCCATTGCCACAATGTTCAAAATGTGCTTCAGCTATGGACCCCACACTTACATTTTGGTCACTGTGATGATGGGGGTTTGGACCCCATTGCCACAATGTTCAAAATGTGCTTCAGCTATGGACCCCACACTTACATTTTGGTCACTGTGATGATGGGGGTTTGGACCCCATTGCCACAATGTTCAAAATGTGCTTCAGCTATGGACCCCACACTTACCTTTTGGTCACTGTGGTGATGGGGGTTTAGACCCCATTGCCACAATGTTCAAAATGTGCTTCAGCTATGGACCCTACACTTACATTTTGGTCACTGTGATGATGGGGGTTTGGACCCCATTGCCACAATGTTCAAAATGTGCTTCAGCTATGGACCCCACACTTACATTTTGGTCACTGTGATGATGGGGGTTTGGACCCCATTGCCACAATGTTCAAAATGTGCTTCAGCTATGGACCCCACACTTACCTTTTGGTCACTGTGGTGATGGGGGTTTAGACCCCATTGCCACAATGTTCAAAATGTGCTTCAGCTATGGACCCCACACTTACATTTTGGTCACTGTGATGATGGGGGTTTGGACCCCATTGCCACAATGGTCATGGCCTGCTTGCATTGTGGGTGCCACACACATATATGTGTGGCACATGTGCTAGGGGGTCACATTGTATGTTCAAAGTCATGTTCGGTGTTGTAGGCATTTGACACAGTCTACACACGCTTGTCATGGTGTTGGGGGGATGTCTTCTTCTTGCATTCCCTAGGTTGTGGTGTGCTGGTTGTGTCATGCATTGTCCATCCTATGAGTGGGGGTGGTAGTAGTGGTTGGCATCCAGCCCCCCTGGGTGAGGGTGGTAGTAGTGGTAGGCATCCAGCCCCCCTGGGTGAGGGTGGTAGTAGTGGTAGGCATCCAGCCCCCCTGGGTGAGGGTGGTAGTAGTGGTAGGCATCCAGCCCCCCTGGCTAAGGGTGGTGGTAGGCATCCAGCCCCCCTGAGTGAGGGTGGTAGTAGTGGTAGGCATCCAGCCCCCCTGGGTGAGGGTGGTAGTAGTGGTAGGCATCCAGCCCCCTGGCTAAGGGTGGTGGTAGGCATCCAGTCCCCCTGGGTGAGGGTGGTAGTAGTGGTAGGCATCCAGCCCCCTGGGTAAGGGTGGTAGTAGTGGTAGGCATCCAGCCCCCTGGGTAAGGGTGGTAGTAGTGGTAGGCATCCAGCCCCCCTGGGTAAGGGTGGTAGTTGTGGTAGGCATCCAGCCCCCTGGGTAAGGGTGGTAGTAGTGGTGGGCATCCGGCACCCCCCTGGCTAAGGGTGGTAGTAGTGGTAGGCATCCAGCCCCCCCTGGGTGAGGGTGGTAGGCATCCAGCCCCCCCTGGCTAAGGGTGGTGGTAGGCATCCAGCCCCCCCTGGGTGAGGGTGGTAGTAGTGGTAGGCATCCAGCCCCCCCTGGGTGAGGGTGGTAGTAGTGGTAGGCATCCAGCCCCCCCCTGGCTAAGGGTGGTGGTAGGCATCCTGCCCCCCCTTGGTAGGGGTGGTGGTGCGCATTCAGGCCCCTGTGTGCATATGTGGCATTGGTGATGGGCATCCCGCCCCTATGGTGCTGCTGTTGCTGGTGTAAGTATATTCTGCATCCCTCTGTGTGTGTGTGATGTGTCGTGTACGTGTTGTATGTGTTTTGTGGTTGGTGTCTGACTTACCTTCTGCACCGTACGCGTCCGTGCCTGTTCCGGTAGTAAATGTAGAATATTGGTATGATCGGGACGAAGGGATTCATGGTTGGTTCGTGTCGTTCGTCCTTCTCGTTGCTTCGCGTCGTCCTCGTCGCTTCGCGTCGTCCTCGACGCTGGCGTGTTCGTCTCGTAGCCGTGGATCGTGTTGTGGCGCGAATCGGAGCTTATGTGCGCCTCTCCCGGATGCTTTGACGTGCCGTGCGTAGCGACGGGTTCGGCGCGTACGGAAAGCGCATCGTACTTGTTCGGCCGGACGGAGCTGCATTTTCCCTTCCGTGCAACTCGATTCAGCGTTTCCGGATTCGCCTCGGTCGGGGAACAGGACCTGGTTTGGGTGAGTACGGCTCGGCCGGATTCTGTGCTGTTGTGCGCATCGTACTTACTCGTTGGGTGTGCTGTACGGATCGGTCGGGAAACAGGCTTTCGCATGGCTTTTTTCCCGACCGAATGGTATTGGGTGCGCCTCCGACCGAGATCGGAATCGGCCCCTATGTCTGCAATCAGGTGGAATGTTCAAGTGGCCAAACTCTAGGTGATCAGGAACCAAGCTGTCGGTTGGAGAGACCTGATATAGTGGTGGAGTATCTCCCTGTTCTATCTGTCATAATGCTGGTCTTGCTGACACATCAGAAGTTGCTGCATCAGCACTGGTGATGCCACACAAGGACAATGAGGTTCAGGGAAAAGTGATCCACCATGACATTTCCAAATACTCTGGAGATTTGAGGAAACAGAGGAAAGGTGAATGCAAAAATGTTTAATCATCTCATAGTAAAAGCATTGCCTTGGCTACTGGTTGCGAATACCTGCTGGTGTAGCACTGTCATATCTTGTTCTGGGATTCTCCAAATAGGTCGAGTGTAGGCTGGCCCACTTGCCGAAGATGTTGACCTTGTAGAGGTCCCATTCATGGCAATCTGCAAGCAAGTGACTAAACGCAGGTGCTTGGTTGCTGTGAAAACCTGGAAGATATTCCACTACAACATCCACTTGAGTGGAGTGAGAGCGGGCCTTGTTCACCCTTGCTTTGTGGTGAAATACATTGAGGTTGTGTTGTCTAACCAGATGAGAACAACTTCACATGTCAACCGTGCGAGTAATGATTGTAGGCACAGTCTTATTGCACATAGCTCTATGATGTTGATGTGGAGAGCCTTCTCTGTATCTGACCAGAGGCCTCTGATCATTAGCTCCTGCATGTGGCCTCTCCAGCCCTCCATCAATGCATCTGTTGTCATCACTATCCTTTCTCTGAAGGGCTGAAATGAAAGATGCACACTGAGGTTCAATGGAAACCTCTACCACAGCAGCTCCTGTTTTTGCTTTCCTAGTCCTTTCCTGCTATTTTTGATCTAGCTCATGCTATAACGGCCTTATCCTGAGCCTGTAGAATGGCATTAGCACTATAAAACATTAGGCCCAGAACAGACTTGTAATGTCTGATGGAAACTGGTTGTTTGAAACAAAAGGCCTTTACCAATGCCTGGAGTTTTTATTTCTCTGGGTTGAAGGGAAGGCGTTACTTAGCTCTGTGTCCAGGACTGCCCTTAAGAACTGTAGCCTTATTACTGGGTCAACTGAAAATTTCTCAGTGTTCAGTTTCAGGCCCAATCTGTGAAATCAGCTGATGCAGGTGGCTGTACGGCCCTTTGATTTTTCCTTTATGGAGCTTTGACAAGTCCATGTATAAGTATACTTGGTGACTCTGACTTCTCAAGAAGGATAGCTACTGGGCTGGGCATTTTGTAAAATTATGAGGTAAAAACTTGAGTCCAAAGAGGAGCACTTTGAATTGATAGTGCTGCCCCAGCACTGAAAAACGGAGGTATTGATTGTGATTCAGATGTATTGGGATGTGGAAGTGTGCATCCTGGTGGTCCAGGGATGTACGGTAGTCCCTTGCCTGGAGCATCAGAAGGACTTCTTGGACTGTCACTAGCTGAACAAATAGATTTTAGAGGAATTTGTTCTGACATCCAGGATTGATCTCCATTATCCCAATATCTACTTGTTCAGAAAGAACTTGAAGTAAAATCCCCGATTCCTTTGGGATAGCTTCTATTGCTCCTTTCAGTAGGAGGACATACATTTCTTGTTGCAGCTCCTTGAGGTGTAAATGATATAATGTCTGGGTGGATGACAAAGTGGCTTCTACGCAAATTCTACCACCTGCCTAATTCGAACTAACTAGAGCACCCAGCAGAGTGTAGGTATGGATTCCCATGCTCATAAAACAGGGAAATCCTTTCCCAGACTGTCTGGAGTCTGGATGGTGGGAAGGGCACTTTGGAAGAGTTAAAATCTCTCTGGTGGCCCGGAGAATGTTATTGGGATGTTCTCTTCTTTCTTACCAATGTCTGGCCTTGGCTTTGTCATTGGCCGCTGGGGGATACATTTCCATGTTCTTAGCCCCCGTGCTTGGGGGCATAAGAAGGTCTTTCTTGACCTGTATATTGTGTGAAACCTCTTCAGAAAACCTGGGAGTGTTTGGAGCCACAAAAAGGAGTCAAAGCAGGATGTTTATATTGCAGGGAACATGCTGTATCTGTATCAGTATCGATGTTCTGTGAGGCACTGTTCGCAAGGTTACCAAATAAAGTATGCCCATCAGACGGCTTATCTAAGATCTTTTCCTGAACAACTAGGTGGAAACCCATAGAGTGGAGCCATCCCTGTCAAAGTAGCACTGTGCCAGCAGACAAAAGCCTGTGTTAGAGACAACCACGGCTGTGTCAAAGATGGTGGCTGATGCATTGGCTCCTTCCTTCACTATAGCTTTGGCCTCCTCTCTTCTGTCACAAACTGACCCTTCGGCCTAGGTGGTCTATTCACCGACGATGTCTGTCTGGTGGTGCAGTAGCTGGTGTGGTGGGATTTTTAGAGTGCTGTTGAGCAGTTGCCCGAATAATGGAATTAAGTTTGAGATGGTCTATAAAGCATGGCACAAATTTAGAGGCAACGCTGCTTGCACTGTAGATACTGTTTAGATCAACCTGAGGCCCTCTGAAAACACAAAGCCCAGCACTGACACTGACTTTTCTGTTTTCTGTGGCTGTTCTTTAAAGTCATGAAGAAAACACTGCTGCTCCACTAATGTCAAAGGGAGGTTGAACGTTTAAGCTGCCCCCTCCTATAAAGAATGTAAATGGGTAATGAAATCTGGGGGATATTCTGGTTGTGTAGGCATCTTATGCCCCTTTCTTTGGCAAAATAAAGTCCTCCCCTTCATGTAGTTCTCCATAACCTTCTTCCTGTACCATTAATTCACCTTCTTCCACTACATCATAGAATAGGTCAGAATATAAAGTATCTTACTCACACGTGTCCCTAGGTAGAATAAGGGATGAGACTGGAACTGGCTGTTGATCGGTGTGGAGGTGTAGCTTGAGTAGATGGGGATGGGTGAGGTGATGACAAACACATGCAGGAGGTGGTAGCACTGGTTGTCCAAGTAGTCCACCGGTTAAAAGATGGACATGAGTTCCTGAAGGAGCAGCTTCTTAAAAGCGTTCAACATTGGCTGCAGCGTAGACATAAACACAACAGGCACTTGCATCTTTTGGGGCTCTCTAGTAGCAACATAGGCCTCTGCATTCATAACCCCAAGAAGGATTTAAAGCTTCAAAAGTTTGATACTGTAAATCATCCTGCTGGTATTTCTCTTCCTCCTCATAAGCCTCTTCTTCCCATTTGGGCACATAACGCACATCCAGTTGTGCAGGGTTGTCCACTGTACCTGAGACTTGTTCCTGCTGCTGATGTTTGCCTTCAATTCTGATTCTAAAATCTGAGATGTTGGTTAGGCTGAAACCTTTGTATGTGAATGTTCAAAACCCACTTTAAAATGAATTTTTCGTGCGATGTTGATGTTGAGACTGTCACTGATATGGTTACAAATTGGGTGGTGGTTGCTATTGAGACGATACGGTGATAGTAGAGTTTCCGCCATTAAGGAGGTCGTTGTCAACATCTGTAGTGTGACTGTCAAAGGTGTTGTGGTCTACGAGTGTCTGGTTGTTGTAGGTGCTGTAGTCATTGTCGAGTTTCTAGTTTGCGATGGTGATGTCCTCCACAGTGCCGTTGTCAACAGTGTCTTGTCTGGAGCACTACTACTGTTTTTCACTCAAAAAGTGATAGTCAGTCTTGAAAATGAACATATTTTGTGTGGTATTCCCCAAGATTTTTGCCTTCTGTCGCTGATTCCAGTGCACTTTGCCTCTGCCAACCAGTTGTAAAGTGCATGTGTTCTCCTTTCCAAACATGGTAAAATTGGTATACACTTCATTGGCAAATTTTGTTTACTCTACGTCCCTAGTATATGGTACTACCTTTACCCAGGACCTGTAATTTAAATGCTATAAGCGGGCTTCAGCACTCATTGCGTCACTCACTAATGTGCTACTGCAGACTCTGTGCAGTTTTGAACTGCCATTTCAGCCTGCCAAATTAACCTTTTGCCAGGACCAAACCTTCTTTTTCAATACTTCTAAGTCACTCCTAAGGTATGTCTTAAAAGACCAAAGGGCAGAATGCATGGTATTTAAAAAATAGGATATGTATATTTAATGTTTTACATATCCTGGTAGTGAAAACCATCCAAAGTCATTTTTCAATGTGAAAAGACTGGCTCTCCCATAGGTTGACATCAGTTTACACTATTACATGTAATTAGTGACTAATACAATTAAGGCGTAGGGACAAAATGGTTTAAGGACTCATAGTAGTTTAAAACTTAATGGTCAAGTCGGATTTGATATTTTCCTGCCTAAAACCAAAAAGATTTTCCTGTCATTGTCCTTCTGTCCCCTGACGCCTGATGGCTCCCCTCTGGTAAGATGTGCATTGCTCTCATACAGTGGACAAAGGGCTCTTGGTGGGGGTCTTCACTAGATAGGAGGGCCTGGGGGTTGTCCCCAGCCCCTTCCTGGTCCCCGCTGCTGGCCTCTGTGGGAGTGAGTCCTGACCCCAAGTACAGTGTCCAAGGTCCTAGACCCTTGGTTGTGATCAGAGTGTACTATTCCCTGTCTAACTGCAAGCCTCATCAGATTTGACAGCGAGCATTGACGCTGACAACGTTAGTCAACTACTTCACTGGATTCGATGCAAAGCAGCACTCGACTAACGGCTTCGACTCCAAGCAGCACCTGAAAGAAGCAGCCTACCTTCGTCAACGGCTCCACCAAGCCTGTTGCCAAACAGCCACCAATTGACTCCGAGACCTTGCACAGCAACTCCCTGTCATCATCGAACAACCATCCTTGAATCCAACTTGCAGCTTTCTCTGCTGATGACTCGTCGACTACCACTTTCTCTCCATAAAGGTTTCTAAGTCGGAAGGTACAATTTCCAGCTGGTCCCTGTATCTAACCTGCACACCATCGCTGTCAGCCTTAACCTTTGATTTTGACCCAGTCTAGCGCAGTCAGAAACCCGCAGTTGACACTTTTGTGCTTTTTGGTGCTATTTTTAATTCAGACATTTGAAAATTCATATCTCCTGTTGTATTTTTGTTATTCTGGTGTTGTTTTGTTTATTAAAATATGCTCTTTGCTTCTAATTTGGTTTGGGATTTTTCTTATGTTATGGTTTCACTTTATTACGGTTTGAGTGCTGCATAAATACTTTACACATTAAAGTTAAGTTAAGCCTCACTGCTTTATGTCAAGCTACCAGAGGGTTAGGCACAGGTGTATTTAGTGACTCCAGTGGTTCGCACCAACAAGGATTGCGATTATTATTTGAGGTGGGTTCGCAACGTTCTATTGCTCCAATTTCTTACACTGGTGTTCAGCAGTTGGATTCAGTACTTGTGTTTGTGCAGTGCTACTCATTGATTGAGTAAAACCAAAAACCCCTTGGTGTAATCTGACATCTAAATCGATTTTTGATTTTTTAAATTTCACTCTATTTTTAATTTGCGCATTTTTATTCTTCTTCCTAAATTTCACTCCTATCCTCATGTTTCGCTCCAGTTATTTTTTCAAAGAATGGAGCTGGATCTCAGCAACATTGAAAGCTTCAATGTGGCAGAGCTCAAAACATTGTGTAAGAAGATGAGTTGAAGCTAACAAAAGGTTCCAAGAAACTGGAGTACCAGATAGCCTTCAGAACCTAGGAAGTGGTCTGCATGTTGTAGTGTACATCACAGGGGCAGGAGAATGATGGAGCAGAGGATGAGGGTCAATCAATCAATCAATCACAGAATTTGTAGAGCGCACTACTTACCCGCGAGGGTCTCAAGGCGCTGGGGGGAGGGAAGGGGGGGGGATGCTGCTACTGGTCGAACAGCCAGGTCTTGAGTAGCCTCCTGAAGGTCAGAAATACGGGCACCGAGGCCACAAGCGGAGGGGCGAGCTTACCAGCAGCAGCAGCGGGCGGACAACACAGGCGGAGCTGTGTGGTGGGGGAGCGACCTACCTGGCAAGGTCAAGGGTGAGATAGAAGTGGAAAAGAATGACCTTGTAATTGTTCCAGAGAAGGGCCCACAGGAGTGAGGTATGCTGCCGTATCCAGGGCAGAGAGAAGTACATTCTTTTACAGCCTGATCTCTGCAAAGGCCAGACAAGCAGAGAGGGTCCTGAAGCTGCAAGGGGCCGGCCTGGCCATAGATTAAAGTAAAACAGTAAGGGTAATAGAGGAGAAAAAGTTGGCTATGGGGAAAAAGAAAATGTTGCTTGTTCAAGAAGTTACCCAGAAGAGTTGGACCTGAAGGCGAGACAAGTCTCAGAGTCCTGTGGAGATGGTGGCAGTGCAAATGGAGTGCTTCAGGGAGGTAAAAGAGTCCACATACCCAAAAACAGGGTTCCTAACTTTGTGGTGAGGGGTGATACTGATAAATGGTTTGAGGCCCATAAAATTGCCTTGGAGATGCACAGAGCACGAGAGGAGGACTGGAGGGGTGCAGTCTCTGGAAGTACATGTCAGTGATAGGGAGAGATGCCTTACTGGCCCTATGGAAAGCTGACAGGAGGAAATATACCTCCATGAAACAAGCTCTCATTTTCAAGTTTGATCTGACCTCAGAGAAATACCAGTTAAAGTTTAAGGCTAGCCAGAAGCTATCTAACCAGTACTAGGTTGATTTCATGGACTACTTCAGTTAGGCACTAGATGCTGAGTGAAGGGTAGCAAAGTGAGTGATTATGATGGACTGTACAATTTAATCCTGCCAGGATGCTTCTTCTGAAGCAGCATTTGCGCTTTATAAGTATCTCTCGATTCATTACAGAGTTGTGCCAGCACCTTACTGACTCCAAACTTACTGTACCAAGAGAGCTTGGGGAGGAAGCTAACCTCTGGATCAACAGCGGAATGTCAAGAAAGGTACATGGTGGGGCACAAGAAGGTGGACAGGGGCCTCATCAGAAGAAGGTGGGGGAACAGGGAAAACCAAAAGGAGTTCTCAAAGGCCCCCAAAAACTGGAACCCCAGTCCAATCCGGAGCAGAAGATGGCTGGGATTTATGGGAATATGCCTGTAGGCTATTTGAAGCCCAAGAGGTTTGTATGTTTCCAGTACAGGCACAGAAAGAGGGATACCATCTGTCCCAACAGGAAGCTGCCTGGGTGGGCCTACCCCAGGAAATACCAGTGTAGTGATGGGGGAGGAGGTTGCCGCAGTTAGGTTTGGGGGGGGGGATGCGGAGGTTACACTAGTGTGCATAGGTGACAAATACAGTATCTTACCACCAACAGGCAGAAGGTTGTTATGATCTGGACTGAGATGACCGTTTCATGTGTATCCTCATAGACAAGGCCAAAATGCAAGGTAAAACAAACCTTGATTTTACAGGACTACGAGTAACATGATCCTTTGCCTTGACCTGACTGGGCATCTCCTGTATATAAGGTAGCCATACCCAGTGACTGACACTTACTATTAAAAAAATTGATTGATGTACGGAGAGGAGGAGTGCTCTCCCTGTGATTTTCAAATGTCGTATTTGTGGAACCTTGGAAGGAGAGTTTGTTAGTTCTCAATCATTTGTTTCACCTTTGTGAGATGCAGTAGGTTAGAAATATCTGTTTCAGTTTTCTGTTTAAGTACAGAAGGAATGCATTTGTCTCTCTTGGCTGTGAATGCTGTTTAACTGCATTTCAATTTCAAAAGTTAAAAGACTTTGTACAAGCATTTCATTCTTCCGAGATCATAAGACACTCATTTCTATCAAGAAACCTGAGGAAAGTGCAATCAGCTTGTTTGGTAGCGTATACTGTTCTCTGCATTCAGTTAAAAAAGTTAAAATACTTTTTCTTTCAAGAATAACACTTCTGGGACAAAATAAGATTCACTGTGTTTACCAAGAGGCTTGAAGTATGTGGATTTATCATGTTTTTCGGTGAACTCTGTTAATTGCTTTCAGTTTCAAATAGTTGATAAGACATCGCAACAACAGTTAACTCTTTTGCGAAAAATAAGACTTGCTGGGTCTAAAGCTCTAGGAAAGTAGAAGGATGTATTATTTACCTAAAGCAATCTTTGTGAACAATTCATTCTCGTTGGAATATATGATCTCAGATCAAGATATCATTGACTTTACTTAACAAGCACTGAGGAAAGCGCAATCCAGGTGTACTATATCATTATTAATGAAGCATCATGTGTTGAGGAAAAGCACAGTTGTTTGGAGTTTCAAAGACTCAATGAATTCATGCGCTGAAGTAAACGTAGTCATAAGAAGAATTTAAGGCATAACTATTTATACCCTGAGAAAAGCTTACTCAATTGTAAGAAGTTATCACAAGACATAGTCATAGCAAGAAGGTTCAAGCTATGGGTATTTTTTCTTTATGAGAGGAACATTGTGGAAAAAGAGCAATCAAATTAAGGCTTTTCTCTCTCTACCAGGGGCGTAACAAACACCCCCACAGCCCCCGCGGTGCAGGGGCCCCCAGTCTTCAGTACATGAAGGGGGCCCCCTCAGCTCATCTGTTGAGAGCTGTGAAAGGTTTGCTCTAAAGCAGCTGCAGTGTGCAGCCTGCTCTGAGCTCCTCGCGCTGACCCAGGACTGAAGAGAAACAAAGTAACTACTTACATTGTTTCTCTTCAGTCAGAGCGCGCCAGGCCCCTGACAAGGGTGAGGGTGGAGGCCCTCAGAGAGAGCATTCTCCACAGGGCACTGCTCCTCTGAGAAGGGAGGAGGCAGCACAGAGCTGACAGGGGCAGGAGAAGGTTTGCAGCTCCAGGAACAGGACTCTGCTGGGACGCATTGGAAGGTAAGCAAGCATTGTAAATGCAATAGGTCTCGCATTTGGCATTGTAAATGGCAATGTTTTTAACTTATTTGTTACAGAGTGTATGCATGTGGTGTGTTGTGGAATCATGTGGGTTGGATTGAATTAGTTAGTTGTGTAATTGTGTGGCTTGGAATTGTGTGGTGTGGAGTGAATTTGTGTATTGGAATTATGTGGCATGGGTGCTGTGGAATTATGTGGATAGTAATTATGTGGTATTATGTGGTATTAAGTGTCCTGAAATTATTTGGGGTGGGATTGTGTGTCAAGCTATATAAAAAGAACTTTAACTGTCCTCATGATATCTAGCACTTTCTGTTTTTAAAGAGATAGCTTTGGTATTTATCTGTGAATAATCTGCCATAAACACAGCGCAAAGTATTAACCTTTTCAAAACTAGGGTGATGGAATTCCATCGCATGAGCAGCGGGAGGAGCAGGGGAGGCGGGGCTTTAGCAAGACGCAATGCAGATAAGAGGAGGTACTATAACACGCTGTAACAGGAGGAAGCATGAAAGTACTATCATGGCCAACAACATTTTTCTCTTAGTGAAATCGCCTGGGCATCAACCAAGCACCCCGTCGTGGGACTTTGGAAAGTAGTCCACCAAAAGGGGGCCAACATTTCTGACTGGCACAGCAGAGAGCGAGTGGCAAGAGCTCTGACTCTAAGCTTGACCTAAAAAGCAGAGATATGCTGCTACTTTGGGTCTAGGAAACCAGGTTAAAGTTTCAGAGTCAGACTTTTCATCCAGCATGCATGGTGCTTTTGGAAAAATCAGGGCAAGCTGAAAGTCAGTGACATGCTGACAGCTGAACACCTAGTATAGCAGGGCCTAGGGAGGAGGGGGGTGAGAGGGACACGACCTCTGCCCCCCAGAGTACAAAGTGGATGCTGGGTGCCAAACATGAGTTATTGGAGATGCCAAGATGGAACAGTAAAGCTTGACACAGGCAGACAGGATGAGCTTTCAGCTGAGTGCAGACCTAAGGTCCCAACACCCAAAGTGATGCCTGAAGGGGTCTTTTGTAATGGGGTTACTTTATAGCTGCTATGACCATAGCTTCCTACTATCTCTTCAGGGGAAAAGAGATACACCACCCATATGTCATACTTGAAAAACACGTCCTGTTAATGCAGGTAAATGTGAGGAGTAGAGTGGGGAGAAGGCTGAGATAGGCCACAAAGGTCCATTTCCTGCTGGCCTCTGTATATCCACAAGCATGTGTACACACGAGGGATAGTTGCCCCTTTCCCCTTACCGGCTTTGTGTTAAACATGCAGGCTAACAACTGCATGTGTAGTCTTGGGGTGAATGTGACCTATTTGACAGTTCTATGTGTACAAGTCTCAGAGCCCCGTGTGCACATGTACATATGTCTCCTGCATTCATTGCTTTTAGGTACAACTCCCAGGGCTACAGATGAACCTGTGTAAACTAGGGATGACGGCAGCTATTTTTCTACATTCCAGTGTCTGTGTTAATCCTCCTGGGTCCCAGTCACATGCATGTGCACATAGGCGGCTTGAAGGCTTCTTTCTACTCTGTGTAAAACCAGGAGCCTCCTGTTATATTCAATGCATTGATATGTTGACATCAGAGACTCGGTTTAACCCCTTCTATCCTAGTGGTGTCCGGTTGGAGAGGTATGGAAGGAAGCAAAATAGTTTAAAAAAAGGGGGTGTCTCCCAGGCAGTCATAATGGAATAATAAATGGAGTACTGGTTCAGACAGGCATCCCTTTTGGGTCCCTCTGGGTACACGCAGACACCGGAAGGTATTGTCGCCTTGGCTGAAGCACACGGTATCCATGACACTGTGGGGCTACCGCCATGACAGGAGGCCAACGCTCTCTTACCTGAGGTGTCCCACATGTTCAGCTCTATCCGCTGCTACCTAATCTCAAAGCTCGCGGTGTAGTTCTCAAAAACAGCAGGCACGTAGTTCTGAAAGACGGATGTGACAGCAGCTGCGAGTTAGTACCGCCACGTCGAGAGGGCTGACAATTATTAGCTACAGTTGTGTTAAACAGTATCAAAGCTGGTTGAATTAGAGAAATGATAACCGTTTCTTTTTTAAATTGTAGCGCTTACTGTGGAAGGCGTGCAGATTTCAAGCGCTCTAAATTATAAATGTCAATGTAATTCCACTGTAGCGACATTCCATTTATTTAAGTGCATTAATATCCCTTTCATCTGAAATCCGTTTTTGCAAGTGCCATTATAATCCCACTTTAGCGGCACTTAGTTTATTCATGCACCATTATAATCACACTTTACGGCAATCAGTTTATCCAAGTGCTATAATAATCTCACTTTAGCGGTGCTCAGTTTATCGATCTCGGAAGGATGAAGAGCAATAGAGACACAATGGTGGATTGGAGACAGTGTACTACATGTTACACACAATCACCACAGCAGGTTCATTCACCCACTAATTTAGCGCACCAGCCCCAAGTTGGAGCGATGCTTGTTGCGCTGCTCGTAATTGTTATGCAATATACGGACATAACCCTTGGCATCAACTGGTTAGATGGACGGTATCAAACTACGGCGCCAGAGGTTAAATTAATGGTAGATAGGTATCTGGGCGCCCGCAAACTGCATGTTCATGTAATGTGTGTTTATTATGCAGGAACTTCCTGCCTTCCTCAATGTGAGGTTTACTTGCAGTAGGAACAGCCATTCCAATATCCGCTTCTGCAGCGCACAAGGCTGCAGCAACCCACCCTGCCCGGCCACATCAAACCCCCAAATGGGCGTCCATTAAAGGAGTATAAAGTCCTTTCAGACCAGGGAATCCATGTTCTGCAAATCATCCTGCTGCTTTTCAGCTTTAATTAAGGTTGAGCAGCTCAGACTCTAGTGTTTGCGCCACCCTCCAATGTAAGGCAGTGAAGAAAGCACAGATGCAAGTAGCCCGCATAAGGTGTAGTTTGTAAAATACACCTACCCGGTCGCTTCACTGAAATACTACTCCTGTTGTGTGCATGGCCAACAACGAGGAACACAGGAGGTGGAGCCATTGCGCGCTGTGCCAATTATCTGCCGTAAAAATAACCTTTTCAAAACAAGCCCTAAACGAGTGCTGGTGTTCCGCCCACAGAAATGCATACTCCGGGAGAGGAGAGCTGCCGGAACAAAGCATGCGTCTCGCCGCAGCAGCTGCTACCGTGCGCGCCGCTGCTCGCTCCCGCGGCAATACTACGTGGGAGTGAACTTTTGAAGAAAGGTGGGACATGCACCCACCGGTAACCATTTGCAGGCTACGAATTTTTAAGGACATTTGCAAAAGCCTATCCAAAGCATAGGAGGAGTCAGACCTCCACAAAGTACCTACAACAGATCGCTTAACAGCGCAAGCGCTGTATAGGCTCGACCTAAAAATCAGGGGCAGAGCTATCAGTGGTGCAGCCGCCGCAGTGGTGCCCAGCTAGCTTGCCTGTGGAGACTGCATTTATTTTACTCGTTGGCTGCTCAGATCAGTGTTTTTCCTCTTATCTGCCCTGCACCAACCTCTCTGTTTCCACTCACTGGAGAGAAAGAAACTGGAAGGGCAGGTAGAAAAATAAAAAAACGGCCGCAGATAGGCATCAGAGATGAGCAGTGGTTTAATTTGTAGATTATTTCTGAGAGGCTGTATCGCGATGGTGCTCTGTCTGCTTGTCAGGAGTTGTGATGCTTTATAAGTGAGTGGCGCAGCATCAGCCATCCAATGACAGAGCAGTTCATAATCAAGACACTTAAGAGGAGGTGCTGAGAAGGCAGGGTAAGCACTTTCGGCACATGCAATGCTTTCAGTTCGTCACTCACCACCAGGGCTGGCTTTAGCTCTGGTGGTGCCCGGTGCTACAGTCTTTTTTGGCACCCCTCCTACAATGACCTCCTCCTCCGATTCCCTCACCACCATCTGGCAAAAGTGCCCCTCATCTCTCCATAGCCCCTCTCTCTCATACATTTCATTTGTTTTAAAGCACTATTAAAGGCTGGCTTTTCTAATCCACTCACCTAGCCTAATAAAATACAGATCTGTTCTTTTCAGCAGGCATATTAACCCTCTGTGCTACTTTATGGCAAGTTAAAACTGCCACTAGACACAACTCTGATCTATTTCTCTAGCAGGAACATTTCTTACAAGAATTATCTTGACATTTTTATTGCTGCCCGAAAGCTGGATGCACAAGGATCTCTGCAGCAGGCGTTTTTAAATCGTAAGAAGCTGCTAAGCACAGCGCCCCTCCTGAGTACAGTGCCCTCCTCCAGGTCAGCGCCTAGTGCGGCCGCACCACTCACACTGCCCTAAAGCCGGCCCTGCTCACCACTACCAAGCTCAATTGCTATATGCAAATTTTCCCCTAAAAGCTAGAAGAACGTATAAAAATGAACCAGTAGTGGAAAGTTGAAATAAACACATCTAAGGAAGACAAAGTGATTTTCCAGGGTGAACGAAGGTGAGTGCTTCTGTACTTGTTCTAGTAACTTAGACGCTTACTTGGCATTAAAGAACAAGTTACTTACCTTCGGTAACGATATATCTGTAAGAAACATTAGTTAGTGATAGATTCCTTACCTTAGAATTACCCCCAGGCGTCAGACTGGATCCGGAAAGTTTTCGTCAGCAGTACCCCAGCGCGTCGGAAGGTGGCGTCGTGCAGCTCCGTGTCCGTCGTTGGCATCGTGGTCGCCGAGATGACGTTGCGGCAGCTACTTAGACGCTGCCCTCGCGCGCTGACGTAGGTTCTGTACACGACTTTCCGCGCCAGGAACGCAGAGCCATGCAAGATACTGACCACTGGTGCATTGAAACTAGGGCCCTGAAAGGGATGACCTTAACCCTAGAAATCAGTTCGCAGAACGGGGAGGATGGGTGGGGCGGTAAGGAATCTATCACTAACTAATGTTTCTTACAGATATATTGTTACCGAAGGTAAGTAACTTGTTCATCTGAAAGAAACACGTTAGTAATAGATTCCTTACCTTAGAATAGATACCCCAGCAATACCAACCCCGGTGGTGGGTCTGCGAACCAAGATCACACCAAGAAGTCCCGGAGAACAGAAAGAAGTCGTCTCTCCGGAATTGGCTGTCCAGGCAGTAGTGCTTAGTAAAAGTGTGCAACGAGGCCCACGTAGCTGCCTGACAGATGTCTTGTAAGGGGATACCACGTCCCAGTGCCGTAGTGGCAGCCGTCGCCCTGGTGGAATGGGCGCGCAGCCCCACCGGAGGCTCCTTTTTCGCCAGAGAATAACAGGCTTTAATACACAAGACGACCCATCTGGAGATAGTCCGCTTGTGTACGGCCCAACCTTTCTTGGCGCCAACGTAGCCAACAAAGAGCTGGTCATCCACCCGGAACTGTTGTGTGCGACTGAGATAAAAAGAAAGCGCATGTTTTGGGTCCAGACGGTGGAGCCTCTCTTCCTCTCTGGAAGGATGCAGAGGTGGAAAGAAGGTGGGCAAAGTGATGGTCTGCCCGATGTGAAAGGCAGTAACAACCTTTGGCAGAAAGGATGGACGTGTCCTGAGCACAACCTTTGTCCGAATGGACAGACAGAAAAGGAGGTTTGCAAGAAAGAGCCTGGAGCTCACTCACTCTCCTAGCAGAGGTTATGGCAACCAGGAAAGCAGTCTTCAGAGTCAACAGACGAAGAGGACAGTTGTGAAGAGGCTCAAAG
Organism: Calotriton arnoldi; assembly: GCA_963921515.1. Classification (NCBI taxonomy): domain Eukaryota; kingdom Metazoa; phylum Chordata; class Amphibia; order Caudata; family Salamandridae; genus Calotriton; species Calotriton arnoldi. The sequence goes on along the minus strand of CAWUFW010004956.1, from coordinate 986,810 downwards.
GGAGCCCACATTAAGTATGTGAGAACCAGGTTCAAGTCCCACTGTGGCATTACGAAGGGGATAGGAGGAAAAAGATGAGTAATGCCCTTGAGGAATCTGTTAACAACAGGGGACTTGAAAAGAGAGGGCTGATCAGGGAGCCTGAGAAAGGCCGAAATAGCAGAAAGGTAGCCCTTGATAGTGCCCAGAGCAGAGCCCTGCTGGGCCAAAGAAAGAAGGAACAATAGGACTTCATAAAGAGGGGCAGAAAGGGGATCCACAGCCTTTGCTGTGCACCATGCCACAAACTTGTTCCACCTGCAGGCGTATACCAACTTAGTGGAGGGACGCCTGGCTGCCAGAATGACATCACAGACTTCAGGAGGCAAGTCGAAAGGAATCAACTGCCGCCGCTCAATCTCCACGCAAAGAGGTGGAGACTGGACAGGTTCAGGTGGAGGACCGTCCCCTGCTGCTGCGACAGAAGATCCTCCTGAAGAGGCAGTCGGATCTGGGGATCGAAAGTCATACTGAGTAGCTCGGGATACCAAACTCTTTGAGCCCAGTCCGGAGCCATAAGAATGACTTGGGCCCGGTCGCGCCTGATCTTCTTCAGCACTCTGGGCAGAAGTGGTATAGGCAGAAAGGCGTACAACAGACCGCAACTCCACTCGCGACGAAAAGCGTCGCCTAGCGAATGCCGCCTTGGAAATTCCAACTCGCAGAACTGCTGACATTGCGTGTTCTCTTCGGTGGCGAATAGATCTAACCAAGGCTCTCCCCACTGTTGAAAGAGACCTGGCGTCACGTCCGAGTGAAGACGCCATTCGTGATCCATCATGCACCTGCGGCTGAGTTCATCCGCCCTGGCGTTCAGTGAACCTGCCAGGTGTTGAACCACCAGGGAATTGCCCTGATGTCCCAGCCATGTCCAGAGGCGCAGAGCCTCCTGACATAGGGTCCATGACCCCTCCCCGCCCTGTTTGTTGCAGTACCACATGGCGGTGGTGTTGTCTGTGAACACCTGCACTACCCTCCCCTTGACAGAGGGAAGGAATGGCTTAAGTGAAAGTCGGATCGCCCGAAGCTCCAGAAGGTTGATATGGAGCCTGGACTCCGCCGGAGACCAGAGGCCTCTGATCTCCGCCTCTCCCATGTGGCCGCCCCATCCCAGGAGGGACCCATCGGTCACCACTGTGTGCTCCGGTTGGGGAAGGGAGAGGGATCTGCCATCGACCCAATGCCGGTTCGTGAGCCACCACTGCAGCTGTTGTGCAGTGCCCTCTGAGATCTGGACATAATCGGACAGGTTCCCCTGATGCTGCGCCCACTGGAACTTCAGGTCCCACTGCAGAGCCCGCATATGCCATCTGGCATGAGTGACCAGCAGGATGCAGGAGGCCATGAGGCCCAGCAGCCTCAGGGTCATCCTGACCGAAACCCAGGATAGAGGCTGAAAGATCGGAATCAGAGCCTGAATATCCTGGACTCGACGTTCGGGAGGATAGACCCGAAAGTGCGTCGTATCCAAAACCACTCCGATGAAAAGGAGCTTCTGAGAGGGAATCAGGTGCGACTTCGGCACATTGATGGAGAACCCCAACAAATGCAGGAGGTTGGCCGTAGTCTGGAGGTGGGAGACGACTGTCCGGGGCGAGCCCGCCTTCAACAGCCAGTCGTCGAGATAGGGGAAGACTGGAACCCCTGATCTGCGCAGATGAGCTGCGACCACCGCCACCACTTTCGTGAACACCCGAGGGGCGCTGGTAAGACCAAAGGGGAGCACGGTAAACTGAAAGTGCTCGTGGCCTACCGTAAACCGCAGGTAACGCCGGTGGGCCGGCAGGACGGGGATGTGGAAATATGCGTCCTGCAGGTCCAACGCTACCATCCAGTCTCCAGGGTCGAGGGCAGACAAGACCTGAGCCAGAGTTAACATCTTGAACTTCTCCTTCCGGAGAAAGCGATTGACGTCCCTGAGGTCAAAGATAGGACACAGGCCCTTGTCCTTCTTGGGCACCAGAAAGTAGTGGGAATAACAACCACGTCCTACTTCTGGCGCAGAAACGCGCTCGATGGCTCCCTTGGCCAAGAGGGTCGCGACTTCCTGTTGAAGAAGTGCGAAGTGATCCCCCGACATGCGGTGGTACTGGGGTGGCATGGCTGGAGGGGTAGTCTCGAAGGGGAGGGAGTAGCCCCTTCGGACTATCTGTAAAACCCACCTGTCCGAAGTGATGGTGCGCCAGTGGGGGAGGTGATGGTGAATCCTGCCACCCACTGGGGTTTGATGGGCCTGAAAGACCGGACTAGGAAGGTTTGGAGGCAGTGGTGGCCGGGGTGGAGGCGGACTGACCCGCCCGCTGGCCCCCGGACCCACCGCGGCGGGTCCCACGTCCGCGCTGAGAGTGCTGCTGCGCGGGCCTGTGGCTCTGGAACAAACGTGTTGGGGCGCCCCTTCCGTGGCCACGAAAGGAGCGAAAAGCAGAAGGCAGAGGAGGGCGCGTGGCGGATAGGCCCAGGAACTTGGCCGAAGCCCGCGAGTCCTTAAAGCGCTCCAACGCCCTATCTGCTTTATTGCCGAAAAGGCGAATGCCATCAAAGGGCATGTCCATCAGAGTGTTCTGGACATCCCCGGAAAAACCAGTTGTCCTCAGCCAGGCGTGGCGACGGAGCGCCACCGTCGTGGAAATCGCCCTGCCCAGCGAGTCGGCGGTGTCAATGCCACATCGAATCGTGAACTTTGCTGCATCCCTCCCTTCAGCAATAGCTTGAGAGCACTGTCCGGGCCTCCTCTGGACACTGAGGCAGCGCTTGCGCCACCGTATCCCACACAGAGTGGGAATAACGGCCAAAGAGGCATGCGGTGTTCACGGACCGCAGCCCTAAACTGGCGGAAGAAAAAATCTTCTTACCAAACTGCTCCAGTTTCTTGGATTCCCTGTCCGGTAGTGCGGTAGGGAATGCGCTCTGGGACGCAGAGGCTTGGACAACCAAGCTCTCAGGGGTGGGGTGTTGGGAAAGGAAAAGGGGGTCGCCCGGGGCCGGACGATGGCGTCGGACCACGTTCCTATCCACAGGAGCCCCTGTGGTGGGCCTGGACCAGGTGCCCAAAAGAACGTCAGAAAGTGCATCATTAAAAGGCAGCAGTGGCTCCGCAGAGGTAGCCGCCGGCTGAAGCACTTCTGTCAGGAGGTTAGTCCTGATGGCCACTGTAGGGAGCTCGAGGTGGAGGGCCTCGGCTGCCCTACGCAACACCACTGCGTAACTTGCACCCTCCTCCGTAGCTACGGTAGGAGGAGTGAGCATGCCAAGGTCAGGAGAGGTGTCAAGACCACTGGCGTCCCCCAGCTCCTCTTCCCAGTCCGGGTCAAACTCACATTGTGCTGTGAGAGGGTCCTCAGACCCCTCCCAGTCCTCTAATTCCTCCGAAGGCTGATGAACAGGCCGAAAATAAGGAGGATGGTCATAGGGATAGAAAGGTACCATCGGTGTCGAGCAACGCCGTTCCGGTGCCGTGTCCACATCAGGGCTGAAACCGGGGACGACGTCGTCCGGTGGGACAGGCGACGTCGGAGGTGGTGCCGGAGGAGTCGACGTCGGTGGAGGTGTCACAAGGTCAACCGGCGTCGACCGGGATCCAGGCCTGGACCCATGGGGGTCCTGCGGCGCCAGGGCCGGAGCCGCCGGCGATGCCGGAGCCGCCGACAATAAAGGGCGAGGACCCCCAGTCGGGGCCCGAAGGCGCTCCGGCGGGGCCCGACAGCCCAAAGAGGCCGGCCATGGCTGACAGAAATTCCTGCAGCTGGGCCGGAGTCGCCGACGGACCCGGGAAGGGCGGGTAGGCCGACGGCGACTGCGTAGGCTCCGCCAGAGCCGCGGGGGAGGCACCACCCGCACCCTCAGCCGCGACGGGTGAGGGGAAGTAGGAGAGCGATGGCGCTTCTTCGACTTCTTGGGACGCTTCGTCTTACCTGACCCCGAGTGCGAAGACTTCGATCCCGACGAACAATGGTGATGGCTCCGCGACCGGTCCCTCGACCTCCCCCGGGACCGCGACCTTGAGCGGAGCCGACTGCCGAACTTCAAGCAACTTTCGGGACTGCTCCCGCAAAGTCTTCGGCGCCATGGCCCGGCAGTCGGGGCACGACTTGCGGTCGTGGTCACGCCCCAGGCAGTAAAGACACACACGGTGCGGGTCCGTCACCGACATCATGCGATGACAGTCCCCGCAGGACTTGAAACCGGGAATCCCTACTGCACCAGGAGTCGATCGACTCGAAAAATAGAGACAAAAAGACCTCGAAAAACTCAGTCAAAAAGTGACTGGGGGTACCGCTCTCTCCGGAGGGCAGCGCCTAAGTAGCTGCCGCAACGTCATCTCGGCGACCACGATGCCAACGACGGACGCGGAGCCGCACGACGCCACCTTCCGACGCGCAGGGGTACTGCTGACGAAAACTTTCCGGATCCAGTCTGACGCCTGGGGGTAATTCTAAGGTAAGGAATCTATCACTAACGTGTTTCTTTCAGATCTAATGTTTGTTGTCTGTACATACAGTCCCTCCTGGGGTGAAAAGTCTTTCCCATTTTGGGGGGGATGCCAGAGCTCATTAACAGAATGTTATAAATGTGCTTAGATTCACAGCAGTCCATTTGGGTGCAGCACTTGTGCTGGAGAAAGGTTCCTGGACCTGAGCTCCATGGTAGACACTGCAGAGGACCCAAGAACACAAAGCACCATCCAGTGCATATTTGAACGTAGGGGCAAAAATGCTGCAATTTGTATTTTTCATATGGCATTACGTTGTTAAAACCTATATGCAGTGTTATATTAAAATGCTGCCTATCCATGAGGTGATGTAGCCCTTGCAGTTATTTAACATAATACTCCGGTATGGGATTCTAACCTTATTTTATAGTTTCATTCTCAAGTGCAAAGTGAGACGTCTACACATGAAGAAGTCTGAACTCTCAGAGAGAAATATAAGGGACAGAGTGGAAGATGAAATTAGTGAGAGCGCGTCTGTCAGAGCAAGAAAATGAGATAAGGGAAATATGTGATTGAGAAGTGTAACAATATGAGGGGAAACAAATGTGAGAAGCCAGAGAAAAAATTCGGCGACAGAAGCAGAGCATAAGGGGGTGAAGAACTAGAGAGGGAGGAAAAACTGAATGTAAAACAGAGGAGGAGCAAGATAATGAGAAGGAGATAAATGGAAAGAAGGACAGTAAATGAGGCAGAGAGAGAGAGAGACGAAGGGTGAGAGAACGAAGAAGAGAAGAAGACTTTGAGAGAGGGGGAAAGTGAGAGAGAAGATACAGTGAGATCAAAAGAGAAGACATGTTTTGTGATCTGTTGTTCATGAATTTGAATCTCAACTAGGCCAAGTCATAGTTTCATCTTTTTGTGGTTGGTACATTTGTACAGTAATGCCTTTGAGACTGTAGAAATGCAGAACAAAGAAACACTTTATTATAAGAGGTGCTAGAGGTGAAGAGGGTTATCAGAGAGTTCCGCAAACCAAAGTGAAATAAGTTTACAGTGTTTGAGAGTAACACCGAAAATATAAGACCACAACTCTGAGAAACCTTAATAAACAGAGAGGAAAAAAGTAATGTTTAAAGAGCACAATGTGTGCATGTGAGAAAGAAAACAGGATTAGAGCTATGGAAAATTTGCACTTAGGAAACAAACACTCTGGCGTATGAAAGAATACAAGATCAAAAGGTGAAAGAAAGCCCCAAAGAGAAAGTATAAAAGGAGCCTGAGAAACCCAGAGATCCACATAAAGAATGAAAGAGACCCACAAGAGCAAACAAGGCACCGTTAAGAATGAGGGAGAAAGGCAGCTAAGCCACGAGAGAGAGAGCATATGAATTTTGAGTTTTGTAAGGATCACTGAAAAACAATACGTTCTACTTCTGTTGAACATCATCAAAATATGTTGTGCAGAGAAAATTAAAGAAGCCAGAGATGGCAGATTGTGTTGTGTGGACCGATGTCAGGGGATAGATAAAGAGAGGATGCGTAAAGAGAGAAAGGTAATGTTAGACAACCTAGGAGAGAGTGAAAGAAATCCCTTCAAATAGATCGAGAGATGGGGAGAAGATGGATGAAGTAGGGCCTCAGGGAGCAATAGTACGGGCCCCAGGGAGGCAGAAAGGGTAAAAAACAAGCCCAGAGAGAGGTGATAAAAAATGTTGAAAACGAGAAAGAAAGAGCTCCATAAATGTAGGGTAAAAAGATCACAAATAGGAAAATGGGTGGAAGCAACTGGGAACCCACAAAGAGAGTGAAAAATAAAATAAAAAGCCATTGAAAGACAAAGGGAAAGGGGAGAAGGCTTCTGAAAAGTATTGAGACTTTGCAAAAGAGAGAGAAATAATGCAGAAAGAGAAATCCCCTGAAACATTGGGTAAAAGAGTCAGAGAGGATGAAAATTAGATAAAGGAAACACCGAAGGGAGAGGAGAACAGTATTCCCTTTACATGAGTTGGTATTCAGTGTTCAGTGCATGTGTGATGTACTGGATTGCAAGCACAGAGTTTGAAGTTCTCTAGTTAAGTGTAAATAGCTCACACTGGTCTGATCAGCCACTGCCGTATCCCCCGACAGTGCTACCTTCTCAGACTGCTCAGCGGGATCGAGGTTCATTCATTAACCTCTTCCATGCTCACAACGGCTCCCGGCCGTCATGAGTCACAGTGGGCGTGTGCTCATGACGGCCGGGAGCCGTCGCGACCACGCCCGCGATTGGAATGTCTAGCACTGCGGCAGAATAACCGCCGCAGTGAAGAGGTTAAGGCTCATGGACCACTTCTGCATATTCCATAATTAAAATCCAACTCTGTGTCAGGGATTAAACTTCCCAAGCTGATAACTCTTGATACATTGATTATTTGACATTTAAGGCTCACATTTACCAACACACTAATCAACCTGAATGTACTTTTCCTCAATCTTGGTGCAGTTAAAATATCTTTGTTTATAAAATATCTAAGTATTTGGTGGCATATCCTATTCTGCTTGATATAATTAGGTCTTGGCTTTTTCCCTCAAACGTTTTAATTTGCTTTATTCTCCTTGTAAATAGTGCTTCTTATTGACGTACACCACTTTGAATTTTACTTGTGTTGATGGAGTATTATATTAATAATGTTAAAATGTAAATATTTTGCCGACCCATTGATCTTTTATGGTTCAGATCTTTTTATTGATTTATCCAGGAACAAATACTCTTACCTAAATCCAAATGCCGACGAGGTAGAACAGTGTTAGAAGGAGATAGAAGGTGAGGAAGGGAGGATACCAGGGAAGGGAGGGATAAAATATCAGGGGTTGTCACCCCGGGAGCATAGCCTCTCTCGCCAGAATTAGCTCTTTTGCAACGTATTCAGTGTCAGCAGGCTGGGTATTTTAGTGCGTCATACCCACTGCGGTCAGTCTTTGTCTTGCTGATCAGGCGTGCCCCCTAGTCCTGTTAGTTGGCGTACTCATAAGTAAAGAGGACTAGTAAGTTCCCAAAAGTCCTGTGCAACAGATTGGATGCATGGGCCCCTCATTTTGTCAAAGTGTAACAACTTGTTCTGCAGGGAAGCAGTAAGCTTTTCCATCCCTGTGAGATCCGACAGTTCATGCAGCCAGTCAGAGTGAGACAACAATGTATCTGTGCCCCATTTGGTTTTGATGACATGTTTAGCCCCACACAAAGCAAAAATCCATTATCATTGCCTTCCCTTTGTTAGAGTGTAGAGGGTGTGTTGGGGCATTGGGGAGGCTCAGTAGGACGTAGCTAGAAAGACAGGGTATATCTGTTGCAAACATTTCATTGATATCTTTCAGACGGCCTACCAGTAGCGTTTGCGTTTGGGACAGAACCAGAGGAGATGAGTCAGTGTGTCTGGGTGGCCGAAGTTGCATTAACAGCCATTAGGACTGTTGAGCTTCCATTTCACCTTTTGGCTGGGGTGTAGTACCAATAGTGTGTCACCTTAAGCATTGCTTCTTTTCCTGAGGCACAGAATGAGGAGGTGTACTCTTTGTGGAGGATGTCAGTCCATTTCTTTAGGATGAAGTGAAAGTCCAGCTCAGCTTCCGAGCTGCGGGGCTAGAATAGTTGCACAATTCCCATGTTTTAAATCATGTACCCAGACCCACCTTATCCAGTATTTTTCACAGAAAAAGGCCAGTGCACTCGATCAAATGCATTGTCTCTGTCAATTGACAAGAGAAGTGCTGAGACTCACTCTACAGTGAACGTGTGTCTGTCTGTCAGTCTCTCAGACACCCTGGAAGAGAAAGCTGCACAGTGTGAAAGGTTATGTTTGTGATTGGTTGTCTTTGTCTTTATCGATTTAGAGAAATTTGGGTAAGACACCTTGGATTGTTTCTGCAGGACAGTAGGTTGGAGAAAGAGGTCGGTCTTAGTTTTGGACTGATGATCAATAAGTCAGGAGTTGGGGAAACTAGTGAGTCTTGAGTAGCGGCATCACATGTTGGTAGGTTGGGTGTTGGCAGGAGATCCTTGAGTTATTCTCTGACCAGTAGCAGGTTGGATGGGTTGTGATGCTCTACAGGAAGTCTGTTACAAGGGCTGTTGTCAAACATTAAATGGATCAGCCCTCTGCAGAGTATTTTAAAGTGAGTTATTGGGAAGGCGGTGTGGGGTTGGAACACAGCTTATTTTTTGGGGTGATTTTGTCCTTGATCGATAGTGGTACTTATCAGTAAATGGCTTTGTGAGGTAGTGGCGTGGAAGGTGAAAAAGCAGCAAGAGCGAGTTGTTAGCTTTCAGGAAATACAACAATGGACTGTTTAAATACATCTGTCCAAGAATGGTAACAGACAGTTTCATGTGTTAAAAACCTTAGCTCTGCCTGGTCTTTACAATTTATTATCAGAGTGTGAACACCAATGAATTAGCAAAATTTAAAGGCAGCAGGGAGAGATTCCAAGACCAGGTTTACTAATGTCACGGCTGATGGAAAATGTTGATAAACATACTCTGACCACAAGAAAAGTGTACATCCCATTTAAGCCAATGTGCTGACCTAATTGATGCACCTAATGCGTTTTACTCTTTTTTACCTTTTCCTATGTTGGAATATGCCTAGGGGTTTTTGGGAGTTGTGTCCACGTGGATGTCTCTGTATATGAGGTATTGACCTGCTGGGGGCTTTTTTTTGTTTGCATAAGAGTCCATAACAACATTGCTATGTCACTACAGAATACAACGAGAATGCTGTATGAGTGATAAGGGAAGTGAAGGGGTTTGAACAAGGCTATTATACATGTCCCAAAACAAAAAGTGCTTGTGGTGGGTCAGAGGTAAGGATGTGTCCCCCACTCCAGCAAAATTTTCTCCTCCATCAGTGGCCTTTTTGTATGTGTGTGAGTGTGTGTTTGTGTGTGTGTATGTAGATGGAGAAAGCGAGAGAGAGAGAGATTCAAACAATGTAATCAAACAACACTGATTTGCTACAAAAGGTAGTTGGACAATTAAATGTGTGTGGCAAGGTGCAGTGTCTGTTTTTTCTGTGTCGTCACCCATTACATTGAGCAGCTGTGGTGGTGGGCACTACGGGAGACAGGACAAATAGCACTGGGGAACAGGCACCATCTGGCCTCTCTAGAGACACCAGTGAAGACTCTGGAGTAAACAAATACAACCTTTGAGGCTAGGGGTTCTGGGAGAGTATGAGGAAGAAGAAGGGCAATAAGGTCTGTACAGGATTGATGAAGAGTATAGTGATAGATAAGGATGCACTGGAAGCGCTAATCAAGGGACCCAGCGAGAATGTATGAAGGAAAGAAATCACAAGGTGCTATAGGGACAAGGTCAGCTGGAGTATAAAAGAGGAAAAGAGAAAAGAGAGGTAGGAATGGAGAGGGTGAGAAAATGGACGAAGGGAATACAAAGCAGATAGCATAAAAAGAGCAGAGAAAGGGAGAGAAATACTGCACAGGAGATAGGATAAGCATAGTGGAATGATTTTGACGGGATGGGGAGAAAAAGTTGGAGATAAAAGTGATGGAGAATAGAAAGAAACAGGCTGGGATGAGAATGAAGAAAAGATAGGATGCTCAGAAATAATGGAAAGGAAGAGATAGAAAGCAAGAGGGAGGAAGGAGGTGTGAAAGAGAAGGAGCAGTGGATGCACTTTTGGCAAAACCGAATGAAGAGTGGGCCCGATGTTGCATATCCAGACAGGAGTATGCATCAGGAAACCCACCTAAAATAGGACAAACTTCCCCTGTGTACTGATGGCAGGGACCCTGTAGTGGATAGACCACTGCCTATGATAGGCTGCAGGCAGACTAAGCCCAACTGTTAACTCCACCATTCAGGGTTACTTATAACGGGCGTATTGGTACCAGTGGAGTAGCAATAGCCCCCGCAGCCCCTGCAGTATGGCGGGTCAGTGGCCTGAGAGATCTTGACTGGCGCGGAGAATGGGGGGGGCCCCTCCATGTACTTTGCAGGGGGGCCCCCTCAAGTTTCGTTACGCCACTGCTCTCTACGTATCCTGAAGATATATATATAAGGATCTTATTTCTGGAAAGACTATTTCCCTCTGGAAGGAAAGACTTTCAACACATTTATTAAAGGTACCAGTGGTATTACAAGTACATACATTGTAGATGATTATTGAATTTGAGATATACACATATTGTGCTAATTCTTCTTACATTTGTCATTTCAGACCTCATTCGCAGCAGGCCCTTTCCCTCCTCCTCATCCTCCTCACCTGGCATCTCAAGAATCCTGTCTTAGTTTCATATAGAAACCCAGTGGTGCCTGGACGGTGGGTCCCTTCTTAGCATTGTGCCGTTCTTAAGAAGCACTGGATTCTTTCCTGCCAGACCTATCAGAATAGTAAGCCTAGATAATTTTCTTCTACTGGGTGGAACAAACTTTAGAATAACATTCTTAGATGATGTAATGTTGGCCACATTACAACAAGAAATGGTAGCCACTCAAGATGAAATAACAACTTTAGTAAACAAAGCATCACCTCATCCTGTTCAAGATCGAACCCGTTCCCCCCCCTATTAAAAATTACAAACCCATGAAAGGGACCAGAAATCTTAATCAAATCCCTCCTGGCGAACTCGAGTCTAAGCTACAAGCTCAACTTCTTCTCACCCCTCTCTCCCAAGACGCCAATGAGCTCACCGAGCTTTTCAACAAGACCGCCAATGAGGTCGTAGACCTCCTAGCCCCTCCCAAACTAAAAAAACAAAGAACCATTCCATCCAAAACTTGGTTTAACTCTGACCTCAACGACGAAAGACGTTCACTTAGACTGACTGAAAGAACATGGAGGTAACATCCCTCCCCCGCGCACCTTGCCTGTCTCCGGGCCGCTAGATCTACCTATATAAAACACATCTTCAAGGAAAAGGCTTCCTTCTTCCGAACACAACTAGACCGTGCCAAAAATAGACCCAGAGAACTATTTAACATTGTTCGCAACCAAACAACCACAGCCCCCCTTAAACTCACTGCCTCAAATAATAGATGTGAGGAAATTGCCAACTTCTTCTCGGATAAAATCGCCAAAATTGATCAGGCCTTCCATCTAACTCAGATCCCACCCAATTCCCCTTTTGTCGCTGACATTACATTAAACGACCCTCCCGTCCTGACCCTGCCTCCTGCCTCCTTACTCTTCCACTCTCCCTCTCACTACTACCCCTCCAGAACCCAGCCTTCCCCTCCTGCAACTGAAAAACAATGCATCCTGGGCTAACTTCCACCCTGTGACTGAGCTCGAAGTCTTTAACATCATCGCCAAACTTAAGCCGTCCTCACACACCAAAGACCCTATCCCCTCTAGTCTTATCCAAAATCTTAACCACATTATTGCCCCTTTTTGGACCACCATCATCAACACCTCCTTCTCCACAGGATGAGCCCCGCACTCACTTCAACTCGGTCAAATCACGACTATCCCTAAAAATACAACCTCAGACCCTAATTACCTGAACAATTAATCTCCGACCTATCTCGAACCTCCCACTTCTTTCCAAAGCCCTTGAAAAATGTGCTTTGCTTCAATTGGATAAACACATTAACAACTTCAACCTTCTAGACTCCCTGCAATCCGGCTTCAGAAAAGGCTGCAGCACTGAAACCGCCATGCTAAACATAGTCGATGACATCCACTCTTCCCTTGACAACGGTGAATCCTGCCTACTCATTCTCCTTGACCTCTCGGCTGCCTTTGATACAGTCAACCACAATTCCCTACTCAACTCGCTCAAGACCCGCTTTGGCCTTAACGGTCAGGTCCTTAAATGGTTCACCTCATTTCTACAACAAATACAACAAATCAAAATGAACGACTGTCTATCTAACCCCTCTCCGGTTTCACTAGGTGTCCCTCAAGGCTCTATTCTCTCCCCCTCTCTTTAACCTCTTCATGGAACCCCTTACCCTCATTCTGAAACAAGCTGGAATTAATTATCACCTCTATGCTGATGACACCCAACTTTACTATAAGATTAAATCCCACTCTGATATTATTCATCTTAACCATACCTTGAAAAAGATCCAATACTGGTTCCACTCCAACCATCTCAAACTCAACCCTAAGAAAACTGAAATCACCCTCTTCACCCCTAAAAACAACGGACTCCCCATCCAAACCTGGATCTCCGACCTTAATGCACTCAACTGCTCACTCACTTTGTCCAATTCAGCGAAATCACTTGGTATTACCATTGGCAAAAATCTTACCCTTAACGAACACATAAAAAACTCCGCTAAGGGGGCTCTATTCACTCTCCGTCATTTGAAGAAAATCAAACCCTTCATTCCACCTGAAGACTTAAAATGGGTTGTCCAATCCCTGGTTCTCTCTAAAATCGACTATGGTAACGCTATCCTCACAGGAACCCCCAAAGTCCACCTAGCCCCACTCAGATCTGTGCTCCACCAAGCCGCCAGGCTTATCACTGACTACAAACGTTTTGACCACATCTCCCCAGCCCTGAAGGCTCTCAACTGGCTCCCCGTTGAAGGTAGATCCTCCTACAAGACAGCATGCATCACGCATAAAGCCCTACACCAGATTACCCCGCTGTGCCTTACAAATAAACTCAAAAAAGAAGGCAGCTGCAGACCGATGAGGAGCACTAACACTTTCCTCCTCGTCCCCCCCTTATTCAAAAAGAAATCCACTTAATCTCGCTCCTTCTCTGGAAACGCGCCGTTCATCTGGAATGCCCTAACCAAGGAATTGCGTTGCAACCCCTCCTACATCGGCTTTAAAAAAGAACTTAAACTGCATCTCCTCAGCAAATACTGGGGTCCTTAACCTGGTATCTGACCCCACTCTCTGCCTCCACGTCCTTATCCTCTCTACTCCACTACTTTCTCTCACTTCTCCCCTCCCCTCTATCTCTCCTTGTACACTCCCCCCTTCTTTCCCGTCTCCTCCCTCCCACTTCGCCTTACCTCCTTCCTCCAAAACATCCCTTCCGGTTGCCCATCCCACACCTCTCGCCCCCATCTTGGTTTCCCCCCGCCTATCCTTATCTAATTATTGCCTCACCCACAGCTCTGCCCAGAATCTCTTTCCTCCCTCTGCCAATTCTTTATGTAAACCCATCTGTTTTTTTTGTTTAATATTTTATTGAGTTTTTAAAACAAACAGACATGAGACTCAATATAACACAGTGGTAATAGCAATGACACACGTTAATCTAGCAAGTTTCAGCAGACTACCAGTAGGACAGCAGACAGGACATTTCCAGCTATACCATGTCTACAATCCGCACCCCCTCACCTTTACACAGAACATCCCTCCAACTAAAGCCACGGTGAAACATAAGCCTTTAGAAGATGGCTAAAATGTACCTATCCCAGCATGTCGGCTGAGGGCTGTCACGTAAAGTCCATGTATGTGGAGTAGATCAGGTCGAGTCCAGCGTAGCGTCAATAGCTGCCCCAACGCCCTCCGCCTTGATTGCGAGGTAAGTATTGTATAATGTTCAAAAGTTTTTAGGTCTGCTCCGTGGCGGCAGGAGTTCACTAAAATGCTCCGTTTGTGTGCTGCATTATACCATATCCCGTGACCACTGGGCTATCGTGGGAACCGGACCACGTGACCAACATATCGCCACCCTGCGTCTGGCTAATAACAGTCCCATGTCCACCAGCCGGCGAACCCCCTTAGGTATCTGTTTGGAGTAGCCCAGCAGGGCAAAAGCAGGTTCCGGTGTGAGTGTTAGTACAGTTACCCGTCCTAGTTCCCTAAATACCGAATCCCAAAAGCTGGAGATCCCCGGGCACGACCAGGCCAAGTGTAGGAAATCAGCTGGCAGCGCAATGCAACGCTCACAGGCTGGATCTTCGCGTAAGCCATATCTATGCAATCTCTCTGGGGTGTAATATACCCTATTGAGATATTTAAAGTGGATCAGTCTATGTCTACCGTTTAATGAGATACGCTGGGTGTTAGAACAGCAGTAAGTCCACATTGTATCGTCTACGTCCCTATTTAAGTCACGTTGCCAAGCTAGTCTTGCTTTAGTGTAGTGGTTTTCCCTATAGGACATGGATAATTTGTAGATTGTGGATACTATTCTGGAAGGCGACTTCGCCTTTATGACATAGGTCAAGGCTGGTAGCTCCTGAGGTTCTAGTAAGTCATCTCCCAGAATGTTTAATAGTGCATGTCGTGTTCTGTGGAATTGGAATTGCGTAAGAATAGTAGGCGTAACTTCCCCGGCCTGCAGATCACCCCAATTCCTAGCGATGCCATCGTCGAATAAATCTCCGACGGTTTGTACCCCCAGCGAATTGAGTGCTCGTGTGACCCCTTTATCCCGGAACGGGGATAGCCAGCGACACCAATCCAGCAATGCGATTGGGGAATAGAGGATAGAGCCTGCCTGTAGTTGTAATAGGTAGTGCCACGCATGCGTTGTCGCGTTAGTTGAGTCCAAAATCCCCATCCTTCGGTCAGTCGATTGGAACATTAACGCCGGCAGTGGCAGCGGGGCCGCCACTACTGTTTCTATGCGGAGATGCGGAATGTCTGGGGAGCCATGTATCCAATAGTAAGCGTGTGTGCACTGCGCTGCTTTATAATATAAATCAAAGTCAGGCGCGCCTAGCCCACCCAAATAGTACGGTAGTGTAAGAATCTACCATTTGACTCTTGCCTGCTTGCCCGCCAAAGCTAACTTCACCATCAGAGTTGTGAGACTACGGAAGAATGAGCGTGGGAGAACCATGGGGATGTTCGAGAAAAGAAATAAAAAACGTGGCAGTACGACCATTTTCATAATGGAAATTCTGCCCAGCAAGGATAGGGGCAGTTTAATCCAGCAGTCCACGTCATCCTCCAATTTGCTGATAGCTACTCCATAGTTATCTCTAAATACAACTTCAGAGTCAGTGTGTACTCTTATGCCTAAGTATCTCACCGCTTCCATAGACCACTGCAACAGGAAATCTGGTTCGAACCGAGTCGTGGCCGGCGTGAGTGGGAATATAATGGACTTTGGCCAGTTAACACGCAGACCAGACAGTGCGCCGAAATGTATCACTTCGCGCAGCACCGGCGAGAGGTTGTACTCAGGGTTCCTAACATATAGAAGTGTGTCGTCCGCATAGGTGGAAACTATGAGTTGGTAGCCCGGGAACCTAATACCCTTGTGGCTATGATATTCTCTGAGCGCGCAGGCAAGAGGTTCAGCCACCAGCGCATATAGAATTGGAGACAGAGGACAGCCTTGTCGCGTGCCTCTGGAGATAGGTATAGATTCTGTCACAAGGTTACCTATTTTGATTCTGGCTGTGGGAGCGTTATAAAGGACACCTAATAATTGGAGAAAGACCTGCCCCATGCCCATCCTAATTAAAACCTGTCTCATGAAAGGCCATTCGATGGAGTCAAAAGCTTTCTCCATGTCGAGGAATACTGCTACAGCTTGTGTCTCTGAGCGAGTGTGTTGCAGTGCGCCAAACACTGTACGTAAGTTATAGGTTAAGTTTCTGCCTGGCACGAAACCCGCCTGTTCCGGAGCAACTAGGATCGGCACTAGAGGAACCAATCGGTTCGCTAGGATTTTTGCAAAGATTTTCATATCTACGTTGAGTAGTGAGAGTGGGCGATAAGACGCGCATTCGTCCGAGGGCTTACCCGGTTTTAGGATGGCGACAATCACAGCTTCTCGCATAGAGGGCGGCATGGTTCCCGATACGCACATATCGTCAAAGAGTGCGGCCAGCTGTGGGAGCAGCAGATCTAGGAAGGCCTTACAGAAGGCAACCGTGAGGCCGTCTATTCCAGGCGCGCTCCCCGTTTTCATGTTGGAAAGGGCTAAGAGAATTTCCACTCTTTCTATAGGTCGCATAAGAAATTCACAATGGGTGTTCGTGAGCCATGGCAATTTTATATGTGTTAGGTAACCTAGAATTTCCTCCTCCGTGCCGCTGCTACGGGTAGCTTAAAGCTCAGAATAATATTGGCGAAACCTATCCGCCACCTCTGCGTCACCAGTTAGGGTGTCGCCATCCGCCGATTTAATCTCTGCCACCATTGTTTTTTCACATCGTTTCTTGAGTAGTTGGGCTAAGACTGTCCCCGGCCGTTCACTCTCACCATATACCCGCGCCGTGGCGCATTTACCGAGGTGTTTTATTTCATCATCAGCTGCCTCATGATATTCCTCCAACAAATCTTTGAGCTCTTGCGGGATTGTGTCAACTGCTTCGGTCTGTAGGCGTGTTTCTAAGCTCATGAGCTTCTTTTCTAAGTCCGCAAGTCTTTTTTGAATCGCCCTAAGAACGCCAGAATGCTTAGTCATTGCGACCCCGCGAATGTAGACTTTGAACGTCTCCCAAACCACTTGATAGCAATTAACCGAGCCCACATTAGTCTCAAAAAACGTTTCGATGGCTTCCGCCATTTCTTCTTTGAAAACTGCGTCGAGTAGGGAGTACGTGGAAACCTCCACGTGAAGGGAGGGATTGTCTTTCTGGGGGTGTCAAGCACCAGAAGTATCGGGGAGTGATCCGAAAGCGTACGGGGAAGTACCCTGCAGGAATGCACTCTCTCGTTTAGCTTCCTAGCTGCCAGCCAATAATCAATTCGGGTGTGCAGATCATGGTATGCTGAGTAGTGTGAAAAGCCTCCATTACTCGGGTACCTGTGGCGCCACACATCGTATAGATCAAATCTAACCATGGTGCCTTCTACTGCCCTGGCTGCCGCCATGACGTGCCTTTCCGGCCCCCCCGACCTGTCTAGCCGCGGGTCTCTGACCAAGTTGAGATCGCCCCCCCAAAGTTGTAGACCCTCACCACCCAAGTCCATCCTGTCTGACAGCGTATCAAAGAACTCAGGGTTGTCAAAATTGGGGCCATAGATATTGACTATGAGTAAGTCCATGCCCTTCCCCCTACACCTAGCGATTACATATCTACCGTCCCTGTCAGTGTCGTATGGTACAAGAGTCAGGTCTGACCTAGGGTTGGCCCAGGTAATAACCCCCGGCGCATGAGTGGTGAATCCGGCTGCATGAATGTTACCGTGTAGGCCTCTACTACGCAGCATAGGACTGTTGGGAGGGAGATGGGTCTCTTGTAGTAGTGCTATATCTATGTCATGTCTCGTCAGGTAATTCAGGACTTTGCGGAGCTTCCTGTGGTCATTAAGTCCTCTAACATTCCAAGTGAGTGCTCGGAGTGGGTCAACCTTCATGTCTCTACTGGACGTACTGGTGTTCGTCATGGGGTATGTGTCGTTTGTCGCGCCAGGCCGACCTGTGATACAAGTTTGCTGTGTGCTCTTCGTGTGTTGTCATGGATAAAACAAAGGAAATGTTAAGCTGTCTGAGTCTCATGTGCCCTCCACCCCCCACCCACGCAGGGCCCTCCCCAACTGTGCCCCAACGAAAGTCACCCAAGAACCCCCCCCTGTACAACCCATGCGATCTGGATTGATAAACTACTTAACAGTAACTCTGGATCCCCCCACCCTCCTCCCTCAAAACAATATCCAAGCAGTGCAAAGCACACGTGGGCGGACGTTGCTCGCCTGTCAGGGCTATGCGTTTGTACTAGTCTTAACTCTTACACCTTCCGCCAACATGCCATACTGTTGCATCTGACCTTTAGTGCTTATCAATCACTTATATCTTATAACCTGCATAACATATATTAGCATACAGAAACTCCCAGCACAGCTCCGTCACATTGCTCTAATCTCTGAATAATTGTGCCGTGTATGGTGCGGCCTATCTTGTGAAACTTAGTTCAGTAAACACCTGACTCTTGGGGTCGCCATGCGACCAAACTTTATCTGCTGGAGGCCGCTAGGGCCAAAAAAGTCCTGTACTGGAAATCAGGCAGGCAAAGGGTTAGTCCTGTTCTTCTAGTTGTCCTCCAACTGCTCCCTCCAAGGAGCCGAGCTCTGGACTAGAAAGCCGCTCCTTGGCCCACTCCTTCAAGGCCTTCTGCAATGCTTTTGGATCCGTGAAGATACGGGAGTGGCCGTTACGATTCACTCTTAGTCGGGCCGGGTAGAGCATGGCATAGTCTATGTGCTGGTCTCTTAGCTGGCGTTTCAATTGAGCAAACTATTTCCGGACCTCTTGGACTCGAGGCGTGAAGTCCGGGTATAATGAGATGTTGGCCCCCTCGTACTGTAGCGATTGTTTATCTCTAGCCGCTGATAGTGCCGAGTCTCTGTCCCGATAGTTCAGCATTTTTGCAATTATTGGTCGTGGGGGGGCACCCGGAACAGGGCGAGGGCCCAGGGACCGGTGCGCTCTTTCTACCACAAACATAGGGGAAAACGTATCGCTGCCAAGGAGGGTGACCAGAAGTTTCTCAACGAATTTCTCAATGTTGCCAGTCTATGTCGACTCCGGCAGGCCTGTGATCCTCAAGTTATTGCGTCGGGAACGTGCTTCCAAGTCCTCCACTTTATCTTGTAGCACCTGTAGAACTCTCCCCATCTGTTTGTGGTCCGGGTCCATCGTAGTCTGCGTTTCCTCAACTTCAGCAACTCTGCGTTCTGTCATGTCCAGCCGCTCCGCGTGCTTGTCTAGTCTCTCGGACATTGTCCATCCGGTACGACAGTGAGTCAATTTTTGTACCCAACCCAGAGAGGCTGCTCTGCAAGCCTTTTTCCATGGCTGCCAACATGGTGCGGATGTCGCCGTTCGACTCCTCCTGTGTCTGATCTGGCGCATCGTCTTTGTCTTCAGCAGCTTGATCCCGCACCTTCGTTTTCCTGTGTTCGAACGTGATTTTGGGTTGGGTTTTGTCTACTCTGCCCATCGTGCTCAGATCAACGCAGTGGTCAGACCCTGCAGCCTTCGTACGTTGAAGAAATTAGGAACCAGCAAATACCCTGGTAGTAGGTTCCCTCTATATCTCCGGCCAGACCCCGGATCAACACACTGAACCACACCAACCAATCGCGTTCTCCCCGGCGCAGTTGCGTTGTATCTCCGAGTACTGCGGTGTGTTCCCCCGTCAGTGCTGCTAAGTTACTCTCCTGGTCATCACAGTCAACCAGTATAGGCTATGTGAGTGGTCGCATCTGGGGTTTATTCGGGGTAGCAGAGAGTGACCTCCGTTTACGTGTAATAAATGCGCCTTCGAACCGTGTCCTTTCAAAAGGCAAGTGTTGTTCCCAATGCTTCGTGTGGCGTGCCGCGTAGCGTGGGGAAGCCACAGGGGAGCGAGACTGCCCTGCTCCCAGGCGTGTCTAGGAAGGGGTCTTCCGAGGTCGGAGACGTCCGACCAGGCTCTGTGCAGATTCAATATCCCCACTTCTCTCACAAAAGGGTGCCTCATGTTATGGACCGGTAGTCAGGCTGTCGTTAGCTACCAGCCAGGTCTCAGACACATTTAGGCTTATGTCCCTTTCCCAGGCTATCAGAGGCCTCATGGACGCCGATATCCCCAGCTCGCCAGGCGCTTCAGCATGTCTCAGGCACAGCACCGCGCTCTCCGGGGGGCGAATGGTCCAATGTACCAGCCTCTTTCACTGCGCCACCCCCGCGATGTAGGGTACTCACTGGGTCGATGTTACCAGGCTACAAAGGCCGTAGTGCGGGCGCGCTACAGGGGGGGCAACTCTCGCCGCCGTGAGCCCCTCGGTGGTGTCCAACGCTGGGGTACAGGACGGCCGGGTCTGGGCCCAAGTGATGCAGCCGGCGCCCCAGCAGCACACCGTTGGATCCGGCGTGCCCGCTGACCTCAGGGTCCTCCAAGCCGTCCAAAGCCTGTCCTTCCCTCTGGCTTAAGAAATCCCGAGTCCGCTCACCTTCAGTTGTGGGGCTTCGCTTTCGCGTCACTGCCGTGCGTGGCTGGCAGGTTCGCGTCTGCAGAGGCGCGGCACGCCGCGCCGCAGTCACTTCAGGCCGTGGCTCAGCACTTCTCACAAGGCCGCAGCGGGCCACGGCCAACAGCTCTGTCGCGCTTGGGGGTACAGGCGCCGGGAGCGACTCATTCAATTCTCCAGCCCTTCCGACAGCAGCAGGTGGCTACGGCAGGTACGTAGCAATGCTCAGATGGAGGATAATGTCAGGATAGTGTGTTAGCGGTTCGGAGCGGGTCGCTCAGGCGGCCATCTTCGCGGCTCGCAAGCTCTGCCCCCCAAACCCATCTGTTTTTTGCTGTTGCTTTGTTTTATTGACCTCAGTGAGTGCCTTTTTCATGTATCTTGCCCTCGAATAATTTCAATTTTATTTTATTTACTGTTATGCCCTGCTATTGTACAAATCCTCTCTCTGTCCTGTAATCTTGTTTGTGCACTTGTAAAGCGCTCTGATACCCCCGGGTCTAGACAGCGCTATATAAAACCTCTCAAATAAATAAATAAAAGCAGCTAGGATTCAATCCACTATCCCCCCTCTTCCTACCAGTGGAGACACTAGTTCTCTAGGACCCTCATTGCCTCAAAATATTTCTCTGATGCACCTTCGCCAATTCACCTCGCCACACCTGAGAGGTTTGTGGGTGTTTCAAACAAAATACAGATATTCCAGACTCAAAGACAATTGCATTTTATGAGCCGACCGTCTCTTTTCCTGATGCTCAATCTCGGGTTGTCTTATCTATGAGGGGATACTGCTTAGTAAACCAAGATGACCCCATCTTATATAACTGGTCTGGTTTCAAGGCAGAATTTGTCAAGGTATTTGATGAAAGAGCCACTACCTGTATGCTGATTAAGAACTGGTAGAGTTAAAACAAGGGAGTCGAGACCTTCATGCATACCTAGCCCATTTTAATCGGCTGGTGTTGTACGTCTTGCACCTTCTCGGTAAAACTGTGCATTTGGTGGACAACATAAACATCAGGATTGTGCCAGACTGATTTCGTGCTCACCCTCAGGATATGTTGGCCTGTGGTCCTGCTAGCTCACAGTGCACCATCTGTATCCCCAAACCTAATCAGGTAACAGATGGATTATGAAACCTCAGAACTTGACAACCCTGACTCCCCAAAGAAATTGTGGTAACAGATCTAGAACCCTTTCGCTCAGTTGCTTATGCATACCCAAATAAGTAAACAAGGAATACTCAGTAAGGCATTTAATTATTTATTCAAGCATTGTGATTCTTGTATAAAATAAGTGTGCTATGATAATCAATAAAAGGAAACGGAATAGTATAATTAGCATTATGAGAATAGTGGAAATATAAAAATTTCCACCATTGTGCTAAAGCAGTGTAAATATGGGGGCATATACTGTGCTATAGTGTAGTCCTACCTAGTGTTTCCTAACCTAGTTTTGCCTAGGGTGTGCGATTCGCCAAATCCCTGCCGGGTGATCTTACTCCCCAATGCCTGTGGGTAAGTGTCAGCAAGCTGCCCGTCTTATTGTAGAGTTTAACAGCATCCCTCAGTTGAGGGGACAGGAATCAACTGAGCATGGACCTCGCCGTGTCTGAGGAGTGCCCATCTAACCTAAACAAGGATGTGGTACTGTATATATGATAAACATCACCGATGTGTCCATGTCAGGGTCTCAGCCAGGCCTTAACTGTTTATTCTAGTGTGATAGCATTGTTGCCTAACCGACAACAATTGACAGTAATATTTGCGCAAATGAACTTTGTCCCATGTACTGAATGTTCAAGGTGTCGTGATAGTGTGCCTACGAAGTGGAAATGTAAGCAATGCAGTTTCGAAGAATGTTATCCTGCGCAAACACACAAGCAAATGTATGTCGAAAGTTACTGTGTAAGAAAGTAGGCAAAATAAAAAACATGGACATGTAAAATAGTGGTGTTCTTTACCGGGCCTATGCTAACCTTTTGATACTCACTCCTTCGACATAAGTTGACGAAAGCCATTAAAACAATGCTAATATGATAAAACAACCCTAAAGAGCCATGAGCCACATTAAGCAAGGAGCATAGTGAAAGCCAAAGTGACAAAAATATTAAAATCGACTAAAAACGTTAACATCTTAAAAAGGTTATTACTTTAAAAGCAGTTCAAAATCATTTAAAAGCAATTTAGCATAACAAAGGTCACAGGATGCTTGTTTCCTGTCCAGGGAAGACATGGCTTGGCAGTTCGGGCTGGACTGTTCCCATGAGGCACAGGGTCAAGACTGATTTGCATATAGCTGTGTCTGAACTGCGGTGGCGAAGTGAGCTAAAGAACGATGATGGATTCGACCCAGATCTGTGACCTGGGGTGAGTGTCTGAAAAGTTTCAGCGCTCCGTCCATCATCTCCTTTTGTTTGCTTTGTTCGCCCTAAGTTGGCAGGGTATGTCCAGACGTGGTTCCCTTGCTCACTTTGCCACTGGATTCAAGTTAGCCTGGCTGATGAGGGGAATTACCCCAAAACCGATCCCAGGATGCTTGTTTACGGTCCAGAGAAGACATGGCTTGGCAGTTCGGGCTGGACTGTTCCCATGAGGTACAGGGTAAAGACTGATTTGCATATATCTGTGTCTGAACTGGGGTGGCGAAGTGAGCTAAAGAATGATGATGGATTCAACCCAGATCTCTGACTGGGGGTATGTGTCTGAAAAGTTTCAGCGCTCCGTCCATTTCTTTGTTTGCTTTGTTCGCCCTAAGTTGGCAGGGTATGCCCCGACGTGGGTCCCTTGCTCACGTCTCCCTGGCTAGCTTGAATCCAGTGCTCACTTTGCCACTGGATTCAAGCTAGCCTGGCTGATGAGGGGAATTACCCCGAAACCGGTCCCAGGATGCTTGTTTACGGTCCAGAGAAGACATGGCTTGGCAGTTCGGGCTGGATTGTTCCAATGAGGCACAGGGTAAAGACTGATTTGCATATATCTGTGTCTGAACTGGGGTGGCGAAGTGAGCTAAAGAATGATGATGAGTCAACACAGATCTGTGACCTGGGGTGAGTGTCTGAAAAATGTCAGCGCTCCATCCATCATCTCCTTTTGTTTGCTTTGTTCGCCCTAAGTTGGCAGGGTATGTCCAGACGTGGTTCCCTTGCTCACTTTGCCACTGGATTCAACCTAGCCTGGCTGATGAGGGGAATTATCCCGAAACCGGTCCCAGGATGCTTGTTTACGGTCCAGAGAAGACATGGCTTGGCAGTTCGGGCTGGACTGTTCCCATGAGGCACAGGGTAAAGACTGATTTGCATATATAATGTCAATATTGGCAGAGTAATAAACCTGTGGATTATCCGATCTGCGGAAGGGATTTCTGCAACAGTGAATGGGAATTTCTCTAATTTCTCAATGTATAACATAGTGTATGTTGTTTCTTTTCTTGCCATGATGGTTTGCTGTTTTGTTAAATTGTAAGTAAGGTAAAAACAAGCTAGTGGCATTAAGATGTCGCCTTGGTACGCAACCGGCACAAAGTGTCTGAAGAGTCCAGCTTAGTAACATTATCGATCTAAGCTGTGACTGACCAATGTTGTAAAGACGACATGTCATTCCGTATGATGTCTATTGCAGACAACAAAATGTTACCCAGAGAGTATAATCTAGTGGATTATGTGGTCAGACCATTACTACTTTTTCCCTTAAGCAGTGACTATGGTAACCTTTATACCATTGTAAAAACATGGCAAAACAATTTCTTTGTCTCCCATAAAAACAATAATGGTGCGCCAGCTAAAGGTTTTGGTCAGGCCCTTTTGACCCTGGTTTCTTTTCTGCATGGGTATGGCATAGGGGTGGGGGGTTCTTTAATGTGTTTCTTGATGACAAGAAAGAGAGAAGTGGGAGAAAAGGATGGCTTTTCTTACTCCGTGAGACTTAATGAAGCTCATTTAGAGTAATGTGAAAGCTCTAAACTCCCAGAGTAAGAGACTGAAGCTGTGGAGTTTGCAAGATCCACATATCCCCCCCCCTCCCCTTTTAAATGAAACCCATTTTTTCAGAAGGACCACTTTCATATAAAACATGAAACATACTCTAAGCCATATTGGAGCTCCACAGATACCAAGACAGTGGGAGTGTCAATCCCTTGTAAGCAGCCTACATTGTGGGGGATACGATTAAAGTGAAAGGGGATACCTGGAGATGCTATGTTAGGGTGCAGCTCTCTTTTTATCACAGATCTGTTACTCTCATTAATGTTTATGCTCCGAACTCAGCACAGGAATCATTCGGTGTGGAAGTGGGGTTTGGTGTGATTGGCGCACTCGCTGAGAGAAACCTTGGAGAGGGAGGTAGTCTTGCGTTGGGAACTTCAACTTGGGCTTCACAAATGGATAGGTGTGTGGGAGGAGGGTGCTTGCTTGGACATGATGTACAAAAGGCTAAAAAGGAGATTTGTAGACTATGGCCTAAAAGATGCGTGATGAATGTTGAATAAATAAGAGAAGAATATATCCTCTGTTCCACGTTCATAACACATAGTCCAGCATAGACTATGCATTTCTGCCATAGGGCATACGGTTTTGGTAATAGAGTGACATCAGATTTTTCAGACATCTCTATTTCAGATCATGATTTTTTTTTGTAGAATGTGAGGTTGTATGGGTAGGCCCCAAGGACATACGTGGTGATGAGAAAGCAATATTGTTAGGAATCCTCTTCATGTAGAAGAAATGGTAAAAGGAATAGCAGAAAATGTTAAGGTTAGTGGGGGCACTAGAGGGCTGGCAAGCAAGATGGCCGCACGTCTGTGAGGCTCCAGCTGTCTGGGGCCTATATCCGGCATAATCCTGGTGCTAGACCGGCCGTGGCTGCTACAAATCGTGGGAGAAGAACGAAGGGCTACCTTAGCACTCCTGGCAATGGTCTAACGCTGTTACGAGCGACAAGAACACCGCAAATACCACCGTAGCGAAACATGCAGAGCGGACAAGATGGCGGGCGCCAGTGAGCAAAGAATCTACCACTGGTGAGGCGAGTCGGAGGCGCAGGACCGCTGCCAGGACCGGCGCTGGGTCTCTGGAAGGTGACGGCTCGTCTGCCCTAAGCGGAGGACTGCGGCTCCCGTGCAAGACTGCGGTTGGGCCGCCGTGAAACGGTAACGCTGTCGGCGCCATCGCGGCCTAACCATCGGAGGGCCTATATCGTCAGGTGCCTGTAGACGCTACGAGGCGGGTGACCTGCTTATGAAGAGCGGGGGCACGGAGCGAAGATTATGAGCTCCGAAGACAACACAGCTTGTGCGACCAACCTGATACTGACCCGCCGCTGAGTGACTCCTGCCTGGGGGCTGCGATTCATAAGGGGAGCGCGGACTGT
The DNA here is from genome assembly GCA_963921515.1 of Calotriton arnoldi. Taxonomy (NCBI): domain Eukaryota; kingdom Metazoa; phylum Chordata; class Amphibia; order Caudata; family Salamandridae; genus Calotriton; species Calotriton arnoldi. Next base: position 961,149 of record CAWUFW010004956.1, on the reverse strand, counting down.
GTGCTTTGAGGCCGGCTGCGGGTGAGGCGAGGGAGAAGTGCGTAGGAGACTTGGTGACATTGCGGCCTGCATTACTGAGTGCCTGCGGCTACCCAGGACGGGCGGCCTGCGTACGGAGAGCAGGGGCCCGATGTGATAACCGTGGGCTCCGGAGCTAACGTTGTGGATGCTGCCGGCCCGACACTGCACGGCCGGTGAGTGAATCCTGCAATCGCGGTTCTTGAGGGCCGCGTGGAACGCTCGCTGTGGGGGCTACGAGGGAGAGTCACTGAGACATTGCGGGGAAACCGCATAACATCCCGCCAAGAGTACAGAACATGAGGGGCACACGTGGCGATATACCTTGCTGAGAAGCGGTGCTGGGATAGTGACTGTTCACTAGCTGCAATACTTGGGGCGCCTGGGGCGAGGCTCCTGGAAGGCGACCTGGCCGGGCCCTGCGTACCGCAGCGAACACATAACACTGCTGAGCCTGGTGTGGTGGAAATAAGCGCTAAAACCGCTGGACTGATTCGGCGCTACAGCGTGGCGCTTCAGATACCTTCCAGGCCAGAGCTCACACTTGACACACCGGCCTGTAGCGGAGGCAATAGGGGGGTACCCCCTGGCGTCCCTGAAACACCTGAGTGATTAATCGAAGCACTGCGGAAACTGAGCTCGTGAGGACAATGGGGCTCACATTCTGGAAGCTACTTCATAGTGCGTCATTTTGGATGGAGGCACGGCCCCCATTGCCTGTACCCCTGCAACTGCAGCGATAGGAAACCCCATTGGACAATCGAGGCCTGAGGTTCCGTTAGAGCGCAATCCTGGGACGCTTGAGCAGAAAACTGACACTACTGTCTACATTAACGTACTGATGTCTTGACTGCTGTGGCGCCCCGTTCCCTACTACTGCACACTACCCAAAGTCATGGGCAAGATGGACGGAAAACAGGCTAAGCTGGCTTTTGAACCACGGAGGACGGCGCGGTGTGCCGGTGGCGACGCAGATACTGTCATGGCGAAGGGCTCCAAACCGGTAACACAGTCAGAAAATGTGGACCTGAATTCCCTGTTGCTTACAATGCGGCACAGTCTCACATCTATCGAGACCAAGATGGACGCTATGAGTATAAGAATGGATTTCATCACACAGCGGCTCGAGATACATGATGGTCGCATTCGAAGGCAGAAAATGGGATCTCACAACTAGAGGATGTTTCCTCGAAGGGGGGAGAGCAAATGTACAACATGGAGCTCCTACTGAAAGTTATTGCGGCAAAAAATGAAGACCTAGAGGCGCGGTCACGGTGCAACAACATCCGAATTACAGGGATACCGGAATCTACTGCTACAGGACGAATGGAGGAGTATGTTGAGCGAATGCTTGTAGATCTGTTTGGCGCTCCCTCACTCTCGAAGCTCCTGGTGGTGGAAAGAGCCCACCGCACGCTTGCTGCCAAACCTCCCCTGGGCGCTGCTCCCAGGCCTATCGTCGCCAGGCTCCTGAATTATAGAGACAGGGATGCCATCCTTCGCCTGGCGCGTGAAAAGTGAGATCTAAATTACGGAGGGAACTCTATCTTGATTTTCCCGGACTTCACTCTGGCGGTACAGGAGGCACGTAAGAAATATGTCCCGGTCAATCGAAAGCTGCAGCAGGCTAACATCTCATATATGATGCTGTACCCGGCAAAACTCAGGGTCACCCACCAGGAAAAGCAACACTATTTTACGACTCCTCAGCAGGCCCAGGACTTCCTGAAGAAATTGACTCCCTGCTCTCCACAGTCGGAAGAACGTGAAGGAGGGCCCGGCTCGAGCTCACCACTCTCAGACAATGACTGACTAGACACGGTTACGGCCAGGATGGCTGCCAAGCATTCTTCAATACACACCAGCTGCTTCACCGAGAAGTCAGGGAAGGGTCAGTGACTGCTGACCGTAGCTACACGATTGACCCTACTCCCCTCTGGTGCTCTTCAGCCTGCCTTAACCCCCGACCCATGCTGCTTACTCTGCTAGGTCCGGGCCGCCGTACATCCCCTTCCCCGGACATCCTTGTATACCAGGAGGGTAACGCTGAGCTCTCTTGCGCATTACCCTGTAGGGAATCCCCCTGCAAATGCTTATCATTCCTTTTCTCCTCTTCTTACTATGTCCTTCTGTCTCCCTTGGCATTCAAGAAGGTTGTTTCATAACCTATCCTTCTTTTTTATAGACCTGCTCACTCTTTATGCATCTTCCCTTCTTTCTCTATATCCACCTGTGTCTTTTGGACTCCCCTTTTTATTTCAAGCCTTCTCAATATGTTCCCTGTAGTTTATTAAGTAGGTTGTTTTTTCCCTTATTGTGTTTCGTTCTAGGGTCAATGGGTAGGAGAAATTTGCATATGGGATTGGGCCGTATGTGTGGGTGAGGGGAGGAGGGGGAGGGAGTTGTTGTGAATTTACTGTTTTATGTACGGAAGTATCCATTGTATTATGCTACACAGACATGCTACAGTGAGCACATGCTCCCCCCATAGTTGCCACCCTCTCAGACAGGCACACACCATGAGTTCAATTAACAACAAGAGAGAAAGGGAATTTCTAGGAGCACTCTTAGTCCCCTGGCTCATATATTTATAACAACAAAAGAGTGTGCCTTGTCTTTAGAGAAAAGCAAGCATGAAGAATCAAACTAGATTCATTGAAAAGCATAAAGAATCACACTGATTCTTTAGAAAGCCCTCACTCACCAACCTAGTTGGTGACATGCTTCATCATCGGGCCCCACCAGGAGGACCGAATGCCCCCCTGGTGTGCTTCAACGCCAGAAATACTGCGGAGCAGGTTTATAGTGTAGTTAGTGTGAAAGTGCTAAGTGTGGTGAGTTAAAATTGTCTAGATTGTGTCCAAAGAAAATTACTTTTTATTAAGTGGCCAATCTGACAAAAACACAAAACGAAGGATGTGTATGCTGAATAAATTAATCAGCTACATCCCATGGTGCATGGTCAACATGTTTCTGCCTATATGGTATCAATAGCCAGGCATTCTTCAGGACCAAAAATGTGGACCTCGGCGGTATGGGCGCGCTAAGGCCCACCCTAACCAGAGGTTAAAGTGTGAAAAAGAATTCAAATTGGTACAGTAACTCACTGTTACCCGTAAAGTCCTCCTATTTTGAAGAACCAAAACTAAATATGCGGTGTAACAACTAATCACACCATGGGTCTCGGGAAGGGGGTGGTGGCAAGTAGGCACACCGCCATCAATGCCAGGCACCCACTCGGTACCTGCTGCAATCCTTCTAAGCCGGGGTCCGGGGTTAGGCAGAAACATGTTGACCATGCACCATGGGATGAGGCTGATTAATTTATTCAGCATACACATCCTTCGTTTTGTGTTTTTGTCAGATTGGCCACTTAATAAAAAGTAATTTTCTTTGGACACAATCTAGACAATTTTAACTCACCACACTTAGCACTTTCACACTAACTACACTATAAACCTGCTCCGCAGTATTTCTGGCGTTGAAACACACCAGGGGGGCATTCGGTCCTCCTGGTGGGGCCCGATGATGAAGCATGTCACCAACTAGGTTGGTGAGTGAGGGCTTTCTAAAGAATCCAGTGTGATTCTTTATGCTTTTCAATTAATCTAGTTTGATTCTTCATGCTTGCTTTTCTCTAAAGACAAGGCACACACACCATGAGTTGTCAACTCTGAATGGCACGCCACATTGCCACCCCGCATGGTGCGGCGGGACTAACTTATAACCTGCTGACATGGAATGTATGCGGCCTACATCACCCCTGCAAATGCCGGCACATATTGGGCTACCTAGACCGTCATACTGTCCACATCGCTATGCTGCAGGAAACGCATCTTGAACCCAGAGCCTCACCACCATTTGCAGGGAAATGGGCAGCCCACAGATGCTTCGCATCCTACTCTACTTACGCCAGTGGGGTTGTCATCCTAATAAGACCTACTGTTCATTACCAGCCGGCTGGCTCCCTTCGTGACCCGGAGGGCCGCTACTGTGTTATGCGGGGGCACATCAATACACACTCAGTCACCTTGGTAAATTGTTATGGTCCCAATGTAGACGACCCTGCTTTCTTTGTTAAACTTTGGTGACTGGTGGTGGGCGTGGGGTCGGCTCATATTATATGGGATCAGGATTTCAACGTGGTAATGACTCCCAGTATATACAGATCCCGTAGTGCTCTGGCTCACTCCACCAAGGCGGGAAAACTCTTGTTGGACATTTTGGCTGACGGGCAGCTACTTGACGCATGGAAAACTTTACACCTCTCGCGCCGCGAGGGCACATGCCACTCTGTGGCACATTCCAGCTGGTCATGCATTGATTATTGGTTATTGTAGAAGGGACTGTGCACATGGCTGGTCGAAGCGACCCATCTCACGCGTACGTATTCGGACCATTCCCCTGAGCTGATACGACTAAGCCCTCCGGGTAGGATCTCCCCATACAGGACATGGCGCCTTCAGCCGACAGCCCTCCTTGATGAGAACTTCCGCGACGCGATAAGACAGGAGATGCAGGACTTATTTACCAGGAACCTAGAGACTGTCCCTACCTTGGCATGTGTCTGGGAAGCATTTAAAGTCACTATACGTGGCATGTGTATAGCGCACAGGGGCATACTGTGAGACATTAGGGAGTCGCGCCGAAAACTCGATGAGGCTATTAAGTTAATGGACGACCAGACTACCGCAGGCCCCGATGCGGAGAGACAGGCGAGACTTCGACAGCTGATAACGAAATATCAGGTTCGATCCCCGGCTCCGGTGGCAGCTCAGCTCAGCACCATGTGACTCTGGGCAATAGCTCACTTAATTTCCACGACGGCCCCCAGCGCCTTGAGACCCATAAGGGTGAGTAGTTCGCGCTTTACAAATACGGATTTAGCCGAACGGGAGATGCTCTTTCGCTCCCTATACTGCAGAGCGAGGGCGTTTGGTGAAGGCGAGCACCCTGGTAGAACCCTAGCTGAAATCATACGTACCCCCAGATACTCTAACTACATTTTCGGTGTCACAGACACAGAAGGTAAATTTCACACGGACTCCGCAGGGGTTCTTCACATGTTCGTGAAATACTACTCATCTCTATATTCCGCATGCAAGACGCACTCTGATGACATCTTGCTATACTTTGAAGATATCGCCCTGGGTTGGTTGAGTGACCCCCATAGGGATTTCCTGGAGGCCAATGTCGAGGAGGACGAGATTCGGGCAGCTATAAATGCAATTGCGCAGTGGTTGGGCCCCAGGCCCTGATGGGTTACCGGCCGATTTGTACAAATGCTATGCTGACGTACTAGTCCCCATTTTAAAGAGAGTATATGAAGAGGCAAAACAGGTCGGGACGCTGCTAAAAAGTATGCGGGAGGCCTCGATAATAGCGCAGCTCAAACCGGGAAAAGACCCCACATCATGCAGCGCTTACAGGCCGCTACCTTTAATTAACTGTTGTTATGTTTCGTATAGAGGCCCTAATATAGACACGTTCATATATGCCGTATATGGTCATACTCGTATATGCCCTATTATGGTCATAATCTCCTATGCCCTATTATGGTCATAATCTCCTATGCTCTTTTATAGTCATGATCTCCTATGCCCTAATATAGGCCTGATCTTTCACCTACATTAGTTCCCTACAGTACACAACGAACTCTGAGGGTTGAACGTTATCTAGTCTGTGGTTAGAACACTGCAGGGTTTTTCCCGAACACAGGCCTACAATGTACTCATAAATTATGCATGAGCATTCACCTGCTACATCTCCCGCATAATATGTATGTACAAAGTTCACCCCTGATGTCTTCCTCATGTCTAATAAAGACCAATACAAACCATACTGAGGGACGAGACACTTTAGGGTATAAATACACCACATCTTGCCACGGTAGGATAGAGGGAACCGAGACTTCCATGCCGACACACTGATCAGAGACGCTGAGGCTCCTGCATGCAGTCGCTCCAGCTGACAGCGGTCTAACACAGCCCTTGCGGGGTGTTCAACTCGAGAACAGGACGGGGTCCCACACTCTCTCTCTTCAGGTAATGGGGTTCGACTAAATCCTAGAAGGATTCTTGGCTCTTAGGCTTTCAGACCTACACACATGCTAGGTACACTGAGGTACATCTAGTTAGGCATTGTAGGAGTACGTGCACTTTTATAATGCAGTTTATATATTCATGTATGTAACCATTATTATTGCAATATGGTAGAACTGTACTATCCTTTCACTTTTATCGTACTGCTGATAATATATCTCTGCTATTGTCTGCTGGTTGCTGCAGCACATATATTTTACACTAGAATAACAACTGTTCAATAAATACTTATTGAAACGCCCAGACTGTTTATTCTGTGTAACTCTCTGAGACAAACCGAACAAGGAAGCACGAGTGACTGAGCGAAAAGTAGTACATTGTTTCCACGATTCTGAGGGATCAGGGTTGTCATGATCTAAGGTTGCCAGAAACTAATCTCTCCCCGATAAGAGGAGATTCTAGTGGCACTGTGAGCTAGCTAATGCAAATCCGGCTAACATACGCGGTGAGGGTGCACAGAGTCAGTCTAACACCAAGCCCACAGTTTATGTTATCCAAACGCGCAGGTCCTGCATGGGTACTATAGGAACTACACGACACTGACGAGAAAATATTGGCAAAGGTGCTGGCCAACAGGCTGAGCCTGCTGATGTGGGGACTGGTCTTACCAGACCAGGCGGGATTTATACCTGGGAGAGCCACTTCACATAACCTCCGGACTCTCTTTGCATTGCTGCAGGATTTGGATCCTGAACTGGCGGCGGTCGCGTTTTTTTTAGACGCGACCAAAGCTTTTGACTCGCTGGAATGGGACTACATGTTTGCGGTGCTAGGGAGAATGGGGCTCCCTGCATCGTTCCTCGCCTGGATTGCGCTGCTTTATAGTCAGTGGCTGGCCACGGTTCAGGTTAATGGTGAATTTTCTGAGCCGTTTCCGATCACGCGTGGCACCAGGCAGGGGTGTCCTCTCTCGCCACTTCTCTTCGCCCTGGCCATCGAGCCCCTCGCATCCAAACTTAGGCAATATCACAAACACTGCGCGCTGCGTAACCCTTCCAGACACATATTAGTGTCATTATATGCTGATGATGTCACCCTTTACATTCGGGACCCCAGCACTAACTTAAACCCTGTTATCAGAGAATTGATCAGATTCGGGGATCTATCTGGCATAGCTATCAATTGGGAAAAATCCCAGCTGTTCCCTCTTACTCCTAATACACTCCAATTTCCGCTAGATTACCCACTTTCCTGGTGCGCCTCGGAGATAAAATATCTGGGAGTGGTTGTCTCTAGGATGAGACGCTGCGAGCAAATTATGGCACGGCCATGATGTCCATCACCAGCTCAATTACCAGATGGATCTCGTTGCCGCTATCGCTAGCGGGCCGGCTTTCCTTGGCTAAAGTGGTAATATTACCCAAACTACTTTATCTCTTCACTAACATCCCATATAACCCAGGGCGTCCTTTCTTTCATACTCTCCAGACCCAGCTGGTCAGGCTGGCAGGGGGGGTAAGCAACCAAGAGTAAGCTGGAGCACATTGCCCTACCTTTTTCACTTGGGGGTCTCGAGGCCCCAGACATGGAGCTATACTTCCTGTGCGCACAGGCCCACTATGCGCACTATTGGTTCCGGCCCCCACCGTTTATGCCTCATCTAGCTGTGGAGCAGGGGTATATGGCCCCCATTTCCTCCACTTCCTACCTTGGTGCCAAGGTGCCCCGGGAGGGATACACCCACTCTACCCCTAGCTTGCACAAACTTAGCGTGGTGCACATTGGCCAAGAGACTGGGCAAACCTGTTCTGTACTCGCCATCACTATCCATACACCATCACCATTTGCTCCCCGTCACACACGAAAAACTCTGTCGAAACATTCTTACCAAAAATGGAGTTAACAGTTGGGGAGATCTATATCATGAAGGTTCTTTCAAGGGCCAAGAAGCTTTATTTCAAAGAGGCGATGCCACGCCACTGGACACATTCATATATATATGACTCAGGCAAGAAGCTAGGGACAACATTCCAGACTTCCCCCAGGAGCCCGCTACATTAAACACATTGCACATCTTGGTGGAGGCGCCTACATCGGCGCACGCGGTGTCAAGGCTGTACAACACAGCACAAGTAGAACGTCCCGCTGTAGGGGACAACTCAAGAAGGGGATTGGATCAGGAGCTTAGCACCTCACTCAAGGATAAGCAATGGACATTTTCCTGTCAACAACCGGGGCGGATAATAGCCAATAGCCGGCTATGCATTATCCACTTCAAATTTCTGCACAGGGTTTATTAAACGCCGCAGAGATTGTACAGATATAAGTTGAGATCAACTGACAGATGTGACAGATTTGGGCAGGAGGGAGCGGTTTCCTACACCTAGCGTGGCAGTGCGCTTCTATCTATACATACTGGGTCAAAGTGTCTACCTCCCTCTGCGGAACGGTAGGCACCATAATCCCTCTTTCCCCGATTGTAGCACTGTTAGGTTACATGCAAGAGCTACCAAGCACATATAGAAAATTCCTGTCCCTGGGATTACTCCTGACAAAGCGCAGGGTAGCTTGCAGAAGGGGTAGAGGCCAAGCACCTAAATTCAAGGGGTGGCTAAACGATCTTATATATTTTAAAAATCAGCTGACTACATATGCGGAGCTACTGCCCCCCTCTTCACGCCCAGCGGATATCTGGGACCCCCTGCTGTCTTATTTAAGGGCATCCTCAGACCGATAACCATCATGGGGGAGAAGGGGACCCTGTCGCCCAAACCACCCCTAGTATAGTGGGGACGAAGAGGGGATTAGGGAGGGGAACACATTTGTCACCCACCCATTGATATGCTTCTGAGCCTATCACATTTGGAGGATATCTTTGCACTGTACTAGATGGGACACGTATGATGTGAGCATGTATACACATATTGGACAATGGGCCGCACAATACATGATGGGTTTAAAGGTGTGCTGTGGGGATTATGTTAAGTGCTCAAATGTATGACAACTGTCTGACTTGACAACATGTATAAGGATACTGTACTGCTGTTTGAATAATAAAATTAATAAAGAGATTTAAAAAAAATAAAAAGGTTAGTATGGACAGAGTGACAAATTGGAATGTTTTCAAAGCAACTGCTATATACAGCGGTATCTTGTACTTTACCTTCCTTCCCCAGTAACTGTGTAGGGAATTTGGAAAAGCCCTTCAAAGCAGCAGAGATATGAGAGGCTGTGAGATGGATGCATTTTTTTGTTTAAATTTGTTTATTGATTTCACATTTTCCATGTAGTACACATCCGTTCAGATATTACAGAACTGTACAGGGGCTTTTGGCCTCTCTTTCTATTGTACTTATGCGCTTTTACAGCAATAGACAGTCTGAGCGGTCGTACATATCAGTATTTGTCCATAAAAACCAAATTTCGTTTTCTCTTTTCGGTAACAGCTTACAACAAAACATAACTGCGAACAGGGTAGATAACACATTTCTCTCCTCTCATATAAAGAACTGAAAGTCTACAGGTTAGGGGGCATTGTTCCAAACTATGCTTTCCTGACCACTTGTTGTCGATCTGCGCGCACGTGCAATGAAAATGCTACATGTTGTTAAACCTGGGTATATGTCAACGGGGGAAGGGAGGGAAGGGGAAAGGAGTGGCTCACAATACTATTACGCAGCGTACGGGACTGTGCCTGCATCTTGTGTGGTTGCTCGCTGTGTGTGTTGTGTCGGAGACTGCAGGCGCCAGTCCGGAACCTATTCAGATGCTATGTCGGAGTATGGCACTTTGCCATAGGGCATGGAAATCCGACAGGATTACGTCCCACTCCGCCGCCATCGGCTGTTTCCTGATGCTTATCGCGTCCTCTCGCCCCAGCGCTATACTTTCAGCCTGCGCCCAGCATATTAACGATTGGTACCAGGATTTCACTGGGGGAGCCTCTGGTGATTTCCACCGCCTCTGGAGCAGGCGCTTAGCTACTATTAGGCCGAGGTTAATGTAGCGGGATGTCACTTTGTGCTTGCTAGACCTCTTGTACAACCCCAGGATGCACACCTCCCACGACCAGTTAAGCGTGCGCCCCGTGCACTGCGCCAAATTTCTGGTGACCGATTCCCAATATGACTGTATGGATGTGCAGAACCACAGCACGTGGAGCAAGTCCCCTTCCCCCACCCGGTTCACCACAACGAGGACAACCTGCATTGGTGCGATTGAAGTATTTATTTATTTTGGCTGGGGTCAAGTACGCCCTGGCATTGCGAGGGATGCGAGTAGGGCCTCTAAGAATATCTTCCCATTCGCGGTCCGTACAGGGTCGCGGCAAGTCCGCGTCCCAATGGGCTCGTAGGGAGTCCAGCCGTGGTGTTGTGTGTAGTCGTAAGGACTCGGCGAACCATCTAACCAAGTGACGGCCCATACCTAGCTCATGTAGATATTGGACCACCAGATGTGTGGCTGGCTCCTGAGCAACCTCCCCCCATGCCTCACACATCACGTGTATCACTGCCGCGTGCAACAAAAACTGACCTCGAGGGAGGCCTGTGTCGTCCGCTAGGGTTTCATACGGCAGGAGCAGCCCGTCACTGTAGAAGTCCCCCAGGGTTAGAATACCCGATTCCTCCCATTGGGGTATTTCCGCGCTGGAAACTGGCCGGTGCCTCCTGGACGTACCGAGAATGGGGAGAGACGGCGCATATGGGGTCACATGACGCGTGAGTCGCAGACTGCGACGGAAACAGTAATGGGCCACCTCCACTAACAGTTGAGCAGGCAGCCTCCCCCGTCTGGCAGGATGAAATAATGCTACCACCTGTGGGTGAGTGAGTCCTGGAGCTGTGGGATGGATGCATTTGAATTAAACACTAGGACCTGATGGCTTCCTGATCTTTTAGAAGAACTTTCTGACTCAGTTGGAGAAACTGCTTGCTCTTTTCTTGGAAATGATGGAGCTGCCCTTTCTATGAGTGAAGTGACTATATGATACCTAAACCAGGGAAGAAATCTGAGGAATGATCCTAATACAGGCTGTTTGTGCTGTTGCATACAAATGTTAACATCTTCACTAAGATATTGGCAAATAGCTTAGACAACTTGATGCTATTTCTGGTGGAGCCAGATCAAGTGGGCTTTGCCCGGCTGTCAGAGCTGAAAAGCATGCAAAGTAAGCTAATGGAATTTGTTTGGTCAGAGAGCAGGGCCAGGTGAGTACGAATATGTTGATGGCTCTGAAAAATAGAGTTGAACTTGATTGCCCTACTAAAATGGGCTGCAAGGGAAAATGTGAAAATGCTGCTGGTAAATGACCAGGGAGTTGTGGAAAGCCCCTTCTGTGATCATGCCTGGCTATAGAAATCCCATTGGCCTTGAAATTAATATTTATCTATACCTGTTAGGACAGTCCTAGAAGTATGGGACCAAGTGGCGATTAAGGGAAATGTCATGTCAATATCAATTCTATGGCAGGACCCGGAGGAGGATTAGGCTTTTCCTTCTTTGCTTTTTATTACCAGCAGCCTTTTCAAAGCAACATTTCTTAATAAACAAACTACATTTCCCATGACACATTGGGAATATTAACAGAAAAACAGTCCATCCAATCGGAGTGCCGCACTGTATATAACAGTCCCTGTAGACACTCTATCTTCTTCTTTCTTCGCTGCTCCAGCCGCATACAGACAAGTGTTTTACTCTCTTGACCTTGTTCTGGTGTTTTTATCACTTGAAGTATTATTTAATGTTTACTGTTCACAGTGCAGGCTTATGTAAAGTAGCGGCCTCACTGCACTCTTGCTTGTTTATTTTTACTTTCAGCATTAGTCTGTTTCACACACGACCTTGCGAGCGTTCTTTCACTCTTACACGGTCGCCTCAGCATTGCTGGCTCGTGTGCTCGGTACAGTCAGCCGACCGCCAGGAGTCCTGCGCACCTCGCAAGCACGCACTTGGCACATCTGTACCCCGGCAGCCGGTGCGCATCAATTTCACTGTGAACCCACACACCCGGCTGCGGTAGTTGACACGTGGGAGGATTCTAAAAATAGAAATCACTTTGGCGTTTCAAACTCCTACACGAGCCACCACCTGGAGACCTGACACCCTGTAGGGGGGGGATAAATCTGAAATAGAGTGCTGTGAGACAGTCCTAGGTGGCAAGGGATTTCCCTAATAAAAGACAGGGAGCATGTCCCACTATTCCCAAGAAAGAAGGTACGGAGTTCCTGTATGATGTATTAATCACTCGAAAGGTAAGAATATTAGAGGTACTACAGGTAAAGAGGAGGATAGGGGGAATTCCTCCTGTTGGAACTAGGGCCCTCACACACCCAGCAAGCTAGGTGTCATGCTTCATCATTTGAGCTTGCTCCTCGTCGGGCCGGCGCTGCAATGCCCGACGGGCACCCTTAAAGGGGCTCTTTTTCGGAGATCTTCTGTTCCTCGCCGTATGGGTGCCGTGGGTGTGTGGGGCCAGAATAAGTGTAGATGTGTAAAGTGGTGATAAAACAGGTAAGGGACTCCTCTGTGATGGATTTATTCAGCGAGGGACCCGACCTGATTAAAAGAAAATAGGGAGGGGTGACTCTTTTTGTTATTATGCAACAAAAATTACACTCAACTCCCAAATGGTTGACATGTTTCTCGCTATTTGTTGTCATGGAGTGATCATTAGCGATTCTTCAGGACCGTGTGAATTGAAACAAAACTATCTACACATAGGTGGCAAGGTGCGACGCTACCTACCACTGGTAGTCCCTCAAGGACATTTCCTTTGGGAAATGAAGTAACCTAATTAGGTATCAGATATTGCCTCATCAGTTGCAACGAAGAAAAAAGACACAATAAGTGGTGTCTCTACTCCCATTCGGAGTCAAACGGCCGACCTACCCCGCTTCGCTACATCCAGGAAGGTTTATATCAGGGGTGAGACATTAAATCCCTGTATCAGGGCTAATAAAACTCAGGGCTCATACCCTAACACACTGCCATATATATATATATATATATATATATATATATATATATATATATATATATTATCTACTGGCGGTCGCCAGTAGATAGTTATAGTTAGGACCTATTTTCCATAGGAAATCCGCGACATTCTATTTGAAATAACTCTCTTGCCGGTTGACGAATCTTCGCGAAATTTTCAAACTTTATGGCCCGCTCCGGTCCGCTCCTACCCTGAAAGTCTCGGGGTGATTCGTCAAGCGGAGGCCGAGAAAAAGGGGGTCCCAAAACGTGTTTTCCCCATTCATTTTCCCATAGGAAACTTTAGACACGGCTACAGCCCGAACTGCTGAACGGAATTACACCAAATTTGGCAAAGAGGTAGTTCTTGGTTCAGAAAGAACCCTTTTTGTTAAATGGTGTAAATCCGTTCAGTAGTTCCTGAGAAAATCAAATTGAAAATCACATATATATCAATGGCCGCGTCGGATTCGCGCACCCTCCCGATCACGAGCTGCATGCTAATTGGCTGTCAACACTCCAAACCAGGAAGTGTTGGCAGCCATTTTGTCCCTCGGTAGAACCGAGGGACAGAAACAAGTGCGCAAAACGCACAAAGGGGGCAGGGTAGAAACACCCTGACTCCCTAGGTCTGCTCAGGGGTCCCACAAAGACCCCCTGGGCAGAAAAAAGCATTTTTTTTTTTTAAATCGGCAGGATGCGCTCAGGGTGCGCGGATCCTGCCGAAAAAAAAAAAATCGAAGCGCGGTCTCCCGCGCTTCGATGCAAATTTGCCCCCGGGTGGCCCAAGTCCCGGGGGCATGCGGGGGGGGGGTGTTTATTGTTCATATGGGGGGCCTCTAAGGCCCCCCAAGCCCCGGGGACCGCCACCCCCCGGGGCTTCATAAAAAAAAAATGGTGCGGGAGGGCTCGCCTGCCCTCCCGCAGCCCCGGACACCGCCACCCCCCGGGGCTTCTTTTTAAAATTTTAAATAACGTGTGGGGGGGCTCCAGCCCCCCCAGACGCCCCGGAGACCACCACCTCCCCGGGGCACATAGAAAATAAATGTGGGGGTCCGTTACGGACCCCCAGAGCCCCGGGTACCACCACCTCCCCGGGGCTGTGCAATTTAAGGGAGGGGGGCCGCGCGGCCTTCCTCCTGGAGCCCTTGATGGCCCTGGGGACCGCCACCCCCAGGGCCGGCTCCTGCAGTGTCCCGGGGTGCCTACCCCGGGACGCTGTAGTTTGCTATGGCAGGACGGGAGCCTCGCGGCCCCGTCCTGCCATAGAAAACTGCTTTGGATATTGGAAGAGAGAGCAGGAAACCTGCTCTCGCTTCCAATATCCAAAGCACATTGCTTTCCACATGGGGAGCTGCATCTTAGCAGCTCCCCATGTGGAAAAGCAATGCCGGCTCCCAAGGGACGCGGGAGCCGGCGGGACTGTGGGGGGATTGGGGACCCCCACAGTCCCCAACGGAGGGATGGGGTCCCCGGGGCAAGTAGTGGCCCGGGAGGGGGCCACGCGGCCCCCTCCCCCAAAAAAAAAAAAAAAAGGAAAGGCCGGCCCCGGGGATGGGGTCCCCGGGGCCTTAAATGGCCTGAGGAGGGGGCCACGCAGCCCCCTCCAAATATATAAAAATTTAAAAAAACAGGGCATGCCCCGGGGGATGGGGTCCCCGGGGTCAATATAGGCCCAGGGAAGGGGGGCCACGCGGCCCCCTTCCCGTTTTATTATATTAAAAAAAAAAAAAGAAAATCCTCATGCCCCGGTGGATGGGGTCCCCGGGGCTAAAAGAGGCCAAGGGAAGGGGGGCCACGCAGCCCCCCTCCCATACAAAAAAAAAAAAAAGACCGGCATTGTGCCGGAGGCCACGCCCCCTTCTTTCACCACTCTGCAAACGTGCCCCCTGGCGCGTTTGCAGATGGGGAACGATTTCCCCTTGAATACTGGGGGTCCCTGGGGGCCAACTAGCCCACCAGGAACCTCCAGTATGCGCCAGGGGGCTGCGTTGCAGAGAGGTGTACAGAGGCCACGCCCTTTTTACACCTCTCTGCAACGCAGCTCTGTGGCACTTTTTGGAGGTACATGGTGGGCTAGTTGGACTCCAGGGACCCTCAGGATTCAAGGGGACTTAATCCCCCAACTTAAAATGCGCCACGGGGCGTGTTTGCACAGTGGTGAAGGGAGGGGGCGGGGCTTCAGGTGACATGTGTGCAAACAGGCCCCCGTGGCGCATTTTTAGATGGGGAATTAAATCCTCTTCAATCCTGAGGGTCCCTGGGGGCCAACTAGCCCACCAGGTACCTCCAGTAAGCGCCACGGAGCTGCGTTGCAGAGTGTTGTAAAAAGGGGCGTGGCCTCTGTACACCTCTCTGCAACGCAGCCCCCTGGCGCATACTGGAGGTTCCTGGTGGGCTAGTTGGCCCCTAGGGACCCTCAGGATTGAAGAGGAATTAATTCTCCAACTTAAAACGCGCCACAGGGCGTGTTTGCAGACATGTCACCTCAGGCCCCACCCCCTTCCTTCACCATTGTGCAAATATTCCTCTAAAATCAACCGAACTACGAATTCCGATTTACTCACCTGTTATCAGGAGAGAACCCTGTGCTGCATCTTTTAGCCCAGTACTGATCCTGAAAAGTAA
Source organism: Calotriton arnoldi (assembly GCA_963921515.1). Classification (NCBI taxonomy): domain Eukaryota; kingdom Metazoa; phylum Chordata; class Amphibia; order Caudata; family Salamandridae; genus Calotriton; species Calotriton arnoldi. Next base: position 945,487 of record CAWUFW010004956.1, on the reverse strand, counting down.
TTTTAACCGTACTTACCAGTAACTTGAATTTCCTTCCATAGGCTAACATTGACTGGTTTCACTTGGAAATTCTTCTAAGTGTGGAGTTTTGGAACTTTATAATATTCCTCTAAAATCAGCCGAACAACGAATTCCGATTTACTCACCTGTTATCAGGAGAGAACCCAGTGCTGCATCTTTTAGCCCAGCACTGACCCTGAAAAGTAATTCTAACCGTACTTACCAGTAACTTGAATTTTCCTCCATAGGCTAACATTGACTGGTTTCACTTGGAAATTCTTCTAAGTGTGGAGTTTTGGAACTTTATAATATTCCTCTAAAATCAGCCGAAATACGAATTCCGATTTACTCACCTGTTATCAGGCGAGACCTCAGTGCTGCATCTTTCAGCCCAGTACTGATCCTGAAAAGTAATTTTAACCGTACTTACCAGTAACTTGAATTTCCTTCCATAGGATATCATTGCCTGCTTTTTGCTGAAAAAGTTTCTAAGTGTCGATTTTTGAAACATACAAATATTCCTCAAAATCAGCCGAAATACGAATTCCGATTTACTCACCTGTTATCAGGAGAGACCTCAGTGCTGCATCTTTCAGCCCAGTACTGATCCTGAAAAGTAATTTTAACCGTACTTACCAGCAACTTGAATTTCCTTCCATAGGCTAACATTGACTGGTTTCACTTGGAAATTCTTCTAAGTGTGGAGTTTTGGAACTTTATAATATTCCTCTAAAATCAACCGAACTACGAATTCCGATTTACTCACCTGTTATCAGGAGAGAACCCAGTGTTGCATCTTTTAGCCCAGCACTGACCCTGAAAAGTAATTCTAACCGTACTTACCAGTAACTTATATTTCCTTCCATAGGAATCCATTGTCTGGTTTTCAGCAGAAAAGTTTCAAAGTGTCGATTTTCACAAACTACAAATATTCCTTAAAAATCGTCTGTATGACTTAAAAGCATTCTTTCAACTGTTTACAGGAGATGCACCAGTGCTGGATCCAGGATCCAACACTGAGTAAGAAAAAGTAACGATAACACTACTTATCTGCTAAGTGAATTTCCTCCCATAGGATAACATTGGTGATTCTATCTGAAAAAGTTTCAAAGTGTCAACTTTTAAAATACAATAATATTCCTTAAAAATCACTACTGTAACCAAAACGCTTTACTCAACTGTTTACAGGAGATGTCCCAGGACTGAATCTAGGATCCAGTCCTGTGGTTAGAAAAGTAATCCATAAAGTAACTAATTGCATTTAACTAGAAATTCACATTGAGCTCAATGTTGCATTGTGTTTGAAATTGTGTTGCCCATTGCAACAACTGTAACTACTGTACTTAAAACTATATTGCCTATTTGCAAACTATTTAAACTAAAGTAATTCATTCTGAGAAAGTATATTTTGTAATGTTATGTATAATGTAATTACAATGTAATTTAATAAATAAAATATCTAAAAATAAATAGTTTTAAAAAATGTAGTAAATCAGTGTCAAAAAATAAATATAACAATTAATACATTTAAAAATTGTCATTTACAAAACCTTTGAAATTCACTGAAAAAACCATAGGTTTCAGGGGCGTTATAGTTAGAAATTAGCATTTAAAAACCTTTGAAATTCACTGAAAAAACCATAGGTTTCAGGCACGTTATAGTTAGAAATTAGCATTTAAAAACCTTTGAAATTCACTGAAAAAACCATAGGTTTCAGACACGTTATAGTTAGAAATTAGCATTTAAAAAACCTTTGAAATTCACTGAAAAAACCATTTGTTTTAGGGACAGTTATAGTTAGTTGGACATTTCACTCGTACAAAACCATAGAAATTCCCCGTTATAGTTAGTTCAGCTAACTATAACTCGCGCCCCGCAATGCACTGCTGATGACGTCACATATTACATCACTCATGACATGGTCAGTGACATCACTGATGACATCACTGATGACATCTCAAATGACATCACTGATGACATCACTGATGACATCATCCACTTGATAATCTGATGCAGCTCCTCACACCCTAATATAACCTTTGATACACCCACTCTAAATTACAGACTGCCATTCGCAAAACCATAGACACTCCAACACCAATAACTACATACCCACTCACTGATTCTTAGGTCTACACACACACACATCCACTCACTCACCCGTACAGACACTCATACTTATGGTCACTCAGTACAGGACTATCATATGCACTCTTACTCCTATATAGACACTCAAACACCGCCACTCATCCATAGAGGTACTCACACACCTAGTCAGTCATGCAAATAATTAAACACACTGCCATTTACTCACCAATACAGTTATACACACACCAGCTCACTTAATCATACAAATACTAGCACATTGTTACGCTCTTATACAATCACTGATACAAGCACACACTCATCCATACAGCCACTATCACAATCACTCATTCTCGCTTATAGCTATTTATATACTCCAACACACATATATACTGCCTTTCACATATGTAGTTACTCACACATGTACCACTGGGACATACATTCACTCACTAACACACTCTTACACACACTTACCCACCCATACAGTCTATCACAGATGCACTCTTGAAACCATCCACCCAGTGAATCACCCACTCACACATCTATGCACAGAGTCGCACACACCCCTCCCACACAAACACTCAGGCACCCATACAGATACTCAGACAACCATTCAATAACTCATATAGACACTCATGTAGCTATTCACAAACACATGCAGCCACTTACACAGCAACAGACAGACGGATACAGACATTCACCCAGTTTAGTCACTAACCCATGCATTCAGTAAGATACGTTAAATCACTCACTTATAGAGTCAGTCACGCACCTACTAAATCATCCATACAGACACTTATACACCCACTCATTCTTCAATACGTCTTTCCCTATATATATTAAAAATATTTAAACTTTACAGAAACACACAGTCACTGCATTATGTCATCAGTGATGTCATTTGAGATGTCATCAGTGATGTCACTGACCATGTCATGAGTGATGTAATATGTGACGTCATCAGCAGTGCATTGCGGGGCGCGAGTTATAGTTAGCTGAACTAACTATAACGGGGGAATTTCTATGGTTTTGTACGAGTGAAATGTCCAACTAACTATAACTGTCCCTAAAACCTATGGTTTTTTCAGTGAATATATATATATATATATATGTATATATATATATATATATATATTGCCATAATCAGCATTAACATAACAAACCATGTGTATTTGTAAAGCCCATGATCACCAGGAGGCCTCATGGAGCTGAACAGATGTTTTATTGTTACCCAGCTCAATGGTACTCATTTTATCGACCTCAGATGGATTAAAGGCTGAGTGGACCCACCAGGATTTGAACCTGTGACCATAAGGTCGAACACTGGCCCCTGCAGTGGACGCATTATTCCACTGAGTCACCAGACCTGGCATTATGGAGGATTTTGAAGGTCAGGAGGAATATAATGATGACGACTTTTGTCAGGCGATGGATGCCTCCATCCTCAAAATGGTGACACAAGTGGTAGCCCCCCTGGAGAAGAAACTTATAGCTTTGCAAGCACAATGTCAGAAACCCCTCGACTAGAGGGAAGACACCTCGGGTCACGAGCTCCCTTACCTCCAGGGAAACTGGGTACCCCCCATTCTGATAAGTGCAAACACACAGAGAAGTCAGGAGTCGACCACAACGCCTTTGCGTGCCTGAAAAAGGCGTTTATGGATGCTGAACTTATTCAAGATCCCCCAAATCCGGGGCCCCCTGGGGAAGCACCAACCCCTCCCCTAAAGATAACCCAAGGGACGGGGCTGACTCCCTCAATACTTCAGACGGTGATGGGAACCAATCCATGCCCTTGCGCCCGACCTCTCTCCCCCTGCCTGATATGGACTCCACCAACAGCGCAGCCCCGGCCACGGCGGCAGACCTGTTAGACCCTGATGATCTACTGCACAAGCGTTCAGCGGAGTGGTACCCAGCGCCCAAAGTGGCAGCCTATATGGCAAGTAGGCTCAGAAAGCCCCTAGATAAAGAGGTGAGGAACTGTCTCAAGGCAGAATGACCTCGGCCGTCCTTGGAGGGGAAACTGGCCCTCACTCCAGAGGTAGGCGCGAAGATGGCCACCTTCTTCGCCAAGTTCGTCCGTGATCCCAAGAAGGGTATTGACAGGTCCTGGCATTGTGCCAGGACAAACTGCTGGATGTGGCAGGACCCCAGTCCAAAATCATGGACATGATTTAACAGAGGTGATGTTTTCAGTTTATATTGGTTAGGCTGGATGGTAGTTAAATGGCAGGCGGCCTGGTAGGGCGCCTACTAGAGGAGATCCTCCTAGTGCCAAGTGGTAACAGGGGTGGGTGAGGGCATTACTGTATGTCTTGCTCAGCGTTTCCGCTTCCAATTTTGATATTCCAATAGTGGGATAGTTGGCCAGGGAGAACACTGTTGAGGGCGGGTGGCATGAAGACACAGAGCACGGGGAAGTGGTAGTCGAAAATGGAGAGCTTCTGTTCTGAGGCTTGGATTAGGATTTTCCCAAATCTGTATATGGATATGGATAGTTATCTGTCAAATTTATGGGAGAGGGATATAGTGAGATTGGAGACATAGGGGATGTTAATTGTGTTTGTTACATGCATGTGCTGAAGGAAGATTTTTCTTTATTTGGAGGGTTTCGTGGTGTAGAAGATGAAGTCTGTAATCAGTACAACAGAGAGTGGTCACAGTAGAAAACAATTTAGCAAAATACGGAATTAGGTCATTCAAACATCACCATGATAAATTCAAATGAATGTGATTTTATTTTTATCACATGATTATCAAAGACAGCATAATTGTCTGTACATTTAATTAAAATGGTGCTCGGAGAAGGGAATAGAGTGCTCAGGAGAGAATGTGTGCTAATGAGGGTTGTAGTAAAGGAAAGGCAATGTGCAATATATACATCAGCTATAGCTGAAACCTATCCAGCCTTATGATGGCAAATTAATACAAAACAAACATAGCAACTTATAGGCTCAGATAATTAATCTCTGTCGTCTATGCTTGAAAAGTAGCAAAAGACAGTCGACATTTCGACCCCTATATACAAAAAAGGTAATTTGATTGGAGGGAGGGGAAGGAAGAGCACCGATTAGTGGCAGCACGAAAAATCAGGTCGCAGACTGGGAAGCGGTGGGCCCTGAGGCTCTTGAAAATGAGCAGTTTCATCGCAAACAAATTAATGATGGGCTCCGGGGCCTCGAAGTGCGGGGATAAGTGGGTCTTGACTACCACACATCCGATCAAGGTTGGTCAGTAACCTCCTTAGAGAATATCAGGTGTAATAGAATATCCTGTACAAGTAAAACAATTGAATCTGTTCTCGGCGTCCGACTTGGGTAGAATGACGACAGAGATTAAGCTAAATTTTATGCTGTTACCATGTGTACTTTCCAATGGGAAACCCAATTAAGAGACTGTAAAATAAGAGCCTGATATTTCAGTGGGACTACGAGGGAGATGTATGTTTACGCTCAAAGTATAAGATGTGATGTCATCTGATTAGAGTCTCTGACTATTTCAGAAGGGTAACACAGCTATATTAAAAGCCGTTTTTGTGCTCTCTGTTTTAAAGAAAATGAAATAAGTGACATGTATTTGAGAACACTAAATTTGTTTTTGGCAGCAGAGGGTTTAACTACTACTCCATTTCTGGTTTTACTAATGCTGTTGTGGAGGTTTCTGGATACACGTGCAGATTTTATCAATTGCAGGAAAAATGCTCAGTTGCACTAGCAGTATGTTATTTAAATTAACTTACTTAAGAGTAAAATATGTTTACCATGCTGAGAAGTTGCAGATAAATGTTTTTCTGTGTATGCATAAATGTTTTAAGATTCGCCACACAGCACACTATTAATTCTGTTGAACAGTGAAGTATGTTGTCTATGTTCATTGTGGTTTTAAACTTAAAAGGAGCAACAATATGGTGCAGTTTGAAATTGGCAAAGGCAGTGCTACTGCCGAAACGCGTCTTTCATGTGTTCCTGTTTCTGGGGAATTTTGATTCATTAAATGGTTTAATTCCCCTAACTTCGAGTGCCTGCTCTCTCTCTTATTGGAGTTTGGAGAGGTGTTGTTTGGAATATTTAGCGCTTGCGGTGGCGCTGATTACAGAGCACCACCAGCGATAAGGTAGCACGCCAGCATACCGCAATCCGCCTTTTTTGATATACCAGGCAGGCGTGCCCCCTACATGGAGTGTGACGAGTGGAAATGAGAAGATGGCGGCAGTGGAGGTGAAGGTTCGGCGCTGAGAGCTGTGACTCTCATGGCGGGGACTTAAAATGAATATGAAGAAAACGTAGGAACGTCGTCCCTGCGCACAGCGCACAGCAAATGTCCCTAAGGTTTCAGTAAAAATCATCAACAAATGTTTAAATCATTGCATCAATCATTCAACATAATATACACGGGTGATTTGAAAGAAAAGATTTCATTTAAATCGTTTTAGTTTCAACCAATGTTTCATAGACAGACAACAAGTCTGATACCTATGCAGTTTCAAAAATTACTTGACATTCAATACATTTGAATATGCTTAATAATGTGCTCAAAACATGTTCTGTAGTTCAGTTACAGCAGACCCAATGCATTTCGGGTTGTTACACCCTTCGTCAGGGGCAAATACGTCTTTAATCGAATGTAAGTTGTGGCCTCCTGCCGGAACATTCAAAAACAAAACAAAAGAGAGTATTACATCATGTTGCATGAGGCAATTGTTGCGTATCTGTGTTGGCGCTCACTGTGTCAAAATAACTGTGCGAAGTAGCATACTCTTCGTGGCAATCAATGCATGCAGAACCGATACCAACTCTTAGTGAGTCTCCTTGTGCTGATTATTAATTCCTTTTGTCCATTAGTGAGTGGTGGCCCAAAGTCGTGCACAAAGTAAAATCCACCACAATATGCCTTGAACTCACCCTGGAAATGCCACCCGTGATAGGAGCTGGGCACCGCGTTGAAGGCACTGGGCGAGTGGTGGGGCCAGGGGACTATGACACGGAGTGAAGGATCGTTGTTTTCCCTTGATGCAGGACGCTAAGCTAAGTTTTATGCTGTTACCATGTGAACTTTCTAATGGGAAATCAAATTAAGAGACTGAGAAATAAGTGCCCGATATTTTAGTGGGACTACAAGGGGAATGTTTCTGAGACTTAACGATAGATACTAAGCTACTGCATATGTTAAATTAATAATTAAATATTTCTGTACTACTGAGTGATAATATTTCTAACATAAATTATCTGAGTGGCTGTATGACTATTTGTATCAGTGTGGGAGAGGGTGTCTGCATGGCTGTGTGGGTATGTGAGTGGCTGTATGGATCTGTCAGTGGGTATGTGAGTGGTTGTATGGGTCTGTGAAGGAGCTTGTGAGTGGTTTTGTGGGTGTGTGAGTGACTGTGTGAGTGGTTGTACTGGTGTGTGAGTGGGTATGTGAGTGGGTGCATGAATGTGAGTAGTTGTATGGGTGTGTGAGAGGTTGTATGGGTATGTGAGTAGGTGTCCGAGTAGCTGTCTGGATGTGTGAGTGGATGTACCAGTGGTTGTATGGGTGTGTGACTAGTTTAATGGGTTTGTGAGTGGGTGTGTGAATGGTTGTGCGGGTGTGTGAGTGGGTGTTTGAGGAGTTCTGTGTGTGTGTAAGTGGGTTTGTGAGTGGTTTTGTGGGTGTGTAAGTGGTTGTATGGATCTGAGTGGGTATGTGAGTGGATGTATGGGTGCGTGAGTAGTTGTGTGGCTGTGTCAGTAGTTCTGTGGATAAAGTCATCAGTGATGTAATTTGAGATGTCATCAGTGACATCACTGACCATGTCATGAGTGATGTAATATGTGAGGTCATAATCAGTACATTGTGGGGGCGTAAGTTATAGTTAGCTCGGGTAACTATAACTGCTGGATTTCTATGGTTTTGTGCATGTGAAATATGAGCCTAACTATAACATCCCTGTAACCATTGTTTTTTTCAGTGAATTTGGAAGGTTTTTTTAAAATGCTATTTCCCAACTATAATGTCCCTGTAGCCTTGAGTGGCGGTATGGATCTGTGAGTGGGTATGTGAGTAGCTGTATGGATCAGTGACTCGGTGTGTGAGCGTCTGTATGGCAGTGCTTAATTTGTGCTAGTGGTTTCCGGTGCTTAGTACCAGCACTTATTTCTCAGGGCCGGGTCTATACAGGGCAGCTGCTATTAAGGGGCTGCCCCACTAACAGCAAACAAAAGAAAAACCCACATAGCTGCTTTCATGAAAGGCTCTGTGGTGCTTAGTTTCAGGTGGTACCTAACCTGAAGCTAGTTTAAAAAAAAAAAAATCTTTATATTAACAATGCTCATGAGACCATACAGTACAATGTCTTGTCCTTGTACAACACATGGAGATATCACAAAAATTAATAAGAAAATAATCGTTGGATAACAACAAGGACAATCAGCAATTCCCATCCCTCCTATCCCTCCATGACAGCCCCGGCTTCTCTGTACTTTCGCCAGGGCGCCCACACTTTCTTCCATTTTTTAGCACACCCCCTACTTTTGTACACAGTTTCTTCGGCCCTTTGGCACCAGTCGAGGTCACGTTTCCATTCCTCCAACTGCGGGGGTGTCTGCGCCCCCCACCCCCTGGCTATATTTCGTTTCGCCACTCCCGCGGCCAGGACCAACCATATTTCCACATACCTAGACCAGTCAGTGTCACCTTTAATCATCAATAATAGCCACTTCGGCTCCATTGGAACCGTCTCCCCCACCACACTAGACATGGTGTCAGTGATCTTCGTCCAGAAGGGGATGATCTCCGGGCACTCCCACAAGATATGAAAGAAAGTGCCCTCCTGTTGGCAGCCCCTTATGCATAACGCCGACTGGCTCCTACCCCAGGTATAGAGGTGCGTGCGGGGATAGTATGTACGGTGAAGGATTTTTAGTTGCACCAGTCTGAACCTAGAATGGATTGCAATCTCTCTGGGGCTCTGCAGCGCATCCTGCCAGTCCTCATCGTCTATGCTACCAAGATCTTTGGCCCAAGCTGCTCTAAGAGTGATTAGGGGTCAGGTATGTTGTTTAGCAGTTTGCGATAAATCGTGGAGGTGGGTTTCTCTGTTATGGGGTCAAGCAACAACCTTTCCTCCATCGGGGAGTATTCCGGAATAGACGTACCACTCTGTACATATGATCGTAGAGCATGCAAGAGTCGTATATGATGGTATCTCTGTGACTGGTGTAGGTTGTATTCCCTTTGGAGGTACTCAAAGGAGCGGGGGGAATCCCCTTTCCAGACATCACCTAAATATTCGATCCCTATCAACTTCCACCCCTTGAAGCCCGTCAAAGCAGTCACCTCCCGCAATTGCTCCCCCAACCACAGTGGGGTTCTCCCGGTCAGTTTGCCCGCCCACCCTAGGAGTTTATTAGCCTCTCTCCAGCACTGCAGTACTACCCTGGTGTGTTCAGGCCACTCCGCCTGCGACCTCCGGGCATAAAGGAGAGGTTCACAGTTACCCCTAGGCATAACTGTCCTATCCACCCTGTAGGCAGGTTCACTACTGTCCGTATATACCCAGTCGTTTATCACCTGTAGCTGCGAGGCCCAGTAGTATAGCTTGACATCTGGGAGCGCCAGACCTCCATCATACACTCCCCTGTGGAGCCTGTGCAACGCAATTCTCGGGGACCCTCCGTCCCACAACAAGGTTCGCACTGCCTGTGATATTCGCTTGAAAGCGCACGGGGGGACAGGGTATGGTGTGTTCTGTAGAATGTAAAGGAGTCTCGGCAATGTAAGCATTTTAAATAAGGCCGCCCTGCCCATAAGGGAAAGTGGAAGGGTGCGCCAGTGACTCACATCGGCGCCCAGACGACTCAGTTGGGGCTCGAGGTTCCTATAAAAAAATACCTTCTTGTCTCGCGTAACGTACACGCCTAAATATTTAAAACCTTCGACAACCACCGGGGCCGAACACCGAGATGGAATCCAAGGGGGGGGACCCGACAGTGGGAAAGTCACTGACTTCGACCAGTTAATAGTATAGCCGGAGTAACTGCCAAACAGTTCGAAAATATGCAGCACTCGGGCTATCGAGAGGTATGGTCTTGCCAGATACAGAATAATATCATCAGCGTAAAGGGAGATACGCTCTTCCCACCCTCCAGGCGCCGCAAGTCCCCAAACCGCGGGGTCTCTCCTGATCCAATGAGCCAGTGGTTCCAACGCGAGAGCGAAGAGGAGGGGAGACAGGGGGCAGCCCTGCCTGGTACCTCTCCGCAAGGGGAAAGCCCTAGATATTGCCCCATTAACACGCACCCGGGCCGTGGGTAGTTCGAACAGGAGTCTTACCCAACTGCAGAAGATCCGACCGAAGCCCAGCCTCTGGAGAACCATAAACAAATAGGGGAAGCTAGTTTTTTTTAAACACTGTGAAAGTGAATGCAACTGCGCATGTGTGAGCCTGGGCGAGAGTTTACTCTCCCGGGAGGCACAAGGCAGTGTTGTGTCATCAGGATGGTGGGTGCGGCATTTTGCAATGGCGGTGTATTTGGTTCCTAATGTCCGTTAGGTCCTGTGGCCTGGGGCGGGGTGCAGAGAGGCAGGGTTGATTAGGTGTAAACGTTCAAACTCCTCCCCAACCCCATGCTGGCTTGGAATGATTTTGCTTCAAAGAAAACAGGCTGGAGGAGGGGCCCACAACATATTTGGCAGTTGGTGCACCTGAGGGAAGACATAATGGGTACAGATCATTTTGTTTGTAACTCAGCATGGTGTGCCTTGCTTCTCTCACCACTGTTGGCTCGAGCAGCAGGATTGCAGATGTATCAGTGCTTCCAAATGCCCACCCCCTTGGAGCTAAAGTTTGCCTTTGTGGATTCAAGCTAGGCTGCAGCCCCAGCCCTCACATCTCCATTGACCGGCTGACTGTCTCATTGGAGAGCGGGACATCTGCATTAGGTATGTAAAAATAGCAGCTAACACATCACAGCATTAATGTTGTAAACAGCGAGTTGCCATTTGTAAGTCTGTTATGGAGATGACATCCTAAGTCGGTCTCACAACGCTCCTGGATCCCTGCACATTGAAAGAGAGGTTTTCATTACAATAAGGGATATGCAATTTTGTCTCAGGCGTTTTACTTGCGTTACAATGAGGGAAGTCACCCTTTTGTAGATAACAAAAATGCCCACTCTCCTGTGTCGAGTGTGCATATTTCAACTGCATAGTTACTCTGTGCAGACGCTTCAAAGATAGCAATGGCCCCTAAAAGTGTCCAGACCTGCTTCCTGTCTTTATTGCCCACTGCAATGAAGAGAGGCTGGGCATATTATTCACAGCTGCTGGAAAGAGGAACACGGAGAGTTCCTTGTTAGCCTCTCAGCGTATTAATTGATTTAGCCTTAAAAGTTCTGGTCTCAGAAAGAGGGTATTTCTCTAAAGGTATTAAATGGACTTAATGTGTGATCATGTATATCTATGATTCTACAGATTCCTGTGTGTACTTTAAGTCCTTCTGTTTCTTTATGTATGAGTGCAGGGTGATTGGTGTGCCAGATTGAGTACAGGGTGAGTGGTGTGCCTGTATAAGTGCAAAGTGAGTAGTGTGCATGTATGAGTGCAGGACGAGTGCTGTGCCTCTATGAGTGCAGGATGACTGGTGTGCCTGTTTGAGTGCAGGGTGAGCGGTGTGCCTGTATGAGTCAGGGTGAGCAGTGTGCATGTATGAGCGCAGGGTGAGTGCTGTGCCTGTATGAGTGCAGTATGACTCGTGTGCCTGTTTGAGTGCAGGGGGAGCAGTGTGTCTGTATAAGTGCATGGTGAGCAGTGTGCCTGTATGAGTGCAGGGTGACTGCTGTGCCTTTTTTAATGCAGGGTGAGTGTGGAGCCTGAATGCATGCAGGGTGAGAAGTGTGCCTGTATGAGTGCAGGGTGAGCAGTGTGCTTGTATGAGTGCAGGGTGAGCAGTGTGTCTGTATGAGTGCAGGCTGAGTGGTCCAAACAGAATCCTGGACAGGTGGACATTTCTGACTCAGGTATGTGCAGTTTGCAGACCTCCACTACATGCACTGTAATGCTTAAGTCATCTGCACATCTGAAAAGTGTAATTTTCAGATACCACAGCATTACATACTGTGCATATACAAAGGGTCTGCATTGTATACTATAGGCAAATCTGTGACACTGCATTTTACACAGGCCTATGATATATGCACATTTTGGAGACCTGATATATGCATATAATCAGAGGTTATAGATGTCCATATTGGGCATATTACAGAACTGAATGATGTGCATAAATCATAATGGACTTGTACCTCTGAGCTCTATAATGTCATATATCCTTTGGCAACAAAATGTACATATATCAGTGGCGAATTCCCCAAATTCTCAGAATTGAGAAGTATGTAAAGTGTGGTACTGTCTTTTACTAACAGACTAGTCCGGGGCAGTTTTGGATATCAAGTCTGGTTAGACACAAAATGCAACAGAAGTAGATAGTCATATCAGCATTACTTTAGAGACAGGCCTTTCAAGGTCAGAAACGGTTCATTATCTTCGGTGCCAAAAGTCATGTCATCAAATCTCTTTTGCGGTTTTGCCTTGATTTTAATAAGATATCCTTCCCAAGGAGCTGGAAAACTAACACATGTTTCAAGTCAACCATCATATTACCTAGGTAGAAATTCAGATCGGGTATTACATCTGGCTTTTTCAGCAGTGGCAGCTGAGGATGTGGTTAGGAGCCTATAGAGTAAGTGGGCAGATCCAGAGAAGGACTTAGGTGGAAGTGGGTGTGGCCTCCTACAAATATTTGAGCACCTGGACTTAATATTTCACAAATTAAGTACTGTTGTATGGGTGTATGAGTGGGTGTGTGAGTAGTTTTGAGGATGTGTAAGTGGGTGTGTGAGTTGATTTGTGAGTCAGGTAGTGGGTGTGTGAGTGGCTGTATGGGTCTGTGAGTGGGTGTGTGAGTAGCTTTGTGAGTGTGTGAATGGGTCTGTGTGTGGCTGTGTGAGTGGGTTTGTGAATGGCTGTAAGGGTCTGTAAGTGGGTTTGTGAGTGGATGTATGGGTCTGTAAGTGGGTGTGTGAGTGGTTTTGTGGGTGTGCGAGTGGCTGTATGGGTCTGTGAGTGAGTGTGTCAGTGGTTTTGTGGGTGTGTGAGGGACTGAATGGGTGTGTGGGTGTGTTTTTGAGTGGCTGTATGGGTCTCTGAGTGGATGTGAGAGTGGCAAAATGGGTGTTTGAGTGGGTGTCTAAGTGTCTGGGTGGGTGAGTCAATAGCTGTGTGAGTGACTGGGCCAAAACAGAACCTCACCTGTCCACCTGCAAAATGTGGTAAAATTCCGTTCAGCTGTTCGGGCTGTAGTCGTGTCTAAAATCTCTTTGGAAATTGACATTGGAAACTTTATAACCCCCCTATTTTATGGGCAGCCGCTTGACGGTTCACTACTAATCTTTCCATGCAATACTAGACAAAGTGGGGCCCTTTTTTGGGAAAATTTCATGAAGATTTGTCCAACGGTTCCGAAGTTATAAGAAGGTCAAAAAATGCTTTTCCTATAGAAAATAGGTCATAGCCAGTAGGTAATGAGTGTGTGTGTGTGGGTTTGTGTTACTATCCTTGTGGGGACTTGGGTGTGATAACACACTCACGCTGTGGGGACTTGGTTACACTGTGGGGGCCTGAACCCAGGTCCCCACAAGGCAATGTCTTCTAAATGATAAAAAATGACTTCAGGAAAATCTGTGTCAATGTTTACAACTTTTTTAAAAATTGCCTTGTGGGGACCTGTGTTTCATAAAGTGTGTTTATATTTTTGCTCAGCTCTGCCCCTGTAGACAGGAGGCGGTACTGCAGTCTTAGACACACTGCATTTAAACACACCTTGCTCATCAGAAACACACATTAGCAGCAAAAAAGACAGACATTTCAAAGTAAAAGCTGCATAGCACTATGTTTATCCAAGTATTTTTCATTCAAATGAACCTTTTCTCTATTTATTAAAATAAATCTTTATTGACATGAAGCTATTGAATTTTGACATTTTGGGGCACATGCATCAGGTAGCTTTTTGCGATTCCCTTAATTGCGATTATTAAGGAATCGCAATTAAGGAATCGCAAAAGCCTATGCGATGTAGGAATCGCTATAAAAATAGCGATTCCTAAACATTCCTTAATTGCGACTCGCAAATTGCGACTCGCAATTAAGGAATGCCGCTCCCATTCATTCCTATGGGCCTACAGGCCCATAGGAATGAATTGAGATTGCATGCGCAATTTGCGAGTACCAGTAGGTACTCGCAAATTGCTCATGCGATTTCAAGGGTGCAAGGGTGTCAAATGACACCCTGTTGCACCCTGAAATTGCGATGTGCACCCATGTAGTGCACACACATGCCCCAAGGGCATGTGTGTGTGTAACCTAAAACTTTAAAAATGCATTTTAGTGCATTTTTCAAAGTTTTTACAAATTACAGACAAGTTTGATTTGTCTGTAATTTGCGGTCCCAAATAGCTGAAATCGCTATTTGAAAGTGCTTCAGCATTGCATTTAAGGAATCGCAAATTGCGATTCCTTAAGTGCAATCGCAATTTAGGAATTCGCAAATAATTGCGAATTCTTAAATTGCGCATAGGAAACACTTTCATGCATCTCCAAAGGCCAATTTGCGATCGCAAACAGCCGATTTTTGCGAATCGCACCGTTTGCGATCGCAAAACCTTTGATGCATGTGCCCCTTTGAGTCTAAATATTGTTAGTGGTTTTATAATATTGCTAAAAGCAATTTGGGTCAGTTCTGAAACCCAGAACACTTCACTGTTACCATTTTATCCGTATTTGCAATTAAAGAATGATGGTGCAATAGAATGCAACACAAATAAACTGATTTGATTGTTTTAGGCAAGTAATTTTGAGGCATCAATGCCTATTGTTACATTTTAATGCTTGTACCAGAAATACAGAGTCTCTCTATTACATTGCCTTTGTTTAAATATTAATATGCACCGTGGAATAAGTTATTTTAGATGATGGCTAGATGAGTGATAGACTAGCGGTATTTTGTAGTAATGGCTACCTTCTCACAGGCAGTGAACTGAAGCAACGTTTCGCCCACAGCATGGGGCAGTTTATTTTTAACAGAAAAGGCAAGTTCTTATATTAATAGTAAACTTCTTAGAAGATATATTCAGATATCGCCCTTATAAGTAATTATAATTTAAAACATTTTAACAGCTTAATGTAAAAACTGTTCCTAAAGTTTTCCCAGTTAACACAGTTTGTTGAAATTCCCAAGGGTGAATGAAGAGCAATCATTGGTAAAGGCATTAGGTCTCACCTATGCAAGAACTATTGGCTCTGCCAATGTGTTTTAGCCATTTTGTACACCAGCGTACTCCACAGTGGAGTAAAGTGTGGTAGAATGGAGAGGCGTAAAGTGGCGGGGTATGAAGTGGCATAGGGTGACGTGAAGTAGTGTAGAGTAGAGTGGCGAGGAGTATTGGGGAGTGGCATAGAGAGGAGTTAGATAGAGTGGTGTGTCATGGAGTAGAGTTGAGTGTTGTGGAATGTCGTGGAGTGTTGCAGAGTGGTGTAGAGTGGAGTAGAGGGGAAGGGAGGAGAGTGTAGAATTGTGGAGTAACAAAGAGGGAGAGAAGTGTTGTACAGTTTTGTGGAGTGTGGTGGAATGTCGTGGAGTAGAGTGGAGTGGTGTAGGATGAAGGAGCATAGTCTGGAGAGTTGTGGAGTGGCATAGAAGGGAGAGGAATGTTATGGAGTAGAGTGGAGTGTTTTGGAGTAGAGTGGAGTGGAGCCGAGCAGAGTGGAGTGAAGTATTGTAGCATGGAGTAAAGTGTCATAGAGTGTCGTAGAGTGGAGTAAAATGTTAGAGTGGAGTAGAGTGGAGCAGATGGAGCAGAATAGTAGAGCAAAGTGTTGTAGAGTGGAGTTAAGTGTTGTAAAGTGGAGTAAAGTGCTGTAGAGCGGAGTAAAGTGTCATAGAGTGGAGTAAAGTGTCATAGAGTGGAGTACAATGTCGTAGAGTGGAGCAAAGTGTTGTAGAGTGGAGCAAAATGTTGTAATGTGGAGCTAAATGTTGTAGAGTGGAGCAAAGTGTTGTAATGTGGAGCAAAATGTTGTAGAGTGGAGCAAAGTGTTGTAGAGTGGCGCAAAGTGTTGTAGAGTGGAGAAGAGTGGAGCAATGTAAAGTAAAGTGGACTAAAGTGTTGTAGAGTGGACTAAAGTGTTGTTGAGTGGAGAACAGTGGAGTAAAGTGTCATAGAGTGGAGCTATGTAGAGTACAGTGGACTAAAGTGTTGTAGAGTGGTGTAAAGTGCTGAAAAAAGAGTAAAGTGTCATAGAAATGGAGCAGAGTAGAGTAAAGCGGAGTAAAGCATTGAACAGTGGAGTAGAGTGGTGTAAAGTGCCATAGAGTGGAGTAAACTGTCATAGAGTGGAGTAGAGTGGAGTAAAGTGTCATAGTGTGGAGAAGAGTGGAGTAAAGAGTTGTAGAGTGGAGTAAAGTGTTGCAGAGTGGGACAGAGTAGAGTGGAGTAAAGTTCCATAGAGTGTAGTAAAGTGGCTTAGAGTGGAGTGGAGTAAAGTTTCAGAGTGGAGCAGAGTGGATTAAAGTGTCGTGGAGTGGAGCAATATAGAGTTGAGTGGACTAAAGTGTTTCTGAGAGGTTTAAAGTGCTGTACAGTGGAGTAAAGTGATGTAGAGTGGAACAGAGTAGAATAAAGTGGAGTAAAGTGTTATAGAGTGGAGTAAAATGTCATAGAGTGGAGTAAAGTGTTGTAGAGTGGAGTAAAGTGTTGTAGAGTTGAGTGAAGTGTTGTGTGTTGTAGAGAGGAGCAGAGTAGAGCAGAGTGGAGTACAGTGGAGTAAAGTTCCATGGAGTGTAGTAAAGTGTCAGAGTGGAGTGGAGTAAGTGGAGTGGAGTACAGTGGTACAGTATGGAGATAAGTGGAGTAAAGTGACAGAGTGGAGTAGAGAAAATTGTCATAGAGTGAAGTAAAGTGTCATTGAGTGGAGCACAGTGGAGTAAAGTGCAGTAGAGTGGAGTAAAGTGTCAGAGTGGAGTAGAGTGGAGCAGAGTGGAGTAAAGTATCGTAGAGTGAAGCAGAGTGGAGTATAGTGTTCGAGAGTGGATCAGAGGAGAGTGGAAAAAAGAGCTGTAGAGTGGAGTAAAGTGTCAGAGAGTAGAGTAAAGTGTCAGAGTGGAGTAAAATGTCATAGAGTGGAGTAAAGTGTTGTAGAGTGGAGTAAAGTGTTGTAGAGTTGAGTGAAGTGTTGTGTGTTGTAGAGAGGAGCAGAGTAGAGCGAAGTACGGTGGTGTAAAGTTCCATGGAGTGTAGTAAAGTGTCATAGAGTGGAGTGGAGTAAAGTGTCGTAGAGTGGAGCAGATCAAAGTGCCATAGAGTGTAGTCAAGTATCGTAGAGTGGAGTAGAAGGGAGCAAAGTATCATAGAGTGGAGCAGAGTGAAGTAAAGTGTGATAGAGTGGAGTCGTGTGGAGTAAAGTGTGAAAGAGTCAAGTAGAGTACAGTAGAGTGGATTAAAGTGTTGTAGAGAGGAGTAAAGTGTTGTATAGTGAAGTAACATGTCGCAGTGTGGAGTAAAGTGTTGTTGAGTGGAGTAAAGTGGTACAGTATGGAGATGAGTGGAGTAAAGTGACAGAGTGGAGTAGAGTAGAGTGGAGTATAGAAAATTGTCATAGAGTGAAGTAAAGTGTCAGAGTGGAGCAGAGTGGAGTAAAGTGCAGTAGAGTAGAGTAAAGTGTCATAGAGTAGAGTGGAGCAGAGTGGAGTAAAGTATCGCAGAGTGAAGCAGAGTGGAGTATAGTGTTGGAGAGTGGATCAGAGTAGAGCAGAGTGGTAAAAAGAGCTGTAGAGTGGAGTAAAGTGTCAGAGAGTAGAGTAAAGTGTCATAGAGTGTCATAGAGTGGAGTAAAGTGTAATCATCAATTGTGTATGTATTTTAATGTATTTCTATGGCAAATGCTGAGAACAATAAATAAATGATACCAGCAATAACAAAAGTCAACCTCAATAAATAAATAAATAACAGCAATAACAATAGTCAACCAGTGGTATAAAAAGCCAGTCAGTCAGAGAGACAGTAAAGAGGTTATGCTCCAGGGGAGCTACCCACACAATATTAAAAAGCTGTAACATGGAAAGCCATTGAATAAGAATCAAGTAAATAAGAGTGACAGTAGAACCAACCAGTGGTAAGCAATAGGTTGATTATAAGCCCATGTAAACTCTTGGTAAGCCTAAAATAGGTCGTTTGCAAACAGATAGCTGAGCTGTCTGGCAGGCTTGACGTACAATTTGTAACACTGCCATATTAGGTGTAGTTACAGCTAGAGTAATGAAAATGGCTCAAACTAAAGACAGAGCTGTCCATTGTGTCAACACCCAGAGCTGCTAGACAGAACCTTTCTTTCCTAAATGGTATAGACACAACTGATTATGAGATTTTTGGGCTTCATAGGTTTTCATCAAAGAGCCTCTGAAAGAACTAAGAACATTTGAGAACCTCAGAAATATTATTTTTTTAAACTGAGACCAGTATGAAATTCTCTAAGGTAGAATTTAATCCCCTCCTTCTGACAATGCACAGTCTAGCTGTCATGTTAAGCAGGAGGGGTTAAGAGTAATATGGGCTACAGAAACCATCTCTTCATAACGCAGACTCATGCATTCTGACTCTTAGAAACCCTAAGGGCTTCAAGTCCTGTATATGCTATGAAGAACTACTGCGCAATAAATGGCTTAAAAAGTAACATCAAGAAATCATGATCTTTAGAAGACAGAGGGGTATTAGGAGTTTTACCTTGGGGTTGCTAAACTGAAGGAAGTACATTATTTCCCGTATCTGGGAAGAACACTATACTCCTTTCTACAATAATGATTGCATTGAAACCAGAGTAGGCCCTGCCCCCTCTTCGTAAATTGGTGGTATTGGAAGCTGCATTTTCTGGTAGGTTTCACCTATGCTGCTACTAGGTGGGCTCCATAGACTCTTTATTCCCTGGTTATTTATGGAACCTACGTATTCTAGTGAATTGCACGCATGCTGCTTCTATGGGGACTTCACAGACTCCTAATTCTGTCATGATTTTTAGAAGCTTTGTCGGTGGCACCTGCACTACTTGGGGGTTCATTAGACATATTTCTGGTGGTATTGGAAGGTGTGCCTTTCTGTGTGTGTATCTCTGCAACCTAGGTGGACTCCATAAACTCAAAACTTCCAGATGGTTTGGAAATCAAGTCTTCCAGTGGGTTTCCTGTCACCACTTCTTGATGGCCCATAGACAACTAAATAATCAGTTCCATGGTTGTTTATGGAAACTACATCTTTCAGTGAATTGCACCCATGCTGCTTCATTGGAAACTTCATAGACTTTTAATTCTGTGATTGTGATGATTTTTAGAAGCTGTGTCTTCTGATCAGATCAGTTGCACCTGCACCACGTGGGAGGTAATTAGACATTTTTTCTGGTGGTTTTGGAAGGAGTGTTTTTCTGTTTGTGCATTGCTGCAACTCCATAGACATATAACTCTGGGATGGTTTGGACGCCAAGTCTTCCAGTGAATTTCCTGTCACTACTTCTTGAGGGCAAATAGAAAGCTAAATAGTCGGCGTTTTTGTAAAGCCAAGTATACCCTTGTGGTTTGAAAACTGCATCTTCCAGGGGGTTACACCCATAAACTCTTAATTCCCTGAAATTTGAATGCTGAGACTTCCTGTGCATTTCAAAAATGTTGCTTCTTCATCAGAAGTATCTGTAATGCAAGCTACTTCTGAGTACTGAAAATAATCCTCTGTCGTATTCAGTATCACGGTAGCCCCAGGAGGAGCTACGGAGTCGGAAGAACTGTGTTTTATTGATTTTCCTGCAATGTAAAGGTTATTTTGCACACGTACTATTTTGCAAGAGTTTTGTATGTTGGATTTTTATCATATTTGGTCTTGTTGGTTTAGATAAAGATTTACTATTTTTCTAAACTGGTGTGGTGTCCATTTGTAGTGTTTTCACTGTATTACTGTACGTGTTCACAAATGCTTTACACACTGCCTCTGAGATAGGCCTGTCTGCTCGTGCCAAGCTACCAAGGGGGTGAGCAGGAGTTATTTTGGAAGTGTATCCGCCTTACCTTGACTAGAAGCAAGGGTCCCTATTTGGACAAAGGTACCTACCTCTGCCAACTAGAAACCCCCATTTCTAACAATAGCCATTATGAAGCTGGGGCGACAACCACAATGTCAGGGTTGGCCACCATTGGGAGGCATCAACTGAATTCTGACTTCCATTTCAGACAATGTGAAGACCACCATGGACAGGAGCAGAGTTGCTGAATTCCCACTGCTGGTTCTAACTGCTTTGTTTGACACAGTTCACCACCACTCCCTCATAGTAAGCCCAGACAAACTTAGCATCATTACAAGTATTTGTGACTGCCTCTCCTCCTACCATAAACCCAGCATAATCTTGCTGCTCAATTAACATCACCAAATGTTAACATTAATGATGCTGTTCCTGAAAAACTCACTCATCACATCATTGCTCTTTAATGCCTACCTAAGACCACTACCTAAATTCATCATTTCCCTCAACCTAACATGCTACAAGTGCACTGACCCCAATGCAGGTCAACTTAAAGTTGAAATAACAGAGGGACCTGGAAACCTCAGGACTAGACCACTGACTTCAAGTCAATGACCAATGAATGCTGATTATCCGCCTTAAACTGAAATGGTCCAAAACAGGGATTCCATCCTAGCATGAAGCAATTGGAAGAACTACTGGCCTACAAGCATTTGCAATTAGGAATTTAGTGCAGTACCACCCATATTGACAAAGGTGAGAAACCTTGGAGTGACTATTGTAGCCTTTCCCTGGTTCCCTAAATGAACCAAGTCACAAGAATTGCTTTATACACCATGCAAACTCTATTATGAAGTTTTCTGCATTCTACATTTTCCTCACAAGCACCTGTCCTTGTTCTGTCTGCTCTGAAGACTGCAAGGAATCCATCTACATGACCACATGTTCCCTGTCCTCCAGCACTCTATTGACTTCCAATTACTAGAAGCTCTGCCTTTAAGACTTAACTTAATTAACTACAGAGCCATCTATAGGAACAGCCACTCAGAAATTAGAGACCAGGGTAATCAAAACCACCACATCCAATTGCGCAGTAATTCCTCATGCCACAGAGTTTCATGGGGGACTTCCCCTGCTTTCAGCAGGCAAAGTCGGTGGGGTAAAACTCCAGGTTTTTGGAGCTACTGCAGAACCCATATTTCCGATGCTGAATTGTAACTTCAATTGTAGCTCCCATCAGAAATAACGTGGCCTCTCGTAATGAGGGCCTCACCGTCCTTTCTCTCCTTTTGCTTCTCTACATGCCAAGACACAGCAACAATAAAAAAGATAAAAACATAACGGTGGGTCTCATGCATGACTTTGAAACACTACTCAATTAAGCCCCTTCCATGAAGTAACATGCTACCACTCTTAAAACGCACCTTGGTGCCTCCTCAGTGGATTGAAACACTTTATAAATGCAACTGCAACACATTACCAAAAACAGCTAATGACACACACTCAACAAATTCTTGTGCAGCCCACAAATATGTCATATACTCATCTATCACAGTGCTTCTTTTGATAGCACTCACTTTTTTCAAGTCCCTCAGCACTTCCTCTAATGATTCTGTTTTCTTTTAAAACGGCCCTACTGTGGCTTTGGACATGGAGTGAGCATGGAGTGGGGATTGTAGTGAATCTCTTGTATGTGGGTCTGCCAGTGTCAGGCACTGCCTCACTTTATTTTGATACGATTGTCAGAATGGTGTTGGATGAGAGAGGAGGGTGACTGTGGTGACCTGCTTTGCATTGATGAATGACCAAAGGGCTGGAAATGCTGGGACAAGAAACCTTCGGACCAGGCAGCTACCGACTGAGCAAGATAGCGACCAGCAATTGGGGGTCACCTGCACTGAGGAGGAGCAGGGCCTCCGGCATAATTCCTGGACCTAACATAGAACCTCTGTGGGTGTTTCCCAATGCCTGTGGGAGGAGGTACAACTGAGAAGGTCCAATGTAGGGACAACCTTCACCCAAATATGGTGGTAGTTCCTGGTGATCAGTGCTGATGGCCCTTGGTTGAAGTGGCAGAGCTGAAGACTTGGAGGCAGCTCAGGTCCCTAAAGGAGAAGCTATGGGTTTCCATGGGTTAAGGTTGATCTCCTCTTTGGAGTCTTTGCCATCCTGAGAAGGCAGCATGGATGCCTGTAGACACGCATAAGAAACCTGCTGATTGGGAAAGGCAGCTCCTGAACACTGACACAGCCTGGAAGATAGTGCTGAGAAAGGAGACAATCAAGTCTTCATTGGCGACCATTTTCGGGCAGCAGAAGACTGTCATGCATCAAGCTTTGACGAAGGTACATCCTCTCACAAGGAGATGAGAGTGGACTTCCCTGCTGCTGATAGTGACAGAGAGCATGGGGCCCATGGCTGACCGGTCATCAACAACTGGGTGGCTGAGGGAGAGTGAGGCAGGGTGGTGGGTTTTTAAAAGGTCATGCAAGAGTTCTTTAAGGATTCGACTGCAGTTGACACGTAAGTCCTATATGGATCTAGGGTTTTTGCCAAATAGGGCAAGGTTGGGAAAGTTAATTTTGCGCCTGCTACAAAAGTTACCTGGAGAGGCAAGCTTGAAATTAGGGAGGTGTTTCTGTTACACATTCATGTTGCTAGAGTAATTTCCACAAGTACACAATTTGAGATGGAAGAGAGGAGTAGTGCAATTTAGATAGGAGACAGAGCTCAAATCAGCAAGGGACTACCGGATTAAGAAATGAGTGTAATCTCCTTTAATGCATGAGTGTTTAATACCCCAGAGCTTAATGACTCTTTCAACGTAAAAAAAATATGTAGGAGCCACAAGTCAAACAGTAAAATATAATGTTTGCTACTGATTTGTTTTGTTTCACATCCCCAATGGCCTGCGAGTGAAATGTTTTTTTGTCATAGATACTGGCTTTTGCCTCTAATGACATTAGTTTCAGACATAGGAGACAGTGCATCCGGCCTACGCTTTCCTTGAATGGGATAAATTGAGAGTTTAATGTAACAAAAATACTGTATTTTTGTGATTTCATTCTTTTTGGATTTTTTTGTCAAATTCGAATACGCATTTATTGATTGATTGATTGATTGATTGAGAGTTTAATGGTGTATGTGGCAATCCATGCTCATTCCTGGCAAAAAGGGGTTTATTTCACCAAATATAGCATCTTCTTGGTATTCTAGGCTGAGAAGCATGTGGCTTATGAGCGATCAAGCCATCTATTAGCAGGCACTCGCCTTGTGTTATTTGTTATATTTTGCATTCTGAGGCTTGTAGTCCTAAATCAGAAAAGCTAAACTACAAAGTACAGATTATAAAGAGTAAACCCAAAATGTTTGAGATTCCAGCTTCTAAGGGCTAATCTTTCCAATTAAAAAGCAAAGACTTGCTAGAAACTTGCATCCAGAAACCAATTCGACAGTATGTAATGGAAAACGTTTCTATCGATACCTTTTACAGATAAAATTCAAATCATGGAAGAATCATGACCAAAGCAAAAGCAGTATATATTTTTTAGGAATATCATCTCTTTAATGAAGGAGTATAGATTGTATTATTTTAAAAAATAGTTAGAGATTTCAAAAGCGTCAATTTGCATTTTACTAGGTATGCACTGGTAGTTATTTTCCTAAAAACGGCTTACTTTCGATTTTTAGAATGGATTTCGAAGTGAGATTTTAAGTGTGCTCAAATGCCACTTCTCAGTTCTGAAAGCACCCTCTCCCCGTCCCTGCAAACGAATGAACTTCATCTGTGCCCCATTCTCTGTGGCGCCCCTCCCCCTCCTGTAGATCTGTGGCTGCCCGCGGCTCACGCAGTGGGCCACATAAAAGGGTGGCCCCCTTAGTGCCACTTCAGCACCCCTTCTAGTCGGGGGACCCGGGGAGGAGTCCCTCAGCCTGGCGCGTGTGCCGCGTCATTTCCGGCGCATAGAGGGTTGGGAGAAGGTACTTATACCTCCCCCTGCCTTTCTGGCGCTCTCTTTGCGCCGAACACGCCGTCTCGTCGGTCGTCTCGCCTCGTTCGGGCGTCGATCCTCGGGCCTGAATTACTGCGCTTTGGATGTTGGCGGTGAGTCGTCTTGTTTGGTAGCCCTCCCTCCCCCCCGGGCCCTCTTCCACCCTGGGTAGTCACCAGCGACTGCCTGGGCTGGCCGGCCAGTGGGCTTTGCGGCTAGGTTCTCCAGCTAGGGGGCCGCGGGCTTTTGCTTGGAGCCCTCGTCCCGGGCCCCTTTCCACCCGGGTAGTCACCAGCACCGTCTGGGTTGACTTGGGGGCGCGGGCTCGGGAAGGCCTGCCAGTGAGCTTTGCGGCCGGGTACGCCGTCGGCTCCTTGTTCCGCGTCGTGTTCTCTGGTCGGGAGGCAGTGGCTTGCTGCGGTGAGTCTGGGCCCTTCGGGTCAGTTTTATCGCTCCCGTGAGACTGTGTTGCGGGGCTGGACGCCCCTGCCAGGCGTTGGTAATTGCCGTTTTTTGCTGCTCCCCCCCCCTTGCCTTTCTTAATCTAGGACCTGGGGGTGAGGGGGGGAGCAGATTGGTCGGGGCACGATCTTTGGGGTTGGATGCCCTTGCCCCCCCCCCAGGTGTGTTGCTTGGGCGGTGATTCAGTGATAGAGTCAATACAATGGTGGGGGTAAAAAGCTGCATGTTTATTAATAGAGAGGATTATTTGTTCATTTATTTTCTCGAGGTTGCTGCTGCACCAGGTGCAGCAGCAGCCTCGGTGTCCCGGAACCGTTGCCTTCGGTGAGTCTGGCGCCCCCCTTGTCCACTTGTGCAGCGGTGTCTGCGGCTAGCGGGCGGGTATTTGGGCCAAGTGTTTCCCACATCGGGGTGCCCAGGGGCTCGCCTGGCCGGACGCTGTGGGGGTGAACAAATCGAGGCGCGTGCATGTGGCCCGGGAGCGGCTGCTCCGAGTGAGGGTTTTTCGGGTTGTTGTCGCGGGCCTGTCTCGTTTTCCACTAACCGCGCGCCCTGCTCATCTTCCCACCTGGGTCTACTTTAGGGAGTCCTGCTGATCAGATAAACACGAATGAGCTGCTGATCACACTTCATTTATGCTCTCCACTGGCAACGAGTCAAAAGGACCTGAGTGTAGCGCAGTGCACATGTAAGACTTTTCACCAAAGACGCCTGGCTAACTGAGCCAAAACAAGTCCATGGTTTGTGGTATGTTCATCCAGTCACAGAATTATTAATCAAATTCATGCTTCAGCCTTCGACTCGTAGTTTCCAAGTTCCTGTGCGCTGTAGACCAAAAGGCCAGAAGTTGCCACACTGGCGGGTAGTCTATGCCAAATGCATCATCTTTTGCTGTATGAGTTTTATATAGCGCAAATTCGACCCGAAGGTACGGAGTGCTTGACAGATACACCAGTGTCGTTACAGACGGTCAATTGGCAATTTGGTGCCTCACCCATGCGGGGGTTTGCACTCGGAAGTGTGCCGCCTTGCCAGCTGCAGCCCTGTTTCTTCGCCTCTGCTGTGCCGGGTACAGCGAGACCTCGCGGAGCTGAGGGCTAGCGGTGTGTGTCGGTTTTGTTACGGTCAGTGGGGGGGAGCATTAGCAGTTCCCCACCCCCTGGTGTCTCTCCCCCTTGTTCGGTGTCTCTCCCTCTTGTTCGGTGGCTTTTACCTCCCGGTGGGAGCCTGGCTTCGCGGGTGGAGCTGGGTGGGAGTTGGGGACCGATGACTTC
The DNA here is from genome assembly GCA_963921515.1 of Calotriton arnoldi. Classification (NCBI taxonomy): domain Eukaryota; kingdom Metazoa; phylum Chordata; class Amphibia; order Caudata; family Salamandridae; genus Calotriton; species Calotriton arnoldi. Next base: position 919,583 of record CAWUFW010004956.1, on the reverse strand, counting down.
CCGGGGGCGGGGTGGTAGTGTATGTATGTGTGTGTTTGGGGGGGGTCGGGTCGGTGGCGGTGTGCCGCAGGTTTTCTTTGTAGCTCTCAGTCATGGCTCGTGGGGGGTGCGGTCGCCTTTTCGGCTGTCCCGGCTTCCTGCCCAGCGTAGCAATAGTGAATTTGGCAGCGGGGGAACAGTGGGGCAACGTGGGGGGTTGCTCGCAGCCCTGCCGGGGCACGACCCCCAATTGTGTTGCTGGACACATGGTGTCCGGGTCAGGAGGCGGCGGCTGGCATTGTCTCTTATGTTGGGGTTGTACCGGCACTCCTGCAATGTGGTTGCGCATCAGGGGAGCAGGGTGGGCGGTGCGGCTCCGAGGCATGGTTTGTGCGGTTTGGGGCGCGGGCACCTGGTCATTGACCGCCTCGCTGTGGTGGGGGGCTGCCTCACGGGTCGGTGGCGGGAGTCATGGGAATTTGTTCCGGGTGGCCTTCATGGTGCTTCCGTCGATAGTGCTCATCGCAGCGTGTTGGCTTTAGGCCAGGCACAGGCGTGTTCCGGGCTCTGGGCGTCCCGCCGCATTCTGTTGTGGAGTGTTGTTTTCTGGTGCATGCAGGTCGTCTTTTTGGCTATAGACACGGCGGCTCGGCATCTGGTGCCAGTTGTCGGTGTACATGGTTGCAGGAAGGGTTAAGTCCTTCTGGCGGCAACATGCTGGCAGTATGACCCTAAAGCAGATGCTATTGAGCTATCCTCAGGGGGTGCTTTAGCACCGGGTGGCACTGTCTCATTGTTGTTTACGTGCGGTCGAAGACATAGCCCAATGCGCACGTAGGGGGTGCTTTAGCACCGGGTGACACTGTCCCATTGTTGTTTACGTGCGGTCGAAGACATAGGCCAAGGCGCACGTTTCTTGGTGCAATCTGCCACATGTGGTAAGGCTGAAAGAGTAGGGCTGTTGATTTATTGCATTGATCGAATGCGTAGCTCCTTGGCCAACATGGTCCTTGTAACTCCAGTGATTATGCATGTTGTCCTTGCATTTACTTACTGGATGAATGCTGCTACTGCTGGCACATGGAGCAAAACGGTTGTCTGCTCTGGCCTGAGCCGGCGAGTATGGATTAACCTTTCTCACTATCATGGTTAGACACGTGGTCAGGAAATATAAAAGGATGGGTTTGGACCTTTATTTTGCGTCGAAACGTTACTGTATACTGGCAGGAGGAACATGGGAATGGTGCGTGTTAACCATTCTTTGTCTATGCTGTCTCAGTGGGAGGGGACGATGGCTAATAGTTGATACACTTTGCGTGAGTCTCTTGGCTTGGTGTTTGTTAATGACTCATCTTTCAGATGGAAGGAGTTGCCTAATATCTGATACGCCCCTCTTAGTACACCTTGAGTTTTATACTCGGTCATGCCCAGCTTGTTGCAGTTAGGCGGGACGAGTTTCTGTATTCCCAGCAGGTTCGTCTCTTCCCCTGTTGCGGGTTGCATCGGGGCTGCATAGCCACTCAGGGCGGCGACAATTGTTCACAAAGCATGCCGCTGGGTGTTCGAGGTTATGGGGCTCTGGGGTTTGGTGTCTGCAGCTTGATAAGGGGGGGTGCATTCGTGCCCCTGGGGGGCGAATGGGTCCCAGGGTCATAGGGTGTTCGGGCGGTGCCTTTTGTATTTAGCGCATGGCTCCCCCCCCGCAAACCCAGCCGACGGTTCACAGCAGTATGTGAAAGGTAATGGTATTGTCTCGCGCCGAAAAACGTGACACAGTTATGGGGGCACTGGACAGAGAAGGTGGCAGTGAGCCCTAAGTTATACTTGATTAGGCTCTGAATATTGTGGCCGAAATGTTAAACTCCCAAAAGGCCGCGACAGCCTTTAGGTTCTGCCTGGAAGAGATCAGAGATTTGTCTAGGGGAAGCGTTGACCAGGACATTGGCAGGGCAGATCACAGCAATTCCCCAGCCGCACCCTGGCACTGGTAGTAAAGCAGCTACCCCATTTATTATGACGATAATGGAAAGCCGTATTATCATTGCGCCATTTGGGTCAACCTAAGAAGCCATTGGCTTTATCTTCCAAAGTAATGCTCCTATATATGCTTTCATAATTCAGTGGCCCAGAGTGCCATGACGGGCGCTGTCGGCACGTCTCATTTAGTCAGACCTAGGGAGATTTGCTGGGCTGCATCCAGGACCTGCAGAGGCACAGTCGTCCGCAGCTGGTGCCTCGGGCCTCGTCCAAGTCAAGGGTTCAGATCCCAGAGACATGGGCAATGGCACCCTCCATTGACCACCTGACTGCAGCACAACCATACTCTATGAGTCTATGTCCATACAGCAGGTTTGGTATACGATTTGACCCGCTGGGAGAAATACAGCTGGCTGTCTTTTGGAGGCTTCATAGCAGGGTTCATCACGTTGACCTAGAATGCAAAGTCTCTGGGGACATGGTAGAAAACACATTAGCCCTCCATTTCCAGGTTCCCGTGAAGGCGCCATATTCCCATGCGCAATCTGGAGGTTCCTTTGGCAAACTCCACTTGGTTTATCCTTCAACGGGCTAGGAACAGAGAGTGGAAGGTGGTGCTTTTCTCAGCGACCTGTGTCCCAAATAAGGGATAGACAACATGTCTGTTTCCGTAGGCAGGTATGAGTCTCCCCAACCACCTCTATTCCACCCAGGCTCTGAACAATGAAATAAAATTCACTTTCGCAGGCCTGGGCAAACAATTGTAATAAAATTCAGTCGCAGCTTCGGCCAGCTGAGCTCACACCGAGATTCACAGACTGAGGGGTTGTTCCTCCATGCAAATGTTCACAGCCCGGTACAGGGAGAGGCAGATTTTGGCGCAGGTTAGCATACCTCCAAGGTGTCCCTGAGGGTTTGAGGTGTCTTTCTGGTCGTTGACCGAGTAGAGCCATTCCCACTGGTTCTCTGCAGGGGTCTTGTGTCCTTCAGCGACCCCACCTCAGAGACTTTTAGATTTCAGCATTAATCCAATGCCTAAGATAGAGCCTCATCACCTAGGCCAGAATCATGGGGCCACCGGGGGTGGCTCGACCAAGTGCTTTAAGTGTATAGATTACACCTTTTCTTTGTTCATATATTTTTAGGACAAACACGATGGACATTTAATTCATGTCTTAGAGAAGAACAATAAGTGCTACAGTTCAACAAAACGATAAACACAACATTTTAGACATTTGACAAATACTTCAACGATTTGACAAATACTTCAACGATAACGAATACTTCAAAATTGACAGAACATGACAAAACACAATAGACCAGTCCTTACTTTGACAAAAGAAACAATGGCGGTGCAAATTGTTTGTGTTTTTCAAAAATACAACCTGCCATATACAGCTAAACAACACTATAGTTACACCAGGCTAATTGCCCTGTTTGTACACAGTATTATTCCGTGAGTTAGTGGTAGTTACTGCTAGCTGGATGGGGTGAACGCTTTTCAGAACCCTATTCAATTTCAGGGTTCTCCTCAGGACCAGGACTTGGTCGAACACTATAAAAATAATGAGATGTGAAAATATTTGTAAGTTGTGGGTCCCTGCATTATAGTTTCCCTACCTTGGCCCAATAAAGCAATTTATTCTTACCATTCGTGGAAAGAAGGTAAGCACAGATGATAATTGGCAGTTAATGCCGCATGGGATTGCGGAATGCCATGAGTTTTCTGAAAAAATACAGAGGGTTTGAATGAGCTGTGAATCAGACAGCTATAATTGAGGGTGCACTCAATTAAAAAATGCCACAAGTGACTTGAAAATCAACTGTAGTATGGCGTTTAAAATAACGCACATAGTTATAGTAATATGTCCATTAGGGAAACAATCTTGCCTCGTGTTTGTGGCCTGACACGCCCTTCGGCGGTTGCTGGTATCTCAGTGAGATGATGCGGTGAGTTCGTGTTTATACGAAACCTGTTGGATATAAGGTTAACCCTGATTAATCGTGGTACGAGCGAACCTTACTGCATTATATTGTGATCTGGGATGAACGTGGCTTACTTGTATAGAATTGATGGTGAAACAATCGCCGGGGCGTTAGGCAGGCTATTTTCTGGGCCCTCACTCGGCTCTCTTTTTAAGTAATGAGGCGGCGTTGGGGGGCACGTTGATTTTCCGTATTTAGGGCTCAGCTCCTAAAGAGTGCCAAAAGACCGAAAAAAGAAAAATTAAGAAAAGAAAAATTAGATGAAGACTGACATTGGCCATCCACAATCGCGGTTGATTGTATTACAGCGTGACTTGCCTAAGTCTGAAAGTCAGTTTCAAAACACTGAGATACCAGCAACCGCCGAAGGGCGTGTCAGGCCACAAACACGAGGCAAGTTTGTTTCCCTAATGAACATATTACTATAACTATGTGCGTTATTTTAAACGCCATACTACAGTTGATTTTCGAGTCACTTGTTGTCAAGTACCAAACACCTGAACTTTAGTTTCCACAGGAGCAGATGCAAGTTCCTCAATCCCCTACTCCACTACAGCGAACTTAAATGCTCACTAGCAGAAGAGAGGGGGAAAGGGGATTGGGATGAAAAGAGAGACTGCCACTGCTTCGCTTCGGCTGGACTAGACTCGAGTTCTTCTTGTTGACTCCTGTAACAAATAATACCTTGTAACCACTATAACTGTACTCAACCTCCCTCCGTTAAATAACCTCCTCTGGATTACCTGTCCTTCCACTGTGGCTAGCTGCTCTCTTGTGTGAGTGTAGATCTATATTTCTTGACCTGCCACCCTTCTATACAGGTATGGTGTATGTAATCTTGTAGACTCCTGTAACAAAGAACACATGTAATTTCTATCACTTGCACCTAGTAACCTTATCTCCCTAGAATGTCTCTAATTACCTGTCTTTACACCTGTGTACTGTTCTTAAGTCTCATTCATTAATCCTTAAATAACAATTTCTTTCTGTAGAATTCACTGGTGCTTATTGTTCTGTCGTATAATCTTCTTCTTTTGTCTTACAGCTGCGAATTTGGACGCCTTCGTTGGTAAGTACAATTATATATATATATTTATATCTACTTAATTTAATCCTAGAGAAGAATTTTGCTTATGCTGTTTCAATTTGTTATTGACCTTTCTTCCAAAAATGAGACTTAAATTAGAATGCTTATGTCTTCTTTGACTAATGGTAATTGCACAGTTCAATTACTTCATATTTTCTCCTGTAAATGCTTGTAAGAGTCTCTATGCTGTCCTTACTTAATTGCGCTACACATAGAGAACTTGACTTGTATTTTCTGCTGACTTCCTGGCAAATAAGTCTAAGTACTTTGAATGTCTTTAACTAATACTCTTGTTAATTTGCTGAACTTCCAAACAAATTCGATTCTGTACAGAAAACAAGAGCGGATAATATGACTTACCCAGCTCCTTCAAGAAAACAAAGAAACAAGACTCTCTCCCAAAAATACGATAAATGCTCAATACTGTCACTCAGCTTGCATTTCCTGAATATTCTTTTCTTCAAAGCGCAGAATTTTCATAAACAAGACTGCATGGACATCGAGCGCTGCCTCTCCTTAGATTTCCACAGTTGAAGTGCGCAGCAAACCTTGAGAGCGAGCGCGAGCACAGCTCCGATCGCTCCAAGCAGAAACACTAGAACCGCAACCTGATTTTCTGTCAAGGGCGGCCATCTTGAAATTCCGCGAAGGCAAGTTCAATAAGAATTGCAGCCAAAGCGAAACCAGAGTTAAAGAAATGGCTCTGCGGAGTCTTGGAAATAAGTTCCAGCGCCCTTTGAAACAGACATGACGACTTTTTGGGAATCTAGGGATTTTCACCTGACCATTCCTGACAGTACCCCCCACCAAGGCCCCCATCTCTCCCTCCTTGGGCTTATTAGGATAAGTCTTATGAAACTCTCTAACCAATTTGGGAGCATGCAGGTTTGTCTTAGGTTCCCATGTTCTCTCCTCGGGGCCATAACCTTTCCAATCCACCAGATAATACAACTCTCCCTTCTTAACCTTGGAATCTAGAATCCGTTTTACCTCAAACTCCTCTTCAGCCTGAACTTGAACAGAAGCTGGTGGGCCTCTAGCTCTCAAATTTGGAGGATTCCTTTTAAGCAGAGAAACGTGAAAGACTGGATGTAATCTTAACTTGGAAGGAAGTCGAATTTTGACACTCACAGGATTCACCATTCTCTCTACCTGAAAAGGACCCACAAATCGAGGTTGGAATTTTCGATTCCCTTTTAGGCGCATATTTCGAGTCGAAATCCACACCTTGTCACCTGGTTCATAAATTGGATTAGCTCGTCTTTTCTTGTCTGCCTACTTCTTGTAAGAACTCTTAGCCTTGATTAAATTGTTAGTGGCTACCTGATAAGCCCTTTGTAAATCATGAACCACTGTTTCAACTGCCGGAACCTCACTCTCTTGTTTCCCCACGAATGTATTCGGATGTCTTCCTGAGTTCAAATAAAAAGGAAAAAACCCAGTAGAGGAATGTTCAGCGTTGTTATAAGCAAACTCAGCTGCCCAAATTAAACTTGGCCAATCTCCCTCATGATCCATTAAGAATAGATGCAAATATTGCTCCAGTTCTTGATTTACTCTCTGTTTGTCCATCAGTCTCAGGATGGAAACTAGTAGACAAACAAGAGTCGACATCCAATTTCTTTAGGAAAGCCCTCCAAAAATGAGATACAAACTGAGGGCCCCGGTCAGAAATGACTACCCTTGGAATACCATGAGCCCTGACTACATGCAAAGTGAATAGAGTTGATAATTGAGTTGCATTAGGAATTGATTTCAAGGGGACAAAATGACCCATCTTAGTGAAATGATCTACCACCACCCAGATTGTGGAGTAACCTTGACTAGAGGGAAGATCCACGATGAAATCCATGGAAATAGTATGCCACGGATAAGGAGCAGGGGGCAAAGGCTGCAACAACCCTTGAGGAGCCAATATAGTAGATTTCCCTTAATGCACTGCTCACAAGATGCCACATATTGTCTCACCTGAGCCTCCATAGCCGGCCACCAAAATTCTCGTTGAATTAGCTCCAACGTTTTATTAACTCCTTTGTGACCTGCCAGCAAATCATCATGAAAGTGTTGGATCACTACCATACGGAGTTCATCATTTGGAACAAAGAGATTTCCATGGTAATATGGCTTTCCGTCCTTAACTTCTCTTCCAGTTCCTTCCTTGACCCACAAGCACAGTTCCTCCTTGGAAAGGGAATTCTTTAACTTGTTTTCAAAGTCTGGGTAAAGAATGGCTCAAATTATCTTCTCCTGTGGGAAAATCAACCTCTTCTCAATCTTCTTTACATCTTGTCCAATGTCAAGACGAGACAAAGCGTCAGCCTTACCATTTGCAGAACCGGGCCTGTAAGTCAAAACAAAATCGTAATCTGTAAAAAACAAGGACCATCTCAACTGTCTTGGGGTAAGTGTTCGAGCAGATTTTAAAAATTGAAGATTAAGATGATCGGTAAATACTGTCACTTCATGTTTAGCACCTAGCAGATAGTGTCTCCACTCTTGAAAAGCGTCTTTTATTGCAAGTAACTCCTTATCTGCAATTGCATAATTAATCTCGGCTGCAGTCAATTTTCGAGATCTGTAAGCTACTGGATGAAGTTGACCCGTGCTTCTGTGTCTTTGCGACAGAATTCCACCAATGGCCAAATCTGATGCATCGGCTTCTACATAGAAGGGCTCTTCAGGATTTGGATGCAGAAGCACAGGGGCCGTAATAAAGATTTTCTTAAGTTCATTAAAGGCTTCCTCATTTTCTGCATTCCACTCAAATTTAGTCTTTTTCTTCAATAAACGAGTAAGTGGGCAAACCTTTACAGAGAAATTAAGAATGAAGCGCCTGTAAAAGTTGGCAAAGCCAATGAAACTCTGCACTTCCTTTACATTTCGCGGGGAAGGCCAATCTCTAATTGCTTTTACTTTTACATCATCCATGGAGACGCCTTCTGGTGACAATACAAAACCCAAGAACTCCACTTGAGTTGCATGGAAGACACATTTCTCCAGTTTGACAAAAAGCTGATTTTCCAACAACCTGCTTAGAATCGCTTGTACATGCTGGATGTGTTCCTTCATGTTAGCCGAAAAAATGAGAATATCGTCAATGTAAACAACTGCGAAGCGATCCAGAAACTCTCTCAAAACATCATTGACAAAGTGTTGGAAGGCCGCTGGTGCCTTGCACAGGCCGAAAGGCATGACCTGATACTCGAACAAACCCATCCGAGTTCGAAATGCTGTCTTCCACTCATCGCCTTCCGCCACTACGCACTCAAGTGGTAGGCCCCTCTAGATCCAATTTTGTATACACCCTTGCTTCCTTCACCTGATCTAAAAGTTCAGAGATCAAGGGCAGTGGGTATCTGTTCTTCTTTGTGACTAGATTGAGTGCTCGATAATCTATACACGTTCTAAGTTTGCCATCCTTCTTGGGAATAAAGAATAATGGAGAGGAGACAGGCGACTGGGACGGGCGAATAAACCCGTTGGCCAAATATTCATCCAAGTACTCCTTTAGATGTTGGTTTTCTGCTTCAGACAGCGCATAGATCCTACTGCAAGGCAACGAGGCTCCTGGCTCCAATTCAATTCGATAGTCATACTCCCGATGCGGAGGTAACTTCTTTGCTTCCTGCTCATCGAAGACTGCGGCCCAATCTTGGTATTCTTGTGGAATTTCTTAAACTTCCAAAGCACAAATTGACCGAGTCTGACTGGCCATACAGATCAGCGGTGATGTCAGAGGGTTCTCCAAACTCCTACCATGGCAGTGTCTTTTACAATAATCCGAATCCATCTCTATAGACCTCTTAGCCCAATCTATTTTTGGATTATGTTCTGTAAGCCAAGGTAACCCCAAGATGAGTTGGAACTGAGGAGCATCAATTAAACTGAACTTCAAAATGCTTAAATGGTCACCTGGCCCTTTCAACAAGATTTCTTCAGTATCATGAACAATGGGGCCCGAGGAAAGGTTGGTTCCATCGACTGCACAAACTGCCTCAGGTCTATCCTTCTTGAGAAATTGGATTCCCAAAGACTTGGCAAATCTAATATCACAGAAATTACCAGTTGCTCCTGAATCAACCATGACAGAAATCTTATCCACTTCTGAATCACCAAATTTTATCAAAACAGAAATAATTAGATGAGGAGCGGAAGATTGCAAGGTATTGGCGATGAATTGTGAATCGGGAGTTGACTTAGCATTAGCTTCCACCAGAGCAACTCCTCTTACTGGTGGAGCCTGTCTTTTACCCAAGTTTTATTCTTGGGCTTCTTCGGACATTCCTTGACAAAGTGCCCAGAGTTTCCACAATACATGCAAAGTTTGCCTACTCGTCTCTTCTCTCTTTCTTCCTTAGACAAAGGTCCACTGAACTGAGCCAATTTGCATTGGTTCTTCTTCAGATATAACCTCCTTAGGTTTAGCATTATCTAACTTAATTCTGTCGAATCGTGGAGGAATATATCTCACGTCCTTGCGTCTTTCATTTCTTCTTTCGCATTGGCGTGGTCAATTTGCAAGACTAGGTCAATTAATTCAGAAACCTCAGTAGGACGCTTTGGAATTTGTGCCAATCCATCCTTTAGCTCATCTTTTAGTCCTCTGTAGAAGATGGCGGCTCTCTTGGCTTCTGGCCAATTAGTCTCTACTATTAATTTATTAAATTGGGCCAAATATGCTACCTATTCTCGATTACCCTGCTTCAAGTCTAAAAGTTCGTTATAGGTAGTTTGTGAAATAGATCGTCTGTCAAAAATACGCAAAAATTCTCTTTTGAATTCGTCAAAATCATACAAGATGTGATCATTGTTGTTAACTAAAGGCATCGACCAGGCTGCTGCATCTCCGCTCAGGTAGGACAATATGAAGGCCACCTTAAATTGATCCTCTTTAAAAATAATGGGTCTACACAAAAAATGTAAAGAGCACTGAGTGAGAAAAATATGAGCCTCATGGGGGTCCCCACTAAATCTTTCTGGGGCTGCTAAAGGTATCTTGGGAGAGATTGCATGAATGACCTGGGTGGTCAACTTGGTTGCAGAAGGGGCTGGAGTAAATGACTGCGACTTATCTTCTTTTGTCACAGGGTTTGAACCTACTGAAAATTCTTCCAATCTTTGACGCAAATAGAGGGCTTCTTGACTAGACTTCCTCACCTCTTCCCTAAGAGATTTATTCTCGGTCAAAGCATCACTCAATTGCTTTTGTATTCCATCTAACACTGATGCCAAAGCCTTAACATCAATTCCCTCTGTCATCCTGCTCGGGTGGAAGTTTGGGTAAGTGGCACTTCAATCTGTCAAGTACCAAACACCTGAACTTTAGTTTCCACAGGAGCAGATGCAAGTTCCTCAATCCCCTACTCCACTACAGCGAACTTAAATGCTCACTAGCAGAAGAGAGGGGGGAAGGGGATTGGGATGAAAAGAGAGACTGCAACTGCTTCGCTTCTGCTGGACTGGACTCAAGTTCTTCTTGTTGACTCCTGTAACAAATAATACCTTGTAACCACTATAACTGTACACAACCTCCCTCCGTTAAATAACCTCCTCTGGATTACCTGTCCTTCCACTGTGACTAGCTGCTCTCTTGTGTGAGTGTAGATCTATATGTCTTGACCTGCCACCCTTCTATACAGGTATGGTGCATGTAATCTTGTAGACTCCTGTAACAAAGAACACATGTAATTTCTATCACTTGCACCTAGTAACCTTATCTCCCTAGAATGTCTCTAATTACCTGTCTTTACACCTGTGTACTGTTCTTAAGTCTCATTCATTAATCCTTAAATAACAATTTCTTTCTGTAGAATTCACTGGTGCTTATTGTTCTGTCTTATAATCTTCTTCTTTTGTCTTACAGCTGCGAATTTGGACGCCTTCGTTGGTAAGTACAATTATATATATATATATAATTATATCTACTTAATTTAATGCTAGAGAAGAATTTTGCTTATGCTGTTTCAATTTGTTATTGACCTTTCTTCCAAAAATGAGACTTAAATTAGAATGCTTATGTCTTCTTTGACTAATGGTAATTGCACAGTTCAATTACTTCATATTTTCTCCTGTAAATGCTTGTAAGAGTCTCTATGCTGTCCTTACTTAATTGCGCTACACATAGAGAACTTGACTTGTATTTTCTGCTGACTTCCTGGCAAATAAGTCTAAGTACTTTGAATGTCTTTAACTAATACTCTTGTTAATTTGCTGAACTTCCAAACAAATTCGATTCTGTACAGAAAACAAGAGCAGATAATATGACTTACCCAGCTCCTTCAAGAAAACAAAGAAACAAGACTCTCTCCCAAAAATACGATAAATGCTCAATACTGTCACTCAGCTTGCATTTCCTGAATATTCTTTTCTTCAAAGCGCAGAATTTTCATAAACAAGACTGCACGGACATCGAGCGCTGCCTCTCCTCAGATTTCCACAGTTGAAGTGCGCAGCAAACCTTGAGAGCGAGCGCGAGCACAGCTCCGATCGCTCCAAGCACAAACACTAGAACCGCAACCTGATTTTCTGTCACGGGCGGCCATCTTGAAATTCCACTACGGCAAGTTCAATAAGAATTGCAGCCAAAGCGAAACCAGAGTTAAAGAAATGGCTCTGCAGAGTCTTGGAAATAAGTTCCAGCGCCCTTTGAAACAGACATGACGACTTTTTGGGAATCTAGGGATTTTCACCTGACCATTCCTGACACTTGTGGCATTTTTAATTGAGTGCACCCTCAATTATAGCCCTCTGTATTTTTTCAGAAAACTCATGGCATTCCGCGATCCCATGCGGCATTAACTGCCAATTATCATCTGTGCTTACCTTCTTTCCACGAACGGTAAGAATAAATTGCTTTAATGGGCCAAGGTAGGGAAACTATAATGCAGGGACCCACAACTTACAAATATTTTCACATCTCATTATTTTTATAGTGTTCGACCAAGTCCTGGTCCTGAGGAGAACCCTGAAATTGAATAGGGTTCTGAAACGCGTCGACCCCATCCAGCTAGCAGTAACTACCACTAACTCACGGAATAATACTGTGTACAAACAGGGCAATTAGCCTGGTGTAACTATAGTGTTGTTTAGCTGTATATGGCAGGTTGTATTTTTCAAAAACACAAACAATTTGCACCGCCATTGTTTCTTTTGTCAAAGTAAGGACTGGTCTATTGTGTTTTGTCATGTTCTGTCAATTTTGAAGTATTCGTTATTGTTGTTTGAAGTATTTGTCAAATCGTTGAAGTATTTGTCAAATGTCTAAAATGTTGTGTTTATTGTTTTGTTGAACTGTAGCACTTATTGTTCTTCTCTAAGACATGAATTAAATGTCCATCGTGTTGGTCCTAAAAATAAATGAACAAAGAAAAGGTGTAATGAAAACACCATAACTACTTTAGATTCCAAGGTGGTTATTTTTGAATGTATTAACTGTAAATGCACGTCCAACCATTTTTCTTGTTCTTACTATTAATGTGGCCTAGTTTGGACGTAGATATAGGCCCAACCCCTCGCTGTTTATTAAGTGTATAGATGGCACATGTGCTAGTGGTGCAGGATAATTTTTCCTTTCGGTCCACCTCGTGACGACTAGAGGGGACGACTTGTACAGAGATGAACATACTGGCTTAATCAAGACTTTGTTTTAGTTAGAAGGTATGATTGGCCTAATTCTGACATGCCCTTGACCAGTATTCGCTGACTGGGAACTGGGTCGTGGCCAGCTTGTTCAAACGGGGTGGGGCGAGTTGTTTAACAGCCGATATCCAGCATTGTCAGTTCGGATGGCTCGGCGAGCAAGGGATGCTTGGTCTGCTCGCATGGGCAGGTGATTTTTTCACGGGCTTAGCCTCGCATGCTACCCTGCGTTTGGTTTAAACTGACTAGGGCGATGTAACGGAATTATTGCAGGCATGCACAGAGAGATGGGTTTTTCGATACTATGCTATACCATAAAAGTTATCCGGGTCAAGTAATCAGGCCAAGTAGTGGCTGCTTGCTCTCGGGTGCTGGAGACGGTCAGTTTGTTGGCATACCTTTCTAGATGTTGGTTGCAAGCTCGCACGTCTTTGTGGTTCCGCTCGCCGATGGCAACATCTTTAATGAAACAGCTGGACGGACTTGTGCCCTAATGTAGATAACAAAGCAACATCATTGTGTCCAGGGGCCCAGCGCGTAAGGCTTATAGAATTCTCACACGGACAAGGTGTGTGAAACTGGGGCTTAGGAAACACAGAGGGAGCATGGGTGATTAGTAGGCAGTGGGTCCACAGCAATCCACCAGTCCGCCTCTACCACGGGTAGTAACTGGGCTGCATCCATGACCTGCAGCTCTGTGGAGAGGTCCTTAGCACTTGGTGTCAGGGGCCCTGGCCAAGTCAAGGGTCAAGCCAGAGAAGTAAGGGCAAGGTGTTCAATCCCTGGCCTTTCAATGGCACTGTGTGCTCAGATAAAAGTCTAGGCAATGTTAATTTCTTTGTTCCCGTAAAGGTGCAGTTGTCAAAATTAGGATCAGCAAGCGGGGCATCAAACATCCCTCATTCCACGCTAACATGCCTAGGGGAGCACGTGCGCGTCACAAATGCGCAATTAGGTTATATCCAACAAGCACGGTGCACAGATGACAGGAAGAGAGGAAAGTAAGGCGGGCTGGTTGTAACCCTTATTTCCACCTGCACTGCCACACCTTGTAAGGAGTGGCTGGGCAAAAGGTATTGCCCACTGCCAGGCAACGTTGACAACTCATTCACAGTAAGCCGAGAGTTTAAGTTCATCCAGGGCCGCACATCCACAGCTCTGCAATAGGCCCTTGCAGTTGTCAGCGCCTTGAAGTACCAAGATTACAACCAGAAAGGAGTAGATGGGTTAGCCTTGCTAGCAGAGGTGACACAAGAGGGATTTAGGGGCACAGGGGTGTTCCATGCAGCACGGCCCTCGCCGTTCACAACACAGGGTTATTTCTCACTTATTGCCATGGTGGGGGAGCAATTTAGGTACCGCCAGCAAAGTCCAGGGTTCTCTAAGGTGTGAGACAGGATAAGAAGCTGAATACAGAAAGATGAGTGTGGGTTAGTTTGAGCACGAATATTACCTTAACTGCAGACAATGCCATTTCCGAACAGCGGGCTGTCCCCCCCAATAGGGTTGAAAATGGGTTGGGAGCATAGATGCTGACAAACTACCAGAACCAATTGGCAGTCAACTTTATGGAGGGGCAAGTAATTGCTCATATGCACTACTCCATGTCCTCAAAGCCTATAGCGTTGAAAACCTTTTGGACACCCTGATATACCTTGGGCATAAGCTGTATATGGGCTGCATCGCCGGGGTGGGGGGACACCAGCTACTGTAACATCACCTCATGATCACAGCCAGACTGAGGGGTTTTTGCAGGCAATAAGGACATGAAACAGAGCAAAATTTTAGGAGCACCTTATAGGACCACAAGCCTCATCGAATTGGAGTCTCTCTTAAGGGGAAGAAGGCTGAAAACACGGAATGGGGTAAGTCTGTCTCAATAACCATCTCCTCCGAGCAGCAGTGCCCAAGTGTTGCCAGGAGTCTCTCAGTGACAGGCAAGTGCATTCAGGGAGCTGCATGAGGTAGCGAGGTTCCTTGCAGTAGGGCAGTGTGGTCCCAGCAGACCCACAAAAGGGGACTGCGGCAAAACATGAAACTGGGGAATCTTGATTCCAACAGTATCATTGTTTTATAATACGCACAACTCTCTGGTTATGCGGGGTATGAATGTTCCAGCCTGAATTACAAGGTGACTAGAAGGTAAGCTGAATGCGGCTTTGATTTTGTGGAGGGCAACCATTCCAGGGATATCAAAGTGAATTAGGTCTAGAGCGGGAGTGAGCACCAAGGGTCACAGCTGGTTAGCAGGTATGTGTGTATCGGTGATCCAGCTTTAGTTAAGCAAGCCTGGTAGGTGGCGTAAGTTGTCACTCCGGAAGGGTGCTGTGATTACAATGGTGTGCGCAATACGAACATTCCTGTTCGCTGTGGTTTAGCGATCGAAAAGGTCTGTGCAAATGGCTGGTCAACTTCAACCAGTATGTGCACTCTGCTCCCAGGGCAGGTTACGGGTTAGTTCAATTAAGCATAAAATTCCCCGTCCCGATAGCCATAGTAGATAGGCTGGTTGTGGAAGAGGTCATCTAACAAGTGTGCTGCTGTCCCATAAATTGGGGAAACAGGTGTTAAGGCACATAAAGCCCTAGAAGGATTGCAAATACAGGTTGCAGGGGGTTGGAGCCTACATTAGCTTGAAGGGTAATATAGCGGTGGTTAAGAGTAGAGCTCCTCCTGGGAGGCCATCATATTACTACAGGTCTTGTGAGGCAGTTGTACATTCCAGGAGAAGGATAAACAGCGCCATGCGCAAGTTCACAGACCAATAGGGCTTTGACTTCATCAGGCACAGGCTAACCCAGGCTAACACCAAAGGTTATTTTGACAAAGATGGGGTGCACTTGTCACAAGTGGGCATGGAGCTGTTCCTACTGGACATGAAGGAGGCCCCGGAAATAGCGGGTTGCAGGTGAGGAAAGTAGCAGTGTTGGTGGGGGGCTCTGTAGGCGACGGGGGCCACCCCAAGAGCTGTGGCGGAGTTACAGGGCGATCTGGAGGCGGAAGGGAACAGAAGGGTACCTCTTCAGGAGCACAATAGGGGTGCCAGTGCCAAATCCCAGGAGTCCTCATGGCAGGTCCCTGGAAGAAAATCGTCGGTGCCCCGCTAGTCCTGAGGGAGGATGTAAGCCTGAACAACCGGGGGCTTGCCTTGCAACGCTCCGCCCTGAAAGGGCCGTGAGTAAGATGGTGTTCCAGTGGTCCACGTGATCCTAGGGAAGGGGATCTTACCATAATTGGTAGCACTGATTGGGTTGGCCACAGTGCAATTTGGCTCATCAGGCGGGCAGGGCAGCAAAGGTTAGTCACCGCTGCCTGCCCTTGGATCGCCCGTAAGATAACCCACCATGTTGCATACTTTTGTATGGAATAAACCTGCAGCGATATTTTCCCAAACAAAAAATTGTGTTGTGTATTTATTTACTCCATCATGCATGCTATTTCGCATTGGGTGGGGAGTGTTGCCTATATAGGCACTATGTGGCTGTTCACGCAGTGGGCCACCTAAAAGGGCGGCCCACTTAGTGCCACTTAGGCACACCAGCACCCCTTCTAGTCAGGGGACCCGGGGAGGAGTCCCTCAGCCTGGAGCGCGGGCTGCGTCATTTCCGGCGCATTGAGGGTCGGGGGAAGGTACTTATACCTCCCCCTGCCTTTCTGGCGCTCTCTTTGCGCCGGACACGCCGTCTCCCGCCCTACCGCCTACCCGGCGTGTGGATGGGGAGCATGGCTAGATAGGACCTTGTAATGTTCTTTTTTGTATTGCAGGCGGAGTTATAGGGCGATCTGGAGGCGGAAGGGTACAGAAGGGTACCTCTTCAGGAGCACAATAAGGGTGCCAGTGCCAAATCCCAGGAGTCCTCATGGCAGGTCCCTGGAAGAAAATCATCGGGCGCCCCGCTAGTCCTGAGGGCGGTTGTAAGCCTGAACAACCGGGGGCTTGCCTTGCAACGCTCCGCCCTGAAAGGGGCGTGAGTAAGATGGTGGTCCACGTGATCCTAGGGAAGGGGATCACACCATAATTGGTAGCACTGATTGGGTTGGCCACAGTGCAATTTGGCACATCAGGCGGGCCGGGCAGCGTAGGTTAGTCACCGCTGCCTGCCCTTGGATCGCCTGTAAGATAACCCACCATGTTGCATACTTTTGTATGGAAAAAACCTGCAGCAATATTTTCCCAAACAAAAAATTGTGTTGTGTATTTATTTATTCCATCATGCATGCTATTTCGCATTGGGTGGGGAGTGTTGCCTATATAGGCACTATGCAGGTGAAGGCGTCTTTTGTCATGTCTGAGGCTGAGGAGCAGGTGTGAATGGGTCACTGCCAGGGCCACTTTGCATGACAAAGTGCCTAGATCTTGACACTCCCAGCTCCAGCCGAGCCCCTTCCTCCCTCTTGCCAAAGTTGTCTGCAACTTTATAAAGCGCATATTCGACCCGAAGGAATACCGCGCTTTACTTTTTTTAGGCAAGTGTCTGTAGGTGAAATGCAGGCACCTCGACAAAAGCACAGCACACCAGCATAATATCAATGATTGTTCTACATTGAAAAATAAACATTTTGTTATGTCACCATATCTTTGACTTACATAAAAAAGCACAACTTGCTTCGAAAGCAGATGTCCTAGAAAAGGAATTATAGCTCATTTCAAAGTGAAGACAATTTTTCCAGAAACAGTGACAATATAAGTAATTCTTGCTTAAATAAATACATGTTGTATGCGTTCATGCACAAATGCTGACTGCATGCCAAATGTGTTTTCTGGAGAGGCACCTTTCCAGTAATTAAATGTTGGCATTTTTCATAAACTAACCCTTTACAAGATAACTCCCTGAGTAGCTTTTCTTTTTTTAGTAATAAATATTTCAGTTTACTGGTCTTTCCACATCAAATATTGTTCTGCCACGAAGTAAATCACCTATAATGCACTGAAAAGGATCTGTGCGCTTCCCCCTAGGCAACTTAAAACATGGGCAACTACATCTATGGATGGCTATTGACCTCAACACATGCTTTACATGTAACTGGAACAAAGTTTTCATTAAGATTTCAAATCAAGTTTTGGAATTCTAAAAGGCATGAAAAGAAAACAAATGAGATGTATCAAACGACAGTCTTTTAACTTGTGTTGTTCTCAAACTTTTAAAGAATTATGTATATTTACAACTATGGTGCTTAGAATGGCCCACTTTTCATTTTTCACGTCGCAGGACTCTTTGGGGGAGATTTACCAACTTTTCACGTAGCGCACTGCAGCAGCCGCAAATGCTGCGCTACGCTACATGAAAAGGAGAGAGGAGGAGAGCGCCCTCTTTACTAAAATAAGGCACTCTCCTCCCCTTTCCTCCCCTTTCAGTAGCGCTGGCGCACAAATCAGCTGCCGTGCGCCACGGAGACACCTTTGGGCCATGGTGCAATTGGTGTCTCCATGAGTCTAGCATAGGTTGTGTACTGGAAGAATACCCTTCCAGTACAAAATACTATATATCAGTGGTTAAGACATGTGCGCAAGTGTAGATCCATAATCAGGGAAGATATATTTTCTGCTAAAAGGTATATATCCATGGGCTCCAAACCCGATTATGTGTGTCTTACACTTGCAACCACTGACCTGGTAGAGAATCTAGTGGCCTTTGATCTAAGGACATCACATTTGATTCCAACTAATATCAGGTTGAAATTCAATCCTCCAGATTTATCTATAAATAAAATATCTAGTAATCCAACCCTAACATATAATGAGGATTCTTGCCTACACAATATAGATTGATGTTTAAGGAACCTTCCCCCTCTACCACGATTAGTGAAAGTGGCATATCCTCGGGGGGTAGACAGAAGCTGTATAGGACCATTCACCAACTGCTATATGGGTGGGCCCGACGCCGCTGATGGGCCTTTAAGGCCCAAAGTTCCAGCACAGGGAGATCCAATGTGCTCCCCTGATTATCAAGTTCCCGTACCGCTGGTTCAGGGTATGGGACAAGGTACTGAGGTGGGTTCCTGTAGTCTTTCCAACACACAGGATGCCTCTCAGTTGGCACTCGCCTCTTGGAACATAGCGGGTCTGTCCTTCAAGATTACATCACTGGATTGGACTGCTTTTATAGAGGCTCAGGATATACTTGTTTTTCAGGAAACTTGGTCACTTAACCCAGTCTACCGCCATGGATATTTAAATTTATCAAAGCCAGCTACTGGTGGACGAAAAGGTAGACCCTCAGGAGGGCTTACTATCTGGGTTAGGCAGCGTTCCTGCTATAAAAGTGAGGACATTTTGATTGACAGCCCTGACATTATGGCAATCCTCCTTCGGCCCAAACACCCCCCACACCTACTTGTGGTTAATGTGTACGCAAGAGGTGTGGTGGGAGGTCGAACATCTACTACAATCACCTTACTTGACAGCTTCCTAGACAAAAAAAGAGGCACAAACAATCTGGTTATAGCAGGTGACTTCAACCCCACATTTGAGCCCCTTGACAATGAGGATAGCAACCTCAGCGCCGAAGAAGATGCCCAATGGGGCATTCCTTCATTGGAGCTGCCACCAATTAGGAAATGGACAGAGGCCGCTCTCCAACTCAAAGCATTAAGTTTGGAGAGGGGAGTTAGGGCGGTGAATGGAAGAACATCTACAGATCGACTTGGTTCTCACACTTACTGTAATGGCCTGAGAAGTAGTCGTATTGACTATATTCTCATTAATCTTGAGAACTGGTCATTCCTTGTTGATATGGAGGTATGTGTGAGAAATGAAAGCGATCATAATCCACTCCTGTTAAAGATGTTGGTATCTGGTCATATAACAGCTCAGCCTCAAATTATTGAAAGGGTGACCGCTGATGCTATTATATGCAATGACATGAGGAGGGTTAAGTGGTCGAGGATTGTAGAAAACTCTCTTGTGGAAATGAAGGAAGTAGTGGAGAGCACATTAGTTGAACTTCAAAAGTTTTCTATCCAGGGCGAACTGAATACTAGTATTATCCTAGCCCATGAGGATATGTTCAATAAGATTAAGAACTTTTTTGTTAAATCCCACAAAACAGGTAGCAGGCCCCCCTAAAGCACGACCATTGGTACAATAAGGCATGTAGGATAGCAGACAAGCAATTGTCCCTAGCAATCAAATCCAAAGATATGGATAACATCAAAAAAGCACGTAAGATGTATAAAATCACACAAACTGCAGCAAAAAAGGACTGGGACGAGTCAAGGTGGCTAGAACTCCTGCAGGCCAGCAAAGAGAAAAATATGCAAAACTTTTGGCAGCTAGTAAAGTGGGGTAGAGAAGGACTAGGTCACACACCCCAAAATTATGTAGCGCCAGATCAGTGGGTCTCCTTTTTTGAGGCACAATTTGCAGTTGTGGCTAATGATGGCGGTGATGTCCCCTTCCATCTACCCAAGTCAGATTCGACAGTGTATTTTACAATAAGTGAGGTGGAATCTGCCTTGAATGCGGCACCAAGGGGTAGGGCTCCAGGCCCTGACTGTATTCGGTAGATTTATTCATACATGACAAAGATAACTGGCTTCAGTATATTCAGCTGCTAGTAAATGCGATAGCCAGCGGAGCGACTATCCCCGATTCCTGGCGAGGAGCCGAAATTCTACCTATTTATAAAAAGGGGGATCGATCCAGCCCCTGCAATTACAGGCCAATTAGTCTAATCGACTCTACTCAAAAGATTATGGCCAGGTTAATACTGAATAGAATTCAGATACGGAGCACAGAAAACAATATACTAGCCCCATTACAGGCAGGTTTTAGGGCTCATGTAAGCACTATTGACCAGGTCTTTCGTTTTATTTTAATCTACTGGCGTGTCGTAATTTTAGCAGGTGGTACTATTTATGCCGCCTTAGTTGATCTTAAATCAGCATTCCACACGGTCCCGCGTAACAAGCTTTGGACTGTTTTGAAAGGTCTAGGGATGCCTTTGGAGCTTTTACCGCTTGTAGTCAAGTTGCATGAGTCCAACTTTGCACAGGTCCATTGGGGAACACAGGGTAACATCACCCCTAGGTTTGCAATATCTAAAGGGGTACGCCAAGGGTGTGTCTTGGCCCCCACCTTGTTTTCATTATTTATAAATGGGGTGGTTAACTATTTTTCCTCATACCCCTCTGATGCTCCCTCCCTTGCAGGTATAAAGGTTCCAATACTTATGTTCGCCGACGATATCCTAATTATATCAAAAACCCAAGTGGGGCTGCAGCGAGCGCTTTGTCGCTTTGAGGACTTTTGCAGAGACCACGAACTAGTGGTAAATGTGGATAAAACCAAATTTATGGTTCTGCATAAACATAAAGCAGTCAAGGGCAGGGTCGTCATGAACAAGGTGTTATTGGAACAAACGGATGTATTTACCTACCTTGGAATAACCTTAGGCAGGAAGTTAGACTGGAAACCACAGATAGACCTATTGGCACTTAAGCATTGCCAACTGGCAGGAGTTTTATTAAATGAGCACAGGCTCTCTCAGACCAAGCCGGTAGGCCCTGTTTTAAAGATCTATAATACCAAGGTCATGGCCTCCATTCTTTATGGAGCAGAACTTTGGGGTTTTGAGAACCTGTCTTCATTAACCCTGGCTCAGAATAAATTTGTGAGGGGCCTCACTGGTCTCTCTCAAAACACACCACTCAAACCCCTATATTTTGATTTGGGGTGTAGTGCACTGGTAGAGGTTGCAAGATATAGACCATTAGCATTCTGGAGAAGATTATGGGCTACCCCGGAGCTGTCGCATTACGCCGATGCGCTTAAAGATGTTAAAGACGCTGATACGTCTCACAAGATTAGTTGGTTACACAAGGTAAAATGCTCCTTGGTGAACATGGGTATGAGCCATTTGTGGGAAGATCCGGCTAGCAATCTGTTCCCCCCAAAACAGTTTTTAAGGAGGCTTATTGGGCTATGATTAAAACAAATAATGTGTGTTCGATCAAGAATCTTTCATTGACTAGCATTTTTTTGGAACACAAGCCAGAACCCATGTATGAAAGTTTTTGGGACTTTATAACCAAGCCCAGTGACAGGAAACTCTTTTATCAGTTCAGGGTAGGCACATTACCGATTAAAGGTTTTACTAAAAACTGGCATAATATTTCTGATAGTAAATGCTTATATTGTCATGAACAGGACGAGACAGTACTACACATTTTATTTGTATGCCCAGCATATAATTCTCCATGGAGTAAATGGTTAAAACCAATTTGTTCTAATATGGGCACTAGGTCGTGTGCTATTGCATTACGAATACTGAAAACTAACACGCAAGAGCCCATTGTGATAGCCTTAGCAACATTTCTGGGCTGAATGTGGAGAATACGAACCGACCTTTTAAAAGTAGCAGGTGATAGTGATCACTTTTAATATACTGTTTGAGGTATTGCCATTGTCTAGTATTTTGCTGACTGCATTGGGCTACCTGAACATAGTGTATTTTATTTTGTATGCTTCGATTAATGTTAGCACTGTATGAAATGAAAGGTAAACCATTCTTAGTGCTTGTATAGTATATTAATTAGTTTTATGTCCTTTATGATTGACTATGTATCTTTTTAAAATTGTTTGTTTAGTACGTCTTTTTCGATCCCGTTTTATCAATATTCTTATGACAGTGTCCACTGTTAAGTGCTGGTGATGTATCATGTATTTATTAAGATATTGTACATATTTTGTGTGTCTTTTATGATCAGCACGATCGAAATAAAGACTTAATAATAATAATAATTAAATGTTGGCATTTTTCATAAACTAACCCTTTACAAGAGAACTCCCTGAGTAGCTTTTGTTTTTTTAGTAATAAATATTTCAGTTTACTGGTCTTTCCACATCAAATATTGTTCTGCCACGAAGTAAATCACCTATAATGCACTGAAAAGGATCTGTGCGCTTCCCCCTAGGCAACTTAAAACATGGGCAACTACATCTATGGATGGCTATTGACCTCAACACATGCTTTACATGTAAATGGAACAAAGTTTTCATTAAGATTTCAAATCAAGTTTTGGAATTCTAAAAGGCATGAAAAGAAAACAAATGAGATGTATCAAACGACAGTCTTTTAACTTGTGTTGTTCTCAAACTTTTAAATAATTATGTATATTTACAACTATGGTGCTTAGAATGGCCCACTTTCCATTTTTACGTCGCAGGACTCTTTGGGGGAGATTTACCAACTTTTCAAGTAGTGCACTGCAGCAGCCACAAATGCTGCGCTACATGAAAAGGAGAGAGGAGGAGAGCGCCCTCTTTACTAAAATAAGGCACTCTCCTCCCCTTTCAGTAGCGCTGGCGCACAAATCAGCTGCTGTGCGCCACGGAGACACCTTTGGGCCATGGTGCAAGGGTGTCTCCATGAGTCTAGCATAGGTTGTGTACTGGAAGAATACCCTTCCAGTACAAAAAACTATGCTGAGACTCACTTCAAACCTTTTCCCCCTTTGTATGTGTTCTGTAGATGGCAGCACAGATGCAAGATTGGAAAAGGAAGGAGAAATTAAAGTATTTCTCCTTCCTTGCGTCTACTTTCAAAGGGTGCAGTTTTCTCACGCTAAACCCCGTTTACTTTGTTTAGTAAATTGGGTTTAGCCTGAGAAACCTTGGGTGGTTGCATGGGAACGCCCATGCACCACCCTTGGTACGCCCCCATGGCGCAAAGTAATGCAAAGCAGACCTATGCACTGCTTCGCATTACTTTTCCCGTTATTTCCAGCGCTAAACAAGTTTAGCACTGGTAAGTAAATTGAGAAAAAAGATTTTGCGCCCATTTGCGTCACTTTTGTGACGCAAACACGGCGCAAAATCTCAGTAAATCTCCCCCTTTGTATGTGTAGAGAGACTGTCTGCGCAGAGATGCTTCATGTGTGAGACATCAGAAAATGTTTATTGGGCAGCAGGGATACTATGAGTTACATAGTCACATAGTTACTATGGTGCATTTTGGGTTTTTAATTTTTAACCCCCTCCTCTAAATCAGGCAATGTTAAAAGATATAACTGAGTCCTAGATTGAGTTTGTGTGTGATTATAATTCATAGTGTTTTTGAGTTCTAATCTCTTTACAAGCCTTGACTACTCGCTTATGCAACCTTTGAGACAAGTTTAGAAAATGAACAACAAGTCTCCAAATGTAATTAAATATTTGTAAGTTTTAAAACAATGGTGGTAAATATCAGTATCTATCACGAATACTTTCCAGTAGTCAGCTACTACCACGGGACTTGACCCATTTGGTACATTCTAGTCATGGAACTAGGATACATAGCATCTATTTTCAGCTTTACTGTAAGAGATCACTGGTACCGAGTTTTTGAGGTATTGCATAATATGGGTTCATAAGTAGAATGGCAACTAAGAACCGGGGGGCTTATATACAAGCTTCGTGTGACACTGGAGCGTCACTTTTTTTGATGCTCCAGTGGCGCAGAGTGCAAACCCATACCTACAAGGCCATGCAAAGCTACGCTGCATGGCTTTTCATGGCCTCGTAGATATGGTGTAAGGCAGCGCAAGTTGATGCGTTGCCTCAACCCGCATCAGGGAGGCGTGCCATGGGCGTTTCGGTGGGTGCCCCCGATGGATTTTGACACATTCCCAGATTTACAAAATAGCGTAAATCTGAGAATGCGTCAAAACCATATGCCTCTCCAGGGGTGGCATAAAGAGCAGCCCACATAGAAAGAGGAAAACACCTCCATTGATTGTTTTTGGGCAGGAAGGTATCCCTTCCTGCACAGAAACCATCATTCCTACAACGCAGACACATGGTGCAAGGGTGCCTGCATTGGCTCAAGGCAGCCATTTGTGTGCCAGCGCAGCGAAAGAGGACAGGAATGTACCGTATCTCATAGGTACGGTGCATTCCTGCCCTTTACTTTTGACACAGGGCAGCACAGCAACAAGCTTTGGGGCGCTGCCCTGCACCAAAAAGATGTAAATGAGGCCCCCGGTATTTAATGTATGGCATACAGTTATGTTAAGCTGTTAATTTATGGTATTATCCCTGGTAACACCATACATTTTATGGTTTGTATGCATTGTCTGAATTTTAATAGTTTGAGTTATTTTATTTACTGTATAGTTATTTAATTTCATAATTTTATATCCATGTGTGATGCGTAATTATATATGAAAAAAGATGTTTCTAATAACATAATATCCAGAAAATGCTTGTATCACACATCATATTTTCAACAACATAAGATAGAACTTTTCAATTGAGCATTTGTGGAGTTTTCAAAGACTGGCATGCAGTTATGTGATTACCCTTTTCTTTTGGGGTACTGTAGAAGCCCCTTTTAGATATTCTGCTCGGACGTGTTATCATATTAGAGCAGCAGAATATTTATTTTATTTATTTATTTATTTATTTATTTTATTTTAGAGGTTTTATATAGCGCTGGCTGGACCCAGAGGTATCAGAGCGCTTTACATAGGAAGAAGGTGGTCACGATATAAAACAAAACAACACAAAACAGTCAATAGCATATAGAGCCAACATGTCAACAGATTAGGAACAGCTTGAGTTAACTAAAAATAAAATACACTGGTGGAGAGGGCGGGTGCTATAAACATAAATAAAACAGGGACGTGAAAGATCAGATTTCGTAAGGTGTTATGGGGCGGGGAAAGGGAAGAAGGGCAACAAGGTGTAGGCGGTTAGATTTGAGATAGGGAGGAAACAAGGGGAAGGAAATTAGGTAGGAGGGGTGGAGGTGGGCGAGGATGAGAGAAGTGGGAACGGGGGAGGGGGGCTGAACCAGTAGAGTGTAATGGGAAGGGGAAAGGTTGGAAAGACGGGGGGACCGGAGAAGTGTAAGGGACGAAGTCAGGGCGCTGGTAGGGATCCCCATTATTTATTAATTAGGTGTATTTTGAGGTCTTTTTTGAAGCTGGAGTAGGAAGGGTTGCATCGCAGGTCTTTAGGGAGAACATTCCAGATGTTTGGGCCATTGTCGGAAATGGAGCGGGCCTGAGTAGATTTCTTTTTTAGCAGGGGCGGGACTAGGAGGAGAGGGTTGGTGCTTCTCATGGGTCGTGTGCTGCCAGCTTTGCTGATTTTATTGGCCAGATATGGTGGAGTATTTTGATGGAGGACTTTGTGTGTAATGCAAGCAGTTTTGTAGGCGGATCTGCCTTCAATGGGGAGACATTTAAGGGTTTGTAGGGCAGGGGAGGTGTGGTCAAAACTCTTGCAGTCTGTGATGAGCCTGGCTGCAAGGTTGAGCACAGATTTGGGCGGGGCAAGGTAGACCTTGGGGATTCCGGTGAGGATGGCGTTTCCGTAATCAATACGTGACAAGACAAGGGATTGGACGACGAGTTTAAAGTCATCAGTAGGGATGTAGGGCTTAATTTTCTTAAGATGACGGAGCATGAGGAGGGCTCCTTTAGCCGAGTTTTTGATGTGAACATTGAGAGATAGGCTATTATCGATGGAGATACCCAGGGATTTTACTGAGTTGGATAAGGATAGTGAGCAGTTGAGGGCGTTGAGGTCGGAGATCCAGGTTTGGATGGGGAGATGGTTATTTTTAGGGGAGAAGAGAATGATTTCAGTTTTTTTGGGGTTAAGTTTGAGGTGATTTAATTGGAACCAGGATTGAATCTTAGTAAGGGTGTTGTTAAGGTGTAAGATGTCAGCATGGGTTTTGATCTTGTGGTAGAATTGGGTATCATCGGCATAAAGGTGGTAGTTGATACCAGCTTGTTTTAGAATGAGAGTGAGAGGTTCCATGAAGAGATTGAAGAGAGAGGGGGAGAGAATAGAGCCTTGGGGGACTCCTAGGGAGACCGGAGTGGGGTTAGATAAGCAGTTGTGCATTTTGATTTGCTGAGATCGGTGTTGGAGGTATGAGACGAACCATTTATGTGTCGTACCATTAAGGCCGAATCTATCTCTGAGAACATTAAGTAGGGCAGAGTGGTTGACTGTATCGAACGCGGCAGAGAGATCAAGGAGGATCAGTAGGCAGGTCTCACCATTGTCGAGGGAGTGGTGGATGTCATCGACAATGTTAAGCATGGCCGTTTCAGTGCTGCAACCTTTCCTGAAACCTGATTGTAGAGGGTCTAATAGGTTGTAACTTTCAATGTGATTATCTAGTTGGAGCAGGACACATTTTTCGAGGGCTTTGGAGAGAAGGGGGTGGTTAGAGATGGGGCGGAGATTGTTAAGGTCATTGGGGTCGGCCAAGGGGTTTTTGAGAATGGGAGTGATTTGTCCAAGTTGAAGGGAGGTAGGGACGCAACCCGTGGCAAGGGAGGTGTTGATGATAGAAGTCCAGGATGGGGTGATGATGTGTTTAAGGTCCTGGACAAGGTTGGAAGGGAGGGGGTCTTTGGTGTGGGAGGACGGTTTAAGTTTGGCAATGATGTTAAAGACTTCATGCTCCGTTACAGAGTGGAAGTTGTGCCAGGAGGCATTGTTTTTTAGTGGTGGGATAGGTAGATTGATTTTAGGAGGTGTGGTTATGTGGAAGTGGGGGGAGGGGGGAGGGGTTATGGGGAGGTGATGTAGAGAGAGTGTGCGCAGAAAGGTGGAGGTAAGGGAGAGGAGAAGTAGAATGTGGGTTCGAAGTGGGATCATGGGGTGTGGGGGTTACGGAGTGAGTTTTTGAGGAGTTGTCAGGAGAAATTTGGGGGGTGGTTAGGAGCGGAGTTGAAAGGAAGGATTGATCTATCTTCATGATTTTTTCAGAGAAGAAGTGGGCGATTTCTTCACATCTAGTTGTCGAGGCCATTGGGACTGGAGGTGCGGAGGAGGTTTGGTTACGAACAATGTTGAACAGTTCTCTGGGTCTGTTCTTGGCCCTTTCGAGTCGAGTTCAGAAAAAGGATGCCTTTTCGTTAAAAATGTGTTTTTTGTAAGTCGATCTAGCTAATCTGAGGAGTGCCAGATGTGAGGGAGAGGGATGTTGTCTCCAAGTTCTTTCAGTCAGTCTGAGTGTACGTCTTTCTTTGTTGAGCTCGGAGTTAAACCATGATTTGGAAGGGATATTTCTTAGATGTTTTAGTTTCAGCGGTGCCAATTGGTCTAACGTATCAGTGACTGCTTTGTTAAAGTGTTCAGTAAGCTCATTAGCGTCTTGTGAGGGAGGGATGAGGCAAAGTTGAGCATGCAGTTTAGACTTGAGTACATCAGGGGGGATAAGATTAAGATTTCTGGTCCATTTCTTAGGTTTAAAGATTTTAGTGGAGGGGGAGGGTGTTGGGGGAGCTATGGCAAATAGTATGAGGTGGTATTCAGACCAGTCTATGGGGACGATATTGGATAGGAAGGCCAGGTCTTTATTTGTAATGATAGCTTCCAGGGTGGCTCCTTTGGTGTGGGTAGGGGATTGACATAGTTGTTTGAGGTCATTGATCTCAAGAAGATTGGAGAGGAGGGTGATTGAGGGGTCATTAGTATCGTTCCAATGGAGGTTAAGGTCACCAAGGAAGAGATTTTTAGAGCTGGATAATGAGGCTTGAGTCAGAAGGTTGGATAATTCATCCACAAAGGGGTGAGGATCTCCAGGAGGGTGGTAGATATTATGTATGCGAATGGGGTTTGAACCTTGTAATTTAAGTTCTGCTTCAAGGCATTCAAAGGTGGAGTATTCGAATTTGTTAACGAGGGAGAGCTCTGAAGATGATGGCTAAACCACCACCTATTCTGTCATGTCTATCTTTCCTAAGGATGGAATATCCTGGTGAGGAGAGTAGGTCAAGTATGCTAGTAGAATAGCCATTAAGCCAGGTTTCCGTGAGGAACGCGATGTCAATGGATTCAGTAAGGATAGCTTCGGAAATTTCAATGGCATATCGGACCGCGGATCGACAATTCACAAGCATGCATGCGAGTGGTTCAGGGTTGCATTTGGGGGGTGGGCAAGAGTGTATGGAGGTGAGTTGAGGAGGGGGTCTGGGTGAGACGGGAGAGATGGGGGTTCTGTTCGTCCCCAGTATAACGGGGATGTTCGAGTAGTGTGATGGGGGATTATTGATTGAAGATCTAGTAAGGTAGGAGTTGCATAGGTCAGTAAGGTCGGTCGGGGAGAGATGGTTGGAGGAGCGGAGGGGTCTATGCATACGGCTACGGAGAGGAGTAGTTCTCCACGGTTTGTAGTTGGTGGCGGTTTTTTTGCCTGGGAAAGGGGCGTTAGCTCTACAAAGGTTGGTTCTGGAGCTATGGGCATTAAAATCTATTCTGAGACGAGAGATCTCTCGTCAATGTTGAGAGGTCTCGTTCTATGTTGCGTAGAGACTGGAGGAGGGACATGGTTGGAGGGGAGGGGCGGATAAGGGGTGTTCAGTATTGGATGTAGCAGGAGGTCTGCTGTTTTTAGGGAGAGAGAGGTCAGTGTGAGGGGTAGGAGGAGTGTAACGGGCGTAGGGGGATGTGTGAAGGGGGATAGGGGATTCAAGACCTCAAGGGAAGAGGTTGGGGGCGAAGGAATGGGGAGATGATTATGGAGAGCACCATGGTTAGGGGGCGATGCGTATTTCAGAAAGTGAGAAGGTGGCTTCGGGGAGGGAGATGAAAGGGTCGGAGGTGGTATAATAGGGGATTCAGGGTGGATAGGGGTGGGTTCAGGTTGGCGGGGAAGGTAGGAAGGGAAGGGGATAGAAATAGAGGTATTAGGGAAAGGAATGGACGGGACGGTGGAGTGCTTGTGGGGTTGGGAGAGGGAGTGTGTAGGGGGAGATCAGGAGGAGGGAACATAAGTAGGTCAGCAATTGAGGGGTGGCGTTAGCTGTAGAGGGGACAGGGCAAGGAAGGAGAGAGGTTAACGATTGGGGGATAGTGTTGTCTGAAGGGAATGTCTGGGGGGAAGAGGGGTGGGATGTAATGGAGAGAACGGAAGGGCGTTGTGTGGATGGGAAGAGGGAGGGCTAGGAGAGGATTTGTAAGTTGGAGGGTCAAGGTGTTGAAGTGGTGTTCAAAGGTGGTGAGGTGGGATTCTGCAGCTTGAATGAGGATGTTGCCCGTTTTGAAAATAGATATGTCGATTTCGCCAGGAAAAGCTGTGGAGGGTGTGGTAGATAATGTAAAGCCATATGGGATGTTAGGTGAGTTGGTGACTGGGAGAATTTGTAGGAAGGTGCTTTTCCATTTGGAGGGGCGTTTAGAGTAAAAGATGTAGTTGGTTTATATGAAATATGAAACCTCCTTTAATGCATATTTGCTCAGTTGGCCATTTCGAAGAGTTTGCAGGTGGCACAGTAATCTTGGTTAACTGGCCTTATGTGTACTTTTGTTATTAACTTACAGCTGAGTGCTGGGCCACCCTGCACATCAGAAAAGGCCTCCTGTTCCACTGTCCTGTGAACGGGGTGCGATGTTCCCCTGGCAAGGATAATAATCGCTGGCTGTTATTGAAACACTGAGTACACTTGACTCAAAAACTATACGTTGGTGAATGTTTTGGAACAAAATATGTGTTCTTTAGAATACTTTAATACCCTCATTATGAGTGGCCGAATAAATTCCTGTATGAGCAGTAACTCTTGCTACCGCAACTACTGGAATGATGTGGTTTATGGCTAACACCACACCCCAACAATTTTAGTCACAATACCTATGGCAACCCAATAAGACCCTGATTATGAGTCAGGTGGAGGGGAATTACAGTATGGAATTCTACCTTGCTGGTCATGAGTCGGCCGATGTTCCTACATCAAACACAATTTTAGTGGGTGGTAATTCCACAAGAAAATGACACACAAGGCTTTCTCATGCCTCTTTAATCCAATAATAAAAACTCTCTTGTCATGGTTTTTCTGTCTCTCTTTTTTTCCTCTTTCCACTTTGTTTGCCCCTCTTGCTATCAAAAAATGTCTTATGCAGAAAAATAAGTGCCAGTCTCAAAAAATGAGTACCGGTGGCACCCACTGGCAACCACTGGCTCAAAGTAATATAAAAATAGATATATGTTTAACACTTACCTTAATAATACTTACTTTAAATGGAATATTCATGCATGGTAAAAGCATGCATGGTAAATGCATATTTTCATGGTAAAGGCATGTGTGGGAAAGGAATGCGTAGTAATTGGCAGCGTTGTATGACATTACAACTGTGTAATGTCATACAACCGTGCTGCGTTTGGCTTGTTGAAGAGATAAGCACAGAGCTATATGTACTAAGATAAGTTGCTTTTGCTTTCTTCCCAGTGCAAAGTATCTACCATAGGTTTGGTACTTGAAGGTGGTCCTCCCAGTATACACCTAGACAGATATTTAAACTTTTCACAGACTGGATGTGTGCTGTACAGTGCAGCACACATGCAGCGTATGAAATGTTTGATGCAAAACCCTGTCTAACAATTGCAGAAGATATGGCTTTGAAACAAAAACCATGAGTGGTAGTGTGGGAACACCCATGGCCACCCACTTGCAGCAAAGTAGTGCAAAGCGTTATCTGTGTGTCACTTTAAGGACTACTTTGCAAGAAAAAAAAGAAAATGCACTGGAAAGTAACTACTTCAACATTTTATGTGACTTTGCAATGGCACAAAGTGTTGATAAATCTGCTTCACAGAGTCAGAACATCACTGAGGAAATCGACTCATTTAGTTTCTCTCAACTCATCAATGAACCAACCCTTGAAGGTGGACTTAATCTGGACCTATTGTTCTCCCTAAAATTGGAGCTCCATCTCCTTGAAATCCATCAACTTCCTTGGAGTGTCGACTATAAAACTACATTCTGCATCAGTTTTGAATTAAGTAGCAAACATAAAATCTCATGGCCAATTCTTTCCATGAAGCACTCTGAACAATATGTATCCTGGAGGCTTTACCCAAATGCTCCTCGAAGTGCCTGAACCCCCACATGGATACCTGGTGACAATCTAGCCGACCTTGAATGAAAACATACCCTGCCACTGCTCACTTTGCCTCCATCAATCCAAATATGGGCCCTCTAAAGAATAACAACTGGTACACTGAAGATCAGCCTGAAATACACCATTGACCCGAAAGATCGAAAATCATGCACCTCAGTAAGATAAATAGGCATTGGTAGTGCAACAAGGACACTGGATCTAACCAAACAGCAGATGGCTTTGTTGATACCAGCCTTCCCTGGCAGTGCCAGCCACTGGAGAGGTTGCATACAGCCTGGTCTGGGTTGCATGAAAAGCTTAGGTAACTGGCTGGCAGGCCAGAAAAGGAATGCTGTGTTATACTATATACAAATGTACATGACATGCAAAAATTTAGTGACCCCAGTCTTCTTTTGAGACCCTCTTCAATGTTTTCATTTTTTTTGGCTTGAATCAGACATAGTGAGTCACAGTAGGCGGTGTGTCTCTTAATGTACATGTTAAATACATTTTAATAACATTTGTGCTATTTGTCTTCAATGGGCGAAGTAAACAATTCCTGTTAGTACGGTCGCATTGCCACATTTCCCTATGGAAGCATGTGTTACGGCTGTAAACCGGCAGTAACACAAGCTCCCATACGGAAATGGGAGGTTGTGTTAATCCCTGCACCCCGTGGAAGGCACCTCAAGGTGCCCACCACAAGGTGCAGGGATTAAGTGCCCCCTCAGCCCCCAACCAGAGGCCATAAGGGAAAGGGGGCCCTGCCAGGGGCCCCCAAACACGCTTTCCAACAGGGTTTCCATGTCGGAAAGACCGGCATGGAAACTATGCTGGAAACATTGCATCATAATCCAGATGGCGTAGACCGCCGTCCATGTGGGTTACAGGCCGGTTCCAACTGGCTGATGGGCTCCTTGAGCCCATCAGAAGCCAGCCGGAATGACTGGCCAGTTTCAATTCCGACCGGCTGTATCATAATCAGCCGGTCGGAATTGAAACTGATGATGTCAGTCGCAAAGCCTCGGACCAAAGGTTGGAGGATTTATAGCCGATATCGTAATCAGCCCCATAGTGTTTAAGACTCTATGTACAAAATGCCCACTGCTGAAAATATGTTTTTCAACTTTGTGAAGGACTATCTTTAACAGGGGCACATTTTAGGATTCTTTTCGCACAAAAACAGCTAGTGCATGACTATCAAATTATGTTTCTCTATTCCTGATCAAAGAATTCACCAGACCCTTTAAGGAAGCCTAGTTGTATACCCCACACACACTGATGTACAACATTTGGCCCACTCCCTCAAAAATGTTTTTGTTAACATTGCAAAAGACTCCTATAATTAAAGTAGGAGCATTCTGAGACTTTTATTCCCATGAAAAAGACAGCTGTACATCGGCCAAAGTGACTTTCTCTACTCGTACACAATGAGCATACTGGTTCAGTTCAGGAATACAATTTGTAAGAATCTTGTATATGATTTGGCCTTCAAATAACAAGACCTTAAGCGCTGAGAAGGTTTCTTCTAGTTGACTTGGGCACTTCTGAGAAGGTGCCTTTTTCAATGAAGAAGGATGTTGCACCACGCGGCCAAACTACCTTTCCCTACTCTTGTACAAAAAAAAACAGAAGCCTTGTTTAAGAATTTCTATTCTACACTCCAAATATAAAAGTTTGGTTCTCAAATGGATGTTTCAACTTTGTGAAAGTTTCCCATGTTTCACCTGGGCACATTTTGAGAATGTCTTTTCCCATTAAAAGGTGGATGTACCACTGCTAATGGGGTTTTGTTTTACTCTTGCACAAACAACAGCTAGCCCCATTCTGGAAACCCAATTACAGAATTTGTGCTTCCAAACACAGTTAATGTTTTAAGTTTGTTAAACAAGGTTTATGTACAAATATATAGGTATTTATAGAGAGTCAGCCTGGGTAGCTACAAAGAGCCATAAGAGCAGGTAGAAGAAATACTTTGAGAGAAACAAGAGCTCTATGAGGGGAGTATCATTACATTCTCGAATTATAGAGACATAAATTATAAAGATGTGCCAGTTCCTAGATCTATTTCTCTATTGTAATAATCCTAAAGGGTCAAAACGAATCAGAATGGGGAGTTTGTTACAATCAGAAATACAGTTTTATCCTCCTGATGGAGACTAGATTTCATAAGAAGGTGGCTAGAAAAGAGAATGACAACTCGGATACTTCGATTTTTAAGGAAGTGTGGACCTTTCTGGAGGGACACATTTTAAATTAGTTAATGCTGCATTTGAAGTGGGATTAATAGATATGGAATAATTCCAGTCTATCTCTGGTGGTGGCTTAAGTACCTCTATTATCACATCACATCAACTCATGTGTATATATAAAGTACACATTCACACCTACGAGTATCTTGCTGCTGACTATCATATGTTTAGTGTTATCCAAGTAAATGGTACTTATTGTATGAACCCTGAAAGTATGAAAAGCTGAGTGGAAGCACAAGGATTCAAACGTGAGAGAGAGGGGAAACACATATCCCTCAAGAGGATTTGTTAGTTTAATAAGCCACCAGACTAAAATGATCCGTATGGATTCTTCAACATCCCTATCATTACACGCATCACTGTGGAGACTTGGGAATGACTATAATCACACACTATCTCTGTGTACTCGCCCTGTGCATACCTATAATCACATACTATCTCTGTGGGGACCTGTGCATCCCTATAATAACACACTATCTCTCTGGGGACCTAGGCATGTCTATAATCACACACTATCTCTGTGGGTACATGGGTATGTCTATAATCACACGCTATCTCTGTGGGAACCGGGGCATCTCTTTATTCACACACTAACTCTGTTGGGACCGGGGCATATTTATAATCACACACTATCTCTGTGGGGGCTTGTACATCCCTATAATCACACACTATCTCTGTGGGGACCTGTACATCCCTATCCCTATCCCCATCCCTATCTCTGTTGAAACCTTGGCATGTCTATAATCACACACTATTTCTGTGGAGACCTAGGAATGTCTATAATCACACACAATCTCTGTGGGGTCTTGTACATCCCTATAATCACACACTATCTCTGTGGGGACCTGGACATGTCTTTAATCACACACTATTTCTGCGGGAACCTGGGCTTGTTTATAATCACACACATTCTTTTTGGCGACCATAGTAATACTATAGTCACACACCATCTCTGTGGGGACTGGGACATGTCTATAATCACACACTATTTCTGTGGGGACCTGGGCATGTCTATAATCACACACTTTCTCTTTAGGTACAGTGGTAATGCTATAATCACACACTATCTCTGTGGTGACCTGGACATCAATATAATCCATCGCACGCTATCCTTGTGGGGAATTGAACATGAGTTTTATCACACACTAGCTCTGTGGGGACCTGTGCGACATTATAATCCCACAATACCTCTTCAGCACTTGAGCATGACTATAATCACACACTATCTGAGACTCCACCTCAGCATCACTAGAATCACATACCATTTTTGCAGGGATCGGAGCATGGCAAATATAATACACCATTTCTCCAGGAACCTAAATATGTCTGTCATAACCCGCTCTATATAGGGAGTTGAACATGATTATCATAACATTTTTATATGGGGACTTGAATATGATTGTAACCACGCACTGTCTCTGTGAGGACTTGAACATAACTATAATTAAACACTAACCCTGAGGGGAACTTGAATATGAATATAAACACACTCTATCTGCACTTGACAGTGATTATAATTAAATGCTATATCTGCGGGGACCTGGACACAACAGGAATGGCATACTATTTATGCATGAATCTCAGCATAAGTATCATCGTACACTATGTAGGACTTGAACATGACTATCATAACACTATCTATGTGGGGACTTGAACATGACTATAATCACACACTATCTATGTGGGGACTTGAACATAACTGTAATCACACACTATCTCTGTGGGGACCTGGGAATTACTGTAATAACACACTGTTTCTTCATGAACTGCAGCATCACAATCATCGTACACTATCTCTAGGGGTACTTGAACATGACTATAACCAAACACTATATCTCTAGGGACATAGGCATGACTATAATAATCATACACTATCTTTTGGAGGATTTGAGCATGACTATAATGAAATGCTATCTGTGTGGCAACCTGGGCATCACCCTAATGACACACTTTCCCATGCAACTTCAACATAGCTATCATCACACTCTATCTCTACAGAGAATTGAGTGTTTTTATAATCACACACCATCTTTGTGGGGGCTTTAACATAAATATAATCACACTCTGTCTATGAGGACTTGAGTTTGACTGTAATTAAACACTATATCAGTGGGAACCTGGGCATCAATATAATCATGCACTATCTCTGCGGGGGCTTGAAAATGACTGTCACAACACACTCCCTCTGTCAGCTCTAGAACACTACTATAATCACATGCCATATCTTTGGG
The DNA here is from genome assembly GCA_963921515.1 of Calotriton arnoldi. Classification (NCBI taxonomy): domain Eukaryota; kingdom Metazoa; phylum Chordata; class Amphibia; order Caudata; family Salamandridae; genus Calotriton; species Calotriton arnoldi. The sequence continues at coordinate 883,610 of CAWUFW010004956.1, read as the reverse complement.
GACCATTATTGTACAGCCATACCAAGACAATAGTGAAGTTGATGTAAAAAAATAGGTAATCTCAACTTGACTTTCCCATCTGACCACACTGCATGCTCTTTGGCATATACATGAATTTAACTATTTGTTTTTTCCTTATCCCTTAATGCAGAGGTCTTCAAACTGTGGGGCGTGCCCCCCTGGGTTGGCGTCGATGCGTTCCCAGGGGGGCGCAAACACGTCTGCAATTACATGCAAATGAATATGGCCTGGAAGTGCAGCGATGTTTACTTTCTACATTTCCAGGCTGTCTTCATTTACTCGGAGTGCCGTGGCGGCATGAGTCAGCGAGTTTTACTGGCAGGGTTAAAGAGGTTGCTTTAAAGACAAGCATTTGCAATGCAATTGGTCTCGCATTTGCGAGATTTTGAGCTATTGGCATTGTAAATGACATGCCTTTTATTTATGTGTTTTAAAAACCTGCAATAATAAAAGGCATTGTCATTTACATTACCAATAGGTCAAAGTTTTGAAAATGCGAGACCTTTTGCATTGCAAAAGCTTGTTTAAGAAAGGGCTGGATGTGCAAAACGTGTTTTGTTCAATAAATGTGCTATTCCAGAAAAGAGTAAACAACATACACATTTTAGCTCTTTTATCCCAAATGTCTTTGGGGGCCTATTGAGCTAGTTTAAACTACCGCTCCTCCCCACTGATGCCACAGGGTGTACATGGCTCTGCATGCCTAACTCCATCCAAGGACCATACTTTTGTGATCGTAGGTTTTGGTGCGGTTACTGCGATGTATTTTGGGGTTGAAGGGAAGGCTTCCTACATCCATTAGGGCAAAAAGCAAATAACGTTAACACACCACTCTTACTTCTGTGTTTTTGACTATTGAGATGGACATGGTTTTAATATGGCTGGAATTGGGGTGGAAAGCAATAGAAATGCTCCTTGTACTCCTGTTTTCTCGGGCTCGGAATGAGTAAACAGATACCCCTGTTTTCTACGAGAAAAGAACACATAAAACGCGGGTAAAGGTTTGTTTATTTGACAGGTTCAGTGATAACGAGCCGACAATTGTTTACAATCCCTCTGGTCTAGGTGTAGTCTGGTGCATGCCCTGGACGCTCCATTATCTGGAGAGCTGGTAGCCTCACGTTAACTGAGACCATCAGACAATGGAGACATGAAGGAGGCAAGCACTCTGCAAGGGATGCAATCACACAACAGACACATGCATGTGATAAACGTGTTGATTTTGAGTGCCTGATAAGTGTTTACACAGGGGCAGCACGAGCAGTAAATACAAGCATTTGCAATGCAATAGGTCTAGCATTTGCGAGAGTTTAAGCTATTAACATTGCAAATGACAATGCCTTTTATTTATGTTTTAAAAACCAAAACATAAATAAAAGGCATTGTCATTTACAATGCCAATAGCGCAAACTCGCGTAAATGCGAGGCCTATTGCATTGCAAATACTTGTTTCCTGACGTGACTTGACTGCTCCTCACACAACAAGCACACAGACTTCTGAGCACAACGTTAAGTAAGTGGTGAGGCCCGGAAGCGATCACAAGCGACCCCTGCTGTGCCCACAGGCCACTGGAATTATGCAATTTTGCGGTTTGGGCATTTTGCGCATAGTTCTGGATTTCCCGCATTTGCCACATAATCCATCAACTGCTGCATAATTTGCAGATTTTAACAACAAAAAATTGTTTCAAGCTTAAACTGTTCAAAAGTTACTAGAAATGCGGCAACACATGTTACCCCGCAGTGGAAGGCCCTTTGTAAAGTTTGACTGGTCACCTTTCTGTTGCTTATTGCTATATATGGGTGTTAAACTGGTACTTATGAGGGGCAATATATGCCAGCACAGTGTTAACAAGTGTAAAAATGACAAAATAATGCAGTAATGCTATCACAAAATATGCAGCATTATGCAGCATAATTCGTCTTTGCTTGCTGCATAATTTAGTCAACCCCACTGCATAATTTGGCCTTCTCCTGCCACATAATTCCAGTGGCCCTGTTTATAGTGCTACAAGGTCACAGCCTGTGGCAGAAAGCACTGTGAATATGTAAGTCATTATTTTAAAATAGTATTTACATTGTCTAAGCAAGGCTGCTGCAAAATGATGCAGTGATTGAGATAAAACAAGTTCTTACAAAATGTACTTTTTAGTAATAAGTAATCAAACTGTATGTAATGCAGACACTGTTGCGTCTCCATTATTCCGGATCTCAGCTGATAACACCCCTACATTACATCTCAAAAAGAATACATCTTTGCCACCATGAAGCTTTAAGCAGAGCCACTTGAATTATTCAGCAGGAGAGAACCATATTATGCGGCAGGTTGACTAAATTATGCAGCAAGAAAAGGTAAATTATGCGGCACAATGCGGCACATTTTGTGGTTAGCATTACTTCATTATTTTGTCATTTTAACTCATGGTAACGTTGTCAGGGGTAATATTTCACCTCATTAGTACCAGTTTTACACTCAAATACAGCAGTAAGCAACTACAAAATTACGAGTCAGTCTTTGCAAAGTTCGTTCCACTGCTCCGGAACACTTTGCCACATTTTAAGTAATCTGTGTTCCGTTTGAGCTAGAATCAAGTTTTTTTTGTTGTTGAAATCTGCAGATCATGCAGCAGATTATGGATTATGTAGCAAATGCGGTAAACTCATATTTATGTGGAAAATGCTGCTGCTGCTGCAGAAACTCATAATTACAGTGGCCCTGGCTTTAACTGACTCAATCAATTAACAGCTGGTAAGAATGCTGGTTTCTTTTTTAACTTTCTGCACTACCACCACACCATTCGCTTTCAGGCAGAGGCACCTCAAAGTCAGCATTAAACCATTCAGGGGCAGATTTATTGTGTGGAAGCGGAGCCCATGGGGTGGCAGGTAGGCCAACAGGGATGCATTCAGATGCAGAGCCCTAATCCTTTGACCCCTGGGGCCTCACAGCAATGGTCCAGGAAACCAAGGAAAGGAGCGAGATTCATAGATATTGTCAAAGAGAAGGCCCAGAATAGGGAGCACTGTATGGGGACTCATTCTTTTTTATGTTTACAAATGGCCAGAGACAGCTTCTTCAGAGAGATACCCCAAAGAAGTGGACAATATAAGTGTTTTTTTTTTTTAAAGGGCCATTCATTAGGGAAGTGGGTACTGCCACAGTTACTTACCGGTAATCTTCATTACTCCGAGTATAGTCTTCCTCGCCACATGACTAACGAAGTGAGCTTCAGCTCCACACCAGAACCCTCCAAAGCAAAAGTTAGCCTCCCGTGCCTCCCATCCCTTCCCAACATGGCCGACCCATATCACTCTTGACCTCTATAAGAGGAGGGCCGGCCCAACCCTCAGCCTGAGAACTACCAAGCAGAAACATGAAGCCGATAGCAACACAGGGAGGGAGGGATGGGAACTCATGTGGCGAGGAAGACTATACTCGGAGTAATGAAGATTACCGGTAAGTAACCGGGGCATTACCTCCTCGTAAGTCTTCCTCGCCACATGACTAACGAAGTGAGCACATACCAAAGCCAAGCGGCTTCATGGAAACTCACAAGAAACCAACGGGATGCCAACGAAACAGGGCAAACGCAAAAACACAGACGAGTGGAAGGAACAACCCAAGAGAGAGGCAACCACGAGCCGGAAGAACCAGCCCGGGACAGAGAGACACCGGGAGGGTCGAAAACCCGGACCCTCGAGACCCGTAGGCCAGCCAGAAAACAAGCCCGAACCAACGACAGAAGGCGGACAGAGAAGGCACGGGAAGAAACCGTACGGAGCTAAAGGCAACAACAAACAGAAAGCAGTAAGCCAGTCCAAACACACCAAGACTGACCAACGGACAGCCAAAAACGAGAAGGAAGCAGACGTCCAGACTCCGGAACCGAAGAAACAGAGGGCACCTCCACCACAGTGACACAACACGAAGCCACAGCAGCAAAGAGACGCAGACCGACCGAAACACAGCTACACCGCATGGCGGAACACCAACAGCGAGAGAGCCGAACCACCCCAAATCCAACGACCGGAGGGAAAGAAGGAAACAACACCCACCAGGCCATGTGGCAACCGAGGACCGAAGCAGAGGAACCAGACGGAAACAACCCAGACTGGCAGGAGTCGCAAGAACGGATTGAGGCGCAGAATGGAACCCAGCACCCCAACCGAACAACAAAAATGAAGGACACCAAAACCCCACCAGCAAGGAGAGAACAGGCGGGACACGGACCCCAGATGCACAAAGGACCCCATGGAAGGGAGCGCGACACCAATGAGAGAACCCAGGCAGGCACAAGGCAAAACATACCCAGGAAGCCGTAGCAAACGATACCGAAGCGACCCGGCCACCAAGGGAACCCAACCGACCAACAGGGAAAAGCGGAAAGCCCACAAAGCCGCCCACGGAGGCCGAAGAGCGGAAGGGACCAGGACCAAGGCCAAGCCACCAGAAAGGAATGTGAACGCCCACCCGGGGCCACCACGCACAAGAAAGCACAACGAACCCGGAAGTAAGGGGACGCAACACGAAGGAGCGAGACAGCCGTGCGCAGGGGCCAAGCAAACCGTCCCCGCAACGGTTCACAGGTAGCAAATGAGCCGCCAAAGCGAGCACCCAGGTGGCTATACATACAACCAACAACCAGGCCCGACCTAGCCGAACAACGGAGAGCCGACAGGAACAGGAGCGAACATGGAGGTAAGGCCACAGGCAGAACACACCAAAGGCGAGAAGGACAGAAGAGCCGGGCGAAACGAGCCCGAGCAATGACAACACCACCAGGGAGCAAACTCGAGCCAGCAGGCCCCAGCACCCCAAAACCAGGGACAAAGAAGAAGAGGACACAAAATCCGCACAGGAAGCGCAGGGCCCCGCCCGGGGAAGGATAACCGGGAAATCCCCGCATCCCTGGACAAAGAAAAGCACTGCTTGAACAAAGACCACCAAGGGACAAGCAGAAAGCAGCGGTAGGAGACAAACCTATGTCCTGAGCGAGCCAGTGCCCCCAGAAGCACTACACGGACCCTAGAGCAATAGCTCCGAGGTCCCACACCTGCAGCAGTAGAAACCAAGGGAGAAGCACCCAGGCGAACACCACCAACGGGTCAAATACCCCGTCCAGGCAAGCAAAGGGACCATAGGAAAGCGCAAAGCCGGGAGCCCGGACGAGAAGGCAGACAGAGCCAACACCGGGGACACAAACCTGAACAAACGTGACCCAGTCAAGGACAGCACAACCGTGCCAAAAAGCCAAATGGGCAAACCCCGCAATCCCCCGGAGAACGAGGCAGGAAAAAAACTGCCCAGAACAGCAACAAGAAGCCCCCGCAGGGAAGGGGCCAACCCCAGACAAGCCCAGGAACGGCCAAAGAAGGCAGACGAGGAACCCGCCATCAGGTGTACCAACCGACCCAGTACAGACCGGGAACCGAAGCGCGCCCCACCGGACGGCAAAGGCCGCCATCACCCGGGAAGGGGAAAACCAGAACAGAAAAACCACCGGCCGCACCGGCAGACAGGGTGAGAAGGGAGCCACCAGGGCAAGAGAAGGGACACCTATGGGTACAGGCGAAGCCGGGAATGAACTGGAACCAAGGAAGGCCCACAGAGAACCGAGACCAACCGGACGGGGAGGACCCCCAACGGACAGACCGGGCAAGCACCGCCCGACACCAAGGCACAAAGACACCCAAAACAGTCCCCGTGGAAGGCCCCCACCAAGGTAGACAACCCCGACATGAACAGCCGGGAGGCCACACAAAACCAGTCAAAGGGGGACAGGCACAAGGAGGAAGGCAACCAAAAACCGGAAAACCAGAAACAGGACGGGGAAACACCAACACCCCACCGGTAAACCGGAACCGGATGCACAGGACCCACCAGAGAAGGACCAGAGAGATAGCCAAAAAGCGACCCCGCAAGAACAGGACAAAACGCACAGCCCAGCAGAGGCGTGCGCAGAACCCCTGGCCCGACCAAAGTAGGCCCCACCCAAAGGCAGGAGACCAACCAAAGAGCCACAGCACTACGGACCGACCCGGGGAGCCCAACAACCGAAGTGACCCAGCAGTGAGCAGGACCCATGAAACCGAGACAGAGGCCACCCAGGACGGGAGGAGAGGCCACAGAAAGGCCCCCAATAGAGCCCCAACCCCCAGGAAGCGAGGAGAAACACGACCAGGACGGGGGCGCAAGAGCTGCCTGCTGAGCCAGGGAGCAGGAGGAGGGGGCGCCACAGCCGCGGCCAAAAAAAGGCAAGTCCTCCAGGAGCAGAAGCAAAAGCCCACTTGGAGACCACAGAAGCAGCCCAGAGAAGGACGGACAGGTGCGAACAGCAGCCCGCCCCCGTCAGACACGCCGCAGCCCACAGCCCCCGGAGGACGCACCAACCAGGGACCGACCAGGACAGACCCCGCACAACAATGGAGAGCAGGCGGTGACAGGAGTAAACAGGATGGAAGGACCGCAGGCCCAAAGCCCGGAAAGGAAGAAGTAGTAGGGACATACATACAGTAATCACCCCATGGAACCCCTCCTGGCAAATACAGAATAAAGAAAGAGTGCGAAAAACACATGGAAAGGGCCCAATGCCCTGTCATGCAGGGCACATTACAGGGTACGTACGGCTCCATGATGCTGCATACAAAAAAAACACAAATCCTCACTACAACAACGACCAGCCGGTAAGAAAGACAAAGATGTATATCATCCAATGAAAGCTGCGAGGAAACACAGACCCACCGCAGCAACAAGTGCGGGAGACCCTCCTGGAAATGGAAAACATATACAAATTTGAATATACAACACTCACCCAGAGTACGGCGTTCCCGCCGTACAGCACAGGGCCACCACGACCCAAAAACAACGATTTGTAAGAGCCTGAAATGGGGCAGAAGCAGAAAAGCCGAGCAGATACGAGAGCTCCAAACAGTCCTCGCACACTACCACTGCCAGCCCTAAACCAGGCAGTCAGGCTCGCTGCGTGAGAAGAACGCAGCGGCCGTCAGTCTCGTGGGACATGAAACAGCGCAGGCCACCTATTTGGTATTTCGAAAGTGTTAGGAGAGAAACCCATCACCATCAACCTTCGAATTAGATTTCGTGCCTCTATACCATGAAACACGAAGCCGAAACAGCAAGTGCACAATAATGGTTGTTGGCCAAGGGAGACCCATGTTGGACAATGATGGACGTAATGACGGCCGGACAGCCTCCTAGTAACATGCGGGCCCGGCTGCACCTGAGGGAAGCAGCCGTGAGTGAAGCTGGACGAGTCCGGCCCCGCCCTCCGGAGGAAGATGTCGGCCGCAACGAGGAACCCGCGACTGTAACCAGCGGGAAAGAAACGCGGGAGCAAGCGGCACCCCGCCGCGTAGCAGACCCCCGCCAAACACCCGCAGGAGAGGACAAATCGCCCTGAGTGGACCAAGCCTGCGCCGAGGACTGCACCCACCCCGGCGTCAGCAGGTGAGCCTGCGAGCACCGCAGATATTCTAAAAGCAATAAAGCATGTCCCAATGAATATGACTGTGCAACTAGTAGCGCGCCATCTCGAACTCACACATGTGCAAACTAATGGATGCCAATAGTTAGACGAGAGAGACAGAGGACACTGGAGCAGGCACCGTGCCGAAACGCCAGCCCCTCGGGACTGACAGCGCTGGTCGCAGCGAGGCCCCTGCGGGCCCGCTGAAACAGAAACAAAGGGGCGCGGCTGCAGAATCTGAGATGGTCCGCCGGCCCCCATGTCCAACACCCCAGGCAATGGCCCAACATGACGCACGGTCTCCCCCCCCCCCGCCAGTGACGGGACTGGGGAAGCGGGGGAATCTGACCTGCGTGCATCTCCCGGTAAATAATTAAAAAACCCAAATGCAAAAGAACACCGGCGGGAGGAACGGGCCTAGACCAAGGTCAACAACTCGTGACCATACATGCGCGAGGCGAGGGGTCAGAAGGGATCCCACAGCAGAGCCCCAGACCACCCCGTCCGCCCCCCCTATTGACCCCTGGCCCGCTAAGGCAGAGCCTAACCGGTCCTGAAAGAGACCGGGGGAAGGAAGGGGGGAGGTCCAAGATCCCCAGAGTCCGCTAGTGCAGGACCACCAACCAAGGACCCATGCTCCCGCTACAGCAGGAACCACTTACCTGAAGGCGCATCTGGAGAGCAATCGTGCGCAGAACCAAAAAAACAGGCTGAGGATTGGGCCGGCCCTCCTCTTATAGAGGTCAAGAGTGATATGGGTCGGCCATGTTGGGAAGGGATGGGAGGCATGGGAGGCTAACTTTTGCTTTGGAGGGTTCTGGTGTGGAGCTGAAGCTCACTTCGTTAGTCATGTGGCGAGGAAGACTTACGAGGACGTTTTTTTAAAGGGCCATTCATTAGGGAAGTGGGTACTACTGCCAGGTGTGTGAGTGGCCACTGCTGGTTATCATTAAGGAAGCAGATGCAGCAGGACTGGGGCCCAAGGGTTTGAGGGGCCCACTGCATCACAATTATGACTGATTACCTTTAAAAAGGGGCATGGGAGCTTATTTTCCTTTCTTGCATTAGGATCGAGGTGATGGTCCGTCATGGTGAGGAAGAGGTAAAAGATGCAGAGGAGATAGCGTGCTACTCAGGAGTGTAGCAGGTGTAGTTGCATTGGGGTCCAAGAGTGTGAGGGACTCACAACATCCCAATTATGAGGAGCAGTATGTTTGGGATAACGCATGTTTTTGTTTGATACATTTGCTGTTTTATAAGTCTCACATTTAGTGCGGTTTATGAGCTATAGAAAAAGTACTCCTGAAATCATCTCATAAGCCCTGCACGCAGCCAAGTCCCTCCCGCTCCCCAAATTCTTTCCATAAAGTTTTGGAGAGGGGCCGACCTCAAAATATTTGCTTAGAGGGGGCTCAGAGGAAAAAAGTTTGAAGACCTCTGCCTTAATGTTTGTGAGAACTCAACAATAGACTAGATATCTGTAAATCCCTTTCCGTGGACTTTTTATACTTTATTTTTTTACTGAGAAATGCATTGTCATCAAAATTCATTTGCTGGATGCTCCTAGGACACAAAGAGATATTCATATATGTCTAAACTATCTTGTAATATAGGTAAAGCACTGAAAAATCCCCACAAAGATGGTTCTGTGCGTGCGATTAAATAACAATATATTTGCAGATGTGAAGCCGGATCCTACATAATGAATTTTTCCTTAACTTTTTTCTGTTATTGGTATATTTTTAAAACATTGGGAAAGGTTAGTCCCCACAAGGCAGGTATTCACACATAGTCCCCACAAGGATGGAGGTGTGGTGTATGTATATATATATATATGTTATATATATATATATATATATATATATATATATATATATATATATATATATATATATATATATAATATATATATATATATATATATATATATATATATATATATATATGATAGATATATAGATATATAGATAGATATATAAAAACAAAACCCTTTCTGGCATAGAGTGACGAATAAATTATGCAAAAAAGAAGCAGATAACTCTGGGTAGTTCTCAAGTTTCGGTGGAAAGCAGCTCCTGTATAGAGCACCCTCAACACCAGTGACACTCTAAATTTGCTCACCTCAAATGTCTGCTTTTCTATCAGTCTTTAAGCATAGGATTAGCACAGTGCCATCCACGCTGAGATAGAAAGAGACAAAGTCTTTTGCCATTTCTACAGCAAAGTCTTTAAGCATGGGATTGGCACAGTGCTATCCATGCTGAGCTGTAAAATAACCAAAGCCTTTTACCCCTCCAGGCAGAGTATTACAGCTTTGGCTTGGTAAACTACCACCCAAGCCAACCTGAAATGAATAAAAGCAACCCCAGACACGTGTTTCGCTCTCATTAGAGCTCTTCAGAGAGGTATAGCTTTGCCAGACACAAGGGAGCACCTAGTATAAGTCAAAACAAAACCCTTTCAGGCACAGAGTGACAAATAAATTATGCAAAAAAGGAGCAGATAACTCTGGGTAGTTCTCAAGTTTAGGTGGAAAGCAGCTCCTGTATAGAGCACCCTCAACACCAGTGACACTCTAAATTTGCTCACCTCAAATATCTGCTTTTCTATCAAAGTCTTTAAGCATAGGATTAGCACAGTGACATCCACGCCGAGATAGAAAGAGACAAAGTCTTTTGCCATTTCTACAGCAAAGTCTTTAAGCATGGGATTGGCACAGTGCTATCCATGCCGAGCTGTAAAATGACCAAAGCCTTTTACCACTCCAGGCACAGTATTACAGCTTTGGATTGGTAAAATACCATCCAAGCCAACCTGAAATGAATAAAAGCAACCCCTGACACGTGTCTTGCTCTCATTAGAGCTCTTCAGAGAGGTACAACTTTGTCCAGACACAAGGGAGCACCCAATATAAGTCAAAACAAAACCCTTTCAGGCATAGAGTGACGCAAAAATTATGCAAAAAAGAAGCAGAGAACTCTGGGTAGCTTTTTGAAACTTTCTGAGGAGGTCCTTGGGGACCAACTACCCCTCCTATTACCTCTAGTAAGTCCCACATAGCAGAACTGCTGAGTTCTGATAGACCACACCCCCTTTCTCCACCACTCTGCAAATGCGCCGCCTGGCGCGCTTTTGGTTGGAGGATGAATTCCCATTGGCTCCAGACGGAACTTTGATGGCCAACGATGCCCTCCTAGTCAGCCGCGGCTGGCACAGATAAGCGCAGTGGGGCGCGGCAGAGGGCCGAAGTCGACAGACGACAGAATAGATATTTATTTATTTAATTCTACCTATTACGTCATCTGTCGACTTCCCCCACTCCCACCCCGCCTCACCAAGCTTACCTGTGCCGACCGCCACTGCTCCTGGTACCCCCTGTAAGTCCTACACAGGGGAAATCCTGAGAGCTGGTCAGAGGCCCAGCCTCCTTTCTCGACCACTCTGCAAAAGTGACTGCAAGTTAAAAAACCTTAGAAATTCACTGAAAAAACCACAGGTTGCAGAGACGTTATAGTTAGAAATCAGCATTTTAAAAACCTTAGAAATTCACTGAAATAAACACAGGTTTCAGGGACATTATAGTTAGGAATTAGCATTTTAAAAACCTTAGAAATTCACAGAACAAAACGAAGGTTGGAGGGACGTTATAGTTAGTCTGACATTTCACTTGTACACAACCAGAGAAACTCAGCCGTTATAGCTAACTATAACTCGCGCCCCCACAATGCACTGCTTATGACCTCACATATTACATCACTCATGACATGGTCAGTGACATCACTGATGACATCTCAAATCACATCACTCATGACATCATCCACAGCATCTCTGACGCACCCACTCACACCACTGTACAATCTTTTATACACACACTGCCGCTCCCACACAACCATTCACAAACCTATTCACAGAGCCATACCAGTAATTACACACCCACTCACTGATGCATTGATCTATATGCACATCTACTCTCTCACCCACCCATACTGCCACTCATAGACGCACTCACACACTAATACAGCCATTGACATATCTACTCATACAGGCATAGAGGGGCTGTCACACTGAGTGAGTCACCCATAAAACTACTCACACATGTAGGAACTCCCCTATACAGTAAACTTACCCAAACAGTTACACACCCATCCACTTTCTTACTCAGACAAATAGGAACACATACTCACTCAACTATACAGTCACTGACAAAAGCATGCACTCATCTATATAGCCACTGTCACATTCACTCACTCATGCATAGTCACTCTTATAACCCCATCACTCATGTATACTGCCTTTCACATACTCAGTTACCACCCATAGTGACACATGCACTCAATCACCAACGCAGCCATAGAAACACTCATACAACTTTTCACACACGCACCCCATACAGCCACTGACTCACCCACTCACTGATCCATACAGGCAGCTACACACCTCGCCACCCACAAACACAGACACCCAGACAACCATAGACGTAGTCAGGCAACCAATCAATCACCCATATAGCCATTGACATACCCACTAACACACTCATACATCCACTTAGACATTAACTGACAGACAGATACACACATTCATACAACCAATCACTCACCCATGCATTCACTGAGACACCTAATCACTCACATATACAGTCAGTCAGGCACCCACTGACTCTTCCATACAGTCGCTCATAAACCCACTGATTCACCAATACACCTTGGTATATATATATTTAACACTCATAAACTTTTTAAAAACACTCACAGTCACTGAATGATGTAATTAGTGATGTCCTTTGACATGTCATCAGTGATGTCACTGGCCATGTCATTAATGATGTAATATATGAGGTCATAAGCAGTGCATTGCAGGGGCACGAGTTATAGTTAGCTCAGCTAACTATAACGGCTGAATTTCTCTGGTTTTGTACGAGTGAAATGTCAGACTAACTATAATGTACCTCTAATCTTTGTTTTTTTCTGTGAATATATATATATATATATATATATATATATATATATATATATATATATATATATAGGTACCAGTACTGGCAACTTCAAACACAGACGCTGACTCCGTGGGATTGTGGCACAGTAAGTTTATTACAACGATAACCTAGACTCATTTCGAAGGCGTACCGCTTTGATCACTACACTGGGCGCCATTGTAATCCAACACTATATAGTGAGCACTCTCAGTTGGTTGTCACAGCAACCGTGCTTACTAGTAAAGTAAACATAAAAGTTTCAAACACAAATGAAATAACAGTGCATATAAATAATGATATACTTGTTATAGATAATATCTATATCAGCACAAGATTTATGTGACAAAACCATAAAAATAACTGTATACAAATAATCAATGAAAGCTAGTAATTTGTAGCAATAATTCAAACCGGACCTCGGCTCCTTAGGACAGGGCAAGAAGATGGCAAGATTTATATAAGATATATATTTATATATATATATATATTACCTACTGGTAGTTACAGTTTTGACCTAGTTTCATAGGATGAGCGTTTTTTCATTTGCCAATAACTGTGGCGTCGTTTGACGAATACTCGCGAAAGTTTCAAAACTAGTTTGCCACTCACTTCAGTTGCTGTCTTGAAAGTTTCGGGTGATCCATCAAGTGGGGGGCGAGAAAAAGGGGGAAGGTAGCTGTTGGTCCTTTTTTGTTAAATGGTGTAAATCCGTTTAGTAGTTGCAGAGTTATTTAAAGGTTTTTCAGATATACAACTGAGGAATCAGAGGATTCGCGACCCCACCCAAGCTCTTGTGCTGAGATCTGATTGGCTGCTAACACTTCAAACAAGCAAGTGTTGGCAGCCATCTTGTGACTCAGTTGAACCGAGTCACAGGAAAAAACGTAAACAAAAAGAAAAGGGGCAGGGTAGAAACACCCTAACCCACTAGCCTAGGCCTTTTGTGGGGTAGGGGTCCCAAAGGGGCCTCACGGGGCCAGAAAAGCATTTTTTTTTATGTTTGGCGGGATCTGTGGATCTGGCCACTTTTTTTTCCAAAACGAAGTACGGGAGTGTGTGGGCCCATGGGCCCCCCTCCAGGGGTTTATTATGCACCGGGGACCACCCCATCCCCAGGGCTGCTTTACTAATTAATGCGGGGACTGCCCCTCTGCAGTCCCGGGGGCCGACACCTCCCCAGGGCTTTAATGAAAAGTAATGCGGGGCGTGGACCCCCCACAGCCCCGGGGACCACCGCCTCACCAGAGTATAAGTTCAATTGAATGCCAGGGGGTCGTGCAGCCCTGGGGACCACCACCCCACCTGGGCAAATTAGAAGAAAGGAGGGGGGCCCTGGGGCGCCCCTCCTGGAGCCATATGTGGCTCTGGGGACCCCCACCCCCTAAGGCCGGCTCCTGCTCGGTCCCAGGGTGCACACCCCGGGACATAGCTTTTGCTATGGCTTGGCAAGCCATTGCAAACTGTGCTCTGCTTTGAGCATGTGAGAGCCTTTTGCTGTTGCTTGCTCAAAGCTGAGCACAATTGCTTTGACAAAGAGGGAGCTGCATGTTTAGCAGCTCGCTCTCTGTCTGTCAAAGCAATGCTGGTTCCCGCAGGAGGTAGGGAGTCGGCAGGGATTGCAGGGGCCTTGAGGCTTCCCTCACAGTCACCAACATTGCTAAGTGGGTGTCTTGGGTGGGACCAGGGCACCCACACAAGAGGCCGGGTCCCAGGGGATGGGGTTCCCGGGGCCGAAATGGACCTGGGTGGGAGGCAGTGTGGCCCCCCCTCCCATTATTTATTTATTTATTTTTAAAATAAAAAATAAAAAAGAGGCCGGGACCTAGGGATGGGATCAATCGGCCCACGGAGGGGGTCACACGGCCTTCCTCCCCATTAAAAATAGGCCTGGTCCTGGGGGATAGGGTACCCAGGGCCGAAATTGGCCCAGAGAATGGGGGCCATGCGGCCCCCCTCCCCGAATACATTTACAATCTTTTTTTTTTTTTTAAACATCGGCAAGTCACTGGAGGCCCACCCACTTTCTCCACCACTCTGCAAGCACGCCTCCTGGACCACTGCTTGTTGGGGGATAAAGTCTCCTTGGCTGCAGAGGGTCCTTGGGGGCCAACAAGTCATCCTATTATCGCCAGTAAGACCCACAGAGCGAGATTGCTCAGAGGTCTTTAGAGGCCATGTCCCCTTTCTCCATCACTCTGCAAACGCGCTTCTTGGCACACTGCTGGTTGGGGGATGAAGTCCCCTTGGATGCTGAGAGTCCTTGTGAGCCAACAAGCCCTTCTGTTACCTCTAGTAAGTCCCACAGAGCGCGATTGCTGAAAGGACTTCAGAGGCCAGGCCCCCGTTCTCCACCACTCTGCAAACGCGCCTCCTGGTGCACAGCTGGTTGGGGGATGAAGTCCCCTTGGATGCTGAGGGGTCTTGGGGGCCCAGAATCCCTCCTGTTACCTCCAGTAAGTCTCACACAGCAAGATTCCTGAGCGCTAGTCGGAGGCCCTGCCCCCTTTCTCCATCACTTTGCAAATGTGACTACTAGTTACAGAACCATAGAAATTCACTTAAAAAAACAAAGGTTAAAGGGGCGTAATAGTTAGGAAATAGAACTATAAAAACCTTAGAAATTCACTGGAAAAAAACAAAGATTACAGGGACATTATAGTTAGGCTCAGATTTCACTCGTACAAAACCAGTGCAATTCAGCAGTTATAGTTACCTGAGCTAACTATAAGTTACGCCCCCACAATGCACTGCTTATGACCTCACATATTACATCACTCATGACATAGTCAGTGACATCACTGATGACATCAGTGTTGACATCTCAAATGACCTAACTGATTACATCACTGATGACAGAATCCACAGAACCACTTGCACACCCACTCACACCCTATACAACCTCTCATAGGCCCACTCACACCCCCCCACAACCACTCACATATCCATTCACAGATCCATAAAAGTACTCACACATCCACTCACTCCTACATAGAAGCACTCACACATCCACTTACTCATACAGCCACTCACACAACCATTCATTCACCGATACAGCCACTCATACAACCATTCACCACCCATACAGTCAGTCACATAATCACACATTGACCTATACAGCTACTCAAACATTCACTTATTTATCTACACAGTCACTGACACACCCAATCACTCACCCATACAGCCTCTCAACACAGCCACTCACTTACCCATACAAGCATTCACACACAACCACTTACATGCTCATTCACAGATCCATACAAGCACTCACACATCTGCTCACTCACCCATATTGCCGTTCACACACCAACTCACTCAACCAATCACCCAATCAATCAGTCACTCACTCACCCATACAGACTCTTATCCACCCAGTCACTCACTCATACAGCCATGCCAACACCCACTCACTCATCTATACAGTGACTTACACACCCTCTTACCCATCCATAGAGCCACTCACACCACCACTCACTCACCCATACAGCCACTGACACACCCACTCACCAATACAGCTGCTCAAACAGCAACTCACTCACCCACTTATGTACCCATACAGCCACTCACACACCCATACACACAAGTATACATATGGTCACACAACCACTCAAAATATATATGTTAGAAGCAGTATCACTCAGTAGTAGTGCACCTAGTATACCAATTTAACTTTTGTAGTAGGTTAGTATATATGTTTAACAATCATAAACTCTTACAAAATACTAACATTGACTGGATGATGTCATCAGTGAGTGATGTAATATGTGAGGTTATAAGCAGTGCATTGCGGGCCGTAAGTTATAGTTATCTCAGGTAACTATACCTGCTGAATTTCACTGGTTTTGTACGAGTGAAATGTAAGCCTAACTATAACATCCCTGTAACCTTTGGTATTTTCAGTGAATATATATATATATATTTTCACAGAAAAAACCATAGGTTTCACGGACGTAATAGTTAGAAATTAGCATTTCAAAAACCTTAGAAATTCACTGAAAAACCACAGGTTTCAGGGACGTTATAGTTAGTTGGACATTTCACTCGTACAAAACCAGAGAAATTCGGCCGTTATAGTTAGTTGAGCTAACTATAATTCGCGCCCCGCAATGCACTGCTGATGACGTCACATATTACATCATTCATGACATGGTCAGTGACATCACTGATGACATCACTGATGACATCTCAAATGACATCACTGATGACATCACTGATTACATCATCCACATGATAATCTGATGCAACTCCTCACACCCTAATATAACCTTTGATACACCCACTCTAAAATACAGACTACCATTTTCAAAACCATAGACACCCCAATACCAGTTACTACATACCCACTCACTGATTCCTAGGTCTACACACACATCCACTCATTTACCCATACAGTCACTCATACATGCAGTCACTCATCAATTCAGCACTATCATATGCACTCATACACCTATATAGTCACTCATACACCGCCACTCATCCATAGAGTTACTCACACACCTAGTCAGTCATGCAAAGAATCAATTACACTCCCATTTACTCACCTACACAGTCATACACACACCACCTCACTTATTCATACAGATACTAACACATACTTACTCTCTTATACAATCACTGATACAAGCACACTCATCCATACAGCCGCTCTCACAATCACTCACTCTCACATATAGTTATTTATATACTCCAACACTCACATATACTGCCTTTCACATAAGTAGTTACTCACACATGTAGCACTGAGACATCCATTCACTCACCAACACACCCATACACACACTCACCCACCCATACAGCCTTTCACAGATGCACTCTTGAACCCATACACCCAGTGAATCACCCACTCACACATCTATGCACAGAGTCACCCACCCCCACAAACACTCAGGCACCCATACAAATACTCAGACAACCAATCAATAACCCATATAGACACACATTAAGCTACTCACCAACCCATGCAACCGCTTACACACCAACTGACAGACTGATACCGACATTTACACAGTTTAGTCACTAACCCATGCATTCAGTAAGACACGTTTAATCACTCATTTATAGAGACAGTCACGCACCGACTAAATCATCCATTCAGACACTCATACACCCACTCATTCTTCAAGACACCTTGGCATTTATATATATAAAACATATTTAAACTTTACAGAAACACTCAGTCACTGGATGATGTCATCAGTGATGTCATCAGTGATGTCATTTGAGATGTCATCAGTGATGTCACTGACCATGTCATGAATGGTGTAATATGTGATGTAATCAGCAGTGCATTGCGGGGGCGCGAGTTATAGTTAGCTCAACTAACTATAACGGCCGAATTTCTCTGGTTTTGTATGAGTGAAATGTCCAAATAACTATAACGTCCCTGTGGTGATGAGATGCTGGCAGAGCCCAGTCAGAACTTAATGATGTCAGCTAGAGTGTTGATGAGCATCCTGCTCTGAGTGTTCTCTGTAGAGCAGTTACTGCTTGTGCCTTGGCTGTGCCAGCTGGGACGGCTCTCTGTGCCCTTACAATAAATACTTCTTGTGGAAATCTACTGCTGTGTCTACCATACTTCATTTCAGTCCCTGAAACCTGTTTTTTCAGTGAATTTCTAAGGTTTTTGAAATGCTAATTTCTAACTATGACGTCCCTGATACCTATGGTTTTTTCAGTGAATTTCAAAGGTTTTTTAAATGATAATTTCTAACTATAACGACTCTGAAACCTATGGTTTTTTCAGGGAATTTCAAAGGTTTTTTAAATGATAACTTCTAACTATAATGTCCCTGAAACCTATGGTTTTTTCAGTGAATTTCTAAGGTTTTTTAAATGCTAATTTCTAACTATTCCTACAGAGGTAGGACATGTGCAGAAAGAGGAAGAAACGCGCAGAAAGAAGCAAGAGAAATGCAGTAAGAGGCAACAGAAGTCCAGAAAGACGAATAAAGGTGCAGAAAGAAGCAAGAGATATGCAGAAAGAACCAACAGAGGTGCAGAAAGAGGCCTTGTTGCAAAGTCATCCTGTGCCCCCAACTTTTTGCTGACTGGTACTGGTGGTAACTGACTCTGACTAACCAGGCCCGGAGCCAGTGCTATGCTGAAAGACACTTAGAATACAGTGAAAACACCTACATACACTAGGGTACACTATGGGTTGGGGTATCCCTGTGATTGGCATGACCTCCCCTGTAAGGCCCTAGTACATAATAGGGCAGGGGGATTAAAACGACCTCTAACTCAGAGGTGCAGAAAGAGGCAAGAGAAGTGCATAAACAGGCAGGAAAGTGCAGAAACAGGGAACAGGGGTGCAGAAAGAGGCAAGTGAGGTGCAGAAAGAAGTAAGAGCAGTGAACAAAGAACCAACAGAGGTGCAAAAAGAGGCAAGATGGGTGCAGAAAGAGGCAGGAGGGGTGCAGAAAGAAGGAAGAGAAGTGCAGAAAGAGGCAAGAGAAATGCTGAAAAAAGCAACAAAGGTTTAAAAAGAAGCAAGATAAGTGCAGAAAGAGGCAAGTGAGGTGCAGAAAGAAGCAAGAGCAGTGCATAAAGAACCAACAGAGGTGCAAAAAGAGGCAAGAGGGGTAAATAAAGAGGTAGGAGAGGTGCACAAAGAGGCAAGAGAGGTAAAGAAAGAGGCAGGAGGATTGCAAAATGAAGGAAGAGAAGTGCAGAAAGAGGCAAGTGAGGTGTAGAAAGAAGCAAGAGCAGTGCAGAAAGAACCAACAGAAGTGCTGAAAGAAGCAACAGAGGTGCTGAAAGAGCCACGAGGGGTGCAGAAAGAAGGAAGAGAAGTGCAGAAAGAAGCAACAGAGGTACAAAAAGAGGCAAGAGTGGTGCAGAAAGAGGGAAGAGGTGTAGAAAGAAGCTAGAGAGTTGTACAAAGATGGAAGACGGGTGCAGAAAGAGGCAAGAGGGGTGCAGAAACACAGGTAAGAGAGCTTCAGAAAGAGGCAAGAGAATTGCTGAAAGAAGCAACAGAGGTGTAGAAAGAAGCAAGAAAAGTGCAGTAAGAGGCACCTGAGATGCAGAAACAGGCAAGAAAGGTACAGAAAGAGGGAAGAAGAGTGCAGAAAGAGACAACAGGGGTGCAGAAAGAAGCAAGACAGGTGCAGAAAGAAGCATGGAAAGTGCAGAATGAAGCAACAGGGGTGCAGAAGGAGGCAAGAGAACTCCAGAAAGAGGCAAGAGAGTTGCAGAAACAGACAAAAGAGGTACAGAGGTGCAGACAGAGGCAAGAGAGGTGCAGCAACAGGTAAAAGGGGTGCAGAAAGAGGCAAGAGGGGTGCAGAAATTTGCAAGAGAGGTGCAGAAAGAACAAGAGCAGTGCAAAAGAACCAACAAAGGTGCAAAAAGAGGCAAGTGAGGTACAGAAGGAGGCAAGAGAACTGCAGAAAGAGGCAAGAGAGTTGCAGAAACAGGCAAAAGAGGTACAGAAAGAGGTAACAGGTGGGCAGACTGAGGCAAGAGAGGTGCCGAAAGAGGGAAGAGGGGTGCAGAAAAAGGCAAGAGGGATGAAGAAATTTGGAACAGAGGTGCAGGAAGAAGTCAGAGCAGTGCAGAAAGAACCATCAGAGGTGCAGAAAGAGGCAAGAAGGGTACAGAAAGAGGCAAGTGAAGTGCAGAACAAAGCAAAAGAGGTGCAGAAAGAACCAACAGAGGTGGAAAAAGAGGCAAGAGGCGTGCAGAGGTGCAGAGGTGCACAAAGAGGCAAGAGGGGTACAGAAAGAGACAGGAGGGGTGCAGAAAGAGGAAGAGAACAGCAGAAAGTAGCATCAGAGGTGCTGAAAGAGGCACGAAGGGTGCAGAAAGAGACAAGACAGGTGAAGAAAGAAGGAACAGAGGTACAGAAATAGGCAAGAGTGGTGCAAAAACAGGGAAGAGAGGTGTAGAAAGAGGCAAGAGAATTACACAAAGAGGGAAGAGGGGTGCAGAAACAGGCAAAAGGGGTGCAGAAAGAAGCAAGTGAGGTGCAGAAAGAGGCAAGAGAGTTACAGAAAGAGGCAAGTGAAGTGCAGAAGGAGGCAAGAGAACTGCAGAAAGAGACAATAGAGGTGCAGAAAGAGGCAAGTGAAGTGCAGAAAGAAGCAAGATAAGTGCAGAAAGAAGCAACAGAAGTGTAGAAAGAGGGAAGAGGGGTGGAGAGAGAGGCAAGAGGGGTGCAAAAAGAAGCAAGACAGGTGCAGAAAGAAACAAAAGAAGTGCAGAAAGAAGGAATAGTGGTGCAGAAAGAGGCAACAGACGTGCAGAAAGACGGAAGAGAGGTGCAGAAAGTACAAGAGATTTGCAGAATGAGGTAAAGAGAAGTGCAGAAAAAGAAAGAAACAAGCAGAATGAAGCAACAGAAATGCAGAAAGAGGCAAGCAGGCGCAGAGGGAAGCAAGAGTGGCTTGCACACCTGTAGTGACCTGGAGTCGGGCACTAGGACCCCAGAGTGGACAGTGGGGAGAAAGGAAACCGGACACCACATCCGGTCAGGGTGTGGGGCGAAAGAGGCAGTATCGAGGAGGTAAGGGGGCAGAGGAGACGCGTGTGTGGGCAGGGGAACAGAGAAGCTAATAAAGAAGATGAGTACCCTTACCTGTGTCCTGTGTGCATTTGTGGGGGCCCAGGGACACGACAACTAGCAACGAAGGGGGGATCATAGTTATCCCAAGGAAGAATCGTCGTCGTGCATCGAGGTCGACAACGGAGCCAGGAGCCCACCCTGGTCTGCTGGCCGAAGAGGAAATCCACGTGGCGTCGAGAGCAGCCGGAGAATCAACGTGACGGAGCCAGGAGCCCACCCTGGTCCGCTGACGAACGGAAATCGCCGTGGCGTCGGGAGCCGAGAGGAAGGAGAACGGGAGCCAGGAGCCCACCCTGGTCCGAGTGGCCAAGAGAAATACCGTTGCGGGAGCCCACCCCGACCACAGGACGAGAGCGGTAAGCAAAAGTGACTGAATAAAGGGAGGCGAGTTAGCGCTACTGACGCGCGAAGTTCAAACGAACTATCGTGAGACTTGGCGGCCATCTTAAGGACAGGCAGGCCGGACCAATCAGGAGCCAGGAACAAGCGGCGGCCATTTTAGAAGGTCAGGCAAAGGCCCGAGAGGCTGAAACCTCGCGAGACTGCGGCGGCCATTTTGAAGTCAGGCAAAATAAGCCAAGGGAAGCTCGGCGGCCATTTTAAAGTCAGGCAGCCATTGAAACACATGGAAAATAAAGAAATACAATAGAAAAGATAGGAAAATAGAGACAAACATTGAAAATACAAGAAATACAGCGACCATAAAGGACTAAATAAAGGAAAGAACTGAGGAAAGTGCAAAAGAAGGAAAATGAGCGACGGTGAGAAAAAGAGCACACAAGCAATATTCCGCAGACCTTTACCATTTAGCTTATCGGAACCGCAAGCAGGCATCAGATGGGAGAGATGGATTAGGCAATTTGAGCGCTACATGTGCGCCACGGACATCGCGGAAACAAAACAACTGGACCTGTTTCTAAATCTCGCAGGGGATGAAGTAGAAGATCTGCTCATCACATTCCCCAGTGATAAAACAACGGACTACAAAGGAGTAATAAAGTGTCTCACCGAGAAGTTCGACCCCCAACGAAACATTGACTTCGAGAGGTATACGTTCAACAGTGCATGCCAGCAAGATGAAGAGAGCTTGGATGATTTTGCAACGAGACTGAGAAAACTGGTCACATACTGCGCGTTTGACCAATTTGACAACGAGCAAGCGATAAGATTGCGCATTATTGAAGGTTGTCAATCAGTGGAGTTCCGATCATAGGTTCTGAATGAACCAACGACGCTGGAAAAGATATTGACGATGGCTCGCACGGAAGCACGGGCCACAGCGCATGCCAAGCAAATGGAGATGGAAAAAGAAAAGAGTGGCGCTAGCGCATCACGTCGCTGGGAATTTAAAAAAAAAAAGAATACCAGGCGCCAGTCCAACGAAAGAAGAGCGAACAAACATGCTATCGATGTGGCCTTGAATTCCCGCATATCGGTGCCTGCCCAGCAATGGGTCAGAAGTGCAGAAAGTGCAACAGGGACAATCATTTTGCAAGCTCGTGCATGAGCAGACAAGGCAGAAGTGAGAGAGGCAGAGCAACGAGACCACGGATGACCAGCAACAGATACGCACGACACATGGAAGTGACTAATTGTAGCTCCTCTGACGAGTCCGAAGAGACGGCAGCACCAGTGAGTGAGGCGAGACTATATCTAATGTCAGACGAGCCCAAAGAAGATAAGAAGTCAGAGCACATTCATCTTGTGGAGAAGCAGCACATAAAGAAAACCGCCACCGTGGACATCGGGGTTGGGAGCCACCAAGCTAAGTTCGTGCTAGACAGTGGAGCAACATGCAACATCATGTGCATGTCAGAATACAGGAAAATGAAAGTGAAACCACCGCTATCACCGTCGACCGAAGACGTGTTCACGTGGGGCTCCAAAAGACCAGTAGAAAACATGGGAAAATTTACAGAGACTTTAACATACAAGGGCAGGTCCTGCCAAGAAGAAATACACGTGCTAAAAGGTGACATCCCAACACCATGCCTGCTAAGCAATGTAACAGCGCAGGTGATGGGGTTGCTAGCTATGATGTATCACATGTCGGAAAAGGAGAACATTCTACAAGAATACCCAGCCATACTGAAAGGTCTCGGGAAATTGAAAGGAAAGCAGATAACGCTACATATTAATGAAGCAATTAAGCCGGTGGCCCAATATCACAGACGAGTACCCATCCACCTACAACCACAAGTTGAAGAGGAAATCAACAGCCTCCTGGCGCAACACATAATTGAGCCTGCTGAAGGGCCAACGCCCTGGGTTTCTCCGATAGTGGCAGTCCCAAAGAAAAACACTTCAAAGATCCGCATCTGCACAGACATGAGGATCCCGAACACAGGAATCGCGAGAGAGCGTCACCCGGGACCACACCTAAACGACATGATCAGCTGTCTCACTGGAGCCTGCCGATTTTCGAAGCTGGACCTGTGCAAAGGGTACCACCAACTAGAGCTAGACCACCAGTCCAGGTACATCACAACATTCTCCACACACCTGGGCCTGTTTAGATACAAGCGACTGAGCTTCGGAATCTCATCGGCTGCGGAAATATTCCAAGAGACAATAAGGCAGGTGATAAGGCCGGTACAGAACAGCCTGAATTATAGTGATGACATCTTAGTGTTTGGAAAAACAGACAAAGAACATGACACAGCTTTGCGTCAAGTGTGCACACAACTGGAACAAGCGGGACTAACGTTGAATGGAGACAAATGCGAGCTGGGAAGAAGGGAATTGGTGTTCTTCGGACACATTTTCTCCAAACCAGGAATGAGGCCAGATCCCAGCAAAGTAGAGACACTAAAAAACGCGAATCCTCCGACGGATGTCGCAGAAGTAAGATCATTTCTAGGACTTGCCAGCTACTGCGCTCGATACATACAGGATTTTGCCACAGTGAGCACACCACTTAGAGAACTGACCAAACAAGGACAGAAGTTCATCTGGTCACCGGAGTGCAACAAGGCATTCGAGGAAATCAGACTTGCGGTGATGACTGTGGAACATCTTGCTTATTTTGATCCCATGCTCTGCACTGAGCTGACTGTGGATGCCAGCCCAGTAGGACTAGGAGCGATATTAGCGCAACATCTGCCAGGGAGAGATTCACCAAGGAAAATTGTCGCGTACGCAAGCAAAAGCTTAACAAAGATTGAGAAGGCATACTCGCAACCGGAAAAGGAAAGCCTAGCGGTGGTATGGGCGGGGGAACACTATCACATGTTCATCTATGGGAAGTCATTCACCATCATAACTGACCACCAGACGCTGGTAACGATCTATGGCAGCCCGTCGGCCATAATGCCACCCAGGATTGAGCACTGGGGCATAAGGCTGATGGACTTCGATTTCACGATTGTGCACAAGCCCGGGAAAGAGCACAACCCAGCAGACTACATGTCGAGACACCCGTTGCCGCAGGAACAAGAGAAGACATCGATGGCAGAAGAGTACCTCAACTTCGTGCTAAAGCAAAACACACCGGCACCGATAACATTAGTGGAGCTGGAAAACGAGACTAAGGAGGATGCCACGTTGCAAATGGCCATGGAGACAATGAGAAGGCAGAGATGGAAACACATCAATAATAATTGCACCTGGGGAGAGGGAGTACGCAAAGAAGAAATGCTTACCCTAAAGAAGATAAACGAAGAACTGTCAGAAACAGAAACAGGAATAATGATGCGAGGAACAAGAATAGTGATACCACGCTCACTAAGGCGACAACTGGTCGATCTGGCTCATGAGTCACACCGAGGCATAGTAGCCACAAAGAAACTGCTAAGGGAGAAAGTATGGTTCCCTGGCCTAGACCGCATGGTGGAAGACACAATCACGACATGCCACTTCTGTCAAACGACAGGACCACCACCCAAACATGAACCATTACAAATGTCAGAACTCCCAAGAGCGTGTGGACAACACTAGCCGCTGACTTCTTCGGGCCACTAGACACAGGCAGCTATCTGCTTGTGGTCATTGATGAGTACTCGCGATTCCCTATAGTGCGACAGGTGTCAGACGTCAGCGACAGCAACCTTACCGATACTAGATGACATCTTTGCGGCCTGGGGCTCACCCGAAACACTAAAAACAGACAACGGGCCCCCGTTCTCAGGAGAAGAATTCCACAGGTTCATGGCCTACCTGGGAATAAACCACAGGAAGATAACTCCGTTGTGGCCTCAAGCGAATGGAATGGTGGAGAGGTTCATGGGGAACATCAAAAAGGCGGTTCAAAGGGCGAAGTTGGCGCAGATATCAATTGGCCAGGCTCTATGTCAGGTGCTACGTGACTAAAGAAATACGCCCCACAACTCCACCGGAAAGTGCCCTGCAGAGCTAGTACTAGGAAGAACAAGCAGAGCAAGGCTGCCGCAAGTAGAAGCAACTATGA
This sequence comes from Calotriton arnoldi, assembly GCA_963921515.1. Taxonomy (NCBI): domain Eukaryota; kingdom Metazoa; phylum Chordata; class Amphibia; order Caudata; family Salamandridae; genus Calotriton; species Calotriton arnoldi. The sequence goes on along the minus strand of CAWUFW010004956.1, from coordinate 858,159 downwards.
CACCAGAACACAGCAGCATTGAAGCAAGAGACAAGGAGGCTAAAGAAAAAATGAAAAGATACGCAGACGCAAGGCGACACGCCGTCTCGTCACACCTGAAAGAAGGGGACACTGGTAGTGCGTCAAAGACAACAAAGGAAGTCTGACAGCATGTTCTCAAAAGACCCGCTAACAGTCACTCAAGTGAAAGGCCCAATGATCACGGCGGAGTCAGAACACCGAAGGATAACACGGAACAGCTCACACTTCAAAGGACTGAAGGAGAAGAATGAAGAAGACCAAGACAAGGACACAGCAGAAAGAGAAGGGTCGGAGCACGAGAGAAAGGGAACACCCAATGGGGAGGGGCCACCAGAAGAGCAACAGACGGAGGCCTGCCCAAGAAGAGTAAGCAGACGGCCAAAAAGACTAATAGAAGAAATGTAATGATGGGAGGCGCATCTATCTCTATCTTATCTGTTCTTATCTCTATCTACACATCTCTGTGTTTTCAACTTCTCGTCATTTCTTTGTGACAAAAGGGGGAGATGTAGTGACCTGGAGACGGGCACTAGGACCCCAGAGTGGACAGTGGGGAGAAAGGAAACCGGACACCACATCCGGTCAGGGTGTGGGGCAAAAGGGGCAGTATCGAGGAGGTAAGGGGGCAGAGGAGACGCGTGTGTGGGCAGGGGAACAGAGAAGCTAATAAAGAAGACGAGTACCCTTACCTGTGTCCTGTGTGAATTTGTGGGGGCCCAGGGACACGACAACACCATTAGTACCAATTTAACACCCACACTTAGTAATAAGTAACAGGTGACCATTCTAAGTTTGCAAAGGGCCTTCCACCACGCTGTAACACTTATCGCTGCATTTTTGGTAACGTTTGAGCCATTTGAGCTAGAAACAAGGCTTTTTTTGTTCAAATCTGCAGATTAGGGAGCAGATGATGAATTATGTGGCTAATGCAGAAAATGTATAATTGTGCGAAAGTCGGTGCAGCCAAACAGTCACATATTTCCAGTGGCCCTGCTCATACCTCTGTTTAGGTCCACAAGTGTTCCTCACATAATCCCACTCTACATAATTCCTATACACTAAATACCACATACTTTCTATCCACATAATTTCACTGCACAACATACCACATAATTCCACTACACACAACGTACATCCACTCCACTCCCAAAAACATTAGTAAAAAACATTTGCATTTACAACGCCAATAGCTCTAATTCTCGCAAATGCGAAACCTATTACATTGCAAACACTTCTTTAACTAGTAGTCGCGTTTGCAGAGTGGTGGAGAAAGGGTGCTGGGCCTCCGACCAGCGCTCAGGAATTCCGCTGCGTAGGGCTTACAGGAGGTATCAGGAGGGCTTCTTGGCCCCCAAAGTCCCTCAGGAGTAAATTGGACTTCATCCCCCATCCCGTAGTCTGCCAGGAGGTGCGTTTGCAGAGTGGTGGAGAAAGGGGGCATGGTCGCCGAAGACGTCTTAGCAATCCCACTGTGTGGGACTTACTGGAGGTAACAAGAGGGGTAGTTGGCCCCCAAGGACATCCTTGGGGACCAACTACCCCTCCTATTACCTCCAGTAAGTCCCACACAGCAGGATTGCTAAGTTCTCAGAGCAGGCCACGCCCCCTTTGCCCACCACTCTACAAACGCTCTCCCTGGCGCGCTCTTGCATGGGGATTGAAGTTCCCTTCGCTGCTGGGGGTCCTTTAGGGGCCAACTAGCCACCTCTTACCTCCAGTAAGCCCCACACAGTGGGATAGCTGAGAGGTGGACAAAGGCCACGCCTCCTTTCTCCACCACTCTGCAAACACGCCCCCTGGCGCGTTCTAAGTTGGGGGATTAAGTCCCCTTGAATACTGAGGGTCCCTGGGGGCCAACTAGCCCACCAGGTACCTCCAGTAAGCGCCACACAGCTGGATTGCATAGAGGTGGTCTGAGGCGACGCCCCCTTTTTACACCACTCTGCAAACGCGCCTCTTGGCGCACTGCTGCTCGGGGGACAGAGTCCACTTGTGTCCTAAGGTCCTCAGGACACAAGAGGACCGCATCGCCCCACCAGCAGTGGAAACTGGGTTCTAACTATAACTACCTACTATACTATACCTATTTATATTTCATAGTGTCTGTCCTAGACGGGTTGTAAGCAAAAAGGAAAAGTGTTTTGGGGCTGCGGTGTGTTATGGCAGTGGGTCTAGTATATGGAGAAGATTGATGGTAGCAAATGACACTCCGGGTGTCTGAGGCACCTTTAGACACAAGTCTCAGAGAGAGTTACGTGGAAATCTGGACTAATCTTGAGTGCGAATTCCACTGGCATCCTTCAGAATGGGACTTGCTGGATGCCAAGAAACCAAGAGGCAAGGGACCAGGTCTTATGAGCCTCCACAGGGCATATGATATATGACTATGTAGAGAGAGATATGTAACTGTACCTGGCATACAAGTCTGTGTCTGGGAGAACAAATGTGAGTGTGACTGGAATCCGAGTTGTGCTTGGGCTAATGAAGTTATCTTGGACACTTGAAGCGGTGTATGACACAGGATGGAAATATTTGGGCATGCAAAGCGGAGCTTGGTCTAAAATGCCCACTTTGGTACAGGAGCACCTGCTTGGCACATGGCTGCTACCCTTCTTGCATATAACTGCAGGACCTGTTCAATGGTTTGGCAACTAAAACAGATTTATTTTTCGGTTAACTCATTTTAATTTTGTAGAACCTCTACACTTACTGCAGTTATCATTTTTCAGATTACATTTGGGGCTCAGATAAGGCATGATGCGATTTTGCTACCAATGCATTTTGACAAATTTCATTGTCCCTTTAGTCATCCAAAATGTTTAAAATAACAGCAAGATAACAGAGAATAGAGATCGTTTTCCTATTCCAATAATGTCTCGCAAGGAATCGATGATCTAAAGTAAGGCTGCAGGCATAATTAAGGGACTTAATAGACATCAAAAAAGGAAAAGAGAAGAAAAACTATTTAAAAGCAGTTCTAATCTTTTCCAGGAAGAACATCATCTCGGCTAGAGGTACTGCGCTATTAACATGTACAAGTAATTGAGTGGCTTCTTGTCAACCTAATCAGTCTGGCATTAGAGCATAAGGCCTCTTCCAATTCATAAAGAATGTGTAGAAAGGTTCCAAAAGATCTGTATCCAGGGCTGGCTAGCAAGTAAGATAGGGGCCAGCACACAGTGAAATACAACAAATGCAACAACGTCCACAGGAGCGCTATAGCCATAGGACAGGTCACAACGAGCAAGCCTGATATTAGCTCAAGAAGGTCTACAATTTGCAACTTATAAAGATACTGACAGCCTTAATAAAGGTTCAAAAACATCTATTACTCATCTAACACTCACCTCTGCTACGCAAATACCTGCAATAATTATTGTGATTATCACTGTGACGCAGATTGCAAGTACGAGTTTGTTGCCGTATCCTGGAAACTTGTCCTATGGAGGAAAAGAAAAGGTTTAACATATCGTGATAGGGAACTCTTGATCCTGATGAAAAGAAATACAATGATTTTAACTTTATCGTACAACAGTGAATAATATATTTGAACCATCTACTTATTTAATTATCAGCTTCATTTGTGATTTTTGTCAGTACTCCCAGTTTAAGGTTTGTCAAGAAAAGTACAATTGTGCTTCACAATCACATCTGGGATCTGAAAGTGAGCTCCTGAATTCATACAGAGACTCCCTGGAGCAGTACGCTGCCCAGGTTCTAACCTCTACCCGTGATAGTGGTCAGCTTCCATAGTGTCACCTGTTCGCATCCAGGCACCCAGCACTGATGAAGTTAATATCAACAGTACAGTATGCTGGAGACCACCTGGTCACAAACATCCAGGTAGTGCCGGAAAGTTCACTGTCTCATATTACCAATATAACAGCATACAGTTGCACATTGATGCCGAAAAAACAGATACTGCAATCTTGTAAAGAATGCATCATGTATAATATTTGCAAGTGCTGAAGTGCAAAAGTGAAAAAGATGAATGAGAGCCACGCACCTACTACCTAACTTTATTAAGGTCCATGGTAATTCTGATGATGAAATTGGAAGCGTTTGCCATTAATCCGCACACTAGGCACTCGATCTGGCTTGACAGCGCCAGAATCAACAGGAGAGGGGCTCCACCCACATGTTGGGAGCCGGGAGTACATGTTTTGATTCGGCAGACGTTGTGTGCTTGCCCTCCATGCTGCTGTGATCAATTTCTATATTTATCCAGCTGCCTGAGCTTAACCTTTCAGGGGCATGCACATGACATTGTAATGCTATTAAAGTGTCTTATATTACAATATAATTTACCATGCTTTTCTCTGGCAGCATCACAGATGGGAGGAGGGCAATCATTAACCTACTTGGATTTTTAGGTGTGGCTTGACAGCGGAACTGTCACCTGACTTTATGTGATCAACAAGAAAAAACTTTCAGAGGCCTACTGAGAAGGGCTTAAGCACCACTCTCATGCTAGTCTCCCTGAGTTCAGTATTTGATCGGGATGAATTTGAGTGCTTCCGCTAAAAAGACTGCATGCATTGCACTTTTCAGCTTATGGCAAAGTTTATAGTTAAAGAAGCAGCAGTGAGTTGGTTACGGTGGCAAACCAATTATCATGGCAATAGACCTTGTGAGAAATTGGGTTCCTGGTTGAGGGGGATGAAACCCCTCGCAAGCAGCAACCACAATACTTGTCAGGGTGAACGCACAAGAAAACCTCAAATTAACCTGAGCTTAACACTCTGGTACCTTGGCACAAAAGCAGTCAGGAAATGTATGAAGAATTTATGCAGCACTTCAAACAGTTATACCATGAAACACAACACAAGAAAAATCCCATATCAATTTAGAAAAATAGAGTAAAATTTAATAAATCATTTAAGACCAAAATGACAAAAATCAAATCAGTAGAACCAGAGATACGCGATTTTAAAGATTTACGTCAAAATAGCACCAAAAGGCAACAAGCATTTGCAATGCAATAGGTCTCGCATTCACTCGAGTTTGAGCTATTTGCATTGTAAATGACAATGCCTTTTATTTATGTTTTGGGTTTTAAAACATAAATAAAAGGCTCTGGGGCACATGCATCAACATTGTAAATTACAAATACCTAATTGCGAATTCCTGAGAATCGCAATTAGGTAATCGCAATTTACAATGCACGAAACTCAAAGAGTTTCAGATTGCGATTCCTGGGGGGTCGCAAATCGCTCTACCTCATTAATATTAATGAGGTAGATCGCACTTTGCGACCCCCCAGGAATCACAAAAATCACAGGGATGGTGGTCTGCTGAGGTCAGCAGACCACCATGTCTGTGATTGCTTTTAAATAAAGCAATCTTTTTTTTTTGTAAAGCAGCCAGTTTTACTTAAAGGAAAACGAGATGCTTTACAAAAAGTAAAATGAAAAGTTTTCTTTTCATTTTGTAAGAGCAGGCAGTGGTCCGTCGGACCACTGCCTGGTCTTAAAATGGTTTTACAAACATTCACAAAGGGAAAGGGGTCCCTTGGGGACTCCTTCCCATTTGCGAAGGGTTACCACCTACTTGAAGTAGGTGGTAATATGCAAATGTTTTGCGACCGCATTCACGGTCACAAAACATTCATGCATACTGTTAGGATTCGGTATTTGGAAGGGACGCCTTAACACGCCCCTTCCAAATACCGAATCGCTAAATCAATTTGCGATTCGGTAACAGGTTACCGAATCGCAATTTGGGTTTGATGCATGTGAAAAGCCTTTTTTGTATTCGCAAACGGGCCGATTCTGCGAATCGGCCCGTTTGCGAATACAAAAATGCTTCATGCATGTGCCCCATTGTCATTTACAATACTAATAGCTTAAACTCTCGCAAATGCGAGACCTATTGCATTGCAATAAAGGGCTTTCTCGACCACTTGTTAGATTGTAAATATCAGGGGAAGAGACCGGCCTGCGACGTCTTCAAAGTAGTGATAAATAGTGCAGTGAAGAAGATGTGTAAATGTTGTAAATTACACAGACACAAAGTGTGAAGTGAGAGTTACATATGACCTGAGCTATAAACACTAACAAAGTGCCCCAACACCTTTCGTTCTGTGATTACACTGTCGTGGCTCAGGAAGATGAGCGGGAGAGGGACTATTTCCTGTCCGCTCTGTGGTTTGAGTGTGCAGTGTGGATTGCGTAATGTCATTGCTATCTTTGGCCTAATAAAAAACACTCCAGCTGTAGTAGGGCCCTGGCTTCACCTCCTGGTGCAGGGTGGGCTGTGCTTTATGGCAGGCATGGAGGGATGGTCTCGGCTGCAGCTTCGGCCTCGTACAGTGCCCCTGCTATAACTAGTGAGCGAGAGGCGCTGAGGTGGTGGTATTGGTGGTGGTGGCATTGGCGGTATAGGTGGTGGTGGTATTGGTGGTGGGGGTATTTGTGGTGGTGGCGGCATTGGTGGTATTGATGGTGGTGGTGGCGGTATTGGTATTTGTAGTGGTGGGGGTATTGGTGGTGGTAGTATTGGTGTTGATGGTGGTATTGGTGGTGGTGGTACTGGTATTGGTGGTGGCGGTATTGGTGGTGGTGGTATTGGTGGTGGCGGTATTGGTGGAGGCGGTATTGGTGGTGGCGGTATTGGTGGTGGTATTGGTATTGGTGGTGGTATTGGTGGTGGTGGTATTGGTGGTGGTGGTATTGGTGGTGGTATTGGTGGTGGTATTGGTACTGGTGGTATTGGTGGTATTGGTGGTATTGGTGGTGGTGGTAGGGGTATTGGTGGTGGTGGTATTGGTGGTGGTGGTATTGGTGGTGTTGTTAGTGGTGGTGATGATGGTGGTGGTGATATTGGTGGTGGTATTGTGGTGATGGAGGTGGTGGTATTGGTGGTGGTATTGGTGGTGGTATCGGTGGTGGTGGTGGTATTGGTGGTAATGGTGGTGGTGGTGGTGGTATTGGTAGTGGTATTGGTGGTGATGGTGGTATTGGTGGTGGGTTTGGTGGTATTGGTGGTGATGGTGGTGGTGGTAGGGGTAGTGGTATTGGTGGTGGTGGTATTGGTGGTGTTATTAGTGGTGGTGATAATGGTGGTGGTGATATTGGTGGTGGTATTGTGGTGATGGAGGTGGTGGTGGTGGTATTGGTGGTGGTATTGGTGGTGGTATTGGTGGTAATGGTGGTGGTGGTATTGGTGGTGGTGGTGGGTTTGGTGGTGGTGGTATTGGTGGTGGTGGTAATGGTGGTGGTGGTGGTGGTATTGGTGGTGGTGGTAATGGTGGTAGTGGTGGTGGTATTGGTGGTAATGGTGGTGGTGGTGGTTTTGGTGGTGGTGGTATTGGTGGTGGCATTGGTGGTGGAGGTATTAGTGGTATTGGTGGTGGTATACGTGGTATTGGTGGTGGTGGTATTGGTGGTGGTGGTATTGGCGGTGGTATTGGTATTGGTGGTGGTGGTATTGGTGGTGGTATTCGTGGTATTGGTGGTGGTTATATTGGTATTGGTGGTGGTGGTATTGGCAGTGGTATTGGTATTGGTGGTGGTATTGGATTGGTGGTGGTGGGATTGGTGGTGGTATTGGTGGTGGTGGTGGTATTGGTGGTGGTATTGGTGGAGGTGGTGGTATTGATGGTGGTGGTATTGGTGGTGGTGGTATTGGTGGTGGTGGTATTGGTGGTGGTGGTATTGGTGGTGGTAGTGGTATTGGTGGTGGTGGTCGTATTGGTGGTGGTGGTCTTGGTGGTGGTATTGGTGGTGGTGGTGGTATTGGTGGTAGTGGTGGTGGTTGTATTGGTGGTGGTGATATGGGTGGTGGTGGTACTGGTGGTATTGGTAGTGGTATTGGTGGTGGTGGTGATGGTATTGGCGGTGGTATTGGTGGTGGTGGTATCAGTGGTGGTATCGGTGGTGGAATTCATTTTTTGGTACTCTCTCAAACTGTGGCTTTGGAACAGGAAGTCCGTTTTGCTTCTGAATAACCAAGCTCAACTGAACCAGCTCTGTTTGGCAGACGGGAGCCATGCTGACTAAAGGACAGCTGTTTGGGAATCAAAACGTGAGTTTTTACTTTGCTACTATGCATTCGGCTTTCCGATCACGGAGCAAATTGAGAGATGACTCATCCTGTAATTATTTTCACAGATAATTACTGCACGCGCACTACGCGCTTGAAAATCATCTGTCTTCACGGCCACACTAATTAACTTTTGCCACTGAGAGAAAGTTTCGTAATGTGCATAACCCGCCGCGAAGTAAGTTTGAACACTTGATATCATGAACAAACTAGGAATATGAAGCTGAACTCTTTGTAATCCCCATAATTTTTTACAGAGTTAAACATACACTAAAGTCCCTGCTGACACAGTGAGAAGCTTCTCCAGTGCAGCACCAGAAAAAGAAAGGAATATAACGGATGATTTAGCATTCGTGCCCTCTAAGTAAGTTCAATTTGCTATTCGCTTTAGTTAGATCAAGTCTCTTTAAAAATATATGCAAGGGTAGTGATGAAGTGTTGTTGTTCTTTCCAGACAACAAAGCCTGCCTCATTCAACACTTCCTAAACTATGCCTACTTTACCAAGAGCAACAAGTAAGTCAGAAAGAAGTACTCTGTTGCCTTATTAGTTCAATTTTGGTTTTTTCCAATTAATTTCACGGTTAACCATCTATTGCCCGCTCATGTTTCAGGCCTTAGGTCAACAACGTGAAAAAACCGGGCCTTCAACAAGCTTGACGAGATTTTTAGAAATAATAACAGGTACACACCTTTTAGCAGTTTCATAACAGTGTTGTTTAATACTGAGGAAAGGAGGGGCTATCTTTAGTTTTGTTTAAAAAAATATTCCCTTTAAACAAGGTTTTTCTTTCTTTTCGGTTTCACAGAATCCAGTCACAGCCCTGAAGAGAATCCCTTAGAACAAAAAGGGTTTCAAACGCGTTGGCACAATTTTGACCAACAGGGGATTAGTCAGTGTTATAAATTGTACAGCAATTGAGGGAAAACTTTTTCCAAATTATATATCCTCTTTTGCATGAAATGTTAGTACCCCGTTGGATGGTTTCCCGAGTGTGTTCCATTTAAATGGTGTTGCTGGATATACGGGTTACCTCATTATTGCTCTCTTTTGACTGGTAGCAGCTTTAATTGATTTTTATGTGTTTCAGTCTTGATGTTTTCACTTTGTCACTTGTGAATTGTCACCTTGTGAAATCACTTGTTGATTGTGTTATAATTGCACTTGTTGTTTGGAACTTTTTTTGAGCATAATTTCCACATTATGTAAATTATGAAGTGCTGTCCTATCTCTACTTTGTGTAGTTCTTAAATGTATAGGAATCTTCCAAAAAAAGAATAATTAAATGCTGTAGACCATCTTATTAGTGGTCTTGGTCAGAGTCTGTTAAATAGTTGACAGCACAATAAATGGTCAGCTAGATATTTCATTTTTTCTGTAATTTACTGGCCCAATCTAGCTGTGTGGTATAGGGCCCACCCCTGCTTTTTTGTATAACTTTCTTAAAGTGGCATTTTCAGAACTGTGACTTAAAATCCAACTTTTAATTACAAATCTTTAGACACCAAACTCGATCTGTCCACCTACTCCCAATTAAAAGTAATTACTTATTAAATGTAATGAAGAAACCCAATGTTAACCTATGGGAGAGATGAACAAGTTACTTCCCTACGGTAACACTTTTTCTGGCGGATACAGTATCTGCCTGTGGATTCCTCACCTTTTGAATTACCCCTGCGCCAGCATTCCACGGAAACTTTTTTCTAGCTCTCCCAAGTCGACGAGGACATTACAATGGCACGGCTCCGCTCACGACTCCGCATGACGTCACCGGAGCCACAAGTAGACCTCGTCGGCGTGCTGACGTCAGTTCCACCCATTTTTTCCGTGCCTCCGATGCGAACGGGTGGACCGACAACATAATTGGAGTATACACAGTATACAATATATACATAAATACCAAAGCATAAAGAAAAATAGGAAAAGCTAAAGAAACAAAGCATTTCCTAAACACCAATAGCAAGGCCAGTGACCAGGTGAGATTTGGGCACATTTATCGAGAAGCCCAAGTCGAACAACAGCTGTGCTGTCACTTGCAGATGATGAAGCACCATCTCTGGCGACTTTGCTTTGAGCAGCCAGTCGTCCAGATAGGGGAAAACAGGAATCCCCGACTTCCTGAGATGAGCTGCCACCACCGCCATCTCCTTTGTGAAGACTCGAGGCGCGGAAGTAAGACCGAACGGAAGGACTGCAAACTGGTAGTGCTGAGACCCCACCGTAAAACGGATGTACTTCCTGTGCGACTTCAGGATGGGGATGTGAAAATATGCATCCTGTAAGTCGATCGACACCATCCAGTCCTCCTGTTGCAGTGCCTAAAGAATCTGAGCTAGGGTCAACATCTTGAATTTCTCCTGTTTGAGATAAAACTTCAAGACCCTGAGGTCCAGGATAGGCCTTAACCTGCCGTCCTTCTTGGGAATCAGGAAATACCGGGAGTAGCATCCCTGACCCCTTTCCTGATCCGGAACCACCTCCATCGCACCTTTCTGCAATAAGGCAAGAACCTCCTGCTGCAGAAGCAGCAAATGGTCCTCTGAACACCAGCCCTGGCAAGGAGGGTAAGGAGGAGGAAACTGCCGGAAGGGAAGGGCGTACCCATTTTCCACAAGATTCAAAACCCAAAGGTCTGAAGTGATAGATTTCCAATCTTGAAGAAAATGGGACACCGACCCCCTACAGGACCAGCATGCTCCAAGATGGGGGATCTAGAGCTGCTTTCCTGTGGCACCAGTGGTGGGGGGAGGAGAGGAGGAGGAGAGTTGATGGGATGCACCTCGCAGACGACCTCCGCCCTTTTCTCTGTAAGATCTGTACAGAGAATTCTGCTGCTGCCGGCCACGAAAGGAAGCCGCCTTACCAAAACTACGGTATCTCTTATATCCAAAACCCCTGGTTTGAGACTGAAGACCCAATGATTTTGCAGTGGCTCTACTGTCTTTAAACCTCTGCAGCGCAGTCGGCCTTTTCTCCAAAAAGCTTGGACCCATCAAACGGTAGATCGAGGAGAGTAGCTTGCACATCTGGCGAAAACCCCGAAGACCTGAGCCAGGCATGCCTCCTGGTGGCAATAGAGGAACCCATCACCCTGGCCACCGAATCAGCAGTATCCAGACCAGATTGGATAACTTGACGAGCTGCAGCCTGCATATCCTCCAGCACTTCTAAAAAGGAGCCACGATCACTGTCCGGTAACTTGGGAGCAAACTGCTTGGCCGAATCCATTAGGGCGTGAATATACATCCCCAACAAGCACGAAGCATTGGTGGACTTCAACGCCATACTAGAGGAAGAGAACACCTTCTTGGCAGTCTGCTCCAATTTTTTAGAGTCTCTGTCTGCAGGAGCCCGAGGAAAAGATCCCGTCGACTGCTTAGAACATGAAGCCTTAACTACTAAACTTTCCGGTGAAGGATGTGCAGAAAGAAAAGCAGGATCACCAGGAGCAGGTCTGTACCTCCTTGCCACAGACCTTGAAACAGCAGGAGCAGAAAGGGGCTTCCACCACACCTCAAGAATTGGCTCAGTCAAAGCCTCATTAAAAGGCAAAAGAGGCTCAACCACAGAAGTTGGAGAATGTAAAACTTCCGTAAGAATTTTTGGCCTGAACTCAGCAGTGGGCAATTGAAGGTCTAAAAGTTCAGCAGCCTTCCTAATAACAGCATGATACGGTGCCACATCATGAGAAGGAGAGGCCTTTGGTGATGAAAGCTCCCATTCTGGGGAAATGTCTAGACCACTCGCCTCCTGAAGGCCCTCAAACTCATCAACAGTCTCATCAATGTCGCCTTCTTCAGCTTCCTCCCACTGAAATTCTTCCTCTTCCAACAGCATTTGGGCCTCTCTTCTTCACCGCAACTTCAGGAATGGCGTTGGCTGCGCCAAGCGCGGCGCCAGCATCGATGGAAGAGCCTCCGATGTAGGCATCGGCGCCGAACGAAGCAGAGAGGAAGAAGGTCCACCAGATGGCGCAGGAGACTGAGAAAACGGCGTCGAGAACCTCTAAGCCGGAAACTGCCAAGATGGCGCCATCGGCATAAAGGGCACGAAAGGTGCCTGGGCATATTGCTGAGGAACGCCCAAATTGAATGCAAGCGGACCCACAGGGACCGACGGCGCACCGGTAGGGTAAGCTGCTCTGGCAAACATGCCGTACATCGCATTAAGAAAATGCGAAGGATCCGACCCAGGTCCAGGAAAGGGTGGATAAGGAGCCGAGTCTGAATTTGTATTTGTATTTGTGAGATTTATAGAGCGCGACAGCTGCCCCGGCCAGGAGGCGTCCCGGCGCTAAACAGCAAATGGGAGACAACAGCGCAAAAGAGAAGCCAAGAGACTTACACAGTGGGAAATAGAAAAGTTTTAATAGCCTTCCTAAATTCGAAGAGATTACTAAGACCACGAATTTGGAGAGGCAGTGAGTTCCAAAGGATAGCTGCTCTGTACCGGAAGGAACGACCTCCAGCCCGGGTCCTCCTGACCCGAGGGACCACTAGTAAATGTTGGCCCATAGAGCGAAGCTGACGGGAGTGGACATAAAAGGATAACAAATCCGTCAAAATGTTGGGGGAGGAGGCCTTCAAAATTTTAAAAGCTAAGCAGAGAGCCTTAAACTCAATCCGTTGAGCTACAGGCAGCCAGTGGAGGCGGCGTATTGTATTAGCCACCGAGCAGACTTTACGCAGACCCAGAAGAGATCTTGCTGCAGCATTCTGAACTCTCTGTAACCTGAGTACTTCAGCCTTGTTGGCCCCCAGATACAGAGAGTTCGGGTAATCAAGCCTCGATATGATCAAGGCCTGAATAATAATCTGTCTGGTCGGGGCATCAAAGAAGCCCAGAATAGGTTTGAGACCGCGCAACAAACCAAAACAGGTACCCGCCACCTTCTTTGTTTGGGTCTGGAAATTGAGAGAGGCGTCCATCCAAACCCCCAAGTTCTTCACCGCCTGTTTAGGAGGAGGGGGGGTGCCTAAATTCGTAGGCCACCAGTACTCATTCCATAACCCGTGATCTCTACCTACCAGCAACACCTCTGACTTACTAGCATTCAGCTGGAGGCAGTTAGCTGTCATCCACCCGGCAACTGCAGCAAGATCGCCTCGATACTTTGAGGCGTCGTGCCTAGAGCTGCTTCAGAGGGCTACCACCAGCTGCATGTCGTCGGCATAGGAAACCACTGTGTAGGAGAGTAGGATCTGCTTCACATGGGTACCCCCACTTTTTGCTGATGCTTCACTGTTTTTCGACATTAGTCTGGCTGGGGCCCTGCTAATCAGAACCCCAGCCTAGCTGCTTCCTCTCTAAAATGGTTTCCATGTGCCTTAGGCACATCACTGATTGGGATCTGAGTGCCCTTATAAGTCCCTAGTATATGGTATACTATGTACAAAGGGCATAGGTACCTCAGAGGCCTGCCAGGGGCTGCAGCATGTATTATGCCACCCTGGAAGGCCATCCAAACTGACACCACAGGTCTGCTACTGCAGCCTGGGTAAGGTGGTGCATGCACCCCTTACTGTGATATAGGTTACCTATATCACGAAATACATACACACATATAAACCTATAAGTCACTCCTAAGGCAGGCCTTATCAATCCTAAAGGCAGAGTGCATGGTTCCTATGTGAGAGGGTGCCCCTGCATGAGCAGGGCCCCTCTGCAGCGTTCGGAGACCATCTCTGATGCTGTTTGTAGTGCAGCCTGACCATATACTCTTAAGCGCATTATATCCTCGCGGTAAAATGCTAACTTTGGAATGGCTGCACCTAAACATGTCGTGTTTGGTGTCAAACATCTTGGAATACTACCCCCGCCAATCCTGGCGGCGGGGTAGCATTCCACCCTTCTAGAGGGAAAGACATGTTAACTCTGGACGAGTCCGGTAACTTCTTTCCAGAGCCCTGGCATCACAAAATGGATGCTGCTGCCACAGACACGAGTCTGGCCTCCTGCTGCTGGACGAAACTCCGGCAGGGGAGGCCTGGACAATAGGTTTCCTGTCCCAGGGAGGTGTGACCACCTCCCCAGACAGGATAATGTGTATTGGGGCTGGGCGGGAGCACTTTCGGGTGCTTTGAAGTCCTGCACTGGGGGCACATTTGGTGTCCCTAGTGCATACCCCAGTTCAAACCGGATCAGGGGCTTGCAGCCCCTGCTTTGGCGCGAACTGGACAAAGGGAAAGGGGTGTAGCCACCCTCTGCCCTGACCCACCCATAGGTGGGGCCACAGAGTAGTCCAACCCCTATTTTTAGAATAAAGGTAGGAACCCAGTCCTTAGGATTTTAGATTATACCTGGACGAAACTCTGAAACTGAATCCTGGACCTTCGACGCTCTACGACAAGATTAGAGGACTGAAGAATCTCCCTTGGGGTCAAGGAGTGACTCCCTGCTTGGCAGGCACCAAAGAAGCATCTGTCCGGTTCGCATTTCTGAAGCTCCTGTCGGACGCCGAAGTCATCGCATCACCAGAGGTGGATTCTCAGACTTCCCGAGGCTACCCTGAGTCCCCAGCAAAGCTGAGGCCCGTGGCTATCGTGGGTGACTTGAGACCATGACCCCTGGACACCGAGCACATTTGCAAGTGCATCATCTTCTGTGTCTCCCAAGAAGTCGTGCTTTGGGCTCCGAGTAGCCCTAGCCTCCAGCACCACCTGCACCGAAGATCACTGGCCCCCACTCCGCGAGTGTCCTGTAAGCCAGCTCCACGTGCGGCGTCACGAGGCTCCTTTGCGGTCGCTAGCCCGTTGGCTAGTAGCCCTTAACGAAGGCCAATCCTTTTCTTACTTGGCATCCTGGTTGCTCCAGGCCTGCCCTCACTTACCCTCGCTGGGTGAGTTCCACAGACCTTGCTGGTCTGCACCATCGACGATCTACATCTTAATCGAGACTTGCCGTTGCCAAGGCTTGTTGGGTCCAATCCGGTCGCCGACACCTTAGCACTCGACAGACATCGTGTACCAGCACGAATCCTGCTCCTGGTCGCCGACAACGTCTCCCGGACCTCGTGGCTGAAGAGTCAAGACGACCGTCAACGCACCTGAAGCACTCGACATCGGTGGGCATCTGTCCATCGCCTTCCTGGTCACTGGCTAGTGACCCAGACTCTGTCCCCTCTGCTTTCAGGTTCACCAGAACTCTGATCCACTCTTGGATCCACCCGGACACTTTTCTCTTGGCCGCCAGCAGCACTTTGCAGCAGATCGCCATTCGAATCGACGACGAAACCCGACCCCGAAAGGCACCTATGCACCCGGCTTCCTGGGTGAGGTAACACGAGTACTCCGGGTGCTCCCGTGGGTAGAGACTCTTCAAAGTCCTAGATCTCAAAGGGTTTTGTCCTAGTCCTCTTTAAGTGTCCCTTTCCTCTATTTTCCCGATCCCGACTTTCTCCATAGAAGTTAACGGCGTATTGCGGTTGTGTATTTACACTGCACGCGTCTCCCGTGGGTCCCCTGTGTCACTACCTTGGGTGGTTCCTTGTGGTCCAAGCACTTCTAGAGGCTCTAGGCCTAGTGTCTAGTTCAGTCGTGGTTCGCATACCACTTTATTGGTATATGGTTTGGTACGCCCCTAGGGCCCAAACGTGTATTTGTGCTATTACTGTGATTTAATATCTTATAACTTATGTACTTCGAACTCTAGCCTAATAAAGAGACTAGAGGGGTGTGTTTAGCAATAAATACATATATTTTGAATATATACCTGGTGTGGTGCTCTTTCATTTGATCACTCAAGAGATTATAGACTGGTAAAACAAGCTGCTTTACATTCCTTCAAGACTTAGCCTGAAGGCTGCTCTCCATAGCTACCACTAGGATAGCTTTCAATAAAGGTTGTCTTTAACCTATCTCCAATAAGGGGTTGTTTGGACTGGTGCAAGGTGCCCACTATAATTAGTGGACAGCATATGCCAGGCCAACTTCTCACACACAGTCAATCCTCTGCTCTTGGCTAAAGCAGCCAAAGGTTGTACATACAAATTAAAGAGCAGAGGGCTCAATGAAGAGCCCTGTGGTACCCCGTGCTTGATGGGAAAGGTGGGCGAGGTAAAAGGGGGAGCAATCACCTGAAAAGTCCTATCGGACAGAAATGATGCCAGCCACTTCAAAGCAAGGCCACCAATGCCAGCCTCTTGCAGACGGCGCAACAGGACAGCATGGGACACAGTGTCGAATGCGGCACTAAGATCCAGAAGGATCAGTGCCGATGTCTGTCCTGCATCCATAGCTGTCCAGAGATGTTCCGTCACCGCCAGAAGCGCCGACTCAGTGCTATGTCCGGGGCGAAAGCCGTTTTGCGAGGGATCAAGAATATCGTTGGTAGTCAGATGGTCTGAAAGGATAGAATTAATATATGCCTCTGTGATCTTAGCAGGCCATGAAAGTAATGAAATTGGCCTAAAATTTTCTGGCTTTTTAGGGTCCAATGAGGATTTTTTGAGCAGCGGTATCACCCTCGCCTGTTTCCATGCTGTGGGCACAACCGCTTGGCTAAGCGATTTATTAATCACTTGACCTAGGAGAGGAGATATAATAGGTAAAATTTTCCTAAAGTGGTCAGGTTTCAGTGGGTCGGCCGGTGAACCCGATTTAATTTTAACACAGAGGGCAAGTAAACGGTCCGACTGAATCTGAGGAAAACCTCTAAAGTGGAGATCGTATCCTTGTTCGGGTAGGGCAGGCCAGTCAGTTTGGGTCGCAGGTAAATATTTATGAATATATTCTACCTTTTTGAGAAAAATAAGGCAAGCTCCTCGCATTGTTTGTCCGAGGAGATCAGTGGGCCAGCGGGCCCCTCGGGTTTTTAAGACCTGAGACAATAGAAAAAATGCTCTTTGCGGGGTTAGTGCTGTTACTGATTTCTTTAGCATAAAAAGCAGCTCGCTCTGTATGAATAGCCTTGTGATAAATCTTTACAGCATCCCGATAGAGAGCTTTAAATAACGGGTCAAAATCCCTTCTCCAAAATCTTTCATGTTTTTTGCAAGTTTTCCGCAGCGCAGCTAATTTATCATTATACCATGGGTTAGATTTGGAAGTGCGGTTCAGGGACCATTTAGCTGGAATCAACTTATCCAGCGGTTGGTTGATCCACTCTGAAAAGACCGAATTAGCCTTATCAGGATCCATTGATAACACCGGAACTGTAGCGGAGAGATGGGCTTGAAATTGATCCCAATTTAATTTGTGCCACGGGCGCTTAAGGGACAGAGGGTTATTTATTTTGCGCGCAGGTGCAGTGTCCTGAATAGACAAAGAAATTAAAAAGTGGTCAGACCAACCCATAGGAACCGGCGGTTGGACCGTAAGGGACGAAATGTTAGTAAAAACAGGGTCAAGCAGATGACCAGCCAAGTGTGTGGGGCCGACGACACGCTGGACAAGCTGGCAAGCCGCCAAATCCGCCACTAGATTAGCCACCTCCACTTCACGTAGATTATCGAAGTGAAGGTTCAAGTCACCTAAAACTGTAAAATTGGGGGTGTTAACCGCCAAAGTGCTAACGGTTTCAACCAGGAATTCCCTAAAAACCTTAGATGGACCCAGGGGACGATATGCCAATAAACCAGACAAGGTCTAATTGGGATTAAAAGCAATTTTAAAACAAGCACATTCGCAGTCCACAATGGGCTGTTTAATAAAGGTACAGGGATAGCCGGTTTTAACAATAACCGCAATGCCCCCACCTCTCGTTTCTCTGTTCACAGTGTAAATAACATAACCCTCCGGGAGTGCCAATCCCGTGATTGCCACTGAGTCCTCAGAGAGCCAGGTCTCAGTCAAAAACAGGGTATCTGGCGATTCAGTTTCCAAAAGGTCATAAACGTCAACCCAATGTTTGGCCAGAGAGCGACAGTTTAAGAAGAAAAACAGTCGTACTTTTGCCTGAAGGAAGGGGACTAGCATGTGGGGCTACAGGGATAATTGATATAAAGCCACAGCCTCGACAGCTAAAAGGACCCTCTAAACCACTGAGACCGTGCACCTGACACCCGACAGACAGCGTCCTAAGTGCCAACAGCTCATTCTGGGCATAAATATGTTGCGATTGGGTAGAATTGGCAGCATGTCTAGCGTCTGGCTACGGCCTAGCGCGGACGGGCGCAGACGGGCTTGCCTTTGGCACGCCGGCGGCGCGCCCGCTGCGCGTGTCCGCTGCGCGGCCGGGCTGACATGTGTTTTAAATATGCCCCCGGTAGCGGAAATAGAAAGAGGAGGGCGGAGCCACGTCCCTCCACACGAACAGCATAAGCTGCGGTGGACCGAGGACTGGCTAAGTGCAAATACGCAAAGAAGTAAGCGAAATTTAAAAACACAGTTTTAAAAAAGTATCCTCCACACCATGTAAATGCTGGCAAGGCCGAGGCTGAGTAGACGTCGGGGCCGTCGGACCCAAAACAGGTGAGGACGCAGGCACAGGAGAAGACACCCTAGGCTCCTGAGAATCTCTCGGCGCCGGAGATAACCTTGGCGCCGAGGAATCCCTCGGCGTCGGTGACTGTGCCAGAGAACCCCTCGTGTCGGAGAGTGAGCCGGAGTCGCCTGAGGAGAAGGAGAAGGCAACGGCGAGATAAAGTCTTTTGAACGACGTCGCGAAGCCAGAGACGGCGACCTCGAAGCTCTATCCTTCGATGAACGACGTCGGGAACCGTGCCTTCTCTTCTTCTTATGTTTCCTCGACTTCGAAGTAAGCGCAGTCAACAACTTCGATTTTGACCTCTTTCGGCCCTTCTTCTCCTTTCTTGCCTTCGCCATAAAAAGCTTAGCCTCATGCTCCTTCAAAGCCTTCGGATTCATCTTCCGACACCTGGAGCAGCCTCCGACGTCGTGGTCCGAAGAAAGACACCACAAACAGTCTTCATGGGGGTCAGTGATAGACATATGACCCCCACACTCTCTGAAGGGCTTGAAACCCGACTTCTTTCGATGTCGCCATAGCAGTGCTACAGTAAGGGAAACAGCAGATAACAAAGTAACTGTGAAGAAAATGGAGTCCTAGAAAACCGTTACGCGTCGACGGCGCGGAAAAAAGGGAACTGACGTCAGCATGCCGACGAGGTCTACTTGTGGCTCCGGTGACGTCATACGGAGTCGCGAGCAGAGCTGTGCCATTGTGAGGTCCTCGTCGACGTGGGGGAGCTAGAAAAAAGTTTCTGTGGAATGCTGGCGCAGGGGTAATTCGAAAGGTGAGGAATCCACAGGCAGATGTATCCATTAGAAACGCCTTGCAGTAGTGAAAAACAAATGTAGGAGTTTTTCACTAGCAGGACATGTAAACTGGGCAGGACACTGCACCCTGCCACCTGGGCAATTCAGGGCCTACCCTAGGGGTGACTTATGTGTATCAAAAAGGAAGGTTTGAGCCTGGCAAAAGGTTGACCTGGGACATGTTTTATAGGGCTACTTAAGTGGGTGACTCAATCTGTGCTGCAGGCCCACTAGTAGTATTTAATTTGCAGGCCCTGGATACATGGAGGTACCACTTGACTAGTTACTTACAAGCAAATTGGATGTACCAATTGGGTACAAGCAATTCTACCATTTTTAGGGGAGATAGCACAAGTACTTTAGCACTGGTTAGCAGTGATAAAGTGCACAGAATCCGAAGACCAACAGGGGTGAAGGAAAAGATTTTGGGGGAAGAACACCCCTAAGTCTAACAGACCTGATTTGCTTGTTTTGAAACTTTATGATAAAGATACCAGGCCTGGCATATTTACTGTGGAAAGCATATGTTAAAATCGATTAACATTTAGGTGTGGATTGTCATTATTCTATAATAAAGCCTACAGCTAGGTACTTTGTTACATGGAATCTCAAAGATTACCATAGTTGACAAGGGCTTTGACACTGGCCACTGACTCTGAAAAACCCCAAGGGGTTTCACTGTGATGATTCTTGTTGGACCCCATTGAGAGGGGTTATATATTATATATTTCTAAATATTTGTTATTTTATAACTGTATGCATGATGGTTACTAGTTTATATGCACTTGAATAGGTCAGCGTTGGGTAAAGTGTAAAGCCAATGTTAAAGGGTAAAGGCTTCATCACTTCATTTGGAAAAGTATGCCATATTTAATAGGTTTGATCTGTTTATTATGAAGCGTCGTGACAAAGTTAGTAGGCCTGACCTACGTATTGTGAAAAGCATGCGTTAGAGACAATATGCATTTACGGATAGATCGTTATTAAACTGCACAAAAGCCTCTAGGCAGATACTTTGTTACATGGAATTTCACAGATTACTGTAGTAGGCAAAGGTTTTAGTGTTGGTGATCTACCAAAACAAACTGTGGGGATAGACTCCATTTCAAATGTGGAATCAAAGCAGTCCTGAGATCTCTGGAGATATGGAGTAATAAGGTGGTATCATCAGTGATGTTCAGTACATCTGGATGCAATGATTTTAAATGGTACGTCTATAAATTTTCACTGCAGTCCACTAGTTCTTTCTTTACGACATGTTCCTCAGGGAAAATATTTAAATCGTATAGCAAATTGTCCACATTGTTAAAATGTTTGGCTACAGGCTGGTCAAGTTTCTCATTCCTAATGAAATCTTCATTCATGATGTTTTTTGAAAATCCAGCAGTGTCAGCCGTGCAGCGACTGACTGAGCAAACATCTTGTACTACCTGAGGAAGGTGGAAGCTGAATCGTTGAATTGGAAATATATTTTTGTTCTTTGGTGAGTCCATCTGTTTAATTCATTTCTTTCTTGGATATTTAATTTCTTTGTGACTCATTGCCACCTTTGAAGACCGGATTTTTGCCCTGGCTGGCTATTGTTTTCTTGTGATGCTTAATCTTTTAGTATACATCTGGAAAGTTTCGGGGTATTTGAACAAGCAGGGTCGAGAAAAAAGGAGGGTCAAAAAAGCAAATTTCCCCATGCATTTTCCATAGACTTCTTTAGGCAGCGCTACTGCAAAAACTGCTGAACTGAATTGAACCACATTTGGCAGGAATATTGGCCCGCAGATTGTGCTCTTTGTGATTTGATGTAAACCCATTCATTACTTTTTGAGAAATTAAGGTTTATAAATATTTGTATATCTGGACGGTTGGGTCAGCAAGACTCTCTCTCTCTCTCAAGAGAGAGAGAGAGAGAGTCTTGTGGGAGCGTCAATTAAAAAATAGAGCGTTCTGATTTGCCAAGGGAGCTTTTTCTCCCTTGGGCCATCTCTCTCCTGCAGGAATCAGACTCCAGCGGGAGCGATTGCTCTGATTGCCTGCCAGCAACATGAGAAAGATGTTGCTGGCAGCTATTACAGGACTCGGGGACTTAGACTCCTGTCCTGAACCTTTTTTAAAATAATTATATAAAGGGGCAGGGTAAAGATACCCTGCCCCCATACCCATGGCGGGGACCTAGAAGGACCCCCCTGGGCTCAAATAAATCCCAGGTTTTTGCTGCTATCCTGCTGGACTTCTGTGGGATTACAGTAAAAACAAAAACAAATATGGGAAGGGGAGGCGTCAGTAGTTGCCTTCTCCTGGACCCATTTTGGTCCCTAGGGACCCCATCCCTCAGGATGACATTCTTCCACTAAGGAGATTGGGGCATGCCCCCCCTGAGCCATTAGATGCCCCAGGGAGCCCATACCCTGGGACTGATATGTACAGTAAAGGGGAGGGGAGCCCTCTCCCTGAGCCTTCAAAGGCCCTAGGGACCCCATTTCCCAGGGCCAAGATTGTAATTAAAAGGGAGGTGGTCCATGTGACCCCCCCTCCCTGAGCTTTTAATGGCGCTGGGGACTCCATTCCCCAGGGCCGGTTCACTTACTGTATCCCGGGGGGCCCATACCCGTAACATAGTAGTTTCCCTGCCTGCATTGGCAAGCAAAAGTGTGTTTATTCCGTTCTGGCAGGAGCCCTTTTAAATCTTCGCCAAACAGGAACAAACACTAAAGGGGTGATTATGAGTTTGGCGGTCCTGGGACCGCCGTGGTGTCGGCGGCAGGAACACAAAACAGAGTAGGCGGTCCAACCGCCCAATTACGAACATGGCAGTCAGCTGCCACAAGACCGCCACCACCGTCAGGATCTTGGATCCCGTGGCGGCGGTGGGGATTGGAAGCAGGCGGATGCCGGCACCTCCGTGCCAATTATGAGTCACATTTCCGTCAACCTTTTCATGGAGGGGACTCAGCCATGAAAAGATCGGCAGAAAGGCATGGAAGGGGCCCCAAACAGGGCCCCTGGGTGCTTTTGCCCATTTGACACTGTGGCTGGGGGCACATGGTGTGCCCCCCTATACGCGCATTGTGTGCCATGCACTACATGGTTCCTGGCAACAGTGTGCACATGACGGTGCAGGTGATGCAGTGTGGCGGCATTGCCTTCAGGCTCACTTTGTGAACAGAAGCATGCCGCCATCTCAAGACCGCCGCCGGCACACCAACGGCCCGGAGGTTTACTCTTAATGTGGCAGTCAGGATGCTGCCCTCTTGGCAGCATTATCCCAACCACCGCAACGGCGGTAAGGCATTCTGACCACCACAATTGTAATGAGGCCGCAAGTCTTTTCCCCAGCTGGAGGGAGCTTTAAAAATGCTCCCACCAGCTGGTAGCAGAGTTGTGTTCTGATTCCCTGCCCTCACTGATGCAGGAAGGGAAACAGAACAACATATTGCTCCTGTAAAGATGGCAGCTGCCTCCGAGCGGGAGCAATGCCATGCGTGGACCTCACTGGGGCTGCGGGTGCCCTGGGGCTCCCCCCATGGCTTCCAGCATGTTGCTTGGTGGGTGCCCCATGTGGGCACTGGGGCACCCACCTATAACTGATGCGGGCCTCAGGGAATGGGGTCCCTGGGGCCAAAATAGGCTCAGGGAGAGGGGCCGCACAGCACCCCTCTCCTTTTAAAAATTGTAAGGGCTGGGGTCCCCGGGGCCTATAAAGCCTCAGGGATGAGGGAGCACACGCCTCCCCCTTTTTATTAAATTTAGCCCCAGGGGATTGGTTCCGTAGGGCCCAAGTAGGCTCAGGGAGTGGTGATGCATGCCCCCTCCCGTTTTTAATTGGCTTGTCTCCGGGCCTGATAAGGCTCCGGGAGGAGGTTTGTAAAGCCGCCTTCCCCTTTCAAGCAAAAAGGCCCTGGGAGATTGGGACCCCGTGGCCTATGAAAACGCAGAGGGAGGAGGGTCACATGGCCCGTTCCGATTTTTATTCGTTTGGCCTTGGGAGATGAGATCCCGGGGCTTAATAAGGCACGGGGAGGAGGCTGCGTGGCCCCCTCATCTTTTTTATTATATTTGGCCTCTGTAGATGGGGTCCTCGGGGCCTAATAAGGCTCGGGAGGGGGACTGCATGCCAACCCCCATAGCATTTGGCACAGGGGATGGGGTCCCCGGGGCCCCAGAAGGCTTGGACCGGGGGGCCCTGAGAGATGGGATCCCTGAGGCTTAATAAGGCTTGGGATGGGAGGCCATGCAGACCCCGCCCCATCTTGATTGTATTTGTTCCCAGGAGATGTAGTCCCTGGAGCCTACTAAGGCTCGGGGAGGTGGTGGCTGCATGCCCTCATCCCCTGTTTAAATGTATTCTAAGGCTAAGGGAGGGGGCCACATGGGCCCATTCCCTTTTTAATGGAACTAGCCCCGGGGAATGGGGTCCGTAGGGCCAATTAACGGTCAGGGACGGGGATGCACTCCCCCTCCCCTTATTGAAAAATGAACTTACCTTCAGGAATGCATTATCGGGTAGAATCCTTACCTTTAAAATTCCCAGGATCTGGAAACCTTTGGGTGAACAGTACCCCTGCGCGCCTTTGGGTGTCCCCATTCGGCTCTGAGTTGCGTCATAGGCCTCGGTGGCGCCGGATATGATGTCGCAGTCACCTCTGTAGGCACCACCCAGGCATGCATATGTCAGTTTCTTTTCACGACTTTCCACGCCAGAAGAGCAGAGCCATGAATTAAACTGACCAGTGTGTGTCCAAACTAAGGCCCTGAACAGGGGATTAACCCTAGCTCTAAAAATGTGTCCGCAGAGCGGGGAGGCATGGGTGGGTCTGTAAGGAATCTGCAGCTACATTTTGTTTCTACCAGATAATGCGTTACCAGAGGTAAGTAACTTGTTCAGCTGATAGAGACTTCTTGCTTCAGATTCCTTACCCAGATACCCAAGCCATACCATCCAGGCGGTGGGCTGTAGGACCAAACGGGCATAATGCCCATCCCTGTGGACCTGACTGTCCAGGCAGCGGTGTTTAGCATACATGTGCAGGGAAGCCCACGTTGCTGCCTGACAGATGTCCAGGACCGACACTCCCCGAGCCAAAGCTGTGATTGCAGCCTTCCCTTTGGAGGAATGGGCTCGTAAGCCCTCAGGAAGCTGCTTTTTAGCCGCGGTGTAGCAAATCTTATTACAGATAATGACCCAGCGTGAAATGGTTCATTTCTGAACTGGCCGACCTTTTTTAGCTCCAACAGAGCCCACGAACAGTTGGTCATCCACCCGGAACTCTTTTGTGTGGTTAAGGTAGATCAACACAACTCTTTTTGGGTCCAGATGATGGAGTCGCTCCTCTTCCTTAGAGGGATGTGGAGGAGCATAAAAGGTAGGCAGTGTGACTGACTAACCCAGATGGAATGGGGGTCACCATTTTAGGTAGGAAAGAGGCTCAGGTGCAAAGCACGACCTTATCCGGAAATATCATAAGATAGGGAGGCTTGGATGACAAAGTCTGCAGCTCACTCACCCACCAGCCAGATGATATTGCTACTTGAAAGCTGTCTTGATGGTGAGCAACCGGAGGGGACAATTGTGTAGGGGCTCAAAGGGAGCACACATGAGGTAAGGGAGATCCAGGTTCAGATCCCACTGAGGCATAAAGAAGGGCGTAGGGGGAAACATATGTACAAGCCCTTTCAGGAACCTATTTACAATAGGGGACTTGAATAAAGAGGGTTGATCAGGCAGCCACAGGAAAGCAGACATAGCAGAAAGATAAACCTTGAGAGTGCCCAGAGCAGAGCCCTGCTGGGCAAGGGTAAGAATAAAGAGAAGAATATGAGAAAGAGAGACAGAAATAGGATTAATAGATTTTTCTGTACAATAGTTCAAAACGTTTTGCCAACCGGCAGGCATATACAGACTTAGTGGAGGGATGCCTGGCTGCCAGAATAAATGTCACCACTCAATCGCCACGCAAGGTGGTGGAGAGTTGACAGGTTCTGGTGGAGAACCCTCCCCTGCTGCTGCGACAGAAGACCCTCCCGAAGCGGCAGCCTGATCGGAAGATCGATGCTCATTATCAGACGCTTGGAATACCAAACTCTCCATGTCAAGTCCAGAGCCACAAGGATGACTTGTAAACGGTCGTTCCTGATCTTCTTGAGGAGTGGTATGGACGGGAAGGCCTACAAGAGGCCTGAGCTCCACTTGTGACGAAAAGCGTTGCCGAGCGATAGCCGCCTTGGAAACGCCAATGGGCAATACTTTCTGACATTGCACGTTCTCTTCGGAGGTGAGCAGATCTAACCAAGGCTCTCCCCACTGCTGAAACAGACCTTGCGCCACCTCTGGCTGGAAATGCCGTTTGTGATACGCTAGGCATTAACGGCTGAGTTCATCTGCCCAGGCATTCAGAGAACCTGCCAGGTGTTGAACCACCAGGGTTATGCCCTGCTGTTCCAGCCATGTCTAGAAATGCAGGCCTCTTGACAAAGGGTCCACAACCCCACTCTGCCCTGCTTGTTGCAGTACCACATGATGGTGGTGTTGTCTGTGAACACCTGCACTAACTTCCCCTTGACAGACGGTAGAAATGCTTTCAATGCTAGTCAAATCACCTGGAGCTCCAACAAGCTGATGTGGAGTCCTGATTCTGCTGGAGACCAGAGTACTCTGATCTCCACCTCTCCCTAATGGCGCTCCATCCCAGGAGTGACGCATCTGTCACCACCGTGAGCCACCACTGCAGGTCCTTTGTAGTTACCTCCGAGATCTGGACCACATCGGAGAGATTCCCCTGATGCTGCACCCACTGGAACTTCAGGCCCCACAGCAGAGCCTGCATATGCCATCTGGCATGATTTACCAACAGGATGCAGGAGGCCATGAGCTCAGCAGCCACAGAGTCATTCTCAACTAAATCTAGGATAGAGGCTGAAACATCGGTATCTTAACCTGACTATCCTGGACTAGCTATTGGGAGGTTAAGCCTGAAATTGCACTGTGTCCAGAACAGCTCCGATGAAAGACAGCGTCTGAGGGGGAGTCAGGTGTGGCTTCAGCACATTGCTAATGAACCCCAGTGAATGCAGGAGGTCCGCCGTAGTCTGGAGGTGGAAAATGGCAGTCTGGGGCTCGGACACCTTCAACAGCTAGTCGTCGAGATAGGGGAAGACTGAAACCCCTAACCTTTGCAGATGTGCTGCGACCACTGCCATCACTTTGGTGAACACCCGAGGGGGGCTGGTAAGGCCAAAGATTAGCACAGTGAACAGAATGTGCTCGTGGCCTACCTTGAACCGCAGGCAACGCCTGTGGGTAGGCAAGATGGGGATACGAAAATACACATCCTGCAAGTCCAATGCTACCAGCCAGTCTCCTTGGTCCAGGGCAGACAAGACCTGAGCCAACGTGAGAATCTTGAATTTCTCCTTTTTCAGGAAGAGACTGACGGTCTGGAGGTTTAGAATAGGACAAAGACCTGTGTTCTTTTTGGGTATTAGAAAATAGCGGGAATAACAACCACTGCCTACTTCTTATATAGCAACCCTTTCTATAGCCCCCTTGGCCAGGAGAGCTGTAACTTCCTCTCAGAGCAAGACAAGATGATCCTCCACCAGTCGTTCTTGAGATGGCAGTAAAGGAGGAGGGAAAGATTGGAAAGGAAGGGAGTAACCATTCCGAATGATCTGCAAGACCCATTTGTCAAATGTTATGGACTTCCAGTGGAAGATGATTCTGGATTCTCCCTTCAACTGGACTCCCATGGTCTTTCAGAACCAAACTAGGATGACCCAGAGCCTACAGCTGCCAGGAGGTTGGTGGTGGACGACTTCTGGCTACCATTCCCACGAGGTTGGAATGCACCGCATCCACGTCCTCACACAACTTGGGAGGCCTGTGCAGGACGGTGGCTGGGGTATGGCTGATGCAGTTGAAAGCCCCTACCACTTCCACAAAAGGGGCGAAAAGCAGACTGGGAGTAAGGTGTCACTGAGATGCCCAAGGATCTGGCTGTAGCCTGCGAGTCCTTACAGCGCTCCAGTGCCGAGTCTGCCTTCTCTCCGAGGAGACGAGTCCCATCAAAGGGCATGTCCATGAGGTTGGCCTGGACATTCCCTGAAGGCCAGATGTCCTCAGCCAAGCATGGTGCCGCAAAGCCACCATCAGCGAAATCACTATGCCCAGCGAGTCAGTCATATCCAGACCACACCTATTCGTGAACATTGCTGTATCCCTCTCATCTCTTACTGCTTGGGAGAGCATAGCCTGGGCCTCCTCCGGGACCGGTGACAGCACTTGCGCAACCGTTTCCCATAAAGTATGGGAGAAACATCCCAAAAGGCATGCAGTGCTCACCGACCGCAATGCTAGGCTGGCAGAAGAAAACATCTTCTTCCCAAGTGCGTTGAGCTTCTTGGATTCCCTGTCTGGGGGAGAGGAAGGGAACGCACCATGGGATGGACCACCAAGCTGTCAAGGGTAGAATGTTGGATAAGGAAACTTGGATCACCCGGGGCAGGGCGATGGCGGCGTGCTATTGTCCTGTTCACAGGAGCCCCTGTGCTAGGCTTGGACCACATGCCTAAAAGGATATCCGTCAGTGCTTCATTAAAGGGGAAAAGCGGTTCAGATGAGGAAGCCCGCCTTGGGCCCGCCTGAAGCACTTCAGTCAACAGGTTAGTCTTGACCTGCACCGAGGACAGCTCCAGGCCAAGGATCTCTGCTGCCCTTTTCACCATAGCATAAGAAGCTCTCTCCTCCATAGCCTCAGTAGGTAGAGAGAGCATACCAGTATCTGGAAAGGTATCCAGTCCACTGGCCTCCACAAGTACCTCATACCAGTCCAATTCCTCACCAGGAGTGTTTAACTGATGTGCTATAGGGTCCATTGACCCCTCTCACTCGTTTCCCATGCCTGAAACCTGCTCAAAAAGTGTAGCCAACGACCTAGAGCCCCGGGCTCCATTGGCACCAGAATAGGCGTCGATAGACACCAATTCGACTCAGAGTCGTCTGGAATCAGAATGGGGCTGGCGCCACCGAAGGGGCGCCGACGGCGCTGGAAGCATCAACTTCTGGATCGATGCCGGGGAAGGTCAGGCTGGCATGATCAGCGCCGATCCGGGATCGGATCCATGTGACCCCACCAGAGCCGAGACCGGAGTCATCGGCGCAGAACCTGATGGGCCTCTTCCAAACCTGTGGGGTCCGAAGGTGCAGCAGAGGGGCCAGCCCGCTCAAATACTCAGCACATGGCCTAGTAAAATTCTTATTTGAGCGGGGGTTGCTACGGACCCCGGAAATGGGGGGGACAGAGTCAGACCTGGCACCAGCTCCGCAGAACCATGCCTATAACTTCGATGTTCCTCACTCTTCTCGTCAATCCTCAAAGGACATGGTGAAATTGAAGTCCATTTATACTGCTTCTTCTTGTGCTTCTTCCCCGAGTGTCCCGAGGACCTCAAGTACGATGAAGAAGACTTGGAGCTCCTGGAGTGGTCCTGCGACCTTCTCCTCGATCAAGACCGGGACCTCCGAAGAGTCGCACTCGATGGCTTCGACTGCCGGCTGCAAGCAGCTTTAGGAACCACTCCCTCAAAGCCTTCGGCGCCATGGCCCGGCAGACCGTGCTCATGCTCGAGACACCATAAGCACACAAGGTACGGTGGGTAACCGACATGGTGCGGTGACAGGTGCCACATGGCTTACTGCTCACACAAAAGTTTTCAAGTCCAGTCTGATGCCTGGGAACTTCAAAGGTAAGGAAGTCTCTACCAGATACCACATAATTACTAGCCACATAATTCCAATGCACACAATGCCACATAATTCCACAACACATAACTCCACTCAACACCACACAATTCCACAACAGTTGTACTCCAACTCACATAATTCCAATACACACCACATACTTTCATTCCATAACACATTGCTAAAAGACCTTTACATTGTCAACGTCTATAGCTCTCGGATTGGCGAGACCAATTGGCTTTGACAATGCTTGTTTGAATCCTGTGACCAGTCTAGGGATCTTAAGAGGAACAAGGTGAATGTTGGGAAACCATACCTGTAAGATTTTCCATAATCTAACTGTGACAGAACTACGGCCTGAATACGTGTTTGAGGTCCCGTTCTTGGATGAACTGCTACACACATGGTAGGAGTTTGAGTTGGTATTAGGCTCCCCTGACCAGTATATTGATGCCATCTGCAGAGACAGCATAAGCAGCTGGGGAATCCAGAGATCCGCTGGTTGAAGCCACAAGGAGGCTTACGCATTTTAATGTGCTCTAATCGAGGGGGCTCTCCTCAGAGTGTAAACCCTCGGAAGTAAAGCAATCTCGTGGAATATAGCAGGTTTAACCAGCAGGTTCATGGACGTGCAGTGGCTCAATTACGTCAGATATTTCCAGAAAATAACTTCTTCATTGAAGGTTATAAAACTTTCTTCTGCCCAGCATTAAGGTCGGGTTCAGGGAGAGCAAGGTGGCCTAATCATGTTTATAGACCTAAGAATTCACGGTGGGTGGAAGACTCAGTTATGGGACTCAGATGTCGCCCAAGGACTTGCATTCTTTAATAATATGCACAGGTTTGTTTTAATTAATTTTTATAATGCGAAATCACACTTTCAGGGTTCGACTAGCCTCGATGAATTAAACACACGGCTGGAGCAAATACATGACGTAGGTCTGGCACAGTCCCAACTGATTCTAGTCGGAGATTTTAATTGCCACCTGTGTCCAAACTTGAGGGTGACCCATCAAGATTGGTCGTCCTGTACGCTAAGAGAGGGACCACACATGGAGCATACCCAGGAAGGGCGGGATCTGAGTGGCTTCCTAAACACCTATGGGTTATCTCACACGCCATTTTTGGAGGGTCATTAATAACCGATGTTTTAAAGACTCGTATAAACCAGGGTTAAGCCACAACATTCTACCAGATCAATGGCAGGAACACTTTGAGGGTTTGTATAATCACCCCCATAGAGCAGAGCAACCTCAGGCCTCAAATCCAGGGCAGAGAGTTGACCCTATTACTTTTTCTCTGGACGAGGTGAGAATAGGAATTGAGGATCCCTTATGGAACAAGGCGCCGGGACCAGATGGGATCCCGCCAGACCTCTTCTGATGTAACATAGAGGTATGGGTGCCGCTCTTCGTGAGGGTATTAAATGCGGCAGTAACATCAGTAATGCCAGCATCATGGTCCACTGCCATTATTGTTCCCATCTTTAAGAAAGGAGATAGGGACAGCCCACATTGCTATCGCCCCATATCTCTTATTGATGTAACAGTGAAGGTTCTGGGGCGGGTGATTTTAAACAGGCTGTCAGAATGGGCAGAGGTCAACCAAATTATAACAGACGTCCAATATGGTTTCCGACCTGGTAAATCTACTGCAGACCAATGCCTCAATCTTTATCTTATCACTGCTAAATACACATTAGCCAAACCAGGGGCGTTGTATTTAGTGTTTAAGGACCTCACTGAGGCCTTCCACCGAGTGAACCGTTGTAAACTCTGGACACTCATGGGAGAGCTTGGGGTGGATCCCGCAATAATTAACACTCTAACGGCCCTACACTTGAATACCCCAGCAGCAGTTAGATATACATAGGAGGGGAAAACTACGGGTCATTTTAACTGTTCTAGTGGGGTCAGACAGGGCTGTATATTTGCACCGTTCTTGTTTACATTATATATCAACGGCCTTGACTCTGCCCTGATGGCCTTACAAGCAGACACTCCAAGGATAGGCACAAGATCGGTCCCTGTTCTGCTTTATGCAGATGACACAGTACTCCTCGCATGCACCCCAAAGGGTCTGCAGCTTTTAATAGATGGTTTTGTGACTTTTATGAAAAAGATGGATTTGTCCCCTAATCTAACTAAATCATACATTATGGAAATTGGTAAAGAAGTGCAGGAAGCCTCACAATTACACAATAGGCACACACATTTTAGGGAAAGTACCGGCCTTCTCATACTTGGGTATTTTATTCGATGGTAAACTGAATTTTAACCATCTATTAGAGCAGAAGTGCCTCGCTTTGATAAGGTCCACGGGAGCAATTGCTAATTTTGCTCATAGATTAGGCTGTTGGTCACCAGGGACGATTTTAAAGTTATATAATTCCATCTGTTGTTCCAAAGTTTTATATGGTAGTGAGGTTTGGGGATTCAAGGTGGTCAATAAATTACAAACTGAAGAGAACAAATATTTTAGGCGTTTGCTGAAAGTCCCTCACAGTATCCCTGCGCACATTGTTCACGAAGAATTGGGATCTAAACACATTTCCGACATGGTGGCTGTTAAACCCCTATTGTGTTGGGTGAAGATCTGGTCCAACGAAGAGCCAAGTTTTAATAGGCTGGTAATCCACGACTGTCTCTCCCTTGATTATGCGATAAAAATCCCGTGGTTAAAATATGTAAAGGTCACTCTGTCCACACTAGGGTGTGTAGACCTGTTCACTAATCCTGATAAGGTGGGATCTCAGGAAAAGGAACATATCAAAGACCTGTTTTTTAACCCCTTTACCGCGGCCGAAATTCCACCGCGGAGCTGCTGCTTTGAAGAGTGGACGGGGCCGCGTCGGCCAACGGACGTGCGCAGCACTACGGAGGTAGTGCTCGCGACGGCCGTTGGCTGACAGAAGCAGCGAACGGGTTAAATATGTTACCACGGAACGTGAGGATAGGGAACTTAAAAAGTCCACGGTGAGAGAACACATTTTAGTTAAGTCAACGCAGGGCATGGAACCATATTTATCGCCCATAACTAGTGCACATGACAGATTTTTAATTACACGTTTTAGACTAAATTTATTTCATCGCCTATTGGCTGTACCCTCTGGTTTTACGGTGCACACAGAACATAGAGGACCCTGTGGCTGTGACAATAG
Source organism: Calotriton arnoldi (assembly GCA_963921515.1). NCBI lineage: Eukaryota > Metazoa > Chordata > Amphibia > Caudata > Salamandridae > Calotriton > Calotriton arnoldi. The sequence continues at coordinate 825,989 of CAWUFW010004956.1, read as the reverse complement.
GTCTCCACAGGATATCTTACATTTTGTCCTCCTCTGTCCGCACTACGCATATCCCAGAAGAGTGTTCCTGAAGGGCTTTTAAGAAAGCTTAGATTTAAACAGGCATGCATTGCCTTACTGTTTTTAAAATTATCATCAGATATTTACACTCTTTTGTGTTTCCAATTTTTTTAAGATCTGCTTTAAAGTAAAGAACCATGAGGGAGTGTTGCTGCTATAAAAGTATTAGTCGAGTATTTTATTGTTTATACACTTTTTAGCCTATAATGAAATTTGTTGGATGTACTTTGAAATTAGACGATAATGGGGGACTTTGACATTATATAAACTTGGTTTTAATGAGTATGTGGCTGCTTTTATGAGAACTGCTTTTTCCTGATGTATGTATATTTTAAGATGTTTCTTTCTATGGCCATATTTCTATATGCCGAATAAATATTATTATTATTATTGTTAATAATTATAATAAATTAATGAATATTTTTAATTTATTAATATTTATTTAATTGAGATTTTATCATGTTAATTGTGTTTTTAATTTTTTGGGGTAAATTTTAGGTGCGGGTTGTGGGGTTTATAGGGGTAAAGGGTGGGAAGTAATTTATTTTTAATTAATTAATAATTAGTTGTTAATTAACATTAATTAATTGACAATTAATTATGGTAATTGTGTAATTAATTTTAGGTGCGGGTTGTGGGGTTTATAGGGGTAAAGGGTGGTAAGTAATTTATGTTTAATTAATTAATAATTAGTTGATCATTAATCTTAATGAATTAATTGATATTTAATTAGGGTAATTGTTTATTTTGTGTGTGTGTGGGTTTTACTTTTATAGGGGTAAAGGGTGGGGAGTAAATACATTTTACTTACTTTATAATTAGTTGTTAAATACTATTAGTTTTTTAATTGAAAATAAGTTTTAATTGTGTAATTAATTTTTTTACAGTTTAATTTTAGCTGTGGGTTGTGGGGATTATATGGGTAAAGTGTGGGAAGTTAATTAATTTTTATGAGTTTTAATTTGTTTTTTAATTAATAATATTTCTTTAATTGGTAATTAATTCATGTTAATTATGGAAGTAAAGTTTTTGTTTAAATTTAGATGTGGGTTGTGAATTGTGTGGTGTTATAGGGTAGGAATTAGAAAAAACTAAATTTATGTAATAATTAATGTTTTTGTTTCAAAATATTTTCTAATTAAAAATATTTATTTGTTTGAAAATTATTTGTTAGTTTATTTAATATAATATTTGTAGGTATTTTGTCATATGTATTTATTATAATATGGTTTTTTTAAATATTTTTTTATGTATTTTGTTTTTTCAATTTTTTTATTGTTGTTAATATTTTGTTTGTTTTTAATTTAGAACTGACTGGAGTGGGAATATTAATTGTTACCCCTCCGCAATCCAACACTTTCCCTACTGTCGCACTCACTGGAGTGGGAATAGTAATTTTTACCCCTCCGCTATCCAACACTTTCCCTATTGTTGCACACACTGCAATGGGAATAGTAATTTTTACCCCTCCGCTATCCAATACTTTCCCTACTGTTGCACTGACTGGAGTGAGAATAGTAAATGTTATCCCTCCGCTATCCAAAACTTTCCCTACTGTTGCACTCACTGGAGTGGGAATAGTAATTTTTACCCCTCCACTATCCAACACTTTCCCTACTGTTTCACTGACTGGAGTGGGAATAGTATTTTTTTTCCCTCCGCTATCCAACACTTTCCCTACTGTTGCATTCACTGGAGTGGGAATAGTAATTTTTACCCTTTCGATATCCAACACTTTCCCTACTCTTGCACTTATTGGAGTGGGAATAGTAATTTTTACCCCTCTGCTATCCGACACTTTCCCTACTGTTGCACTGACTGTAGTGGGAAATTTAAGTTTAAAGATTTCTTAAATAGTTTAATGTTTCAATTCATAATAGGATGTTTTTTTTAATTAGATTTTATGTTATTGGTGTATATATATATATATATATATATATATATATTTGTAAATTTTTATATAATTTTAAATTTATAAAATAAATTTAAATTAATAGTTTATTAATTGTTTTAAATAAAAATATATATATATTAATTATTATGTATGTGTGTTTAACTTTTGTAATTAAACTTATTTGCAATATTTCTTAAAATATATATAAAATCATTTTTTTTAGTTCATTTTATTATTTATTATTTTATTTTATATATAAATCGATATTTTGTACAACTATATTTTTGGCATCAATATTTTTTTTCGATATTTTTGTACTAACCTGTTTACGTATAGGGAGTTGATATTTTTGCATTCTATATTTTTACCGCGATATTTTTTTCATCTATGTTTTTGAGGTTGATATTCTGTCACTGAACCGGTTTTAAGTGTAGTGACCTCAGATATAAGAAAACTTATATCTGTTGTAAGTGGTGCTAGCACCAGCTTACACAAGCTACAATGGCAGGCCGGTAGTCTTAATTTTTGTGGTCTCCCATGAGTGGCATAATACATGCTTCAGCCCATGGGGGACCCCTGGTGTACCTATGCCCTGTGTACCTTAGTACCATATACTAGGGACTGATAGGGGTACACCAGTAGCCAATCTGGAGGGGGGGGGGGGTACCTAAGTACTCACCATGGTCAAATTAAGGGAAGAAACACAGAGCCACTGATCCTGATTAGCAGGATCCCAGTCAGACTAGTCAGAAAACATAATGACACCAGAAAAAAGTGGGGTAACCATGAAAGCAGATCCTACCTTCCTATACAGACCCCCCTCCCCCCAAATGTAAGGAAATGAGACTTGCCTTGCCCAGATGAGTCTTCATTTTCTGAGTGGGAATATGTGGAGAGTCCATCTGCGTTGGCATGGTTACTCCCAGGCCTATGTTCCACTGAAAAGTCCATGCCCTGTAGGGAAATGGACCAACACAAAGATTTGGGATTTTCACCCTTCATTTGTTTAAGCCATAAGAGGGGCTTATGGTCTGTCTGAACAGGAAAGAGAGTACCAAACAGGTATGGACTCAACTTCTTCAAAGCCCAGACCACAGCAAAGGCCTCCCTCTCTATAGCTTACCAACGGTTCTCCTTGGGGGTCAAACTTCTGCTTCTGGTTGGTCCTGGCCCTCTGCATTAAATTGTGACAAAACAGTCCCTACCCCTATCTCAGAAGCATCTGTCTGGACAATGAAGGTTTTGGAGAAATCAGGACTTTGCAGAATGTGAGCAGTGCACATGGCCTCCTTCAGGTCATCAAATGCCTTTTGACAGCTAACTGTCCACTGAACCTTCTTAGTCATTCTCTTGGAGGTGAGATCATTAAGGGAAGTCACAATGGACCCATATCCCTTAACAAACCTCCTGTAGTACCCAGTCAGGCCCAAGAAAGCTCTGACTTGTGTCTGGGTAGTGGGAGCAACCCAGTCCATGATGGTCTGGATGTTGCTCTCCAATGGTTGAACTTGGCCTCCACCTACCAGGCGACCCAAGTATACAACCTGGCTCTGCATTATCTGGCACTTGGTGGCCTTGATAGTGAGGCCTGTCTTTTGCAGGGCCACCAGAACATTTCTGAGGTGGCACAGGTGAACCTCCTAGGTGGAGCTAAAGACAGCAATATCATCGAGATATGCTGCACTATAGGCTTCCAGACCTGTTAGGACTTTGCTCACCAACCTCTGAAATGTGGCAGGTGCATTCTTCAAGCCAAAAGGCATCACAATAAATTGATAAAGCCCACTGGGGGTTGAGAATGCTGTTTTTGGCTTGGCATCCTCAGCACGTCTGATTTGCCACTAGCCAGCAGTCAGGTCAAATGTGCTAAGATATTTGGCTGAGTCCAAATTATCTATGAGCTCATCTGTCCTGGGAATAGGATGGGCATCAGTCCTAGTGTCTGCGTTGAGGCCTCTGTAATCCACACAAAACCTCATCTCTCTCTTGCCACCTTTGGTGTGAGGTTTTGGTACAAGGACTACTGGACTAGCCCAAGGGTTATCTGAAGGCTCAATGACCCTCAATTCCAGCATTTTCTGTGCCTATGTCCTGATGCAGTCTCTGACATGGTCAGGCTGTCTGTAAATGTTGTTCTTCACAGGCAGACTGTCACCTGTGTTCACTACATGGGTTCACCAGGTGGCTTGACTGGGTGTCAGAGAGAACATGTGGTTGAAGTGATTGAGGACTTTCCTGCAATCAGCTTGCTGCTGGTCAGTGAGCCTGCCTGCCAAGGATACTCCTTCAACTGACCCATCAACAGGGTTCTGAAAGAGGAGATCAGGGAGAGGGTCACTCTCTTCCTCCTGTCCCTCACCAGTGGCCATGAGCAAGCTCATCTCAGCCCTGTCTACAAAACGTTTTAGGAGGTTCACATATAGTACATTGTGGGGACTTCTGGGAGTACCTAGGTCCACCAAGTAGGTGACCTCACCATTCTTCTCAAGGCTGGTGTGGGGGCCACGCCACTTGTCTTGGAGAGCTGCCGGGGCCACAGGCTCCAACACTCACACTTTATGTCCTGGTTGGTAAATAGTCAGTACAGCCTTTTGGTCATGCCAAGCTTTCTGAAGCTCAAGGCTGGCCTCAAGGTTTTTGCTAGCCTTCTTCATGTACTCAGCCATACGTGAACGCAGGCCAAGGACAGGGTCCACAATATACTGTTTAGGAGGTTTGAGAGGTTGCTCCCAGCCCTCCTTAACTAAACACAATGGACCCCTAACTGGATGACCAAACAGAAGTTCAAATGGGCTGTAGCCAACCCCCTTCTGTGGAACCTCTCTATAGGCAAAGAGAAGGCAGGGTAGTAAGACATCCCATTGCCGCCTGAGCTTTTCTGGGACTACCATAATCATACACTTTAGGGTCTAGTTGAACCTTTTAACAAGCCAACTGTACTGTGGGTGGTAGGGTGTGGTAAACTTATATTTTACTCCACACTCTTTCCACATTGCAGTGATTTAACTAGTTATGAAGTTGGTACCTCTGTCTGTTAAGACATCCTTAGGGAAGCCCACCCTGGAAAAGATTCCCAGGAGGGCCCTGGCCACTACAGGAGCTGTAGTGGTTCTAAGGGGAATAGCCTCTGGATACCTAGCTGCATGGTCCACCACCACTGGGATGTAACTGTGTCCAGATGCAGTTGGAGGGTTCAAGGGACCAACAATGTCAATCCATACCCCCTGAAAGGGAACCCCAACCACTGGGAGTGGAATTAAGGGGGCCTTTGTAGTCCTGACTTACCACTGGCTTGGCAAGTGACAAAGGATTGACAAAACTCCTTTGTGTCTTTAAACATATGGGGCCAGTGAAAATGAGGGACAATCCTGTCCCAAGTTTTGCTTTGCCCAAGATGTCCTGCAAGGAGAATGCCATGTGCTAGGGCTAGAAGAAAATCTCTGAACTTCTGGGGTAATACCAACCTCCTGGTGGCACCAGGCTTGGAGTCTCTACCTTCAGAAAACAGGAGCCCATCTTTCGAATAGATCCTGTGGGACCCACTGACACTCCCTGCTTCCTCAGCAGCAGCTTGCTGTCTGAGCTACTCACGAGAGGGGCAGGGTTTCTGCTCTAAACTCAAGTCTGCCCTGGAAGGGCCCCCTGCCACCAAGAACTCTGCCTGGTCAGGCCCAAGTTCCTTTGGGACAATTCCTTCACAGGGACTGAGATCGTCTCCCTCAGGAGACTGACCTTCACTGGGAGTTTGGAAGGAGGATAATTCCTTACCCTTCCTGCTCCTTCTCTTAGAAGCAATCTGGTCCATTCTTTCAGGAGTGCTCCTTCAGTGCTGAGCTGTTTAGCCTGAGCCCGGGTGACAGCAAATGCACTGGCAGAGATGCCTATCATCTCTGCATGCGTCCTGAACTCCACTTCAGACCAGGCTGAAGTTTCTAGATCATTGCCCAACAGACAATCTACAAGTAGGTCTGGAGAAACCACAACTCTTTTAGGGTCAGTTACCCCTCCCCAGCTGAGATTCACAACTGCCAAGGAATGATCAGTCCTGACATTGCTAGTGTTGGTTACTTGGTACAACTGACCAAGTACGATCTGCTCAGGGGACACAAGTTTCTCTGTCACCATTGTGACACTGGCCCCTGTGTCCCTGTAAGCCATAGCTTCTTTTCCAGTGATTAAAGGTTGTCTGTATTTGCCCAAGTTAGTGGGACTAACTAGTAAGGTGGCACAATCTATGCCACCATCACAGACAAGGACAGCCTGAGTGGGAGTTCTGACTAGGCCATACCCCACTTCAGAACCCAAGGTTAACCCTACTAATTGTCACGATTTGCTCCCTGCATTCCCGTGTCCACCACCAGGGGGCTGAACTGTGGGACTCTCCAGTGTTCTAATAAGCTTCCAGACCCTCCCCTTCATGTATATACTGACTTCCAGCCATTTGGACACTATTTGGGAATTGACATCCATTCCCAATCCATGCCGGGTTTTGTGAAAGCCAGCCTGCTCATACTTGAAGCCAGCCTGCTCATGTTTGGAACTCCACTACCTAGAATTCCCTGCTCACTGCTTTGTCTCCACCCCTGCAGGCCAAGGATGGGTGGAGGAATTCAGCTCACCTGTGGCTGGCTGCTGCTAGCCTGCTCACACCTGCTGCATATGATTACTGTGAGCTCTTTTAAGCCCCAGCTCCCTTCAGCCCAGTGTTGGTCATTGTAGCTGTTATCCGGTGAGACCAGTCCTTGTTCCTGAGCTTTTGCTATTCCTTGTTTCCTGAGCTGTAGCTATTTCCTGTTTCCTGAACCAGCACTGCCTGCAGTGCTACTTAGTAATCTGAGCTATAGTTAGTCTTTGTTCCTGTTCCAGGGCTTCAGCTATTTCTTGTTCCTGATTTGCACTGCTTGCAGTGCTCTCTTGACTCCTAGTTTCCTGAGCTGTAGCTATTTCCTGTTTCCTGAACCAGCACTGCCTGCAGTGCTACCTAGTATCCTGAGCTATAGTTAGTCTTTGTTCCTGTTCCTGGGCTTCAGCTATTTCTTGTGCCTGATTTGCACTGCTTGCAGTGCTCTCTTGACTCCTTGTTTCCTGAGCTGTAGCTATTCCTGTTTCCTGAACCTGCAGTGCTACCTTGACTCCTGAAGCCTTAGTATTCCCTGTTCCTGAACTAGCACTGCCTACAGTGCTACCTTGATTCCTGAGCCTTGGCATTCCTTGTTCCTGACCTGCAGCAGTTTCCCTTCTCCTGAACTAGCACTACCTGCAGGGCTACTTTGACTCCTGAGCCTTAGCATTCCTTGTTCCTGCCCCAGCACTGCCGTCTATGCTACTTTGTATTCTTGATTCCTGAACCTTCACTATTCTATTATACCCTTGTAGCCTCCCCTTCTGTCTATCCTTTTCCAGTCCCTGCCTTTCTTCCCATTTCCGTGGTTCCAGTTCTAATTTGCTGTCTTTCTATTTCTGCTGTCTTGCTTCTGTTACCTTGTATGCTTGTTACCTGCTTTCTGCCAAGTGTGCCCTATGATTTCCTTCCTTTCCTGTTAAGCACTCCGCCTTGCTAGCTCCTTGTCTATTGTGCTTGTGTTTAGTTCTACCCCTTTGCTGTTATTGCCTTGCGTTTTCCTGTTTGATCGCCAGGATCCGTGGGCACAGCTGACTACCTAGGTGGTGTTTCTTGTTCACTGTGAGTATTGTCTTTGAGTTACTGTTATAACATCACCATAGGTATAAGCTCCACAGACCCTGCCTTTGCATACATATCCTATATGTGGGTATTTTCAGTCAGTATCTGTAACAGCAATTGTGGGTGAGGAACTTACTGAGCTTCAGTCTTACCGTGTGGAGCTCCCGAGTGCTTTACCCCACATCCCCTTTATTGTTAATGTTGTTTTATATTTAAGTGTATTGCACATCCGTCCTGGGTTTAGTGATTCTGAATGCTGAGCCGCCTCATGAGTGCCTGTCCTTTCTGAGTCTCACCCTTCTTGTTCACTTGTACAGGCTTTCCCTTTGGATCCCTTTGTCTCCTCTTTCTGTGTACGTTTCCTACCCAGTTCCCAGTCCTTGCCCAAGTCCCTGACTGTGTTCCCCACATAGTCCCGGACAGTCCCTGACACTAATACCTTGGTTGCTGTACTAACACTTGTACTGGTGCTGGGGGGGCAGTTCCCTTAGGGGCAGTTAGGGGCAGTGGTAGTAGGTTCCTTGGCCTTAGGACAATCAGCATCTCTTGTCCAATGGGATTTTACTTTGCATAAATAACCCCAAGGTTTCTTTTTACCCTTCTTGGAGTTTTGGGACTCACCCCCAGATGCAGGTTTTTGAGGACCTTGAGAAGACTCCTTTTTGTCTTTGCCCTTCTCCCACACTTCTCTTGGGATTTAGAAGAATCTTACTTATTCTGGTCACTTCCACCACCATGGGTTTTCTGCTTAACCCTGGTGTGGACCCATTTGTTTGCCTTCTTTCCCAATTCTTGGGGAGAGGTCAGATCAGAGTCCACCAGTAGTTGATTCTGACTGTTATTAAGGATGTGCTCCCTCATCAACAAATTGTACAATCCATCATAGTCCTGTACCTTGCTTCCATGAAGCCAGCCTTCCAAAGCCTTAATAGCACTGTCTATGAAATCAACCCAGTCTTGAGTGTATGCCTTCTGGGTGACCCTGAACTTAATTCTGTCAGTGGTTAAGCCAAACCCATCTATGAGGGCACTCTTCAAGACTGAGTAATTGTCAGCATCCTCTTCTCTAACAGTGAGGAGCTTGTCTCTACCTTTGTTAGCTAAAGGAGAGCCACAGGATAGCTGCCCACTGCCCTTGAGGGACCTTCTGGACTTTACAGGCCCTCTCTAAAGCAGTGATCCATTTAAGGCTGTCATCCCCCTCCTGGTAAGGAGAGACTATCCTGCTCAGGTTCCCAGTGTCAAAGATGGTTCCCCGATTGTAGGTACACTACTGCTGTCACCATGAGACTAGTCCCAAATTATTCCTAGCCCTCTCGACTTCCAGGATCTCTTTATCATGGGCCAGCTGTTCTTGCCTGAGCTTGAGTCTAACTCTCTGAAGTTTGATCAGGTGGTATTCCCTCTCTAAAGAGTCCCCCCTCTTGCTAGAGATGGAGGTCCCTATGGAGTTTCCAGAAGCATTGGAATGAGCAGAGGAGGCCCTAGACCTCCCCTCCCTCCTTAGCACCCTCCCAGGAAGGACAAAGGGGGACCTACATCTAGAAGCACCCTCTGTCTCATCTGTACTGTTCCCTGGGGGATAAGAGTTCACCAAGGTGGAGTCATCAGATTCGTCCTGGTGATCATGCTCAGAATTAGGGTCACTAGGGGTAACCCCTCATGACCCATCTTCTGGAGCATTCCCACCCATTTGTCCTGTTCCTCTGACCTTTCAGAATTCTGGTGGTCATCTAGGATAAGCAGCTCTAAGAGATGCTTAGTGGTGGGGTTACTAACGGTCTTCAACTTTCTAGAAGTACACAGGGTCCTCAGTTCCTGAAACTTGAGACCACTGTATCTAGAGGACTGGGACCCATTGGGTCCATAAGTAAAGACATGGTGTCTAGGTGTAGTGTGGTGTTGTACCTACCTACCCTAGTAGAAACTAAACTTACTAAGATTGGAGAAAGTGTTGTGCTAGACCCTTAACAACCAATCTAACAGTTCAGTAGAACTTACTTGTCTAAATAAATATTATATGTGCCTAATGCTACGGATGGTTTTTCAATTAATCCACTCCTTGAGTAGCTAATAAAACAATGCAGGCTTGAATCCCAACCGCTGCACAACAATGTAGGAGGCTGGCTTAGTATATGGTGCCCACTAATTTAAGTGAAGCACTCTGCACTAATCCAGACAACCTGTATGATGATTTTAGTGGTCTTAGACAACCATAGAAAGCTCTCTAAGTGGTAGCTGTGGAGAACAGCCTTCAGGCTCAGTCCAGAAGGAGTGTAAAGCAGCTTGTTTTACCAGTACTAATCATATAGTGTAGGTTAAGTGAAAAAGATCAACACAGTGGGGCCGATTCCGATCTCGGTCGGAGGCGCACCCAATAGCATTCGGTCGGGAAAAAAGCCATGCGAAAGCCTGTTTCCCGACCGATCCGTACAGCACACCGAACGAGTAAGTACGATGCGCACAACAGCAAAGAATCCGGCCGAGCCGTACTCACCCAAACCAGGTCCTGTTCCCCGACCGAGGCGAATCCGGAAACGCCGAATCGAGTCGCACGGAAGGAAAAATGCAGCTCCGTCCGGCCGAACGAGTACGATGCGCTTTCCGTACGCGCCGAACTCGTCGCTACGCACGGCACGTCAAAGCATCCGGGAGAGGCGCACATAAGCTCCGATTCGCGCCACAACACGATCCACGGCTCCGAGACGAACACGCCAGCGACGAGGACGAGGCGAAGCGACGAGGACGAGGCGAAGCGACGAGGACGACGCGAAGCAACGAGAAGGACGAACGACGCGAACCAACCATGAATCCCTTCGTCCCGATCATACCAATATTCTACATTTACTACCGGAACAGGCACGGACGCGTACGGCGCAGAAGGTAAGCCAGACACCAACCACAAAACACACACAACACGTACACGACACATCACACACACACAGAGGGATGCAGAATATACTTACACCAGCAACAGCAGCACCATAGGGGCGGGATGCCCATCACCAATGCCACATATGCACACAGGGGCCTGAATGCGCACCACCACCCCTACCCAGGGGGCAGGATGCCTACCACTACTACCACCCTTAGCCAGGGGGGCTGGATGCCTACCACTACTACCACCCTCACCCAGGGGGGCTGGATGCCTACCACCACTACCACCCTCACCCAGGGGGCTGGATGCCTACCACTACTACCACCCTCACCCAGGGGGCTGGATGCCTACCACTACTACCACCCTCACCCAGGGGGGCTGGATGCCTACCACCACCCTTAGCCAGGGGGCTGGATGCCTACCACTACTACCACCCTCACCCAGGGGGGCTGGATGCCTACCACCACTACCACCCTCACCCAGGGGGGCTGGATGCCTACCACTACTACCACCCTCAGCCAGGGGGGCTGGATGCCTACCACCACCCTTAGCCAGGGGGTGCTGGATGCCTACCACTACTACCACCCTCACCCAGGGGGCTGGATGCCTACCACTACTACCACCCTCACCCAGGGGGGCTGGATGCCTACCACCACCCTTAGCCAGGGGGCTGGATGCCTACCACCACTACCACCCTCACCCAGGGGGGCTGGATGCCTACCACCACTACCACCCTCACCCAGGGGGGCTGGATGCCTACCACCACCCTTAGCCAGGGGGGCTGGATGCCTACCACCACTACCACCCTCACCCGGGGGCTGGATGCCTACCACCACTACCACCCTCACCCAGGGGGGCTGGATGCCTACCACCACCCTCACCCAGGGGGGCTGGATGCCTACCACCACCCTTAGCCAGGGGGGCTGGATGCCTACCACTACTACCACCCCCACTCATAGGATGGACAATGCATGACACAACCAGCACACCACAACCTAGGGAATGCAAGAAGAAGACATCCCCCAACACCATGACAAGCGTGTGTAGACTGTGTCAAATGCCTACAACACCGAACATGACTTTGAACATACAATGTGACCCCCTAGCACATGTGCCACACATATATGTGTGTGGCACCCACAATGCAAGCAGGCCATGACCATTGTGGCAATGGGGTCCAAAACCTCATCATCACAGTGACCAAAATGTAAGTGTGGGGTCCATAGCTGAAGCACATTTTGAACATTGTGGCAATGGGGTCTAAACCCCCATCACCACAGTGACCAAAAGGTAAGTGTGGGGTCCATAGCTGAAGCACATTTTGAACATTGTGGCAATGGGGTCCAAACCCCCATCATCACAGTGACCAAAATGTAAGTGTGGGGTCCATAGCTGAAGCGCATTTTGAACATTGTGGCAATGGGGTCCAAACCCCCATCATCACAGTGACCAAAATGTAAGTGTGGGGTCCATAGCTGAAGCACATTTTGAACATTGTGGCAATGGGGTCCAAACCCCCATCATCACAGTGACCAAAATGTAAGTGTGGGGTCCATAGCTGAAGCACATTTTGAACATTGTGGCAATGGGGTCCAAACCCCCATCATCACAGTGACCAAAAGGTAAGTGTTGACAAAGAAAGTGGTGCAACTGCAAAACTGCATGGATGATTCCTGGTCACAGAACAACAAACACATCAGTGGCAAAGTAGTGTATGTGTCCCATTGCAACATAAATTGGGGGAGCCAAATACTGCAGTGCAAATAAGACATACATTTGGCCATGTGCAGACAAACAACACCCATGGGGGCTGACACCGTCAACAATCATCAATGACACAATGACAGAAGTGACCATCAGAATGCAGACCCACATATTTGCACCAATGGGCACACACATGCAGATACCCTGTGGAGTCTGCAGATGTGAGGTGAACAGATACCATACCATGGCAGCAATGGGACACACAAACCATGATCATTGTGCTGACCGCTGACGTAGGAGTCCCAGGGACAGCAGGGGAAACCCACCAAACTACATACAGCCAATGGCACACCCAAGATATGCCAATGCAGTGGTGCAGATGCACAAACACAAACAGGCAGACCCACACTGCACATCATACACAACAGGTGAGGGGGGTGCCAGTGTCCCCAGGCAACCACACAACACATGAGGAGACCTGAATACCAATCATTCAGATGTGCATACAGTGCCACACAAAGGTAACTCATGGATCCAAATCCCCTATGTGGGCAAGCAGGCATTGTCAGATGAGAGGGAGCACAAATCACACGTCACACAGGCACGTAGGGACAGCAACTGACACAGCAAGACACAGACACACCACAGCACCACCCCCAGGGCCCCCACAATGTGGTGACCCTGGGCTGCATTACAATTCCACTGTGATGACAAAGCTAAATGTGGTTCACACTGTGAACCACAGTCATGTGTCCTGAGCAACTAACTACCATCACACCTACACAAGCACAAATCAAACAGCATGGCCAGTAAGCCAAGGCCAACATGGAGGCAGGGGCCTAGCCGGGCAACAACTCTCATCTGCACACACTCAACACCACACCCCTCGACCTCCAACAATGTGCAGCAGTGAAGCACACATGCACTGGTGACATTGCACATGCACCCATGACTATTCCAGGGTGGTGGGTGGGAACCAAGGTGCAGAAACACATCACACATGGCCACTCAACAAGACTCCTGAATGTCTGACACACTGCACACTACGCTGTACATGGACATGACGGCAATACCACACCAACCAATGGGATCCCAGCCACAGTCACACACCAATGAAGAAGCCAAGGTCACCCACAAAGAACACACATAGACAACAACCAACATTGCAGCCCGGACCCTGAGGAGTGCCAGCAGTCACACACACAACGTGTCACAATCACTGAAAGATAACACAAACTGGAAATCACATGACAGGGGCAAACAACAAGTGCCAAGGGGAAACCTGACTGTGACCCATCTGCGTCTGCACACAAACTCAGCCCTGACAGCAAACACACCTATGGGTGACACCCTGATGACCAGTAATGTGCCATGCACCCACATCACAGAGAACCCAGGGAGAAGACTTTGGGGGAACATAGGTCAACTCAGCTAGCATCACAAACAGGTACAACACTAGGGATCACAGCATGCACAGCTAAACGGAAGTGAACACACAGACATGCACATACAACACACACCTTGGGCGCAGGCAATGTCACAGGAGTACACACTGCCATGAGGGGACTCCACTCCTGTGTGAGGAAAGCTGTGCCATATGTTGCCTCAGTAGGGCCCCATCATGTCAGCTGAGCACTTGGTCACACAATCAACAATTAGCACCAAATGAGGGCTCCCGTAACATCAGCCTGGTCATGGAAGTGCCAACGGAATCATCAGCACAGATCCAACATACTTGTATAGCAATGTTGCACTGACAACACAGATGAGTCCTTCCCCATTGATGCCCAAACCTGCATGTCCACTGGAGATGGCCACACGGTCAGGGAAGTAGACAAATTGAACAATGGCAGGCACAACAGATGTGCAGGGGTGGAAGCCACAGATGTGAAATAGGCAATCTAAGTAGGAAATCCCATTGCCAAATACTGAACACATGACACCCTCAGATGCTGCTATGGATGACATGGATACATCACAGGATAGGACACATTCCCCCTGGACCACATGGGTTCCTGCACAGTAACACTTCATTATCATGAGACCAAATATCACCATCACTGCAGCAAGGGCATGGTTAGCATCATCAACATCATGTACATCAGAAGCAAAAGCACTAGAGAACAGAAAGTTGCTTTATTCAGCATATGTGGCATTAAAAGTAGAAGTCCAGTAGAAAATAAACAAAGGCCAATGGCCAGTCCATCAACAAAGTCACAAGTGGGTGACAGTGGCAGATGCCACCCTACACATGCCTGCACAAAACCAGGGACAATCCACTAGGAGGGGCAACCGGGGGGTAGGCGAGGCACCGCAGGGACAGGATCAGGGCTCACCAGGAGGAAGCAGGGAAGGGGTGGTGGGTGCTGGAGAGCAAATGACAACTGCAGTGGAGGTGTCTGACATGGTGTGTGCCGGCACAACTGGGGGGCATGGCTCAGATGTTGTGGGTGCCGGCACGACTGCAGTGGACCCTGCAGATGGAGTGGACAGGTCCGCCACTGCAGTGCCCAAGTCAGACAGGGTGGTAGTGGACTCCACTGCAGTGCCTACCACCAGGGGAGGAGAATGGGGAACAGGCAAGGTGGGCTGGACAGAGGGGGAGGACACCCTCACCACATCAGTGGCACAGACAAGCGCAGCGGGGGTGTGGTGCCGGGAGAGCAAGTGGCAGGGGGAGAAGGCCGGATCCTCTTGGGGATGGTATATCTGTGGGTGGGGGAACCTGGGGCAGGGTGTGGTGGGGGCACCTGTGGAGTGGGGGCCTGAGGGATGGAGGAAGGAGACCTGGTGCTTGAGCTGCAGGGCGGCGGCGGGGTCTTGCTCTTACCACTCCGGGGGGACTTGCGGGTGGGGGCCTCAGTCTGTCTGCGCCTGGGGGAGGGTGTCCAGGGGCGAGGGGCACTCTGCTCTGTGTGGGGGGGGCTTCCTCTTCCCCCTGGATGCTGGAGCAGCTGGATCGGAGGGGAAGAGGCCGAGGTCACTGAGGAAGAGGCGCTGGGTCTTTGGGGTTGCAGGTGAGGCAAGGGAGGGTGCTTTGGAGGGAGAGGCAACTGAGGACTGCGCAGTGCCCGTGGATGCGTGTGTGTGTACCAGGGCCCCATCCCCTGTGAGTCTGGTTTCAGTCCCCTGACTGTGCGTGCGTGTGCGTTTTGTTTGTGGCGTGTGTGTCTGTGTGCTGGACGTGTGTGTGCTGGTGTGTGCCTGTGCCGGTGTGTGTGTGCTTGGGACGGGTAAGGTGCTGGGGAGTGTGGATGGAGCAGAGGCAGGAGGGGTGAGGGACTGTCTGAGGAGGGACACTGCTGCCGTCAAGGAGGAGTCCATGGACCTATTGCCCCTCTGTAGGTCAGACATGCCCGATGAGATGCCCTCCATGAATGACACCAGCTGAGTCAACAGAGCGGTGTGCGCATGGAGGACACTCAGCATGGCTGTCTGCCCTACATGGAGCTGGCGAAGGAGGTACACAGACTCCTCACTCATGGCAGCAGGGGACACAGGGGCAGGGGGTGCGGTGCCTGGCCCAAAGGAGACACGCTCCCGAACATGGGAGCCTCCACGGACCTGGGGATTGGGAGCCGATGGGAGGGCGGTGGTGGTGCTGGTGGTGGCGGGGACAGCAACACTAGCTGGGGTGTGGTGGCTGCTGACACCCGCCTCTATAAGGGAGTCATCCTCCGAGTTGCTCTGGTCCTCAGCTGAGGTGGATGGTGCTGAGGACTCCTCGGTGTGGCTCCCCTCGCCCTCCGTGCCACTGGGTCCCTCCGACCACTCCTCGGCTGCTGACCCAGTCTGGCTCTCTGGCTCCTCCTGGTCCGTGGAGCTGTCCCCTTCCGTGGCCGTGGATGTATCTGCAAACAATGGGGAAACAGACAGACATCAGTCACCTGCACCAAACGCACACACCACTGTGAGCACAGCACATTACAGAGCAAGCCCTTGCATCATTAGTTGTACATTGCTAAAAGTGCCCTAACTGAACAGGAGAAGCCAATTGTCAGTCTGATGCCAACCATGGCACTCACATCCCACATGGCCTTGCACCCATCTGTCTGGTGTCTGTTGGATTGCAACACCCCAGTGTGGACACATGCACCAAGTACACAGTAGTTGGACAGTGCAGAGGACACGGTGTGGCATGTGGACATGCACACATCACAGCTCTTGCCACTGAGTCAGTACAGGTTTCCGGATGAAAGGGATGCCCAGAGTCAAATAGGAAATGCATGTGATGCATACCAGCGACAGACACCATGATGCACCCATGTCCTGATAGCCATCGCCACAATGGTGTGCATGTAGCACATGTCACTCCCCTGCAGGACCACCAATAAGTTGACACATGCCATGGCAGAGGCATGACTGCTAAGTCATACATCACTGTCTCAGTGATGTATGACTTGGCAGCCAGACAACAACACTATGCACTGTGTCACAATAGTAGGTCATGGGGAATGCAAGTCCTGGAGCTGCACAAGTGCACATGTACATCCCCCACACAACACATCATCTTAACCCTCATCTGTCCAGGTCATACCTATTGGACATATGGGAGACCTGTGACACTACCCTCTGAACCTGAGCCCCTCACAATCTGCTGTGAATGGGGAACAGCTGCCTGAACTTCACATTCGCATACCCCAGTCTGCACGGGCAGCTGATCAAACACCTATGTGACACACAAGTATCGTCTCCTATGGTCACATCTCCAGGGGCATGCTGAGCCCCTACCAAGAAACACCCCAGCAGTCCTGGCAACTAATCCACAGCACACTGACACAGAGGCAGACACCTGAGGGGTCAAATCACTGCGCACAATGTGTCAGCTGATACACGGGAGTGGGAGTACAGAGTGCATTGCATGGCCTGGAGTAGGCATGACTGTCCTGCTCCACATGAATGAGGGATGAGCCCTGGACAGTGGATAGCTGGCTATGTATGTGTGACACACGTAATCTGCACACTCCTGGGGCCCAAACATTGTTGCCACCCGCTGCATGGGCGTGTGCCACATACCCCAGGCACATGTGGTGGCTCAGCTCAGCAAGTGGACCGCATATCAAAGCAACACGCAGATTACATGTCCGAACACAGGCGTTGTGTGAACAATGGACCCACCCATGATGCCCACAACAGAGTTAGGGAAACAGATGCTGTCCCCCACCTTTAGTGAAGCAAACTGCAAGGACACAGTCCCAAGTGACACAATTCCCTGAATGTAAGGGCCACACCTGGGTATCAGATGAGCAGTGGGCAGTGCACAATAGAGGGACATGGCTCCTGGACAACATGACTGCTGCACTGTGGCAGTTGAACCAGGCCAGAGGAGGGCACAAAGCATGTAATACAGAGTTCACAGTGCAGTCTTTGACTCACCCCCTCCTTGCTGCTGTCTGGCCTTTAGCTGCCCATCCAGGTCTGGAAACACCACCGCCAGGATCTGGAGCATGTGGGGGTCAGGGTCCGTGTTCCGCCCCTCCTGCGAGGAGGCGACAGCTTCAGCTGGACCCGTGCAATCCTCCGGGTCCAGCCCCGAAGGTCCTGCCACCTCTTCTGGCAGTTGCAGATCCGGCGCTTGTAGACCCCCACGGCCCGGACGGCCCGGACGATGTCCTTCCAGATCTCCTGCTTCCGATGGGCATTAACCTGTCAGGATGACAAAGTGAAAAGGCCATTACTACACATGCAACATATCCGTGCATGACACAGTTGTATATACATGTCTCAATCACAGGGGCACATGATGTACACAGGCAGTGCAAAGCTGCCCATGGACAGTTTGCCAGACGTCACTACATGGTATCATTGCATGGGAAGTAAAACCTTGTTCAAATGCACTGTCACTGCACCATACCTGTCCAGTGCATGTCACTACACACTATGGGGGGTGACAACTACTCAGTGAGCCTGCTAGCCAGTGGCGTGCAGACTTTCAGCCTTGCTAGTCAGACAATATGCACATTCAGAAAGGCAGTGCACAGAACACTCACCTGCTCCCCTGGTGTCCCATACAGCTTGCTGTACTGTGGAAGTAGGCTGTCCAGCAGGGCCTGGTTCTCCTCAAGGCTGAAGGCTGGGGCTCTCTCCACAGTACGTGCCATTGCAGGGTCCAGAGGGGCAGAGACAGCAGCAGTGCAGTGGCAGATGTCGTCCTGGAGCATGTAGTGCAGGCAAGTGAGCTCTCAGGGGAACAGCCAGCAATATATATGTGCTGGAGAGGCAGATACTGTCCCTTGTGTCCAAAGTGATAGGTCCAAGTCGTTTGCATCTTCTGAATCTGGCCAATCCATGGAATAGCAGCACCAAAACACGCCCACAGCATCCTTCAAATCTTCAACTTCATGACATACATGAATTTGCAACATTGTTGTGGGTGACCAACTGATTTTCCAGCAACCGACTCGTTCGAAATTCAAAAACGCGTCCGTTGCCAGGCAAGCCCATTGTCAATGGGTGCGCACCGATCGGTCCATTGCGGTACAACGCGTACAGGGGTACAACGCGTACCCGCACACATTGAATGCAATGGGCCGGCCGGGGGCACCGACCGGTCCATTGCAGTACAACGCGTACAGGGGTACAACGCGTACCCGCACACATTGAATGCAATGGGCCGGCCGGGGCACCGACCGGTCCATTGCAGTACAACGCGTACAGGCGTACAACGCGTACCCGCACACATTGAATGCAATGGGCCGGCCGGGGGCACCGACCGGTCCATTGCAGTACAACGCATACAGGGGTACAACGCGTACCCGCACACATTGAATGCAATGGGCCGGCCGGGGGCACCGACCGGTCCATTGCAGTACAACGCGTACAGGGGTACAACGCGTACAGGGGTACAACGCGTACCCGCACACATTGAATGCAATGGGCCGGCCGGGGGCACCGACCGGTCCATTGCAGTACAACGCGTACAGGGGTACAACGCATACCCGCACACATTGAATGCAATGGGCCGGCCGGGGGCACCGACCGGTCCATTGCAGTACAACGCGTACAGGGGTACAACGCGTACCCGCACACATTGAATGCAATGGGCCGGCCGGGGGCACTGACCGGTCCATTGCAGTACAACGCGTACAGGGGTACAACACGTACCCGCACACATTGAATGCAATGGGCCGGCCGGGGGCACCGATCGGTCCATTGCTGTTCAACGCATCACTGTACATGTGACTGGCATATGTCAGCATGCCTGTCTTAGATGGACATATGCCAGCCACAGATAGCTCCCAGGGAGTGAGGGGCACACCTACATCACGACAGCCTGTCCAAACTTTATCATAAGGCATGTAAGGCTGCATTTCCTATTGTGTGTATGTTGGTGTACATGTTGTCCTGTGGGTGTCACCTGTGGGCAGCCACCCTCAGGCTGTGCACGTGTTCATGGGGACAGGATCCTGGGTGTTACGTGTACATGACCACTGTGATGTGCAACTGTTCATATCTGTGCATGTGCCATGGTCACATTTCACGGTGGTGTATGTGTATGTCATGTCACATACCCCGTGAGTCCCATGTGGGACGGTATGTTTGAGCCAGGGTGTCCCAGTGGCACAATAGTGATGGTCCTCCACAGTCTTTGTGCATGTAGTGTTTACAATGTCTCTGATTTCATGTGCACAATGGGTGACAGTCTCCACATCCAGGTTGTGTGTGCATGGACTTTGATGTTGTGCGTGTGTGTGTCACAGACGTCCATGTCTGTCCTGCCGTGGCAAGTGGGACCACTACCTGTGGGGGTCATGGTTGTTTTGCTGTGGTGTATACATGATACTCCATGTAATGCCAGTGTCCATGTGGCAATACAGGGTCGTTGAGCTGTGGTGCCTGGGGCACATCTGTCCTCACATGTCACTGTGGGGGGTGATTGTGACACGGCAGCAGGAGATGGGAACTGTGACACGGCCTCATGATATCCAATGGGCCAACCTGGGACTAATTGATGCCACCTGTTGGACCGTGTTGACAGATGTTGGCCATGTATGTACCATACATGTCCTTACGGAACTGCACACTTCATGTAGTTGTGCCTCATAATGATGTATGTTGGGATATTGAGTGTGTTCAATGCCGCATATGTGGGGTGACTGACAATCTTGCTTACTTCTCCTCTGCACTGCAGGGCTCCTGCTGTCCATCGACCATTCCCAGACCTGGCAACGATGGTGGAACGGGACAGCATCCGACGGTACCGCTTCACCAGGCAGCTGATTGAGGATTTGGCAGTGCAGTTGTCCCCACATTTGCAGCCTGGCCGGCCGTATCCTACAGCGCTGACCCCCAAGGTGAAGGTGATGGCAGCCCTACACTTCTTTGCCACCGGTACCTTCCAACATACTGTGGCGACTGCTGGTGGGATGTCACAGACCATGTTCAGCCGTGTGCTCCGCGATGTTTTGGCGGCAATGTTGCTATTCCTGAACCGGTACATCTATTTCCCTAGACTGCGACGACTCACTGACGTGAAGAGTGACTTTTATGCCCTGGGGAGGATGGCTCCATTGATGGGACACATGTGGCTTTGGTACCACCACAGGCCCAGGAGCAGGCCTACAGGAACCGCAAGCACTACCACTCGGTCAATGCACTGGTGGTGTGTCTTGAAGACATGACCATCACACACGTGTGTGCCCGTTTCCCTGGTTCAGCACACGATGCCTTTGTGATGAGGAGTAGTCGCATCCCCAGGATGATGGCACAGATGCAGAACCAGCGTGCCTGGCTTGTCGGTGTGTACTGACTTTGTGCCATTGTGTGTGATCTGATCTGTAGTATTCCGCCCACTTTTCCAAGTCAGCTAATGTGCACTTGTCTGTCCGTAGGTGACTCGGGATACCCCAACATGCCGTGGTTGCTGACACCCCTCAGGAACCCTGTGACACCAGCCCAGATGCGCTACAATGAGGCACATGGTCGGACCAGGAGAGTGATTGAGCGGACATTTGGTCTCCAGAAGAGCCGCTTCCGCTGCCTGGACAAGACCGGAGGGTCCCTCCCATATGCCCCTGCGAAAGTGTGCAAGATCATCATCGTCTGCTGCATGCTCCACAACCTGGCAGTGCGGAAGGAGTTGCCTCTCATCCAGGATGACAATGACCAACATCCGCCACCTGTGGAGGATCCTGGCCTGGACCACGATGCCAGTGACGATGATGATGATGATGATGATGGTGATGTCCGCACACAGCTCATCACCAACTTCTTTAGCTGAATGTGAGTATCCTGAGGTGTCATGTCAATGATGTGAGTTGGCATGATGTGTAGGTGGTGCTCTGGTGCTGTTGGAGTGTGTCCATGGGCTACTTGACTGGATGTGTGTTGCGATGTGTGCTTACAGGTGGTCTGTACTCCCCAACAGTGTTGACATGCTAACTTGGTTCTGGGTGGGTATCTTGTAACATGTATTGTGCATGAGTTTTGCTGTTCTGTCCTGTACTCCATTGCTTATGACTGTGTGTCATTTCTGTCCTTCACAGGGTACTTTCAGATTCGTTTGGTCAACTGTGTCCACCGACGACGTGATTGCACTTCCAGGCTGGTAGCTGTTGTGTCCCTACAGGTGATGTGCGCCACACCCATGGACTTCCTTCCGTCTACAGTTGTTGACTGTGTGCCCGCTGCCAGGTGGGATTACCTTGCATCTGTAGTGGTTACGACATGTTGCAACTGTGTAATAAACCTGTGCTTCACTTTGTGATGTGCGTTGTCTGTGGTCACACATTTGACTGCCATTTGCTTACTGCACCTGTGGGCTACTTGACTACAACTGGGAATGGGTGTGGTGTCTGTGCATTGCACCGTCTTCCCTGGCAACATCAGTGTAGGCAATGAGTCAGATGGCCTAGGTGTGTATGTGTTGTGTAGCCCTGGTGGTGTGTCTCCCTCATATGTGTCACGTTGCCTTTACTCACATGCCTGTGTTGTCCTTGCTGTTGCAGTTCGCATACACACTGTAATTTTGCAGTTCATCATCCCCATAACAGCACCCACGCTGGAATCACAACAGAGGCAAGTATGGTGTATTAGTGTGTTTATTGTGATACATTTGTGTGAATAGTGCATAGGATGGGTAGTGCTGTACATAAATCTTGCAATCCGAAGTTCCTAGGTGAATTGAAAGTCCTGGTAGACAGAATCCCCAGTATCGGCCACAGTTGTCTGACACATTGGTCCAACTTGTACTCCCCATGCAATGTGTGGGAGTAGTGTTGCCGTCAACAGGGTGAACAGTCTGTGCACAAAGGTGAACATCCAGAACAGGTTCAGGCTTCCTGGGAGTTGCGCTTGGCCATCGGCCTCTCACTTGCCCCTCCTCGGACGACCCCTCTTCTTGGGGGGGGCACCTCAAGTACAGGCTGCTGCGGTGCAGGGGACTCTCCGCCAGAGTTATCCTCCCTCCCTGTGGCAGTTGCAGTTTGTTCGGCACCAGATGTTGTTGGCACACAGGGACGTGTGGACTGGTTGCTGTTCATCTGGCGGAGGCATTGTAAAATGTCCCTGTGCACCGCCGTCATCTCATGCAGTGCATCCCACTTGGACTCCACGCGGGACATGTGTGAGTCCACGCGGGACATGTGTGACTCCACGTGGGACATGTGGGAGTCCAAGCGGGCATGATGGGCAACCTGCTGCTGTTTCATGTCTCTGAGGAGCCCCACTACCTGGCTGAGGTCTCCGGTGCTGGACTGGTACGCATCAGCTATGCGTACCAGTTGTGGGTCATCATGCACACCAGCAACCTCTGCAAGCAGCGACCTCTGTCTCCCACCCCTCCCACCACCCCTGCTGACATGTGCAGTGTGTGCAGTGGCACGCACAGATGACCCTGGTCCACCTTGGGGGTTGGTGGTGGTGGTGGTGGTGTCCATGGCCCCAGGTTGGTCCAGGGTCCCTGTGCTGGTGTTGCTCCTTGTTCTGTCCATGTCGGCAGGGATGGTATTTGTGGTGACAGTCGTTGGAGGGGTGGGTGCAGCTGGTGGTCCTGCTGGTGCTGCAGCTGGTGGTCCTGCTGGTGCTGCATGTAGACTTGCACCGGATGTGCCAGGTTGGTCTTCATCGTCCGAGGAGGACAGAGGCTGTACGACGCCAGTGAGCTCCGCATCCTCTTGAGCCTGGGACTGGGACTCCTCAGCGTCTGCTGCTGTGTCCCCATCATCACCTGTTTTTGGGAGACACACACAATGTATGTTATGTTTCTGCAGGCATCAATGGTTGACACACATGACAGTTGTGACTGTGCCTCTGGGTGCGGGCCTGTACATTACATTGTCCTAAGTCGTCACAGTCAGGGGTTGATATTGGTGTGGCACATTGTCCTGCATTATTTGGGCATTTCTATGTATTTCTTGGGGTGTGAACATGGTCTGCATTGGTTGTGTTTGGTTGACAGCCGGCCCTCCTTCCCACCCACCCAGCCAGTCAGTTATCCCACCATGGAACTTGCTTGCATTGCAGGGAGTGGAAGTTGTCTCTCAGGATGTCAGTCAGTGGTGTCCTGCTGTTTGTTGGTGCACAGTTGCCAGCAGGGCCTTGTGCTCCCCACAGCAGTAGCCAGTGTCAGCCATCTTGTGAGTCCTTCTCCACTCCCTGTGATGTGAGCATGGTTCAGGGTGGTGTTGATGTGACAGTTGTGGGGGTGAGCTATGTCTGTGACTACGACTCCCATCATGCTATTGCCTCCACCCCACTTCCCAGCATTCCCATACTTACTTGCTTTTGTGGGGAGTTCAGTGTGTGTGGGTGTGAGAGCAATGGCAAGATGGCTGACAGTGGTGTCCTGCTGTTGGTTGGTGTGCAGTACCCACATGCCCTTGTGCTCCCCACGACACAGCAACAGTGTCAGACATCTTTGATGGGCCTTTCCACTTTCTATGGGATGTGCATGCGTGAGTGTGAGCTTGCTGGGCCATGTGGTGGGGGATGTAGAGCTGTGACTACGACTCCCATCATGCTATTGCCTCCACCCCCCTTCCCAGCACGCCCATGCTTCCTTCCTTTTGACTCTGCTTCCCTGTGGGGTGGGCTGGCTGTGCTGACAGGATGGCTGGGAGTGTTGTCCTGGCAGTTGTTTGGCTAAAAGTCCCAAGAGTGTCCCTGTGCTTCACACAACATAACCCAGGGTGGTGGTTCTTTGTGGGATCTTGTGTTAGGATGGGGGGCATTGCATTCTACCAGGTGGGTTCTGTGGAGTTTGTGTTGGGATGTGTATGTGAGGGGAGGTGCTTGTGACTATGGTCAGTGCTGCAAGTCCTCCTTCCCACCCAGCCAGCCAGCCAGTTATCCCACCATGGAACGTGCTTGCATTACAGGGAGTGGAAGTTGTCTCTCAGGATGTCAGTCAGTGGTGTCCTGCTGTTTGTTGGTGATCAGTTGCCAGCAGGGCCTTGTGCTCCCCACAGCAGTAGCCAGTGTCAGCCATCTTGTGAGTCCTTCTCCACTCCCTGTGATGTGAGCATGGTTCAGGGTGGTGTTGATGGGACAGTTGTGGGAGTGACCAATATCAGTGACTACGACTCCCATCATGCTATTGCCTCCACCCCCCTTCCCTGCATGCCCATGCTTCCTTCCTTTTGACTCTGCTTCCCTGTGGGGTGGGCTGGCTGTGCTGACAGGATGGCTGGGAGTGTTGTCCTGGCAGTTGTTTGGCTAAAAGTCCCAAGAGTGGCCCTGTGCTTCACACAACATAACCCAGGGTGGTGGTTCTTTGTGGGATCTTGTGTTAGGATGGGGGGCATTGCATTCTACCAGGTGGGTTCTGTGGAGTTTGTGTTGGGGGGTGTGTGTGAGGGGAGGTGCTTGTGACTATGGTCAGTGCTGCAAGTCCTCCTTCCCACCCAGCCAGCCAGCCAGTTATCCCACCATGGAACGGGCTTGCATTGCAGGGAGTGGAAGTTGTCTCTCAGGATGTCAGTATGTGGTGTCCTGCTGTTTGTTGGTGCACAGTTGCCAGCAGGGCCTTGTGCTCCCCACAGCAGTACCCAGTGTCAGCCATCTTGTGAGTCCTTCTCCACTCCCTGTGATGTGAGCATGGTTCAGGGTGGTGTTGATGGGACAGTTGTGGGGGTGACCAATATCAGTGACTACGACTCCCATCATGCTATTGCCTCCACCCCCCTTCCCAGCATGCCCATGCTTCCTTCCTTTTGACTCTGCTTCCCTGTGGGGTGGGCTGGCTGTGCTGACAGGATGGCTGGGAGTGTTGTCCTGGCAGTTGTTTGGCTAAAAGTCCCAAGAGTGTCCCTGTGCTTCGCACAACATAACCCAGGGTGGTGGTTCTTTGTGGGATCTTGTGTTAGGATGGGGGGCATTGCATTCTACCAGGTGGGTTCTGTGGAGTTTGTGTTGGGGGGGTGTGTGTGAGGGGAGGTGCTTGTGACTATGGTCAGTGCTGCAAGTCCTCCTTCCCACCCACCCAGCCAGCCAGTTATCCCACCATGGAACGTGCTTGCATTGGAGGGAGTGGAAGTTGTCTCTCAGGATGTCAGTCAGTGGTGTCCTGCTGTTTGTTGGTGCACAGTTGCCAGCAGGGCCTTGTGCTCCCCACAGCAGTAGCCAGTGTCAGCCATCTTGTGAGTCCTTCTCCACTCCCTGTGATGTGAGCATGGTTCAGGGTGGTGTTGATGGGACAGTTGTGGGGGTGACCAATATCAGTGACTACGACTCCCATCATGCTATTGCCTCCACCCCCTTCCCAGCATGCCCATGCTTCCTTCCTTTTGACTCTGCTTCCCTGTGGGGTGGGCTGGCTGTGCTGACAGGATGGCTGGGAGTGTTGTCCTGGCAGTTGTTTGGCTAAAAGTCCCAAGAGTGTCCCTGTGCTTCGCACAACATAACCCAGGGTGGTGGTTCTTTGTGGGATCTTGTGTTAGTATGGGGGGCATTGCATTCTATCAGGTGGGTTCTGTGGAGTTTGTGTTGGGGGGTGTGTGAGGGGAGGTGCTTGTGACTATGGTCAGTGCTGCAAGTCCTCCTTCCCACCCACCCAGCCAGCCAGTTATCCCACCATGGAACGTGCTTGCATTGCAGGGAGTGGAAGTTGTCTCTCAGGATGTCAGTCAGTGGTGTCCTGCTGTTTGTTGGTGCACAGTTGCCAGCAGGGCCTTGTGCTCCCCACAGCAGTTGCCAGTGTCAGCCATCTTGTGAGTCCTTCTCCACTCCCTGTGATGTGCGCATGGTTCATGGTGGTGTTGATGGGACAGTTGTGGGGGGGGGCAATATGTGTGACTGCGACTCCCATGATGCTATTGGCTACACTGACTTGGCCAGCATACACAGAATTCCTTCCTTTGAGTGGTCTTCACTGTGTGTTGGTGTTGTTGTGGTGGCTACATGTCTGGATGTGTTTGTTAGTTCTATTTGTGCCACTGCCTAGCTGTAGTTGTAGTTGTGTTTGTACATGTGATGGCACAGTTGGATGTGACTTTTTTGATGGCATGTGTTGTGTTTATCTGACTGACATACACATTTTGGGATGATTCTGTTCTGGTTGCTGTGTAATTGCTATGAGTGCATGGTTTGACTCTCCCCTTGACAGTGATGTGTGTGTGTTTTGTGGCAGTATATTGTGTACATTTGTTGTGTACTCACCAGGCTCTGGGATGTCCTCTAGTCCATATATGCTCACTGGCGGAAGGATGGCCCGCACCTTCTCCTCCCAGGGCCTGAGGTATATTGGCTTGGCAGGAGGGCCACTGCCGGTGTATTGGCTGTTGATGTAGTCTTTTTGAGCAGGTCCCGTACCCTCCTGCGCACGTCATACCACCTGTTCTGGATGTCGCTCTTTGTGCGCCGACATGGTGATTGTGCGTTCACCCTGTTGATGATCCTCTCCCACATCTTGGTTTTCTGGGAGATGGGGGTCTGTTGGACCAGTGTGCCAAACAGCTGTGGCTCTACCCTGAGGATCTCGTCTACCATGACTTCCAATTCACAATCTAGGAACTTGGAATTCTTCTTGGGGGGCATGGTGATGGGTGGTGATGGTGAGTGATGTGT
The DNA here is from genome assembly GCA_963921515.1 of Calotriton arnoldi. Classification (NCBI taxonomy): domain Eukaryota; kingdom Metazoa; phylum Chordata; class Amphibia; order Caudata; family Salamandridae; genus Calotriton; species Calotriton arnoldi. Next base: position 798,767 of record CAWUFW010004956.1, on the reverse strand, counting down.
GTGTTGGTGTGCAGGTGAGGGTGTGTGAGTGTGTGTTTTGCTGGGTGTATGTGAGGTGGGTATTTGTTGGTGTGCTGATGGTGTGTGGCTTGTGTGAGGGATGAGCTGTGGGTGTGTGGTTGCTTTCTCTTGGGTGCTGGCAGTGGAATGGCATTTGCAAAGGCTCATGGTTGTGATTTGTGTCCTTTATATGGGTGGAGTTGTGGGTGTGTCTTTGTTCTCTGTCCCCACCCCCCCAGTATTTATTGGCTTGGTAATTGCTTGTTTGGCCTTTTTTGGGTGATTTTTCCTTTGTACTGTCTGTTGGAAACGTTCTTGTGACCGAGTCGGACCCTGCATTTGTCTCGTACGGTCTTCTCCGTTTCGTTCACGCTGTGTATGTGCAGTTTTCTATGCTGCGTACGCGTCGGTCGCGGTGTTTTGTGTTGCTTTGGCTCGGTTTTGTATGCGTGTCGGTCGTACGGCTTGTCCTCCGTCCGACTCGCTCGTGGTTTTCGCGCCTTGCATCGTACTTTGCGGTTTGGAGTTCGCGTGTACGTTTCGGTCGGATTTGTTCCGGGTGCGTGTCGGTCGGTTGGATTCGCGTGTTTTTCCGACCGGATTGCTGTTTTCCGTGCGGCTCGGTCGGTCGACTTGGGTTCGGTACGTGTCGGTCGGATTTTGCACGCCTTGCATCGTACTTGGCGTGTCGGGCGCCACAGGTACGTGTCGGTCGGTATAATTTCCGGATCCGAGTCAGTCGGTGCTTTTTCCGGCCCGAATCGGAATCGACCCCAGTGTAGTTATAAAAATATGGATTTATTCTAAACACTCACTAACACATTGCAATATCTGCTACCCGGAGATATAATCACAATACACACAATATTTCAACATCAGAACAGGTAAGTAGTACAAATACACAGTGGTGTCCAGGGGGAGACCAAACCATATACTAAGAAAGTGAAATGCGAACCACGACCTAAGTCGAGACTGGACCCAGAAGAATTAGAAGAGCCGGGGACCCAAGGAACCACGCAAGGTGGAAACACAACTGTGTGCTCAATACAAGTCAATGGGGAAGTCGCGGATGCAGTTTTCAAGAAGAAGGACCCTTCCCAGAGTACCCTGAAGAAACCCCATGGACGATGCGAGGTTGGAGAGTCACCCCACCATGGATACCCCGGGAACCAGGATACGTACACCAGGGAAGCCGGATGCATAGGTGCCAAGTGACGTCGGAAACCATCGTAGACCACAATGGAGGACTTCAATAAAGGTGCCGCTGGCGAAGGGGAAAGAGTCAGGTGGAACCCATATGGTCGATTCAGGAAGAGGGGACAGAGTCAATGCCACTCAGGAGTGACCAGGGGGCACAGAAGACGAATGCCCACTGATGTCGGAAGATGCAGGAGAGTTGACGGTGACCTTGGCGCTGTAGCTCTGCGGACCAGACGATGCTGTGGAAGACCAGGAGCCATTCACGAACTGTCCCACATCGGATGTCAAGCGCCAGAGGGGTCGGTGTCTGATGGGAGCACCAACAAGCCTGGGCAGCGGCACCAAACGTGGCAGACAAAAAAGGTGCAGTGTCGGGACCAGCAAGGTCGAAGGGACTATCCACGTGCAGGTAAGTCAGAGTACGCCCCGAGCAAGCAGGAGAGCCCAAAGGTGCCAAAGAAGTCCCTCGAGAGGACCCACAGGCCGTAGGCACAGGAGTTGCAAGAGGACCTCGAGCAGCTCACCAATGATGCAGGCTCAAGGTGCAGAGTATGCGGTGAGGACAAAGATCTTGGTAGCAAGAGATGCTAGAGGCTGGAGCTTCTTGGAGCCTGAAGATCTCTGGTGAAGACAGTCAACAAGCCTTGGCAACAGCAAGTCAACGCGGTGCACAGGGGTACTGCTCCAGTGGTTCAGACGAGGGATACTGACTTCAAACTTGCTGAGAAGACAGTACGGGCCTCGAGGGAGTCGCAGAACCACCATCTGTGTTGCTGAGCCTTTCGGCGTATATAGGACATCAGGAACAGCAGACCAGTCAGCTTAGCTGTGGTATCTGCAGATGCAGGGGAGTGACTCTTTCACTCCAAGGGAGATTCCTTCGGGTCTCTTGGATGCCCACAGGCCTGGAAAAGAATCTGTATGGAGCACAGGCACAGACAAATCAAAAGACTACCAGAACAACAAGACCAGGTGCAACAGGAGTCTTCCCGGTGCAGTCTCGCTTTCCAAAGCGAAGTCCAACGAAGTCCAAAGTGCCCAGACGGTTGAAGATGAAGTGGTTTCAGATCTGAATCTTGTCCCACGATGAATCTAAAGAACCACCCACAGGTAAGCCCTGAAGTACCCTAAAGAAAGGGTTGGAACAATTCAAGGGTCCCTTCCAGAGAAGGGGCTGGACAGTGGGGAGGATACTCCCATGATCTTTGTCCAGTTTCGCCCCAGAACGGGAGCTAACGGCTCCCTGAACTGGTTCCTCTCTGGGAGGTGGTCACACCTCCCTGCGACAGAAAACCTATTTTCCTACCTTCCCTTGCTTGAGTTTGGCTGAGCAGCAGGAGGGCAGAATTGTGTCTCTGGTCAGCAGCAGCTATAGCTTGCTATCCGGGTCTGGAAGACTGGTACCGGGAGCACGGTGTTGGGGTATGATTCCAGCATGTGTGATACCAAACATGCCAGGGTTCGTTACAGCCAGTTTAAAGTTAGCCATCGTGTAATGATGCATGGCCACCCTATGTATCGTAAAGGCTGATACACTTACAACACCTGGAGAATGGACTCTGGGAATTGTAGGGGTGTCCTACTCATGCAGGGGCACCCTCACACTTATAACCAAGCACCCTGCCTTCAGGATTGAAAGGCCTGCTTTAGAGGTGACTTATAGGTTTTAAGTGTAGTGACCTCAGATATAAGAAAACATGTATCTGTCGTAAGTGGTGCTAGCACTAGCTTACACAGGCTGCAATGGCAAGCCTGTAGGCACAATTTGAGTGGTCTCCCATGGGTGGCATAATACATGCTTCAGCCCATGGGGGACCCATGGTGTACCTATGCCCTGGGTACCTTAGTACCATATACTAGCAACTGATAGGGGTACACCAGAAGCCAATCGGGGGGGTACCTAAGTACTCACCGTGGTCCAATTTAGGGAGGAAACACAGAGACTGGGGTCTTGATTAGCAGGGTCCAGTCAGACTAGTCAGAAAAACATAATGACACCAGCAAAACGTGGTGGTAACTATGAAAGCAGATCCTACTTTCCTACACTAGGCATATGACATTTTAACAACACTCAAATCTGTCAATGACCCACCCTTCATAATCAATACATTTAAACACGTTGCATACCGTCTAGGGTTACATCTTCGGATTGCACTTTTATATCAAACAAATTAATAGAATCTTTGAAAGGAGTGACCCTCCCCGGGAGCCACCGTGTACCAGGGTTGCTGCCGATGCCAGTCCATGATCTGGCTTCGTCCAGTCACTACGGTATAGGGATGCCCATTGAAGTATTTTTTTTCAAAAACCACTAAACATTAAATCACAGATATCAGGGAGGCAGAAAGCCATCCCATCACAAAGGATAATGCATAACGGAGGGCTTAAAAGACAAGCTAAAAAGTAGCAATACCGCATACATAAAACAATAAAAAAAGTTACAAACTAGCTCAGTGCATATGCCGGCTCACCTAAGTTATTTAGGGAGTAGGAGGGAGATTTCTTTATTAAACGAGTAGATTTCTGTAGAGTTTTGTCACTTACACATTTTTTTAATTCCACATCCCTGTTAAAGGATTCATGGTAACTTTAAAAAAAAAGCAAATTAGTTGAAAAGGCAAGTCCTCTGCTAAGCACTACCTTCACCAAAACAAACATATGAAGAGAAATGTAGGTAGGGAGGCAGGTCAAGTAGATGCACCAGGGTGAGCGAGATTTTTTTTTATTGCGAATCACCTCTCATTTTCACCATCTCTCTCTAAGGTATGAATCATCACAGCCAAAAGGGAAGGTAAGACTGCCACGGAGATATATTCAAAACATACTCACCAACTGGTTGTAAGAAACACCAGTGACACTGAATCTGAGCAATATAATGTATCCTAAACTCAATATAAAAATTTTCTCAGGGTCAGACCCAAAGGTCATGTATGTAGGTGCATGGTATTTCAATCGTGTGAACCTAGACAAAAGCAGAGGAGTGTTGTACAGGGTCACAGACAAGCATAAAGTCTACAAGTGATAGCAGACATAGGTAAGTTGTGTGCGGTTAATGCATTGTGATATAGTGTTTTTTCAAGAGGTGAGTCTTCAACTCTTTCCTACAGTAGCGGTGCTGATGATTGTTGCTTCAGATTCTGGGTAAATAGACGGAAAACACCTGTTGCTGTGTTTTCTCCTTTTTTAACACTTCTAAATGTGCAGTTTGATGGAGGCCTGGAAGCGAGTGTCCTGAGAACCACCAGAGAAGGTGAGCTTGTCTGTAAGATAAGTGGAAGTGCTGGTCACTACGACTTTTTAGAACATTGGAATGTTGGGAGCTCCATTGAAAAAATTGAGTGCTCCGGGCTTCTAATGGCCAGTAGAAGCCCGGAGCTGCAACATTCCAATGTTGTCGTTCACAGCTGAACAAAGGCCTCATGGAGCCGAGGGGATTTCAATACCCTCGGGCTACATAAGTCCTTTGTTTTAGTTTTAGAACATTCTGCCCTCTAGCTGCAAAATGTTCTAATAGTCTGTTGGCCCTCCATAGCTGGGCTATACTGGCATTAAAGTCCCTCTCCCTTGATAAAGGCCCTTGCCTTCGGCTCGGGCCTTTAACGCCAGAGCGGGACTTTAATGGCCGGTATAGCCCACTACGGCAGGCTATAAGGCTATAGTAAATGATGCCACACTTTTGAAGAATTACAGGAATATAACAAATGTTTGTGTTAAATGAAAACATTATCTTTTCTGCATGCACTGTGTATTTTCCCCATCCCGAATTCCTGCTGAACAACGTAGGAATGCCTATCATGTGTGCCTGAGAAAGTAAACCTATGCCACCGTTAAAAGTGGCTGGCGTATTCTGATTCATGAGGAAATCTGTTTGAGCACGAACCAGAATTAGAAGTGATGGAGAGCTTATCATATCCAGTAATTATTTTGGAGTGTAAGCACCATCATCCATGTTATTCCTTGTTATTGGGGGGAACTCAGAAGAGAGGCTATTTATTTTGCCTGCTAAACTATGAACATAAGCGTGTTGGATTTTGTCTGGTGTGATAAATACTGCATCCCCATCTGCATACCCATCTGGAGCGCTCATATTGAGGCTGAGCAGAAATTACAGCTCAGGGACTGAAGTGGTGCAGGATTTTCAGGATGCTAGAGAGGTGGTTGCCTTAAAGGGACAGTAGCTCATTCCCAGAGGAGTAATTCTTTACAAGAAAAGATGAACATTAATTCTGCATTGCTATTTTACTTATAAAAAGGTAGTTCGACTGAAATCCCAGCATGTATAACAAATGTGAGCATGGTATTTTATGAGAAACTATCAAAAAGTCAGCATGCGTTTATTATTTGGTCTTGCCTTAATAAAGTATTTAAATCTAGAATTACCTTTCTGGTGTCTGCAAAGCTTTCATTAATGTACATTCGCCATGACGAGTCCCATGCTCCAGTTTCTCTTTCACTGAATAACTTCATCAATAAACCAGTTTTAGAAACTAGATTTTCACAAGCCACTCTCAAATTTGGCTTTGAACACTCCATTTTAAGGATTCGAATGACATGGCAAATTAAGGCCCGTACTTCTTTATTCGGAATGAGAGATTCCAGCTGTGCGTTCAGCTGCCTTTCAAACAAAGAACCGTCCCTTTCCTCCCCTGTTTCTGTTACATTCATATCTGGCCTAAGTTTGCGACCTGTTCTGTTCGCCATATTTGAACCTGATGGAATGCCATCGTCTGCAACTCCAAATGGTCTTGTATTTTCTATAACTTTAGTATTTGCAAGAAACTGTTCATTGTTACTCTGCAGCAATTTATTTAATATCATCTTGTTCCACTCAGTCTCAGAAAAACTTTGGTTTTGCATGTCCACACTGGATTCATTAAGATTAGCACTGACGTTTGTGACCAGAATAATAGACTGAATAAGAGTGACACCGGCTTCCCCAGGTCTCAGAACGTTTTCCCCAGGTCTCTGAACTTGTTCCCCCGGTCTCTGAACTTGTTCCCCCGGTCTCTGAACTTGTTCCCCCGGTCTCTGAACTTGTTCCCCCGGTCTCTGAACTTGTTCCCCCGGTCTCTGAACTTGTTCCCCCGGTCTTTGAACTTGTTCCCCCGGTCTTTGAACTTGTTCCCCCGGTCTTTGAACTTGTTCCCCCGGTCTTTGAACTTGTTCCCCCGGTCTTTGAACTTGTTCCCCAGGTTTCTGAACTTGTTCCCCAGGTTTCTGAACTTGTTCCCCAGGTCTCTGAATTTGTTCCCCAGGTCTCTGAACTTGTTCCCCAGGTTGCTGAACTTGTTCTCGAGGTCTCTGAATTTGTTCCCCAGGTCTCTGAACTTGTTCCCCAGGTGGCGTTACAGGGTTTGGTTTACAACTGGTTTGTGGTGAAAACTGTAGGGGCGGCGTCCTTCCCTGTGACAGGACCGCTCTAGGGGCAATGGTGCTCGGGGTGGTGCTGTTGGCGCTCAGTCTGGGCACCACAGAGGGGTGTGAAGAACTCATGCCAGGAGTGCTTGCTGGTATTGTGAAAAGGAGTACTGTGCTACTGCTCACTAAGGACAAATAAGAAAATACTTCCCCGTTATCCTCAGTGCTATTATTGTCTAAATTCAGAAAAGTAGATTCATCATTTGTATTCAGTACCAATGTAACAAGTGCAATAGGAACATTTCTTCGCAACCTTTTCAATGTAGATTTGTTTTCCCCTTTTTCTGATTGACTTTGCAAATTTTGAATTTGGCACTGCTTTCCGACACATTCGGCTACTGTTCCTTCCCAGACATTCCAGTTGCCTTTTTCAATGATGTTCCCTTCAAAGGGTGAGATTATTGTTTTGGACCTTGTGTTCATTACAATTCTCATTCTTTCGCCACCCTGGAGTCTAGCCGGGAGGGAATTTTGTACTTTATCTAGATATTTTGTTGTTGTTTGTGGGGTTGACGAAGTTTCACGCAATAGACTCCTGCTGTTCTGTTCTGTTGCAATAGAGGGTGTCTTTTGAATATCCGAAGACAGTAAACTCCACAAAAAAGACAGTTTCTTCAGATCATTTTTGTCAGCCCAGCGCAGGTTAAAAGTCTTTGACAAGACTAAAGGCCCACCAGCTTGGTCTTTCCCAGATGAGTCACTGGATTTGGGCAGTCCATTTTTTTCCAAGTTCCTTGCCGTAAACATGTCCGGTTTATCGTAATCCGGCATACTTTTAGGAAACAAATCATTTACTCCACCACGAAGGTTTACTTCCTCATTGAAATTAACCTGGACTACAGGATGATAATCATTGGAAGAAAGCTCCATTAAGTTCTCTCCACTGTTCATTAGTGATGGCTGTTCAGGTTCTAACTGTAATATGACCGTAGAATTCATTCTCTTGGATTGCAAAGTTTTCAAGAATTCGTCATCTGTCACAGGCGATGTTTTGGCAGCTTCTGCTCCAGAAAGAAAACAAAATAGAAAAAGTGAAGATTTGCAAACTAGTAAGCAAGAAATGTAATATTACTTCAGTGACTGAATTCTTAGTTAACTTCTGCAGGGTTCGCCATATTACCATCTAAAGTCAGTTACACTTTCATTTAATAATATGTTGATGCTTTACCACAATTTACAGAAGATCAACAATATAACCCTATCTGTCAACTTAATCATTATTTGGACAAGCTCATCGACAAAGCCAAGCGGGTCTGACTTGTTATTTTTGTTGTATGCAGTATTGTCATTTAGTTGTACAATATATTTGAACTGTAATATAGACATTTATGCCACGTAGTGAAAATAAATAAATAAATGTGGAGTATATGCATACATTCATAAATGCAAAGGAGAAATCAAATCCCGTGTTATTATCACAGCACAGCTACACTGACTTGAGAAAGCACTGCTTAATGCCCCATAGTTCCATTGTAGAATCAATTTTCAAAAGAAATCTAATGAGGATGCATATATAGCTTAGTTATTGTATAACAACACACTCTGGTTATATTTAACTAACTTTGTTTATAACTAATGTACATGAACAATAGCATGACATACAGATTAAATGTAATTCGCAGCATGTGATATCCTCTTTTCTTTCCACGGTATAGTCGTTTAGGCAATACAACCAATGAACGATTAATAGTAACCCCGCTACACCAATCCGATAAACAAGTTCTTTGCTCAATCCAAGCGCACTACTCTTTTACACCACTACCGGATTAGTTACACGCACCCGGGTGTTTCAAACTCAAGCCGTGGAGGCTTAGGGGCCGATTCCGATTCGGGCCGGAAATCTCTCCGACTGAGCCGGATCCGGAGAGATTTCCGACCGAGCCGGACTCCCGCAGTCCGACCGAGCACGATGCGGCTGTATGCTGCCCGACTCGATTCGGTCGGACTCCCATTGAAGTCAATGGGAGCCGGTCGTACAACGCGTACACGGGCTCCCATTGACTGAATGGGCACGTCGCGAACAGGGGGGCCCCCTACAGTGGGTACGCATCGGTGCGACTCGCACAGCACATGCATGTGTAGGGGGGACCCTTGGGTCCCCCCGTGTGCGACTCGCGCGGCTACGCGTGCAGGGGGGTCCGACACGGACCCCCGAAGTCCGGCTCCGACAGCTCTTTGGAGCCGGATGCTACGAGTCGGTCGGGCTGTTCGAAGCGCGCATCGTACTTGCTCGGTCAGGTTACGTCTCCATTGCGTGGTGCGAGTCGTGTCCGTACGAGTCGGTCGGAGCGGTTCGGACCCGGGAACGAGTCGGTCGGCGATTTCGCGTACGCTCGCATCGTACTTGCTCGCGCGGACGCCCGTAGGAATCGGTCGGAAACTAGGCCTCCGAATCGGATCCGGTAAAGCCGAATCCGATTCGGTGCCCTACCGGCCGAGATCGGAATCGGCCCCTCAATGTTGCAGCAAGCAATACAGATGACTGCATCTCCACAGCTGTAAGAACAGTGACTGAGGGTAGGGATGGGCGCCGGTAAACTCTGCCACGTGGCATTGGCAGAGTTTTTGCCGAACTCTGTGCTCCAAGCTGAGTGGCAAAACTCCACGAACTCCTCTGGTGGAGCAGAGTTTACCACCCACCCGTAGTTAGAAATTTCAATCCTGGTTTCAGCTATCGTATAAGTAATTCATTGATTATATTTCGATTATATAAGAGTGGCCTAATTATACCATTATGTTGCCACATGTTAACACGTAGATTGGCATATTGATTAGTACATGGTTAGTAGTGGGGAAGAGCGTTTAATTATGCTGCTCCACATCTCAATAAGTTAACTCCGACTGAGGTGTTTCCTCTGGAATATGCCAATCAATTAGTGTGGTGTATGTATTGTTGATACTAGTGAATTGGTGTTTTAGGCCAACAAGTACAACAGAGAACACCTTTCACAGACTAATCCGGGAGGACATTAGGCAAAATAAAAATAAATTATGATTAATATGTGTCTTTTTGTTGTAATTGGCTATGCCCATGGAGGTTTTTAATAAAATAGTTAACATTAAGCTGCAAGAAGTTGGCAAATAAGCAGACCATGAAGAGATTGAGTTTAAGTATTCACATCTATCAAGAAATTATTTCCTGATGACTTACATGGAACTCATTACTATTCCAGCAAATAGAAAGAAATAACAAGCATCAGACTTTATCATGTTAACTCACGTGCGCATATGTACACTTGGCTTGGTATGCCACTACCCAAAAGGTTGTCACATTTTTAGGCAGCTCATGTGCTGTCTCTTCGAGGCATGCTGTAATAATTTCTGTGGGGTTAAATCCCACCCATAACTTCTGATTGGTAACTTGGATTGTCGTTTAAAAAGCCTTCCTTTCTAGTGGCTCTTTCTTTTTAGTCCTTCCTTGTCCCTCCTTTTGTTAGCACCCAGAACAGCAGCACCTAACTACTGTTAACATTTCACCTGTGTCATTAAAGGTTTGGTTGTTGGAACTCTTTTTTTCCCCCTGCCAACAGTCAGGCTTCCCTCACAACACAAGCACTGCTGAGAACCACCACGCTGCGAGTTGATGTGTGCGAGGGGGCGGGGTGCTCTGCTGCTCGGTGAGTGCAGGCGCACTCTCTCTCACCCCACAGCTGGTCATCGGCACTTCTGTGGTCAACAGTGCTTCTCACAACCACTAGTGTTTACAATTTACAATTTACACTTGCTCCGGGCGCAGATTTGCTAAAAAAAAAACGCAAAGGTCGTGTGATATTGCCCATCCTCCCCCCCCCCGCATCGATCTGCTTACGTGATCCATTCTCGTCATGGCTGCGTCAGGCAGAGCTGCTGGAGCGTCTCACGCTACTTTTATTTTCGTTATGGTTAAAAAACAGTGATGCTCTGCATACCAACAGAGCCGTGCTTTTCATATTCGCATGCATTACAAAATCTGATGTATTTCCATAACTAATCATACACTCATTAGGGTGACCAACTGGCATGGGTGAAAATTCAGGACGGTGAGTGTAAAAATTCAGGACAAAGGGTCAAAATTCAGGACAAAAATTCAAGACTGGAGGTCAAAATTCAGGTCAAAACTTCGGGACAAAAGGTAAGTTTTACAGACACGTCAGAGGAGGTCGCGCAATAGTATAAAAGTAAGTAAATAGACAACCACTTAAGTACAAGTCAAAATAAGTTTATATTAGGTTGAGACAATCGTGCACTTCACGGTTTTTCAGTATGCCCGCAGCTTGCTACCTTAGACGATTCAAAACTCTCATCTCGCTCCAGCAGGTATTAGTCACCAGACAATGGTGAACCACACCTGAATATAAGTGAGGCCGCATTTATTGTTGATTGAAAACTACTGGATATACAAAGAACTTTGCAGTGCCAGCCCCCAGTAACAAAACCGCCCCCCTTTCCAGCCTCCCAGGGAAACACCCGATGCCCGGTCCGGTCAGTCCGGCCTTGCTACCACCCTCCAATGGTGCCCCTCATCTTCACATAGACTGTCTCTCAAGTGTATTTAATTTCTTTTATAGTATTACTCATCCCAAGTATGAAGGGCAGGGTGTCGGAGTGCGTTACATCACACACACATTCTATAGAGACAATGACTCATATAAACGTGAAAGTCAATGTATAGGAAATGTTACTTAAGATAATGGGTGCTACAAGGTGTAATCATTCTATTATCTATCATTCAGCCTTTCACCATTCATTCTGTCCTTCCATCTGTGTGCCCATCTATATCCAAACATATTCAACCATTTGCAAACCTATCCATCATGTATCCTTCCATCCATCATTTCACTCATCCATCCCTCCATCCACCCTTTCACTCATTTATCCATTATTCATCCATCCACCCTTTCACCCCATCCATCCGTACACTCATCAATCCACTCTTCTACCCATCCATCTATTCACTCATCCAGCCATTTACCCTTTCACCCATTCAGCCATCCTTTCACTTACTCATCCATCCAGTCACTTATCCTTCCACCCATTCACCCTTTCTGTCATTCATCCTCCCTTTCTATCTCATCCCCCTTTCACTTATCCATCCTTCCACCCACCCACCAATCTACTCATCCATTCATGAATCCATCCATTGACCCTATTACTCATCCATCCTTTCACTCATCCATCCATCCGTTCTCTCATCCATCCACCCTTTCACTTCTTCACTCATCTCTCCATCCTTTTGTCCATCTACCCCCCTTTCACTCACTCATCAATCCTTACATCCACCCTTTCACTCATCCATCCATCCATTCACCCTTTTCACTTATCAATTCATCAATCCATCCATCCTTTCACTCATCCATCCACCCATTCACTCACCCATCCACCCTTTTACCCATCCATCTACCCTTCCACCCAAACATCTATCTATTTACCTTTTCTCTCATCCATCCTTCCACTCACTCACTCACTCATCCATCCTTTCTTTCATTATCTATCCATTCACCATTTCATTCATCCATTCATCCTTTCACTAACCTATCCAGCCATTCACACATTCCTTTACTTATTTACTCACCCACCTTTTCACATTATGAGCTGAGCCTTTGTCTGCAGAGTTGCAGACAGAAGAGGCCCATCAAGAACTTCACCTCGCTGTAGTTCCTAAAGCAAGGGGTGGGGTGGGGTGGGGGAGGGTTCACTATGCCCCTGCACATAGGCAATCTGAAAACTTAGAAGTCATGAGTCATGCACGATGCACAGTGCCAGGACGTGAGGTGGCTGTGACATGGTGTTGTTTCCAGGGCTTTAAGTGGGGTAAAAAAACTGGGGGATCTCTTCAAAGGGGGTGTTCGATGTAATTAAGGGAGTGGCTTAAAACACCTAGGCTAAAAGTCTGTGCTTAGCATAGTGTTCCGCCCGATTGGTATTATGTTGTTTCTGTCATTGCATCCAGATATATATTACAGCAAGTATCATTACACCAACAACAAGCCAGGACTATTGGCTTTTTCAATGGTTGTTAGTTGCTTAGCCCCTTTGGCGCTGCACGAATTCTCCTGCTGTGCGGGAGAATTAATGAGTGGGCGTGTTTCGGACGGCCCCCGGCCGTCCTCCGCACACGCCCACCGTGACGTCGGACGGCCGGGGGCCGTCCTGAGCGGTGCGCAGTCAAAATATTGCATTTTTTATATCGACCTACACTAATATCGAGTTTTTAATATCGTAGAGACAGAATATCAATGCCAAGAATATCGGTGACCAGAATATCGACCTTAAGGTAAGTAATATCGGTTTTTTTTATATCAAAGTAAGTAATATCGAAGTAAGTAATATCGTTAGCAAAAATATCGTTGTTAATAATATCGATATTTATATTAGTGTTATGTATTTTAGTATGTATTTTATATGTATGTTTAACATTTTTTGTAATGTATTTTTATTATTTTTAAATATATGTATTAAATGTTTAGAAATTAGTAATTGTTTTTAAGTAAATTTTGCGTTTTAGTATCAGAGCGGGTTGTGGGTTTATAGGGGAATAGGGTGGGAAGTAATTTAATTATAATTAATTAATGTTTTTATTTATTGTTATTGATTATTAATTTATTGTTAATTAATTATTAATTGGTAATAAAAAATTAATTAATTTATCATTATATTAATTATAATTATTATTTTTTTTAATTTGTTATTGTTAATTAATTTATTGTTAATTAATTTATTGTTAATTAATTATTAATTGGTAATTAATTTTTAATAATTGATTAATTGGAAATTACATTAATTATGTTAATTTTTGGAAATCTCTCTGTCAGGTATACAGTTTGTATGGAATGGCGGCGGAGAACCACGCCTCCGCGTAGCCACAGGTGATTCTTCACCTCGGCAGCGTTAGCGTCGGCAGCGGCAGTGTTTGATGGCGGCGGAGGCTGCTGCAGCAGGAGCAGCTAGGCGTTTTTTCGGATGGTGATTTACTGTTGATTTGCTGCTGCGACGCCTCGACTTTGCAGGACGGTGGCTGTGGTTCTGGACCGGCATTGTGGCATTTTGGCTGGAAACCAACTTGCTGGAAACTAACGACCTGTGATTCGAGCTGCAACATGAGAGGTGGACGAGTTGGGCTGGAGTTCGGCTCTACAGCGAGTTGTGCGAACTGAACAGCACGGGAATCAGGTCTGATCGGGCGCTAACTCGGTTGACAGGCTGAGTTCTAGCGGCTGCCTGGATTTAACAACGTCAGGAGACAGGTGAGGAGAGGGGAGTCAAGGAGCTTAAAAAAAAAAGAAGAAGAAAGGAGGGAGAAGTTGTCTGAGGGAAGGTAGGAAAAAGCAGAGAAAGTGACGAAAAAGCAGTTGCTAAACAATGGAGAAGAAAACTGGTGGCAGCAAAACGGCTCGGCACAATAGGATAAATAACTATCATGTCAAGAGCGATGCAGCAACAAATTTAAAAGTTAAAACGCGCTTGGCGCTCTCAAAGAAAGTAAGTGCCTCCGTAGCTAAAATGGGACAGAGAGCTGACTCTCCATCCATCTGCTCTAACTTTGAGAGCTCTGAAGAAGAAGGGACCCTGGAGCAGTGCGGGGGGCTTCTCGAAGATAGGACAGACGTGCCCCAGGCTATAAGAGAGGACATTGCTGCCATTCCAGGAAAGGAGGGGAACTCCCTGGCTGGAGATAACAAAGGAGAAGGGAGCACTACTAAAGAGTTCCCCCTTTTTAATAAAAAGAGCCAGCAGTCGATGCAACAGGAGACAGCAGAACAGACTAAAGTGCTCGTCGACGATCAACAAATATTTTCACTGCCCCCTGTAATGGTTAAATTAGGAGTAAGATCTCCCCAGGCTGTCTCTCCACTAAATCTCCTAAAATCTGCTTTGATTCAGTCTCCCTCTCCTCCCTCTTTAAATATTCTACAACCTAAGTCAAGCGGCGCTACCCAAGAAGTGGAGCCTCAAACTCAAAGTCTATTCAGAGAAGCTCAAACTTTGAACCCGAGCGCCATATGTCAGCTCGATCAAGAACATGTACTCGCACCGGAATTAGAATCACAACCGGGATATCCTCAAGATGGCCAGGACGCCGCTAAGAGTCAATCGATCAGGCCAGTAACTGGGCAAGCAGAGATAGCTACTTCAAATCCCAGTAATAATGCAGCCGCTGAAATTAAAACCCCTGATGAAACTGCTGAAAGTGCTTCAAGGCAGATTGATATTAAAGTTTTATTAAATACAATTCTTGAGGACATCAGGGACATGAAGAAGTCACAAGAGCATGAAATTGCCTCTCTCCATCAACGCCTTAGCAAAATAGAAGAGGCGGTTGCTGGTCTCCCGGAAAAAATTCAAGAAGCAGAGACTAGAATTTCTAAGCTAGAGGACCAAATAGGCTCAATGTCGGTTAAACTTAACGAAACAACTAAGGATAAGAAGTTCCTCATGAGTAAACTCGAGGAGTTGGAAAACCATTCACGTCGATCAAACCTACGTATAGTAGGGGTCCCGGAGAGGAGTGAGGGGGTTCAACCGGTGCAATGGGTGGAAGCGTTCATTAAACAAAAAGTTCTGCCAGAGTATACCGGGGATCTGACGGTTACCAGGGCCCATCGGGTCCCAGCACATCTGACACCGAATCTTAATACTCCCAGAACCATTCTAGTCAACTTCGCGGACTATAGGATCAAAGAAAAAGTTTTGACTAAAGCCATTCAACAGCGTCAATTTGCAATAAATGAGACATCAACCTGCAGAATCTTTTCTGATATGTCTGCTTCGGCTGCAAGGCGACGAAAAGAGTTTGTGAAACTACTTCTTCTGTTTAACGCACAAGGCGCACAAGCGTCCATAGCACAACAGTCTAAATTACGCGTTCTCGTGCGGGGAAAGTTTCATATCTTTTCCAACATAGAAGATGCCCAGGGGTTATTAGAGGAGATCTCGGTTGTTAAATGATAAGGGTCAACTTTTGGGTTCTTTCTTTTTTTTTTTTGTCACGGTCCTGTCGGGGTGGGGGGGGTCACCTAAGGTGCAATTCCAGGGCACCAAAAAAAAAAAAAAATAAGGGTGGGGGCGATGTGGGCAGTGTGGTGGGGAGAATGGCCCGTATCACCAAGGTTGGGTAGGGTTAGGGCATTGCAGAAGGGTGGTGTGGGTGAAAAAGAAAAAGAGCAGAATGGATTAAAAAAGAGAAAGGTGTTGAGAAAATATAAAGAAGGCGCACAAAAGGGGATCAAGCAGAAAAATGTTTTTTATTATATAGGAAGGAGTGGCTGGTTCATTAATATTGAAAAATGGGGCAAGTTTACCGATATGTTTGATTTAAATAGTAACCTTAAAAATGGTTAACAAGATTTGTATTCTTTCCATGAATGTTAATGGTATATCCAATAAGCGGAAGTACGGTAGCCTGATCAGATGGCTGACAGCCTTTTCCCCTCAAATTCTTTTCTTACAGGAGACTCATCTCAAAACAAACCAACCGAATTTGTTTATTCCTAAGTATTTTAGCAAGGCTTATTTTGCAACTGCGCAGGCAGCTATAAGGGGGGTAGCTGTATATCTTGGTAGAGGGGTCAAATGGGATATCACTCAAATCACTAAAGATCCATTTGGCAGATGGATTTGGATTGTGTTAAAGGCAAATGGTAATCTGTTGAACCTGGTGAACTATTATGCACCAGTTGTTGATGATTATTTGGTGCTAAAAAGAATTAATGATAAAGTTAGAGCGGCGCCCGGCCCAATTATTTTAGGGGGATTTTAATTTTATTCAAGATCTACAATTGGATACATCAAATAAAGCAAAAAAACAGATGAAACCTAGAACTAAAAAATTACTGGATTCCATGCAACAAGATTATCAGTTGGTAGATCCTTGGAGAAGAGCCCATGCTACACTAAAACAATTTACTTATTATTCTTCCCAATTTAAATCTGCTTTTCGCATTGATTTCTTTTTAGTGTCACGCTCCTTGAAATGTTCAAATACTGAGATTATAGCCAACTCATTTTCGGATCACTCTATAGTTAAACTAGTTGTTGATCTGGTATTGGGGGCCAGAAAGAAATCCAGGTGGCAGATGGATAGACTTCTGTTAATCAATCTGCAATGGGTTAACAACATGCATGAATGGATTAAACAGTTTTTTATGATCAATAGCGGTACTGCAAGCCTATTCTCAGTTTGGGGCGCGTTTAAAGCCTCTGTAAGAGGTCAAATGATTGCTTTTATGGCAAAACAAAGTAAAGAGCGGAGATTACGGATTGAGGAACTCCAGAAAGCGGTAGAAGTCGCCTTGGTTAAAAAAGAGTGCTGGTTTTCAGCAAGGGGACGGGAAGCCGGGCAGGAATTAGAATTATTTAGGGCTAAACAAGAACTGCGAGAGTTCTTTGTCATGGAAGAGATTAGTTGCTCTAAAACATACCAACAGAAAATATATGAAGAGAGCCAGATGGTAGGAAAGCTACTGGCCTGGTCTTCAAGAGCCAAACAAGAAGCAGCGTTTATTGAGGAAGTGCTAATCCCTGGGACTCAGAATACAACTAGTGGGCAGGATACCATCTCAAAAAAAATTCTAGAACACTATACAAATCTTTATTCAACTGAATATAATATATCAATGCGAACTATTCAGACCTATTTTGATGACTTAGTTCTCCCGCAGATTACTGCAGGGCACAGAGAGGTTTTATTAGCTGATATATCACTAGAAGAAATTTCTAGAGCTCTGTCCTCAATGCCAGCAGGTAAGGCCTGCGGGAATGATGGTTTGCCGATCGAATTTTATAAAGTTTTTTCAGGTGAATTATTTCCATTCCTGCTTGAACTTTTTAATCAAATAAAAGATGGGGGTGATATCCCTGTGGCTTTCAAAGAATCTTCCGTAGTTAGTTTTGTTAAAAAGGGGAAGAATCCCAGGGAGGTTGGCTCTTATAGGCCTATTAGTCTTTTAAATGCTGACTATAAATTATTGATGAAAATATGGGCCAATCAAGTTTCACCGGTCGCCCAACAGGTAATACATCTAGATCAATCAGGATTTATAACAGGTCGGCTAATGTCATCAAATACGACTTTATTAATTCAAGCAATTGATTATCTAAATATTCAGAAAATTCCAGCAATAATAATGATGGTTGATGCCGAGAAGGCATTCGACCTTGTTAATTGGGATGCACTTTTCTGTGGGTTAGAAAGGTTCGGTTTCCCTCGACAAATTATTACCATGTTGCAAAATGTCTATTCAGGTGCCAAGGCCCAGATCAGGATTAATTCGGAATCAGCGGGCATAATCGATATAAAACGGGGGACACGGCAGGGGTGCCCCCTTTCGCCGGTTTTATTTACTTTCTTTATAGAACCTCTTGCAGTGAGAATTAGGGACAATATAAATATCAGAACTCCAATAGAGGGTATGTCAAAAATCAAACTATTTGCTGATGACATCATCCTATATCTTAAACCTGGAAAAAATATTATTGATCAAATGTTAAGGGAGTTTACCCAGTTCGAGGCAATCGGAGGATATAAAATCAACCCCAAAAACCGGAGATTTGGCTTTGAATACTTCTTGTAATTCTCTTCCAGATATTTTAAAACAACAAGCGCTCTCTTTGGAGCCAATTAGGTATCTGGGAATCTATGTTTCTAATCAATATCTAGATCTTTATAGGTTAAATTATAGCGCAACACTCACTAAAATAAAAGATCTATTGTCAAAGTGGGCATTTCTTCCTCTTTCATTGATTGGGCGTGTAGCTCTTATTAAAATGTCAGTATTACCCCTTTTAATTTTTCTGTTTTCCAATATTCCAATAAAAGTTAATACAGTATTTTTTAAGGAACTGGAAACATTATTTCGTCAGTTTATCTGGAACAAAAAAGCTCCAAGGCTAAAACTTCCTATTGTTCAGTTGGATAAAAGCTGGGGTGAATTGGCACTACCTCACATAAGAACATACTATGAAGCGGCATTTATGGATATTTTGGTCAGGATGCTTAACAACAGGGAGCTTTCGGAGGGTTTTTTTTTAGAAGGATGGTTGCTGAAGCCGGAACTCAGCTTCCGGTCTTCTTAAAGATATCAAAATTGCCCAAAAAAGTAAGGTACAAGACTCTACAGACTTTTTCCTATAGACTCCAAAAATTTTATTCTTTAAAAGCCAAATCCTCAGGATTTAAATACTTAGATTTAATTGAGGCTAAAAGTTTGGGTCTTTATATTCGTAATAGTCTTATAAAAATCTGGAAGGTTGGAGGTTTTAGAGAACTAGGCCATTTTATTATAGGAGATAGATGTGCTACTTGGGAGGAGGTCCAGACGAGATGTGGTAGTCAGAGTAGGGTACTCTTTCTCAGTTTTCTTCAAATCAGAGCCTTGTTAGATAAATATTTATTTCCTGGCAATATAGGAGCCTCACCGCTTCTTGCCATAGTGTTTAGAACTAAATTACAAGGAATAGGGAATTGGTATAGAGTCTTTCAAAATCAGGGTGAGCCGATGGTCGTTACTAACCTTCTCGAAAAAATAAAAAATGAAGTATCCTGCGATTTCTCAATTAGAGAATGGCAAGGGATTTCTCAGTATGGCAACAAGCTACTCCGTGCTGCAAACTTCAAAAGGATGGCATTTCTATCTAGATGGATGGCCTACTATACCCCCCTTGTTCTACATAAAATTTATCCTCAAGTCGAGAATAAATGCTTTAGATGCCATCAGGCGGGTGAGGGTGGCTGGTTACATATTGTTTGTAAATGCCCCAGGCTGTTTCAGTTCTGGGGGGAGCTCTGTAGCAATTTGAGCAGTATTTTTGGAAATAATATACAACCAGAATTGGAGGCAATACTGTTTGGTTTGCTAAGACAAAACTTAAACCAGCCTCTCACGAAAGGGGGGGGAAAGTTCCTATTTATCTCCTTTCTGGTGGCACGTTCATTAATACTTCAGAATTGGAAGAGTACAAAAGTTCCGACTTTTCTGGAGTGGTTTAAGAAAATGCAATATGTAAGAGGTTTTGAAAAGGTGTATGCGAAAAGGGTAGGAGCCGTTAAAAGATTTGCGTCTGTTTGGGAATTCCTAGATCTAATGGAAAAGATTCTTCAGGGATAGTGTATAGGTTTTTATTATAATTCTATCTGCACTTTTTTATCTGACATTGTTAATTGGATTAAAAGGTATTAGGATTGTAAAGTAATTTGGTATCGTTATTTGCTTGCGCACTTCATTTTATGTCAGCTTTTACCGTTATTCACATTTGCACTACTTTAATTAAATATTGCTAATTAGATTAAAAGTTATTGGGATTGTTAGGAAACTTCTGTACGGTTTACTGTTTATGCACTTTATTCTATGCATGATTGGTTTTATTTACTGAATGTAAAAGTATACTAGCGATTCTTATCAAAAAAAAAATATCTCTTAAAGTTGTATTATTCCAGTCTTGTATTATATTGTTAGTGGTACCATCTTAATGACTTTCTCTCCTGTAATTAAGCCCCTGACATCATTCTATTCTATGGTATTAATTGTTTTATTTGCTTGATTTTACATAAACTCTGTTGTTGTGATTTTAACCATTCTGCTCAATAAAAATCTAAATTTAAATTTAAAAAAATGTTAATTTTTATGTGTAGCGGGTTGTGGGTTTATAGGGGAATAGGGTGGGAAGTAATTTAATTATAATTAATTAATATATTTTTATTTATTGTTATTGATAATTAATTCATTGTTAAATTATTAATTGGTAATTAATTTTTATTAATTGATTAATTTATAATTATATTAATTTTAATTAATGAATTTTTATTTTTAATTTATTGTTATTGTTAATTAATTTATTGTTAATTTATTATTAATTGGTAATTACTTTTTATTAATTCATTAATTGATAATTAAATTAATTGTGTTCTTTTTTATGTGTAGCGGGTTGTGTGTTTATGGGGGAATAGGGTGGGAAGTAATTTAATGTTATTTAAGTAAATATTAATTTAATTTTATTGGTATTTATTATTAACTTTTTTAGTTAATTAATTATGAATATGTTATTTATTTTACAAAAATTATTTAATTAATAAGTATGTTAATTTAACCCCTACGCTATCCAACACTTTCCCTACTGTTGCACTCACTGGAGTGGGAATAGTAATTTTTACCCCTACGCTATCCAACACTTTCCCTACTGTTGCACTCACTGGAGTGGGAATAGTCATTTTAACCCATACGCTATCCAACACTTTCCCTACTGTTGCACTCACTGGAGTGGGAATAGTAATTTTTACCCCTACGCTATCCAACACTTTACCTACTGTTGCACTCCCTGGAGTGGGAATAGTAATTTTTACCCCTACGCTATCCAACACTTTCCCTACTGTTGCACTCACTGGAGTGGGAATAGTAATTTTAACCCCTACGCTATCCAACACTTTCCCTACTGTTGCACTCACTGGAGTGGGAATAGTCATTTTTACCCCTACACTATCCAACACTTTCCCTACTGTTGCACTCCCTGGAGTGGGAATAGTAATGTTTACCCCTATGCTATCCAACACTTTCCCTACTGTTGCACTCACTGGAGTGGGAATAGTAATTTTAACCCCTACGCTATCCAACACTTTCCCTACAGTTGCACTCACTGGAGTGGGAATAGTAATTTTTACCCCTACGCTATCCAACACTTTTCCTACTGTTGCACTCCCTGGAGTGGGAATAGTAATTTTAACCCCTACGCTATCCAACACTTTCCCTACTGTTGCACTCACTGGAGTGGGAATAGTAATTTTTACCCCTACGCTATCCAACACTTTCCCTACTGTTGCACTCACTGGGGTGGGAATAGTAATTTTTACCCCTACGCTATCCAACATTTTCCTTACTGTTGCACTGTTTGGAGTTGGAATAGTAATTTTATTACCTCCGCTATCTAATATTTTTTGTATTATTTTAGTTAATGTAGTATATAATTAATTTTTAAAAGAATTTTAATTTGTTATATATATTTATTTAATTTGTATTTATATTGTTTTATGTGTATAGATGTATTTATAATTTATATGATATTTGTTTAAAAATTATGTTATTAAAATAATTATTAAAAATTATTAGTAAGTATATATATTATATATTATATGTATGTTTAATTTATTTTGACATTACATATATATTACTTATAATTTTTAAACATTTTTAAATATTTTTAACTGTGTTTATTTTAATTATATGGATTATTTACTTTATTTTACATTATTTTTTTAACTTAAATAAAAAACGATATTTTTAACAACGATATTTTTGACATCAATATTTTTTTTCCGATATTTTTGTACTTACCATAATGTAGATAGGATGTCGATATTCTTGACTTCGATTTTCTTGCGTCGATATTTCTGTAGGTCGATATTCTGACCTTCGATATTTTGTCAGTGATTCGTCCTGAGCACCGAAGAGGTTAAAATAAAAAAGCAGCAACCATGGCTTTGTTGAATGTAATATTGAAAATACGTCAGTTCTAAAATGATGAGACCGTGAAAGAACTATAACCCGTTCTTTTTAACTTGTTTCACAGTCTTCTTTATATAAACTGTATTCTCACATTGCAGCATGGGTGTTTTACCTTTTATCCATCTAACAGAATGCCCTGCTGTACACTGAGGCAGGAGGAGGCCACCACATGCTTTAACAGCCTGGACTGCCCCATTGTCATTCTGTATGTGGCAATTAGCTGGCATACAGAATGACAATGGGCGGGGAGGGGCTGCTCTTGTGCTCAGAGGAGTGCGAGGCGGCCCCATCAGGGGGCTAAGGCTTCTCGCAGGGGAGCAGTGCTGCTCCCTGTAATGGCCATAATTACGGACAAAAGGCGTCCTTAAAAGGGATCCTCACGGACAACGGACATGAGGTCCAAATTACGGACGGTCCGTGAAATTTACGGACAGTTGGTCACCCTAACACTCATAAGTGTTTTTTCAAATGAAGAGGCTGTCTTCGCTTCCTATAGCCCTTAGTCCCGTCACCATGTCTATTTTTTTTATTTTTGTAGATTTATTTAGCGCAAACTCGACCTAAAGGTATTGGAGCGCTTTACATGAGTATCAGTTACGTTACTCAAGGACACATTCATTAGGTCTCGCCTACGAAGCGCGCATGCGCTGCATAGGAAAAAAGACCTTTTACGATCGATTCGGCTTTTCAGCCAAAAACGTGCACGCGTTCCATTGCCTTCAATGGCAACGCGTGCACGTTTGGCGATTCACTTGCGGGAGCGAGCAGCTGGCGCCATATGGTAGCAATTATCGCTCCTGGCGCCGCTCGCTCCCGCAAGTGAATCGCGCAGGCTCCCTCCTCTCCCCCCTCCCCCTGCTGCCGTGCGAGGCGCGCGCGCTGGTTTAAAATTCCTCAATCACATTTACACCTGTACATCGGTGGTGGTAGTTACTTAAATAGCAAAGCGTTACATTACCTTTGGGTCAAGTCTGCGGCTCTGGGAAGGTTGCAGGGCGTGCTCCCCTTCAGGTACAGGCAGAGGCGTTTGGCCACCCAGCTCCTCGAGCTCTCTGCTCGGCGCTGGTCCCTCCTGAGAGCTGGGGCGCAGGAGTGCTGCCTGATGCTGCTCTGAGCAGGCAACGCCAGCGCAACTCCCGCCTCTTCCCTCCCTGCTCCCCGAGCTGCCTGTCTCCCACCCTCCCCCTGCCTGTCTCTCCCCTTCACTTTGACTCGTTCCGTTACTGCCTTAAGAACAAGATCCACCATGCTGCCTCGCGCACTCCTGTCCGTCCCCACTTTAGCCTTTGAAAATTCGAGTAGTACCTTCTCTCCATCCTTGGGTGCGGTGTATTCCCCAAGCTGGAAACAAAAAGCAAAACTACCGAGGGTACGGGGGCAGAGTCCTACTGCTCCGTCAAACTTATACACTAGCCGCGTGAAGGTTCCTGTTTAGTGCGCTGTAGGACAGCAGCGTTGACCCTAGGGAGTTGGGACAGCACATACTCTGTGCTGGGGGAGACCTCCGCCTCGCCCCCTCAGGCCCACGGCGCGGATTCGAAGCCACGCACAGCTGTTCTTCCGCGTACCGCCGGGCATCATGTTTATCCACCTCAGATCTCGGGCATGAATCTGAGCTGGACAACTGTCTGTTACACCCTCATTAGCGCGGTTCGTCCACAGAAACATACCGGCTTTAGAGGGTGTATGAAAGCCAAAACGTGGAATCCGTGCCGAGGTGCGACTGCACGATGCAGCACACGAGCAGCGCACCGCGCGAGCAGCACACCGCCGTAATAACGCGGCGCTATTAAAGTGAATGCTGGCGCTCTTCCCGGTTGCCTGGAATTTTATTACACTCTGCAGTTTCCTGGTGCAGCGGAACTCAGCACAAACCACGCCGCTTCTCTCTAGCGGGGAAACGTAAAACGTAGCTGTGGTTTTGTGATAACGGCTGTCAGTTGTCCTGTTTTAACCTGTCATTTCATTTTCAAATTTAACGAGATGATAATCCGGACGTGCTTTTACAATGGATGTAGCCATTTTGCCTTAAACGATGACAGTGTTGTTCCTCCACGCAAACACTTTTCAAATTCTAGCAGGCTGTACTAAGAAAAGACGAGTTTAATCAGAGACCATGTACATAATGTTATTTTCCACCCTCTGTCCTTAGTACAGCATTAACACGTAACTTCTAAGAGGACCGTCACTTACCACAACTCACACAGAGATGGCACATCCACACACTACTGGATAATGCAATTACCCTAAAGTTGCAAACCCTTTTACTATCTTTAGTTACAGGAGAGAGGACAGATTTATTATTGTTTTTAAAGAAACTAGCCCAGCAAGCAAAGTTGTTGCGATGTACTGTGTAAGGACGGGAGCACCATACAAGCCCTAGTATCTACTGAGGTTGGTCTGCTGCTGTTATCCCTGCAGTGTCGCTCTAGTTAGCCTGCCTTCTGTGACAAGCACCACGGTGCAAAGGTGAGTGTGGCCTGACTACCATAGGATTTGTGCAGGAAGCATTTGCCTAGACACATTTCAGAAAGAAACCACACATTGGCTGTGTGCTGTGTACTTTAGCACACATGCGATGCTTGGATTTTTGGAGACATGAAAACATTTCCCCCTTTTTTTTATCATTTATGTATTAGTTTTCAGCGAATAGCACAACACCATAATAATGGTGACCATGACAGCACAAAAACACAGGTGCTTAGTGACACGACTCCAATTACACTAGGACATTATAACCACATTTCTGAGCTCCACAGCTAGCAATGTTAGAAGCAGCACAGCAATCATAATATGGCATGGGCATGGGAGAGTGACAGATATCGAGGACAAAATCAGAATAAAGGACTCCACCAGTAATATCAGGAACATGTCAGCAGTCACAAGGGAGTACAGAAGCAGACAGGTATGCAACAGAAAATACATACGTCATGGGCTCTGGACTGCAGGATGGAGTTGCAAACAGAGATGTAGAGGCTGCCAACATCTCTAGGGCGTGAAGAGAGTGGTAGAAGCACCGGATATAATGACAATTGTGCTTTACAATAGATGAGATTGTTGAGCCAGACCTTAAATTTAGGGGCTCACCCAGGACTCCAGCAGCAATCCATATGTTTCATTTGAGTTGACAACGCCTTGGAGCCACTGGCGTAACAAAACTTGAGGGGGCCTCCCTGCAAGGCACGTGGAGGGGCCCCCTCTGGGCTCAATCAGGAGCTCTGCAGCCAGAGTGCTGTGCTGAGGGGGCCCCCTGGAGCTTGGGGGCTCCCCCGCACCGCAGGGGCTGCGGGGGCATGTGTTACGCCCCTGCTTGGAGCTTCATGAGTGACCGGCAACAGAGGATGGTATTCCAAAGGGAGTAAAGGAGAGTAAAGGAGTATCTTACCTACCTTACGTCACAGCCTCTGTCAGATCGGGGTGGTGGCATAGCTGCCAAGTTGCCCAGGTCCATGCGTGATGCGCAGCGCCAGGCCAGGTTTTTTCCTTGAATTCTGGGACTTGTAGTCCAGTTTTATAATGGAGTCCACAAGTCCCAGAATGCAACGAAAAAACCTGGACTGGCGCAGCGCATCACGCATGGACCTGGGCAACTTGGCAGCTATGTGGTGGTAATGCATGCATGTGCCTACAAAATAATGTGGCCAGTCTTGTTTATTATAACTTTTCAACATGCTGCACAGCAGCCACACTGCTCTACAACATAGCTTAAAACAAAGGCCAAACCAAAACCTCTGGCTAAGCACTTATAAGGTCCCAAAGGCGAGACCTATTGGCTATGCCAATGCTTGTTTTTTGGTAGGCACGGGGAGATTAAGTGATTTGCGCAGAATCACAGGAAGCTGAGCCGACGCCGAGGCTCGAACCTGGTTCCCCAGCTCGTAAGGCCACAACCTCTCCCCCTTTGTCCTTCATCTATGTCAACTGCCATCGGTACTGCTCTTATGTTGGTTGACCCACTCAGAAGCCAATGGTTGCTGCGCGCTAAGGCTCTGACCAATGAAAATATTGTAAGGCAGCAGGCCAGCCAATCATAAGCCGGAGTAATGGGCGATGCATAATCCCAGGGGGCCGCCAGACATTCCAAAGAGCAACTGGTGAGTACGACATAGTGAGTGTCACTTTGTTGTGCTATACCCGCTATATAACAGCAAACCGGTATTAGCAGTATTCATCCCAGAGGCTCGTTAGCATATTGCAGTGTCTCTGTGCCGAAGTCTAATAATTCAACGTTTCGCTATGATTTGCTTGTAAAACTAGGCAGACTGGCAGCACACTTGTATTCCAAATATAGTGCATATTGCAGTTACAGAGAGGGACTTTATTTGTACTGTCTACCTCAGACTGGAAATATTGGAATCTGCTTGTGATGCCGCAGATTATTGTAGTCTGATACCATATACAGCACATTTTACTCGGTCTTCAATAACAATACGCATTGTGGGTCGCGCTGCTTTTTTTAGCACTTCAGAGTGTGCTTCCAGCGCTTGGACACCTACAGTAACAATGATTTCTGCTTCTGTTATCAGTTCTAACAGCTATTTCTCCTCAAGGTGGGTGTTTATTTTTTGTTTAAAAAATAACTTATGTTTTGTTGCCCTGATTTCTGCTGCTGTTCAGAGTGGCATTCTATTTGGACGGCTTCACTGGACGGCAGCATTGGCTGCGCCTCCTGCCTGCACTTCTTGGGCATGTTTATATAAATGTAATTTTCCCTTGGACCAAACTATTCCGGCAATTTATCCATAGGTCTCCTTCATTTTATTTACCCGAGGATTCATCACTCCCCCTTTACACTCCCAATCGGCTAAAAAAACATTCAGCAATCCATCCAACATCGTCCTCCTCTCATCCATCCAACGTCCACCTTAGTGTCAAAGCATCTTTACTAAAGAAATACAACCGACATAATTCCACTACACACCACATATATCCACACTAGTCCAAACAAAAACACATTCGTAAAAGACATTATCAATTACAACGACGACAACTCGAACTCTCGCAAATGCGAGACCTATTGCATTGCAAATGCTTGTTGTAATCTGCTGCTGTAGAATGCCATTTGCATGTGTTGTTAATTTGTGTCCACTTTAACAAAAATCTGTGCTATTTTAATAAACACATTTTTGCGCTCTCCTGTTTCCACGCATGTGCTTAGTGCCTATCTTTGAATTTAAAATACCCAACACAATCACAGCTGTTTGAATGTCAAGCTCAGGCTATAGAACGCTGTTTTTTTTGTTGATATGTTCCACTGTAGTATTTTTAGGTTTAGTACTACTATTTATTGTTTTCATATGCTTTACATAGACTATGTGAAATTGATATCAAACAATAAAATAGAATCAACTAAAAATACACATTTCATTCAGAAAAAATAAGAGGTTAAAACATACATATATGTCTACCTCATCAGACAATATGCAATAGAGGTACCAAATAAAAAACACGTGCACAAAGTGAGTGCGTTTATTTGTCTATTTATCCTAAATCACGGTTTCAAAACAATTAACTTTAGCATATAACCTTATTCACCCGTGATCCAGTGTTTGTATGAGTCGTACTCATCATCCCTTAAAGCTAATTAGTATTTGTCATCCTTTTCTCCCATGCGACAAATAAGCATATAAATGCCATCTGGATGCTTTACATGAGATGAAGAACAACAGGAGAGAGTATTCAGCACTGTTACAGTCAAAAGATCAGAGAATCAAAATACAGTGTAGGAAAAATCACCTTTTTGCATGCTGTCCTCAGACTTGTTTTCATTTCCATTGAGGAACGTGCTGGCCTATAGTGAGCCATGGGCACCGGGAGGTTGTTAAACATCTTCCAATGCACATGCTCTGACTCCTAAAACATAGTGAGTAATTGGTGAACACTAATTTGTATTTGACGTTTAGATAAAACCACCACAAACACTGCTCAAGTGACATAAACATTATATGTCACTAGTAGGCTGCCACAGTTGCCCTGGACAGTTGAAAGGCGAGCTGCATTAAATATGTCAGAATAAAACTTTGTTATATTTAAAAGCCTACTTCTATCAATAAATAAGACACCTGTAAAATGTACCTTAAAGCTCAGAAGGCATATGTGCATAATGTGTGGCAGTGAGACATGACAAGCATATAGGTGGCATGCCTCAGTAACAGAATTAACAAGCATTGGCATAGCCAATATGCCTTGCCTTTGGGACTTTATAAGTGCTTAGCCAGAGCTAATGGCTTTGCCAATGTCTTTAAGCTATGTTGTAGAGCACTGTGGCTGCTGTGCAGCATGTTGAACGTTATAATAAAGAAGTGTTATAAGCATTTTTGTTACCATATATATAACCAAGAAGACATTATGTACAACTGAACGACCCTATTAAAAAAAGAATGAACATAAAAAATGTCTTCTCGTTTTTTTGTACTTGTAATAGTGGCAACTTCTTCCTGCCTGTTCTAATGCTTTTTTGATATAGCTTTTTGTTTGTTAGCGGGGACATAAACAACGGGAGGGTGAGGTGATGCTGCACTAATGCTGAGGTGGTGCTGAGCTGACGTTGAAGTGGTGCTGCGTTGGAGCTGAATTCCTGCTAAGGTGGGGATGCGCTGGTGCAAAGGTGGGGCTGCGCTGGTGCTGAGTTGAGGCTGTGCTGGTGGTGGTGCACCGATGCAGAGGTGGTGCTGTGCTGATGCTGAGATGGTGCTGCGTTGATGTTGAGGTGGTGCTGCACTGGCATTGGTGCACTGATGAGGAGGTGGTGTTGTGCTGATGCTGAGATGATGCTGTGCTGATGCGGCAGTGGTGCTGTGGTGGTGTTCAGGTGATGCTGAGGTGGTGCTGAGTGATGCTGAGGTGGTGATGAGTGATGCTGAGGTGGTGCTGAGGTGGTTCTGCGTCATGCTAAGGTGGTGGTTCTGCGCTGGTGCTCAGGAAGTGCTCAGGTAGTGCTGAACTAGTGCTCAGGTGGTGCTGAGTGACGCTGGGTTGGTGCTGTGCAGAGGTGATGCTGTGCTGAAATCTGAGGTGGTGCTGCGCTGATGCTGAAGTGGTGCTGTGTTGGTGCTGAATTGCTGCTGAGGTGGAGTTGCCCTGGTGCTGAGGTGGGGCTGCGCTGGTGCACTGATGCAGAGGTGGTGCTGTGCTGATGCTGAGATAATGCTGTGCTGATGCTCAGTTGGTGCTGAACTGATGAGGCAGTGGTGCTGCACTGATGAGGTGGTGCTGTGCTGATGCTGAGATGGTGCTGTGCTGATGCTGAGATGGTGCTGATGCTGAGGTGGTGCTGTGCTGATGCTGAAGTGGTGCTGCACTGATGCTGTGCTGGTGCTGAGGTGGTGCTGTGCTTTTGTAGAGGTGGTGCTCGGTGGTGCTGAGGGATACTGAGGTGGTGCTGCGCTTGTGCTGTGGTGATGGTGCACTGGTGCTCAGGTGGTGCCGCACTAATGCTGAAGGGGTGCTGCGTTGGTGCAGAGTTGCTGCTGAGGTGGTGCTGTGCTGATGCTGTGGTGGGGGTGTGCTGGTGCTGAATTGGTGCTGCACTGATGCAGAGTGGTGCTGTGCTGATGCTGAGGTGGCGCTGTGGTTGTGTTGAGTGATGCTGAGGAGATGCTGCTCTGGTGCTGTGTATTGAGTGATTCTGAGTGATGCTGAGGTGGTTGTGCTGCGCTGGTGCTCAGGTGATACTGCGCTAATGCTGAAGTGGTGCTGCATTGATGCTGAGTTTGCTGCCGAGGTGGGGCTGCGCTAGTGCAGAGGTGGAGCTGCACTGGTGGTGGTGTGCGGATGTTGAGGTGGTGCTGCACTGGTGGTGGTGCACTGATGCAGAGGTGGTGCACTGATGCAGAGCTAGTGCTGTGCTGGTGCTGAGGTTGTGCTGCACTCATTCACATGTTCAGGAAGGGAGGGAGTGAGTGATCAAGTAAAGGACAGGAAGACAAAGTGAAACCTAGCAAGTGAACAGCAGTTACATGCGCAATGGTTACCAGCAGCCCTTCAAGAGACAAATGAAACCGTACTAGGGTACTGGGATTAAATGCACAGAACACTGTACTGCAGGTCAAGGGGTTTTGAAATGCTGGAAGTTGTCACAGTATAGCCCCGCTGAAGCAGAGCCCAGTTACCACTGCAGACAAATGTCGCTCAATTGTGCACTGCTTGAGAGAAGCGACTATACATACACCCCTGCCTCTCAAAGTTCAGATTTAGAGGGGCATGGCCAAGCCGCAGACCGAGATGGCCACGCGGCGCTGAAGCTCCGCCAGCCATCCGACGATAATCGCTAATTCCCCCATATCCTGCGGCGCTGGGACGGCAAGAACTGGTTTGTGGGTCCCCGAGGAGGCGCAGCGCAGCTTGAGACACCGTCC
Organism: Calotriton arnoldi; assembly: GCA_963921515.1. Classification (NCBI taxonomy): domain Eukaryota; kingdom Metazoa; phylum Chordata; class Amphibia; order Caudata; family Salamandridae; genus Calotriton; species Calotriton arnoldi. The sequence continues at coordinate 768,322 of CAWUFW010004956.1, read as the reverse complement.
GGCTGCAGTGGAGACGGCGCGGCGGTGCCGGGATGAACTACGCAGCAACTGTAGCAGGAGCAACAATGGCGGCCGGAGAGATGGCGGCGGTGGAGTGAGGCCCCCGGCGACTGTGGAACAGCTTCAATTGCGGATCGGACCCACATGTCGGTGAGTGACCCGGGTGCCGGTTGGGTGTGCCCCTGCCCTCCCCCCGCGCCGATCCCGCGTGCGTGTATCCCGCGCCAGTCAGGCGGGTGCCGTACCTGTGCCTCTGCTTGCCCAGTTGGAGCCCGCATTACCGTGGGGGCTGGAACAGCGGTGCCGTGAGCGCTGCACTGCGGGGGGGGTGCGAGTGGCTGCCCGTTGCCCCCGGTGCCTGGAGTCCCCGCCTGGCACTATCGCATATCGAGCGGCCCTTCCTGCTGAGGCCTCCACCGCCGGCCTGCGGTGTCTGCTGTGGTCCCGGGGATAGTCACGGACAGCAGCGCGCCTGATTTGCCAGCGCTGACTGCAGAGGGTCAATACACAGCAGAGATCCCTGAACCCTGCCACTCCAGGCCCAAATTATGCTGCGGGACGACGCCACTGCCTGTTGGACACTTGAGGCCTTATCCTGGGCCAGTGATTATGGGGCGCCATAGTGCTTATTAAACGCCACCAGCCATCCTGCCTACACCTGCGGCTGCCCTGCTGGGCTGTGTTATTGCACTGATATCCTAGATTTGCAGATTTGGGGACCTGAGCGCTCTGCAGCCGACCTCTGCGGTGCCACGTAGCTGGTGTGGTGTGGTACAGTTCTCGGCCCGGTGCTGGTGGCGCCCTCGGGATCAACCGCGCGGCAAACACACTGGACCGCCCAGCATATATTTATTCCAGGCATGGGCCGCAAAGACCCGAGGCAGAGAACGCTTTTGTTTGATAAGCCCACAGAGAGAACAACAGATGAGGGAGCTGACATGGCGGCAAGAGGCCAAAGCCCTGGTCGCGAGGAGACGGCTGCGGCCCCCCCGGCTGCATGGCTGCAGAAGATGAGGGCAGGCTTCCGATCCCTTGACAACCGCTTTGACTCCCTTGATAAGACTCTTGAGGCGATGGGTGCCAAGATCCAGGCCCTTGACGCAGCGGAGGCGAGGGTCTCCGACATTGAAGATGGCGCAGCACAATCGGCTAAACGACTGGACAGGATGGAACGCATACTGAAAGAGGTGGCCATTAAAAATGAGGACTTAGAAGCGAGCAGCCGCCGAAATAATATCCGCATCCTTGGGGTCCCGGAGTCCACGGCCATGGGTCGCCTAGACCTCTTCGTCGAAACCCTACTTACGGACATGTTTGGCAGAGAATCTTTTACACCCGGATTTGTAGTGGAGAGGGCCCACCGCACCTTGGGGCCACGACCCAACCCGGGCCTGCCACCTCGCCCACTTATAGCTCGGATCATGAACTTTCGAGACCGGGACATGGCCCTCCGCTTGGCAAGAGAGCGGGGGGACACCATCTGGCAGGGTTCAAAGATTGCGCTCTACCCGGACTTCAGTCATGGTGCAAGACGCCAGGCGCAAATTCACAGGAGTGAAGGCCACTCTCCGTAACCTTGGCCTCAAGTATGGCATGCTCTACCCGGCCCGGCTCCGGGTTGAGGCGGGTGGCCGGGCGCGCATATTTGACTCTCCAAATGAGGCCCAAGAGTTCTGTCGCACTTACAAACGGAATAACGAACAATCGCATGACGACAGGGATGGCCCGTCTTCTACTCATGGAAACGCCGACGCGAGTCAAGAATTGTTCTCTAGTTCTGGCGCTGGGTGACGTTGATGAGCTGATGTACTTGCTTTTACATAATCTGCAGGGGGATTATCTACTATACTGCTTCAAGAATTTCTTCATAGTTGGTTGGCTGTCGTGGCGTTGCCACGCCCCTAGGTTGATACCCTGGGTATCTTCTTGATAGTTTTGAGGTACCTTTTTGAAATGTTGCCTGTTCCTGGTAAAGTAACCTGGTACTTCGTTTCTTGTTTTCAGGGTGGGTTTCGCCTTGCATTTCACGATGTGAAGTTGGGAGGGGGAGGGGGTTGGGGGAGGGTTTCCATTTTTGCAATATTGATTGTCATATTTGCAGCTCACTGTTTTGGATCAGTATTTCCAACACATTTCCTGATCAACTTAGATTCACGACGATTCCCGAATGGCACAGCTAGGCTTGATAGATGGCCCCTCCAATTTATCCCTGCTGTCGTGGAATGTTAGAGGCCTCAATAATAACCGAAAACGGCGGCAGGTGGTGCATTATCTGATTAGACATAATGTAGACGTGGCATTCCTCCAGGAGACGCACTTGCCAGCCTCTGATCCTGCGCGCTTTGCCACGAGTTGGGGGGCCCATAGATACTTTGCGAATTTTAGTAATTATGCGAGAGGGACAGCGATTCTTATTCACAAGAGGGTCCCTTTTAGCTGCCAGTCGTTCGTCAATGATAAGGAGGGCCGTTATACCATTGTTGTGGGGTCCATGATGGGTCACAGGGTCGCATTGGTGTGTGTTTATGCCCCTAACACTGACTCTCCGGAGTTTTTTCATTCATTACATACACAGCTTTCTAAGCTTGAGACTAGCTGGATTATGATGGGTGGGGACTTCAACCTACTTTTAAACACTACATTGGATAGTACCTCCACCTCTCCAAATTCGTAGCCCCGAGCGAGACGTGCGCTGCTTGAGTTATGCTAACAGTTTTCCCTGGTAGATATATGGCGCAGGCACAATCCTACTCTCACCAACTACACGCATTACTCAGGGCAACACGACACCTGGACCAGAATCGATCTCTGGCTGCTTTCCCCCGGGGTATCCACTTGGTATAGGGCATTGAATACATTCCCCAGGACGTACTCGGACCACTCCCCGGTGCAGCTATGCCTCTGTGTCCCTCGACCGGAGGGATTCGAGAGACAGTGGCGCTTCCCTAGTTGTGCTCTTCTGGACGAGCTTTTTCGTCATGAGGTCGAAGAGGCTATAGAGGATTATTTCACCCTTAATGCTGGCTCGGTGGATACTTGGTCGGTATTGTGGGAGGGGTTCAAGGCCTACATCCGCGGGGTGTGCATTTCCAAACATGCTGGGGTGCTCAAGTCTCTGCGCACAACACTGACGAGGCTCGAGAGCGAACTCGCAGCCCTGGATAGCGAGTCTTGCCAAGCTTCCGCGGCCTCTCTACAGGACAAAAGGCTGGCCCTCCTCCTGGAATATAGAGAGACGGCGGATCGCGAGATCCTTTACTTGGGCAAATACCAAACGGCTCGTCGCTACGGCGAGGGAGACCGCCCGGGTCGTACGCTGGCTCAAATACTACGGCCTCCCTACAGTAAGGCATACATCACCGAGATTCGGGCTGAGGACGGCAGTCTCCTCACGTCCCCCACGGACATTCTGAACGAATTTAGGTCGTATTATACCACGCTCTATACCTCGAAACTGGACCATGACCCAGCCGCCCTGGAGACTTATCTGTCCGAAATTGCCCTCGTGTATTTAGAGAAAGACATGCAAGGCTTTCTGGCTGAACCAATCACGGTAAATGAAATACGCGGCGCTATTAAAGAGCTTTGTGGCTCCTCCGCGCCCGGCCTGGATGGCTTTACCGGGGAGTTTTATAAGGCCTACATGGACCTTCTGGCCCCGAAACTGATCGAGGTGTATGCGGAGGCCCTGGAACAACAGCTCCTGCCTCCCACACTAAGCGAAGCGGTTATCATCCTGCTCCCGAAGCCCGGTAAGGACCCCTCCCTATGCGGATCCTACAGACCGCTCTCGTTATTAAACGTTGATTATAAGATACTGGCAAAATTATGGCTAATAGACTCTTGCAGTTGATGAAGTTCATCATCTCCCCTGCACAGTCGGTTTTGTTCCCCATCGCTCGACCTCTTTAAACTTGCGCACCTTGTTTGCGGTACTCCATAGAATCAGTCCCGAAGTTCCAGCGGCAGCACTATTACTAGACACAGAGAAGGCTTTTGACACGTTAGAATGGCCTTTTTTTTTTAGCTAATATGCGACGCATGGGCATGCCAGCTGGCTTTATAGCCACCACGAGCTTGTTGTACAGTAGACCGACGGCGCGGCTGCACCTGAACGGCACCCTCTCTACCTCATTCCCGCTCACGCGCGGTACCCGTCAGGGATGCCCGTTGTCACCCCTTTTGTTCATCTTGGCAATGGACCCCTTGATACGGCACTTTCAAGAACGACATCTGCATAGGGGGCTACAATTCAAAACAGGCCCATTACTGGTTTCTTTATACGCTGACGACACCATACTATATGTCAGGGAGCCGCATTTAAACACAGCCCCCCTGCTTCGGGAGATTATCCGTTTTGGGCAGCATTCTGGCCTAGGCATCAACTGGCGTAAATCCATTATTTTTCCTTTAACTGCCAGCACGGCCCCTTGGCCCTGCGACTTTCCGCTGGAATGGTGCTCAGATTCCGTTAAATATCTGGGAATCTATGTACACTTAGACACGTCGCAGATTATCCAACTTAATTATGGCCAGGCGGTCGTCAAATTAGAGGCCCAAGTGGGGCTGTGGCTGCGGCTTCCGTTGTCCATGGCAGGCAGGATCGCCATAATTAAGATGATGGTCTTGCCTACATTTTTATCCCATTTTTATCCCTCTCACAAATAGTTTTTTTGCATCCTTGTGTTCTCTCCTTACCCGGCTGGTCTGGGGTGGCAGGCAACCACAGGTCCGTTGAGATACTTACCTTGCCGTACGAAAGGGGTGGATTCGGAGTGCCAGATCTCCATCTATATTATTTAGTGGCACAGTGTAGTTTTGCTTTTGCTTGGTATCACCCAGACGCTAGGATCCCGTTTCTGCGCCCTGAGTCCGACTTCGTTCACCCCGAGCGACTCGCGGCGGTCCTGCCGCGGGGCGAGCCGATGGGCCCCGTGGACATCCAGACGGTCTCGACCACCAGCTGGGCATGGAGCAGGCTACAGCGCTATACTGGGGCCCCCGAGTTATACACGTCGGCCCTCCCTCTCCCTAATCCCCGTTGGCTCCCCATCACAGGGGAGAAGCTGGTACAAATCACGTTGTGCAAGTTTGACATCCTAAAAATCGGCGACCTGTACCCTGGAGGGCATATCTTTTCGGCCACGGAGGAAACTCGCTTCCAAGAGGCCACGTTCATGGACAAATTTGTGCTGAAACGTCTGTCCTCTGCGTTGCGAGCAACGGTTAAGGGCTTCCCGCTAGAGCCAGCCTCATTCGCCCCATTAACTCTCCTTATAGAGAATGACACTGGAGTGCACATTGTGTCCAAGCTTTATAAACTCTGCATTACACAGGTTTCAATCGCGGATGATAGGGTCCGGGCGGAATGGGAGACTGATCTTGGTCAACCGATTACGGATGATCAGTGGGCCTACTGTTGTTCAGCTACAGGAACTATCTCTCTGAACAGCCGGCATAAGCTCATACATTACAAGTTCCTGCGCAGACTTTATATGACACCGGCTAAATTGCATAGAATCGACCCCAGCCGGCCGCACACCTGCCGGAAATGCGGTGCCCAACATGCAGATTTCGCCCACTTGACATGGACCTGCCCCTGCATTCGTCTGTACTGGAAGGCAATCTTCTCCACACTCGGGATTATTCTAGAGCTCACCATTGTCCCGATCCCGGAGGTGGCGCTTATGGGATACACAGCAAACTTCCCTAGAGCAACCCGGAAGCTTGCGTCGCTCGGTCTACTGCTGGTAAAGCGAGAGATAGCACTGCGTTGGGGCAGCAAAGTTTCACCTACATTACAAGGCTGGTTGAATAGTCTAGCACACTGCAACATCAACAGCGAGATCTACTCTAGCACGCTGCCAGGCACAGCGCGTCCAACAGATATCTGGGGCCCATACAAGGACTATATTCGTACCCTTCACAGCAACACTGTTTCCCAATCTAATGCGGGTATAGTCCCTGAGGGTATAGGCTGAGGAAGGGGTCACACGCATGCGTAGACTCTAGTAAATGCCCTACTGCAATCGAATTGGAGGAGTTGACTGAAGATATGAATAACATACCAAATGATGCAACCAAGTTCTCGGTGCTTGGCTTTGAAACATGATCAGGATTGATGTCTGTCACAGATTGCATGCTATATGAATATTGGCTACGTTATAACTCTCTGAATGCAAATGACAAAATGTATGTATAAGACTTGATAATCAATGACAAATAAAGTTTACATTTTTTTTTTTAAAGTTCAGATTTATATTTATATTTATTGTAAAGTGCTTTCAGCTTTACTGTAAATAAAATCGCCTCTCACACATGGAAAAAATAGTGCCAACAGCCACTAAACACAATTGATCACAAAGTATAAATAAAACTAATTAAAACAACATTCATTAATATCCAAAGATCTGGTGCTACAATTTAAAATCCAACACATAGGTGTATTTAAAAAAAAATAGTTAAAATCACTCCCATTGTCATAACAAACTTGCTGGCCCAGGACAAATGAACAAACGAACGAACGAATGAACGAACAAAGGGCTATCGCTTAATTAAATACCAACTAATATAAAGTTGCCCTGGGAAAGTACATTGATACTCCAGTACGCATTAGCCATTAGTGGACAATAGCTCTTGCTCATCACCTTGATCAGGAAAGACTCAATCAAGCAAGCAGGCAAGAAGGTAGATAAAATCTCAGATAATTAAGAATAAATCTATCTAAGGTTATAAAAAGTCCCAATCCTACAAAAAGGACACAAAAGGACAGCTACAGCACACCATGAGAGCAGGCCGTGTGCGAGGAGGCCCAACGCTCAAAAGCAACGCAAACATTCGTAAAAGAAAACCCAAGACATCAGAAGGCTCTGCGGATGAACCGCAGGCAAAGACCAGGCCAGACCTACAGCAAGACTGTTCCTTAATTGAAATAACTTCTGACACAAACGATCTAAGCAACACCTCTTCAAAAATGGAAAAAATCAAATCCCTAAAACGTTGCCAGACTCTCTTTCAGCCAAAGATTTACATGAAATTTTGCTTTTTTTAAAACGCGGACGATACTCTCCTCTCAAACTCCACAGCACTGCCAGGCCTACAGACACCCCTCCAGCCGCTACAACCTACTCGTCCACAGGGTAGTGATAACAATAGGGAAAGCCCGGGCACAGGGGTGGACAATTTCAGGACTGCCTACTCAATATCGACCCCACAATGCCAAACTATAACCGGGCCCCAGAACCCCCAGATTCCGGCCAAGCTGGTTGTGGCTGATGTAGCGACAATCCGAGAGCACGGGCCTAAGGAAGTGTGGCAAATCTCCACAGAAGAATCAGGAGATTGCACATCAGACGCACCAGACTTACCGAAGACCGGAATCGCATTCTACAGCAAAAGCAAAGGAGGTAACTGCATTGCAACTGAGGCACTCACTATATGTGATCTGGACAGCCCGACGGAAAACCGGTGGTCGGACAACACAATGCATGAACCCGCGAAAGAGATGAACGATATGAAACCCAAATTGGCACTTACTGCACTATTAATGAACGACTCGGTCATAGATCACAAAACATTAGCTTCCATATCATCAACACAAACCAAATTGTAGACGTCACAAATTTGCGAGCCGGAGGACTCGGAACAATTCTCATATCTGGACAAGGATGAGTGGGAGGGCCTCCTGGCTACCTACTCTCAGGACAAGTGTAGGATTGACCCCCCTGCAAACTTGACGAATGAGGGGCATCAGGAACACCAGGCAGTCGGGGAGTTTCAAGAGGGGAGAAATTCAGTTATAGATACAGGTTTGTCCACCAGGTGATCCGCAACAAACAGATCACGGAAGTGCCTGGTCAAGCCTGTTAAAAACAGTGCAACTCCTGGTAGAGGCCCTCCAAAACCAATCCGATAAGATGGATACACAACTAACTCTGCTGAATACTCTGGCAGTTTTTGTGGTTGCTAACGACGGAAAGCTAGGCACGTTAAACACCCTGCTACAAAACATACAGGATCACACATTAGCTAACAACCAAATCTATGGATGTGGCCCGGTTGTTGATAAACTAGCCTCGCTCCCATCTATGCTGAGTGATTTGTGCATACAACTTAAAAGGGCGTCACAATGCTCAAACACATGGCCCATAGATGACAAACCAACTGCCGGATTTCAAGAAACGATGGAAACACACTTGATTACAACCCCCAATGAAGAGATCCCCTCTACCAAGACAAAATCAACACACAACAGCACAATAAATGAGGGCAGCAAAACAGCAATAATATCAGGCCAAGATTCTGGCCTTCTCCCGGAAGATAAATTAAATAACAAAATGAATGCAAGGCAAAGACGCGCACAAAGACGGAAAGGCCGAAACCAAAAAACGATCTCTAATCAAGATGGTTTCCTGCGCCTCTTTAGGACAACATCAGGGAAAAAAACGACAAATCAAGAAAGCCAATTCAAACTAGAAGGGACACAAACAGAACACAGAAGTTACAACAGGATCAAGTCAAATCTGCTTAAGCGAAACGCAAGGTATAAATATGATTCAGTCATCTGTGAAAGTTGCGAATGAAGAGACAAAAATCTCACATCTAAAAGACCACACAATTAACTCTCAAAGAAATAAAGAGGAGGAGGCAGTAGGAATAACAACGAGTATTCCATCGCTGGAATTAAATCAGCAGCAATCGCAAATTAGCAATCCCTCAACATCACTTACCAACCATAGCGCCGCCAAGGGCGATCAGGTAATCATGACAACTCTGGAAAAACACAACGTCCAATGTTCAGACAACAGGGAGCCAGACGGCACAATGACAAGTCAAACCTACTCTTAAAGCATAAATAACACACAAACAGTCTCTTTCATTCAACCTGATGCCCAACGGAGACAGGAAGTCCAGATAACCCCAAAGCAAAACCGAATCAGCTTGGAATCTTTCCGGCAGGGAAGCATAGGACAACAGCCTGGACCAGTACAAAGCTCAATGTTTCAAAACGAGGAAGAAAACACGGAGTCCCCCAGGCACCTGGCCATACCAGGAGCAATAGGTAAAGAGTCTATTATTCATGCCCCAAAAAATCATAAAACCACTCCTCCGGAGATGACAGGGAGGGATATAAGCGCCCTATGGTTTAAACCAGAATATAGATCCAAAGGTATACATGATACCTTGAATCGAGGGAACATACTGCGCCTGCTGTCTCATATTCCAAACCTGACAGAGGTGACGACATTAGACTTGGTCTCAATAGAATTTATTAAATGCAAGGACTCTGTGGAAGGAGAAAAAAACAAAAACATCTTGGACATGGTCATCAATTGCACAAAAAATACTCCTAGAGAGCCAAACTTTTAAAAACTGGGGGATAACCATCACTCCCTACACTGTGCCAGGATATCCAGATTTGCTAACCCCAGAAAACACGACGGTTCAGGCAAATTTAAAAAGACCTGAAATATCGGTGCTTAGAGGAGCTGTGGGGCACTGTCGAACGAATAAGGACTTTTTTCTAGACAACTCCAGTAGCCGCCAGGATTCTACAATGCCACCAAACTGGCAAACATACCCAAGATGGATTTCAAGGACAATAAACAACCAAAATAATTGACAACACATCTGTCCACCGCGAAAAATCAGCATTAATGGGCTCTTACGAATATGCTAATGGAATGTAAAAAGGTCTAGCCAGCAAAATGACAGACTTAGACTTTGTCACCTACATAAGTTCATTTGAAATCGTAGCATTACAAGAAACTTTGCAAACTGATCCTCCGCACTTTCAGGGCTTTTTGCGTTTCTTCACCAGAGCACTTAGGGGGGGCAAAATACAGACACTTCAAGGAGGTCTAGTAATGTACGTCTAAAATACAAGTATATCTACAGCCCGTGAAATTGGCCCAACATCTTCAGCAACAATTGCAGTAAATCTCCTCACTCCGTCTTCAACATCAGATAAAAGAGGTACCGACATCACGATAATTAATGCTTATGCCCACCCGAAACGGAAAATTAAGGCAGCAATGGAACTGTGTGATTTTTTGGAAGCATGTATAGTCGAAGGGCCCACAACCGACCTTATTCTCACTGGGGACCTAAACCTCAATCTAATGGGTGCCTCAACAGATGAAGATGTGTTACTTCAAAATTCAATTTGGAACATCCCACTGCACGGGAAACCGCCACCGGGCAAGCAAACCAAAACCGGAAAGCGGTTATTGGAGGAACTCGAACATCTTAACCTCAGAGCAATCAATGGAAGATCTGCTGGGATAACCCCCCCTCGCAATAAGACACTGCTCGATAAAAGCTAATACAATAATAGAGTACACCTTTATTTCCTTAGCCCTATTTCACCAAATTGCCTCATTCCAGCTGGGCGATAAAGCTGATAGTGATCATCGGCCTCAAGAAATCGCACTTAGAACAAACAAGCCTATGTTTGAACGGTCTTTGGCCACTCAAGGATCAGCTTTTACTATCAACTTTAAAAGAATCAAGTTTGTTCAAGCAGCAGACAGGAGCATGCAGGAAAATGCAAGACAGTATTTCAAGTCAAGGGTCGGATCAAGTGAAGTCGGGAAATGGGAGAATTTCACAACATCAATGGCAGCATATGCTACTTCGATCAAACCAATGGTCCAACAGAGACACAGCAGTATGAACCATATGTCACAAACTGCCAAAAAGGAAATTAAGCTCATTAAAAATTCAATTTATCGCACGCTAAGACATCTTCGATACAATTCAACCAACAAAATGCAACTAGAACAGCTACGAAAGCAAAAGGTGCTGTTAAGAAAACCCAAATAGGAGGCCAAAAGATCTGCGGAGGACTATCTCTGGGCAAAATTACACGCCGACACCAAACAGAGTAATAGCGCTAGATTCTGGAGAACTATAAACCAATTCATTCGTCCCTCACATGAGGGAATTTCTTCTAACATATCAGAAGAAGTATGGGTAAATTACCTCAAGAATCACTTCCATCAAGACACTGAGTTCATGGCCTTGAGCCAAAAATCTAAATCGCTTTAGGAGGCATAACAACTAACACTGCCTGGGTAGCAAATAATTACATAGCCCTTGGGAACCCAGAGGGTCATTTACCAACAGATGAACCATTAAAGAGCAAAATCAGTACTATCAAGCGGCAAATAGGTAAGGGAAGGAGAGAGGGGGCTCCAGCCCCAAACAGAATCGCACCGGTAATTTATAAACAAGATGCAAACGTATGGGCCGTAGCGTTGGAACCACTTTTCACGGAAATAAGGCTGATGAACACACTTCCTCGCTCCTGGAGAGGATCAATCATTTCTCCAATTTTTAAGTCAAGCGAAAAGCCTTTGCCACAAAATTATCGGTTAGTGGCTCTTATGGATAACGAGGCAAAGTGTTTTGCAGGAACGCTACTAGAGGAGCTCCAGGCCTGGGCCAAAGAGAAATCTGTAATTCCACCTAATCAGACTGGCTTCGCTAAAACTGTTGGAACAACTACAAACATTCTAACAATGGCAATGCTAATAAACAAGGCAGAAGGAACAAAAATGCCACTACATCTATGCTTTATAGATTACAAGCCCGCTTTTGATCACATTAATCGTAAGATCTTATGGTCCAAACTGAGAAGTTGGGGGATTCCACAGCTTCTGCTAAACCTGCTAATCAATCTGCATACTGACACATGGATACAGATAAAGTTGGGTGACGGGTCACGCCTGTCAAGACGCATACCAACTGACAAAGGGCTGAAACAGGGATGTGTCTTAGCACCCACACTGTTAAACTTGTTTTTAGCAGACCTCATCCCGATACTAAACACTTGCAATTCACACGCCCCAAGATTAGGAGGCTTAAAACTACCTTGCCTCCTTTACCTGGATGACATAGTCCTGATCAGCCATACACAAGTAGGCTTACAACATCTTTTGAACCCCACGCATGACTACTCCAAAGCAAATGGATTAACCATTATCCTCGAGAAAACAAGAACCATGACGGTCAGCAAAAATAGGAAAAAACCTGCAGCTTAGTTATGGGGCAGGGCCCATATTGAGGACACATCGGAATACAAATATGTTGGCGTGAAGATAGATAAAGGTGGCCACTTCACTGCACAGAAAAATAGCATCAGACGTAAAGGCCTTGCCAATCTCTTTAAAAGCACTAAATAGCAAACTAAATGGCCCGTCGATTCTGCCCTTGGCACAAGTAGTACGTGCCAAGCTTCTGCCAACAATTGCCTATGGCAGCAAAGCACAGAGAGGAAGGGATGCAAAAGTACTTGATAACACAGTTATAGCATCATATACGGTTATTCTTGGTCTGCCCAAATATACTTCACCAGCGCAAATCAGGTTAGAATTTGGTGTACAGAGACAGTCTCTGGCAAGACAGGGGGCGTACATTATTACCTGGGACAAAGTGCAGAACTCCGAGCAAGGAACCCTAAATGAATATCTGTGGAAGGAGCTACAATAACAAGCCGCCTCTCCCGCTGCCAAATATCTCAAAAGTAGCCTGACTAATATGGGGCTAAACCAACTCTGGGACACTCCTACAAACAACATTACATTTTAAAAATTGGTCTGGAAGACTGTTAAATATCTTTCGTGGATTGAGGACAAGGCATCTCTTTTGAAAAGGGCACACGAATGGATGACCCTGAACACCTATACAGCGCCAGCTGCTCAGAGCTATTTTGATCTGGGTTATGCCAAAGCCACTAAAATCAAGTTCTTGAAGCATAGACTTGGGTTGTTACCCTGTATACAGCAGTTTCGTCACCGGCCAAAGGAAAAAGCAGGCTCTATCTGCCGGTTATACGGCTCAGCGCCAGAAGATCTGCTACACCTGCTATGTACATGTAATGAACTGTTGGAAGAACGAAAACAACTGCTAAAACGCCATTTCAACCAGCGAGGGATACGCACTAGGAGACAAGCAGCGCTGGCCTGTTTTGCACCTAATGACCCTCAGTTGAATTGCTGTCTAGTGAAGTTCCTGAGGTTAGTGGAAAAGAAAATGCCAGCGCAAAAGATATAAACCGGTTATTAGGACAGTCCCCGGGAACAACTGCAACTTTATCACGGGGATTCGAAGAGGGTAGTTTCCGCTTATCACATCATTCCTGGTATTCTTCACTTACAACGAATAAATAATGCATATTATCAAAGTTAAGCACTTTTTGCACTAAGAAGCACTTTTTTGAAGCCTGGCATTAGGATGATGGGAAGTAGTGGACTGGAACGAAGTACCTTCAACCCCTTACAACATGTGCTGAATCAAAAACAGCTTGGTCAGGAGAACTTCTTATCAGTCGCTATATCGGTTCTTAAAAATATATAAATTATGAAATGTTTTTTATGTAGAATTGTTTTAATTTTATGTTTTATTGTATTGCAGCGGTTTTTATTAACTATGCAAATAAATTGAATTGAACCTGATAGGCCTTCAATAAAAACTGAACATTGTTTCCTGGCAATATTTTATATGCAGAAACTCGTCACAGAAAACCAGCAATGGCCTTGTTTCTCACCACTGAACTGCACTGTCCAGTGAGCTGACTGTGCACAACCAATAAAAGGATGTACCCTCTTAATGCTGATCTAGCCATGATATCTGCAGCAGATTCGGACTCCCCCCCCCCCCTCCCAGGTTCTCAGGCCACCTGCGCGTAGAAACTCGAAATTCACGGCTTTAAGGATCTTTAAGAACTATTAGCCCGCTTGTGCCGTGGAGCTAAGGGCCAATAGCAAGATGTAAATGCAGACCCAACTGATTCGAAAAAATAGCATTCTAATCCCTATATGTCCGTAGTGTACATGAGTTAGTACCTAAATGTGTTCTTTTAATGTCACACTGTGCTCCTTTCCTAAAACTTGGGTGACTGTTGGCTGATGTTTGCAAATTAAACTGCCCTCTAACCACTGCATGTCCCTAAACAAAGTTTGAGCGCAGTTCCAGTACAGCACGTCTTTATTATGTGCATAGCAAATAAATGAACACAAACACACAATTACAGGAGCATTTTTCGAGAAAAGGAAATGGTTAGTCCTGAGTGGCAGTCCGGAATCATAATTTAAACCTACCTTAGAAAAACAGACGCTGGCAGTATAAAAGTCGTCCTGTTCTGGGCTTGGGGCCGCGGGCATTCGAATGAAGAGGGGTGGGGTTGGAGTGCTGGTTAGGACCAGGCCCGGTTCTAGCGGGTAGGCCGGGTGGGCCAGGCCCACCCAAACATGAGCCTGGCCCACCCAAACATGAGCCTTGGCCCTCGCGGTGAATCTGCCACCGATGTACAACAACAATAAAAAATGTTTGATAACTGGTGATTTATGATCCTGCTGGAGAGCAATCATTTGTCTTTTGGTAGTTTTTAAATGCAGTTAAACTGAATTTTATGTAGATAGGTCAGTGGGTTACTGCCTTTGTCACAGAGATCCTTGTGTTACTTGCAGTTCAGAAGTTACAATCCTAAAATAGGACAGTGACCTATGAACTGTCATCAAAGAGCTGCATACAAACTTCGCTTTTTTGTGTTGTGATATAGTTAGAACTTCTCCAGTCTTTCATTATTCTAATGTTGTTAAAAAAGAGTTTGTTTGGGAAGTTATACATTTTAATAAGTAAAGCCAACCCCCAACCACTGGAGTACTCTTTAAATCCTGAGTTTGTGCTTCTCCAGACCAAACCCTCATAAAATATAATGCCCACCAGTATGGATGACATGTGATTCCTACACCTTGTTATCCTCATTGGCTTATGTGACATTCCCCTTAGACTGATTTATTGTCTCTGTATAATGTGTGCATGATTTAAAGTACTGTGACACCATACACTGACATGACTAGCGCTATACAACAAATGAAATGCATGTGAGAGAGGGGCAACAGAGAAATAAGGGGCACTGGTGGAGGGTGGCAGTGAGGGAATCCGAGGAGGAGGTCATGGGGTGGGGGGAACTACAGTGAGATGAGGGGCACTAGTGGAGGGTGGCAGTGAGGGAATCCGAGGAGGAGGTCATGGGGTGGGGGTGGAGCTACGGAGAGATGAGGGGCACTAGTGGAGGGTGGATGTGAGGGAATCCGAGGAGGAGGTCATGGGGTGTGGGGGAGCTACGGAGAATGAGGGGCACTAGTGGAGGGTGGCAGTGAGGGAATCTGAGGAGGAGGTCATGGAGTGGGGGGGAGCTATGGCGAATGAGGGGCACTAGTGGAGGGTGGTAGTGAGGGAATCCGAGGAGGAGTTCATGGGGGGACTACAGAGAGATGAGGTGCACTAGTGGAGGGTGGCAGTGAGGGAATCCGAGGAGGAGTTCATGGGGGGGGGACTACAGAGAGATGAGGTGCACTAGTGGAGGGTGGCAGTGAGGGAATCTGACGAGGAGGTCATGGGGGAGGGGCTATGGAGTGGTGAGGGGCATTGGTGGAGGGTAGCAGTGAGGGAATCTGAGGAGGAGGTCATGGGGTGGGGGGAGCTACGGAGAATGAGGGGCACTAGTGGAGGGTGGCAGTGAGGGAATCCGAGGAGGAGGTCATGGGGTGGGGGAGCTACGGAGAGATGAGGGGCACTGGTGGTGGGTGGTAGTGAGGGAATACGAGGAGGAGGTCATGGGGTGGGGGAGCTACGGAGAGATGAGGGGCACTGGTGGTGGGTGGTAGTGAGGGAGTCTGAGGAGGAGGTCATGAGGGGGAGGGGCTACAGAGAGATGAAGGGCACTGTTGGAGGGTGGTAGTAAAGGTATCTACGGAGAAAGAGGTAATTGGTGGGGCACCAAAAAAGACTTTCGCACCAGCACTAAAGCCGGCCCTGTCATGGACTTTCTGTTTTCGTTTATTTAATTAACAGTAGGGTGATTAGGACAACTGTGGAGCATACTTTAAAATGCATGCTAATTACGTTTACTGCTATATTCAATGTTTCAAGTTTGAAGATGCTTTTACTAATGTTTTTTACCGGGAATAATGAAAGTGGAACTGGATGGTGGCTGATATGGGGCTGGGGCCCAAGGTTAGCTGTGAGATAAGGTGCACTGGAGAGGCGTGGTAGAAAAGTGGATAATCAGGCTTGTAAGGGAGTAAGCTGCAGAGTCCGGGGTCAGGTGGAGGTAGTATGAAGAGGGATTCTCCCTGAAGGCTCTCACAGAGGGAGCCTGAGTAGTGTCACTTGCCTGATACTCCCACCTCAAACCTCCTCTTCCCATCAAAGGGACACTACATGGAAAAAACACTTTTTGAGAGTGATAACATTTAGAAAGAGATTTGGAAAAGAGTGCGTTTTACTGGCCCTTGTAAGACTAAGAAGAGATAAAGGAGGGCCCTGAAGCAGGCCTGGCTAGACATATAAGTGACAATCGGGCCCGCAGTGGCCCACCCGAATGCACCCTTGGCCCACCCAAATACAAATTTCTGGAGCCGGGCCTGGTTAGGACATAAAGCAGGGGGGGAGGCGATGTAAAGATACACTGCCCCCTGTGTCTGGAAGTGAAGGCAGACTCGGGCGACAGCCCTAGAGCTGTGGGTGCCTTGGTGGGCTCCCTTGTCTGCCACATTATCCAGGATGCAAAGTACAGGCGTGGGGTCTGACCAGCAGCCCACAAGTGAAACAGTAATGTGGAGCGTGGGGTGCACTGAAGCACACAGTGCTTGAGAGCGACACGAAGCAGAGGTATCAACCATACAAAGGAGACAATTGTAAAACATGCACTCATGCATTTCGTAAAAACAAAATCCACAACCTTCCAATTATTTTGCGGTTATTTTAACGCCTGCACTCCCACACGACATGCCTGCAAGTTTCCTCAATAGAGAAGGCAGGAGGAGGCAAAGAGAGGTACACTCCAGACCATCTGCCCTCTTGGAAGCATGCTCTGCTGGAAACAGACAGAGGCAGCTGGACTCCTCTGCTAGTTTCAGTGAGCAATGAGATAAGGTTTACAGCCCTGTTTACACAAAAGTGAAAACACAGAGCGTCCGCTTCCAAAATCAGCCTGGACTGGACTGGCCTGAAAGAAAAGAAAACAAGCCGAGCCTGAGCGCTGTCTTTTGTTAGGGTTTAATGGGGGAGCAGATGTTCGAGGAGCCACAGGGTGAGAAGAACAACACCGAGATGAATGCTGAAGAATGTCAGGGATATGGGAGGAGGTGGGAGGGACAAATGCTGCAATAAAATGCATGCAGCTACAAACCTGACACTGAACAAGCACCCACATTGTAACATGAGCAAGAAGAAAATAGTCCCCCAAAGAACTGATAAAGAACCAAAGCGTAAACATACCGTAATCAGTCCCTGCTCTGTGGGAGGAACGAAACAGCAAAAGGAGGGACAAAGAGGCAGGACTGACCACTAGCAAGCATGGATTCTTAAAGGACACTGAAACAAACAAACGAAAAGCAGGGGGAATGGCTTTAAGCTCAAGAGAAGTATATACTAAAGTATTTACAAGAGGTCTTGAATGCTCGACCTAAAAAGTGCTACTTACTGCACCAGGTATTTGGCCAGGCAACTCTCACAGAACGTTCTGCACCACCCATGAGACAAACGTTTCTGTGTTTGGAGGTTACACTTTGAGCAGTTCTATGTACCTATTTTAACCACTGCAGAAAATATAAATTACAGTTTTGTAATACAGTGCCTAATACCTCGACATTTTTAACATGCTCCCAGTTTTTGTTGGATAAGGTAGCTACAGTTAAGTGAGGTAAAGTGACTTGCCAAGCGATATTTAATGAGATAAATGCAGGAACCAGGATTAGCCCAAAATCATCAACATAATTACTACTTGTCATCTCCTTCAAAATAGAGTATTGATTATCTATGGGGAAGGAGGGCTTCTCTAAACTGGCACCTCCAACAGGCCAGTACAGCACTGACAAGTCAACACCATGTACGTACCTAATGTGTGACTGCATGGGTCCCAAACCTACCACAATGATATCTAACTGGTCAATTTAATCTTTGTTCGGCCATAAATGGCCATGAAAGACAAAATCAATATAGAGCAGTTAGTTGAATGATCACTAAACAAGTTAAAATGACTCCATCATCCAAAACATAGTTACGTGACATTAAAACAAATAACCTAATGACCATGAAATATAATAGCTAACGCTCGACAAATTAAAAACGTCGGCACATATGTCCATTAAAATAGTTTACATATAAAGTGCATAGTGCGACTATAAAATATATCCTGATCAAAGACAGGGATCTTCCATTTCTTCAATTCTTATGGTGACCATTCTGTCAAGGTAATTCACAGGGTGTATGTATTAAATCTTACTAATATTTCTATTTATGCATTGTTGTTGAGGTGAGAGCTGTGGAATTCCCATATATCTATTTGCCCTGATGGGTGTCACAGAGGGATGTTCCCTATCTGCACTCCCCTTAAAAACTGAATCAACTTCCCCGTCTCACACCTCACCCACACCAACCCCCCAATTAGGTTGTGTATAAATCCCCGCACTCCCTCTCGTAACCATTTCAACACCCCAAACAAGAAATAAGAAAGGGGGGAGCTCTCCCACGGTGCATGAGAGCTCCCTGCCAGGTGGCGGGTGAGAGCGCATGAGAGCTCCCTGCCAGGTGGCGGGGTGGACGAGTTGTGAAAAAAGGCAAAGGAGCAAAGGGCAGTAATAGTCAAATAGTTAAGTCAGATGGCAGCAGTATGGTGCTTGAGTGACCGAAACAGATCCTGGCTGCGCCGTGATAGGTCTGTATCACCTTCCCGACCATTCCTCTGACTCAGACTTCTGCTCAGCAATGTTCGTATGTTGAAGAATCAGTCATTGTCACTGAGCCCGGCATGAGCAGGAGAGAGCTTCAAGGTTTCAGGGGAGCATTTCTGGCTTCCGATGTGGTTGGCGAACTTTAGAGCCGATTTGACATCAATGAAACAGTGTGAGTGGTCTTCGTAAGTTACTTTTACTTTGACTGGATGTAAAAGGGCATAGGGGGCCCGAGTATGTTGTAGGATGCGCTTGCGGTTATGAAATCCGGATAAAAAGAAATGTTATTGCCTTGGTGATTTATGTTGCCTCTTTTCTTGGCTAGTCGTAGGATTGTGTCGCAATCACAGTGGTTGAGCAGTCGCGCCAAGATTGGCCTGGGTGTGGTGTCCACAGAAGGTCAGGGGTCCAGGGATCGGTGGGCGCGCTCTACGACAAACACCGCTGAGAGATCCCGCCCGGCCAAACAGCTCTCGTAGCAGCGCCTCCACGAATGTTTCCATTTTGGATATTGCAGTTGTTTCTGGTATGCCCGGGATGCGGAGATTGTTCCTTCTGGAACGAGCTTCCAAATCTTCATTTTTCGCTTTAATTACATTCCGGACTTTCTCCATTTGTAGCAGATGCTCCTTAGATTCTACCTGATAGTCATGAGCGTCTGAAGCACGGTTTTCGAGTTGGTCTAATCGTGTTTCGTGTGTATCAACTTGTTTTTTAACCTGGTCCAGCCGGGATGCAAGTATATCAAGTTTAGTGTCTATTGTTTTGAGACTAGTTTTAATCTCTAGTAATATGGTGCGGAGATCACAGTTTTGTCTGTCAGGGTCTTCCCTGGGGCTAGATTCAGTGTCCGATTCAGCCCCAGCCTCTGTTAGGCACGTCAGCCTTTTGTTCTCAAAGGTTAGTTTGGTTTGTTTGGTATTGTTTTGCCCCTATGTTGCTGTGTGGTGTTGCGATGGCTATTTCTTGATATTTCTGTGGCTTTAGGGGAGGCCTGCAGCGGGTGAGAGCAGTATTTAACCGGTAGTTGCAGTTATATCGGTGGGCAGGCCTTCTAGACTGATCCCGTTATCCTGAATTAGAGGTATGTGGCTTATAAGGGCTAGCAGCTTGTTACAACAGTGCCCAGCAGACCGTGATATGTGGTACGTGTTGCAGGTGGGCGCTGTCCATACGGCCCCTTCGCTCCTTTATGTCTGCTTCGTGGGGCAGATGAACCAAATCACCCCTCTCCACATAGGGGCCTCCAACGTCCCCTCCGGGCATCCCGCGCCACCAAATAGTGAGGAGCAGCTATTCAGAGCTGACTCTGCAATGGCCGCACGGCGGACTAGGCAAAAGCTCGCCCATCTCATTTCTGTCTCCAGTTACGGTGCCCCCCACAAAGGAACAGGATCAACGCCAAAGGCGCCAGCAAGGGTCTCGGTAACGTTGAGAGCAGCCCAGGGCCGGGTCAGTACAAGGCTGGGCGTTAATGTTTTTGCGAGGCCCCGCGGGGTTAGGCCTCACCTCATTTCCCGGCTTCTCTCCCCACATGTATTCGAACGGTCTCTCCTGTAGCAGCCTCTCTCAGTGGCACAGTGGGTGCGCTTGGGTCCTCGGAGGGGTCAGACACTGTCTTCAGATCGGCTGCGTCCGGTCGCACCAGCGTCAGCAGGCCCGACCTATGGAGCAAACTCAGCGTCCTCCCGCAGTGGAAGGAGATGTGCGCCGGTGGCTCCAGCAGGGATCACAGCAGCAGTGGGAGCAGCCCCAGCCTCGAGCCAGCCCTCGGCCCAGCGCAGATATTCTTGCAGGTCGCCACGGGGGCAGGCCTCACCTCCTCCCACGGCGTCATTCGTCCAGCCTTGTCAGCGGTAGCCTCTCTCCACGTTGCATCGAGCATACCTGCGTCTCCCCTGGGTTCGGATCCTCCGCCTACAGGTACGCCACGCCCGGTCTCACTGGCGCCGGCAGGACAGTTCAGCATTGCAGGCCCAATCAATGGAGCGAGCCCAGTGCGCTCGGTGCTCAGCCGAGTGGTCATCTGCTTACAGGACTTCTCGAAGCCCCGGTGTTCAGAAATCACACAGCTGGCTCAGGTTGCAGTCAGATGTGTGTCACCATCCCGTTTTAGTCACTCTATTCACTCCTTCGGTTAGGATTAATGCTGAATAATATTTCGGCTGGCAGAGCCCTCTGAACGAGCGGCCATCTTGCTGCTCAGCGAGACCATGCCCCCTAACAAACTGAAAAATAATACCATATTTGGGCTATCTTCAAGAAACAGTCTTTATATGAGTTGTAGTCGAGCTCCAACAAAGTTACAAAAACACGTGCATGTGGGGGGTATTTACAACAGCACAAAAACATTAAAATTATGACAGAGTAGTAAAAATTCTCCACCTAATTTTTGTAAAAAGGTTAGCAATTTAGTGATCAAAATAAAATAAACATTCTTATTTTGGCAACAGGAGATATTACAAATACAATGTGGCAGTTTTGTCTGGATACAACGTTTTGTTATGTAAGACCACAAGTGTAGCATTGTGTAGCAAATGTCAATGTTTCAAATAAGAGAGGTGAACACAAATGGACAAACCTTTGTAACTTTTAGCAAATGATCTGTATCCTCAGTGTCCCCAAATGTTCAAAGACTGTTTGATGGGTGCGAGGCCATGGATGTCAGTGGGATAGAGCCTTTCCACACATTTCCTTCAGGACAGCAGCCAACAGTTCACTCCCAAGTGGTCTTGCTGTTTTCCATACTGCAGCTCTCTCTGCTCTTTTGGACTCTCAATTCTTTGCACTCTTAGTAAAACTTAGTCCACAGTAGTAGACACCCCTGGATAGGTTATGAACCCATGAAAGATGCGTCACCAAAATGCCTCTGGAAGCGGAAGTGACTTCACATACCATTTGATGTCAATGGCATCAGAGGAGGTCACATGACCTTGATCCTGTTGACATCAGGGTAATTGAAATCTTTGAAGCCTAGTGAATATCCCAAGAGAAATGTATTAATAATCACAGGGAGATTCACAAAAAAAAGATTTAAAAACATTGGTGTTCATGCTTGCTATTATTAATCTGTGTGGAACATATATTGAATACTCTGTTATTAGGTTGACTTACTCTTTATCATTGATAACACGTTTTGTATTCTGATCACTTGCAGGAACTATCACTCCCACAAACACACAGTAGGTGTACCCTAGAGACTGTTTTATCTCTGTTGCCCACATCATGTAAAGAAACGAACAAGTTACATACCTTCGGTAACGCTTTTTCTGGTGGATACAGTATCTGCCTGTGGATTCCTCACCTTTTGAATTACCCCTGCGCCAGCATTCCACGGAAACTTTTTTCTAGCTCTCCCACGTTGACGAGGACATCATAATGGCAGGGCTCCGCTCGCGACTCCGTATGACGTCACCGGAGCCACAAGAAGACCTCGTCGGCGTGCTAACGTCAGTTCCACACATTTTTTCCGTGCCTTCGAGGCGAACGGGCGGACCGACAACATAATTGGGGTATACACAGTATACAATATATACATAAATATACACAGCATAAAGAAAAATAGGAAAAGCCAAAGAAACAAAGCATTTCTTAAACACCAATAGCAAGGCAATCAAAAGACATAGAGAAATAATCATGTCAAATAACTAAAAACTCTTTTGGTATACGAAGGTGGACAAAGGGGAGGAGGGTGGGACAGTGAGGAATCCACAGGCAGATACTGTACCCACCAGAAAAAGCAGTACCGAAGGTAAGTAACTTGTTCTTCTGATGGATACATCTGCCTGTGGATTCCTCGCCTTTTGAATTAAATCCCACAGCAGTCCCGCTCTCGGAGGAGGGTGTCCACCTACTCATACCAAAACGTCCTGCAGCACAGAGCGTGCAAAATGACCATCCCTCCTAACCTCCGAATCCAAGCAGTAATGCTTCGCAAAGGTGTGGAGGGAGGCCCAAGTTGCTGCCTTACAAATGTCAACAACAGGAACACCCCTAGACAAAGCAGAAGAAGAAGACTTAGCTCTGGTGGAATGAGCTCTTATACCTTCAGGTGGTTCTTTCTTGGCCAAGGAGTAGCAGATCATAATGCACAAGATGATCCACCTGGAGAGTGTTCGCTTGTGGACAGCCTTGCCTTTCATTCGTCCAATGTAGCCCACGAAAAGCTGATCGTCCAGTCTCAGATCCTTGGTTCTGTCCAGATATAAGCTGACAGCCCTCTTAGGATCCAGACGATGAAGTCTCTCCTTCTCCTTGGAAGGGTGAGGGGGAGGGTAAAAGGTAGGTAAGGTAATGGATTGCCCTAGATGGAAAGGAGTAACCACCTTAGGCAGGAAAGCAGCCCTGGTCCTGAGAATCATCTTTTCTGCATGAATGGTTACAAACGGAGGTTTAGAACTAAGAGCCTGAAGCTCACTTACCCTCCTGGCCGAGGTAAGACCGTTTTGAAAGAAAGAAGCCTCAACAGGCAACTATGAAGAGGCTAAAACGGAGAACCCATAAGGAAGGTGAGAACAAGATTTAATTCCCACTGAGGCATAATAAAGGGAATGGGAGGAAACCTATTGGTGAGGTCCTTAATGAACCTCATAACAACTGGAGATTTAAATAAAGACAGCTGGTCCGGCAAACAAAGGAAAGCCGACAAGGCCGAAAAATAACCCTTTACCGAGGCCACAGCACAACCCTGCTGAGGCAAGGAAAGAGAGAAACTCAGCACATCAGACAAACGGGCCTTTAAGGAATCAATGGATCTCTCTCCACACCATTTCACAAATTTGGACCACCTGGAGAAATAAATAGATTTGGTGGAGTGTCTCCTGGACGATAAAATAACGTCCACCACATCCGGCGGGAGAGAGAAAGAACTCAGGTTGCCCCGTTAAATCTCCAGGCATGAAGGTGCAGGCTCTGAAGGTGGGGGTGTAGAACCTGCGACTGTGAGAGGAGATCTGCCTTGAGAGAGAGACGGAGCGGAGGGTGCGATGAGAGGTGAAGTAGATCTGTGTACCACACCCTTCCTGGCTAATTCGGGGCAATAAATATGACTTGGGCCCGGTCTTGGCAAATCTTCCTCAGAACCCGAGGAATCAAGGGTATGGGAGGAAACGCGTAAAGGAGCTGCGAACCCCATTCCAACTGAAACGCGCCCCCCAACGCTCCCTGCATCGGAAACTGGAGACTGCAGAATGACGGGCAGTGCGCGTTCTCTTGAGTGGCAAAGAGGTCCAACCGAGGAAACCCCCACATCCTGAAGATGTGGTGGACCACCTCTGGATGAAGCTGCCACTCGTGATCGGACGAGAAACGCCGACTGAGACTGTCTGTGCGCACATTTAGCACTCCTGACAGATGATTTGCCATCACACAAATCTGATGGTCCTGAACCCAGGACCAGAGTCACAGAGCCTCTCTGCAGAGACAATACGACCCTACTCCTCCCTGTTTGTTTATGTACCACATCGCAGTAGTGTTGTCCGTCAGGACCTGAACCGACTGACCGCGAAGGGAGGGAAGAAAGGCCTTGAGAGCTAAATGTATCGCCCACAAATCCAGAAGGTTGATATGAAACAACCTTTCCTCCGGAGACCAAAGACCCTTGATCTCCTGATCCCCCAAATGAGCACCCCACCCCAGAGTGGAGGCATCCGTGATTACTGTGGCCACCGGAGGAGGAAGATGAAAGGGCTTTCCTTGCCACAGATTGCCCTCCACTCTCCACCAAGATAGATCCGCTGCAGTGTCCCTGGAGATCCTGACCATCTCCCTGAGATCTCCGTAGTGCTGATACCACTGCCTGCGGAGGCACCACTGGAGTGCCCTGATGTGCCAGCGTGCATGGTTGACCAACAGAATGCAGGAAGCGAACAGACCGAGCAGGCATAGGACCTTCAGGACTGGAACAACCGCTCCATCGTGAAACAAAGGAATCAGCTCTTGAATGTCGAGAATCCTCTGCGGAGGCGGGAAAGCTCGACACACAACCGTGTCCAGTACTGCCCCTATGAACAGGTTGCGCTGGGAGGGCACCAGGTGAGATTTGGGCACATTGATCGAGAAGCCCAAGTCGAACAACAGCTGTGCTGTCACGTGCAGATGATGAAGCACCATCTCTGGTGACGTTGCTTTGAGCAGCCAGTCGTCCAGATAGGGGAAAACAGGAATCCCCGACTTCCTTAGATGAGCTGCCACCACCGCCATCACCTTCGTGAAGACCCGAGGCGCGGAAGCAAGACCGCACAGAAGGACCGCAAACTGGTAGTGCTGAGACCCTACCGTAAAACGGAGATACTTTCTGTGCGACTTCAGGATGGGAATGTGAAAATATGCATCCTGCAAGTCGATCTACACCATCCAGTCTTCTTGATGCAGCGCCTGAAGAACCTGAGCTGGGGTCAACATCTTGAATTTCTCCTGTTTGAGGTAAAAATTCAAGACCCTGAGGTCCAGGATAGGCCTTAATCTGCCGTCCTTCTTTGGAATCAGGAAATACCGGGAGTAGCATCCCTGACCCCTATCCTGCTCCGGGACCACCTCTATCGCACCTTTCTGCAAAAGGACAAGAACCTCCTGCTGCAGAAGCAGCAAATGGTCCTCTGAACACCAGCCCTGGCGAGGAAGGTAAGGAGGAGGAAACTCCCGGAAGGGAAGGGCATATCAAAACCCAAAGGTCTGAAGTGATAGATTTCCAATCTTGGGACACCCGACCCCCTACAGGACCAGCATGCTCCAAGAGGGGGATCTAGAGCTGCTTTCCTGTGGCACCGGTGGTGGGGGCAGGAGAGGAAGAAGAGGAGGAGGAGAGTTGACAGGATGCACCTCGCAGACGACCTCCGCCCTTTCCTCCTTAAGATCTGTACAGAGGATTCTGCTGCTGTTGCTGCCGAGGCTGCTGACAGCCACGAAAGGAAGCCGCCTTACCAAAACCACGGTACCTCTTATATCCAAAACCCCTAGTTTGGGACTGAAGACCCAATGACTTAGCAGTGGCTCTACTGTCTTTAAATCTCTGCAGCGCAGAATCAGCCTTTTCACCAAAAAGCTTGGATCCATCAAACGG
Organism: Calotriton arnoldi; assembly: GCA_963921515.1. Classification (NCBI taxonomy): domain Eukaryota; kingdom Metazoa; phylum Chordata; class Amphibia; order Caudata; family Salamandridae; genus Calotriton; species Calotriton arnoldi. The sequence goes on along the minus strand of CAWUFW010004956.1, from coordinate 742,519 downwards.
TAGGTCAAGGAGAGTAGCCTGCACATTCGGCGAAAACCCAGAAGACCTGAGCCAAGCGTGCCTCCTGGTGGCAACAGAAGAACACATCACCCTGCCCACCAAATCAGCAGTATCCAGACCAGACTGGATAACTTGACGAGCTGCAGCCTGCGTATCCGCCAGCACTTCTAAAAAGGAGCCACGATCACTGTCCGGTAGCTTGGGAGCCAACTGCTTGGCCGAATCCATTAGGGCGTGAATATACCTTCCCAACAAGCACGTAGCATTGGTGGACTTCAACGCCATACTTGAGGAAGAGAAGACCTTCTTGGCAGTCTGCTCCAATTTTTTAGAGTCTCTGTCTGCGGGAGCCTGAGGAAAATATTCCGCCGATTGTTTAGAACAGGATGCCTGTACTACTAAACTTTCCAGAGAAGGATGAGCAGAAAGAAAAGCAGGATCACCAGTAGCAGGCCTGTACCTCCTTGCCACCGACCTTGAAACAGCAGGTGAAGAAAGGGGCTTCCGCCACACCTCAAGAATTGGCTCATTCAAAGCCTCATTAAATGGCAAAAGAGGCTCAACCACAGCAGAAGGGGAATGTAAAACTTCTGTAAGAATATTTTGTCTGAACTCAGCAGTGGGCAACTGAAGGTCTAAAAGTTCAGCAGCCTTCCTAATAGCATGGTATGGTGCCACATCATGAGAAGGAGAGGCCTTTGGTGATGAAAGCTTTCACTCCGGGGATGTGTCTAGACCACTCGCCTCCTGAAGGCCCTCAAACTCATCAACAGACTCTTCAATTTCACCTTCTTCAGCTTCCTCCCGCTGAAATTCTTCCTCTTCCAACAGCCTTTGGGCTTCTCTTCTGGACCGCAACTTCGGGACCGGCGTCGACGGCGCCAAGCGCGGCGCCGGATACACCGGCACCGGTGTCGATGGAAGAGCCTCCGATGTAGGAAACGGCGCCGACCGAAGTCGAGAGGAAGAAGGTCCACCAGATGGCTCCTGAGACTGAGAAAACGGGGTCGAAAACCTCGGAGCCGGAAACTGCCAGGACGGCGCCGTCGGCATAAAGGGCACGAAGGGTGCCTGGGCATATTGTTGTGGAACACCCAAATTGAATGCAAGCGGACCCACGGGGCCAAACGGCGCACCGGTAGGGTAAGCTGCTCTGGCAAACATGCCGTACATCGCATTAAGAAAATGCGAAGGATCCGACCTAGGTCCAGGAAAGGGTGGATAAGGAGCCGAGTCTGAATCCACCCGAAGCCGAGTAGGCGTCGGGGCCGTCGGACCCAAAACAGGTGAGGTCGCAGGCACTGGAGAAGATACTCTAGGCTCCTGAGAATCTCTTGGCAACGGAGATAACCTAGGCGCCGGAGAACCCCTCGGCGTCGGTGACTGCGCCGGAGGACCCCTCAGCATTGGAGAGTGAGCTGGAGTCGCTTGAGGAGAAGGAGAAGGCGACGGCGAGATGAAGTCTTTAGTACGACGTCGCGAAGCCGGAGACCTTGAATCTCTATCCTTCCATGAACGACGCCGATGCTTCCACGACTTCGAAGTATGCGAAGTCGACGACTTCGATTTTTACTTTGACCTCTTTCTGCCCCTCTTCTCCTTTCTTGCCTTTGCCATAAAAAGCTTAGCCTCACGCTCCTTCAAAGCCTTCGGATTCATCTTCCGACAGCTGGAGCAGCCTCCGACTTCGTGGTCCGAAGAAAGACACCACAAACAGTCTTCATGGGGGTCAGTGATAGACATATGACTTCCACACTCTCTGCAAGGCTTGAAACCCGACTTCTTCGATGTCGCCATAGCACTGCTACACCAAAGGAAACAGCAGATAACAAAGTAACTGTGAAGAAAATGGAGAGTCCCAGAAAACCGTTACGTGTTGATGGCGCGGAAAAAAGGGAACTGATGTCAGTACGCCGACGAGGTCTTCTTGTGGCTCCGGTGACGTCATACGGAGTCGCGAGCGGAGCTGTGCTATCATGACGTCCTCGTCGGCGTGGGAGAGCTAGAAAAAAGTTTCTGTGGAATGCTGGCACAGGAGTAATTCAAAAGGTGAGGAATCCACAGGCAGATGTATCCATCAGACAAATGTATACATACATAGAGGGTTCTTGGTTCAGCTCTCTTCTTCGAATTGTCTGTTCAACAGTCATTCACAGTTTGCTTCAGACCACTTTAGCAACTGGCTGCCCTATGCTGTGAGCAGTGGCTCTTTGCTTGATAACATATGCAAATCCACCTAAAAAGAAGTGTGCCAGTGCCAGTGCTAGGGATGGTGGCCGGCAATTCATTTTTCCAGTGCTCTCCCCTTTCCATTCTTTACCCTTTTTATTTTTAGTCAATTGTGTGTGTTTGAACTAGGTCTTTAGGCTACATTAATTTAGAGCCAACAAAGTATTTTCTGTGCCAATAATAAGCATATGTTCCTATGTCCTGCATTACAACTAAAAAGGTGTTCTATACCTGTTCTAAGTAGACTTGCCTGCCAGGAAGGGTCCTTGCTAAAGAGAGGCTTAACTAAAAGTTTCTCTTCTTGCTACCTGGTCATATTGTAATCCGTACCTCTGCCAACACACTGCTGGTCAAAGTCAAACACACGTATTTCCTGAATGTGCTCCTATTTCACATGTAGCTGACATCACAAAAGGCAGGATGCTTCTTTGTGGGACCGCTCTGCTACTAGCATCCCCTTTCCTTTGACAACTATTTGCTGAACATAAGTTAAGGCTAACATGTTAGCCTTTTGTGTGCCCTCTCCTTTAATCAATGGCATTCTTTCTTAGCTGATAGCTACCACAGAGACTATGAGTCAGGAGCCTATTGTTCCTTGAAGAATCATAATTATAAAGGTCAGGCCATCTCCTCTGCCTTACAGGCTGAAGGGAAGTTTGAAGAAATCCAATTAAAATACATTGAGGCCCTCCATCTAACAGTGGCCATGCTGGTTTCACTGTAATACGTCCGGCTGAAGAGGCTGTATATGCCAAAATAGTCTGAAGGTGCTGGTATTCCTGTTCAGACGTGACCAGGCTAGTGGCTCTAGCTGGACTGTTTCTATTGGAGCAGGATTAAGACTGATTTGCAGACAGCTCGTTCCCGTCCTGTTGGGCAAAAGAACGATAGACTGGCATGTGGACCAGAATACCTACCGATGGATAAGATTAATTCAAGCAGTCCTTCGTTCACCTTGTTGTTTGTTGCAGAGGTCTAAGATGCCAACAAGCTGAGCATTAAATAAAAATAGAGGACAACACACAAAAAGGCAGATTTCCTACATTGTCTTTATGGGGAAAATATAAAAAAATTAATGAAAGTTTTACCTAGGAAATGCACAGAACCCAATGTCTTTTCAAAAAAATCCCTTGCTACAACTAGGACGGAATTAACAAACAAACAACGGTTTAATGAGCCCTGAGAGTGCAGATATATATTCTGATACTGTACCTTGGAAATGAGACTAGTTAGAAAAATAATTAAACAATCATTTTTAATAGTTATTAAAACTCCAATTCAATAGTAAAGTTGGATTTTTAATAAATATAAGACAAATTACTTTTAGGAAGTTACTGTTTTTTAGAAATGGGGTTTCTGGTTGGCTAGGGTTTTGCACCTAAGCCAAGCAGAACCCACCACTCTAGTGAGGGTATGGGAGTTACACACCCAAGATAACCCCTGATCACCCCCTTGGTAGCTTGGCTCAGCAGTCAGGCTTATCCCAGAGGCACTGTGTAAAGTGTTTGCGCAACACATACACACCAGTGACACACTACCCACATCACAAAAGAGACTCCACACAATGGTATATAAAAATATTGTATATAAAACACATAGACCACAATCACATAAATCACTTTGCCTAATAGGCAATTGTCATAGCAGTACAGGTAGTGCAATAAAGTAAACACTTATAGGTTGCACACATCATTAAACATCATCACTGTGCGTAATATTCAGTTCATGAAAATGATATTTGTTATTCTGTCTTAGTAAGGCATAAAACAATAAATCCTGACATCAGGACATCAAAATTCAGTAGTTAGATGCAGAGCTAAAACACATAAATCACTATAGACCACCCATGGCATAGGAATAACCAAGCCATGCCATAACCACACAAGGAGCAGCATCCGCGCTCCTAATATAAGAAATACGATAATCCCAGGAGATTTCTTTACTTGCGGCTGGTTTCCAGCTGGGAGCCTCCATTGAGGACTCTCCCTGTGTTGCAACACTTAAGCAAATGCCCCAAGATATGTGTTAGGACGTGGGTGGGGGCAGACACACACGGCCACCACCGGCGGGGAGACCTCGCTGGGCCTGCCGCATGCAGAACCAGCAGATGGGGCTGCCCGCGAACATGTGGTGCAGCCCTCGCCACACGATGCTTGCTGGCCCTCAGTGTCTGACGCTTCCAGAGATCAGGGCAGCAATGTTGAAGACTGTTGGACTTGGCCCTTTTTGCAGGGTCATCCCTGAACTTTTTGCCTTCCTCCTGTATTTTCTCTGACCTGTTTTTGTCGGTTTTGACTCTGGGCACTTTTTCACTGCTAATCAGTGCTAAAGTGCATATGCTCTCCCTATGGTAAATTGATGTATTGATTAGTGACTCCATGAGTGGATCATTTGATTTACTTGTCAGACCCTAGTATAGTGCACCAGGTGTGCCCAGCGCTTTAAATCAAATGCTGCTGGTGGGCTTGCAGCACTGGTTGTGCCACCCACAGAAGAAGCTTGTAAAGTGTGCCTCAGGCCTGCCATTGCAGAGCCTGTGTGCAGTCTGTGACTGCCAGGTCGACTTGGCAAGTGCACCCACTTGCCTGCCATTGTGAGTATAAGGTAGGACATGCCCTGGTGTGTTTGGCATGTCCTAATAGTGAATTACAGCCATTTTCGTTTCTCACTATTGCAAGGCTACCTGTCCCCATAGCCCAGAATGGGCAGTTTGATTATAACATCTTATAATCCTAACTGACCCAGGGAACATGGTAGAAATTCGAGTTTAGTATGCCTGAACTCAGAATGATAAAATACATCTTTTAGTAAAGTTGGTTTTAACATTCTGTGTTTGAAAACACCACTTTTAGAGAGTAGGTATTTTCTCGCCTAACCATCCAGCCTGCCTCTGCTAGGTTGTGTATTGTGTGTCTGGTTTTGTGAGTGACAGGGGCTGGGGGATTCCAGGAGACAGGGTGAGTCAGCACAGGGCTGAATAGACCTATCTGCATGTAGAGTGGTGGGAGGAGTTGCACCTGGGTCTGAATAGGGCTGTACCTGCCTTCCACAATGCTGGCTCCACCTCCAGTGGTGCGTCTGATGTCCCTGGCCCACACTGTCAAAGGAAAGAAGGAGTCCTGTAAACAAAGTGCTCCAGGACTGCACAGAACTGGTTTGGACCAGGTAAAGGACCCTCTGCCTTCAGAGGACAAAGGATTTAGGGGTATAAATATTGGGGCCCTGACCCCAGAACTTTAGATCACTTCTGGAACAACAAGACGAACCTCTGCCAAGGAGAAGAACCAAGGAAGCTGTAGGAGTTCGACTGCCCCCCCTGCCAGTGTGCTGTGTTGCTGGGTTGGCCTACAGTGGTGTCTTCAGTGCCAAGGAGAGGAGAAGGAACTTTAAAGAACTTTCATCATCTTGCAGAATATTACTCCAAGGGCTTGAGTTGAGCTTGCCTCCTGACCGAAGTCTCAGGGATACCAGACTTCACTCTTTCTGTTTGCCGGCATCTGGAACTTACTGTTCTGGTGCTACAGAAGGAATTTGCAACACCGACGCCGGCGAGCGACGCCGTCTCCTGCATCGAAGCCGTGAGCGCTGCTCCGACTTGCAACGTAGACCTGACGCCAACCGCCGTGCCACATCGACGCCAGCGAGCGACATCGCCAGCCTGCCATAGCCGTGAGCGCTGCTCTGACTTACGACGCCGGCCCGACGCCTGCTGCTGTGCCGCATCGACTCTGAAGCAGACATCATCGCGGAGCCGATCGTCGACGTGGGTGGTCAAGAATCCATCGACATCGTGACATCGTACGGAACTGTGGTTTCGGCGCCATCGTGACGTCACCTCCTCTCCAGTCCGGAACCGACGCCTCCCCTGCCTGCGCAAGCATCCAGGTCTCGACGCATCATCTCCCCCAACGCAAGGAACCGATGCCGCAACGCGCCAACGACGCCGCACCTCCCCGACGCCGTGAGCTGTCTTTGTTTTCGCTTTTCCAAGGTACTGTTCTTTGTGGGTCTGTTTTGACTCCGGGCCCGACGCCGCGCACCTCGCGGTCGGCGCCGTACTTTGGGATTTCTTTGACCTTGATGTCGTGATAACTCCAGTTGGGGTTATCTGTGGCTAAAGACTGTTTTTAAGTGAAGAACCTATTTTTAAACCATTTCTACCATCTTGAAGAATTATTATTGATTACAGTATTGTGGATTTTTGTCGTTTGTGGTCTTGTGATAAGTCTATATAAAGCATACTTATTTTTATAAAACCTGTGTGGTGTCCATCTGTAGTGTTTTCACTGTATTACTGTATGTGTTCACAAATGCTTAACACACTGCCTCTGAGATAAGCCTGTCTGCTCGTGCCAAGCTACCAAGGGGGTGAGCAGGGGTTATTTTAGTAGTGTATCCCCCTTACCCTGACTAGAAGCAAGGGTCCCTATTTGGTCAAAGGTGTATACCATTGCCAACTAGAGAACCCCAGTTCTAAGAAAGACCTCCTCAGGTCTAGACCGGCCGGGCCGCTTTGTAAAAATTAGTGGGCCCGCTGCGGGTGCGAGAGACCTCCCTCGGTCTTGCCATGCAGCGCTGCCTGCGGAGCCAACCACCCGCTGGCAGCCACACTGCTTGATCTCCTCGGTGGCTGGACCTCGTCCATGGGTGGTATCAGCGTTGCTCAGCAGTGCTGGAACTCTGGCCCGGCTTTCTTTTGCCAAGAGCGATTAAACTTTCCCCAAGCACAGCGCTACAACTTGTATTTCAGCAAAATAAAGTGCTCACCACACACTGGCCTGCAACACAAAACGCTCCAACTTGGATTCCAGCAAAATAAAATGCTCACTGCGCGCTGGGCTGCAACACCAAGCGCTTTAAGCTGGATTCTAGCAAAAAAAGCGGTCACCACACTGGCCTGCAACACAAAGCGCTCTCACGCTTTCACTTAAAAAGGTGAAGAACAGTCCAGTCCTCCTTCTGCGCCAGACAGGAGCAGCAACTGCAGGCCGTCCTACCCCACACACCTCAGGGACAGCGCTCCTCACACAGCTTTTCCAGCTCTCCTTTTTAGGTAGGTTCTTTTTAGATGTAGCAAGGATCTTTCTTCAAGTCTTTTATCTCCCTGAGACTTCCAACAAGAGACAAGCACGCACAAGCCATTGGAGATTCTTCACAAGCAGGATACCACAGCAGGGCAAAAAGAGTCAGTCCTTTTCCTCCACCACAGACAGAAGCAGCAACTGCAGGCCAACCCACCTCTCACACAGAAAAGGCAGCACTCCTCGCACAGATCTTTAGCTCTTCTTCTTGGCAGGGTCCTCTTGTTTCCAGAAGTAACCTAAAGTCCTGGGGTTTAAGGTCTCATACTTCTACCCCATTTTCTCACTGTTTTCTTTGTGGCAAGGGTCTCTGAGCTCAGTCCAAACCAGTCCTGGCCTCCTTGCTCCAGCATGACCACAGGGGGTGGAGACAGCATTGTGCAAAGGAGACACAGCCTATTCAGGTGCCAGCGAAACTCCTCCCACCACTCTAAATGCAGACCAGATCTATTCAGACTAGCGATATGTTACCCAGGCGAGGCAGGGCACACCTCAACCCCCCTTGTGCCTGCACATCCCCAGCTCCTGTCACTCCAAACCCAGATGGTGAATACACCAACAGGCAGAATGGTAAAGCAATGAAAACCCCACTTTCTAAAAGTGGCATTTTCAAACACACAATTTAAAAACCACCTTTATTAAAAGGTGTGTTATTAAATTCTGAGTTCAGAGAGCCTAAACTCCATTTTTCTATCTTGTCCCAATGGAAAGTTACACTTGTAAAATGTTACAAAGCAGCTCTCATGTTAACCTATAGGACAGACAGCCTTTCAACAGTGAAAAACGAAATACACAGTATTTCACTATCAGGACTTGTAAAACACACCAGTTCATGTCCTACCTTTTCACATACACTGCATCCTGCCCACAGGGGGTACCTTGGGCCTACCTGAGGGGTGCCTTACATGTAAGAAAAGGGAAGGTTAGAGCCTGGAAAGAGGGTGCACTTGCCAGGTCAACATGTCAGTTTAAAACTGAGCGCACTGACACTGCAGTGTCAGTTCTGAGATACATTTACAGGGCTACTCCTGTGGATGGCACAACCAGTGCTGCAAGCCCTCTAGTAGCATTTGATTCACAGGCCCTGGCACACTCAGTGCACTTTACTAGGGACTTACCAGTAAATCAAATTGGCCAATCATGGATAACCAATCATGATCACAATTTACACAGAGAGCATATGCACGTTAGCACTGATCAGCAGTGAGAAAGTGCCCAGAGTCCTATAGCCTAAAAAACAGGGCCAGATAAATAGTAGGCAAAAGGCAAAAAGTTTGGGAATAAACCTGCAAAAGGGGCCTGGTATAACATTGTTTTCCTACCTGAAGTTCCTGGAGACTAATTTGCATTTGGCTTGTTAGTTTAACTCAGCCATTAATTAGCCTTGAATAGATGTACATAGGTTTGAAAAGCCTCAGAGTAGCAAACAATAGGCTGACTTCAATGGGCAGAGGCGACACACCTGAACTCGGCAGAGTATGCAGGGTGGGGGCTATGGGCATTCTTTTTGACACTCCAGTGTCAAATGATGCTCTTGTGTCAAAGCCTCCTTGACAGGCCTGCTGGGTTTACATATAACACTTGAAAGGGGAGGGGACAGGGTGACAAGCCAATTCTTTGGATCAACTGTCTGGTTGCTGAATGACTCAGCTTTTGTCCTACCAGACTGTTGTCTCTGGGTTTACATATGCTCCTTGGAGAACACTTGAAAGGAGGGAGAACAGGATGTCAAGATGATTCTTGTGGCTCCACTGTTTGGTTGCAGATAGACTTTGCTTTTGCCCTACCAGACTTCAGGCCTTGAAAAATCTACTCGCCTACTCACAATTGCGAGTAAAAGTTTATCAGGTCGAGCTATTTTTAGCACCTACTAGTCCCATCTGGCGAGTAAACTTAGGCTGGAAAGGAACAGGTGTTCTGTTCATTCAGAAAGTGAATGAGCAATAAAAATGCCATTAAATCTTGTTTTTATCTTGACATTTGCTGTCTGTTCAAGAAAAGAGGTAAACTGTCAGTTTGTCTTTTACACACAGTTGACCGCAACAGGGTTGCTGCGCTACTCCTCTTGGACCTCTCGGCTGCCTTTGACACTGTTGACCATGACACTCTGATACAAAGAATCTACGAAACCGGCATAGAGGGGACTGCTCTAGACTGGATCACATCCTACCTTCGAAACAGAACTAATGTCATCCATACCCCACCTTTTTCGTCCAAACCAAACTCCACAAAAGCAGGGGTCCCTCAAGGCTCTATAACCTCGCCCATGCTTTTCAGCATCTACATGAAGTCATTACCAGTACTGCTCAATCAATTTCACCTCACGTGCTGTAACTATGCAGAGGACACACAAATACTCTTTCAACTGGAATGCCCCAAAGACATTGGAAACTCGCCATTTTTCAGTTGTCTCAGAGCCGTGGATCAATGGATGACTTGGAGCCACCTAAAATTGAATGCTTCCAAAACGGAAATACTCACGTGTGGCGATTGGAAACATTATGACCCGCTTACCGCCTGGCCTGATGAACTGGGATCACCGCCTAAAGTATCGAAAGAAGTAAGAAACCTCGGAATGACCATGGACTACAAGCTATCGATGAATGCCCAAGTGGACAAACTAGCAAGATCAAGCTTTGTTACTATAAAAACTCTGCGACGAATCTTCCCCCATTTGGGATTTCCACACAAGGTCCAAGCTACCATCTCCCTTGTTCTGTCCAAACTCTATTACGCCAATAGCCTCTACCACGGATCAGCTTTAACGATCATGAAAAGACTACAACGGATTCAGAACTCGGCTGCCAGACTACTCTTGCATATCAAACCGCGAGACCACATCTCCCCTGCCTTGAAAGTCCTGCATTGGATACCGATTGCCAGAAGATCCACGTTCAAGCTGCTTTGTATCACCCACCAAGCGATACATGGAATGGGACGACTCTTCATCAGGAATAAAAACGCCAAACACATTGAACAAAGGAACCTCCACTCTAGAGTGGCACCTCGCCTCAAAATCCCAAGATACAAGGAAAAAAAACATGGGTGGCACATCCTTCTCTGTTCAAGCAGCCAAACTATGGAACTCTTTACCCCCCAACATAAGATCCACGGACAACCACCTTATCTTCAAAAAACTACTCAAGAATTGGCTCTTCCCCACATAAGCACCATAGGCAAACAGAAATATCCAGCATATCCCTCTGTATATAAGCATTTATTTGTACTATAGATATGTACCTATATATGTGTCTTGCTTTGTATATACATGTAGAATAATTGTTTAAAAAAAAAAAAACAATTTAAGTACGACACTTGAAAATCAGAGTTCATCTAATGCATCTTTAATCTACATATACTTACTTCCTTCATGCATCTATATAACTTCCATGTACTTGGATCTATATATTTATTACTTTTCTCCTAAAAAGCATATTCAATGCACTACCCTATTTCTCACCCTATACCTCTATCAATATCTTTAATCTACATATACTTCCTTCCTTTATGCATTCATATACTTTCCATGTACTTATGGATCTATTTTTTTATTACTTTCTTCTAATTTAGCATATCCAATGCACTACCCTATTTCTCACCCTATGCCTCTCTCAATATATCTTCTACCTCAACTCTCTAACTCATCTCAAACCTCTTACTACTACTCTTTCCAATGCACTACCCTATTTCTCACCCTATACCTCTATCAATATAGCCTCTACATCCACTCTCTCATTCATCCCAAACCCCATACCGCTACCTATGATCCCCAAGAAAACCCTTTCTAGACTCTCCCCTACTCTACCCCTCCTTGCATCATCTGACACCTCTTTTACTATACCGATCCCCCAAAACAAGCCTTTCTAAACTCTTCCCTCTGCACTCTGACTCTTCCACTCTACATCCCTTTTTTACTCATCCCAAGCCTCTTCCTACTGCTGTGACCTCCAAAAAAAAAAAAAGCCTAAATCCTTCACTCTTCTATCCCTCCACTATCCTTTTCAATCAAAATAACAGACTAACATGTCCACTTCTCAAATTTCATATTTCACTATACTAATTCACCACTAATCCTTTATGGGTTCCAGAGTAGCGTGCTACTCGCCGAAAAAGCGTTTCAACACCTCATCAGGGGTAGCAAGCACTATACAAATGCAAACCTTTTTTCCCTCTTCTATCCCTCCGCTATCCTTCTCTATCCAAATAACTGACTAATATCCACCACTCAAATTACTTTCATATTTCACTATACTAATTCACCACTAATCCTTTATGGGTTCAGTAGTAGCGTGCTACTTACCAAAAAAGCTCTTCAACACCCCATCAGGGGTAACAAGCGTTATATAAATGCAAACGTTTTTCCCTCTTATATCCCTCCGCTATCCTTCTGAATCCAAATAACTGACTAACCTATCCACCACTCAAATTACTTTCGTATTTCACTACACTAATTCAACACTAATCCTTTATGGGTTCCGGAGTAGCGTGCTACTCGCCGAAAAAGCACTTTGACGCCTCGTCAGGGGTAGTAAACGCTATATAAATGCAATTAAAATACAATACAATACAATTGCTGCTTGGAAAAGTAGGTTTATTTTTCTCTCTCTCTTACTAGAGTTAACGGTTTTTATCAAGTGAGCTGTCTGAATATGTCAGTTATTTTTCTCTAACTCATAACATTTACATAAATAGCCTGTAAATTAATATTACATATATTTAAAAATATATCAGAAATTACAAAGGCACATTTTTTGTAATTAAGAAGTGTGATGCAAACAAAGAGTTAAATAGGAGCAAACAAAACCAGAACACTGTACTTGCTGACGTGCAAATGACACCTATTTGCAGAAACTCTATTTCCAAACATTATTGTTTGTACATTATATAGTTTTATCAGTAAAGCTGCATGCCAGTGGGAAAGTTTGTGGCCATTTCAATTTAAAATCTGCGCATTACAAATGACAGTGTGCTACCACTTCATGCTTTAGTTATGTATTTATTAAAAGTGATAGTTTTTAAACATGATTTGAGAAACATTCCTGCCCTCGCCCTGATGACAGTGCTGTGAATGAACTAAGAGGCAAGTCAGGGGTCATATGTATCCTATATGTGGCTAGATTTGTATTATATATGGCAAAAAAGTTTACTATATTAAATCACACAAAAGAGGTTTTTGTACAGCAGACATGCTGAACTCGCACGTTTGAAGGTGCTCTCTCTCATGTGATATTGAAGAAAATGGCAGTTCAATGAATTCAAATATTTGCTCACAATCTCATAATTTGAAACCAGTTTATGGGTCAAGGGCATTACAAATAGGTCAAGTAGATTATTTAACTCACTAGACCTGCAGGTCTAGTAACATTTTTATGGTTTTTCGAGGCCTGGACTTTAGTCTCTGGGTTTATAGTGGGTACAGTGGCTGCTTCAAACTGGAGTTTAGTGTTATATGTGGGAGTACACCAGGATTACCATAGTATACTCTAGACACATACTCCCAGCCCTCAGAGCCCAAGTTAATTTTTTTTAAGAGAATTGCTATCTTGAAAATGTCCAAACTGGGTAGATTTGTCCTCAGGAACTTTTACCCCATTGTTTAGGGCATGCCAAAAGTCATTCACACCCATTATCTAGTGCCAGGCATAAATGTCACACCTCCAGAACTGGACCTTCTTCCTCTTGTACCCAGGAAAAAGAAGTGCACTTCAAGGGCCATAAGGCTGACCTAGTCTTCAAGCTACAGGGAGACAACAAGCTACGAGAACCCTTTTCCTGGAAGTACCCAGCTGACCAGTGGCAACTGGACATGGACTGGACCTTGCTGGTGGCCTCTGATTGACACCCTGTGAGTTTCTAAGTGCTTCCCCTTAGCTCCTGCAGGGCTTAGGAAGTGTGCTCCTGTAGTGACGTGGGACTTAAAAGACTAAGGGCCTGATTTATATGCTGGCAGAAAGGGTACTCTATTACAACGGTGACAGAATACCCTTTCCAACAACCTGTAGGTTTGTGCGCCTCATTGAGAGTTGGGCAGATCTTCAGTGTGTAGATGGCAGAAACAACTCCATCTCCGCCACCTACACATACCTCTAACGGCCTGACGGAGTGAGGGCTGTTGGAGTTTTGGCCATGTGTCCGTCCGCTCTTATTTAGATTGGGTGGACACACAGCCAGTTTTCACTGATCATCACCACCATAAAAAACGCGGTGGTAATGGGCAGTGAAATCTTTTGAATGACCTCCGCCGCCATTGGAGAATGTTCCCATGGCAAGGCAGTCATTGTTTTTTTTTTTTTCAAAAAGAAAACCCAGTTTTGGGATTAAGTTGTAAGCTTGATGTACACCTCCGTCATGTTGACGAAGCTGTCTGTCAAACTTACAGTGCATTTACTGGAACCACCATGTCAGCAGTTCCTGGAAATGCAAGATATGTCCACAGGACGGATTAATCTCGCCATTGCAGGAGTGAAGCACTCCGCATTGGCCACAGTAATTACTCCATCAGCCTAAATCTAAATCAGCCCCCAAGTCAGAAGGTAAAATCTTTGATCACAACGAACCTGGTGTGCTGTGAGTCATAGCTACCAGGGAGTTGTGCTCAGGTTAATTTAGTGCAGGCTTCTCCAACGAGTAGCTCGTGAGCTACTAGTAGCTCTCTAGCTACCTATAAGTTGCTCTCCTGTGTTCAACCAAGCCTACGAAATTAAAACCTTTTGTTTAGTTGCACTAATGTATGAATACAAAAATTCAAAAGGGTTTATGTGAGACGACAATGTGTGTAATTTCAGACCTTATTTACAAAGATTGGAGAAAAGTTGTTGAATTAAAAAAATATATATAAAGCTGATATTTCAATCAATCAATCAATCATGTCACTTATAAAGCGCACTACATACCCGCGAGGGTCTCAAGGCGCTGGGGGAAGAGGGGGGTGGCGCTGCTACTGATCGAAGAGCCAGGTCTTGAGGAGTCTTCTGAAGGCCAGTAGGTCTTGGGTCTGTCGGAGGTTGGTGGGGAGGGTGTTCCAGGTCTTGGCGGCGAGGTGGGAGAAGGATCTGCCGCCGGCGGTCGTTTTCCGGATGCGGGGGACTGTGGCGAGGGCGAGGCTGGTCGAGCGGAGCTGGCGGGTGGGGGTGTAGAAGCTGAGTCGTCTGTTGAGGTAGGCTGGTCCGGAGTTGTGGAGTGCTTTGTGTGCGTGGGTGAGGAGCTTGAAGGTTATCCTCTTGTTGACAGGGAGCCAGTGCAGGTCTCTCAGGTGGGGTGTGATGTGGCTGCGTCGGGGGATGTCGAGGATAAGACGTGCAGAGGCGTTCTGGATGCGTTGCAGCCGTCTCAGGAGCTTAGCCGTCGTTCCTGCGTAGAGGGCGTTTCCGTAGTCCAGCCTGCTGGTGACGAGGGCCTGGGTGACTGTTTTTCTTGTTTCGGTGGGGATCCACTTGAAGATCCTGCGGAGCATTCGGAGGATGTTGAAGAAGGATGAGGAAACGGCGTTGACCTGCTTAGTCATGGAGAGGGTGGGGTCGAGGATGACCCCTAGGTTGCGTACGTGGTCGGTGGGTGGCGGGGCTGTTCACAGTGATGTTGGCCACCAGGAGTCGTCCCAGGCTGAAGGGTTGGAACCAAGGATGAGGACCTCCGTCTTGTCCGAGTTCAGCTTCAGGCGGCTGGTCCTCATCCATTCGGCGACGGCCTTCATTCCTTCGTGGAGGTGGGCTTTGGCGGTGTGAGGGTCTTTGGTGAGGGAGAGGATCAGCTGGGTGTCGTCGGCGTAGGAGATGATGTTGAGGTTGTGCTGTTGGGCGACGTGGGCGAGGGGTGCCATGTAGATGTTGAACAGCGTTGGGCTGAGGGAGGAGCCTTGGGGTACGCCGCAGATGATCTTGGTGGCCTTGGATCGGAAGGGGGCGAGGCGGACGCTTTGTGTTCTGCCGGAAAGGAAGGATGTGGTCCAGTCCAGGGCCTTCTCTTGGATCCCGGCGTCGTGAAGGCGTGTTCGTAGTGTGTGGTGGCAGACCGTGTCGAAGGCGGCTGATAGGTCCAGGAGGATGAGGGCTGCTGTTTCTCCGTTGTCTAGCAGGGTCCTGATGTCATCGGTGGCGGCGATGAGGGCGGTTTCGGTGCTGTGGTTGCTGCGGAAGCCGGACTGGGAAGGGTCCAGGATGTTGTTCTCCTCGAGGTAGCGGGTCAGTTGTTTGTTGACGATTTTCTCGGTGACCTTCGCGGGGAACGGGAGCAGAGAGATGGGTCGGAAGTTCTTGAGGTCCTTGGGGTCTGCCTTGGGTTTCTTGAGTAAGGCGGTGATCTCAGCGTGCTTCCAGCTTTCCGGGAAGGTTGCTGTCTCGAAGGAGATGTTGATTATTTTCCGGAGATGGGGCGCGATGGCTGTACTGGCTTTGTTGAAGATGTGGTGAGGGCACGGGTCTAGCGGTGAACCGGAGTGGATGGTGTTCATGATCTCGCTGGTGTCCTCGTCGTTGATGTTGGTCCAGGAGAGCAGGCAGTTGGTGGTTGTGGGGGCAGTGGTCTCGGTGGTTGCCGGGGCGGTCATGGTGTTGAAGCTGTCGTGGATGTCGGCGATTTTGCGGTGGAAGAAGGTGGCCAGTGAGTCGCACAGGTCTCGACGGCTGGATGTCGTTGGTGTTGGAGCTGGGGTTGGAGAGTTCCTTCACGATGTTGAAGAGCTCTTTGCTGTTGTGTGCGTTGTTGTCTAGGCGGTCTTTGAGTGAGGCCCTTTTGGCGGATCTGATGAGGTGATGGTGACTGCGGGTGGCGCTCTTGTGGGCGGCGTAGCTGTCCGCTGTCCGTTCGTGGAGCCAGATCTTCTCCAGTTTTCGGCATGTTCGTTTGGAGGCCTGGAGGTCTTCGGTGAACCAGGTGGCTTTCTTGCTGGTGTGGCTGTTGGGCGGATTCTTGAGCGGGGCGAGGGTGTTGGCGCAGTCGTCGATCCACTGTCTGAGGTTGCGGGCGGCGGTGTCGGGGTCGGAGGGTTCGGCGGGTGGGCTCAGGGCGAGGGTTGTGGTTAGCTGGTCTTCCATGACTCTGCTCCAGCAGCGGCGAGGCATTTGTTCGCTGCGGTGGTGCGTGGTGGGCTTCCTGTAGGTGAAGTGGATGCAGTGGTGGTCAGTCCAGTGGGGTTCGGAGGTGTGGTTGAAGGAGACGTGTGGGCTTGCGGAAAAGATGGAGTCTTAAATGTGGCCGGCGGCGTGGGTGGGTGTAGTCACGAGCTGTCTGAGTCCGAGGGTGGCGAGGTTGTCGATCAGGGTGGTGGAGTTGGTGTCCTTGTTGTTCTCGAGGTGGAAGTTCAGGTCCCCGAGGAGGATGTGAGTCCGTGGAGGCGATGGCGTGTGTGCTGACGAAGTCAGCGATGGAATCGCTGAACTGTGGTCGGGGTCCGGGGGTCTGTAGATGAGGGTTCCTCTGAGGGTGGTGTTGGGATCGGTGTGGATCTGGAAGTGCATGTGTTCGGCGGTGCTGAGGGTGTCGTCGGTGTTGGTTGAGACTCTGAGGGTGTTCCTGTGGACGATGGCGATGCCTCCTCCGACTCCGTTGGTGCGGTCCCTGCGGGTGATCTTGTATCCGTCCGGGATGGCAATGGCGATGTCGGGGGCTGAAGCGGGATTCAGCCAGGTCTCCGTCAGGAATGCGACGTCTGGGGAGGTTGAGTCGAGAAGGTCCCAGAGTTCGATGGCGTGTTTGCGGGCGGAGCGGGTGTTGAGGAGGATGCATCTGAGGTAGTTGGGTTCTTTCCTGGGCGGTGGTTTGGCGGGGCGGGTGCTGGCGAAGCTGCAGTTCCGGCAGGTGAAGGGCCCTTGGGTGCGCTTCGGGGTGGCCTGGTAGCAGGCGTGATCTTTTCCGGGGTTGAGTGCGTGGAGGGTGTTGGCGTCGTATCGGCGTCTGTTGATGTGGCGGGCGCGGGGGATGCCCGGACCAGGGGGTCTGGCGCTGGGCGCGGTCACGGCGCGGACGGGCGCAGACGGGCTTGCCTTAGGCGCGCCTTCGGCGCGCCAGCGGCGCGGCCGCGCAGCGGCCGCCATAAATGGGGAGGTGGGAGGGAGGAGCAGGGAATGGGGCAGCGAATGGGCAGTGAAGGGGGCGGCGCCGCAGGGGCGCAGCGGCGGGAAACAGGCACAGAAGGGAAAACGAGCACAATCAGGGCATCAAGGGGGCACAGAAAGGGAAAAAAATGAGCACAATCAGGGGCAGCAAGGGGGCACAGAAAGGAAAAACGAGCACAATCAGGGGCAGCAAGGGGGCACAGAAAGGAAAAAACGAGCACAATCAGGGGCAGCAAGGGGGCACAGAAAGGAAAAACGAGCACAATCAGGGGCAGCAAGGGGGCACAGAAAGGAAAAAAACGAGCACAATCAGGGGCAGCAAGGGGGCACAGAAAGGAAAAAAAACGAGCACAATCAGGGGCATCAAGGGGGTACAGAAAGGAAAAACGAGCACAATCAGGGGCAGCAAGGGGGCACAGAAAGGAAAAAACGAGCACAATCAGGGGCAGCAAGGGGGCACAGAAAGGAAAAAAAACGAGCACAATCAGGGGCAGCAAGGGGGTACAGAAAGGAAAAACGAGCACAATCAGGGGCAGCAAGGGGGCACAGAAAGGAAAAAACGAGCACAATCAGGGGCAGTAGCAGGGCACACAGACGGAGCTGTGTGGTGGGGGAGCGACCTACCAGTCAAGGTCAGGGGTCGCTCTCTTCACCACGCAGCGGCCGCCATAAATGGGGAGGTGGGAGGGAGGAGCAGGGAATGGGGTAGCGAATGGGCAGTGAGGGGCGGGGCCGCAGGCGCAGCGGCGGGAAACAGGCACAGAAGGGAAAAAGAGCACAATCAGGGCATCAAGGGGGCACAGAAAGGAGAAAAAAATGAGCACAATCAGGGGCAGCAAGGGGGCACAGAAAGGAAAAACGAGCACAATCAGGGGCAGCAAGGGGGCACAGAAAGGAAAAACGAGCACAATCAGGGGCAGCAAGGGGGCACAGAAAGGAAAAAAACGAGCACAATCAGGGGCAGCAAGGGGGCACAGAAAGGAAAAAAACGAGCACAATCAGGGGCAGCAAGGGGGTACAGAAAGGAAAAACGAGCACAATCAGGGGCAGCAAGGGGGCACAGAAAGGAAAAAACGAGCACAATCAGGGGCAGCAAGGGGCACAGAAAGGAAAAAAAAAACGAGCACAATCAGGGGCAGCAAGGGGGTACAGAAAGGAAAAACGAGCACAATCAGGGGCAGCAAGGGGGCACAGAAAGGAAAAACGAGCACAATCAGGGGCAGCAGCAGGGCACACAGACGGAGCTGTGTGGTGGGGGAGCGACCTACCAGTCAAGGTCAGGGGTCGCTCTCTTCACCACGCAGCGGCCGCCATAAATGGGGAGGTGGGAGGGAGGAGCAGGGAATGGGGCAGCGAATGGGAAGTGAGGGGGCGGGGCCGCAGGGGCACAGCGGCGGGAAACAGGCACAGAAGGGAAAACGAGCACAATCAGGGCATCAAGGGGGCACAGAAAGGAGGAAAAAAAAATGAGCACAATCAGGGGCAGCAAGGGGGCACAGAAAGGGAAAACGAGCACAATCAGGGGCAGCAAGGGGGCACAGAAAGGAAAAAACGAGCACAATCAGGGGCAGCAAAGGGGCACAGAAAGGAAAAACGAGCACAATCAGGGGCAGCAAGGGGGCACAGAAAGGAAAAAAACGAGCACAATCCAGGGGCAGCAAGGGGGCACAGAAAGGAAAAAAACGAGCACAATCAGGGGCAGCAAGGGGGTACAGAAAGGAAAAACGAGCACAATCAGGGGCAGCAAGGGGGCACAGAAAGGAAAAACGAGCACAATCAGGGGCAGCAAGGGGGCACAGAAAGGAAAGAAAAAAAACGAGCACAATCAGGGGCAGCAAGGGGGTACAGAAAGGAAAAACGAGCACAATCAGGGGCAGCAAGGGGGCACAGAAAGGAAAAAACGAGCACAATCAGGGGCAGCAGCAGGGCACACAGACGGAGCTGTGTGGTGGGGGAGCGACCTACCAGTCAAGGTCAGGGGTCTGTGTATGATAACTCATACAGCACTGGGGAGATCTATTACTAATAATATTACCTTGCTGCCAGGGGCAGTGCAGCTATGGCTGCTACGAATTACCCATGTAGACGCACTCCACATTGAAAAAGCCTTTTTTGCATTACTGCAAGCAGCCATGCCTGATGAGTTGCAGTAATAACTGCTCGCATCTTGCATATAGTGGCCTTTAATGTAATCTTATCGGATGTGGTCACTAGTACAACACTGATATTAGCAGACCCGGGTGATTTTTATTGAACATAAGTAGTTCTTATTCCAGAAGAGGTATTTTATTCTTGGGCTACATTCCCTGCTGCAGACGCACGCACAAAAATGTTTCACACTTACATTGAAGATGACACACCAGATGAATACTTTCCATACGTGGACATAGAAGTCTAGTTAACTTACCAAGAGCACATAAATTGGTTTAAAGGCGCCCTCCCCCACACCGTAAAAAACGTGAGACTCGGTCTGCTCAGTAAAGAAGGAGCGACCTGGCCGGCCTAGCTTTGTATACACCACACCCCGACATTCATAGGTTAGGAGCAGCAGAAATGCGCACACTATACGAAGATTTAGTGAAAATTTACAGAACTCTTACACAATACATAATGCGAACACTTATAGTTTAACCTGTGAGGGCTGCTCAGGCTGCACAACCTCAATTGGCTACCACAGGAATCAGCCCTCAAACGCTGAATGCCGTAATGGGAAGAATTCCCACTAGTAGGGAACAAGTACCGTTCTGGATAGAACAAAAAATAGCACAGCTTGAAGCGGTTTTTCCCCATACGGGCCCACAGGACAAACACAGAATATTAACAATTTGCTTGCCAATGAGGATGGCTCTCCCGATAGAAGATTGTGCCACTTGGGGTACAGTCTTTACTGCCGTTTACACCGGAACTCATGGTACCCCTTCAATAGCGGTAATACCAGATGTATTGAAACAAATACAAAATGAGTACGGCGCAGAACCTGCCCTGGACTTAGGGATGAAATTAATAGGCTATTTTCCTCAAGTTACTGCAATTATGATAAGCAACATCAGCCGCGATGGCTATACACCAACGCCTCGTGGGAACTCTCTCCTATACAACAGGAGAGGGAGTTACCTAAGATTATCGCAGAAACATACGCTTCCTTGGGAAGGGATAATTTGGGAGCCAGACCTGGGAAACCTCAGGTAGAGGGTAACCAGTGGTTGAAAAAGCCTTTTTTGCATTACTGCAAGCAGCCCTGCCTGATGAGTTGCGGTGATAACTGCTCGCATTTTGCATATAGTGGTCTTTAATGTAATCTTATCGGATGTGGTTACTAATACAACACTGATATTAGCAGACCCGGGTGATTTGTATTGAACATAAGTAGCTCTTATTGCAGAAAAGTTTGGAGACCCCTGATTTAGTGACTTTGACAAGAGACCCCAAATAATACTCCAATGTCTTACATGCCACATTTATGAAAATAAACATTTATTATTGGCCTGTCTATCAATACAGGTTCCATCATTTCCACTCACTTAAGTTGTACATTGTGGATTCTCCTATTATCAACGTTATAACATTTAATAATTTACTTATTAATGGAGACCAATTTAAACATACAGATGATTTCAGATTTTGAGTTTGTAATATTGCTAGACAAGACACCCAGTTGCAATTTCTTTTCTTTTGTCCAATATACCATGACACTTTAAAGAAGCAGTCATTACCTGTTAACAAGAATGTTTTTAAGCAGTGTAGCCATGTCTATTTTCTATGCCCATTTAACGGCAGATGCTTCAGTGTATTTTTCACTTGACACACACTTAACTCACTCGTGTAAAAAGAAGGTGTAGAAATTTTAAAATCATAACAATACATAATGGCTAACTTTATTATGCATATATTGTTTTTATCAAATTATTGGTTTGGATTACCTAACTATATCATGCCATATTGATGTGATTGTTGTGATGTACAAATGTTTTATGGATGTCTTTATTTATAACATGAATACACAATTGACTGTATGTGGCATTAAAGCCTTATTAATTCCGCTCGCTTGTTTGTACCAGTTTATTGTAAGATTGCTCTTAATGCTACTGCTACAATGTAAAAAAGCGCATCTATACCTTTCAATATCCAGGCGTTATATAAAATGGTTAAATAAATAGATCAATTAAAAAGGCAGTTTAATGTCTAGCCTGTGGCATCAAGATCCACCCATCTAGAGGCTCTATGCATTCTGCTACCAGTTTCAGGTACAGTCTACAAGCAGTCATCAGATTGATAATGTTCATTCAAGAGTTGCCACAAGGCGTTGAGGGGAAGAAAAAAACAGAAAAAGGATACTGAAGATGAAAAGGATAGGTGGGCAACCAATATGCAATAATAAAGGGAAGGAGGCTTAATTCAAAGATTTTTATGTAAGCTATATAATAGCTACATAGAATCTCACATATAACAGGAAGAATTTCTGGAGAGCTTGAATATCTGAATGATTTTTGAGACGTAAAGGGTATACTTACCAGCACCCACATAAGAGGAGGAAATGCGTGTTGCTATACAAAATCCCTAAAATCCCTAGGACCGGATGGATATAGTGGAGATTTCTAGAGATATTCATTAATCACATATCTCAGGCTCCTACCCAATTGTTTCACTCAATAGCTGAGGGGGAAAGGACCCAAACTCCATGTGTAAAAAAAGACGTAATAGTTATACACAAACAGGAAAAAGATGCCAAACTTTGCTCTTTGTACAGGCCCATTGGCGCGTTAAAGGTAGGTAGTTGAAATCCGGGCAACTTGCCTGTCTTTAACCCTCCTGTATAGTATTCATGATAATCTGCCTGGCTGAGAAAAACATACATTTTAGAATTTAAAGGGGTTGAAACACCTCTTTGAGATAGCCTACAAAAAGGCGATGCTGGTTTGCCAGCCTGCTGACAAAGCATTCAGCTCGGTGAGGTAGGATTCCTGAGGAAGGTGATGGTGAGGATGGAGCCTGGGAAGGATAGTCTTGGATGATGAGGGCCCCATACACTAACCCTAAGTCCAGGATCATGGTTAAGTAGAATTTTCCCTGAGAAGCTAACAATTTGTAGGGGTAAGCGGCAATGGAGCTCCTGGCAGTAGTGAACTAACAATCCTAAATCAAAAAAGTTCTGGGTAGAACACAAGATATCCTTTTTGAAGACGATGTATTATTATCCCTGACAAACCCCCAGAGTTTCAATACACCGCCACTAATAGAACTACTAAAGACCTTCAGATAAACCTTCAGACACAAAGTCAACCTGAGAAGTCTGAGCTACTGCCAAGACCCAGCGGAGTGGATAATGCAAAAGGAACGAGGTGTTTTTTAGGATAGCTATCCACTGCTCAAGGTAACTGAGCATACACTTAAGATAATCAATGCCAGCCTTGTACTTGCAGAGGTGGACACCCTTATTCTTTTTGTAGCTGGACTGAATAACCACAATTAAGATGGTGGCAAAACCTAGATTACTATGTATTTATCAGTCTCCCTGAATAAGAATGCAGTGTGCCATTCTCCAAGACATACAAAAAAAGGCTGGTGTCCATTGCATGATACGGAAACATTCGAAAATATTGCTCACAAACTATTACAGGGCCGAACATATGTGGGTCATTGGTAAATGGTGCAAAACGTTATAAAGATTGTTTCGCCAAGGATGAGTCTGGCTGCAGCATTCTGTATGGTCTGAAGTCTCTGTAGGAGGTGTGTGGTGATTCCTACATAGAGAGCATTGACGTAATACAGTCAGCTGGTGATTAGGGCCTGTGTCACGGTGCGTCTCGTGTGCAGGGGCAGCCACTTGAATATCTTACGTAGCATGCGCAGAGTGAGTAAGCAAGCAGAGGAAACGGCGTTGATCTGCAATCTCATTGTGAGCTTGTTGATAATTCCAATGATAATTCAAAGGTTTCTGGAGTAATCAGAGGGAGTGGGTGTGGGTCCTAGGTCTGATGGCCACCGGGGGTTGTTCCATGTATTGCTGTTGTTGCTGAAGGTCAGTGCTTCTACCTTTTCTGTGTTCAGGTGCAGGCAGTTGTTCTCCATCCAGTCGGCAACGCTTGTCATGCATCTGTGGAAGTTGGTTCTTGTGATGGTGTCATCAGTGAGTGAAATGATGAGCTGGGTGTCGTCTGTGTAGGAAACTATGTTGAGACTGTGAGATCTGAAGATGCTGGCCAGCAGAGTGATATATGGTTAAAGAGTGTGGGGCTGAGGAATGACCTCTGGGGTTCGGAGGTGAAAAGTGGGAGGTGGATCATCTGGGTACTTCCAGTGAGGAAGGAGGTGATCCATCTGAGCGCATCCCCATGGATGCCGATGTGGTGGAGCCTTTCGATCCGCGTGTGGTGGGATAGGGTGTTGAAGGCTGCCGAGAGATCGAGGAGGATCAGGGTTGCGGTTTCTCCTTGGTCGAGGAGGGGTTGGATGTCGTCAGCAGCTGTGATCAGGGCGGTCTTGGTGCTGTGATTGCTGCGGAAGCCAATTGGGAGGCGTTGAGTAGCTGGTTCAGCTCCAGGTGTGTCATGAGATGCTTGTTGATGATCTTTCCAGTACCTTCGCTTGGAATGGCAGCAGAGAGATTGGCCAGTACTTTTTGAGTTTGCTGGGGTCGACAGAGGGTTTTTTGAGCAGTGGTCTGACTTTGGCGTGTTTCCAAGCATCGGGAAATGTTGAGGTGGTGATGGAGGTCTTGAGTAGGGTGATGAGTTCCTGGTTGATCTTTTGGGTTCCGAGATTGAGGTTGTGGTGCAGGCATGGGTCCGTCGGAGCTCCTGAGTGAGTGGATTTCATTGTGGAGGTGATGTCTTGGGTGGATAGTAGCTTCCAGGTGGTCAGTCTGTGGATCGTATCGATTTCAGTGGTGGTTTGTCTGTCAAGGAAGTCTGTAGGTGTGGGTTGGGGTTCGAAGTTTCTGTATATGTTTGTGATCTTGTCATGGAAGAAGTCAGCAAGGTTGTCCCACAGCTCCCGTGGGGGTGTGATGTTGTTTTTGCTGGTAGCCGGGGTGCAGAAGTCCTTAACAATGTAGAAAATGTTCTTGGTGTTGTAGGCGCTGGTTTCAATGCTTGGGCAAGGTCTGTCCTGTTCATTGCCCTCAGCAGACGTTGGTAGAGGTTGAGGGAGGTCTGGAAGGCTGCCCTGTCGGAGGTGTCCTTGCTGACATGCCATCTCCTTTCTAGCTGTTTACTGTCTCATTTCACCGTTCTGAGTTGTTGGGTATACCAGGTGGCCTTTTTGGATGATTTTGTCCTTAATGGGGGCACTGTTGTCAGCGCTATTTGAACTCCTTGTTCGAGGTTGGTGGTGTTAGTGGGGTTGGAAGTGTTGAGTGCGTCCGTCCAGCTAATCTCTGATATTTTGCTCCACCTCTGGTGGGGGTTGCTGGTCATCTTGGGAGTGGTGGTCCGGGGCCTTGAGATGCTGAAGGGGACAATGGAGTGATCGGTCCATGTGAGTTCTGTGATGTGGCTGTATTTGATGCGCTTGCTGGAGGTGAAGATGGGGCCCAGCATTTGTCCTGCGGTGTGCGTAAGGTCATGGATGATTTGGGTCAATCTGAGGCTGCTCATATTGTCGAGGAGTTGTATGGTGTAGTTGTCTTTGGGGTCGTCGATGTGGAAATGTAGGCAGCACAGGAAGATGTAGTCCTTGGAGTCTAAGGCTAGGGGTGCAATGAAGTCTGCGATGGTGCTGGAGCGCGGGCCTGGGGGTTGGTATGTGAGGGTGCCTCTGTTGGTTGTCTTGTCATCAGTGTGGAGCTTGAAGTTGAGATGTTGAGGGTGGTGGTGTTGTCGGTGGTGCACTGTCTGGTCTCTTTGTGGATGATGGCTGTTCCTCCTCCCGGCCTGTTTGTGCGGTGCTGGTGAGTGATTTTATATCCATCAGGAATCGTAGTGGTAGTGATGGGAGTGGATGTGGTGTTGAGCCAGGTCTCACTGAGGAAGACTATGTCGGGTGCGAAGGTGGTGATGAGGTCCCATAATTCAATGGAATGCTTGCACATGGAGCATGTGTTGAAGAGTAGACAGTGGAGTTGGTGTGTCGCTTCCGGAGTGGTTTGACGAGAGGTCGGCGGGTGTTGTGAGGCATGACAGTGGTTGTGCTGGTGCAGGAGAAAGTGAGGTTCGGCATGGCAGCATCCATTGGGTCGCCCGGTGTTCAGGGCATGTAAGGAGGCAGCGTCGTATCTGTGGGTCGGGCGAGGACTAGGGGTCCTGGCATTGGGCACGGTCCAGGCGCAGATGGATGCAGATGGGCTTATCTTTGGCATGTCGGCGGAGCAGCCGCTCTGTGGCCTCCCTTAAGTAGTTACTGGGAGGGGCGCTGGGAGGTGGTGTGGGGGGCTAGGAGGGAGAACAGCGATCGTGAGAGGGGTTTGGCAGGAGGTGGAAAAACAGGTGGTGAGAAACGGGTGGAAGAGCGAGTGAGTAGTGAGCAAAAGTGAAAGATTAAGCTCAATAGAATGCACAGAAAAGGACAAAACAGAAGGAGCAGCGAGGAAAAGTGAAAGATTAGGCTCGAAGGAATGCACAGAAAAAGGACAAAACAGAAAGAGCAGTGAGCAAAAAGTGAAAGATTAAGCTCAAAGAAATGCGCAGAAAAAGGATAGAACAGAAAGAGGAGTGAGCAAACAGTGAAAGATTAAGCTCAAAGGAATTAGCAAGAAAGAATAGGAGCAATGAGACAGAGAGCGAGGTGGGCTTAGAGGAAAGACTTAAGGCAGCAGAAGCAGCAGTGAGGGCTGGCAGCACAGCTGGCACAGGGGAGAGCTGAGTCTGGGACTTGCTCTCATAGGTTAACATTGGGGATTCCATGTTACATCTAATAACCCGCAATTCCCAAATGTAAGGAGGTAGAGCAGTCATGTTTAGTACCTATGGAATTGTAATGATAAATCCTCTTTAATGGTAAAGTTGAGTTTGCCATTACAATTTAAAAAATGGCACTTTTAGAAAGATCATAGTATTCAAAACAAAGCACTCATCTCGTGCTCATCGCTGTCGCACTGCGAAAATCGGGAACTGATCCCCCAAGGTATCCAAATTATCCTGGTATTCCATAGTAGACCTGTATTCTCATGCTTTCACCATCCATTTTTACGTTGCCTTTATGCGCTTCATCATAACGGAGACAGTGGGATTTAATCC
This sequence comes from Calotriton arnoldi, assembly GCA_963921515.1. NCBI lineage: Eukaryota > Metazoa > Chordata > Amphibia > Caudata > Salamandridae > Calotriton > Calotriton arnoldi. The sequence goes on along the minus strand of CAWUFW010004956.1, from coordinate 715,984 downwards.
GTAATCTTTATTCAACATTTCTAATACCGACTGTATGCCGTTCTAGGCTTCATACAACGGTACGTACAGATTGATATCAATTTAGTTTGAAAATGTAAGCACGAAGTTGGTATTTCCAATGCATTTCGAGCCCCTAAGGCTCTTCGTCAGGGAATTCTAAAACAAATAAAATAGACAGTTTAACTACCTGATCCACAATGCTACGTGCATGTGAAATAAATACAAAGCAGTGAATGTATAAACACGTAACCCTCTACATGCCCCCTGTCCTATCCCACAATCATAAAAATCATTAGCCTGAAAACTAACCCCTACCCTTCTCCCAAGTGCACCCCTGTTGCCCAAATCAAATCAACCGTACTATTAAACTTGTAATTGCACTTTCCACCAGGAACTGATCTCTCTTCTCATTATTCTCCCATTCCCTCTTCCTTGATCACCTCCCTCACCCTCTCCAAGTCCCACGTGTAATGCACTATAGCGAAGTCTCATGCCACAAACTAAACCCTCATCCTCTTCTCCTTAAACCCACACCCTCCTACAATCCACTTCCCCTCCTTCACCTTTTCTCTCACTCATTTCACTTGCAAAAAGCCACCTACAACAGTCTCACCTCCTCGTGCTTCTCTCCATTAACGCTTCTCCCCCTCATACTGCTTGACCATCAAACCATGTTTACTCCTGCTCAAACTCACTCACTCTTAAATAACCTGGAAACATATTGTTAATTACTACCACCTGACTGTTCCCCCACTGACTGCGCGCGATTTTTACCAGAACTCCACCTAGGGACTCAAACTCCCATAATGCACCTGCCTTCCCCCGCTGGTAGGTGAGCCTTTACTACCTATTTAATCATGGACACCCTGTTGTATAACTAAAATCCTTATGTGCGACCTTGCAGCTAAATGAATATCAAAAATACAGTGTGCATTGAATACAATACTTATATGCTTGAAAAAAGAAAAGCTGAAACCTTAAATGTTTAGTTTATAATCAGTTCACTTCATTTGCGTACAGTTTTTAATTTCGGTTTGGGTTCACATAATGGAAGCGGTCACGTCAGGATGTTTCATTTAAGGTTTCAGCTTTTCTTTTTTCAAGCTGACGAAGAGCCTTAGGGGCTCGAAATGCATTAGAAATACCAACTTCGTGCTTACTTTTTCAAACTAAATTGATATCAATCTGTACGTACCGTTGTATGAAGCCTAGAACGGCATACAGTCGGTATCAGAAATGTTGAATAAAGATTACGGATTGAATCCCACTGTCTCCGTTGTGATGAAGCGCATAAGGCAACGTAAAAATGGATGGTGAAAGCATGAGAATACAGGTCTACTTTGGAATACCAGGATAATTTGGATACCTTGGGGGGTCAGTTCCCGATTTTCGCAGTGCGACAGTGATGAGCACGAGATGAGTGCTTTGTTTTGAATACTAGAGAATTTTCTGTGGTGGGGGCGATCCACAGCACTGATCGCACGCACCTTTGAAGTTTTTAAGTATGGTGTCGCATTAAGGAAAGGAGTGCATGCTCAATTATGTTTGCTACTTTTAGAAAGATGGCATTTTTCTACTCTTAGCGCTGTGTGCCTGCAGCCTCCAATACACGTTTGGAGTGGGTGACAGCTGGGCTTTGTGCATTCCCTCTAGACAGCCACACACAATTGGAGCTTAGGTGTGACTGATGGGCTATCCTGGATGGATGAAAGGGAGGAGCTGTGCATTGCCTCACACTTACACTTGTCCTGTCCCCACACAAAGGGCTGCATACCCCCCTGTAGTGAGTCTGGAGCCACAGCAGGAAGGGAAGACCTCTGTGCACTTCAAAGCCATTCTTTGAAGTCTCCCCCACTTCAAAGGCACCACTGGGTATCAGAAATGGACTTCTGACCCTGCCAATTCAGTACACTTCTGGACCGGTTGATACTCTGCCAGAAAGAAGGACTGCTGTGCTGCTAAAGGACTGCCACTCTGCTGGACAGCTGCGCTGGAAGAACTGCTTTCTTGCTGTGTTGACCTGCTGCCTGTTGCTCTCCTTGCCGAAGTGAGAAGGACTGGACACACATCACTTGAACCCAGAACCGAGAGTGACTCCCAGGGCTTGCTTGCTTGCCTCCTGATTGAAGCTTCAGGGACATAAAAGACTGCCAACCATTCGGCTACAGCATCTGTACTCTGCCATCTGTGAGTCTGTCCTGCCAAGTGGTGCCAACCCAGTCCTGGTCCCTTGAAAGTGGGTTTGAAGTGATACTCTAGCAGAATCCACGCATCGCTGTCAATGTAAAGACTTCGAACCGGTGCATCTCCTCTACTGAGGACGCATCACCGCAGTTGCAAGGATCGACTCCGACACATTGCCGGCTGCATGGCAAATTGATCTTATCCTCAACGCATCTTCACCGTTGTGTGAATCAGAACCGACGCATCGCCTTCCTTTGTGGACCGTCAACAACGCATCGCCTCACCTACACCCAGCATCTCGTCTTCAACGATGATGCAACCAAGGTACTTTGCAGCTGGCTAAGGCTGGTCTCTGTATTCAACCCGTGCTCCATCGTGGTCAGCCTGAACATTTGGATTTGACCCGGTCTAGCGCAACCACATAGCCCCAGTTGGCGCTTTAGGCTTTTGAGCACTACATTTCAGTTTATTCTTTAAAAATTCATAACTCTGGTTCTACTAATTCAATTTTTGTTGTTTTTATCTTGTTTTGCCATCAAATTAAGCTCTATTTTTCGAACGAGGTGTGGTATCTTTTGAGTGGCGTGTTCACTGTTTTACTGTTTGAAATGTTGCACAAATACTTTACACATTGCCTTTTATGTTAAGCCTGACTGCTCCATGCCAAGGTACAGAGGGGAGGACGGGTTAATTTAGGGTGTGTTTGTGACTTACCTTGACTAGGACTGTGGTTCCTGCTTGGACAAGGTGCATACCTCTGCTAACCAGAAACCCGGTTTCTAACAGAGGCCAAATAAGGACTTTTGACGACTGCAAAAAGAAGCAAATAAGTTCTGTACCGCTCCAACAACCTGGCAGCTTATAGATGACTGACTGAATTTGAAAGCTTGTGACTTCAATAGAAGGGACTAAGGGTTTAGTATTCAAATTATATCAAGTCCAGGGTGTACCCTACCTCAGCACGGTAATTGTATAAGGAAATGGAAAGGGAATGTAGACAAGGCTATACGATAAAAGACTTGAAAGAATCTTTGGAGGGATGTCACTACATTCAGCATATCCATCTTACACAGGGAATACTCAATCAAGACAATGATTAACTGGTACTTATTGTCAGATAAATTACATCATATGTACAGTAGGGTAGATGAGTCTTGCTGAAGAGACTGTGGAGGGAAAGATGACTCTAGCTACCAATGGTGGAGCTGCCCTCCCTTGATCTATTGGAAGGAGGCACTGGTGTTGACAAAAGATTAGGTAGGCTCCACTATACCAAATGACCCCAAAGTTGTTATCCTAGTGCTTATAACAGAAGGGTGGGAAGGAAGGAGAAAGAGAATCGTTGCTGATTTTTCAATTTATAGTGGCAGCAAAACTAGTGATTGCAAAATTATTGAAACTGAAGACACTTCCCACAGAGAACCTCTGATACAACAAGGTATGAGACACTATAGAAAAACTGAGTAGATACCATATTAAAAATTAAGATATTTCCTAACAGTTTGGCAAACCAACACTAGAAAATATGAGTATAGATTGCACATGAAAATTGCTATTGAGTTAGCTGTGTTTTAAATAAAGTGTCTGAAATGTTTCAATAAAAACATCGGCTAGAAAAGACTCACAAAAGTTCAAAGTGCAGGCTTAATGCTGGAGCAGAGGGTTATAGAAAATTCGAGTTAAGATTCCATATTCCCCAGAATAGTGTAGTTCCTATTTCCCTAATAGGCTCTGCGCATTTGAATAATATAACCTATAGGTTTGACATAGGACTAAGGTCGGTATGTCCCTATCGATTATATTAAACTTAATTACCTGTGCCAGCTAGCTCAGAGGCCACTAGAAACTCCTTGAGAACAAGAAGGGAGTAGTTTCTGGCAACCGAAAAACATGACAACTTTGTTTCCCTTTAGAAGCGGAACATGTCTCAGAATCGTGGAAACAATAGATAACAGTTTCACTCATTCAATCGTGCATGCTTAGTCTCTGCAGAGTTACACAGAAAGGAAAGACGGGCGTTTCAATAAAAGGGTTTTATTGAACACTCTTGTTTCTCGTGTAAGAGATATGTGCTGTTATGATCACAAGACAGTATGCAAGATAAATAATGTTCAGCGTAAGCAGTAGAAATAAATAATACTGCGCTAGCATTATCTTTTAGCATATATTCACGTACATAAATAACATGAGCTAAGAATGCGAGTACTCATACGATGCGTCTCTAAGCTAGTTCTACCCCAGTGTACCTAACCTAGTCTAGGTGTAGAGAAGAGTAGAAGTAGGTGGAGTATTCTCTAGTATGGTAGACTAAGAGTATGTTAAGTCTAGTATGCCAAGAGTCCCTCTAGGTTCTAGTCAGCTCCATACCTTAAGAATGAGAGAGGTGGGAATCTCCTGCCGGATCTTGGAACTCTAACACCCCGCGAAGGGAGTCAGAACACTGGAAGCTGGATTCGTCTGCGTGCAGGAATGACGGCGTCTTCTCAGTGCGTCAGGCCGGGATATTGTCTCCTCTGAAGTCGAGGTCTCCTCTAACTTGCTTGGGCAAGGGAAGGTATATTTATACCTGGTAGGTGTCGAGGAATGTTAGCATTGACATGAGGTCGGACAGAGGAAGACGTCAGGAATGAACCCTTAAGGTATAACGGTTCATACATGATAGATGAGTTCTTGGAGAAATCAATAGTCCTGTGCTAGGGGAAATCCCGAAGCTTTAGGGTCTGGTTTCTAAGAACTCGTTGTGACGTTAGGGTGGACGGATGTCGGTGACCATGCCTGTATCTGGAGTGCACGGTTAATGCCTAAATAAGGACAGGGATTCTATGCCTATATAAGGGCAAGGTGAATTGTGCCTATATAAGGACATGATTCAGGAAAACCTATATACGGACCCCTAAAACGGAATACAACAGATCTTTGGATTGAGGCAGAGGGGATGAAGGTGAATGACGTTTACAGAGATGCTGAACTGCTCCCGTTTTAAGAATTCCATGCAGAGTTCGACTTGCCTCGGTGGCATTTTTTATTACATAGAGCGCTTACGTCAGCACTACGTAAACACTGGCATACAGGGACCACCGACCATCCGCTACAACAGATCTGTTACTATATGGCTCTTTCTGCAGGCACTATAAAGGCAGTCTCTTGTTTGTACAGAGCACTGCGTGCAGATCAACAACAACCGTTGGAGAAATTGCGCTATCAGTGGAAGGATGATTTGGGCGTTCCTATTGCTGCAAAGGACTGGGACACGATATTATATAGAACACCCAAGGTCTCCAGGAATGTGTGCTTTAAGCTTATTAATTACTATGTCCTACATGGATCATAGTTAAACCCCCGAGCGCATAGGTAGATACTTCCAGATAGCTGACGCGGCTTGTCCTAGATGCGGAGAAAGGGTCCTGTTACAAATACTTTTTTACAGTTACTTATTTTAAAATCATGTTTCATAATGAAATTCAAAGTATTACAATTTGTTATATGTATATATATATGTGATCAAGGTCCAGGAGGGACCGAAACGCGTCATGGCCGACTAAAGGAAAGTCAATAAACGAACTTTGCACAGAAACTTGGTCCGTGCCTGCTTCAAACATTTCGGAGATGGGGAATGAAGTTAAGCAGTAAAAGACAATATATATATATATATATATATATATATATATATATATATATATATATATATATATATATACATATAAACTCCAATCTCCAGTTTCCTTTCCAAACCGGACATTGACACAGCAGACTCGGTCACAAGTTTCCGCACTCTTTTATTTAATGCTCGCTGTTATGCGTTTCGGCAGTATCTCCTGCCTTGCTCACTATATATATATATATATATATATATATATATATATATATATATATATATATTGCCTACTGGCGGTCGCCAGTAGGTAGTTATAGTTAGAACCTAGTTTCCATAGGAAAAGCATTTTTGATTTGCTAATAACGTTGGCGTCGTTTGACGAATCTTCCTGAAAATTCTCCCAAAAAAAGTCTATGCAGGTCAGCTCCTATCCTGAAAGTTTGGGGTGATTCGTCAAGCGGGGCTGAGAAAAAAGGGGGTCCCAAAACTCATTTTCTCCATGTTAATTCTGATAGGAAATTTTGCGACGAGCTACAGCTCGAACTGCTGAACGGAATTACCCCAAATTTGGCAAAAGGTAGAGCTTGGTTCAGAAAGCGACCTTTTTTAAATGGTGTAAATCCGTTCAGTAGTTTGAGAAATTCAAAAAATAAGAGTCAAAAATCAATTTCCCATAGGAAACTTTGTGCAAGGCTATAGCCGAAACTACTGAACGGAATTACTCCAAATTTGGCAGAAAGGTAGTGCTTGGGTCAGAAAGCGACCTTTTTAAACATGGTGTAAATCCGTTCAGTAGTTCCTAAGAAATTAGAAAAATAAAAGTTTCGATATCTGGGCGGAGCCTAAGTCGCGTGCGCGAGCTTCACTGTGATTGGCTGCTAGTAGTCCAAACCAGGAAGTGTTGGCAGCCATCTTGTGGCTCGGTAGAAGCGCGTCACCCGAAAACGGAGAAACAAAGGTATAAAACAAGAGAAGGGGGCAGGGTAGAAAAACCCTGACCCCCTAGGCCTGCTCAGGGGGTGCCAGAAGGCGCCCCAGGGCCCAAAAAATCATTAAAAAAAATAAAAATAAAATAAATAAATAAATCGGCAAACATTCGCGCTGGGGTCGTGGGTTCTCGCATTTCATTTTAATAAGGCCCTTGGGTGGGCTAGGTTCCGGGGGTATTTCTTAAAAAATAATAGCAGGGGCTCGCAGGGGTTGCGGGGGTGCGCTGGAGTCCGCGCAGCCCCGGGGCTTCACTCATGTTGGGAGGGGGTTGCGCGGCCCCCTTCTGGAGCCTTCTATGTGCTTGTAACTTTGGCGTCGTTTGACGAATCTTTATGAAATTATCCAAAAGTTTCTCTTTTTTTGATTAGCTCTTATATTGAAAGTTTGGGGGTGAATGGTGTAGGAGGGGCTGAGAAAAAAGAGGGTCCTAAAACGTGTTTTCTGCATGCAATTTCCATACGAAACTTTACAGAAGACTACAGGTGAAACTGCTGAACGGAATTACGCCAAATTTGGCAGGGAGAAAGGTGATGGTCCAGAAAGCATGCTTTTGTTTAAATGGTCTAAATCCGTTCAGTAGTTTTTGAGAAATATCAAATTTTACAGATATCGATATTTGAGAATTTTGACATGTGATTGGCTGAGGGGTTACAAGCACCAGCTTGCGGCTTATTGGCTGTGAATGGTTGAAACCAGGAAGTGTTGGCAGCCATTTTGTGATTTACTCCGTCAGCTCACATCTCTCCATGTAGAAGCCATCGGGTTCGTAGTTTTACCTCTGTGAGGCAACACTGGCATCTGTGTCTGTGTGAGATATGCCTTTCACGCTGCCTCTCTTCATATCACCAGGTCGCGGCTATGCCTTTAGAAGCCCGTCCGTCGGCTCGGAGCTCTGTGAGTCAGTCTGTCGGTACGATCCCCTACACTAACCAAAGACTACCCAAACACCACTGCACTGTCGTAAACTCTAAAACACTACCCCCAGCACGATCCCCTACACTACCCAAACACCACTGCACTACCCTAAACCCTAAATCTACCCCCAGCACGACCCCCTACCCAAACACCACTGCACTACCCTAAACTCTAAAATACTACCCCAGAACAACCCCCTACACTACCCAAACACCACTGCATTGTCGTAAACCCTAAAACACTACCCCTAGCAGGACTCCCTACACTACGCAAACACCACTGCAGTACCCTAAATCCTAAAACACTATCCCCAGCACGACCCCCTACACTACCCAAACACCACTAGACTACCCTAAACCCTAAAACACTACTCCCAACATGACTCCCTACACTACACAAACACCACTGCACTACCCTAAACCCTAAAACACTACCCCCAGCACGACCCCTACACAACCCAAACACCACTGTTCTACCCTAAACCCTAAAAGACTACCCCAGCACGACCCCCTACAGTACACAAACACCACTGCAGTACCGTAAACACTAAAACACTACTCCGAGGACGACCCCCTACACTACACAAACACCACTGCACTACCCTAAACCTTAAAACACTACTGCCAGCATGACCCCTTACACTACCCAAACACCACTGCATTTTCGTAAACTCTAAAACACTACCTCCAGCATGATTCTTACACTACCCAAACACCACTGCACTACCTTAAACCCTAAAACGCTACCCCCAGCATGAACCCCCAAACATTACACAAACACCACTGCACTACTCTAAATCCTAAAACAGTACTCGCTGCATGACTTCCCACACTACAGAAACACCACTGTGCTACCCTAAATCCTAAAACACTACTCTCAGCACGACCCCCTACACTACACAAACACCACTGCACTGCCGTAAACCCTAAAACACTACTCCCAGCATGACCCCCTACACTACCCAAACACCACTGCACTGCCGTAAACCCTAAAACACTACTCCCAGCATGACCCCCCTACACTACACAAACACCACTGCACTACCCTAAACCCCAAAACAGTAATCCCAGCATGACCCCTTACACTACCCAAACATTACTGCATTGTCGTAAACTCTAAAACACTACCTCCAGCACGATTCTTACACTACCCAAACAGCACTGCACTACCTTAAACCCTAAAACGCTACCTCCAGCATGAACACCCTACAGTACACAAACACCACTGTACTACCCTAAAGCATAAAACAGTACCAGTCCGTCGGTTCGTTGGCCCGTTGGTGTCCCCTTGCGAGTTAGACCCGAGCTCTCCCTCTGCGAGCCAGCACGCTGGTGTGCGTTTGCGAGCCTACGGCCCGCAGGTCTCCCTGTGCTAGCCGGATCGCAGCTGTCACTCTGCGAACAGATATTGGGAATATAAGGCGGCTCTAAAAAGAGCCCTTGTGTTTATTAGTTGGAGCTACATATAAGTGCGGATGCACAGCTTCAGGTTATTCAGAAAAACTCGATTTCCCTGATGTGTGAAGTGTACTCCATCACTTCTGTAGATATCAGCCATATCAAAACGTATGTTGTTGTTGTAGATCGACCCCATTCTATGGTCTCTGAGGTATGCAGACACAGCTTTGTTGACATTCTTCCTAGATTTTTCAATCTGAGGACAAAATTGGTTTGACCATTTCCACTTCTGTCTTTGGCATATATTGGAATATACAAAGACAGTTTGAGGCAAAAGCAACATCAATTGTCGAAAGGTGTCTTTCATTAGCATTTCCAAACCTACACCAGTCAATGTGCCTAGGTTGTTTCCACCACAGTGCACAATCATGAGGTCAGGGTGTTGGAGATGCAAACAGGTTTTAACCAAAGGCAACAATTGGTGCCATTTCAATCCTCTCTGTCCAAACCATTTAATGTCCAGATTTTGTAAACCTAGGTCTAAGTCAATACGTCTCTGTTCTGCATACCTCTTGCACCAGAAAACATAGCTATGTCCTACGATCCACACTAGCATTTTGAAGGTATGGCTGGGAAGTATGGATAGACGTCTGTAGCTCATGCAGTCCGTTCGTAGAATAAGAGATATGTTTAAAGGTGGGGAACTACTTTTTTTCTCATTCAAAACGATAACTGATTGGGAGATGAAAAGCATTGTTTTTAAAAGTAGGGTGCACATTCGTTTTGTCGAAAAGCATCTTTGTGATTGGTTAAGAAAAAGAAGTTTAAACGTGGAGTACATATGATAGGATAAAATTTGGTCAACTCAACCACACCTGCTACTTGCATTTGGAAGGCACTGTTCGAACTTAAAACAATTGTGAACTTTTAACCTGCACGTGCCGTTAAATGTTCGAGAAAATGTTGCAAAAAAATATCGTTAAGTTTAAAAAAATTTATGAACTTTTAACCTGAAAGTGTTGTAGAATGTTCTAGAAAGTGTGTTGATAGAATACTTTGCACTTCTGACTTCTATGTGTCCTTGAATATTAAAAAAACTGTTTATATGGAAAATTCAAAAATAACCAATAGAGAGAAGTTTTGCAATCTAAAACAATCAAGGAACTATTCTAATTTGTTCTTTACATGTATTTATGTGTGGAGTAACAAAATTACAGACACAACAGCACCAGGAAGAGGAACAAGCAGGGAGTGGGGGGACGGGGAGATGGGCACAATGGCACACATGCACAATTAAGTACAGCACAACTACAGACAAACCATGGCTAAAATGAAACACACCAACAAGGAGCACAAGTCACACAACCCGCCAACATCACACCACTGAACAAGCACAGAAGTGAAAACCACACTGCCTGAAAGGGAGAAGGGTGAACAATACCTCACATGAAGGGACATCTCACACAGAATGCAGCACACACTAATAGGAAGCAGAGCACACCAACATCTAACACAATGTTGTCCAAACACAAACATTAGCACAATCGAACACAGGACACAAATGCACTCGCCTGTGGCGGATAAACGTCCAAAAGCGTCAGTACGAAACAGGAACATGCGAACGCATAAGTACAAACCCACAGTCCGGATGGGGTAGCAATTCACGTATGGCAGGCAGCCAGAGAGTCTGTGACACACACATTGGCATACAAATGAAGACAACACATTTGGAGACAAGTGAAAATGTGGAAACTTTATAAAAAAAAGTGCGTGTCAGTACGGCCAAGAGTAATGCCACGATATGCAAGACAAATGCAGCAGCATGCCTGAATAAGGAATGTAGGAAAACGTCCATGTTCACCTCGGGGTAGTCCATCACCAACACACGTCAGTGTCAAGCAGCGTTGGTTGTCCGCGCCTCGGACACGAGTCTACACCAATGCAGCCATGTCCACTGTCGTCTTGGGACATGTGACCAGATGCACAACGTGCAATGATGCGGCGGGACATGTGCAATGTGGCACATCGAGTCGTGGTTGCAGGTACCTTGTCACTCGTCCATGAACGCGAGTGCAGCTGCGTAAGCCACTATCGCTAATGAGGGATGCCACAATATTTGACATGTCGTCGACGTAATCCATCAGCTGACCGGGACGGATGTGCTCACTCCAACCACTGTACCCAATGTGCACCAAAGCAGAATCGGGAAGTGGGTCAATTTGCTCACTGCATACTACGACACGTGCAATCTCCCAGGCCCAGTTCCCAACATGCATGCCAAACATCCATGCATGCCATAAAAAAACGGGCATCACCATGACACTCCTGGTCGTGGGCCAACAGGGGGCACACACACCCGTCGTAATCCATGTCAGCTACGCATATATTGGAGAAGTTGAACGCAGGTGACGTCCGCAATGCGGAAGCTCAGCCGGTAAGTGATCCGCAGCACTGCCAAAGGCAGTGCACCCAGGACATGCAGCAGACGTGCAAGGTATAGGTGGACGTGAATGGAGTCGACCATGTGTTCGGGATGCCCTGCCATTGCGTCAGTGGCTCTGCTTGTAGCTGCACTGGCTTGCCGTGTGCCAGTCTTGTGGATGAAATGGCACAGCTTGGTGCAATGAGACGGTCTGTGTGCAATGGGTGCAGGGCAGGGGTGTGGTGGGAGTACGTGTGAAGGCCATTTCACGCACGCTAACTAGGACGAAGGACTGTGGGAGACGGATGCAAATATTATCGTATCTGTCAGGGGGGGCTGGCCACTTGCAAGTTCCTTCTCGGAGCAGCAGATGTGTTAGCGCAAGATAGCTCAGACAAAGAACCTTTCATCCCTACAGTAACTTCTCCAGCTGCATTCATACAGGATGTGTACAAAGGCTGGTCGTGGGTGTTGTGGGATGTCTGCGACCCTGGTCATCATGGATGAGATGCCCAGCACGTGGCACATGGGCGGGTTCACTGTGTGTTACATTGCCAAACAGCTGCTCCTCCCTCCCATGAGCCCCCACACTTTTGTGCGCTGCGCTGTTGTATCCCGTGCACTCCTACGGCACACCATTGTAATGCCTATTCGCGCATGTCCTGCGGCATTCCAATCACACCGTGACACTGTCGTTTGGAGGTGGTGCATGCCACTTTACAACATCGACTGCTGCAGCCCTTGTGGCGGCCACACCCAGAACACAGAGACACACTTACCGCACTTCTTGCACACGGACATGTCCGAGACACCCCGTTCCCCTTGCCGGATAGGCACACCCCTGCGCTGATCTGTGTACGCCGGACCAGCACACGCCGCTTGTGCATGCAAGAGGATGCGTGTGTAGCTACATGTCCAGGCTCACTGCCAACGCTGAGGTGACATGGTAACGTCCGCTGAAGACAGCACACTGTGATGTTGCAGGGCCAGTGCCCATCATGCTAACACAATGACCACACGGACACACTTGCTCAGATGCAGGTTCGGGGGTGTTGGCGGTCCTGGGGTTGTTGCAATGAGCGTTGTGGCCCTCATGGGTATCCGTGTATCATGCTCATTGACTCTATGGCACCTGTGGGTGTTCCGGTGTGGCTCTTGGCTGTGTTCCCTTTCATGCTGCAGGTAGTCATCCTGCTTAACACCAGCAGAAAGCAGGTGTAAAATCCCTGGTGCTAACGCGGCTTATCGCCGGAATTTGTTTCGCATCGCAGTTTTTGCCTTTTGTTGTGAAAGTTGTGATGTGGTTTTTTCGTGTACAGAAAAATAAACAAACTGGGCAGTGTATCCCGTCAAGATTCAGCACCTGACCCACTATTCCCAATCAATATAAATACAATGAGATTCCTTCATTGATTTTGTGTGTACACTGTAAATGCACCCACTACCACAGTGCAATTCAATACAGGATTTTAGTATTTAGAATAAATCGCAAAGGTGCACCTCGTGTGTTTTTGCACGGGAACGCCTACTCTGCATCTCATTATCAGCACTTTAATGCAACTAAAGTTGAGATAAATCTAACACACTATTCAGAAGCTGGTGCAAACTGCAGACATCACCTGTATTCCCGCGATAACTGCCCCAAAATTTAACACCATGGTGGACACCACCAAATAACAGTAATAAGAACGAGACAGAGTCACACAGCACTTAAGTAACAACCAAAAACTTTATTGAAATTTTTTTTCTTCCAAACTTTATTTTTCCGTACATATAGAGGATAAACTAAATTTAACAAACTGAACACAAAACAACAAGGCGGAAGACTCCTGTTGGGTCCATCAATGTCGACGACACAGCCTGGAAAATAAAGCACAAAATAAGGACGTGTGTAATGCGCATATCAAAGGAGTGAGACACAGAGAAAGAGAGAAGGAAAAAAAAGCCAGAGAAAAAGAGAGGGAAGGGAGAAGGGAGAGAGAGTGAGAGAGATAGAAGGAAAGGAAGGAAGAGAGTGAGAGAGAGAGTGAATAGAGGGAAGAGAGGGAAGTGAGAGAGAGAGACACTGCCGCCCCTGCGCATCCATGACCAAATAATTACCTGCTGCCACCGGAGTGTCTACCAGTGGGCACTCCACGTGCCTGTGAAAGCTCCAGGGCCCGGTCCCGCCACCATGGCCTGGTGCACATTATGTGGACCCGCTCCGCAGCCCAGCAGATCCCACACATGTCGCTGAGTCCTGAGTCATCAATGGCGGAGACCACATCAGCTTTTGGTGACGCTAACCCTGTGCAACGCAAGTCAGCGCCACGTGGTGGTAGGCCGCTGACGGCCATACAACTTAGGGTGCGACTAACCCTGTGCAACTCAAGTCCACGCCACGTGGTAGTAGGCCCCTGACGGCCATACAGCTCAGGGTGCGACTAACCCTCTGCGCAAGTTTTCATGGACTCTTTATGATTGAGACCCGTGGAGCATCCGCCATCCAGTCACCACCGGCAATAAAGGATGTGACGTTGTCGATCCATTATATTTGTGTGGTCACATGGCCAGTGACGCATGTGCCGGATGGGTGTGGTGTGTGTGCAAACCTGCCCTCAGGGAGTGGCCGTGACATGTTGACAACTAGACCACTGACCTGCACACCAACAGCGAGTACGCCTGCGACAGGTAGCTATGTGGGGGGTGTGAAAACGTGTTTTCTCAATGGATTTTCCATAGGAAACTTTAGACAAGGCTACAGGTCAAACTGCTGAACGGAATAAGCCAAATTTGGTAGGGAGAAAGGTCTTGGTCCAGAAAGCGCGCTTTCTCGCATCGAGTGAAAATATAAAAGAAAGGTCCCGGGGGCAATTTAATACCGGAGCTCTGTCTGTGCGAGATAACCCTTTCACGCTCCCTCTGCCCAACATCACCACTTCGCAGCTATGACGTTAGAAGCCAGACCATCGGCTCGCAGCTCTCTACCTTTGCGAGCTAGTACGCTGCTGTGCCTGTACCTCTGCGAGCTACTATGCTGCTGTTCCTTTGGGAGCGGACGGCTCGTAGTACTGCGTCTGTGAGTCGAGCGGACGGGCCGCAGTTGTCCCTCTGCGAGCCTGGGTGCGAACTCTTCATAAGTCACACTACATAAGCATTGAAAAGCCATTTTTTGATTCAGTCCGTCAGCTGGCATCTGTCCGAGGCATTTCTGAAAACATACCGGAGTTCTTTCTGTGAGAGATACCCCTTTTACGCTGCCTCTCCCCCCATCTGCAGGTAACGCACCCTCTTCCCACATTACCAACATACCCCCAACAACCTTCTTGGGCCCGGAATTGTCCCTGTGCGGTTGGACAAACAAGAATCTTAGTCATGTATAGATTTACATATAAAACATTTTATTTAAACAAAACAACAACAAATAAAACTGAAGGGAGTCTGGTGCTGTGGTCGCTGCCACGAAGTTGGGATCACTGCAATTCAGGGCTCAGGACACAGTTCCACATGTGGGATCGGCTTGTATTGAACAGGGTTAGTGGCACCACGTGTCGCCGGCCTTGCATATGGAAATATGCCTCACTGATCGAAGGGAGTCTGGTGCTGTGGTCGCTGCCACGGACTTGGGGTCACTGCCATTCAGGACTCAGGACACAGTTCCACATGTGGGATCGGCTTGTGTTGAACAGGGTTAGTGGCACCACGTGTCGCCGGCTTGTGTTGAACAGGGTTAGTGGCACCACGTGTCGCGGCTTGTGCTGAACAGGGTTAGTGGCACCATGTGTCGCCGGCCTTGCATATGGAAATATGTCTCACTGATCAAAGGGAGTCTGGTGCTGTGGTCGCTGCCACGGACTTGGGGTCACTGCCATTCAGGACTCAGGACACAGTTCCACATGTGGGATTGGCTTGTATTGAACAGGGTTAGTGGCACCACGTGTCGCGCCTTGTGTTGTACAGGGTTAGTGGCACCACGTGTCGCCGGCCTTGCATATGGAAATATGCCTCACTGTGTTGTATTCCTCTTAGGGTGTCCATAAACGGGCTTTCCAGTATCATGTCCTTATATAGGCACAATTCGCCCTGCCCTTATATAGGCATAAAATCCCAGCCCTTATTTAGGCATTAAACCGTGCACTCCAAATACAGGCATGGTCTCCGACATCCGTCCACCCTAACGTCACAACGAGTTCATGAAGAACAGACCCTTAGGCTGCGGGAGTTTCCCTAGTCCAGGACTATTGATTTCTTCAAGGACTCATATATTATGCATGAACCATTATTCCTTAGGGGTTCATTCATGATGTCTTTCGCTGTCCGACCCACGTCAATACTAACATTCCTAGGTACTCTCAGGTATAAATATACCTTCCCTAGCCCCTGTAAATCAGAGGAGACCTCGACTTCAGAGGAGCCCGTTTCCCGGCCTGACGCACTGAGAAGACGCTGTCATCCCTGCACGCAGAGAATCCAGCTTCCAGTGATCTGACTTCCCTTGCGGGGTGTTGGAGTTCGAGTCTGGCAAAGAGATTCCTACCTCTCTCATTCTTCAGGTATGGAGCTGATAAGAACCTAGAGGGACTCTTGGCATACTAGGCATACTAGGCTTAACATACTCTTAGTATACCATAGTAAGGAATACTTCACCTACTTCCTACCTCTCCCTACACCTAGGTTAGGTTAGGTACATTGGGGTAGAACTAGAGTAGAAACGCATTGTATGAGTACTCGCATTTTTAGTCTGTGTTATTTATGTAAAGGCATATGTACTAAAAGATAATGCTATCGCAGTATTATTTATTTCTACTGCTCACACTGTACATTATTTATCTCGCATACTGTCTTGTGATCGTAACAGCACATTTTACTTACACCAGAAACAAGACTGTTCAATAAATCTTTTATTGAAACGCCCGTCTATTTCTTTCTGTGTAACTTGGAGAAAACTAAGCATGCACGACTGAGCTGAGTGAAATAGTTATCTATTGTTTCCACGACTCTGGGACACGTTCTGATTCTAAAGGGAAACAAAGTGGTCATGTTTTGTGGCTGCCAGAAACTACTCCCTTCTTGCTGTCAAGGAGTTTCTAGTGGCCTCTGAGCTAGCTGGCACAAGTAATTAAGTTTAATATACTCGATAGGGACATACTGACCTTAGTCCTATGTCAAACCTATAGGATATATTATTCCAATGCGCAGAGCCTATTAGGGAAATAGGAGCTACACTACATGGCGCCCAACGGTTTGGTAAGGCAGTAATTCAACGCTAGATACTGAGTAACTCAGCCGTGCTTTTTTCTCTCAGAGACCCCTACCCATATACTCCAAAAGACGTCTGGAGTGGGCAGGGTTAAGTATCCACCACGGCTACATAGGGAAACACCCTATATATTAGCTGTTTGGTTAGCTCAACGTTGAAGGATACAGTGTTTCAAAATATTGTGCACCTAATCTTTGTTTCCTTGAAACTTGTTCTACATTTTTCAAACAACAAAATGCCTGACTCCGACAATGACACCGGAAACGGTGGAGCTGCGGCTGATCCAGCCCAAGCAGCAGCTTTTAACATTACAGGTTTAAATGAAACCGAGGAGGGTGTTATAGACATCCATCCAAACTTAAGAAGAGCCATCACTCTAAAACTTATAAAACATGGCCTACCACCAAGAGGAGGTAGAGCAGTTTTCGTGATAGAGGCACATGAATCCTTTCAGACAGAGGTATTCTATTCATGGGTAATATTTCCTGAATCCAATTCAGTAACACATATGTTTCACTTCTACAAAGAAGATGAACCACCAGAGGAATACATTCCTTTCGAGGATATAGAAATTCCATTAACATACCAAGAGCATCAGCTCTGGTTTAAAGGCGCCCTAAAACATCACAAAAACATTACCAGGCTCGGTCCACTAGGTAGACCAGGAGCAACATGGCCGATTCTAGCCTCATCCTGACGTTGAAGAGATGTCAGACGAGGATTTACTTACTCAACTCACAGAGTTAATAAAAATTTACAGACAATTGGTCCAATATGTCATGCTGACTTTTACAGTCCAGTAACCATTAACAATTCCAAATTAAACTCCTCACCAGGGGAATACACTAAAAATTACACCACAGACTCTATATGCAGTCATGGGTAAAATGCCCACAAAACGTGAGCAAATTCCATTCTGGATAGCTCAAAAAATTACTCAAATCGAAGCAGTATTTCCAAATACTAGCCCGTATGAGAAACACAGAATACTGACAATCAGTTTACCAATGGGGATCACACCACAACTGGAAGACTGCACCACTTGGGGCTCAGTCTTTGCTGCCATCTATACTAAAACACATGGCATTCCGTCAATTGCGGTAATACCTGATGTCCTGAAACAAATTCAAAACGAATACGGGCAGAGCCTGCTCTAAATTTAGGTATGAAGTTACTGAAAAATTTCGACCAGGTCTCAACAATAATATTATCTAATATTAAAGGGGAGGCAGCAGCAGTGGCGATCCGCCAAAAATTAAGGGAATTTGATGTTACAGAACATCAAACTGAGCTACCCAGAATAATTGAACAATCTTATGCAGAATTAGGCAGATATAGTTTGGGTGGAAGACCAGTGAAGCCGAAGCTATCTGAAAGTCCTGAGAAGGACTCAATTAAACAAACTCCTACATCTTCTAAAAAGTGGGAGTCTACTAAACAAAAATCAAACGAGAAACGTTCTCAATCCCGAGGTAGGTCTCCTCAAAAGGAGCCCTCTGAAAGGAGGTATAACCTCAGGAATAGGGATAATTTGAGAAAACCTGACAGGTATCAAGATACTGATACACGTTCCTCTCGTCCCTTTCAGATCTCATCACAGACTTCGGAAGAAGAGGACGATCGGAACATAGAGAAGAACGCGTGAAATCGAAAAACGACAAACACGCTCCAAAAACTAAAGCAAAACCTCAATTCTCCAAAAAGAAAGTAGCAGGTCTAAAGATCAGACATGCCGAGAATACTGAGAACACAACTCAAGAACGGAGAATGGGCTCAGACAATGCTGGACAGTGCAGCAGAAGTCACAATAGTTCGCCAGAACCTGGAAGGAACTTCTGGAGATAGTGGACTTGAATGAGTACATTACAGTTGAGACTGTAGACACCAGGGTTAGTACTCCACAAAGGTTATATGAAATAACACTCCGGATGGAGGGAGACAAACCTAGACAGGTGAAAGCACTTTTTGGGAAAGACTATCAAGGGGCTATGACATACTTCTAGCAGAAAAGGACTGGCCACCACAATTTGTCAGGGAGTGCCCACATGGCGAGGACATTATTATGCCTGCCTTCTCCAACCATATTCCAATTCACCTAAAATATACATATGCCAGGAAATGGGCAGTGGCCCAGGCCCTAGCATTATATAAAAATCATGTAGGATGGGATGAGGACTCACCTCACCATAAAATACATCTGAAACATGAACCAACTGCACAACGGCAGTACCCAATAAAGCAAGAAGCTAAAAACAGGTCAGGGAGATCCTAGATCAACTTGAATACCAAGGGGTGATTGAAACATGCACCTCCTCAATGAACAATCCTTTGTTTCCTCTCTCCAAACCAGACAATACATATCGTCTAGTTTTGGACTACAGACACCTAAACACTTGTTCTAAAACTTTTGCAGTGCAAAATGCACATAGCACAGCATTAATGAATAACATTGTGCGTAAAAAATATAAAACAACATTAGACATCTCAAATGGTTTCTTTTGTCAAAACATAGCACCTGAAAGCAGGTACTTAATAGCATTCTCCATAATGGGGACCCAGCGTCACTTTTGTCGACTCCCACAAGGGTTCAAGAACAGTCCAGGTTTATTCTCAGCGAGGGTAACGGAGTTACTATAAATTTATGACAATGAGGCATTGTCCTATGTCGATGACATCTATCTGACAGACGATGACCTGGAAAAACACTTGAACAGGGTGAGCACCATTATACTGGGTTTCGCCTCTGAGGGCTACAAGTTCAACTTTAAAAGTCCAGAATTGCCCATCTCAATGTCCTAATTCTAGGATATGAGCTTTCAAGTGAAGGCAAGAGCTTGGCAGCTAACTTTTTAGAAAAGTGTGCGCTGCTCCAACCTCCAAAAACGCAAAAAACTTACAATCCATCCTGGGTTTCCTAAATTTTGGAAGAACATACATTCTAAATTACGCAGAAAGGGTTAAACCTCTCTACGCATTAATCAAACCTGAATTTTCGATCAGAAACTGGACACAGGAACACACAGAAATCTTGCGTTCACTCCAGGCTAACATGTTAGCAACAAATCACTTACAAACACGCGTAAGTCAACGCAATTTGGTGATCCGAATAATTTCGGGTCAATGCGGATTCACCTACTTAACCTTCAATGAGGGTGAGAAAATACCAATAGCATACAAATCTCATTTGTACACACAAGCGGAAATGCGCTTCAGTTCAACTGAAAAAATTCTAACAGCAGTTCAAACCGCTGTAGCAAAAGAAAGAGCCTTAGCCCAAGGGAAACGCATTATTGTCGTAACCCCGGTACCAGCTTTAGAAGCGGTCACAAAAGCAAGCATTCCAAATGCTAAAGCATTACATCCAAGATGGATACAATGGGTTAATTCTCTTGCTGCAACAGATGTTGAATATGTTTGATCCAGATTTAAAAACACAAGCATTCCTGCAATACGAACATGAATGTCCTCTGCCTATTGAAATTCTGCCTCTTGATCAGTACAAATTCATAATTTACACTGACGGATCCGCACAGCCCGCAACAGGGAGTAAGCAAGCTTACAGTGCAGCGTGCGCAATCGTTAAAGGTCGCATGCAAAATGGCATCTTCAGACCTATGGTCACAAAAACTCAGTCTCTAGGAGATTGTACAGCTCAGCGAGCTGAACTACAAGCATTCAAACTGGCACTTGAAAGTACAGATCGAGAATTCCCCACACTAATAGTGTGCGATTCCTTTTACTGTGTTCAGTCGTATAATGACTATATACAAAACTGGCTTGAAAATGGTTTCAAAGATGCGAAAGGTGGCACAATAAAGCACAAAATGCTTTGGGAACAAGTAGTTCAGTTGAAAACGAACTACCAAAGGCTCACGTGATCCACACACTGAGTCATCAACGTGATGGCGTACACGTTGCAGGGAATTCATTGGCTGATGAAGCTGCAAAGGGGGCTGTGCAGACGGCTTCCGTAGCTGCGATCACTCGTTCAAAAACAAAAATAGACGGTGAGATAATGTTGGCTGTCAATGCTTCAAGCAAAGGCAGCAGTGCAGCGCTACCAAAAAAGTTTCCACTCAAGTACTCTTATGTAATTGATGCGAACAACGTACCTTTTGCTCGAATCCCTGGAGTGGGAGATGGGGTAATTCCAAACATGGAACGTAGAGCAGCCTTGATCTATGAAACACATTTGGGGGAGGGTCTGTCACATCAAGGGATCTCTAAAACAATTTTGACGTTAAAAGAGATGTACTGGTGGCCTGGAATGAATACAGAAATTCACATATTCATCAACAACTGCTTAGACTGTAATTTACAGCGAGAAAGCCACTAGACACCATGCTACAAATGTAGCTGCCCAGTACAGACACCACTGTTAGACAGCATTAGACTATCTACGCGCCTGCGTCCTACTGGACAAAGGCATTCCCACAAATAATGAATCTAGGTTCCTATGGTTATGGCCTCAGCGCTCAGCTGACGCTCGAACTGTTATAAAAGATTTGCGAGTCTTTATCGGCACATACGCAATAGGCACGCTACATTCTGACCAGGGTCCTGCGTTTAGCTCTCGGGCTTACAAAGAAGCCATGGCCAGTCTGGGCGTTGCATTGCGGTACTCCTCTCCATTCCATCCTGAGGGAAATTCGGTTGTGGAAAGGAAAAACCGGGACATAAAGCAGTCTTCTAACAGCTAGGGTATTAGGTTCGGGTGATGGGTGGGTCAAACACCTTAGTGGGGTCCAACGCTCATTGAACAATCTGCCAAGAAGTTCTCTAGGGGGGGTCACTCCATATGAGGTCCTATTTGGGACAAGAATGTGGGTACCAGACCTTGAACACGTAGGCACAGTGGTGGAAAATAAACCCTTTGATATCAAAGATCGTTTGGCTGTTTTACAGGAACTCAATAAGTTAAGAACGAAACAAAGCAACGTATTCCTACAGCCAACCACCACTGGGGAAAAATCGGCGGTCCCAGCAAGGCCTGTCTGGATTCCAAAAGTTGGGGATCTAGTCAGAGAAAAATTGCGGACAAGAAGGAATTTGGACCTTCTTACAGACAACCAGTACCTGTCCTAGCAGTTCAAGGAACAAGAACAGTACTTCTGCCGCCCCTTGCTGGAAGAAAGGAGAAAAGATTTGTGTCCATCGACCTGATCAAACCACAGTATGTGGCCAATACTAAATAGTAGGCCTCGTGGACTCCGACCTAGTAGCAGACGCACTCCTCTCGCTACTATCCAAGAGGTTCAGACTGAAAGACTGATAACAATCGAGAATTCAGCTATAACTGATGGAGGACTAAGCAACAACGCTATGGAACTCATCCCTCTTGAACACCAAGTAACAGTTCGTCCAAATACACCTGTCTACACCAACGTGGCAAGTGATGAACTGGTTCCAGTGATTTCTACAAATCCTGATGCAATTCCAACAATTGACAGAACTGCTTCTGGCTATTTCATTAACTTTGATACGTTCTCAGAAGATCCGAGTGAACCTGAAACAACGCCAGCATCATTCAAATTCAAGCAGCAAGTACAAGACTTTCTTCACTTTCTGAAAAAGACTTATTTGGTTTCTCCATGGATTGAACTCTGGATTACATCTGGACTTTTTGTTTTCCTGCTCTGGCTAGCTTTGGTTACAACTGTGAGCGTGCTTATAAGTGGCAGATACATCCATGTGAACACTGAAGGAAAAGACGTGAACGTACTTTTGAAACCTCATAAATCTTCCCATCGTGAAGCAAGAGACTTGTCATCAGTGAACATCACAGCTGTTCCTATACAGGATGGTATAGTGTGGGACAAAACAGATTTTGACATCTTCGGTCCGACGGAACAATTGAACATTCCACATTTGTTTAAAATTTCACTAAGTGATCTAATTTCATCCAGTACCTATTCTGATGATTCGGACTTTGAGACTGTTAATGACATAATGTTTGACTTAGAAAAATCTGCTGCATTTTCTAAAAATGAATATTTAGAGGGTTCATCAGACTATGAACAACTGTATTGTTATAACCGCTATGGTCATCATTATTTGCATAAATCTGCATATCCAAGAAATGTGTTTATGTTTAACCGATGGGAACATTGTCCTACACCACCTAAAGGTAGTTCAAAAACATTTGCTAGTAGATTCCATATTTTTCAGGTTACAATACATCTGATCCAGAAATGTTTTACTATAAAAATGTAAACAAGA
This sequence comes from Calotriton arnoldi, assembly GCA_963921515.1. Classification (NCBI taxonomy): domain Eukaryota; kingdom Metazoa; phylum Chordata; class Amphibia; order Caudata; family Salamandridae; genus Calotriton; species Calotriton arnoldi. The sequence continues at coordinate 693,023 of CAWUFW010004956.1, read as the reverse complement.
CAGGACTGAAAATTATGTTAACAAATACAAAACAGATTTATTCTGCATTATTTAATGCCCAACTGTCTAGACAGGGTTTCGACTTTTGGAAAGACACAGTAGACACCAAAACAGTCTGGGGTACTAAAGAATGGCAAGTGCAGGGGATAGAAGCTTTATTTAGAGCCTGTATCATCCCTGAACAAATAATGTTTTTGAATGAAACCATCCAACAAACATCTTGTCTTGGATTAGCCAAAATCAAAGAGATGAACACACCTTCTGTACCAACACCTGCAAGTGATAACGATACACAGGCAGTGGTGACAGTTGACAATATACTACAACTCAACAGATCTAATCCTGATTGGAAAAAATGGTTGATCTGGCCCACAGACACGAATAACTGTCAGGAAAGATTCCTGAATAAAACTCAGGGCTTTACTATTCATAGGCCAGACCCAAGATACGTCCAAAGACAACATCCGGGGGTAGTAACAACATACAGTGTAGGAAAATTATGCCTCGATTGGCTGCATAAGTCTACACTTCAGGATGTGAAACAACACTTAACCTTACTTAAAAGGGACGCAGACCTTAGGGAATTCTTGCTTGGACCAAGAAAACTGCGTCAAAAACGTTTCATATATGCCGGCATTTATGATGGAAAGTATCACAGATGGAGGCTGCAGAACGAATACGTGAACTTGATCGTATTAATTTAGAGAAAACACTCTCTGTGGTCGACAATGGGTTAACAACTTGGTCCTCCAGAATATATTAATTGGATGGCATTGTATCCTCTGCTATCGACATACTAGAACAAGATTTGTCGATGTTACAACAAGGCCAGTCTCAATTACGTTCTATTGTGTTATTAAGCTGGACGCTGCAATGTTTGCGAGCGGGCTATGTGCCTATGGCGTTTTATCAACACAACGGCTCTGTTTGCAGAATACAATCTCACTGATAAACAGATCGAATTGGCACAAAGAGGAGCAAGGTATACAGTGCTAAGCATTGAAAAACTGGAAAAGTTACCATTCACAGTGGCAGAAAAACCAGCTACAGAATGGCTTATTCATGGCAAAATAACATTACCTGTGAGTACTTTTCAGTTTCAGTATTGCCTCAGACAAATGCAAGCAGGCAAATATGAAAGGTTGGGTAAGGAATACATTAAGACATCTTGGGATTTACCGTATACATATAGATGTTGGAGTGGGGATCGTGAAGTGTTTTTGAGTGGTACACACTGTAAACGTGCACTGAGCGGTTCACTTATATGTCAGGACATTTCTTTACACGGGGCTTGTAATGGTTCTGTGGCAAATTTGTCTTGCCATCAGCAGGGTACACCAGCTGCTGTGATTAATCCAACGTTTGGACAACTTTCTAATGGGAGTTACCTCATGTTGAATGATCAGAGTTGCTGCGGCATGCTGCCAGGCATCCCATATCTAGTAACGGTCAACTCCAGGGTCACTTGCTGTATGCAAGTATTGTTTGCCCCAATAGACACAGTCAGGGAGTCGCCTCTATGGCCTTCGCTGAACGTCTCTTTTATAAATTTGATACTTTGAGCAGAATGAAAGCCATGCTTTTACAGCAAACAGTGCCTTTGACCTCGGCCAAAGAAACCTATGATCTACAAGTAGGAAGGACTTCGGCTGAGATACAGACTTTAATACGTACAAACTGCCCTATACATTTCGTAGAAATGATAGGACATATCTTAAATATGTCTGATACAACCGGAATTGTACATGTATTTAAGAGCATCTGTACCGGTCTGTTAGCACCTTTCCAGGCAATACTCGGAATCATCCCGAACTTTGCACATTCGGTGTTTGGTGGCATACCATTAATTCTAGCACTTGTTGCCGGAATTCTATTTCTCTTCCTGCTATTGCGCTATGGCCAGCCTATTCGCAGACATCACTCCGAGCGAAATGGAGAAAGCTCTCCTTGAACGAAAGTGCCGTGAGCGAATAGTACAGCTATTGGGCATGACTCGTCTACGGGAACTTAATACCACATGGTTCCTGTCATTCAGACCAATCTGGCAAGATTGCATCTTACCTGTTCTACGATGCCTGCTATGCGGTGAAGAATGCGTGTTGGACACCTGTCTAACATTTCCATCAGCTACGCCAACGGATATCGATACTCTGCTGGTCCCGATAACGGCCCATGCTCTGTGTTGTCCCCAGAGGCTTCCTATCCTGATGTCAGCATTCATTGAGATCTCACAGACGCTTCCGGCTGCTGCTGAGGTACGAGAAAGAACTACAGGCACACAGGTAACAACGGACGCGAACATTGCTACTGCAACCAATGCTGAAAGCAATGCTTCCCATCTCTGTGCAATTAATCTACTTCACGAGGTGTTCCAACTGACACCAACTACAGTGGATGATGTTTTGTCTATAGAAATAGATGATCTCATGTTTACACCAGACCCGTAAACTGACTCTGATTCAGCATACAGTGTTCCAGAGATGCAGTAACAATTTGGCCTTCATTCTACAAAAACTTGGAACTCTACCAAAATTGAACTTTTTCCCATTTTTTCGAACGAAAATGGCACTTCAATCTGCTTAAAGTAGAACTAGCCTTATAGTACAGACTTGGCGGTACTTCCACGGACACTTAGTCATCTTGTGTGTCTAAAACAGTTCATTAATTTTCATGACATGAAATGACTTTGATTTTTGAACAACTTATCGATCATTTTCTGTCACATGTAAATATTACTGCTTCTTTCATTCCAATTGCATTTATTTTCGAACTTTATGCCTGAAATGAAAAGCATTTGCTTCAAATGTACAGTACCTTTTGCATTTTTTACTATGTTTTTAATGCTTTTAAGAAATATTTTTAAATATGCGGTACTCCATTTAATGTTTAGCATTTTAAATGTTTAGCATTTTAGTATTATCGTATACACGAAAGTGGAGTGGGTGTTGTATTCCTCTTAGGGTGTCCATAAACGGGCTTTCCAGTATCATGTCCTTATATAGGCACAATTCGCCCTGCCCTTATATAGGCATAAAATCCCAGCCCTTATTTAGGCATTAAACCGTGCACTCCAAATACAGGCATGGTCTCCGACATCCGTCCACCCTAACGTCACAACGAGTTCATGAAGAACAGACCCTTAGGCTGCGGGAGTTTCCCTAGTCCAGGACTATTGATTTCTTCAAGGACTCATATATTATGCATGAACCATTATTCCTTAGGGGTTCGTTCATGACGTCTTTTGCTGTCCGACTCACGTCAATACTAACATTCCTAGGTACTCTCAGGTATAATTATACCTTCCCTAGCCCCTGTAAATCAGAGGAGACCTCGACTTCAGAGGAGCCCGTTTCCCGGCCTGACGCACTGAGAAGACGCTGTCATCCCTGCACGCAGAGAATCCAGCTTCCAGTGATCTGACTTCCCTTGCGGGGTGTTGGAGTTCGAGTCTGGCAAAGAGATTCCTACCTCTCTCATTCTTCAGGAATGGAGCTGATAAGAACCTAGAGGGACTCTTGGCATACTAGGCTTAACATACTCTTAGTATACTATAGTAAGGAATAGTTCACCTACTTCCTACCTCTCCCTACACCTAGGTTAGGTTAGGTACATTGGGGTAGAACTAGAGTAGAAACGCATCGTATGAATACTCGCATTTTTAGTCTGTGTTATTTATGTAAAGGCATATGTACTAAAAGATAATGCTATCGCAGTATTATTTATTTCTACTGCTCACACTGTACATTATTTATCTCGCATACTGTCTTGTGAGCGTAACAGCACATTTTACTAACACCAGAAACAAGACTGGTCAATAAATCTTTTATTGAAACGCCCGCCTATTTCTTTCTGTGTAACTTGGAGAAAACTAAGCATGCACGACTGAGCTGAGTGAAATAGTTATCTATTGTTTCCACGACTCTGGGACACGTTCTGATTCTAAAGGGAAACAAAGTGGTCATGTTTTGTGGCTGCCAGAAACTACTCCCTTCTTGTTGTCACGGAGTTTCTAGTGGCCTCTGAGCTAGCTGGCACAAGTAATTAAGTTTAATATACTTGATAGGGACATACTGACCTTAGTCCTATGTCAAACCTATAGGATATATTATTCCAATGCGCAGAGCCTATTAGGGAAATAGGAGCTACACTACAACTGATCGAAGGGAGTCTGGTGCTGTGGTCGCTGCCACGGACTTGGGGTCACTGCCATTCAGGACTCAGAACACAGTTCCACATGTGGGATCGGCTTGTATTGAACAGGGTTAGTAGCACCACGTGTCGCGCCTTGTTTTGTACAGGGTTAGTGGCACCACCTGTAGCCGGCCTTGCATATGGAAATATGCCTCACTGATCGAAGGGAGTCTGGTGCTGTGGTCGCTGCCACGGACTTGGGGTCACTGCCATTCAGGACTCAGGACACAGTTCCACATGTGGGATCGGCTTGTGTTGAACAGGGTTAGTGGCACCACGTGTCGCCGGCTTGTGTTGAACAGGGTTAGTGGCATCACGTGTCGCGGCTTGTGTTGAACAGGGTTAGTGGCACCACGTGTCCAAAATTTGAATTGCGAGCTCTGCTGCCGGCAGTGTAGACTGCTAATGAGTGTTCGTTTGCACTTGAAGATGAATTTGGTGATTGTACTAAAGCTATAACTGATATAAAAAAGTTCTTGAAGCAAGGATATTATGTAGGTTTTAGGCCTGTGATAGTTACTTGCCTACTGGACTCTGTAATTAATGAATCAAGACTTAATTTTAATTGTGAGCCCTGATGACCGCAGTGTAGGCCAGAGGTAGCGGTCAGCAAGGGCCCACAGCCATGTGACGTTGACTTGAGCTGCACAGATTGGGAGCATACAGTCTTCTTAACCGATTATACTCTCTTACACAATTTGCATCGGCACTAATCTTGAATTGTTAGCTCTGCTAACCGCATTGTAGGCCGGAGGCAGTGGTCATCAAGGGCCCACAGCCACGTGGCGTTGACTTGAGCTGCACAGAGTTAGTGGTACTTGAAGCACTTAGCGTGTGCGCAGTCAGCGATGATGCGTGGTCTGGGCTGGCCACACTGGTAGCAATGTCTGTTGCCTACTGGACTGCGTCATCTGCAATCGCGAGTCGCTCTGAATTGTGAGCCCTACTCACCGCAGTGGAGGCAGGAGGCAGCGGTGAGGAAGGGCCCACAGGCACGTGTTGTTGACTTGAGCAATGTCTGTTGCCTACTGGACTGCGTAACTGCAATCTCGACTCCATCTGAATTGTGAGCCCTACTGACCCCAGTGTAGGCCGGAGGCAGCGGTCAGGAAGGGCCCACAGCCATGTGTTGTTGACTTGAGCAATGTCTCTTGCCTACTGGACTGCGTCATCTGCAATCGCGACTCGATCTGAATTGTGAGCCTTGCTGTCCGCAGTGTATATCGAAGGCAGTAGTTTGTACAGACATAAGTCCGCGGTGCTGTGCCGCTGGGGACCTGTGTGGCAGAAGCCAGCGTTCGGCTGAGGAGGCTGGCGGTCATGTTGGCGGCCTCATGGCAGGGTGAGGGGCGCCGTCCTGGCAGACGCTTTGGCCTTCCCACAAGTGAACCACGCCCAGAGCTCCGGCCTATTTATTCACACTCCTACGCTGAAGTGGCGTACGTCGGAGCCCACTCCGGTTACGCTTATGCTTACAGGGGGGACGACACAGCTACATGACTGAGATCTTCCCTAGTGTTTGACGTAACATGGTTGGGTCCACTGTCCACAACACTACAAGCACCAGTAGTATTTGTGCACATGGAGAGGTGTGTGTTCTGCATACTGAGATGTGTCCAGCACATCACCGCTACACTTTGCATTGTGTGCATTGTTAAACATGGGTGAATTGCTTCCTTCACATATAGTTTGTTCACACCTGTCCCAATATTCAGCTATTGTGTGGCTGAGGGGCCATGCTGTTTTCGGAAAGTTCGCTGTCTTGTTCTGCGCTGCCTCGGTGGTAGAGGGGGGTCCTGGGGGTGGTGGTGGGTGTTGTGGCGTTCTTGGGTGTCGGAGCTGCTTGATCAGTAGGTCTATGACATGTGTTGGTCTTCAGATGTGGCTCTGGGCTGGGCTCCCTTTCATACTGTATGTAGTTGTTTAATATTTAAAAAACAAGAAGACATTATATAGTTTAAATAACAAATAAAAAAAATTACAGTAGGGAGAGGGGTGGTACGGGGGGGGGGAGGTCCTGAGGGTTGTGGCAGTGGGTGTTGTGTCCTTCTTGGGTGTCGGAAAAAACTATAGGTTAAATAAACATTATAATTAGAAGTTAGCATTAAAAAAAACATTGAAATTCACTGAAAAAAACCATAGGTTTCAGGGACGTTATAGATAGAAATTAGTATTTAAAAAACCTTTGAAATTCACTGAAAAAACCATAGGTTTCAGGGACGTTATAGTTAGTTGGACATTTCACTCATACAAAACCATAGAAATTCCACCGTTATAGTTAGTTCAGCTAACTATAACTCGCGCCCCCGCAATGCACTGCTGATGACGTCACATATTACATCATTCATGACATGGTCAGTGACATCACTGATGACATCACTGATGACATCTCAAATGACATCACTGATGACATCATCCAGTGAATGTAGCTTTCTTTAAAATTTTAATATGCAGTCGTAGTCCTGCCACTTTAACTGTTCTGTCCTGTGTCCCGCTAGGCAGTTAAATACTGCTCTCCTTCTTCCCCTGCGCCTGCTGCCGCACACTGCTCTTCTTACCGTTTCTCACAGCGGTCCTTCGACTCCCGGATCCCGGTTTCACAAGCGTATGTGCTCTACTTGGCTGTGGGGGCACCTTCGCTGTGTACACCGTACACAGAATCACTCGAACGCCAGTGAACGTGGTGGTCCGGAACAGAAGGGCGTGTTGGGTTTCCGTGCCGGCTCCTCGAACAAATATTTCAGCACACCGGTTTAGTATAAAAAAAGAGGTCCCAATACGCTATGCATAATATCTATAGCTATATATATATATATTGGAAAATATTATTGCGAGAACGAGTCCTGTTCACGCCGTGAGCACCAACTGGTGAGAGCGCCCCCCGCTAAGGACTGTTTGGTGGATTGTAATTATACATGGGGGAGCGCCCGGCGCATTCAATCTGCCTTTATTGAACATTGAAAGATACTGATTGTCGTGCAACCAACCGGGACCGCTGAGAAAATTGGCAGCGTGAGGAGAGTTCTGAAAAAGCCGGTTTTGGACACGAAAACAAAAAGGCAGAGAGGAATACAAGGAGTGATCCTTCAAAGTAACGCCAAGTTGATCGTCGGTGTGTGGGGTCGGAGGACGCTACTACGACCGGGAGACTCCCAGGTAAGAGCTTGCAAGTGAAATCGACAAGGAGATCACTCTTATTGCGCCGCAGCGAGTGTAATCACTTCAAGCGGAATAACTGCTTGTGGTTGAGCGAGACAAAATAAGTCACACAGTACCTTGGATAACGGATTAACAATTTCGGTTAAACGAGACATTTTTCCATTGGAAAAACTTAACTCTCTGTCTCCTGAAAGTGTGAGCAGATCCCACATGAATATTTTTTTTTTATATAATTCTTTTTATTAAACATACATCGGTTCCAATAAACATTACAGAGGGTTCGCCAAATCATACATTACAGTCGGTACAGGAGGAAATACGTCGGCTTTCTACATGATAGAGGAATGTTACAGGGTGTGGGGGTCATTTTGTTCGGGACAATCAGGAGGCATACAGATCTCTCCCCGGTAGGTATTCCAGGGGCTCCATATCCGAGACCATTTTTTGGGGCACCCTCTTGCCAGGTAGACTGTTTTCTCCCGAAACATGCACCAGTCAAGGTTCTTCTCCCATGCTGCCAGTGTGGGTGATAGTGTGGCCCCCCATAGTTGAGCAATGTTGCGTTTTGCCAGCATGAACCCCAGTGTAGCCCACCGTGTCTGATTTGTGTTGAGATCCGTAGGTTCCCACAGATTGAGAAGGCATCGTCGTGCCTCCGGGCGGAGGTGAACCTGTAGTACCGCATTAATAGTGTCATGGATCTTGAGCCAGAAGGATATGATATGTTCGCACTCCCAAATTATGTGTATGAATGTCCCTACGTGACCACATTGCCGCCTACAGTTCCCATTATCTGACCATCCCATGTGTACCAAACGGGGTCCTGTCATATAAATTCTGTGGAGGATTTTAAGCTGTACCAGCCTCAAACGTGCCGGGATAGCAACCTCCCTGGGGAAGCCACCGCCAGCTGCCAGTCCTCATCATCCACCTCCACCCCATCCTGCGTCCATTTCTCACGGAGTGATTGAAGGGGACTCTCCATGTTGTTGATTAACTTTTTGTAAATCAGGGAGATGGTTTTCTCGGGAAGGTGGCCGTCTAATATTCTGTCCTCCAGCGGAGAGGCCTCCGGAGGGGACGTCCCCTTAGGCAGCAAAGATTGCAGTGAGTGCAGGACCTGCAGGTATCGGAAATACTCGGTGGCTGCTAGATCGTAGTCCGCCTGGAGCGTGTCAAAGGATTTAACCCCTCCAGCCCCCAAAGGTCCCTAATGTGTGAGATACCGATAAGGTCCCATCTGTCAAAGCCCTTCGATTTCCATAAGTCGCCCAATCTTTCTGAGTCCCAAAGTGGAGTGGCTAATGTCAGCGTGTTTTTCCATCCCAGTGAGGCGATAACATCATGCCAGATCTGGACAGAATGTTTGGTGGGGCCAGTCAAGGTGTATCGTCTGGGCCGTGAGTATAGCGCCCTGTTATAATTACCATCTGGGAGGAGCCATTTATCCATGGCGTATCCGGGATCGTCTGCACGGCCATACATGCCGTGGTTGATGGCTGCTAGGTGAGCCGCCCAGTAGTATTTCTTGATATCTGGGAGGCTAATACCACCGTCATACCAATTCAGTGTTAGTTTGGTCAGGGCGATTCGAGGTTTTCCATCCCACAACAGGTCTCTCTGCAGGCCCTCAATTTCCTTGAAATATTTGGCGTGAACAGGATCCAGGGTGTTTTGCAAGGTGTATAGGAATCTAGGCAGGTACATCATTTTGAATAGGGCGGCTCTGCCCAGAAGGGAGAGGGGTAGCGACCTCCAGTTGGCAATATCGCTTTTAAGTTTACGAAGGGGGGGGAGAAGGTTTTGAGTATACCGGATTGCGGGATCTAGCAAAATGAAAATCCCCAGGTATTTGAAGCCTGCCGTGTTGATTTGTATGGGGCAGTTCTTGGGAGGGACGGGTGGATCGCCCCACAGAGGAAACAAAAGCGACTTACTCCAGTTGATAGAGAATCCAGAGTATCGTCCGAATACCGCCAGGATATCTAAGATCACTATAAGGGATTTCCTAGGAGAGGCCAAATAAAGCAACAGGTCGTCTGCGTAGAGGGAGATTCGGTCCTCCCAGCCGGGAGACCATTCTAATCCCCGTATCCTGGGATCTCTACGGATCCAGGCTGCCAAAGGCTCCAGGGCCAGGGCGAAGAGGAGAGGCGAAAGCGGGCAGCCCTGACGGGTTCCCCGACTCAGCTGGAAGGTAGCTGATAACTTATTGTTGACCACCACTTGGGCTAGGGGTTCGTTATACAGAAGTCGTACCCAGTTTATGTAGTTAGGGCCGAAACCCATTTTGGCCAATACTGCCCAAAGGTAAGGCCATTCAATAGTGTCGAATGCCATGGTTGCGTCCAGAGACGCGATCATTGCTGGCTCTCGGAGAGTATGTGCTCTAGCTACTACCCCATGGACTCGACGCAGATTCAGGGCCGTGTTCCTGTGTGGCATAAAGCCGGATTGATCTGGGTGTACTAAGGCACTAATGACCTTGACCAAGCGATTGGCCAGGAGCTTGGCGAGGATTTTGGTTCGGCGTTTAGGAGGGAAATTGGCCGGTAGGAACTGCAGTCTGTTCTGGGTTTCCCGTCTTTATGGATGGTAACTATGGTGGCTATCCTCTGTTCCCTGGGCAGCATGCCCGTCTCCAGTGATTCCTCAAACATAGATTTTAAGTAGGGGGAGAGTTTATCGGGTCGCAGCTTATAGAGCTCGATGGGGAGTCCATTGGGGCCGAGTGCCTTTCCTGATTTTAATGAACGGATCGATTGCGCTATCTCATCTGGGGTCAAGTCACTGTCCAGGAAATCCCGATTTTCTAAGGAGAGGCGGGGGAGTTTGATGTCATGCAACAGTTCTTGAGAGTCCTCCTCCGTATAGGGGGCCACTGTCGTATAGACCGTTTGGTAATGGCTGGCAAAGCTATCGACTATCTCTTGTGGATTCGTGACGGGTATGTCCCCTTTTACTCTAAGCTCTGGCACCAGCCTGCTCGCCCATTCCCGTTTATCTAGCCATGCTATAAGCTTCCCTGCTTTGTCACCCAGGTCGTAGAGTCTACCCAGCCGCTCCCTCCCCAGGTTTTTGGCTTTGTCTGTGACTAAGGCCTTATAGCTGTGCTGCTTCAGGCTCAGGAGGTGAAGCTTCTCTGGCGTCACCCCAGACTCCAGTTCACTCTCCAATCTATCGATTTCAGCCTCGATGTCCAAAACTTCTTTCTGTTTTTCTTTCTTCGCACCCGAGATCAGCGATAGCGCCTGTCCCCGGATTACAGTCTTAAATGCTTCCCATAGGGACTTGGATGAGGAGACCGTCCCTTCGTTATCTAAGAAATAATTATCCATGGCTTCAATAAGGGCTGTGCGGATTTTGGGATTGTGGAGATACCAGGGATTGATTGGGGCTAGTCTTCCTACTTTGTTCTGATGGAGGACCATGCGGAGCCATATCGGTGAGTGATCGGAGATGCCTCTCGCGAGATGTTTGATTTCGTGTATGAGGGATGCTTGTGCGGCTGGCAGCAAACAGTAGTCTAGGCGGGAAAGGGTATGGTGTGCCCCGGAGTGAAAGGTGTGCTGTATCTGGTCTGGATGGTAAGTTCTCCAACCATCAACTAGCCCCATAGTTTCTAGGAAGTCAGGTAGCCAGCGGGAAGCGGACCCCACCTCACGCGGGGGATGGCGGTCCAGGGTGCCCGAGACCACCGCATTGAAGTCCCCTCCGAGGACCACAAGGCCGTCTGGAATGGAGAGGAGGACCTTACCCAGGTCCGCAAAGGTGGTGCCCTGTAGGCCTGGCGGAACATAGATGGACATGAGAGAGATAAGACGGCCCTCCCAAGTTCCCGTAATACCAACGTATCTGCCCCGGTCATCCGCCCATGTGGAACTTATAGCGAGGGGGAGTGTGTTTTTCATCATAATGCCCACCCCTCTGGAGCCAGACGTGAACCCCGCGTGTGCTACCATTTTGTATCCTCCCCTATGCATTGCTTTACACAGATTACCAACCAGGTGCGTCTCCTGGAGCAGGACAATATCTGGAGATCTCTGTTTCAGGTACTGGAGAACTATGCTCCGCTTAATCTTGTCCCCAAGCCCGTTGACATTCCAACTTAATACCTTAATTGTCCCGTCCCCCATAACCTCTGTCGTACAACTTGATAGATTTTAAAATGCCAGGAGAAACAAAGTCGACATCCCCTCTGTGGAAGAAACCATAATTGACACCGATGCAAAATTTCCAACAAATTATGAACAAAAATTCCCCCACCCAACAACCCCCTCCCTGCTGCCCTGCACTCTGGGCGTAGAACTGCCCATTTCAAACTTGCAGAGTGCCTGTCGCCCTAGCAAAAAACTAAAGGTAGAAAAAAATAGGGGTGTGGCTGTCCGTATCTCTGCCCCCTGTAAAAAGTAAAGTCTGTAACCCCAAGGAAAAGGCACCCCTCGAGGGTTGGAGTTTAAACAGTCCCGAAGAAGTCCCCTCCAGATCAAATGCGCAGCCGCCCAGTGCTTAACCTAGCTCGGATAAGGGCCAAAATGTCCCAGTGACATCCACTCTCCACCACCGTGTCTCATCCTGTAGGGGTCAGCGAAGTCTCCTCTCTGGGGTGACTATCCGGTGGGCCCGGAATCTTCCTGCTTTCAAGCCAGTCAGCTGCCTCTTCAGGATGCTCGAAAACCACGTCCGCCCCTCCGCCTCGACCCGCAAACGTGCCGGAAACAACATGGAGTACCTCAGGCCCCGCTCTCGAAGCTCCCTCTTCACCACAAGGAAGGTGCGCCTCATCTTTTGCACTCTCTGTGTAAAGTCTGGAAAGAAGGTGATGCCTGCGTTTTCATAGTGGAGTGGAGCTCCTGTCCTAGCATTTTGGAGAATTACGTCCCTGTCCCGGAAGTTCAACACTCTCGCCAGCATAGGGCGCGGAGGAGCCCCGGGTTTCGGACGCCCCCGGTACCCTGTGGGCCCTCTCAATAACAAAAAATCGGCTGAGGCCCTTGGGTTGGAGGTGCTTTAGGATAAGGTCTTCCACGAAGAGGTCCGGAGATTGCCCCTCCGCCCGTTCCGGAACTCCCAGAATGCGTAGGTTGTTGCGGCGTAGGCGCCCTTCATAATCATCCAGTTTCATTACGGAAATCCTGTAGGTCCGAGACCTCCCCCTGGAGCTGTGCGACGTCTCCCGTCAGGCTGGTCGTAGCGATTTCCACCTGTTTGACCTTTTCCTTAAATGTGGCTAGGTCTGCTCTTATTAGGTTTACGTCAATCGCGATAGTGTCCATTTTATGTTCAAGAGAGGTCTTGACGCTTGTGATGGCCTCCATGACGTCTTTAAGGGAGAGTTCTCGCTCCTCTTCTTCTGGGTCCCCCAGGGGTGTGCCTCTGGATTGACGGCCCTGCAGCATGTCTTTGGGCATCGTGTATCGATCGAGTTTATTGGTCTGCGTTGGTTTAGACCCTCTCGTTCCTGGGGGCTTGCTTTTCTCCATTGTGTCCGCTCCTCGTCGCACAAAGGGCTTGTGGTGGAATTAAACGAGGCGTCTATGGCCCCGGTAGTCAGGGGGTGCTGACTGGTAATGTGCCCGGCCAGTAGTCTAATGGTGTAGGCGGGGAGGGGGCCCACGACTGTAGGATCTCGGTATGTGGTCCACGCGCACCCAGATCACTTTATGGTGGCAGCGCTGATTCAGGAGGCACCATATGGGGGAGCCCAGCGCTCGCTTCACCCTGCTAGCTGTTGCAGAGGCCCACTGGTGATAGGCGCAGGGCCGGCCGGCTCAAACACTCTCCTCTTCTCTTCGACTGGGCTGTGGCTATGAGTCCCCGGCGCCACCTCACAGTATGCCAGTGAGGGGGGGGGGGAAACAGGACCCGCAGCTGGTTGCGGACACTTCAGCGAGGGGGGGGAAAGGACAAGGTCCACCGATGATTTCACTCGGGGACACCGCCCCAAGACACTCGGGCCCCCCGCCTCACCTCCAGGTCACGCCGCAGTGCTCCGGTCCTGCCCCGCGGAGCAATGGCGTCTCAGGCCTCCGAGTCGATCCTCGGGACGGTGAGGGCTGCTACAGGTGCTTCCTGCCTGGACCGCCTGACGCCCACTCTGCCGATGCCGCCGCAGAGCGCAGGTGATTCTCAGGGCCCTTCGCCAGGCTCGTGGCTACGGCCGGGAAAGGCGGCTCCGTCCCCTCACCGCCGCGGCCTCACCGGCACTGTGCTCCCCGGTTTCAGCGCTGCGGATAGGCCCCACTCCGTTTGCTCCGGTTTCTCGGGGCACAGACGTTCGCTGGTTTCGGGGTCCGAGGGAATCCCCTCCGGTATGCCTCCGGTGTCTTTTCTCCTCCTCGGGGGGAGCGGATCAGTGTGGCGGATAGGCGTGTGGGGACAGGGTTTACGGAGCTACAGCGTTAGGCGGCCATTACGCTTCGGTGCTTAGCCACGCCCCCCACATGAATATTTTGAACAGAAGCATCTCGAAATAAACGAGTTATACATAAGAAATTGTTTATTGATACTTGCTTTGAATTTACAATGGAAGAACGAGCTGCTAAACGTCTGCAAAAGGCGGAAACAATGTTTCAAAAAGGAAATCCGAGTGTCACAAGTAAATCTGATGAGGGAAGTCTGCGAATACAGGCACAAAGACAACAAAACAATTGTTTATCCAGCTAGAGAGACTCCTACGTAAGGAGATATCCAAGAGTTGGGAAATTATAACTCTTGAGAAATACGTAGAATGTGGCAGAGTACCAAGAGGACTGCGCATTTTCACGATACCAAACCACCCAGACACCAGACCGGAAATGCTGGAGGAGTGGGGCAAGAACAACATGGAATGTTCAAGCACAATGATGTTAATTATTATCAAATATGCCAAACAGGATGTTGAAGAGTTACATCTCAACATTGGGGAACTTGAATCACAAATTCAAGCATCAATCCAAGAAGGGGAAACCGTAAAAAAACTAAGAGCAGATATGGGTCGTAATCTGGACAAATATGAAAATGAGGTTGAAGAACGAAAACCGCAAATTTAGGAGGGACGAGTGTGATTACGAGTATGGTACAATATTGACATTTGCAAAACGATTTGATGCTTTAAAACAGCAATTATATACAAAAAAACAACCTGTACAGGAATCTCCATATACCACACAAAGCGAATCTGAATCAGATTTGAGCGAAGGAGAATTGAGACCAACAGCAATACGACACACGTCTTTTTTAGACAAAATGAAGTTACTGTACCAAGATCAACAAAATCCGAAAATAAGGGGCAGAGGACGTGGAACCGGACGCACAAGAGGAAGACGAATGATGGGCAACAAAGAAGACGGCCAAAGACAAGGAGAGGATCAGGAAAGAATAAAGGGATACCAACTGCGCAATCGCACAGTACTGAAAAAGTAATCAATACTGTTCAGAAAGAAGATACACCAGACCTGATAATCAACCTGTCAAAACATATACTAACTGATGCGGAACAAAGCCTACTAAATAAAGGACTGACATTTTGTCCAGAAAGACATCATGACCACGTGGAAACTAAAATAGATATGTACAAATACATAAGGAAGCTGAAATTAAAAAAGTTCTTCAGCAGATCCACGCTAGCTGTTGGAGCAGAAAATTCTAACAGACAAACTACAAATGTAGAACAAGAAAATCAATACACGATTGAGGAGGTGCAAAGTTTGAGAATTGCATATGGACTAGCTAATGAGGCCAACGAGGCAGACTTATCAGATGCCCAGATCTTGGAGGAAATTGGGATCAACACAGGAAATCATCCACAAACTGATTTCAAAGATCAGTCAAAATTCTGCCCAGCACTACACCCGGGCAATCGTGTGGACACCTTCCATGATCTAGTGGTGGCAGAACTAGACATGATGGAAAATCCGAAAAATGGCAATAAACTGGAGAATCTGTCTGTAAAGGAACGGAATGCTTTAAAATCACTGAAAGATAACATCATGATTGAAATAAAGCCAGCAGACAAGGGTGGCAATGTTGTCATTCTGGACAAGCAAGATTATATTGAAGAGGCGGTGCGCCAATTGAATAATACAAAACATTATCAAGTATTAAAGAGGAATCCCATCAATGACTTGACAATGGATCTATGCAACAAATTACAACAATGGTGTGAGATGGGACTACTTAGTGATGAAGAAAGGAAGTTCCTCACAACTGAGAATCCAGTGATACCAACCATATATTTCCTGCCCAAAGTACACAAGACCTTAAACAAGCCTCCAGGACGTCCCATAATATCTAGCTGTGGAGCACTATACGAGAATGTGGCATCTTATGTGGACCACTTCATAGCGCCGATAGTGCCAACTCTGAATTCCTATATAAAGGATACAGGAGACTTCCTGCGAATACTGATGGAGACCAATTGGCAGCCAGATTACCTACTCGTGACAATTGATGTTGTCTCCCTCTACACCTCAATCAGCCATGATATTGGAATGAGAGCTGTCACTTATTTCCTCAAACAAAGACCAATAGGGGAATTACAGCATACCACCATGCTAATAGAAATGATGGAACTATGCCTGAAAAATAACATCTTTTTGTTCAACAAAAAATTGTATTCTCAATGCTGCGGAACTGCAATGGGAGTTTCCTTCTCTCCAAGCTATGCCAACCTTATGATGGGTTGGTGGGAGAAGAATATAGCTTGGAGAGAGGAGAACAACCAATACACAGCCAGAGTTGCTCTCTGGCTTCGCTTCATAGATGATCTGTTCCTTCTATGGAGAGGAACAGAATCAGAGTTCCTGGAATATCTAGAGATCTTAAACAACAATGAAGTGGGTCTGAAATTCACACACAACATCAACTCGAAGGAGATAGACTTTCTGGATACGAAGATATACATCAAATCGAATAAAATCCACACGACAGTATTCAGAAAAACAACTGCGACAAATAGCGTGCTTCATAGCTCGAGTTTTCATCCCCAATCCCTCTTAAAAAGTATACCATATGGGGATATATAAGAATGAAGAGGAACTGCTCAGAACCCAAGGAAATGGAAGTGAAATTTGCAGAAACCAAACGACGCTTCATGAAGAGAGGATACAAATACAACGACATCCAGCGGGGTGAAGAAAAAGCAAGAGGAATAACCCGGGCACAGACATTAATAGACAGCAAGAAAAGGATTAACAAGACAGGAATACAATCACAGGATGGTATACCACGACTGATACTTATGTACAGTAAGGAGAGTTTTAAAATACAAAAAATTCTAAGCAAATATTGGAATGTCCTGAAAAAAGATGTGGACATTGGAACCAAAGTAGGAAACCGCCCATTAATATCTTACAGGAAAGCACCATCCTTATCAGATACACTTGTCAACAGTCACTTTGAATTGAGAAAACCGGAAACCTGGCTGCATAGCAGACAAAAAGGCTTGGGGGAGTGTACTAGTTGCAAGGCTTGTAAAATTGGAAAAAATCTCAAGTCAATTAAGGATCCACGAGGACAAACATTCAACATCAATGAGCCAATCACTTGTGACTCTACATATGTGGTATACCTGATCGAGTGTTTCTGTGGCAAGAGGTATATAGAGAGTACTATATGCCCACTTAAAAAGCGAATATTGGAGCATATAAGAGCGATACAAAATCATGATCTGACATATGCGATTGCCAAACATATGAACACACACGAGGGCAAAACTTGGATGGACATACATTATTCTGGTCTGGTCAGTATACCACCCCATGAAAGAGGTGGAAACAGAACATTGAAGCTGAGACGCCTGGAATCGAGACTTATAATCAGATTCAACACAAATATCCCAAAGGGACTCAATGGGGATGAAGAAATGTACATCCATCTCTGAGAGTCTGAATAGAAAACTTATCGAAAGAAAGAAAAATGATACACCAGGAATTGGAAGAATGTGATATTCGTATACTATCTATTGTGAGACTGTAGAACGCAGCTATGAATTTGAAGAATCATTATTGTAACACAGAATCTGGTCATATGAGTAACAGTAGTAATATTATGTTGATGTGGTGGGGCTGATTTCCATGATATGCCAAGGAGTAGAATATTAAAGTATAAAGAGACTATAATGACAAACAGGCACTCAGCCTAATACAGTTAAATAGGACACTAAGTCAAGATTTATCGCACTGACATATGCAAGAATGTTTTCTTACCATCTTCCATAACAGTAAATGAGTTGGAAGACTTGTTTGTCAAAATATTGTGAAATACAATATGACATACAATAACATACTCAATTTTAATATATATGTGCACTAATTGAGAGCACGTAATATATTCAAGAACGTGCGATAACATTTTGGCTAATAATGACAACTGGTTATATGTTATCTCAGTTACTACGGGGCTAGGAATGGCGTCAGCAGAACCCATCAATTGTGTATTTTACAATGATTTTATAATTGAATTCTTATCAAAAACTACCTGTCCCACAATGCCTCATTATTGGTGGCGTGGAGACAGAGTATAAATAGTAGAAAGGAAGAAGGGACTATGTTTACTACTGTGATCAAGACCGTGAAGGTCGAAACGCATAGGAGGAGGAGAGAGATGGTCTGAATAAAAGTTTTGAAACATCCAAGGAGAGTGCCACGTATTTTTTCAAGTTGTTGGAAAATATTATTGCGAGAACGAGTCCTGTTCACGCCGTGAGCACCAGCTGGTGAGATCGCCCCCCGCTAAGGACTGTTTGGTGGATTATATATATATATATATGTGATCAAGCCCACTGGATGGGCGAAACGCGTCATCAACCATGCTGAGCGTCAGCTAAATAAAAAGGAAAAATATTGCACCTACTTGGTGTCCGTGTCCCGTATTTTCGACTGGAAATAGTCGAGGGAATTCTGGTGTAATATATATATATATTTTTTTATATATATATATATAGCTACAAACAGAGATATATATACACAAATGCACAGATGGCCAGTGCAATACGCTATTTATTGCTATTGTTGAGAGTGGGGAGGCGCCTTGACTTAAAAGAGGCTAAGACTCAATGTATGCCATCAAGTCTATTATTTGATTTACTGAATCAGAGATCTTGCCCACCTGGACATCATTCTTTTCAGATGCCTTTTGAGACAATTTATCAGTTACACTGATTTGTTTTTGCAAACAAATTTTATTGACTTTTACACATCCATCAACAGTCATTATAGCATTCTTGGACAGCTTGGATCCAGAAATACTCCCTGGTACATTTGTATGTCTAAGTTGTGGCAATGCCATAACCATGGCATTTAAACTACCCTCCCCCCATGAGTCAGTACTACAGTGTGATCTAGCAAAAATCTCAGGGTGCAAGAGACATGTTGACATGACACACAAGAAAAGGTAAAGCATTTATAAGAAAGCCTGCCTTGTTCATATTCACTTAGAAGTCAACCTTACAGATCTTGGTAGAAGGGGGGTTTCAGCCATCAGGAGACTCTCAGTGGGACCCTGCAGGTGATCTCATGGACGTATCCGGTTGGGGATTAGCTAAACTATCTGCCATAGTTCCCCAGGCTCCGGCTACTTCTAAATCTCCTATCCCCTCCTGGCTTCTCTCAGCAATATTCGCCCCTCGCACCCTACCCACTTTATCATTTCCCTTCTCCACATGTGCAGATGGGGACCCCAAGGTGTCTTCCAATTCCTCGCAATCTCCCCTTTGGCGAGTATAAATGTCAAGTCCTGGAACTTGCTTGTGACTTTAGTCTTAGACGTGTGGGGGAACCAACTCAGTAGGCAGTGTCCCAGAGTCCCTCTCGATATTCTCCTTGACCACATGCAAGACCCCCTCCCACAACGCTTGTAGCACAGGGCACGTCCAGAACATATGAAGTATGGGTGCTCCACTTTCACCGCATCTAGGACAAGCCGCGTAAGCTATCTGGAAATATCAACCTTTGTGCTCGGGGATCAAATATGATCTATATAGCACATAGTAATTAATAAGCTTAAAGCGTGCATTCCTGGAGACCTTGGGTGTTCTAACTAATATCATGTCCAAGTCCTTTGCAGCAATAGGAACGCCCAAATCATCCTCCCAATGATAGCGCAATTTCTCCAACGGTTGTTGTTGATCTGCACGCAAAGCTCTGTACAAACAAGAGACCGCCTTTATAGTGCTGCAGAAAGAGCCATATAGTAACAGATCTGTTGTAGCGCATGGTTGGTGGTCCCTGTATGCCAGTGTTTACGTAGTGCTGACGTAAGTGCTCTATGTAATAAAAAATGCCCCCGAGGCAAGTCGAACTCTGCATGGAATTCTTAAAACGGGAGCAGTTCAGCATCTCTGTAAAGGTCATCCACCTTCATTCCCTCTGCCTCAATCCAAAGATCAAGGCCTCACGTTGCCGGCATGCGGGAGACCTCTCAGCATTTCTAGAGGCAATTCTGGGGAAAATGGAATCTTAACTCGCATTTTCTATAACCCTCTGCTCCTGCATTAAGCCTGCACTTTGAACTCTTGTGAGTCATTTCTAGCCGATCTTTTTATTGAAACATTTCAGACACTTTATTTAAAACACAGCTAACTGAATAGCCATTTTCATGTGCAATCTTTAATCATATTTTCTAGTGTTGGTTTGCCAAACTGTTAGGAAATATCTTAATTTTTAAAATGGTATCTACTCATTTTTAGGTCTCGGCCTGCACCAGCGCTTGCGCTGGTCTGGCCGAGAGTTTTAGTAAGCGGGTTTTGGAAGTGCAAACCCACTGGCTTTCTCTTGGCGACCAGCTTGCGTTCACGATGGCGTGCACGCGCGCAGCTGCCATCTGGGTTTCCTATCTCTTCCTCATTTCCTCGTCATGGCTCATTAACTCTCTGGACTCTGATGTTTCAATCGCAGCAGCAGCTCACATTACCAACCGACGGCCCTGGACTACAGTCACATGAAAAACAACAGCGATTAGCATTGAAATGCAAGCTTTTTTGTGTCTAGTTAGAAATATTGCTTCGGTGGGTTGATTTCACCTTATATCGCTATTTGTTTTATATTGGGAGTCACAGCCTACTTACCAGTATTTTTGTCTCACTCAGTTTTTTTAAAAAATATTTATTCGCGCAAAGCACAAAGCTATATTTAAGGTTAATTTTTCCGCGTCACTTCTTCACTCTATTTAAACTCCACACCCCCACTCTTATTGTCTCTCTCCTTCTCTCTCTCTCCCCTCTCTAATTCTCTCTCTACTTAATTAACTCTCCCTCTCTATCTTTTTTAGCCTTTCATTCTCTCTCACCCCTTTATCTGTTTCTCTTTCAAACTCCTTCATTCACTCTCTCTCCCCTTCTTTCTCTCTCTCTATCCCGCTCCACTCTTTATTCTATGTACACCCTTTCTCTCTCTTTCTCTCTCACCACCCTCTCTAATTTTGCATTATATCTTCACTCTATCTCTCACTCGGCAACACCACAGCATCACTCAGCACAACCACAGCATCACTCAGCGCAACCACAGCATCAATCAGAGCCAGCACAGCATCAATCAGAGCCAGCACAGCATCACTCAACGCCATCACAGCATCACTCAAAACCATCACAGCATCACTCAACGCCATCACAGCATCACTCAGTGCAACCACAGCATTACTCAGTGCAACCACAGCATTACTCAGTGCAACCACAGCATTACTCAGCGCCACAACAGCATCACTCAGCGCCACCACAGCATCACTCAGTGCCACCACAACATCACTCCGCGCCACCACAGCATCACTCAGCACCACCATAGCTTCACTCAGCGACACCACATCATCACTCAGGGCCAACACTGCATCACTCAGCACCACCACAGGATGACTCAGCACCACCACAGGATGACTCAGCACCACCACAGGATGACTCAGCACCACCACAGCATCGCTCAGCGCCACCACAGCATCGCTCAGCGCCACCACAGCATCGCTCAGAGCCGCCACAGCATCGCTCAGCGCCGCCACAGCATCGCTCAGCGCCGCCACAGCATCGCTCAGCGCCGCCACAGCATCGCGCAGCGCCGCCACAGCATCGCGCAGCACCGCCACAGCATCACTCAGCGCCGCCACAGCATCACTCAGCGCCGCCACAGCATCATTCAGGGCCGCCACAGAATCGCTCAGCACCACCACAGCATCATTCAGGGCCACCACAGCATCACTCAGGGCCACCACAGCATCACTCAGGGCCACCACAGCATCACTCAGGGCCACCACAGCATCACTCAGGGCCACCACAGCATCACTCAGGGCCACCACAGCATCACTCAGGGCCACCACAGCATCACTCAGGGCCAAGACAATATCACTCAGCACCACCACAGCATCACTCAGCGCCAAGACAATATCACTCAGCACCACAGCAGTATCACTCAGCAAGACCTGAGTATCATTCAGCATCGTCTCCGCAACAGTCACCACCACCACCACTACCACCTCAGCATCACTCAGCACCACCTCAGCCTGCTCTCGGAATCTGGCATCTGTTGATTCTCCTCTAGCGTCTGGCCGCTGCTAGTGTTATAATACAGGTACTAGTTCCCAACCTTCACCCTCCGATTGTTTATGCCCCCTCAAAAAAAAAGCTTTAACAAACCACCATTGCAATAGGCAGAAACAAGTTGCCAGCATTGCAAGAACAAAAGAAAACTGAGGAATTTTTTTTATTGTAAATACTTTTTTTAATATGGTCGTTCAGTTTTACATAATGCCTTCTTGGTCATATATAAAGTAACAAAAATGCTTCTGACACTTTTTTATTATAACTTTTCAGCATGCTGCACAACAGCCACACTTCTCTACAGCACAGCTTGAAGACATTGGCAAAGTCAATAGCTCTGGCTAAACACTTATAAGGCCCCAAAGGCGAGACCTATTGGCTATGCCAATGCTTGTTTCTATGGTGTCTCATACAGTGTTGTACCAGAGATTCTCTGTGGGAAGTGTCTTCAGTTTCAATAAATTTGCAATCACTAGTTTTGCTGCCACTATAAATTGAAAAATCAGCAACAATTCTCTTTCTCCTTCCTTCCCACCCTTCTGTTATAGGCACTAGGATAACAACTTTGGGGTCATTTGGTATAGTGGAGCGTACCTAATCTTTTGTCAACACCAGGACCTCCTTCCAATAGATCAAGGGAGAGCCATACAGT
Source organism: Calotriton arnoldi (assembly GCA_963921515.1). Taxonomy (NCBI): domain Eukaryota; kingdom Metazoa; phylum Chordata; class Amphibia; order Caudata; family Salamandridae; genus Calotriton; species Calotriton arnoldi. The sequence continues at coordinate 670,521 of CAWUFW010004956.1, read as the reverse complement.
AACACATCTGTTGTAGCAGAGGTTCGGTGGTCTCTGTATGCCAGTGTTTAAATAGTGCTGACGTAAGCGCTCTATGTAATTAAAAATGCCCCTGAGGCAAGTCAAACCCCAAATGGAATTCTTCAAACGGGAGCAGTTCAGTATCCCTGTAATTGGTACCCCACCTTCGTAGCCCCTGCCTCAATCCAAAGATCAAGGCCTCGCCAGTTGCCGCCATGCGGGAGGGCTCTCAGCATTTCTAAAGGCAAATCTGGGGAATATGGAATCTTAACTTGCATTTTCTAGAACCCTCTGCTCCAGCATTTAGCCTTCACATTGAACACTGGTGAGTCATTTCTAGCCGATCTACCTACTCTGAAAAACGCCCGCAGGCGGTAAAGCAACGGCAGTACAAAAGGGCCCGGGGTCCGATCAAGATTCCGCTGCAGCCCTATCCCCTGTACCAACCACTGTAGCTGGGCTGCAATGTAATAGGTCTCGAAGTCAGGGACTGACAGTCCACCTACCATCACCGGGCGCTGCATCGTCGTCAGCGCCACTCGCCGCCGCCCTAGCCCCCAGACTAACTCAATAATCAGGGAATCCAATTCACCAAAGAAAGCCTTCGGAATCCGTACGGAAGCGTGCCAAAATAGTATAAAAGCCAAGGGAGAGCCATCATTTTCAGGAGTGCCACTCTGCCAATCACCGAGAGTGGTAGGGTCTGCCAGAAGGCAATGGATGCCCTAAGTGATCGGAGAGCTCGCCCCAGGTTCCTTTCAAAAAGATCGGTCCAGTCGTGATGAATCCTGATAGGGCAAGCATCGCGGCTCCCACTACAGCATCTAACCCAGCTGGGGGATGCTCAGTCCGCACCACAGGGAAGAGCCTGGGCTTCTGGCAGCTAAATCTCAATCCAGATAAGGAGCCAAACTCCTCCAGCATGGACCAGGCACCCCTCAGATCTTCCTCCCTGTCATTCAAGAAGAGGAGTAGATTGTCAGCATATAACGCAATGTGATGCTGAGTACGCTCTATGCTCAATCCCCTGTAGAATTGTCCCGATCTGGCTGCAGCTGCTAATGGCTCCATTTAAAGAGCAAACAGCAGGGTGGAGAGACGGCATCCCTGTCGTGTCCCTCATGCCATCAGACACCCCTCCGAGATGGCCCTCCCCATGTGCACTCTAGCAGTGGGTCTAGTATGGAGCAATTGAGTCCACTCGATAAAGCCTTTGCCCAGCCCCATGTGCCTCATAACTTCATATAAGTAGTTCCACTCCAGGCTATAGAATGCTTTCTCTATGTCAACCGCAAATATTGCCTGCGCCTCCACGGTTGTCCTGTTTTGCCTCCAGGATGGCCAGTAGCTGGCGGATGTTCCCTGCCGTATTACCGCCCGGGATAAATCCTGCCTGATCTGTGTGGATCAACTTCACCATGAGAGGTAAAAGCTGGGTGGCCATAATCTTACTCAGGATTTTGTAGTATATGTTTAGCATTGATAGAGGGCAGTATGTCGATCGGTCGTAAGCCAGCTTACCCGGTTTTAGGATGGGAACTATCACCGCCTCTCTGGTAGTGTCTGGCAAAAATCCAGCCTCCTTAGATGCTGCATTGAGACTCACCAGTTGAGGTGTTAGCTCGGCAGAATATGTTATGTAGATTGTGCCTGGGGTCTTATTGCGCGCCATATGATTGATGGCAGAGGTAATTTCCTGCACAGTGACGTCTCCCCCAAGCTCTCTCGCCTCCTCCTCCGCGATCCGCAGCAGTGGTATCACCCCCAGATACATCTGCATCTCCTCAGTGCCTCGTGTGGAGGCACTAGTATACAGAGTCAAGTAATAGCGGGCAAATATGTTATTTATCCCCTCTTGCGAGTCCGCCCTGGCGCCCTCCTCATCCTCCAGCTTCACTATTGTCGAGCTACATCTATCTGGGTTGGCCAGCCAGGCCAGCAAGAAGCCAGACTTATCCAGCTTTGCGTGTGTTCTATCAGTGTATTGCCGGTAGTCGAAGCATCGGAGCTGTTCTACCTGTACTGCCACAGACTCCCTGGCCGCCAGACGTTCAGGTTGCAGCTCAGGGTGGCCTGTGCGTCAGGTCTCCACCTCCCTCAAGTGCTCCTCTGCAGATTTACTGTCGCCCTACAATGAATCTCTAATATCTTGCAATTCGGCTAAACAATGCCTCTGCGTCGCCACCTTGAAGGGATTCCATTCTACCTGGGGAGAAGAAGCTGTAGCGGCGTTATCCGTAAAAAGTGAAGTATCTTAGTTCTAATTGTTTCACAAAAGACCTGATCCTCCAAGGCCTGAAGCTTAAGCTGCCACGTAGGGATCGAGGGTCGGGGTTGGGCCAAGCGCAGCCGCAACATGACAGGATTATGCTCTTATATAGTGCAGGAGAGGTATTCCACCTCAGCCACTAAGCCATGTATGTGAGGGGTACAGAGAAAGAGGTTGAGACGTAAATGTACTTCGTGGAGCCCTGAGAAGTAGGAACAGTCTTGCGCCAACAGATGTAGCCGTCTCCAGAAGTCAATAAGCCCCCACTGTTGTTGCCAGTCCCCGAATGCTCTAGCTGTGCCGACAGTTTGAGAATCGCGCCGCGGAGGGTGTGACTGATCCAACTGAGTGTCGGACACACAATTAAAGTCTCTCCCTATTAGTGTTGCAGCAGTCAAGAACGGCGCCAGACGCCTCGACAAAGTCATGAAGAGCACACTCTGGTCTATATTCGGGGCATACACATTCACTATGGTCACATCCCATTCCTATAGCCACCCTCTGACCGTCACATATCTACCCTCAGGATCTACCAGCGTATCTACCAATTGGAAGGGGACCCCGGCCTGAATCCAAATAAGGACCCACCCTAACAGAATATGTATTATAGTACGCCTGGCCTCTCCACCATCATCGCAGCGCAAGCCCCTCCTTGTCTGTTATATGTGTCTCCTGTGGGAGAGCTATGTGGACACCTTTTCTGTTCAAGTAAGAAAATACTTTAAAACATTTTGTCATAGACTGCATTCCTCGTATAATCCACGTTAAGCATTTATATGTCAGTTGACCTGCCACAGTTGTCATTTGGGGAAAAACCATTACACAAGTTCTTCTGCAGACTCCTGCAACATCCCTGCAGTATGCACAATTTAAGCACAGTGTTCTGTAATGTAGGACTCATCCAACCCCAACATGCAACATAAAACCTAGTGACCCAACTCCCACACTCCAGGACAAGCAGAGTAAAACCACCCATCCAAACAGTGAAAGAAACCAGTGTTAGTCGTGGAAGGTCTCCCTCAGTGGTAAGGGGAGTGGTGCGTGAGCCCTCCCAGCTAGCAAAACCCTCTTCCAGCTTATTTTAATAGCAATGTGAGTGTAAGAGCAGCTCATTATATATCTCCCCGTATGTTCCGCAGGTGCCCCTCAGGAGAGACAGTCACGGCAGTCCAATCCCAATGTACGTTACCAGTTCATCAGGTGCCTCCGATTATGTCATCTGCCGTTCCTGGGGTCACCTTGAGCATCTCCAGGCTCAAGCCCCCCAAGGCATCGGACTCAGGGTCAGAGTCAGACTCGTGGGTGGGAGGGCTCTGTTCCAGAGACTCAATTTGTTCCAGAAGAGTGAAAGGATGAATGGCTAGAAGAGTGTCACAGGTCCAGTAGTTATGCCAATTTCAACCTTTGAAGTAGGAAAACTTCAAAGAATAGTCTTTGTAGTGCACAAGATCCTGCCTTTTACTGCCCTGGCTCCAGACACACTACAGGGGGGGTCGGACGGCTTTGTGTGAGGACAGGCACAGCCCTATTCAGGTGTCAGTGTCAACTCCTTCCACCACTCTAGCTCATGAAGGCCCATCAGCCTGGTGATGAGCCATCAGGATATGCAGGGCAAACCTCAGCTTCCTTTGTGTGACTGTCTATAGTGAATTCACAAACAACCCAACTATCATCCTAACCCAGACGTGTATTCTGAGACAGGCAGGGGCACAGAATGGATAAAGCAAGAATATGGCAAATTTCCAAAAGTGGCATTTTCAAACCTGCAATTTATAAGCCAACTTAACGAAAAGATGTACTTGCGCACACGATGAGTCACGCTGCGTAGGTTCCACAGCAGTGAAGCAAGTGCTGCATCGGAGTCAGAGTGGTGCGTCACAGGTTGCGGTGATGTGGTGCTCGAGACTCACACAGCGACGGTTCTTCTGACACGCTGCAACAGTGTATTCAGCAGGCAGGCAAAGGCACAGAATGGTTAAAGTAAGAACATTCCAACTTTCTAAAAGTGGCACTTCTAGACCTGCAATTCAAAAACCAACTTTACTAAAAGATGCATTTTTAAATTGTGAGCCCAGAGACCCCAAACTCCAACTTTCTATCAGCTCCCAATTCGAAGATACACGTGTAAGATATTACAAGACAGCTCCAATACTAACCTATAGGAGAGACAGGCCCTGCTGTAGTGAAAAACTAAATTAGCAATATTTCACTACCAGGACATGTAAAACACAGCAGTACATGTCCTACCTTTTAAATGCACTGAACCCTGCCCATGGGGCTACCGTGGGCCTCGCACACACTAGCCCTAGTGTTAAACTAGGGAAGGGAACTAGAGGCACAGGGCCTAGGGACGAGCCAGCCTCCTATATAGCATTAAAACACAAATAAGGCTGTCCCTAGTTGGGATTCCTACAGAGTCTCTAGAGATGCAAATCCAATGGGGGCATCTCACAAAAAGTGAAGGACTGGCCTCACACACCACCTGGTGTCATGCTTCATCATAGGCCGTCCTCGCCCTCTAAAAACTGCGTTTGATAGAGGACGGGCATACACCTGAAGACAGGGATGCACTTCTAAAACTAAGTGGTGGCCCGTGAGTAAGTGAAAGTGTAATTTAAAAACCATTAAACTTGTCCCCAAGTAATTTAATTGAGGGGCAAATCTATGGTATTAAAAGAAGTGAACGGTAATCTGGGAATTCATTATCCCTTTACCGTAAAAAATGGTCAACATGTTTCTGCTCTGCGTCCCAGATGCGTACATAGCATTCGTCAGGACCAGGGTGAGTAATGGGCTCCACCTTTCTACACAATGTGTATGAAAGAGTTACCACTCTAAGAACCGGGGGTGAAGGTAACTACTCCCCATGTAGTGCACTATTTAAAAAGTGAGAGTATCTGTAGGTAGATAGGAAACAAGAAAAACAAACAAACCGGACGTGTAACTTTGGTAAATACACACTATGCTGAACGTATAACACCACACATTATGCTGCGCGTGGTGGGGTCTAAGTGAAACACGTGTCAGTCATACGTGTTCACACTTCTTAAAAAAGCACTTATTTCTACTGCTTACCCAAGGACACTATCCTATTTAATCCATGGGAGGTCGAGGGTGGAAGAGCCTACTGAGGCTTTTTCTGAAAAAACACAATACACGGAAAACTAGGCTACTTAGATATTAGCCCATTTCAAACGTATAAAAAACATACATACAAACATTCATACAAGTGCATGCCTTGTATTGAGTCCATGCACCTGGGGCGTTAAAAAAACGCTTCAACATTTACCCATGACATTCATACTCTTACTGTCATTTTCAGCGCTTCCAGCAGTCTCATCTATGATCGTCCGCTTCGCCTCCCCGCCGATAAATGAAGGTGTGTGGGGAGCGAGTTTATATACTCATGCGCGCTGGCTCTTTCGTAAGTAATTGAAAGATAATTGTTACCGCCTGTGCGGGTTCCGGTGTACGCCTGGATAACTGCTTGGTTGCCTGTTCGTGGGCGGAAAAAGATCTAATGGGTAGGCTCTATCTGGTAGCACGCCCATCCTATTTACCTACAGATACTCTCACTTTTTAAATATTGCACTACATGGGGAGTAGTTACCTTCACCCCCGGTTCTTAGAGTGGTAACTCTTTCATACACATTGTGTAGAAAGGTGGAGCCCATTACTCACCCTGGTCCTGACGAATGCTATGTACCCATCTGGGACGCAGAGCAGAAACATGTTGACCATTTTTTACGGTAAGGGGATAATGAATTCCCAGATTACCGTTCACTTCTTTTAATACCATAGATTTGCCCCTCAATTAAATTACTTGGGGACAAGTTTAATGGTTTTTAAATTACACTTTCACTTACTCACGGGCCACCACTTATTTTTAGAAGTGCATCCCTGTCTTCAGGTGTATGCCCGCCCTCTATCAAACGCAGTTTTTAGAGGGCGAGGACGGCCTATGATGAAGCATGACACCAGGTGGTGTGTGAGGCCAGTCCTTCACTTTTTGTGAGATGCCCCCATTGGATTTGCATCTCTAGAGACTCTGTAGGAACCTGTAGGAATCCCAACTAGGGACAACCTTATTTGTGTTTTAATGCTACCGTGGGCCTACCTTAGGGGTGCCTTACATGTACTAACAGGGTAGGTTTGGGCCTGGCAAGTGGATGCACTTAGCAGGTCGAAATGGCAGTTTAAAACTGTGCACACAGACACTGTAGTGGCAGGCCTGAGACATGTTTGCAAGGCTACTCTTGCGGGTGGCAAAATCAGTGCTGCAGGCTCACAAGTAGCATTTAATTTACAGGCCCTGGGCACACACAGTGCATTGTACTAGGGACATACTAGTAAATCAAATATGGCAATCATGGAGAAACCAATTATCATTACATTTGACACAGGGAGCACTTGTACTTTAGCACTGGTCAGCATGGTAAAGTGCCCAGAGTACTAAAACCAGCAAACATTAAATGAACTACGCAGTCAAAAACAGGAGGTCAGAAGCAAAAAGATAGAGGAAATCATGCCAAAAGATGCCAGCTCTAACACATGCCCCCCCAGCTGAAAGTGGGGAGAACTACCCAACCTCCTGGGAGCTCTCATCGCTAAGGCAGAAGAACCTAGAAAGACCATCAGCATTGGCATGTTCTGTTCCAGGGCAGTATTCCACTGTAAAGTCCATTCCCTGTAGGGAGATGGACCACCTCAACAGTTTTGGGTTCTCACCTCTCATCTGCAATAACTATCTGAGGGGGCCTGTGGTCTGTCTGAACCTGGAAGTGAATACCAAACAAGTAGGGTGTTAGCTTCTTCAGCACCCAGACCACAGCAAAATCTTCCCTTTCAATCATGCTCCACTTCTGCCCTACCTCGCTCCAGAGGAAGACACTTCAGCAAGGCAAATAGCTTGGGTGTGGCCGGGCATGGCTCCCTGCAACGCACCAGAGAAAGATTTCAAGATAAGGCCTGGCCATGCATTGCCAGGCTATAAAAGTAGACCGCATCTGCTGGAAGTTTACTTACCTTATTAGAGCCGATAGATGTATACTCAATGCAACCTCAAATATGTAGGTCTAACCTCTCTCAAACAATTGCAGGTTAAATTCCCTGGAGTTCCCTTCCTAAGCCCCTCCTCCTTTGTCTTGTTGTGGTTTGCTTTCAAGTTCATTTGTGGCTAGCACAACAAGGGAAGGGCGACGCTGGGAACCAATTTGCTCCCGCGTAAGTATACCAGGGTCATGAAGGTGATAGGATGGTTACATTTTTTGATGGAAGCAAAACATATGCAAGAAGAAAGGAAATGTGGTGGCTATATGCTTTCAATAAAAACTTAATTTAAACAAATTCTTGCATATCATTTTAATAGAACACTCTGTATGCTTCCTAGCTAGAATGTGTGCTAAGAACAGGTAAATGTTCTTGGTATTAATGTACATTACATGAAATTGTGTTTCTTGCTAGCACTGTCAGTATTAAATTGGAAATCAGGCAATGGACTCTGATGCTAATTCCACATGTTCTCCTTTCAGCCAAACAAGATCTGGAAAGAACTCCGGAATCTGAAGTGAGTGTACGGGGGGAAAGCAGAAGGGCAGTATAGAGCAAAACACTCACTTAGCAACTAGGTTTGCTGAAATGGAGAGCACCAACTGGTGGAAGGCATGAGGCAAGGACCCTTGGCCTGCAATAGACTGACTGGTAACCCTCATAATCCTATAAGACAAGGTACCATTCATATGAATATACTTGTATACAACACAATACAATGTATTGTGAGCATTGAATGTATGTGTTTTTCATTAAATACATGCTTAAAGAAAGTAGTTCTGACAATGACTTCTCATCGAACCTTTTTTGCCACATTTTGCTTTATTGTTGGGTTTCTCCAGTGTGACAAAAAACAAGCCAATGAAAACATTTTTGAAGAAATATTCATTTGTTCATTTTTGTAATGTTCAGAGGGGTTTCAAGTCCCCTTACCCCCTCTTTTTTTAAGAAAGTTAACCCAATAGCCTCCTTAACCTCCCCTTTCTTTAATACCCTTACATCTTGTACCCTCCGAATTTACTCCTGCATTTCTTATACTTTTACTACTTCCTCTATCTCATTTATATCTTCCCTATCCTATACACCCTCCAACTACATTATCCCTTTTGCTTCCTTTTAGTCTTTTCTCTCCCCTTCCCTTTCTTTAATACCCATATTTTTTCTATACTCGTCTTCTCCTTACCCCACTGCATTTCCCTATTCTATACCCTCTGCTGAGCTACTATCCCCCCTCCCTTTTACTTTCCATTCATTTTCTTTAATACTCCTATGTCTTGTACCTCCCACTCCATTTTTTACTTTTACTACTTTCCACACATTTTTTATGTTTTCTGCATTCTATACACCCTACCTGTTACCCTTCCCCCTTTTACTTTCTTCCATTTTTATCTCCCCATCCCTTTACTTTTAATACTTACCTCTACCCCTTCTACATTTCCCCATCCTATACTCTCTCTCCCCACAGCTACTTTTCCCCTCTTTATTTCCCCTTCCTTTTTTTTAATACCCATACGTCTTGTACCTTCACACTTTACTCCTTTTTATGGTCTGGCTTGACAGTGCGGCCGTTATCAGACAATTATGTCAGCATCAATAGGGAGATGCTTTGACTCTGACTACACTTTACATTTTGATTGGGCAGAAGTTGTGATTTTCTATAGTGACAAATGTACACGGTCTGAGCTAGGGGCTAGAACAACACGGTTCTAAGCTAAAGGGGGAGAGGAACTCTCCACAGACTGGTTCCAAAATGAAGGGTAAGGGCCAGGGCAATTCCCATGGAACTAGGAGGGCCTAAGTGAAATATAAGTGGTAAGTGTCCAGGAAGGAGCCTCATGATAAGGGAGGACATGGCAGTTCTTCCAAGTTTAAGGTAGTAACTTGCTACAAGTGCCACCAGGTGGGACACTTGAAGAGGAATGGTAAGGCAAAGACCCTGACCCAGCAACACCAATGATAGAAGGCATGTTACACGTGAGTGAAGGGACCCAAGAGGGTCCAGCTGCGCTCAACCTAATAGCTATCGAGATCTGGGAGAGGGAACCAGATGTTCCCTCGCATTCATCCAAACTCCAAGGATTTTGTGCAGTAAGTTAGTAAAATTGGGAGGAAAGTGCCTGCCCTGAGAGATACAGGAACCCCCTGCACTATGGTTGAGAGAAGTACCTTAAGCCTGAGGAGATGCTTCCTCATACCAAAAACACAGGTTTGGCAGCCAGTGGAAAGAACCTGGAGTATCCACTTGCCTAAGTTGAGAGAGAGCTCAATGGTAAAGTAGCCATGGTTGATGTAGGGTAAGGGAAAAGCAAGGTGCTGGATGTCTCTGGGGCAATGACTTTATTGCCCCTAGCTTGGTGCCAGAACTGGAAGCCTTTATGGCTTAGACCACGTCAGTTGTGTTGACCAAAGAACAGGCTGCACATCACCCTCACAGTAAGACTGGGTTCACTGCTGATTTGTAGGGAACAGGACAAGGAAGTCTGTAGGAAAGGCAAACCTCCAGGAAGGCAGTAGCTATCTAGGTCATAGCGTTTGCTCCAAAGGGAGAGGAGGATGAGGCTCCTGGAGTGGACCAGGTGCTGGAGGATGGGTCGCTTCCAGAGCTGGAGAGTTTGCTTGCTGTTGGAGGGCCAAACCAGGAAGATTTTCACAAGGCACATTAACAGTGACCTACGCTTGAGGGTCTGCCTAAGGAAGCTCAGGACCAAGCCAGCAAAGGAGGTGTCAGGAAGCACTACGTTGGCTGGGAGGATGGCCTACTTTGTAGCAAGGCTGTAATTCCTGAGCTAGGAACAAGCAGGAGGCTAGTGGTTCAGTTAGTGCACAGGAATTTCTTGTTGCCACTGCCCATGAAGTGCCCTTGGCAGGACACTTGGGAATTAGTATAACCCAGGGTAGGTTGGACTCTTTGTTCTACTGCCCAGGGATATGTAGAGACACAGAGAGGTTCTGTAAAAGCTGATTCACTTGCCACATGCGTGATAAGACAAGAGGGAGGACAAAAGCACCGTTAGTGCCTTTGCCAATTGTAGGTGGTCCATCTGAGCAGATGGAAATAGACAGTTTATCCATCTGACCCTCTCTCACAGTCAGGCAACAAGTATATCTTGGTTGTGATGGATCATGCCACCAGGTACCCAGAAGCTGTATCTCTGAGCAGCATGACTGCACGGGTGGTAACAATAAGCTTTTGGGTATTTTTTTTAGGGTTGGATTTCCAAGGAAGGTAATCTCTGATTAGGGAACCAATTTCATGTTCACTTACATGAGAGAGATGTTGGAGCAAGCTGGTTTGACATACCAATTCTCCACGGCATACCATCCATAAATCAATGGTTTGGTGGAGCAGTTTAACAAAACACTGAAGAACATGATTCAAACTCTGCTAGAGAACCTCAGCAGGAAGTAGAATCATCTGCCATGTCTCTTGTTTGCCTACATAAAGATTTAGCAGAAGAGGGTAGGGTTCAGTCCCTTTGAGCTTTTGTTTGGACACCCGGTGCAGGGTCTACTCAACTCAGACACAGAAGGGTGGGAAGGAACCACAGAGTCTCCATAGAAAGATGTTGTAGACTACATGGTTGTCCTCAGGAAGTTGATGGCACAATACATGATTCAGGCAAATGAAGACCTTCAGGCTAGCCAAGCGCTGATGAAGGAGTGGTATGACCAGGAAATTCCACTTACTGGGTATCAGGAAGGTCAGGGGGTGTTGATACTAAAGCCTATTTGTCCCAGGGCTTTGGAGGACAAATGGTGTGGATTATACTAAGTAGTTCAGAATGTTTGAGATTAACTACCTGATAGACACAGATGCTACTAGGGAACCTGGGAGAGGGTTCCATGTGAACAGGCTGAAGCATTACTATCGGAGAGATTACACAGTGAATCTCATGGCTATGGCAAAGAAAGTTGAGGAAGACAATGAGCCTCTTCCTAACTTGCTGCATAGTGACATGAAGAATGACACTGTGAAAGGGGTTCAGCTGGACCCTGAGTTAACTCCTGAACAGCAGAGAGAGTGTAGACAGGTGTTTGGACAGTTTGACACCTATTCTCCCTGGCTCCAGGTTTAACACCTGTCTGTGTGCATGACACAGACACAGGAAACAGTCTGCCAGTGAAGGGCAGGATGTATAGAATGCCCAACTGGGTTCAGGGATGCATTAAGGTGGAATTTGTCAAAATGTTGGACCTGGTGGTCACTGAGAGATATTGTAGTCCGTGGTCTAGTGTTGTGGTGCTAGTACCAAAGCAAGGGTCTACTGACTTGTGGTACTGTGTGGGCTACGGAGCCCTCAAAGAGGTAACCAAAACTGATGCCCATCAAATTCCCAAAGCAGATGAGCTTGTGGATCGGTTAGATGCTGCAAAGTATTTGAGCACCTTAGATCTGACCAGTGGGTAATGGCAGATTTCTTTAGCACCATATGCGAAGGAGACATCAGCCTTTTCTACGCCAGAGGGGCTATATTATTTTAGGGTGATGCCCTTTGGGTTGAAGAATGCACCTCCCACAATGTTCTTGCAGGGCTGGAAAATTAATCTGTGGCCTAGCTGGATGACATTGCAGGGATCAGCAAATCATGGCAGAAACACCCAAAGCACCTAGAACAGGTGTTGGCTAAGATACACAAGTCAAAACTGACCGTATCAGGTGGGGGAGTCCTGAGGCAGTCCTCAGTAGTCTACCTTAGGCATGAGGTGGAGAACGTGAAGATTCACCAGTTGAATACCAAGATTCAGTCTGTGATAGAATGAGAGGTGCCTACTACCCAGACTGACATGATGGCCTTTTTAGGACTTATGGGCTATTACGGGAACTCTGTGGCAAACTATGGGAGAATAGTTGCCCGATTGACTGCTTGGACCTCCAAGAACCAGCCCAGAAAAGTGATGTGGGCTGAGAAAGCATTTGAGGAAATGAAGAAGGCACTATGCACTCCACTGGAACTGAAAGCACCTCACTATAGTCAGACTATCATTGTACAAACGAATGCCTCTGATAAGGGAGTTGGAATGGTATTTGCTCAACTGGATGACAAGGGCAGTGAGCATCCAGTAGCCTTTATTGGTAGAAGGTTACTACCCAGGGAACAAAACTGGGAGGCTACTGAGAAGGAGTGCTTTGCCACAGTATGGATCTTGCGTAAAATCCAACCTTATTTGTTTGGCACTAAGTTTGCTGTTCAAACAGATCATAAGCCACTGAACTGGTTGATGGCTATGAAGGGAGAAAATTCCAAGTTGTTGAGTTGGTGTATTTCTCTGCAAGGGTTAGATTTTGTAGTGAAGCACAGAGCCGGATTGGGCCACAGGAATGCTGAAGGACTTTCCAGCCAGTTTTACCAATCTGACCACCCAAACCCTCCAGGTTAGGAATCGGTTCTAGGTAGCCTGATCTGGAAGGGAGAAGTCCCTAGCATGGTGATGGACATGTATCTCTGCCCCCTGTGCCCCAGCTACAACAATGCCTGGATCCTTGGTTCTAATTTTTTGCTGCCACTGTGGGACACGGATCATGTGTTTGCACCATGACATAGGCCTGTCTCACAAATTGCAGTGTCCTTGAAATGGGAGGGACACTCAAAGCGCTATGTTAAGTTATGTTAACAATTTTATAAAGTGCAACATTAAGGTGTCCTGTCACTGAGAATGCAAGCAGAGCACAGAGAGAAACAGAGAGGTAGCCAAACAGGCAGATCTAGACTACTGAGGGATAATATTAGGGAGACCTAAGTGATATTATAGAGCCAATTAACTTTTTGAAATAGCAGGTTTTTAAGGCCTTTCTGAATTTGAAAAGGGTAGATGTGAACAAACAAAGTACTTGTTGCACATTACCCGTGAACATCAAGCGTTTCAAAGGTGCCCCACTTTTTCTCTTCCAGCGGGAAAGGGTTTGATGTCTATTCATAAACCCCCATGGGTATCTTTAAAAAAAAGACAGCGCAGGTCCTATCACCCAAGGTGATTCTGACAAGTGTTCAGATACAAATAAAAATGTGATGTGTTTGGGAAGTACCTCACGTAAGCAATACCCAGGGAGAAGTTGGCAGGGACTCGCCAATTTGCTCACTTTCTCATCATCAGCACTTTCCAAAACAGGAACGGAAACCAACTCCCAAAATAGAAGTGAGAAAAGGCTGTGTGTGACCTAACAAAAAATAAAGAAATTTGTGCACATCTAAATAATATGTTCCCTACAGACCCCTGTTAAAGAAAGAGACCTTCTCTGGCACTCCACAAGTGTAAATTGAGTTACGGGAAAACACAACCTATTTGTCTTTAATTCGTTGTGCCCCTACTTATCCTAAAAACCATACCATGTTTAGACCATTTAAACTGAACAGCCGACATGTTTCATTGGCACTTAATTTTTTGGCAAATTTCTCAGGGCACGGGGTCCCACTTCCATCTTTGGGATGCACCTGACCTGCAGATTAAAAGAGATAAAAGGAGACAACAAGTTGCATAGAGAATACATTGTATATATCCACACACAGATTTTCTGGTATTCTATAGACCCAAAGGAAAAGCACAATATATCATGGTGTAATTACCATGTAGTTGCTAGGTGGACTCCTACCAGCACACAACATGTAAAAGCGGGGGGACGGCTTTTTCTCAGTTGCCTAAAATTGAATGTAAACACACAAATCATAAACATCTTTTATTTGTATCTGAACACTTGTCAGAATCACCTTGGGGGGATTGGACCTGCGCTGTCTTTTCTAAAGATACACCTGGGGGGGTTTATGAATAGATATCAAACCCTTCCCCGCTGGAAGAGAAAACGCGGGTCACCCTTGAAATGCTTGATGTTCACGTGTCATGTGCAACAAGGGCTTTTTTTGTTGATAGTGTCGAGTGGAGGGCTCCCTTTGTTTGCCTGTTTTCCCTTCAAAGCTCCTCTTTGGTAAATAAAAGGGTAGGTGTGAGCCATTAAGCCACTGGGAGCTTATTCCAAAGCTTTGATTTCAGTTCATGTGACGGATTTGCCACCCCCACACAAACACGTTTATAACAAATAACCACTACCAGATTACATCCAGTAAATTGTGAGCCGGAATGTAGTGGTGGAACTTCTCCACCAAATAATCAGGGCCACTGATGTAGATAGCCTTATACGCTAGACACAGCAATTATACATCACCCTTTTTCCCACTGGCAGCCAATGAAGAGCTTTGAGTGCACAAGGCGAAGAACAAGAACGTGGTCAACCAAGTATTCTTTGTAGTTTCTCCAAATGCCCTGCGTCAAGCCCTAAGAAGAGGGAGTTACAGTAGTCCAGGTGATTCAAGGTTGTTGCCTGGATCATCACCTGTTGAGCCGTCCGGGACAGAATGGGCAGGATTTTCCTCAGCTATTTTAAAAGGAAGAAGCACATGGATGCAAGGTAATTAATCTGATCCTCTACAAGAGCTCTGGGACCAGATCTATCCATAGGTTTTTTTACCATTTCTGTAGGTGATTGAGAAGAGGTCGAAGAATTGGGGCAAAAGTCTGGTGACATAAGATCGGGATTCCGGGAAACTCTCATCCACAGCAGTTCAGTTTTATATGAGTTGAATTTGAGTGAATGAGTTTAATTTAACCTCACGTTGAGTGAGTTTGAATGCGCCTAGGGCCCAACCCCTGACCTACCTGTTGACCAGATGTCCGACCAGTATAAGCCCTTTCCGGATTCAGCTCTGCTGCGTCAAGGCTCCCGCCTTATCTCCGTCGTCTCTCTCTCACTCACTCTCAGTCTCACTTTTTCTCATCTCTTTCACCTCGTTATCTGCTTTTTCCTTTTTGCCTCAGCTCTTTTCAGCCGGTTGTCCTCTTTTCAGATTTTTGCATTCTGCCTTAGCTCTTTCCAACTATTTCTCATCTAATCTTTCACCCCATTGTCTGCTTTTTCCCTTTTACCTTAGCTCTCTTCAGCAGTTTCTCATCACATCTGCTTCATCCTGTTTTCTGCTTCTTGCTCTTTTTACGTTTTCCTCTTCCCCCAGTTTTTATGCCCGTTTTGCACTTTTCCTAAGCTCCTTTCTGCTCTCTTCCCCTTTTGCTCTTTAGTTCTCCTAAAAAAGTGGGCAAACAGCACCCCCATGCACTCCTACACCATTTTCATGCCTCCCCACTCCTTCCCTGCTTCTTCTCTCCTGCGTCTTTTTGTACCACACAGGCCCACCCACTGCTCCTTTCCCCCCTCCTAGGTCCTACTTAAATGTGGCCACTGTGCTACGCCAGTTGAGAGGTGGCGAGGTCCCAGCCTCTCCATTTACCTGTCGACCGGTCCTCTGACCAGTCTACGGCCCTTCCAGACCCGACTCTGCTGCCTCTAGGTTCCCACCTCATCTTCTTCGTCTCTCTCTCACACTATTGCTTCTTCTCTCACTCTTCTCATCTCTTTCATCCCTTTTCTTTTTCCTTTTTGCCTTCACTCTTTTAAGCTTTTACTCATCTCATCCATTTCACACCTTTTCTGCTTTTTGTCTTAGCTCTTTTCAGACATTTCTCATCTCCTCTCTTCGACCCAGTTTTCTGCCTTTTGCCTTAGCTCTGTTCTTCAATTTCTCATCCCTTTCACTTTCCCCCGATATTCTGTGTTTTCCCTTTTTGCCTTCGCACTTTTTAGCCATTTCTTATCACATCTTTCAATACATTTTCTGCTTTTTGCCCTTTTAACCTGTTTTGCTCTTTACCCGGTTTTCTGCCCGTTTTCCGCTTTTCTTAAGCTCTTTTCTGCTCTCAACCCTTTTTGCTCTTTAGTTCTCCTCTGTGCTCTCTCTAGCCCCCCCCCCACGCACTCCTATGCCTTTTTCCTGCTTCTCCACGCTCCTCACCTGCTTCTTCTCTCCCTCATCATGTTCTGCCAAGCAGCCCCGCCCCGACTCCGCACCTCTTCCCTCTCCCAGGACCTGCTTAGTGGCAGTATCTGCATGGCGGGGGAACCAAAGGCATAGCTCGTCTGTGTCCATCCGCGCGTGGACCATGGCCAGCACCACACACTTTCCCTTGTATAGATGACCTGTGCATAGATTGTACCCAAAACTCAGCACAGGAGCTGTTCCACTAGCAGCATTGGGGCGGCCGGGTGCAGAGTGCCAAGGCAAAGTCGCGGACCCTGCGGATTCCAATGGAGATCTTCGGTTCGGCAAAGATGCAGCAGGCTCGGACAAGGAGACTTCCTGAAGGTGACTACTGGCTGGAGAGGTAAGTTGGGTTCTTAGGGGATACCTGGACACCGTCGGTTGGACCACACAAGGCGATGGGGCGTCGGGTGAAGGAGTGTCTTTTGGCTTTGGGTTTCCTCTTACCAGCTCCGGTTGCGGTCAGAGGGACCCTTCAGGTTGAGGCTGCAGGTGTCGGCTTGAAGCTGGAGAGAGGTCGGGGATCACCAGATCCCAGGTCAGGATCGCTTGGGAGACCTCCTCGTGGTGTTGAGCCACTCTAACTCGGGCCGTGGGTGTCGGGTGCAGAGTGGTGCAAAATCGCGGAGCTGCCTGGATCCGGATTCCTGTGGGGGGAGTCTTTGTAGAGCAAATCCGGTGCTCACAGGTGACAGAGTCTTTAAGATGGTTGCAGGGCAGGTCCTCCATGCTCTGGGGGCTGCTGGACACGCCGGGGTTCCGCTGTAGGCAGGCCAAAGTTGGTACAGGCTGGTAGGGCTGGGGCCAAAGCAGTCGGTGTCCTCTTATTCCTGGGTCAGCACGGCTCTCCGGTCATTCTTTCTTCCTCAAATCTGAGGAGGCAAGGTTCAGGGTCGCCCCTAAAGACCAAATTTTGGGGTGTTAAAGGGGTGTGCAGGTCAGGACCAATGGGTCCCTTCCTTGGGGTGGGTGCAACCCCTATTATGCCGCCCTCCAGTGGGAGAGGGGCAAATGCCTCTTCCTAATTGGCTGGGTCCCCTCATTTTCAAGCTGGAGGGGACTGAGATGTGTGCTTCACCTCGCCTCCCCCAACTGAGGGGTGGGGTTGGCAAAGGTGGGCACACCTCTCCTCCTAACTTGGTTTGCCCGCCGATTCTCCCACCCAAAGTGGGGGGCAGAACCTGTGGGAGCCAGTTGCTGGGGGCAGCAAAAGGCTGCGACAGCTAGCAAAGGGGGCAGGCCTTTGAAGCTTCCCCTTCATTGACCCAGCCCATCCTGGGGGAGGAGGCATGACACCTCTGCCCAGGATGGACTTTGTTTCTGAACCCAGAGCGGAGGCCCTCTACCCAGGGGTCCAGAAACCTGTCTGGTGGTGGCAAATGGCGGGCAGCCATTCAGTAACTACACCAGGGCTGGTCGTTTTTCAGGGGGCATCTCTAAGATGCCCTCTGAGTGCATTCTACATTAAATCCAACACTGGCATCAGTGTGGGTTTAATGTGCTGAGACGTTTGCTACCAAACTTCCCAGGTTTTAGTAAAGCCATTATGGTGCTGTGGAGTTCATAATGACCAACTTCCAGACCATATACTCTTTATGGCTTTACTACACTTACAATGTATAACAATGGACTTAGACACAGTAGGGGTATGGGGGCTAGTGCACCCTGCTAGAGGGGTGACTTACCTAGGCCCCAGACAGTGGGTTGCAGGTATGGCAAACAGGAATGTTTGCCATGTCGACTCTTCACTTTTCTCTGCACTTAAACACCCAGACTGCAATGGCAGTGTATGGGTGTTAAGGTACAGGGCCTCTAAGGGTGGCACAAAAGGTGCTGCAGCCCATAGAGGCCTTCCCTGGTCACAATGCCCTTGATACCCATGGTACCTTTTACAAGGGGTTTACCTTGGCCAGGAAGGTGCCAATTGTGGGTACAAAGGTACAGCTTTGGGAAAAAAACACAGGCCCTGGGAACCTGATTGGCAGAGACCCAATACACACCAAGTCAAAGTGCATCATGTGTCGGGCAAAAAATGTGGGTAACCATGCAAAAAGTGGCACTTTCCTACACCCTTAAGAAGGTTATGCAGTGCCACTTTTACAACAGGCTGGTGGAAGTGCTGTTACAATCCAGACCGCATTGTGATGGATTCCCAGAGTATGAGTCCGGTAGGTCGGGGAGAGCTTCCCCTAATATCTAGACCCCCTATGATTGCCCCAAAGGATCCTAAACCTGGAGTCTTGTCAAATTCCATCAACCTGATGCAGATACAGGGAGGTATTTCCCATCCCTAACCATTCCACTGAGTACCTCAAAATCCAATGATGTCACCTGGAGGTCCAGTCCCCATGATGTTCGAAACTTCCCTAGATTTCAACCTGAACCAATGATGGTGCATGAGGGGGAGGAGGAGTGTGCATGTGGCACAATCCTGGAAGTGGATCAGAATGGGCCATATGTGGATGGAGAGGTTAACGGACATGCAGTATCTTTCCCAATAGACACAGGAGCCACTCGTTCAATGGTTAGAATAGTTGAGGTCCCTAACCTAGCCCTCGCGGGAAAAGAAGTTCTAGCTGTAGGCATTACAAATCACTAAACAAATCAAATTAAGCTACTGCTCCCATATTGGTAAAAATAGGAGATATTAGGGAGCAACACCAATTTGTGATCTGTGATTCTAGCCCTGTATACCTCGTAGGTCGTGATCTCCTCTGCAAAATCATCTACGTCATTTATTGCAGCAGGATGGGGTTGGAATTTAAACACAAGCAGCCGATGCCGAATTTAAGTTGCAGTCCCCAGACCCTGTTGTCAGGTCATATCCGATCATTACGATGAAGGATTTGCCTGTAGATTTGAAGAGACGGTTAAGCAAAAGGTCTGGGATTTCACCAGGAGGGTGATTACGTTGATTAAAGGTGCTAACCCTTAAAAACAAGCATTTTCAATGCAATAGGTCTCGCATTTACTAGAGTTGAAGCTATTGTCATTTGCAATGGCAATAGCTCAAGCTCTTGTAAATCCGAGACCTATTTCACTTCAAAGAAGCGGCCGCCATTGTCAGGGGCAGCTTGAAAGTGAAAGCGCGCATGGTGAGGAAAGCATGTCGTGCCTGCAGTTGGAGAAACTCATTAAAGAAAATAGTGCTTACAGACTAAATAAGACAAACCGTGTCGCAACAGGAGTAAAAAGGCCAGTCGCCATGGGAGGTTACAAATGCAGACAAGGCGGTACCAAGGAGGGACTAAAAAGCCTAATAAAGACTCGGAGGCCAGCATTTACAAAGAACAATGACACAAGCCAATTAAAAATATGGGCGGAGAGTGGGCAGGGCTTCAAAGCCATACTCCACTACTGCATGCCTCACAGCAGCGCATGAGCTGCCCATGCTAGACCTAAAAACACAGGTTGTTGGTTGTTCTTTATCTTTAATGATGCACCCGGGCCTACAGACTTGCTTTTAGAGTCTAATTGTAGAACTTTCATGAATAAAGTCGGTGCCTGTGGCTACTTGAAGTGCCTCGGAAGTGGTGTGAAGTCTGTGGGGGAGCTAGCTATTATGAAGCACATGCGAAAAGCAGGGGTACCTACGATACTCGCGTTAAATCAAAAGAAGCCCACAAGCTCCCATTACACAGAATAAAGAGATGACATATTCCCAGGCACACATTAATTATACAATTCTGCAGCTACAGCTTTTTTTTTTGCATAATCATGGATTTGACACATTTACCATATAATCCATTATCGGCTAAATAATCTGCAGATTTTAACAAAAAAGTGTTTCTAGCTCAATCAATCAAAAGTTACTAAAAACGTAGCGGCACGTGTTGCTGCACAGCAGACGGCCCTTTGCAAAGATTGGCTTGCCACTTTTCAGTTGTTGAGTGCTGCATTTGTGCATTAAACTAGTATTAATGAGGTGGAAGTAATATCACAAAATGTGCACCATTGAGCTGCATAATTTACTTTTTCATGCGACATAATTTAGCGAAACCTGCTGATTAATTTGGTCCTTCTCTGCTGCATATGCACTCATATCAGCTATACATTTCCACTTTGTTCCCTTTAAACTACATTTTACTCAAAGGTCTAACTGCTGAATATTGGTTGAAAAACAATCCACCAAATTACAAGTCCAGTCACCAACCTCAGAAGCCGTTCTCTTGGCACAGCGGGCAGCTAAGTGTAGAAACAGGCTCACATTTGATATTTGGTCAGTTGCCAACACCGATTGCTTTTCCAATTGATTTGGCACTTATTTGAAGTACACACACAACAGTAGTCACTACCCATAGATACAAAAAGTTGCATAGCTCTTATCTATCTCTTTAGAGTAAGCATGCCTCTTACCCAAGTCTTTGTAGATCTTCTGCGTGCTAATGAACACTCTATATAATCCATGCCTTGGTGAGGCCGTCCACAATGTTGAGAGCTGCCAGTTAAGAACAGGTACAAGGCAGCTAGATTGCAAGGTCCAGTTACGCACCCACACCCACACTCACCCGCACAAGGACAACCACTAGTACAGAAGCATTTCATGCTTATTTTATATACACAAAATCATTACCACATAGGCAGCAGCAGGGAAGTTAAGTAAAGCTGACCGAAGAGGTTGAGATGGAGAGAAAAGAGATTGTGGTAGAAAGAGGGAATTATGAAGAAGAGAGAGGGAAGGGAGATGGGTAACTGAGAGGGAGGACAAATCTGCCTAACAGTTCTTGGGGTGAAATAGAGGAAGGCGGAAGGCAGCAATAGAGATAAGGTAGAGAAACAGGTGAAATAGGAAGAGACTTAGGGTGAGGAGAGAAGGTGCGAGCTAGACAAAAAATACAAAGAGGTAGAAAGAGATAGAGAAAGTGATGTAGAGACATGGATATGGTTTTAGAGAGAGAGGCGAGAAGGCTCGAGATAGGGAAAGCAAAATATAAAGAAAAGGGGTCGGTACACTGAGGGCTGAGGTAGAGTGAGTGGTAAGGTTAAAAAAAGTGAGTTATTAAGAAGTAGTGGCAGAGAGAGGTAGAGGTGGACAGGTAGAAAGGTAGTGATAGATCTAAAGACAGATGCAAGTTAGAGACAGTGGTGAGGTAGAGAAGAGCAAAACGAGAACAGGTATAGAAAGAAACATCAACTTTAGAGAGTAGTGAGGCAGTGACAGGTATAGACAGCTGTGAAGGAAGAGCAAGGAGGTGAAAGAGAAAGGGTGAAGTAGGGAGAGAGGTTACGTTAGAGAAAAAATGTAAGGTTGATACAGAGCTGGAGAGAGGCTGGGGTACAGAGAGGTAGTTGTGAGGTAAAGAGAGAGGTCTAAACAGGGGACACAGATATATGAAAAAAGAAAGAGAGGCAGAGATGAAAGGTCTGGGAAAGCTGTGAAGCGACATGAGAAAGAAGGCAAAGAGACTGAGAAGGTTAAAAAAGGTAGCACAAAAGGAGTAAGATAGTGATCAAGGAGAGATATAGGAAACAAAGGTAGAAAGATAGAGGGAACTGGCAAGGTAACAGATAAAAGGTGACGTAAATTCAGAGGTTAGATAGTGGTTGAGGTGGAGTAGAAATAGAAATAGGTGAGGTAGTGAAAGATGTGAAGTACTAACAGAAATGCGGCAGACGTGACATAGGGAATGATAAAAAGAGGGATGAGAGAGTCAGAAGGGAGGTATAGACCGTCAGAGAGGAGGTAACCAAGTAGATTAGTTTGTGTGAGAGATGTGAGAAGTAAGAAGTGAGAAACAGAGGAGTGAAGTGCGGAGAGAAGTGTGAGGTGGGCAGAGATCTAAGATTAAGAGGGCGGGATGTGTAAATGTAGAGGTAGGAACAGAGTATTGAGAATGTGAGAGAGGTAGAAGGAAGGCGGGATACAGAGAGTTGTATGAAAGGATTAGGTAGACACATGAAAGGTAGACAGTTGAGAGAGAGATGGGGTAGGCAGAAACATGCAGAGAGGGTGAGTTAAGTAAAAAGCGACAGAAATGATATATTTTTTTTTAATTTAATTGCCCAAGACTGAAAGTCGGCCCAGGAAAGGCATGCTCAGCTGTTACATTATAAAAGAATCCGTTTTACGCCCACCATTATCACTTTTTCAGAAGACTCGTCCACCTCCTGGAAGTTGGTGCCCTGGGCATTTGCCCATGCTTTAAAACTGCTCTGGTTGTAAACTATACATATGACACAGGGAGTGGGTTTTAAATTCACTGTAGTCTTCTACTGTGTCTCAATGTGGCAGCCACCCCATAAATTGAAGATGTCCGTGCTAATGGATAAGCCTCTATGGCTCAAATTATCTACCACCGGCTCAAAAATGGATTTATCTCCAAAATGAGCACCAAAGAAATAGTGAAAGTGCCAAATGTCAGAGACATCATGTTGCACTCGCTGATGGGCGCCTAAGCCCTCGGCGGCTCTGATCCTTCCAGGATTTTCAAAATAACCACGGACTATGCAAATGATTTCCATTTAGATTTATTTTTTTAATTGAACTTCAAACATGTCAGCATTTTTTAAGCACTAGAACCAGGCCTGCTGGGACTAGTAGCTCTCGTTCCCGTCTACGGCTTTTAAGCTGAGGAATACTTTACGCTGTTTGCTACAAAAAACAAGCATTTGCAATGCAATAGGTCTCGCATTTGCGAGAGTTTAAGCTATTGACATTGTAAATGACAATGCCTTTTATTTATCTGTTTTGCTAATTATCACATAAATAAAAGGCATTTTCATTTACAATGCCAATAGCTCAAACTCTTGTAACAGCGAGACCTATTCAAAGAAGCAGGCGCCATTGTCCTGGCTGCTCGGAAAGTGAAAGCGTGCATGGCGTGCTGAATGTTGCAGGAAAGCATGTCGTGCCTGCACTAGGAGAAACTTGTTAAAGAATATAGTGCTTACAGACTAAAAAAGACGTACCGAGTAACAACCAAAGTAAATGGGCCAGTCCTCATGGGAGGTTACAATAGAAGACAAGGCGGTACTAAGGAGTGACTATCAAGCCTGTTAACGAATCAGAAGCCAGCATTTACGAAGGACAATGACACAAGCCAATGACAAATATGGACGGGGAGTGGGCGGGCTTCTATTCCATACTTCAATACAGCATGCCGCAGAGCAGCGCATGCGTTGCCCAGGCTCGACCTAAAAAGCATGAAAGGACTACAACAATGGGAGCATAGATAGCGAGGGAGGACTCACTCCTCACTACCAACTCTGAAAAGCGAGAGAGGTCTACAATAATGAGAGCATGGAAAATGAGATAGGACTTGACCCCATTACCAAGCAGGGAAAGGTGAAAGGAGTCCAGTCCATTTATCAGCAATGGGAGCATGAAAAGAGAGACAGGACTTTCCAGAGACTCACAATTATGAAAAGTGAAGAAAGACGCCTGAGGATTATCAAAGAGTCTTCCAGGCACTGTTATAGATAGTGCTTTGCTCCATCACAGGACACTGACCCTTAACCTGGGCATTTACCTATAATACACAGAAATACACTGTACATCACCCCATCTCTGCAGGGACCAGAATAAAAGGAACAGCACCATGACACTCCCCTACCCTAAACCCTACGACACTGCACTTGAGAGATACGTCCCCAACTCATGGAGCCTAAAATATCACAAAACGCTCCAAAATAATGCAATTTAAAAGTTCAAACAAAACCTACGCATACAAGTTCTGGAGAAACTAATAGCTGATACCCTTGACCTTGCCAGGTAGGTCGCTCCCCCACCACACAGCTCCGCCTGTGCTGTCCGCCCGCTGCTGCTGCTGGTAAGCTCGCCCCTCCGCTTGTGGCCTTGGTGCCCGTATTTCTTTGTTTTTTTCTGTCCATTTTGCCTTCTGTGCCCCCGCTGCCCCACTGTACTGTGCCCGTATTTCTTTGTTTTTTCTCTGTCCATTTTGCCTTCTGTGCCCCCGCTGCCCCACTGTACTGTGCCCGTATTTCTTTGTTTTTTCTCTGTCCATTTTGCCTTCTGTGCCCCCGCTGCCCCACTGTACTGTGCCCGTATTTCTTTGTTTTTTCTCTGTCCATTTTGCCTTCTGTGCCCCCGCTGCCCCACTGTACTGTGCCCGTATTTCTTTGTTTTTTTCTCTCCATTTTGCCTTCTGTGCCCCCGCTGCCCCACTGTACTGTGCCCGTATTTCTTTGTTTTTTCTCTCCATTTTGCCTTCTGTGCCCCCGCTGCCCCATTGTACTGTGCCCGTATTTCTTTGTTTTTTCTGTCCATTTTGCCTTCTGTGCCCCCGCTGCCCCACTGTACTGTGCCCGTATTTCTTTGTTTTTTTTGCCCATTTTGCCTTCTGTGCCCCTCGCTGCCTCTCTCCATTCCCGCCGCTGCGTCCCCTGCGGCCCCGCCCCCTGACTGCCCATTCGCTGCCCCTGCCTCCCAGCTGCTCCTCCCTCCCACCTCCCCATATATGGCGGCCGCTGCGCGGTGAGGAGAGCGACCCTTGACCTTGCCAGGTAGGTCGCTCCCCCACCACACAGCTCCGCCTGTGCTGTCCGCCCGCTGCTGCTGCTGGTAAGCTCGCCCCTCCGCTTGTGGCCTCGGTGCCCGTATTTCTTTGTTTTTTTCTGTCCATTTTGCCTTCTGTGCCCCCACTGCCCCACTGTACTGTGCCCGTATTTCTTTGTTTTTTCTCTGTCCATTTTGCCTTCTGTGCCCCCGCTGCCACACTGTACTGTGCCCGTATTTCTTTGTTTTTTCTCTGTCCATTTTGCCTTCTGTGCCCCCGCTGCCCCACTGTACTGTGCCCGTATTTCTTTGTTTTTTCTCTGTCCATTTTGCCTTCTGTGCCCCCGCTGCCCCACTGTACTGTGCCCGTATTTCTTTGTTTTTCTCTGTCCATTTTGCCTTCTCTGCCCCCGCTGCCCCACTGTACTGTGCCCGTATTTCTTTGTTTTTTTCTCTCCATTTTGCCTTCTGTGCCCCCGCTGCCCCACTGTACTGTGCCCGTATTTCTTTGTTTTTTTCTCTCCATTTTGCCTTCTGTGCCCCCGCTGCCCCACTGTACTGTGCCCGTATTTCTTTGTTTTTCTCTCCATTTTGCCTTCTGTGCCCCCGCTGCCCCATTGTACTGTGCCCGTATTTCTTTGTTTTTTCTGCCCATTTTGCCTTCTGTGCCCCTCGCTGCCTCTCTCCATTCCCCGCCGCTGCGTCCCGCCCCCTGACTGCCCATTCGCTGCCCCTGCCTCCCAGCTGCTCCTCCCTCCCACCTCCCCATATGGCGGCCGCTGCGCGGTGAGGAGAGCGACCCTTGACCTTGCCAGGTAGGTCGCTCCCCCACCACACAGCTCCGCCTGTGCTGTCCGCCCGCTGCTGCTGCTGGTAAGCTCGCCCCTCCGCTTGTGGCCTCGGTGCCCGTATTTCTTTGTTTTTTCTGTCCATTTTGCCTTCTGTGCCCCCGCTGCCCCACTGTACTGTGCCCGTATTTCTTTGTTTTTTCTGCCCATTTTGCCTTCTGTGCCCCTCGCTGCCTCTCTCCATTCCCGCCGCTGCGTCCCCTGCGGCCCCGCCCCCCTGACTGCCCATTCGCTGCCCCTGCCTCCCAGCTGCTCCTCCCTCCCACCTCCCCATATATGGCGGCCGCTGTGCGGCCGCGCCGCTAGCGCGCCGAAGGCGCGCCTAAGGCAAGCCCGTCTGCGCCCGTCCGCGACTGGACCGCGCCCAGCCAGAACCCCTGGACCGCGCGCCCCCCGCTCCAGCCTCGAGGACCGACGCCGATACGATGCCACCACAATCCACGCTCTCAACCCCGGACGGACGCACAACTGCTTCAAGGCCGCCCCGAAACGCACCCATGGTCCCTTCACCTGCCGGAACTGCAGCTACACCAGCCTCAGAGCCACCGAGGCGCCCTCCAAGAAGGACCTCAACCACCTCCGGTGCATCCTACTGAACACTCGCTCCGCACGCAAACACGCCGTCGAGCTCTGGGACCTGCTCGACACATCATCACCAGACGTCGCCTTCCTGACAGAGACCTGGATGAACGACTCCTCCGCCCCCGACATCGCCATAGCCATCCCAGACGGCTATAAGATCACCCGCAGAGACCGCATCAACGCAGTAGGAGGAGGAATCGCCATCGTCCACAAGAACACCATCAGGGTCTCGACCAGCACCGACGACACTCTCAGCACCGCCGAACACATGCACTTCCAGATCCACACGGACCCCAACACCACCCTTAGAGGCACCCTTGTCTACAGACCCCCTGGGCCCCGACCCCAGTTCAGCGACTCCATCGCCGACTTCATCAGCACGCACGCCCTGACCTCTACCGACTACATCCTCCTCGGAGACCTGAACTTTCACCTGGAGAACAACAACAACAGCAACTCCACCACCCTGATCGACAGCCTCGCCAACCTCGGCCTGAGCCAGCTCGTCACAACACCGACCCACTCCGCCGGCCACACGCTTGACCCCATCTTCTCCTCAAGCTCCCACGTCTCCTTCAGCCACACCACGGAACTCCTCTGGACCGACCACCGCTGCATCCATTTCACCTTCCAGAAACCCACCACACACCACCGCACCCAACAGATCCCACGCCGCTGCTGGAGCAAAGTCACCGAAGACCAACTCCGGGCAACCCTTGCTCTCAGCCCTCCCTCCGACCCATCCAACACCGACGACGCTGCCTGCAACCTCAGACGATGGATGGACGACTGTGCCAACACCCTCACCCTGCTGAAAAAGCTCACCTACAGTGACACCACCAAAAGAGCCAGCTGGTTCACCTCGGAACTCCTAGCTTCCAAGCGTACCTGCCGGAAACTAGAGAAGAAATGGCACAGTGATAAGACACCGGACAGCCACACAGCCCACAAAGACGCCATCCGTAACCACCACCACCTCATCAGGTCCGCCAAGAGAATCTCCTTCAAAGACCGCCTCGACAACAACGCACACAACAGCAAGGAGCTTTTCAACATCGTGAAGGAACTCTCCAATTCCAGCTCCAACACCAACGACATCCCGCCGTCGCAACCCCTGTGCGATTCCCTCGCCACCTTCTTTCACCGCAAGATCGCCGACATCCACGACAGCTTCAACACCCAGACAGCCCCAACTAAGATCGATGCACCAGACCCGCCACACACCATCGACCACGACCCCCTGCCAGCCTGGGCCAGCGTGTACATCGAGGACACCATCAAGACCATGAGCACAATACACTCCGGCTCCCCGTCAGACCCTTTCCCGCACCACATCTTCAACAAAGCCAGCAGCTCCATCGCACCCCACCTGTGCAACATCATCAATCTCTCCTTCGAGACCGCGACCTTCCCAGAGAGCTGGAAACACGCAGAGATCAACGCCCTACTCAAAAACCCAAGGCGGACCCGAGAGACCTCAAGAACTTCCGGCCCATCTCTCTGCTTCCGTTCCCAGCCAAGGTCATCGAGAAGATCGTCAACAAACAGCTAACCCGATACCTCGAAGAAAACAGCATCCTGGACCCATCCCAATCAGGGTTCCGCAGCAACCACAGCACTGAGACTGCCCTCATCGCCGCCACCGACGACATCAGGATCCTGCTGGACAATGGTGAGACCGCAGCCCTCATCCTGCTGGACCTCTCCGCCGCCTTCAACACTGTCTGCCACCGCACTCTACGCGCACGCCTCCACGACGCAGGGATCCGAGACAAGGCCCTGGAATGGACCACCTCCTTCCTCGACGGCAGAACCCAGAGAGTCCGCCTCCCACCTTTCCGATCCGAAGCCTCCAAGATCATCTGCGGCGTACCCCAGGGATCGTCCCTCAGCCCAACACTGTTCAACATCTACATGGCCCCGCTCGCACGCATCGCCAGACAACACGACCTCAACATTATCTCCTACGCCAACGACACTCAACTGATCCTCTCCCTCACCAAGGACCCCTCGCCGCCAAAGCCAATCTCCATGAAGGAATGAAGGCCGTCGCCGATTGGATGAAGATCAGCCGACTAAAGCTGAACACGGACAAAACGGAGGTCCTCATCCTCGGCTCCAACCCCTCAGCCTGGGACGACTCCTGGTGGCCAACGACGCTGGGAGCAGCCCCGACACCCACCGACCACGCACGCAACCTGGGAGTCATCCTCGACTCAACGCTCTCCATGGCCAAGCAAGTCAACGCAGTCTCCTCCTCCTGCTTCAACACCCTCCGCATGCTTCGCAAGATCTACAGGTGGATCCCGACAGACACAAGAAGAACAGTCACCCAGGCCCTCGTCAGTAGCAGACTGGACTATGGGAACGCCCTCTACGCGGGAGCCCCGGCCAAGCTCATCAAGCGACTGCAACGCATACAAAACGCCTCCGCACGCCTGATCCTCGACGTACCACGCCACAGCCACATCACCCCCACTTGAGGAACCTACACTGGCTCCCCGTCGACAGGAGGATCACCTTCAAACTCCTCATCCACGCACACAAGGCACTCCACAAAACTGGCCCAGCCTACCTCAACAGACGACTCTTCTTCTACGTCCCCAACCGCCAGCTCCGCTCCGCCGACCTCTCCCTCGCCACCGTCCCTCAAATTCGAAGAACAACCACCGGCGGCAGATCCTTCTCACACCTCGCCGCCAAGACCTGGAACACCCTTCCACTAAGCCTACGACAGACCCAAGACCTGCTGACCTTCAGGAGGCTACTCAAGACCTGGCTGTTCGACCAGTAGCAGCATCCCCCCCCCTTCCCTCTCCCCAGCGCCTTGAGACCCTCGCGGGTAAGTAGTGCGCTCTACAAATTCTGTGATTGATTGATTGATTGATTGATACCTACTACAACGCGAGCAACAGTAACACAAACTTACTTCATTTTCTACACGAAACGCCCTACACAATGGAGAAACATCTCCCTTCCACACCTACAAGTTACAAAAACAATCAAAATTCCCTATGAACCTGAACTTACTACTGCACCCTCCCAAAGCTTTAGAGGAGAGATCTCCATATCCATCTTCAGGATGGGTAACATATTAATTTAAGCGACAGACCATCACCTCAACATCTTTGACAGACACTTCTCATCATTGTTCACTTTATTGTCACAAGATGGCCACAACCCCCTCCCTTGTACTTCAAACTGTCAACTGTGAATCTATTCACCTCCTGGACTCAATTGCCACACAATCCATCATTGCAGTACCAGTGATGGACCATATTTTTGGGGCGATTAACATACTTTTTAATTTTAGATTATCATTCACGTTGGCTATCTATGCTCAGTTTTAATACAAATTCCTCAAGAGGAATAAATAAGGTCTGCGAGACTCTTCCTTTCTGCAGATTTAATCATCAGACTTTTTTTCTAAGCAATGGGGCAAAGTAGTGCGGTAGAAATGCACACTAAATGGATGTACAAGAAAATATATGAAAAGCGGCTGATGTGCTGCACAGATTCAAATACATTCAGTCTACTAAATGGGTTCAATTTAATGCTAAAATCTTCACATTTTTCTGGTGGACCGTGTGTAGTGTTTAACTCTGTATATGCATTGTGGTGTTTTGCATATTTGATTAGTGATGGGTTCTAGATGATAGTGTGCTCTGTGGGCCGGTGCGTTCCATTCTGGAATGGGGAACTCATTGAGCTCTGTGGAATGTAACTCTGCCTGGTGCGGTCTAGGGCCATCAACTACACTATTTACCATTGTCATTGAAAGGTCGGTGTCTGCCACTTATTACACCATGCTATCCAAAAGCAGAATATTTTGCAAAGGCTAACAAATGTGTGGACCTTTTCAGGGTGTAAAATATTCCCAGTAACCTACAGTTTTGAGCCTGTAAATGATTGGTCATTTCTCTTCAAACCTTCAAAGTCTTTCGCAAACTTAGAAAGGGGGAGAGGGAAATTATGGAAATAGTGGGAGAAAGCTAAGCGTGATTACGGTAAAAAGTACGTTATATAAGCGCATCCATGAGAAATGTGTCAGTTACACAACTGCAGTAGTTAACCATGTTGTGGAACTGGCATTTGTGAAATTATTTTCATAGTATGCACTATTGCTACTCGGATTTGTTAATTCATCAACCTGCAAGTGTGAAATATCTACTGGCAACCCTATTTGCATGCACTATAATCCCACTAAAGTCAAGCCAGCTCAGTGTTGATAAAGATGAAATCATATTCAGAAAAATGAGGGATGCTATCAGTATTTGGAATGGGGGATGGGGTTCACAGTGGTGAGATATTCCAAATGGAGAGAGGAAAATTATTTCACAGATGGAGCGGTTTGTTAATAATTACACGTTGGTATATTATTGGAGCGCTTCATACCAGTGATGGCAAATGCTGCCATTAGCCGATGTAAGGGTAATCAATCTATCAAAGATGAAATGGGTTTCGGATTTCCCCCTCAGCTCACATCTGTTGTCGATAGGGAACAAAAGTGTTTAGCCTCCCTGCTAACTCTGGTTGACCTTGGCGTTTAAGGCAGAGTTTTTCTTACTTAAACTTAGATACAATAGCCTCAGTAACAATCATATTACAATAACTGACACTGCTCTTGTTTCCTTCCATTGCTTTAAAGCAGGCAAAAAGTGACTTAAGCACTGTATTAGCAGGCAACATTGCATGGCCTTGTTGGACTTATCAAGCGGAATTGTAAACAAGTAAGTCCCTTGTAAGAACTCAGTTGTGATTGTTGCATGAGTAGCAGAACCCCAGCATCTTTACTGCAGTTCTTTAATTCCTGCATGAGCACAGATACTATTACCTCAGTACTGCATATAACATCAGAGAGTGTGGCGGTTGATGCACAAAGACAAACTACCACTCTGTTGTATACATTTATTTGGCCCTTAGCAAGTCCATCCGGTACCTACTGTGGTCATTCGGGCTGGACTATCTGAGGCAAAACTGAGGGTTATCTTTGCAGCTTGATTGGCCTTTTTGAAAAAGAAGAACTGGAAATCCTTTGCATAAAGATGACCCAGGCACAATGCTGCCTATTACATGTGTTGAGAATGTAACTATAATTCTGAATGTCACAACACAACAGTGATGGATTTTTAGCCAGTTTATGATAACATTGTGCAGTGACATGCATCGTTTTAGCCTTTGAAAATAATCTTCTGTCGAACATTTCCTAAACCAATGAAAGCCAGGGTTCATATGCTGTGCACACTGGAAATTTTAAGGCTGTATTTACACCCCATCACTTTCAAAAATCACCAGACGCCACTAATATTAACCCACTGCTGAACCCAAAAAGCAGTAAAAAGAATATCAACGTACCTCCGTGCCTATTAATGGTACTGACTCCCTTTGTAGCATTTACCAGGATGGACCTGCTGACCTTCAGGAGGCTACTCAAGACCTGGTTGTTCGACCAGTAGCAGCACCCCCCCCCCCCTTTTTTCTCCCCAGCGCCTTGAGACCCTCGCGGGTAAGTAGTGCGCTCTACAAATTCTGTGATTGATTGATTGATTGGTAAACGCTACACGAATTCAAGCCTGCAAAATAACATACCCTCTACATTTCAAACCAGACAGCTCAGCTCATAAACACGGAGCAGTCAAAACACACTGTGATTCTGAGTTGTGCTGTCTTCAGTTCATTTTCTAATTCACCATGTTACCGAGTTAGAAAGTGCTGTAATTAGTCAGTTTTCGTTAAAAAAAAGATCACACATGTGCGCCTGTTGTTAGTGATTCAACCCCAGATTAATTCATGAGTTCTTTAAAACAGACATATGACATCAACATATTATCCTTTCTCGTAGGTAGGTTAGATTTTCTGAACATGTCTGAAACAGAAAATAATAATGTAATTGGAGGCTACATATGGATGAAATGTTTTATGTTAACGGGTTGCCAATCTCACTAAGTTTGATCTAGGATTAATAAATCTTTGCTAGAAAGTATTAGCTGCTTAAATTCATAGACAGAACCCTGTAAGCGTGTCCTCTTTGGAGTACGTGGAGTAATGTCCACGAATTCTTCTATAAATTATAGGAGAATGCATTATGGTTTAAAGGTGTTTGAGTTTAAGTCTGAAAGCCTGGAATCTGTGAAACCTAGGGCATCACTTAGCCAATTTTTAAATGGTGCTATGAAATGTCACAGTTTTAAGCGTAACTTGGAGCACGCCCAAGGGACTTGCCAGATCTTTGAATTCTGTAGTTGAATTTTGTCTTTCTTCAGTGTTTTCTTGAACTAATAATGGATTTCAGGGTGCACAGATCTGCATTAATCTCTGAACCCGAGGTATCTAGTTCTAGACTGCACTGGGTGAATGGCAAAATCTATCTCATGATGTACTTAAATATAATTTGTCGTACCACAAGCGATTGCCATAATGTAGCCGTAGCTAGAAATTGTTACCTTTGAAGAATGTTTTTGTAACTAAATAAACATGAGTACTTAGCCTTCTATACAATCCTCAAATGATCTCATAAAACTATAGCATTTATACAGTTTTAGAAGTTTTTCATATTTAAAAAGTATAAATAAATATAAACCTGAAAGAAAACTGAATTATCTGAATATCACGTATAGAGCTGGCCCAGTTCTAAAGCTCAATTCTTTACTAATGAAATGTTGGTAAATTTCATCAGAAGTCAGGACACTGCAAAATAATACATAAGCAACTAGCACCTGATTTCAATGCCAAAGTTGAATACAAAGAAGAATCTGGTATTGCTGGAAAAGAAGCACTTGGAGACTGAAATGAAGCAGGAAACGGGGGCGAGTATGGCCAAGCAGGCTACGATGGTAGATGATCTTTATCAGCATGTCATGCCATGCCATCCACCCTGCTATTGCGCTAAATCTGTGCTTTAGGCCCGTCATCGGTGCTCATTCCTGCACTCAGTAGGTACACAAAGTGATGGAGGCTCACCATTCATGAATTGGGCTGTCTTCATGTCCCTACATCATGAACAATGGTCTGGTTAAAGCCTGCACCGTCAGCGGAAAATGAACGCCTGCGCTAGGATCTGAGCCATGTCCACGCTTGCTCACGGGCCCTGCCCGCCCTGCTCGCTCCTGAGACCTGGGGCTACATCCTTTGTGAGACTCTCAGTGCCCACATGTGGGCATGGCACATTAGCGGCACAACAACTGGGCCAGCACCTCTGCCGCTGCTCCACCGGAAGGTGGTCTAGAGCAGACGCTACTGCCATGGCTACAGCTGCTTCCGGACCTGCTCCACCAATGGTTGCCCACACCTGGCTCTGTGGTGCGGGCAGCATGGACTTAAAGATCCGGCTTGACAACAACTACCTCTGTCCTGCATCCCGGAGCCTGCAGCGGGGCATACCGTACTCATCGTGACCCTTTGTGCCTGTGACGAAAAACTGATCGCTGCCTGAATTCAGTGCACCGCACAACAACGGGCCACCTTTCAAGCCGCTGTATTCACCACTGACATCAGGAGGCAGCCTACACAGGGGTTTAAAAGCACAGTGGCACCCGCTCTCAGGTCTGCCTACCACAGACAACCTGCTCCTAATCCTTTAGAGCGACTGCACCAGCCGATAGACCCTGATCGATGTCGCCTCCCTCAGTTTTTGTCCCTCAGAGCCGCTGTGGAGCACCATACTCGCTACACAGCCCATGATTTCAGCACCGGGCGCAGCATGCTGTTGGGCTTCTTATCTGACAAGCAGCTTCTCCGCTTTTGCCTCAGATGACTTCCGCTGTGGATTGCAGGCAGGCGGGGTGCGATGAACGTTCGGATCCCTTGATACCCGCATAAAACCAGCATTTTCATTGGCGGTTGAAAGAGCGACAGCTGATGTACAAAGCTGTTAATTGGCACACAGTTACAGTGGGGCGTTCAACTGTGAATGGAAGAGATGCATTCACCAACAAGCATTTGCAATGTAATAGGACTTGCATTTATGCGAGACCTATTGCATTGAAAACGGGAGTGCGGGCGGAGGGCAGGGAGCGAGAATGCACGAACGGGAGTGCAGGGGGGACAGGGGGGGGCGAGAAGGCACGGACTGCGGGAGGGGGAGGAGGCATGGGATGAAAATAGTGCTAGAAGTAAAGGGGCCAGTAGCCATGCAAGGATACAAATGACGACATGGTCGTTATGAGGAGGGACTAACAAGCCTAAAACCAATCGGAAGGCAGCATTTAGGACCTAAGCCAATGAAAAAGATGGGCGGAGAGTGGGTGGAGCTTCCACGAAGCTTCCACACTATACTGAATACTGTATGCCTCGCAAAGCGAGCAGCGCATACGCTGCAACACTAGGCTCGACCTAACGAGGAGTGGCTACTGTTATCTTTATTTCCTCGGGCCAGTGTGCAGCTATATAAACACAATATGCTTAACACTGTGAACAAAAAAAAAATGTTCTCCCGAAATTCGTGGCGATCCCAGTGAAGCGACAAATCAAATGGCCGCGCGTTCTGGCTTAGATTGAACCAAAATCCGGCTCAAGCATTCGAATACCTTGTTGCTTAAGTACTCAGTGGTGGTAAATGGAATAGGAACAGGGTCAATGCTCAAACTTACAGAGGTACGAGTAAAACATTTAAATACCCATCTACTGTTTACAGTGTTTTCACTGCAGGCCACAGAGATATGAATCATTATCTCTGTCCCTGCACTCGAGCGATGTCCCAGGAAAACACCCGAGACTGATCCACTCCATACTTTGGAGAGGGTCCGACTTTGGAGCTGGGGAACCAGGTTCGAGTCTCGGCGTTTGCTCAACATCCTGTGATTCTGGGCAAATCACTTAATCTCCCCGTTCCTACCAAAAATGAATGTGCCCA
This sequence comes from Calotriton arnoldi, assembly GCA_963921515.1. Classification (NCBI taxonomy): domain Eukaryota; kingdom Metazoa; phylum Chordata; class Amphibia; order Caudata; family Salamandridae; genus Calotriton; species Calotriton arnoldi. Next base: position 635,606 of record CAWUFW010004956.1, on the reverse strand, counting down.
TGTAACGTAACTGGTGCTCATGTAAAGCGCTCCAATACCTTCGGGTCGAGTTCGCGCTGTATAAAACTGCAAAAATAAATAAATAGACGATGGCCTCTAGTGGTTAAATGGCCGGCTACGGTTCTAATCCCGGCTTCCTCAAGTGATCGCACTGCGTGACCCTGGCCAAAGTGTTTAATCCCCTTGAGTTTCAGTTGCTTCAGCTGCCAAAATTAGGAGCGATTTAACAGAGGGAAATTTTACATCGACACATTCAATATCCTTGTTCCTACTCAAACACAAAATAATGAGCACATTTCAAAGTGCATGTGTGCACTTTTTTAGGAGAGAGTTAAAATGCGGTAGATTAAGCCGTTCATTTAGCAGCGCGCGCTAGAAAATAAACAGAAGCTCAGCTCTTATACAACCTCAGGACCGATTCAAAGCGCTGCGGGAGAATGGGATAAAGGTATGCTCGGGTATGTATTCGGGGTTCCCTGTCCCGTGCTCTGTCGTGGCGCGTGCACAGTTCCATTTGATGAAATGCCTTTCATCGCGCCAGGAAGAGAAGTGTTAAACTGGTTGAGCTGTTCGCCTTCATATGTGAGTAGCTGAGGGGCCACCGTGAGCAGATCCACTAAAGGGCATCACAATTAACTTGATTACGTGATGCAAATTTACGGAAATGTGTTTACATTTTACGATGGGGAAAAAACGGTGGGGTGGGGGTGGTTTTAAGCATTTGTTCCTTATTGGTGGTATTATGGATGTGAAACGTGCTACTGCCTTAATTTTGGAAAGTGTGGATGTACGGGGTCGACCTGTAAGAACGCAATGTCAATGAATAAACAAACGTACAGCATGAGCATACTGAATCCTTTCCAGAGCTGATACACAAACACCCATTTCCAGAACGGGGAAACAGTTGCCGCCTACAAATGAACATGTACACATTACCATTACAATGTACACATTGTCAGACCATGCACGTTTAGTACAAGGAGTCACACTCACACTATCCACATGCCTGTGATGGTGAATGCTGGCAGCGTAATCGGCAGCACCACCCAGGCAGGCATTTTGGATCCGGATATCCAGGAGGGATGCTTTGGCACGGGAGGCCGGGGCCTCCAGGTGTGGCCCTGAGTGTAGCAAGCCAGCTATGGTGCATCAGCAGCAACTCCCCTGTGAAAAAAAAAATATTTGCAATGCCATAGGTCTGGCATTGCAAACAAGCGGCCGCCACTGCCCTGCTGCTTCGAAAGTGAAAGTGCACATACTGCGTTAAACGTAAGCAAAGCACTTCGTGCCTGAAGTAGGAGAAACTCAATAAAGAAAATAGTGCTTACAAGACTAAATAACAGTACCGTGTAACAACCGAAGTGATGGGGCCAGTAGCCATGGCATAGCCAATAGGTCTCGCCGTTGGGACCTTATAAGTGTTTAGCCATGCAACAGTTGATGTTGTTGCATCAAGGATATTGTGCTGGATAACCAAACATTTATAAGGTCCCAAAGGCGAGACCTATTGGCTATGCCAATGCTTGTTGAAAAATGAGTTAAAGTGGGTAAGGAAGACTGCTTGGGCTCTATTGGAAAGGAATGATCAAAACCAATCAAGGGCACGTCGAGACAGAACGAAATAGCTGAGTTTCACAAGAATCATAAGTCAAGAAAAACGTGGATCTCAAAGACTGTATTAAGTACAGATTCAGGACCAACACCAGGTCAAAAGCCTGACTTATGGGTATCGTACACATTAGATGTTTCTAGATAGCACGCCAGCTTCTTGTTAACATGGGCTTCAAGAATCTTCATGGGACCTGGAAGGAGAGAGAGAAAGATCTAAAGTTCGATGACATCTCAGGATCCGCAATTGGCTTTTTTTTGTTTTAGCAAGGGTAAGACACATGTCCGTCTCATGGTTTCAGGGAACACATAGTATAAACCGAGATGGGTCAGTGGTTGGCAGAGTTGTGTGCACAGGCAACATGTGATTGTGCAGAGGTCAGAATGATACAGACTCTGTTGCACTCCTAATGCTGCACTGGAGGACAAAAGGTGCCAACACCCTATGCAGCTGCACATGTATGGCACATGGCACCTGCCTCTGCATGAGATCCCTTAAGCATAACTGGTATTCTGGTTGTCAATCACACCCCTCCATAGGACATCGGTGTTAGAGGGCATGAGGAGTTGGGGGTCGGGAGAGGGGCAGACAGGGGTCAAAGCTGTGCATACATGTGGAACAGGATGCCTTTCTGTGCATGGGGTCTTGTGAGGAAGGTGTCAGTAACACTTCTCCTTGGAGCACAAGGGGGAGGCAGTGACTGCCTGGGGCAGAAGAGACACACTGAATGTAAACAAACGCATAGTGGGGATAATGCACATGTAAATGGCATCTCGGGGTGGGTGTATGGGATTCCACAGGACTGAGGTATGTGCACGTCCTGCACTCGCTGCACTCACCCTTCGAGTCGGGCACAGTGGGGATCCCATTGGCATGCGGCTGCTGACTCAGCGGTTGGTGCATGCTGGAGGATGGACAACAAGGGCAGGAAAGCGAAGGGCACAAAAACATGGGTGAAAGCGGTTCACAGAGCTGTCCTGCTTCAAGGCTCTGTGTGAATAAACAATGAGAAATGTTATGAATCTATTGTGCCCCGACTGCAGATCACTACAATACAAAACACGGGTCAGTAGCGCTGATATGGTAATCACTGTGTCTATATGTTGTGCTGACAGTGCAGCCAGAAAATTTACTGTGTAGAAGCGATATAGTCCGTGTGTGCTCACAAAAAGGTTACAGACTCAAAGAGACCCTTGTTGTGCTTTCATCAAAAAATCCATTCTGTTAATGATAACCGTGTGAGTTTTACAGGCGCTTGCGATCGTCAGTGCCAAAACTGTGTGTGTGTGTGTGTTCATGCTATCACAAATAAATACAAAATGAAAAAAACAAATATGCCAGTGATGCTCTAAGCAGAGTGATAAACCCATGCTTACAGTGAATAGTGGACACGTATGACGTGTTTGATAGCTGCAGCCCAGCAGCACTGTTTGAAAGTGGAAGTGTTTACCACCGTGCTAGATTAAAACCTATTGGCCCACCGTGAGCCACATGCGGGCGTCATAGTGAAAAGCCAGAAATATTTAAAGGTCCCTTGACCCAACCATGTAAAGACTGTGAGAAGCGCTACAAGGCTTTTAATTTGATCCGCCGTGCGAGTGCTTGTCATTAAAAGGTGGCAGACTTCTATTAAAAATAATTGCCCTGACCCTGAAAGCATACAGCTACCTCCTCTCGTAAAGTGAAACTAATTACAGTAATCTTACTGCATGATAACCGCCAAGTCTATCGAACAGCCGGGGGTTCTGAAATCCGCAGCGAGTCAGCGAGCTTTGTGCAGGGGTAATTTAAAGCGGCAGCACCCTGTGTATAACTGTGCGCATTGTTGAAAGTATCGACAGAGGGGGAAAGGCTTAACAGACCTGCACATCCTGCCGCGATAAGTAAACAGAGGCAGGCAAAGGGCAGGTGGGGTCCGAGGGAGGGCACCCCATAGGGAGATACGGCATTCCCAGTTTATTTATTTATTTTTTGATCTGCAGTGGAGTGCACGTCGTTAAAAGGCATGCAGCCTTCGAATAACGAGCAGGGGGGAGGAGTAGGCAGCCGCATCTGAGGAGACAGAACAAGTGGCAGGGGAGCACGAGAGAGTAGGGGGAGGAGAGCAAAAGAGGGAACCAGTGCGGGCGCTAGCGAGTTTCTGAGCTCAAACAAGCAGCAATGAAAACAAGTGGGAGGGGTGGGGGGAGTGCGGCCGAGAGCAGGGACGCCCAGCGTTTACCTTGCGGGAGCGAGCGCGATAATTGCTAACAGATGGTGCCGCTCGCTCCCGCAAGGGAAACGCCAAATGTGCACGCGTTGCAATTGAAAGCAATGCAAAGCGTGCACGTTTTTGGGCAAAAAAGCGAATCGATTTCAAGAGGTCCCCTCCTATGCAGCGCATGCGCGCTGTGTAGGCGAGACCTAATGAAGAAAAGGAGGTACTAAGGAGGGACTAACAAACCGATTACTTAATCAGAAGCCTGCATTCACGAAGGACAAATACAAAAACCAATGACAAATATGGGCGGAGAGTGGGAGGGGCTTCTCTTCCATACTCTACTACAACAGATCGCCAGAGCAGCTCAGGCTCGACCTAACTACCCTCCTCCCTAAACATGGCCCAAGAGGAGGGAAACAGAAAGTGGAGGATCGTTCAAGACCCTCGAATGATTAACTAAATTGTCATTCCATGCAATCCTGTGGTACCGGACTCTGCCATGATGCTATTCCAAATTCCCCCAGATGCTGAGTTGTTCGTGGTCATTGACCTTTGCCAAGCCTTTTTCTCCGTTCTTTTACAGGAAGACAGCCAGTTTCTCTTTGCCTTCCGGTCCCAAGAGAAAACCCTTGCTCCACAAGGGTATACTGAAAGCCAATCCTATTTTAATGAGAACCTGGGTCTCTGCAGTTGCCATTCAGCTCAACATTAATCTAATACATTGACAATCCCCTGATTGCACCAATGACTAAGAAAGCTTGCAAGCAAGAAACAATTTCTTTGCTCAATCATTTAGCTGAGAACGGGTGCCCGGTCTAGCTTGAGAAACTACAATACTGTCAGAGGGAAGTCATGTACCTGTGACATCAGATAGAGAAGGGAGGGAGACGGGTGTCCCATGAGAGCATAGAGACTGTCCTTAAAATGTCTACAACTAGAGAGAATTGAGAAGGTTTTTGGGTATGGGTGGCTACTGCAGACAATAGATCCTGAACTTTTCCTTTGTGGCAAAGCCATTAATAAGACTGGCGCACACAAATGTCAATGACCCGGTCCAAGAGGATGACAAAAGCGTGGAAGCCTTTGAGGAACTCAAAAATGTATTTTGCAGAGCACCGGCTCTTGGAATGCCAGACTATATGAAATAGTTTGTGTTCTTGTATAATGAAAGAGATGGGTTAACTCATCCTGTACTAACACAAGCCCATGGGGAGACAAAGCATCCTATTGGTTATTTCTGCCTGGTTGTCTCAAAGCTGTTGTAGTGGTGAGCCTTAGCATATAGAAGACTGAAGGAATCGTGAATGGCTACCCCTTAATTGTCATCGTGCCCCACTCCATCGAGATTCTAATGACCTGCACCAGAACAGCATTTGACCAATAGCCGCCTAACCCACTATGAGAAAAATAATTTTGGTAGTGGAGAATGTTTCCATTCGGAGGTGTAGCACACTAAACCCTGCTTCTCTGTTGCTATCTCCAGAAGGAGACAAAGAGGGTGATTTCGACCATGGCTGCGTTAGCATCGAGGTGTCCACAAAACCAAGACCAAATATTTTAGATGTCCCCTTCCTGAGTCCGATCATATCCTTTTTGTTGATTTGTCTTGTCTGAGAGACCGACAATGTATCCTAAGAGCCACTTAAGCTGTATGTACAGTGAGCGGACGGGTAGAAGCGTCTTACTTGTGCCATGTAATGACTGCACAGGTGGCTGAACTGATTGCCCTTACCAGAGCCTGCCTTACTTTAGAAGGCTTGTGAGTTACCATTTACACCGCCAGCCAGTATGGGTTTGGAGTTGTGCACGATTTTGGCCAGCCATTGTAGCACCAAGGATTTCTGACCTCAGCTGGTACCCCCTTTCCGGAACGGGCTGTATGTTTCAAATTTGTTAAATGGTCTGTAATACTAAAGGAAATTGTGGTGGTGAAGTGTGCTGCACACAAGAGTGGCAGCAATTTTGTCTCCAGAGGCAACCGTTATGCAGACAAAACTGCCCGATACTGCGCTCTTGAGTCCAGCACCTTCCATTTAGTTGAACCATGTAATGTGGAGGGAGAGACTGTATCTAAAATGCTACTGAATATCGTACATACCTTCATCGAGAGAACTGCAACATAGTCCCATAGTTAGAGAAAGTCAAATGGGAAAAGATGGTGTGTGTAATGGATGCCAGCGACATTTGGGTTTCTAGTGAGGGAAAACTTTTTTCCCATTCCCTCCTGCCCTTGATAGTGCAGCACATGCATGGTCCAACCCATGTGAGCAGAGATGGAAGGGTGTCTACCTTCCGATCGTATTAGTAAAATCTACATTGTAGAACAATGGCAGAACATTTATGCCAGCACTGCATTATCTACCAAAAGCAGAATGTGGGCAAAAGCGCTGCAGTGGCAATGAGTCATATTGGAAAATCTGATGGTCCCTTCAACCATCCTCAAATTGACTTTGCTGAGATGCCCCAATGTAACCAACTGTGGAAGATCCTTGTCGTCATGTGTCTAGCCTCACAATGGGTTGAGGCATAACCCACCCAGAGATGTGACAGCCTAGCAGTCTCCAAACTATTGCTGCAGGAGTTGATACCGCGATTCGGGATGGCAGTTCATCTTTAATTGAATCAAGGAACTCACTTCAAGAGTGAGATAATGCAGTTACTATGTATAGCCCTAGGGATTGATCAGAGATTACACTGTAGCTACATGCCAGAAGCATCAGGGGTTGTAGAGAGACAAAACGTGACAATCAACTCTAAATTTGCTAAAGCTTGTGCCTCCATGTAGCTCAAATGGCCTGACGCTCTTCCTTTGATGCTCATGAGTATCCGAAGTGCCCCTTGTAAAAGAACTGGGCTGTCTCCTCATGAGGTGTTGATAGGGAGAGCCATACCCTCTGTCCCGGCAGCTGCTCTTGTGAATATCACAGATGATCTGTTCCTCGAGCATGGCAAGGGATTATCTGACGTCGTGCGTTCTATCTTTCATCCGGTCGATCAAGCTACTCCAGCTGTTCGAGGGTCCCCAGGGCATGACCTGAACCCTGACAATTGGATTCATATCAAGAACCACACTCGCAACTCTTGCTTGGCGGAGCCCTGGAAGGGACCCCCCAGGTGATCCTGGTCCCCAACACTGCTGTCAAGTGCACTGGTCTACTGAACTGGATACACACATCCCACACCAAGAGGGCAAGGCACGAAGAGGAAGAAGTGGAGGCAACATCCACTAATTCTTCAAGCCACCCCAGGTCTGGCAAAAACCAAAGTCTGTATCAGGACTACTCTGCTCCTGGTCCTAGCCGCTGGCATGACCTATGAGTTGGATTTGAGGATAAGTTTGGCCGCAAGCAGAGCTGTAATACAAAATGGTCACAATATGCAAAAATGCAAATATTGGAGAAGTCACTCAGAGTAACAAAACCCCACTGATGGTAAATTGTCTAGCCTCTCTCCGCAGTCAACTGCTCTGCTGCACTCCTAGTGGTGGAAGGCTACTGCCTTTGCCAGGTGTAAAGCAGCACAAGCAGGGTGGTGGCAGCATACTGTGTAGTGATCAGTAGAAGAGAAGGATAAGTTACTTACCTGTAATCCTAGTTCTCTTCCAGGGTATCCTCATCAAAGTCATAAGCAGTGAATATTCCTGCCCATGTGCAGGGACCCCGGAGTACATAAAAAAAAAGAAAAAAAAATATATATATATATATATATCCATGTATAACCCTATATATATATATATATACACACACACAGCGACTTATATGCTATCCTTGCGGGTTTCATTTTCAGCGGAGACCATGTGACATTTCTATTTACATTTGTGCATAATGGGGCAGTATGGGATTCGTAGTTTTATTGAAATCTACATGCAGCTCAAATGCCGACATTTAGGGCCAAAATACACACTGTGTGTTGCATTTGGACATTTGGGCAGAGACGTTATCTACTACAAGTTCCCGTTGCACCCATGGCCATTATTTCAACTCGGAATCACAGTTCTCAATGTTGCTCAGTTTCGCTACGTGTGTTTATCAGTGGCTCCGTTTTGAGCAGTTTCTAAGACAGTTAAGGAAGTAGCTGCATGGAGAATTCTTTTCTCTGACGTATTTTCACGCAACATGCTTTGTTGATATTTTATGAGTCTCAACTGTTGGGTCTGCACTATTCTATGAATATGTGATTATTTTTAGTAGATGCCCTTAATATACTGGTAATTGATGCATCCTTTGAATAATAGTGGAGTGCATGAAATATATTCACATTGCAGCGGTCGGATTGCCCGATGCAGTGACATAATGTCTGACAATATATTATGCAAGCCTCCATTACCTAACACATTCGGCTTTTTGTTAAAGCATGTCTCCTGAAGCTAATGAATGTGTTTTATTTCATTAGGGTATGTATCACTTTAAATAGGACCTAGCATATGTCGTCTATGTCTATGCTTATTTCACAGTATAAATATCTTTTTAAATTTTGGCGCCCTTCAGATTGAAAAATGTTATAGCAAACAAATGATGGACGGAATGCTGACAATGAAAACATTCTCCCCCAGTCAAAGGATCTGGGTTAAATCCATCGTTCTTTTGCCCACTACACCACCCCAGTTTGGACCCAGCCATATGCAAATCAGTCTTGACCCTGTGCCCCATGGGAACAGTCCAGACCGAACTGCCAGGCCAGGTCCTCCCTGGACCGGAAACAAGCATCCTGGGACCGGTTTCAGGGTATGTCACCCTTCTTCAGCCAGGCTAGCTTGAATCCAGTGGCACAGTGAGCAAGGGACCCACGTCTGGGCATACCCATCCCACTTAGGGCGAAATGTGTTATAACAAACAAATGATGGACGGAATGCTGACAATGCAAACATTCTCCCCCAGTCAAAGGATCTGGGTTAAATCCATCGTTCTTTTGCCCACTACGCCACCCCAGTTTGGACCCAGCCATATGCAAATCAGTCTTGACCCTGTGCCCCATGGGAACAGTCCAGACCGAACTGCCAGGCCAGGTCCTCTCTGGACCGGAAACAAGCATCCTGGGACCGGTTTCAGGGTATGTCACCCTTCTTCAGCCAGGCTGGCTTGAATCCAGTGGCACAGTGAGCAAGGGACCCACGTCTGGGCATACCCATCCCACTTAGGGCGAAAAGTGTTATAGCAAACAAATGATGGACGGAATGCGGACAATGCAAACATTCTCCCCCAGTCAAAGGATCTGGGTTAAATCCATCGTTCTTTTGCCCACTACGCCACCCCAGTTTGGACCCAGCCATATGCAAATCAGTCTTGACCCTGTGCCCCATGGGAACAGTCCAGACCGAACTGCCAGGCCAGGTCCTCCCTGGACCGGAAACAAGCATCCTGGGACCGGTTTCAGGGTATGTCACCCTTCTTCAGCCAGGCTAGCTTGAATCCAGTGGCACAGTGAGCAAGGGACCCACGTCTGGGCATACCCATCCCACTTAGGGCGAAAAGTGTTATAGCAAACAAATGGACGGAATGCTGACAATGCAAACATTCTCCCCCAGTCAAAGGATCTGGGTTAAATCCATCGTTCTTTTGCCCACTACACCACCCCAGTTTGGACCCAGCCATATGCAAATCAGTCTTGACCCTGTGCCCCATGGGAACAGTCCAGACAGAACTGCCAGGCCAGGTCCTCCCTGGACCGGAAACAAGCCTCCTGGGACCGGTTTCAGGGTATGTCACCCTTCTTCAGCCAGGCTAGCTTGAATCAATGGATTTAGGCCCAGATCTTTGTACTGGGGTGAATGTATGACATTGTTCTGCATTCTGTCCATCAATTGTTGTTTTTGCATTTGTCACCCAGAGTGGGACGGGTATGCCCAGACGTGGGTCCCGTGCTCTCCATGCCACTGGAGTCAAGCTATCCTGGCTGATGAGGGTTGAAAGCCCGAAACAGGTCCTAGGATGCTTGTTTCCAGTCCAGGGAGGACCTGGCCTGGCAGTTCGGGCTGGACTGTTCCCATTGGGCGCAGCGTCAAGACTGATTTGCATATGGCTGGGTCCAAACTGGAATGGCACGGTGAGCAAAAAAAACGATGGATTTAGTCCCAGATCTTTGTACTGGGGTGAATGTATGACATTGTTCTGCATTCTGTCCATCAATTGTTGTTTTTGCTTCAGATTGAAAAAGGCTGCTGTGACAGCCGAAACACGTCTTTGTTTGCCGGGTCGGAGGAGACCCTATGGGACATTAAATGCTTCATTACCTTACATTCTTCGAGTGTGTGCTCTTCTTCCACGTGTTGTAAGGGTTTCTTTTGGAGATATATATATATATATATATATATATAATTTTTCCATAATTAAGAAAAAATGCAGCCTTAAACAAACAAGGCTAGACAATGCTTCCATAAATTGCATTTGTATCAATAAACATATATCTGTTTTTAATTCTCTTACGTACACTTATAGGAAGAAAAAACAGGGAAGCAGAGTCACTCGTACTCTCTTTATTGAACTGCACAAACAGCATTGTACTAGGAAGGCATTGTTAGCCCATAGGCTGCATTGGAACACATATAACAGAATAGAAAATGAAAGAACTGGCACTGTGCCTTTAAGGCAGCCATGACCCCCTGCCTCCCATCATGTCTCAGGGGTGACAGCTAGGTCAGTTGGTCCTTGCTGAGATCTGAAGATCAGGACACAAAGAGATGACTTATTGCTCAAACATTTGTCTGGGGGAGTGGGCGGGTGGCTTATGACTTTGAAGAGGATACCACTGGAAGAGAACTAGGATTACAGGTAAGTAACTTATCCTTCTCCTCCAGGAGATCCTCATCAATAGTCATAAGCAGTGAATCAAATAGCAAGCCCATACCCAACCTCAATGGACAAATGACCAAGAATCACGAGCTGCTGTTTTTAGCATTGAAAGAAATTTCTCAAAGAGGCTTGGCCTACTTGAGCATCTGCCCTCGTATTCGAACCGAGACAGTAGTGTCTCGTGAATGTATGTACCGACCTCCAATGGGCTGCTTTGCAGATCTCAGAGATGGGAACATTCTGAAGCAGGGCCACAGTCGTTGCTCTCCCCCTTGTGGAGGGTACCTTGGGAGTAGCCGCAAGGCGTTTGTTGGATTACTGGTAAGCCAACTTGACACATGAAACTATCCATCTGGAGATGGATCGTTTGGATGCCGGGAAACCTGTTCTCATGGAACCATAATTAACAAACAAATGATCAGATTTCCTAAGGGTCTAAGTTTTGTCTATGTAGAACTTTAACACCGTTTTCAGGTCCAGAGATTGGAGAGACCTTTCAGCTGGTGTTGTTGGGTTAGGAAAGAAAGTGGGAAGCAAAATGGTCTGGTTAACATGAAAATCAGACACCACTTTAAGCAAAAAAGAAGGGTGGGTTCTCAACACTACCCTGTGTACGGCTCTTTAGAGCAGAGGGCTTGGATTTCGCTCACTCTGCGAGCCGAGGTGATTGCCACTAAAAAACCAGTTTTCATTGTGAGATGTTGAAGGGTCGCTATGTGAATAGGTTCAAAAGGGGACCCATGAGTTTAGATAAAACTAGATTAAGCTCCCAGGGTGGAGAAGGGGAAAGAACTGGTGAGAAGACCGTCTGTAAACCCTGCAAAAAATCCTTCACCACCAGAAGTTGAAAAAACGATGGTTGGGAGGGAGACTTTCTATAGGCCGCAATGGCTGCAAGGGGAACTTTGATGGAAGCAAACTGTAAACCTGAATTGGCCAAGTGTAGGTGATATGGCAATATTACTTCATCTTGCCCCTGTATTGGATGGAAACCCTTTTGTACACACCACATATAGAACCTTTTCAATTTAAACACATAAGAGAGTTGCGTGGAAGGTCTTTTTGATTCTTTTAGAGTGTTCATGCACTCCTGAGGAAGTCCTAGATGGTGGTATTGTGGGAACTCAGGAGTCATGCTGTCAAGTTCAGCGAGGGAAGGTTGGGGTGATGGATTCTCCCATTCTGCTTGGACAGGAGATCAGGCCTACACGGAAGCCTCCTGTGTGGTCGCTCTGAGAGGTGTAGCAGGTCCGGATACCACCACTGTCACGACCAGTCCGGAACGTTCAGAATCATGCTTGCTCTCGATCGGTACAGCTTGGTTATGTCTTTGGGGATTAGAGGAAGAGGTGGAAAGCATTCAAAAGGGCCCCTGGCCAAACGATCAAAAGGACATTTCCCTGGCCGGTAATATCTTGATGCAAAGTCTGGGCATTTTTTGTTGGTGTCATCCGCAAAGAGGTATTTACACGGCTGGCCCCATTTTCTGAAAAGGTCTGCCAGTACTTCGTCATGCAGCACCCAATCTTGATGCTCTGAGAAATGACGGCTCAGGGCATCTGCTTGAGTGTTTTGCTCCCCTGGCAGGTGGACAGCTGTAATTGTGAGTCGCCTGGCAAGGAGCCAATGCCAAATCGCCTGAGCCTCCAGGGATAGGGGGCGAGAACGGGTACCTCTCTGCTTGTTCAGGTAGTACATCATGGTTGTGTTGTCCATCTGGATCAACAAGGAGCTGGTGTGAATGGAGGGATAGAATGCCTTGAGGGCTAGATGTACTGCCCTTAGCTCCAGCATATTGATGTGATATACCTGCTCCTTGGTTGACCACAGACCCTGCATTTGAAGAGGACCCATGTGGGCCTCCACCCCTGGAGAAACACATCCGTGATCACTATCTGTGTTGGCAGTGTTTGATGAAACGGGACTCCAGCCAGGAGATTCTTGTGCAGAGTCCACCATGGAATGGAAGTTTGTGCTGACTGCGAGAGACGGATCTTGTTGTCCCATTTAGCTGTACGTTGGTCCCATTTGTCTTCCAGGTCCTGCTGCAAGGGATGCATCCTCAATCTGGCATTGGAGACTAGGAAGACGCAAGATGCCATCGACCCCAAGAGAGAGGCAACTTGTCTGACTGACGGCTGAGGAGTGAGGGGAAGATGGCTGCACTTTAGAGTGATAGATGATAGTCTCTCCTCCGAAGGATAAACTCTTCCTAACTTGGAGTCCAGTGTGGCGCCTAGATAGTGAATTCTTTGTGCCGGCTGAGAGACTGACTTGGCAACATTGACTTGGAGACCCAGCCGTTGAAGCAAGGTTAGACATGTCTGATAATGGTCTAGAGCGAGTTGCCGAGAAGCACTCTTTAGCAGCCAGTTGTCCAGATAAGGGTGGACGAACAGCCCTTGGCGACGTAAGGAAGTTGCTACCACACCCATGCATTGGTGAAGGCTTGAGTGGCCGACTTTAGCCCGAAGAATAACACTTTGAATTGGTAATGCTTGGCCCCTACCAAGAAGGGCAGGAACTTGCGATGTGCTGGGTTGATTGGGATGTGGAAATACGCATCCTGCAAGTCTATTGAGCACATCCAGTCTCTCTGGTGCAGGTGAGGATATATTAGATGGAGAGCCAGCATGCAAAATGTTTCTTTGCAGATGCACTTGCTCAGGAGGCATAGGTCCAAGATTGGCCTAAACTCTAGTTTGAGACCATTCTTTCGTACCAGATAATACAGAGAGTACACCCCTTTTCCTCTTTGTGAGGGAGGAACTTCCTCTATTTCGGAATTTTGTAGTAGAATGGGCACTTCTTGTTGCCGCAGTTGTAACTGGTGAAAGACAGATTTTGCTGGGGGAATCACCGAGGGTGGATGACGAAACCGTAGAGAGTACCCACTTTGCAGCATATTCAACACCCACTGATCTTTTGTAATGTTGCGCCACTCTTGCAGATGATTGGCAATACTTCTTCCCGACTGCTCATTGTTTTGCTGGGGTCTTTGTAGATATGGAGGACTGGCGCGGTGCTCCTCGGCCACGTGCAGAGCGGCGACTCTGGTACTGCTCTCTGGGTTGATGTTGCTGTTGTCGCTGAGACCACTGAGGGGCTTGAACCCTCTAATGACAAGGCCTGCGATCGTATGGCCTGTATCTGCAACTGAAATCTTTTTTCTTCTCTAGGCCTACCGCCTTCAGGGTGTTGAGTTACGCCTTCATCTTGGCCATTTCATTGTCCATATGGGACCCAAAGAGAGAGTGACCATCAAAGAGCAGATTCAGGATTCGTTGTTGCGCTTCCGGTTTAAGTGCAGTGAGCGAGCCCAGCAAATATGCCATGCGCATAGGCATGCGCTGCCAGGGTCGCAATATCCACTGCCGCACTTATCATTTGATTAGCCACTAGGCCTCCTTCCTGAAGAACCTCCTCAAAATCCAGCATATCTTCTTTGGGGAGCTTTTCCTTTAATCTTTCCAAGGAGTCCCATATGGACCTATCGTAGCGATCCAAGAGGGCCGATGCGCTGGCCACTTTTAGAAAGGAAGCCGAGGTGCCATAAACTTTCCTGCCCCAGAAATCTTGGGATCTGCTCTCTTTATCTGGAGGAACAGTCGATGAAGACGCCACTGCATGGGTCTTTTTTGCTGCTGCAATGAGCACTGAATCTGGAGGAGGATCTGGCTTAAAAAATAGTGGATCATGTTCCGGTGCTTTGTACTTTTTTCAAATCCTTGCAGGAGCTGACTTAAGGGATGCCGGAGTGAGAAAGGTGTCCATTACTGGCTGAATGAGCCCAGGAACCAAAGGCAGCAAAGGTCTTGATGCTGATCTCTGGTGCAGAGTTTAAAAAATAACCGAAGATGTTGTCGGAGCCGTAGGCATGTCTATGTTCAATTTATGTGCTCCTATAGCCAATACCTCGTGGAAGGTGTTAATATCATCCACTGGTGAGACTCTTGAAGGTGGACTGTCCCTCAGAGTAGGAGATTAATCCCTCTTTGACAAGTGCATGGAAGAGGACCACATGGGAGGCCGATGCCTAGGTGGTGTACGATGCCTACGGGTCGGTGTGGCTGTTCGTGGTCTTCTGGCAGAAGGACTTGTAGCACAAGCCTGCTTGGGACCTCTAGGAGCAGTTGTAGGAGAAAGGTCCACAGCTTGCACAAGTTGAGCCAGAGAGGTGATCGGTACAGTGGGCTGCAATAGTCCTGAGATTGACCCACCTGCCCACTTGTTGTGTTTTGACAGTGACACACTGGTAGCAACCATCTAGGACAGAGGTGCACAGAACTTTCCGAGGGAGGAGATCTCAGATGCCTCTGCTGGTGGTGAACACTATGCTTCTTAGTCTGAGTGTCCTGTTGTGCCTCTTTTCGTGACCTCCTGTCAGGGGAAGAAGAGAACGAGCCGCTCTGTACTTAAGACGTTGTTGTAGATCCTTTTCTCGACGGCAAGCGTTGTGGCGATGGAGTCGACATCGAGATGACCGACAAGCCTCTAGATGCAGGGCTTCTGCTCGATGTTGGATGCGACTGCCTGGACGTCGAGCGTCTCTGCACTACCGGAGACGGTGGGGGACAATGCCCCGTCAATCCAGACTTTTGCAAGTGTCTCGACATTGAGCGCCGTTGAGTCAAAATCTAAGGTACGCCATGAGCTGACGTCGAGCGCTGCTGGGAAGAGTCGATGGAGCCCTGTGCCTCGAAGTCGGGGGTGGAAGTGATGTCCACGACGGCGATCGGTGTCTCAACGTTGCACATCAGGCAGACGCCGCCGATGGAGATGGTCATCTCGACGTCGACCCTCAGCGAGCCGATGTCGATGGTGATGGGTGTCTCAATGTTGAATGTTGTTGGGCTGATGACAACAGACTCCTGTCTGGACCTTGAATGCTGCTGTGTCGACGTCAATGGAGATTCCAGTCTCAACGTTGACCGTCGCCGGGTAGACGTCAACTGAGATTCTCGTCTCGACGTTGAACGTCGTCAGGTTGACGTCAATAGAGATTCCTGTCTCGACGTTGAACGTCGCCATCTTGACGTTAACAGAGGCCGATGCCTCAAAGTTGAACGTAGCCGTGTTGACATCAACGGAGAACGGCTCCCCGCCGTTGACTGTCGTTGTTCTTGTGCTGGCGGTGAACGCCGGCCATGAGATGACGTGGATCTTGCCGCTGACGTAGCTGCAACCTTTGACGGCGGTGGTAACGTCAGCAGTCATACCTGTGATGCCGGTCTGCTTTTCTTAGCTGTTTTCAACGCCAATTCGACGTCGATGGAGAACAGATGGGAATCTTACTTCTATAAGTAGATCTGGTTCTCCTTCTCTTATGTTTCACTGGTGATCTTCCTCTTGATCCAGCAGATTTCGGTCTCTCCAAGAGACCATACAGACGAATCCTTTCTCTGACCTTGAGAGTGCGCCTGGATAAGTTCTTGCAATGCTGGCATATCTCAGGAAAATGTGTCTCAGCAAGACACAGAATACAGACAGCATGGGTGTCTGCTTCATCGTTCTTCCCACAATAAGAGCAAGGATCGAATAAGGAAGGCATTTCTGACACAAAAAAGAGCTAAATTCTGTCAGAAAATTATACTTCCTCACTCTGACAGATAAAAGACGTCGAGTGAAAGAGAGAACTACAAAAAGATATGATACATTTTTTGACAAAACGTCAAAAAATCAAGGGTTCAAACTCTAGGGTCCTGACTGAAGGAGCCGGAAAGAAAAAACTGCCCTGTCACCCCTGAGGCATGATATGATGGGAGGCAGAGAGTCATGGCTGCCTTAAAGGCACGGTGCCAGTTCTTTCATTTTCTATTCTGTTATGTGTGATCCAATGCAGCCTATGGGCTAACAATGCCTTACTATTAAATTGATGTTTGGCAGTTCAATAAAGAGAGTATGAGTGTCTCTTTGCTTCCCTGTTTTTTCTTCCTATAAGTGTATATAAGAGAATTAAAAACCGATATATGTGTATTGATACAAATGCAATTTATGGAAGCATTGTCTAGCCTTGTTTATTTAAGGCTGCATTTTTTTTATTATAGAAAAATAATATATATATATATATATATATATATATATATTCACAGAAAAAACAAAGGTTACAGAGACGTTATAGTTAAGCTGTCATTTCACTCATACAAAACCAGAGAAATTCAGCTGTTATAGTTAGCTGAGCTAACTATAACTCGCGCCCCTCAATGCACTGCTTATGACCTCACATATTACATCCCTCATGACATGGCCAGTGACATCACTGATGACATCACTGATGACATCTCAAATGACATCACTGATGACATCAGTGATGACACCATCTAGTAACTGGGAGTGTTTTTTAAAAAGTTTATGAGTGTTAAATATATATACCAAGGTGTGTTGGTGAATCAGTGGGTGTATGAGTGACTGTATGGATGACTCAGTGTGCGCATCACTGACTGTATAAGTGAGTGATTAGGTATCTCAGTGAATGTATGGGTGAGTGACTGGTTGTGTGAATGTGTGTATCTGTCTGTCAGTTAATGTCTAAGTGGGTGTTTCAGTGTGTTAGTGGGTTTTAAATGGCTATATGGGTGATGGATTGCTTGTCTGACTACGTCTATGGTTGTCTGGGTGTCTGTGTTTGTGGGTGAGGAGGAGTGAGACTGTCTGTATGGATCAGTGAGTCGGTGAGTCAGTGGCTGTATGGGGTACTGTTGTGTGTGTGAGACGTTGTATGGGTGAGTGAGTGTCTGTATGGCTGTGTCGGTGATTGAGTGCATGTGTCAGTATGGGTGAGTAACTGAGTGTGTGAAAGGCAGCATATGTGAGTGACGGGGTATATGAGTGACTGTATGCGTGAGTGAGTGAATGTGAGATTGGCTATGTAGATGAGTGCATGCTTCTGTAAGTGACTGTATAGCTGAGTGAGTATGTGTTACTAGTTGTATGAGTAAGTAAGTGGGTGGGTGTTTAACTGTTTGGGTGAGTAAGTGGCTGCATGATTGACTGTATGGGTGAGTGTCTAGGAGTGTGAGTAGTTCTATTGGTGACTCACTCAGTGTGTCAGCGCCTGTATGTCTGTATGAGTGGATATGTCAATGGCTGTATTAGTGAGTGAGTGGGTCTATGAGTGGCAGTATGGGTGAGCGAGTGGATGTGTGTAAAGATCAATGAATCAGTGAGTGGGTGTGTAAGTACTGGTATGACTGTGAATGGGTTTGTGAATGGTTGTTTGGGAGCAGCAGTGGGTGTATAAAAGATTCTACAGTGGTGTGAGTGGGTGCGTCAGAGATGCTGTGGATGATGTCATCACTGATGTCATCAGTGATGTAATCAGTGACGTCACTGACCATGTCATGAGTGATGTAATATGTCAGGTCATAACCAGTGCACTGTGGGGGCGCGAGTTATAGTTAGCTCAGCTAACTATAACAGCTGAATTTCTCTGGTTTTGTACGAGTGAAATGTCAGCCTAACTATAACGTCTCTGTAAGCTTTGGTTTTTTCTGTGAATTTCTAAGGTTTTTTAAATGCTAATTCCTAACTATAAAGTCCCTGTAACCTGTGTTTTTTTCAGTGAATTTCTAAGGATTTTTAAATGCTAATTTCCAACTATAACGTCCCTGATACCTGTGGTTTTTTCTGTGAATTTCTAAGGTTTTTTTAAATGCTAATTTCTAACTACAACGTCTCAGAAACCTGTGTTTTTTTCAGTGAATTACTAAGGTTTTTTAACTAGTAGTCGCGTTTACTGAGTGGTAGAGAAAGGGGGCTGGGCCTCCAACCAGCGCTCAGGACTTCCGCTGCGTAGGACTTACAGGAGGTACCAGGAGGGATTCTTGGCCCCCCAAGGGCCCTCAGGAGTAAAGTGGACTTCATCCCCCAACCAGAAGTGCGCCAAGAGGCGTGTTTGAAGAGTGGTGGACAAAGGGGGTGTGGCCTCCGAAGCCTCTTAACAATCCCACTGTGTGGGACTTACTGAAGGTAACAGGAGGGGTAGTTGGCCCCCAAGGACGTCCTTGGGAGCCAACTACACCTCCTATTAACTCCAGCAAGTCCCATACAGTAGGATTGCTCAGTTCTGATAGCAGTCCATGTCCCCTTTGTCCACCACTCTGCAAAAGCACCTCCTAGCGCGCTCTTGGTTGGGGGATGATGTGCCCTTTGCTCCTGGGGGTCCTTAGAGGCCAACTAGCCTACCTATTACCTCCAGTAAGCCCCACACATCAGAATTGCTGAAAGGTGCTAGCAGGCCACGCCCCCTTTCCCCACCACTCTGCAAACGCGCCTCCTGGTGCGCTCTTGGTTGGAGTATGACGTCCCCTTGCCTCTTGAGGGTCCCTGGGGGCCTACTAGTCCTCCTGTTTCCTCCAGTAAGCCCCACACAGCTGGATTGCTAAGAGGTGGTCAGAGGCCACGCCCCCTTTCTCCACCACTCTGAAAACACGCCTCCTGGCGCACTGCTGCTTGGAGGATGAAGTCTACTTTACTTGAAAATTAAAGCCCCGGGAGGTGGCCATCCCCGGGGCTGCGTGGGGGGCAGGAGCCCCCTCCCACGCCTTTATTTAAAAATTAAAGCCCCAGGTAGGTGGCAGTCCCCGGGACTGCGGGGTGCCCTTGTAGCCCCCAGCATTTAATGAACATAGCCCCGGGGAGGTGGCGGTCCCAGGGGCTGTGGGGGCCCGCGCAGGCCCCCGCATGTTTTTTGATCATTGCCCCCGGGACCTCGCCCAACCGGGTCTTCAAGGAAACAAAGTGCGAAGTCTACGCTTCGTTTAAAAAAAAATATTTCGGCAGGATTCGCGAACCCAACGCGACTCCCGCCGATTTTCTTTCTTAAATAAATGCTTTTTTTTGCTCTGGGGTTCCCTGGGAAGGCCTCGGGGGTCAGGGCGTTTCTATCCTGCCCCCTTTTCTTGTTTATCATTTTTTACCTTTTTTCTTGTGACTCGGTTCAACCGAGTCACAAGATGGCTGCCAACACTTCCTGGTTGGAACTGTTGGCAGCCAATTAGATCGCAGGCTCGAGATCGGGACGGTTCGCGGATCCTTAGCCTCGATATATGGATATCTGAGAAATCTTTAAATTTCTCAGGAGCTACTGAACAGATTTACACCATTTAACAAAAATAGTGATTTCTGAACCAAGAGCTACCTTTTTGCCAAATTTGGTGTAATTCCGTTCAGCAGTTCGGGCTGTATCCGTGTCTAACGTTTCCTATGGAAATTAACATGAAGAAAACGCATTTTGGGACCCCCCCTTTTACTCGGCGCCGATTGACGAATAACCCAGAAACTTTCAACACAGGAGCTGACCTGACTGCCCCATTAGTTTTGAAAATTTTGCGAAGATTCGTCAATATTGGCAAAAGAAAAAACAGTTTTTAATTGAAACAAGGTCCTAACTATAATTACCTACTGGAGGTCACCAGTAGGTAATATTATATATATATATATATATATATATATATATATATAAATATTTTTTTTATGTGCTTCGGGGTCCCCGCACATGGGCGTGAATATTCACTGCTTATGACTATCGATGAGGATCCCCTGGAAGAGAACAAGGCTTTTGCCTTGTCACTGGAGTTAGGCCTACAGGATCACTCATATAAAAATGTCTGCTGCTGTGTGATTAACTCACCCTTGACCTACATCAAGTTAATATGTAGCACTGTGCATTGTGTGTTGTATGCGTGTACTGTGTGTATGTGTGCCTGTGAATGGTACAATACATGGAAGATTCTAGGTTCCATTTAGTAGCCCCAGGACTGACTGGAGGAGCATGAGGAGGTAGAGGAATTCCCCTAGTCAGATTTGTGGACTGCTGCATTCCTGTGAGCTGGGTGGGACACACACTGGATGAAGAAGGGTCTTCAGTACACTCCAAAGAGTGCCTGTTTGATTCAGAGAGCGGTCACTGGGAAGAGGGCCTCGGCCCATCTCAGGCTGGAGAAACAATTAGCAGCAAGTGGGCTCCAAATAGTCAATAATCAGTCGAGGGAAACCTGATGATGGTCAAGATATACCTTGGCAAAAATCATATAGATTGATCACAATGGATGTGATCTCGCTCTATACTAACATTGAAAATATTTTTTTTAAAAACAAAACATACATTACAATCAACATAATGAAATGTTGCTAGAGATGATAAATCTATGTCTAACAAAAAATTTATTTTTGTTTGGAGATCAAATTTATACAAAAACCAAAGGCACAGCGATGGGATTTTCCTTTAGTCCCAGCTACGCATGCCTGGCAATGGGCTGGTGGGAGCAGCACCTTGCCTGGCATCCGGACAATGATATATATGTCAACAAAACGATTGTCTGGTTAAGGTTTATTGATGACCTTCTGATAATTTGGGACAGAACGGAAGAAGACTTTAAGAAATATTTCAAAATCTTAAACTCCACAGAAGCAAATCTAAGATTCACATATAACATCAGCCAAGAATGAGTGATCTTCTTGGACACGGAGATTTACATAAATGAAGGGAGGATTCAGACCACTTTACATCGCAAACAAACAGCCACAAATGCAGTACTGCATGCAAACAGCTTCCATCAAAACACCCTAATTCAAAATATCCCTTATGGAGAATTCCTAAGAATAAGAAGGATATGCTCTGAAAATAAGGAGTGGATAAAACACAGTAACTGGACAACACAGACATTTAAACGCAGGGGATATTCACCTAATTTGATTGAAAAAGGTCGGAATAAATCGGCAGAGAAAAGAGAAGAAATTATAAAAGTGAAAACACCAATGGAGAAACCGGATACAATCAGATTAATAACAACCTTTTCACAAGAAGCTAAGATAATCAAAGGGATTTTGAAAAAGAACTGGAAGATATTACAACTAGACCCAATGGTCGCAACAATTATGGGAAACCATCCCAATGTAACGTATACGAGAGCTAAAAACCTGAAGGACACACTGGTTCAGAGCCATTTTTGGAAGGAACGGAATCAACCAACACAGTGGCTACGTACCATTGGGTTTGTGAAATGCCACAACTGCAAGGTTTGCCAAATTGCAAGAAACACAAAAGAAGTAACGTGGGCAAACAAAAAAGTGTGGAGAATTCAAAAATTAATCACATGTAAAACCCAATATGCGGTTTATGTTATTGAGTGTCCGTGTCCCCTCAAATATGTGGGAAGTACGATTTGTGAACTGAAAAAGAGAATTTTAGAGCATGTGCGAGCTACTATAAATAAAGACCGCAGTAGCAAAATATATGGAACAGAAACATGCAAGCGATTGGAAACTGTTGAAATTTTATGGAATAGAAACCGTGGAAAAACATGTATGAGGCGGAAACCGAGAAAAAAGACTTTGCCAAAGAGAATCACGACAGATATTGGCTTTACGAACATACACTCCGCACGGTTTGAATCAAGACGAGGAACTGTATGTACATTTGGAATGATAATGCTCAAACAGGACGCTTCCCGAATGATGAACTGGTTTTTAAATGAAAAATGTGTCAAAATTTATTTTTATTTTTGTTATTTAAAAAAAAAAAAAAATCTTTGCAATGTGGACTACTCACGACTAAGGATTGTAATCATAAGTAGAAATTGATAACGTAAGTAACACTTTCCACTGGAGGAAGAGAAAGGTGTTGAGGCGGAGCTAGCAAGCTGAATAAATGTTTTGTTAAAATATTACCAAGTAAACTAAAGCAGGATGATCACCATTAGAAATGACTATAAATTACCCTACAAATCACCCACTGGAGGGTTATATTAAAAAGGAGTTTAGTATTGGTAATATAGATAACGGTGAAAGAGAAATATCAAGATTCACCTTTAATTGTTTTAGAATGTAATTACAAAAAAATGATGAGTTCAATAGAATCAATGTAAATATTCATTACTTCATTATGGCAATGTATATTACAAATAGCGGAATGCATTTTATGTTATTTTGTGCAAAACTACATGTCCCATAAGACTTGGGAAATAACAGGAAGTCACATGACCATTGTAGGAAGGTGGAATCTGACTATATGGTTGCCCCCACTTTTTTCCTGGTGTTTTGCTGGTTTATGACTTAGTTGGACTGGGATCCTGCTATTCAGGGCCCCAGTCTATCTGCTTCCTCTATAAAATGGTTTCCATGTGCCTTGGGCACATCTCTGATTGGAATCTGGAGTGCCCTTATAAGTCCCTAGTATATGGTATACTATGTACCCAGGGCATAGGTACCGCAGAGGCCTACCAGGGGCTGCAGCATGTATTGTGCCACCCCTGGAAGGCCATCCAAAAGGACACCACAGGTCTGCTACTGCAGCCTGGGTAAGGTGGTGCATGCACTCCTTACTGTGATATAGGCTACCTATATCACTACATACATACACACATATAAACCTATAAGTCACTCCTATGGCAGGCCTTATCAATCCTGAAGGCAGAGTGCGTGGTTCCTATGTGAGAGGGTGCCCCTGCATGAGCTGGGCCCCTCTGCAGCGTTCGGAGACCCTTCTCTGATGCCGTTTGTAGTGCAGCCTGACCATATACTCTTAAGCGCATTATAACCTCGCGTTAAATGCTAACTTTGGGATGGCTGCACGGAAACATGTCGTGTTTGGTGTCAAACATCTTGGAATACTACCCCCCGCCAGTTCTGGTGGCGGGGGTAGCATTCCACCCTTCTAGAGGGAGAGACATGTACACACCGGCCTGCCCGGTAACTTCTTTCCAAGCCCTGGCATCACAACATGGATGCCGCTGCCACAGACACGAGTCTGGCCTCGTGCTGCTGACCGAAACTCCGGCAGGGGAGGCCTGGACAATAGGTTTCCGGTCCCAGGGAGGTGTGACCACCTCCCCAGACAGGATAGTGTGTATTGGGGCTGGGCGGGAGCACTCTCTGGTGCTTTGAAGTCCTGCACTGGGGGCACACTTGGTGTCCCTGTGCATACCCCAGTTCAAACCGGCTCAGGGGCTTCCAGCCCCTGCTCTGGCGCGAAACTGGACAAAGGGAAAGGGGTGTAACCACCCCTCTGCCCTGGCCCTCCCATAGGGGGCCACAGAGTATGTCCAACCCCCTACCTTAGTATAAGTAGGGGAACCCAGTCCTTAGGACTTTAGATTTACCTGGACGAAACTCTGATACAGAATCCTGGACCTTCGACGCTCTACTTTAAGATTAGAGGACTGAAGAATCTCCTTTGGGGTCAAGGAGTGACTCCCCTGCTTGGCAGGCACCAAAGAAGCAATTGTCCGGTCTGCATCGCTGAAGCTCCCGTCGGACGCCGAAGTCTTTGCATCACCAGAGGTGGATTTCCAGACTACCCCGAGGCTGCCCTGAGTCCCCAGCAAAGCTGAGGCCCGTAGCTGTCGTGGGTAACGTGGAACCGTGACCCCTGGACACCGAACGCATTTGCAAGTGCATCCTCTTCTGGGTCTCCCACGAAGTCGTGCTTTGGGCTCCGAGTAGCCCCAGCCTCCAGCACCAACTGCACCGAAGATCACTGGCCTCCACTCCACGAGTGTCCTGTGAGCCAGCTCCACGTGCACCGTCTCGAGGCTCCTTCGCGGTTGCTAGTCCGTTGGCTAGTAGGCCCTTCCGAAGGCCAATCTTTTTCTGCTTGGGGTCCCTGGTTGCTCCAGGTGTGCCCTGACTTATCCTCGCTGGGTGAGTCCCCCAGACCTTGCTGGTCTGCAACATCGTCCTTCTTCGATTTCCACGAGACTTGCCGTTGCCAAGGCTTGTTGGGTCCAATCCGGTAGCCGACACCCCTGCAATCGACAGACGTCGTGGGACAGCTCGAATCCAGCTCCTGGTTGTCGTCGACGCCTCCTGGACCTCGTGGCTGAAGAGTCAAGACGACCGTCAACCTACCTGAAGCACTCAACATCGGTGGGCATCTGCTCATCGCCTTCCTGGTCACTGGCTAGTGACCCAGACTCTGTCCCCTCTGCTTTCAGGTTCTTCAGATCTTCGATCCACCTTTGGATGCACCCGAACACTTTCGACTTGGCCGCCAGCAGCACTTTGCAGCAGATCGCCATTGAAAGCGACGACGAAACCCGACCCCGAAAGACACCTATGCACCCGGCTTCCCTGGGTGAGGTAACTCGAGTACTCCGGTGCTCCCGTGGGTATTGACACTAGAACAGCCTAGTTCTCAAAGGGTTTGCTCCAAGTCCTCCTCTAAGTGTCCCTTTTCTTTTAAATTCTAATCGCGACTTTCCCCATAGAAGTTAACGGTGGTTCGCGGTTGTGTTCATACACTGCACGCGTCCCCGTGGGTCCCCTGTGTCACTGCCTTGGGTGGTTCCTTGTGGTCCAAGCACTTCTACAGGCTCTAGGCCTTGTGTCTAGCTCAGTCGTGGTTCTTATACCACTTTATTGGTATATGGTTTGGTACGCCCCTAGGGCTCAAACGTGTATTTGTGCTATTACTGTAGATAACTAACTCGTAACGTATGTACTTCGAACTCTAGCCTCATAAAGAGACTAGAGGGGTGTGTTTAAGACTAAATACATATATTTTAAATATATACCTGGTGTGGTCCTCTTTCATTTGGTCACTCAAGAGATTATAGACTGGTAAAACAAGCTGCTTTACATTCCTTCAAGACTTAGCCTGAAGGCTGCTCTCCATAGCTACCACTAGGATAGCTTTCAATAAAGGTTGTCTTTAACCTATCTCCAATAAGGGGTTGTTTGGACTGGTGCAAGGTGCCCACTATAATTAGTGGACAGCATATGCCAGGCCAACTTCTCACAACCATGTATTTGAATTTAATGAGTATCTTGAAACCGCGAAAATCAACCATGACCAAGGTCTCAGGGAGACCAAAACGCGTTGGTTGTTTGGCGGAATTATGCCCGTGAAATTGACAAACTTAATTACAAGCTGCAAAACTTTACCCGTGAGTGCGCTCCGTTCTTCTGACAAAGAGGCTTTTGATATATATATATATATATAATTTTTTTTTTATGTGCTTCGGGGTCCCCGCACATGGGCGTGAATATTCACTGCTTATGACTATTGATGAGGATCCCCTGGAAGAGAACAAGGCTTTTACCTTGTCACTGGAGTTAGGCCTACAGGATCACTCATATAAAAATGTCTGCTGCTGTGTGATTAACTCACCCTTGACCTACATCAAGTTAATATGTAGCACTGTGCATTGTGTGTTGTATGCGTGTACTGTACTGTGTGTATGTGTGCCTGTGAATGGTACAATACATGGAAGATTCTAGGTTCCATTTAGTAGCCCCAGGACTGACTGGAGGAGCATGAGGAGGTAGAGGAATTCCCCTAGTCAGATTTGTGGACTGCTGCATTCCTGTGAGCTGGGTGGGACACACACTGGATGAAGAAGGGTCTTCAGTACACTCCAAAGAGTGCTCTTTGATTCAGAGAGGGGTCACTGGGAAGAGGGCCTCGGCCCATCTCAGGCTGGAGAAACAATTAGCAGCAGGTGGGCTCCAAATAGTCAATAATCGGTCGAGGGAAACCTGATGATGGTCAAGGACCAGATGCCTTTTGCAACTTATATGATGAACGTCCCTGCAATGTACGGGACTATGCTGGAGGCCATTTAGCGTGATGTCAGTGACACCCAACATTAGCCAGCATTTGAGAAACAATTGGTAGAGAACATACTAACACAGTGCTTTCCAAGCTGTGGAATGCAACATACTGGCTGCCCTACCCCATGCCGATTTTTGGTGGGTCGCAAACATCCAAGCAATAAATAAAGGTGACTTTAAATTCTGTATTTATCTTGTCCCATAGGCCGTGCTTCAGAGACAGAGGTCAAATGTCAGGCTGTGTCTTGTGATTAATTGCTGCTTATATTTATAACATGGGGATTGGTGTCTACAAACTCCTAGCACTTTCTAGTTAGAGAAAGAAAGGTAAAGAAGTAAGGAAAGCAAAAATGAGGGACATTTTGTAATTCTGAAGTGTGATGGAAACAAAGATTTTAATAGGAACAAAACAAATGAAGACACTTGGTGATGCACAAATTATATATATTCAGTGGAACCCGATTTCGACACACTCATTTTCGTGCAATATAGTTTTATCAGTAAAATTGTAAGTTTGCAAATTTAAAAGCATTTCAGTAAAAAATGTGTTGACTGTAAATAACACAATGCTTTAGTTACATTAAAATGATCGCCCGCCGTAACGTCCATTAAAGCTAGGTGAGTCACAAGCGTTTTTGTTAATAAAATTGGGTTGTGGTTCTAAAAAGGTTGAAAGTGGTTCAACCTGTTCAGTACTTACACAACTTGTTAGAAGATGAGATAATGAGGCAAACTGCAGATAGAGTTGAAATCGGTAATGCGAGGCTGACACCAGACCAAAGCAGTGATTCCTAATCTCAGGCTTTACAAAGCAAAAACGTAGCTTGAAAGCAGTGGTTCACTGTACAAAAGGGCAGAATTCAAATCATATAGGTGGCCAGCAAGGAGGGGGAAATGGGAGTAAAGAGGTGCCAAATGTGGGACTTCAATGGGGGGTATTTAGGTATTGGCAGTGTTTTATCAATGGGGGAAAAGTGCAGAGTGCATGGATGCAGAAAGTAGAGGATTACCGGAGACAGCAAAAGGTTTCCACAACATTGGGAGTGAAGGAACGATGGAGGGGAAAGGGAGCTTTCTTCATGGGGGAAGTACCTTGAGGTTACACTGTGAAAACATGTTTTTGAGAACAGTCTTTACCTCTTTGTTTAAATAGTGGAGGTAAATACGTTGATGAAGTTGGCCTGAGATTGTGTTCCACACCTTCATGGTATACAAAATTAAACAACATTATGTTCAAGCAGACTTATGATCCCCTTTGACTTCTGTTTAGTCTGGCTTGTGAAAGCTACTGATGGTAAACTACCATAATAGATCATCAAAGACAGTCTTGACAGAATGCAACTGCAGCCATGTAAGGTCAAAATCAATAATGAAAATGCGATTTCAGCTGTTACACAAAAGACATTTTGAAGGAGGTCTATTTACCAATACTTCACACCCTAAACCCCTGCCGAGGACAGCATCAACCGCATCATGCTGACAGACGCACACCCACACCAGCTCACCTCGTGGACCACCTCATTGAGAAGGAAACGGTGACCATCATGAGATCCATCCACTCTGGAGCCCCAGCAGACCCCTGCCCACACCATACATTCAACCTTGGCAATCAACCCATCAACAAAGAACTCACCAATATCCTCAACTCCTCAATCACCACGGCCCACTTCCCCTAGAAATGGAAACATGCCCGACGTGAAGCCACTGCTTAAGAAGCCATCCGCATACCCAGGAGAACCCAAGAACTACCAACCCATCTCCCTGCTCCCTTTCCCAAGCAAGGTAATCGAAAAAGCCATCAACATCCAGCTAACTAGACATCTGGAGAACCACAACCTTCTGGACCCCTCCCAATCCGGCATCAGAGCAAACCACAGCACCAAGACAGCAGTTGCAGCCACAAATGACATCAGAATGCTGCTAGACCATGAAAAAAAAGCAGCCCTTATCCTCCTTGACCTCTCAGCAGCTTTTGACACTGTATCCCAACACACACTGATCAACAGACTCCACCAGATCGGAATCCAAGGAGCAGCCCTGAAGTGGATTGCATCCTACCTCACTCCCTATGAACATCAGCTGCAGTGTACGTCAAGACTCTTCCCTCAGCCCAACCCTCTTCAACGTATATATGACACCCCCGGGCAACATCATCAAGAGCCATGAATTCAACATCATCTCCTACACCAACGACACCCAACTCATCCTCTCCCTGACCAGCGACCCAACGACTACCAAGGACAAGTTCCAAAGATGCATGAAAAACGTGGCCGCCTGGATGAACAACACCTGTCTCAAACTCATCACCGACAAGACAGAAATTCTCATCTTTGGGAGAGGCAAGGATACACCCGGGAACAACAAATGGTGGCCACTTGAGATGGGCCCAACCCCCAAACAAACTGAACACGCCCACAACCTCTGCATCATCCTCAACAGCCAGCTATCCATTAAGAAGCAGGTCAGCGCCGTCTTCTCTGCTTGCTTCCTTCCCCTCCGAATGCTCAGGAAGGTCTTCAGATGGCTCCCACCCAACACCAAGCTCTCGTCACCGGTACACTAGACTATGGCAACTCCCTCTACATAGGAATCACAGTCTAACTAAAGGCATAACTCCAGACCATCCAGAACACAGCAGCCAGACTCATCCTCAACCTCCCCAGGCGGACGTACATCACCCCTCACCTCAGGAAACTCCACTGGCTACCATTCGCAAAGAGATGCCAGTTCAATCTGCTCACCCATGCTTAATAGGCACTACACAATGAAGGACCGGCGTACCTTAACAATATAATGAATTTGCACTAACCTACCAGGAAACTCCGCTCCAAATTCCTCTCCCTAGAAGCCTCCAGATGCATCGGCCGGACAAACAGTGGAGGCCACTCCTTCTCCCACCTGGCAGCCAAGGCCTGGAACAGCCTCCCCTGTACCTCAGAGTCTCACCATTGCTCCAGCAGTTCAGGAAGGACCTCAAGACATGGATGTTCAACCAATAGGAGAAGAGGCAGCATGATCTCCCAGCGCCTCCAGACCTTAATTGGTGACTGATTGATTAAAATGTTAGCAAATGGCATGCTTAGCTGGCAGTGGCGGCTCGCATAGGGTGTGCTGCGGGGCGGTGGGGCGGGGGAGAGGCAGGGTGGGGGGTAGTAAACTCGGACATACGACGGAACGGAGGAAAGTAATTATTACGTTCCTCCGTATGTCCGAGTTTACTACCCCCCACCTGCCCATCCCCCACCCCACAGCACGCCCTATGCGAGCCGCCACTGTTAGCTGAGCTTGAAGATTTACATACAATGGCCACCATCCTATCTCTGTGAGTGACCATACAACAGACAAAGGTAATTGCAGTCTTACTACTGCCCCCTGCTTAAAACGTAACTGGGAAATGGGCAATACCTCACACGCTTTGACATTTCTCGTTTCACGTGTTTTTTATCCCTCTGAAGTTACCTCAATTACCATGAAGCGTACTCTTCATGCTGGCCTTATGAATGCTGCTCATTTCCAGACACATAAGAAATTTTCGACCTCCTATCTGACTGTCATTTTGACTTCTTGTTTATTACAATGTCGTGGCTTAAGAGTTGGTCTAACCCAGATATTGCAGCCGCACTTCCGTCAGGTTTCTCCATTCTCTGCACTGATAGAATGGAGATAAGAGGGGGAGATTTTGCCATCATTTTCCCTGAACAGTTGCAGTAAATTATGTTCAAAGTCAACAATTTAAAGGGAGCAGAGAGTCTTGGTTTTTGTTTTTAAATAAAGCAGGCCTGTTCTTTTGCTGGAGTTCTAGTCTACTGTCCTGCAGGACCATGCTAGAATTTTCTGAGCTCTTTAGGAGATGCTCCTCACATGTTACACTATTCCAATTTCACAGTACTGAGGGATTTTAACTATCACATTGAAGATTCCCTTAACTAAGACGGTGAGAGTCTTACTGACAACTTAGCTATTGTTGAGCTTTCCCAATACTTAGTAGGCCCCACTCACTTGGCGGGCCATAAACATGATTTAATTTTTACCAATCAGCCCTAGTTTTTTTCTGGCGCACCTGGTGTGTTCGGGCCATTCACTCATTCCTTTCAACATATCAGCTGACACTTGTGTACCAGTTACTAGTTCTCCGATCTCCAGGTATTCGGAAATGGGGTAAAATAACATGTGCTAACTTAAACAGTCATCTTGCTCTCCTCTACTTTTTACTGGAGTTTTATCTAAGGATCTGGTTTCATTTCACTGCTGGATCTTGGTAGCAATTTATGAGCTCGCTCCAATAGTCCATCCTGGTCGGAACATCTCAGCTACCTCTGTAACATGGTTTACAGCTCTGGCTAAAGAGAAACTTTTCTGTAAACAGCTTGATAGAAAGTGGAGGTCTCAGTACAGATTGGATGACCACGTCAGGTATAAATGAATGATATCACTTATAAAGCGCATTGCTACTCAAGAGTGTCCCAGCGCTAAACATGTCAGGTAAGGACATACTAGTCGCTAAATAGGTGAGTTTTTAGCAGTTTCCTCAAGGCAGTCTCATTCGTAGTGTTCCTTATTTGGAATGGGAGCTGATTCCAAATTGAGGCTACTTGAAAGGAGAAAGAAGCACCCCTATGCCATTTTTTTCTTGAAGGGTGGTACAACCAGAAAACGAGCATTCCTAGAGCGCAAAGATCTTGAAGGACAGCACTCATGGATCCTACTGTTCACATACTATTTTTTTTTTTAACTGAGTTTATCTGCAACATTGCACAGAGATCACATTGCATGTTTGCCATATACATGGGACAGTGTGCCGTTCGCAGACTATTGTTGACAGGTTATAGCTTGACAATCCGTTATACTGTCCATATGTCCCACTCAATAGTTCCATCGCTGGGCATATTATGGCTATCACGGTGTTTAAAAACCCTTTTCCCACCCATCATCGCGTGCAACAGTACTCATCGGAATTATTAACAAGAAGAATGGAAAAGAATCATGAAAACGAAAGAAACAGAACCTATTCACATACTTAGGACCAATACCATGTGAAGCGCGATGAGCGATAGTTAAAGTTTTAAAGGTGATTCTTTTATTAACAAGAAGCAAGTGCAGCTGCTTGCGGAACACTGTCACTGGCAACCGTTTTGAGAGTTTGACCAATAGTCAAATCCCGGTATTCTGAACCAATTGAAGGCGTGTATCAAGTATTCGGGGTGGCCGAGATAAAGAGTGTTGGAATAGTCAAGGCGAGACTAAATCAGAGACTGAACTACAATTTTCTGCACATCCCAACGTAGAAAAAACAGGAATTTGTTTAGCGGTCTTAAAATCCAGAGACGTGACGTAACCACTGAGGCAATCTGCATCTTCATAGTCAGACCGCCCTCGAATAGCATCCCCAAATTCCTGGCTGCATTCGTCAGAGCTGGAGGGGCGGGGGACAGTCTGCATGCCAACAGCCCGTCAGCAGAAATTCTGTTTTGGCAGGATTACACTGGAGGTTGTTAGCCCTGAACCAGCCAATTACTGCGTTCATACATGCTGTAAAAGCCATTTTAGCCTCCATCGAGTTACCTTCATACAAGAGCAACAATTTTTCAAACAAGCATTTGCAATGCAATCGGTCTCGCCTTTGGGACCTTATATGTATTTAGCAATGCAGCACATTAGCCTGGGTGCTGAAACATCTACTGTTCTTTAACATGAAGGGAAGCAAGCACCAAACTGCGTGACATGCCAGGTATGGGAACACATGGAGAGAAATATTGCCTTTCAGCGGGAAATGGTAGTCTAGAGCTCTGTTTTTAATATAAAATCAGGGCCTTCGGTGGTCATATCCCTGAAAATACAAGATTTGAAAAAAATATTATTGTCTATGGGTGCTTGTGGAAGACAATTTCTATGGACTGGAATCTAGAGAATGCTAAAGTGATTCTGGTATTTTACTGACCTCTGCTGGTCGTTTTCTATCAAGAAAGTTAAATAGAGGCAGTTGCCAGAAAAATTAAAAAAAGGAAGTCCCTCAGCAGAAAGCAATTCTGGTATTTTACAAACCTCTACTGGTCGTTTTCTATCAAGACAGTTAAATAGAGGCAGTTGAACAAGCAGAAAGCAATTCTGGTATTTTACTGACCTCTACTGGGCGTTTTAAACGAGGCAGTTGAAAAGAAAAAAAGTCCCTAAGCGGAAGCAGACAAGTCCTAGGGTTGATCTCCAGAGCCCACAAAGTACATACACTTATAAGTATATACTAAAGTATATACAAGAGGTCTCGAATGCTCGACCTAAAAATGAATATACACACAAAAAACAGAAGGTCCTCCTGCTTTCTGGCACAGGAATATGGCTGCAAACAGTTCTATAATGCTTACAATGTAAAGTGCTATAATTCAGAATTAAATGGGCACCTATAACCAGTGTTATTCGACAGAGGAGAGATTGATTCCTCGTCGTTAAAGCTATTTGTGCTTCCGAGTTAGCCACGGCAAGGTCAGCAACACGAGTACCATTTTTTGGTAGTAAAGATAAAGGATTTTCATATTTAAAGTGTATTTTTTCACAGCTATAGCTCTAATTTTATTTGTTGTAATTTGCCGCAATCATTTATATAGCTCAAGTGAATATACCCAGTGGGATAAAAGATACACCATCTGCAACTGGGTAATGACTGAGCCGAGGCATATTATGACAGCACCCTGGCTAATATATGGGTCTGTCTGAACTACATTTTAACAGCATTCATAGCTTTCTTGACGTTTGATTAATCTTGCCTTTAGTGTACATAAAAATGAAAAACTTTAATTTTACTTTTTGCTACATTATGCATTACAATTAGGTCAAAGGTTATGTGACATCACTTACGGTTATGTCATCCGAGTCAAAAGTGTGTGGTCACTTTTGCTACCTTTGGCATTTTGGAGATTTAATGTCTGGGGTGGAATCAGAAACATTAAAGTGGGCGAGAGACACAGATTCAGAGAGATAAATCGTGGGTGTTTTATCAAAAAATGCAATACACTAGAAGGAAAACGAGAATAAAATAGGAAATGCCCAAAACAGACAAAAGCAGAGTGCTGAAAGCAGTTGGACGCAGAATATGTAATGGAAATCAGGGGCCCTCGGAAGTACCCTGTTAAAAAATATAAACCAAGAGCAAAACAAACATGCCCTTTCTGGACCTTTGCGAAAAAGAAAAACATTTCAGAAAAAAAATGTACCACGATACTCAACAGTCTAGTGACTGCCATGCATATGAAAATGTGGCGTTGTGCCTCGGAACACTTTTCCTAAAAATTGAGTTTGATGGATCTCACATAAGATAATTTCAAAACTCCAAAGCCCCACATGCTTGAGTACGTCACTGTGGATCTGTTCGGGCCCCCTACCTATCCCCGAGTGATCTCACTCCCACAGAATCAGTAAACATGGGACACTGAAACAGCTGCTCTCCTCCTCTTTGGCAACAAGCTCTGCTTCAGCACCGCTTGCGTCTGAAATTCCCAGTTTGAATCATTTAGGGAACACCTTTCCCTTTGTCAATTGATTTGCTTTTTTCAATCTGAGAAAATGCTAAGTGTTCCTGCTAGTGTCTTCATTTACTTACTTACAAAGAACACACATTGCTATGACTTCTCAAAGGCCTTTATGAGCAAGCATAAGGAACACTGTACTGAGTGCATATTGGTCGGCAATTTAGTTAAACATTTATACAGCGCGATTTGCTTAATTTTGAGTTACTAAGCAACAGATGGAAGGATGAGCTTTAAAGAAGAAAACACCATTTAGACGAATGAAAACATGTATGCATCAAAAAGAATTTTTATGAGGCAAGAAAACGGCTGCTTTATCGATGCGCCAAATTTGTGACGTGAAGTATTTTTAAATGCGCCATTATCTTTTTCTGTCGTTCACTTAACAATCGACAAATGGAACGGAAATATTTTAGAATGCTAATTATAGAAAAGAACTCGAATCCTCGCATATTCATAACCCTCGTGCTGATTGCATGATATTGTGAATGTGCTCCCCCTCTGCTGTGGGCCTCACGCACGGCGCGCTAGAATAACCACACGAGGCGTGCGTATAGTCTTAACTCGCGGTCCCGACTACCGCCACCGGGCCCCGCCTCTTTATTTTATGCTAGCGCATTACGTCATGCGCTAGCGTAACCTGCGGCACTCAGTGCGGAGGCCGACTAGACCGCCACCCCTCACTGAGGACATTACATTCCTCTTCACCTTACTTAAACAGAAACACAAAATACAAAATTAATCTGTTACCAGTTCTGTAGAGAGTCCCACACCGCTACCTGCCGCCAGCGTCGTCGCAGCCATTCACCTGACCACGGGCTCTCACACCAGGAACCCTGCCAGGCGGGATGAGGGGGCGGGATTGCTTCTTAGGCGGTATTGAGATCGGTCTCCTCGGGAGAGGACAGGAGACGTGAGTCCTTCTGTCGGGGTCCCTCGAATTGGGGACTCCACCGGGGAATCAGCTGACTCCCGGTCCCTATCGCTCTGTGGAGACGGGGTTGCTTGACTCGGGGAACGCAGGACTTCCTCTGACTCTTCCCCTGGACACGGGCCTTCTTCTTCCCGCTCCTGGCCACGGAGAGGAGGTGTTCCGGTGTGCTTTCTTGAAGAAGGATACGTTCCTCGTGAGCTCTTCCATGTCTTTCCTCGCCGTGACCATGGTACCTTTTCGGTTCGTTACTGTCCACGGGGAGTGTTCGAACGGTAGGCGGAATTTGCTTCCGGGATGCCTGTCCTTGACAAACACTCGGTCTCCGGCTCGGATGTTTGATTCCTTTGCTCTTCTGTCGAGGCTGGACCGGGCGTTGGTATCGGTCCTTTTGTCTAGGACACGAGCCCCGTCGATGGGAGAGGGCACCCAGGTCGGGTGGTGGGGCATAGTGTCTCGTACAACCCGGCCCATGCTTGCAGGCCCCGGTGCTCTCTCTGTTGTGATGTGGGGCGTCAAACGGTATTCCCTCAGGAAGCTGTAGATAGCTCGTTCTAGGGGCGCCTCTTCGGCATGAGCGATGCGAATGACCTTGTTGAGGGTGCGCATGAACCGCTCCACCTCTCCATTTGCTTGCGGCCAGCGTGGTGTTACTTTACGATGGCGGATGCCCCAGGATGCGAGATACTCAGCGAATTCCTGGCCTTGAAAGGGGGGCCCATTGTCGGTTTTCAAGACTTCAAAGATTCTGTGAGTGGCAATGATTTTTTCCACTTTTGTGATCACTTCCCCTGCCGTTTGGCTTCCGACGATTTCTATCTCAGGATATTTGGTGTAGTCATCCAGGACTACCAAGGCGTAGCGTCCGTCAGGCAGGTGCCCGAAATCCATACTGACGCACTCCCAGGGTCGCTGTGGATTCGCTTCTGTGATCACCGGCGCGGGCCGCTCCGGTCGGCCTGACACTTGGCACCACCGGCATGTTCTGACCGCCTGCTCGACCATCGTATCCATCCCCGGGAACCACACTTTGGCTCGTAGCCTGCTTTTTGTCTTCACTACTCCTTGGTGCCCTCTGTGGGCTAGGTCCACTGCTTGTTGTGTTAGGCTGGCCGGAATGACCAGTCGTGGACCTCTCAGCAGGCATCCGCTGCTGTCAGTGGACAGCTCTTCCTTGACCCTCATCAGCGACTCGAGCGTCTCTCTCGCTGGGATCGTCCGTCTTGCCATGCTGGTCTAGACTGGTCGCCAGTCATTCGCCTGTACGGCCGCCATGGCAAGCTGCAGTCACTCGTCCCTTTTCGTGGCCTCTACTAGCGTTTCGATCGTCATTGGCAGTGGCCGGGATCTCTCAGCCACGAAACGGACATACTCTTCCGTTTCTTCCGCTTGGTCTTCCTCCGCTTTGGTTGCCGACCTCAGATGTCTCGACAGATAGTCCGCTGGGTTGGACGAACCCGGTTTGTAGTCTACCTTGTAGTCGTACCCATGTAGTTGGAGTATCCACTTCTCTATTCTCGGGGGTGGCTTTGAGGCGGACCCTTGAAAGAGGGGAATGAGGGGCTTGTGGTCCGTGGAGACGGTAATGGGTGGCCGTACACATAGATGTGATAGTGCCGGCAGGCCCAATGGATGGCGACAGCCTACCGTTCGATCTGTGAGTATCTCTGCTCCGTGTCCATGAGGGTTCTGCTTGCGTAGGCCACCGGAGCCCATTCCTCATACCGTTGCTGCTGGGTGAGTACAGCCCCGAGGCCGAAGGGGCTGGCGTCCACCGCAATATTGGTGTGCCGAGCTGGATCAAAGTATGACAACGTGGTGTCGGCGGAAAGGGCTGCTTTGGTGTCTCTGAAGGCTTGATCTTGGTCCGGTCCCCACTGCCATGAGGTGGTGTTCTTCGTCAGTTCCCGGAGGGGCTTCGTGATGTTGGTCAAGTCCGGGATGAAGCAGCCACAGAAGTTAACCATTCCTAGGAAGCTCCTCAGCTCTGATATGTTGGTGGGTGCCGGCGCCTCTTGGATGTCCCGGACCTTTTCCGGATCGGGGGCTACTCCCTTATCGGAGAACGTGTATCCGAAGAAGCTGATTGTCTTCTTTAGGAATTGACACTTTTCCCGGTGCAGGGTGAGGTCAGCGTCTCGAATCCTTTGGAACACACTGCGGAGTCTTTTGTGGTGGTCTTCCATGGAGGTGGCGTATACTAGTAGGTCGTCACTGACGTTCAGGACCCCTGGGAGTCCACTCAGTACCTCTCTGATCGTGTTTTGAAACACCTCTGCGGCGCTCGAGATCCCGAAGTTGAGTCTTTTGTACCGCCTCAGGCCTATGTGGGTAGAAAAGGTGGTGATGTATCGGGAATCTGGATGCAGAAGTAGCTGGTGGTACCCTGAGTGTAAGTCCATTTCGAGAACCAGGTGGCGCCATTTAGCTCGCTGAGGATGTCGTTGATGGTGGGAGTTATATGGCGTTCCCTCTTGATTGCTGCATTCGGTAGGCGCATGTCGACGCAGATGCGTACCTGGCGTGGCTGCTTCGGCTTCCTGGCTACTACGATGGGTGACACCCACGGGGGAGGCCCGCTGACCTTTTCTATGATACCTTGTCGTTCGAGCGCCTCTAGTTCTTCTTCGACCTTCTGCCTCAGGTGGAACGCTATGCGTCGATGTCTCAGCGCTACCGGTTGGACTGATTGGTCAATGTGGAGAGAGACTTCTTTCCCTTTCAGGCACCCTATTCCCTGGAAGACATCATTAAACTCTTCCATGATGGCTGTCAGTTCCTCCTCTTGGACAGCCAGGGCAAAGGAGATCAGCCGCAACTCTTCTGCGGCATGGCCACTGACTAGCATGCCACTTCCCTCTTCAGTCACATATACTGTGGCGGGGATGCTTCGGTCTAGGTGCTGAAGTCTGGTTTTGAAACACCCCAGTAGCAAGATGGGCGTCTTCTGCCCATATGCGAACACACGAATTTTGGCCTCCCGTAGCTGTGGACACGGATCAAGATTTCGGTATCTGCTGGTGGCCATTAGCTCTATTGACGCACCTGTGTCGATGGTGGCTTGCACTTCTTGGTTATGAATTCGTATCCGGCATTTCGGGAGCCTGCGCCTTTTCGTTGGCGGGTGATCCACTGCGAGCACGTAATGGACTGGGTAGTCTCCATTGTCGTCGTCCATGTCTCCACTGTCTCGTTGTTCTTCCACTGCTTGTGCTGTTTCTTTCCGTGGTTTGGATGACCTGCATACGGCCGCGAAATGGTTAGTCCTGCCGCATGCCGAACACCTCTTCCCTTTTGCTGGGCAGTCCTGCATGCGGTGGGGTCTGCCCCGCAGTATCCACATTCTTTCCCTTTTCCTTGTGGGCGTTTTCCCGGTGAGCAATTCGGTGTGGCCTTTACGACGTTCGCCTGCTCCACCTTTATGGGTCGGTGAAGCGCAGCCTCCATGTGCGACGCCCTCGCTTTCGACAACTCCTTGGATCGTCCCAGAGTGAGGATGTCGGCCAATGACTTGCCAGACTCTTGGAGGATGGTCTCCCTTAGCTTCGAGGAGTAACAGCCCTGGATGATTTGGGCCCTGATCTCCTCTTGTTCATGTTGGAAACCGCACGTGCTAGCCAGCTCCTTCAGGCGACCGTGGAACGTATCTAGCGCCTCCTCTGCTTCTTGTTTGGCTTGGCGGAATATGAAGCGCTCATAGTCTCTGTTGGCCATGGGCTCGAAATGTGCGTTTAGGGCATTCAGCAGTGTCACGTAGGTCT
The DNA here is from genome assembly GCA_963921515.1 of Calotriton arnoldi. Taxonomy (NCBI): domain Eukaryota; kingdom Metazoa; phylum Chordata; class Amphibia; order Caudata; family Salamandridae; genus Calotriton; species Calotriton arnoldi. Next base: position 597,248 of record CAWUFW010004956.1, on the reverse strand, counting down.
TGGGCGTAGCCTCCACTAAGGTTTTGTAGATGCGATGGATGTCCTTACCTCCTAGATGTAGGAGCAGAGCTCTCCGCCTCTCCTGGGCGATGCCTGCGCCCTCGAAGTAGAACTGCAGGCATTCCGTCCAGTCCTTCCATTTCGGGGCGAGTGACGAGGGTGCGCCATCCACTATGAACGGCTCAATGGCCGGGATTGCTGCCATCGGGACGTCTTCGGGGGCACCACGCGGCACGAGCGCTGCTTCCTCCGTGCAAAACGGCAGCTGCCTGACCGAGGGTAGATGGGGCCTGTTCTCTCACACCTGGTCTGCGTGAGACTGGTGGCCTGCTCCGGCGCAGAAATCCCTCAGGGGCTGTCTTGTGCGGGCAAACCCAGCGCAGGGCCGGTGGGCAAGATAGGCACTGGTGGCACGTCTACCCAGTGGAGGGCCAGTGGGCAAAGCAGGCACTGGTGGCACCTCCTTGCTGAGTGGAATAACTGTGGGCCTGGTCCCTCTGGGGAATGGGGGCAGTTGTAGCGCTCTGGGTGGCAGCTGGAGTAGCCTGGACCTCACGGGTGTCCTCGTGGTCGCGCTCAGCTCGGCGTGAACGCGTGCGGTCGTTACCGCCTCGTCGCCAGTGTGAAGGTGCTCCCCTCCCCCCCTGCTGTGGGCCTCGCGCGCGGCACGCTAGAATAACCCCACGAGGCGTGCGTATAGTCTTAACTCGCGGTCCCGACTACCGCCGCCGGGCCCCGCCTCTTTATTTTATGCTAGCGCATTACGTCATGCGCTAGCGTAACCTGCGGCACTCAGTGCGGAGGCAGACTAGACCGCCACCCCTCACTGAGGACATTACAGATATCACAAAAGAACGGCGGAAGAAAGTAGCGATCAGATGACATTACACAACAATTTGTAAGTGATATGAGTAATTACGGTGCATATATGATTCCTATTGGCGGTCAGAAGCACCGTGTGATGGAACCAGGTTCTTGGAAAGCAGACCACAGGAAATAATCACTCGTTATTCAGGTATGCGACGCTCCCTTGACATTGGGAACTGAAAATTAGATGCGCATTCAACTTAACGAACTGAAACATACTCCAGAGAATATGAGTGCGTAACAACAAAGGTAGAGAAAACTCGAACCCTGGCCCTATTGCGCAAGAGCTCTCAAATACATCGAGAGTGCTGGGGGGGGAGAGGGAGAAGGCACGGACTGCGGGAGGGTGGGGAGAAGGCACAGGAAGTAGTACAACTAAAATAAAAATTCCCCCACAGCTACAGGGAGCAAGGAAAGGGGGGAAAATAGTTGGCGTGTTGAGAAAAAAAAAAGTATCAATGTGCTTTTGCACTTTATGAATAACTGTAAATAGGCGTATTTTGCTGCCAGCAGAAAATATTCTTATTTTAAGGTTCAATGTAGGCCTATAAATATCTGATTTTTCGTTGAGTTAGCTCCATAGGCTGTGGGGATTTTATGCATCCTATAAAAGAAATACATGTACTCAAATCGTAGTGGGAAACTTGTCTAAGGCATAGATTTCTTTTAACCTGCTATTTAATGTTGAATTCTTGCATTTAATCTCATGGGGCGTTAGCTTTCTGACTCGTCCTCTTCACATCTCCTCTTGGCAGCAGCCCCTCCTGACCGGTCAGGACTTCACTTGCAGCGGGGATTTGCACGGTTGCAAAGTATTAGTTTAAACCTATGAACCCCGCTGGATTTGGAATGTTTCCCTCCGCATTCCTCAGTCCCAGCTCACTCTAAGCAGGGTCTCGCGGCTCGGGGTGGAGGCGGGGGCAGCGGGGAGGAAGGTGACGCTGTAGAGTAAAATAACCCTCAACTGGTCCTAGCAGGGACCTTCGGGGAACGTCGTTACCTCTTGTGACAGTGTAGTCACTCGGAAATCCCACCTCTGCCATCGGGCGTGATTTCTGTCTCGATTAGCAGCGTGCTTCTCTTCCGGCTCTGCTGGGCGGCTGCCTGGCTCCTGGTAAACACCTTCCTCTTCATGCAGGAGTGTCTGTATAGCGGCTGCTGGATGACGCATGCGTAACACAGCCGTCTGGACAGGTCAGGCAAAATAAAGTGCGAGACTCAGCCAGCCAATCCCAGGAGAAAACAAGCATTTATAAATGCAATAGGACTCGTATTCCGAGAGACCTATCGCATTATAAACAAACCTGCGGGCATCCAAGAAGGCATGATTGGGAGTGGGGGGGAGGGGGGTGGTGAGCAGAGAAGTTACGGACTGCGGGAGGGAAGGGGGGAGAGCAGAGGAACAAAAACGTTTGTAAAGTAAAGGGGCCGATAGCAATGGAAGGAGAAAAATGACGACATGGCCGTGAGGAGGAGGGACAAAGAAACCGAAAACAAATCAGAATGCAGCATTTCCGATTTAAGCCAATGAAAAACATGGACAGAAAGTGGGCGCAGCTTCCCCCCACTATACTGTATACTGCATGCCTCGCAAAGCGAACAGTGCTTTGCACTGCAACGCTATGCGAGACCTAATTAGCTTTAAAAATGTATTACAATTTGATAACATAGGCTAAAAAGTCCTTATTTACTCCTCAAATTGAAACTGCAAATAATGATCCAAAGAAAATCATTCCGATCACCATAACTTGCCTTCAAGCTATGGCCTTTGAGAGATTTTTTACCATCTCAAACACTGAGATAATCTCTCCAAATTCTTTGATGAGAAAATGTATATAATTCAGATGGGCTTTGCCAATAACCCTATTGGGACAGATAGCTCTCAAGGCCAATAACAGGGTACTTCTCCTCCCAAAACCACATTCACTGTTTATCAGCAAGTTTTTTTTCAAGAATTGGAATGAGTCATCCTACTTTATAAATTTGGTTCCTCACTAGATCCAGATCCTTGAGCTGTTTACAGAAAAACTATTGAAGTTATTAATCCTTTGAATAATTACATTTTAAGCACTTCTTTTACCTTTGATGAAGGCAAAATTAATGCAGTGGTGGTCGGTCCAGAGGAGTTCGGAGGGGTGGCTGTAGGCGATGTTTTCGCTGGCGGAGAAGACAGGGTCTAGTGTGTGTCCCGCTGCGTGGGTCGTTGCGTGGGTTGGAGAGGTGACAAGCTGCTTGAATCCAATGTTGGCGAGGTTCTCGGAAGCGATGCGGTGTTGTGGTCATTGGGGTTGTCCAGGTGGAAGTTGAGCTCGCCGAGTAGGATGCAATCGGTAGATGTGAGAGCCTGGGGTGCGATGAAATCGATGATGGTTTCGGTAAAGGGCAGTCGGGGGCCAGGCAGTCTGTAGACGGGGCTGCTGCGGAGGGTGGTGTTATGGTTGATCTGGACCTAGAAGTGGAGATGTTCCATGGTAGTCGTTGGGGTGTCCAAGTGGGAGGTCAGGTGGAGGGAGTTCTTGTGGACGTCAGCGATCCCTTCTCCTGGTCGGTCAATGCGGTGCTTGCAAGTCTTTGTGGGTGATCTTGAAGCCATCAGGGATGGCGGTGGCGATGTCCAGGCCCCGAACTGGGGTTCGTCCAGGTTTCCGTGAGGAAGGCAATGTCGGGGAAGATGGAGTCGAGGAGGTCCCAGATTTCTGTGGCGTGTTAGTAGAGGGAGCGCGCGTTGAGAAGGATGCAGTTGAGCAGGTCAGGTGTGCTGTGGGTTGGCTGGGTGGCAGGAGGAGCTGGAGTGTGGAGGTGGGAGAGGGTGCAGCTGCAGTTTCAGCAGGAGAAAGGTTCTTGGGTGCCTTTCGGCGATGCGATGTGGCAGGCAGAGTGGTGTCCAGTGTTGAGGGCAAGGAGGGTCCTGGCGTCGTATACGTGGAAGGTCGGAGAACCAGGGTCCATGGCGCTGGGCGCGGTCCAGGCTTGGACGGGAGCAGACTGGCTTGCCTTTGGCGCAGCGGCTGCAATTAAGTAGTGGCTGGGAGGCGGGATGTGGGAAACGCAGCACTGGAGGGGGCGGGCCGTTGGGGTCGAGCTGGGGCACAGCGCAAAAAGAAGAGAGTGAGAAAAAAGTGAAACAAGTAAGCAAAAAAAGAGGTAAACGAGAAGAAAGTGAAAAGAGTGCAGAGGCAGAGGGGAAAAAGAGACAGAAAGCAAAAGGACAGAAGGCAGACAAGCAGCAGAGCAAAGATGCTCCCCACTAACCCAACAGGGATGAAGCGCAGGCAGGAGCCTGTGGATGGAGGAGGGCATCAAACACCAACCAGCAAGGGTTAGTGGACCTGCAGGGGGCAGCAGCTACCAGTCGGAGCTGCACACGGAGGGAAGTAGTTCACTGACAAGGTTATAAGTATCATCCTCTGGATGGAACATACCCATTTAAAGTGTAATGCAAAGAAGACTGAGATACTTATAATTGGGAAAAATAACACGTTTTCCCCCTAGATCTGGTAGCCTGACAATCCTCCGCCACCAGAAGATGTGGCTAGGAATTTAGTAGTTAAATTTCACTGCTTCCTTTCTTTTCAACCTCAAGTTTTATCTGTATCAGGCACTTGTTTTTCTTCAAGTCGTTAAAAAAATCTTTGAATTCTTTCCTCCTTGTCCCTGCACTTGTTACTTCAAGGCTGGATTTTCCACAATAGCCTTTACTTAGGAATTGCTAAAAAGCTATTGAATAAGCTTCAAGGTGCCCAAAATGCTGTGGTCAGATTAGTACTTAAGCTCCCATGTAAAAGTCTCAGGGAATTGCACTGGCTCCCGGTCTCTAAGCGGCTTTTGTTTAAATCCCTGACCTTGGTGTTCAGAGCATTCCAAAGTACCTCTCTGATCATTGAAGCACTACAGGACTCAAAGGACACTTAAATACTCCAATTCTAATCAGTTATGTATCCCCAATTTCAGGCTTACAACAAGAGGGGTGACATTTTTTTTATCTTATTGGGCTCCAAGACCTGGAACCAGCTCCCCAGTTCTCTCAGATTCATGGAGAATGAATCTATCTTTAAGAAAAGCCTTAAAACTTGCCTCGTCTCGATTCCTTATGAGCTCTGTAGACGATTGAATGATTCTCAGCTTTGGGCTTGGTCCTTGATGTCTTTAAGAGGACACTTCACACGTTTTGCAGTTGTTAGTAAGTGGTTTTGTGTCTCCAATAGCACCAGGATGTTCTGTATTGAGTGATAGTGTGCTTTACAAGTAACTTATTATTCAGTCATATATGCAGCCCTGATTTAGGCTGGAGATTCACATTTAAAACAATATATATATATTATTTTAGATTGCAGAGGGCTTAAAACCTGCTCCACTCCAATACAAGGTGAAGGGGATATCATTCCCTCCCAATTTCTTTTTTTATCAAACACTACCTCTTAGCTATTCCTAAATAGTGGCATGTCAGCTATCAAGAGAATTCCCCATTCAATGGCCGGACTTCAGTCATCCTATAAAAAACTCCATCACATCTTGCCCATCTTCGAAAAATGGTATGCACACTGAAAATCGACCTCAGAATATCGATGGGACACAATATTGAGAACAAAATATTGAAAACAAATATTGATAGATAAGTAAGTCTAGATTTTCTATATCTTTTGGGGTCGATATTCAGTAGTTCAGAAAAAACTATACTGGCTTCCCATAAAAACAAGGATAAAATTAAAAATCCATCAACTCTCATACAAAGCCATCCATCTACACATCCTCCTCCTATATGATATACTTTTTAGACATCTTTTGTGACAACACAAGGAGCAATTTCTTTATTCCATTTGAAATATCTATATTTAAGACCTCTTGAAAGCTGAATCAAATGTTGTCAGGTGTTGCAATGTCCTTCTCAAGCCGTATTGACACTACTATTGTTCAGTATGTACGCTCACACCTCCCAATGAATTATTCTGCACAATATCACATCTTTAACTTGGCTTAATGCCAGTGTTCCACTGCTTGACTAGTTTTCTAAATAAAAATACCTTTACATTTAGGACCTCATTATCAGTAGCCTGGCAACTAGTGATCACACATGATAAAATTCAACTCCGCTGAGTCAGAACTTAATGGCTGCATAAATACCACCCAATTATACATTTTTGTGGAATAATGTGTAGATTTTGATAATTACAGTACAAAAATCCACATGTTCCGGCATGTTTCCTGCGATACAGCATGTTTTGCCTGTAGGAAACTGAGTTACTGGTTGAGGGGGAGAAACACTGGTCAAGCAGCAACCACAATCTCTATCAGGGTGAAACACAAGCAAACCCCAAATTAACATGTGCTCAACTCTCTGGTAGCTTGGCACAAAAGTAATCAGACCTAACTTAAAGGCAATGTGTAAAATATTTATGCAGCACTACAAACAGTGATCACGCGAAAACACAACAAAAGGAAAATCTCGCACCAATTTAGAAAACTAGAGAAAAATTTAATAAATAATTTGACACCAAAGCAACAAAAATCCAATCAGTAGAACCGGAGATACGCAACTTTAAAAATTAAAGGATAATAGTGCCTAGAAGCACAAAGCACCAACTGTGATTATATGGTCGCAGCAGACCTGGAACAAAGTCGCAAGTCCAGGCTGACTGTGATGAAGCGTGGGCTGGATACAGGGACCACGTGAGGCCTGCTGAACAAAGTATCTTAAAACCAGGTTTGCAGAGAGTTACAAGATCCAGCGTTGAGGAGGAATTACGCAGCAGCGGTTCCGAGAAAGCTGCGGGGCTGCGATGCAGAGTCCGTCGTCGTCGAGGATGCCGTCGACGAGGGGCTGGCAATGCAGAGTACTGCGTTGAGGAAGTGTCATGCAGCAGCAGTTCAGAGGAAGGGGCTTGCGATGCGTGCGCCTGCATCGAGGATGCGTAGCTCAGCAATGGTTCCAAGAACTGTGGCCTGCGATGCAAGGTCCTGTGTAAGGGATGCATCTTGCAGTGACTGTTCCAAAGTGGAGCTGCGAGAAGATGTGTTGCACTGCACACAGAACCACAGCTGGACTTGCAGAACACCTTTCAGGCCCGCTTCGCAGGATCCAGGACTGGAGTGGCACCACTTCCGGAATAGGACTCACATCAGACAGAGTATCAGTGCTGGGTTTAAGGTGGTTGGCACCTTTTCTGTCCCTGAGACTCTGATCAGGAGGCCAGCCAACTAGCTCTTGAAGTCAATCTGGTAGTCCTGGGTTCAAGATGCAGGTCTATTCCAACCTCTCAGCTGCAACAAACAACCTTACCCGCTCATTGGAACTCTGCGACAACCTTGCAAGCTTCTTCCAAGACAAGATCACCAACATCTAAAGAAACTTTAAACCCCAGCCCAAGGCCACTGACTTTTTCAAGCAACACAATGACCCCGCTACCACCACAGACATCCGACTAACCGAGTGGAGCCAGCTCTACCCACAAGACACCGCCTCCATCATGAACTCGGTTCACTCAGGAGCCCCAACCGACTTATGTCCTCACCACATCTTCAGTCTAGATGAAACCAGAAACAGCCACGTACTCACCACCTTGTGAAACACCTTAATTGCCACAACCACCTTCCCCGATGACTGGAAACACGCAGAAGTTAATGCCCTACTAAAGAAACCATCGGCAGATCCAAGCAACCTCAACAACTGCCGACTGACCTCCCTGCTCCCTTTCCTGGCCAAAGAATTTAATAAAGCCATCAACCAAAAACTCTCCTCACGCTTGGAATGGAACCTCCTACTCGTCTCCTCCCAGTCCAGATTCCGCAACAGTCACAGCACTGAGACAGCCCTCATTGCAGCTACAGCCCACATCCGAGCTCTACTCGACCGAGGAGAGACTGTGACTCTGCTCTTCCTAGACCTCTCGGCAGCCTTTGATACCGTCTCTCACTACACACTCATCACCAAGCTGCACAACATAGGCCTCCAAGTAGTCCCTTTCAGATGAATCACTTCAAAAACACAAAAATTCCGGCTTCCCCCCTTTACTTCCGAACCCAAGGAAATCATTTGTGGAGTACCCCAAGAATCCTCATTCAGCCCTACCCTCCACAACATTTATATGACACCTCTGGCCAGCATCGCCAATACACACGGACTAAACATCAGGGGCGGCTCCTCCACTAAGGCGGAGGAGCGTCACCCCACTGCTTTCCTGTAGTGCGAGAAAGCTAAAACATAAAATGGTAATATCTTTTGGTTATTACCATTTTATGTTTCTTTCTGCATGGCGGGCGGGAGGAGCTGCCCGGGAAGGGCAGGAGTGGTTTGCCCACTCCTGAATGTGCATGAATGGTTAGGTCGGCCCTCTCGGGCCGCCCAAACCAGTCATGCGCACTCTGCACTTCTCCATGCAGGCTGCATTGCAGCCTACATGGAGAAGAAAACGAGTTACTTACCTGTAACTTCAGTTATCCAGTATCGGTATCTTTCATAGATTCACATGCTTGAATCATCCCCGCAGTCGAGTTGGGAGTTTCACGGTAAAAATAAAATATATATATAACAGTAGTAAAACATATTAGAATAGGCTATAATGGACTGCACAGTCACTGTAGTAGCCTTCCTTGTCCTTTTGTAAAAAAGAACCAAAGTTGAAACACAGCCAATCAGGCTCTAGCACCCTCTAGAACACTCCACAGAGAGGCAAGTCTCTCAGATTTTCAAGCACAAGTGACAAGAGTAATATAACACCAATAAGGGAAGCCTCTCCGGGGAGGAGGGTGGTGGGTCACATGTGAATCTATGAAAGACTTGAAGTTATGCAAACAGCAGTGTGGGCAATAGGGGCTGCACCAGTGTATTTAATTCTCATATATGTATAGTAGAGATGCTCAACTTCCCGTGACCCCACCGCTAAGAAGTCACAAATATAAGAGAAAAGACTTTCTCTCAAAGTAATTAGGTTCTGAAAAGGAGCATACAATTGAACGTAATACCTTTATTAATTATGCACAAGCATGTAATTAAACATCTTTTTTTTCCTTTCTTTCCCCCAAATTATACAAAATGCAATGGGATCCACAAAATACATGCAAAAATGGAGTGCAAGGAGTCTTGAGATTTCTTATTTTCAATTATTCTTTATTTGTAGTCAAAAGCATCAGCCCAGCCAACGCGTTTCGTCCAACATAGGGGCATATTATCAAGGGCAGTATCGCCACTTTAGCGGCACTTTTTGCCGCTAAAGCGGCGATATTTTTATCGCCCTATTAGCAAGCTGTCGCTAACAGCTGTTAGCGACAGCTTTATGGCGAAAGCCGTCGTTTTCTTACCGCTTTGCTTGTCAGCGATAATTATCGCTAATGACATGCAAAGTAGGCGTTCCCAACTAAAAGCGACTGAAAACAGTCGCAAACACAACTTCCCCCTATTAGCAATGCCCGCGAAGCGATAAAATAATTTGCGCTAACCGCGATTATCGCTGGAATCTAACACCTCTTTAAAACACGACTTAACCATTCTAGTCAATGGGAGGTGGATTGTAAGGTTAAGTCCTCACCTGCCTATTAGCAAGCTTTTCATTAGCGCGTGGAATTTATCGCTGGATTTCGCGCGCTATTGCTCGGTTTCGCCGCTATCGCTGGATTTTCTATCGCCTTGGAGATAAGCGTTGATAATAACGCGTTATCTCCGCAATGTAATCCAGCGATAGCCGGCGATAAAAAAAACAGCGCTAAGTGCGCTTTGCAATAATTATCGCACATCCTTGGTAATATGCCCCTCGGACTTTATCAGGGTTGGAATTGTCATTTTGAAGATCACCAAGATGTTTCTCTATTATAACCACCGTAGCGTCTGTTAGATAAAGACTTTGAAGGAATTAATGCCTTCGATTCATATTGAGATTATCGTATTGATGATCACCCAGAAGCTTAATTTATTGCCAGATGTAGTGTCAATGCGCTGGTGATCACCGTCGCGTCCGTTCAATAAAATCTTAAAAGGATAATTGCCTTAGATCATTGCTAGCATGTTATCCGCTCGTTGTGTGAGGCCGTCTGTCTATCCGTTGAGTGACTAAAGTAAATAAGAAAGAAAATAAGAAATCTCAAGACTCCTTGCACTCCATTTTTGCATGTATTTTGTGGATCCCATTACATTTTGTATAATTTGGGGGAAAGAAAGGGAAAAAAAGATGTTTAATTACATGCTTGTGCATAATTAATGAAGGTATTACGTTCAATTGTATGCTCCTTTTCAGAACCGAATCTATGAAAGATACCAATACTGGATAACTGAAGTTACAGGTAAGTAACTCGTTTTCTTATCCAGTATTGGATCTTTCATAGATTCACATGCTCGAATCAGAATAGATAGCAGTTAACCATTTAATTTTGAGGATGGTGGGTTTCATATTGAATGCCACATAGATATCCTTATCAATAGATATACAAGTACATATATATATGACATATGCAACACAATATGAAAAGAAGCATTTATCATCAAGAGAACATAAACCAGCAATGACATGTAAAGCAAATACACTAGATTTAACATTAATAAATAGTCACCTACAAAACAGAGGCTTACCTTATTGGAAAAGGTTACGTAAAACTGCTTGTCCTACAGCTGATTCTACTTCTGTAGCCAAATCCAAGCAGTAGTGCCGTGTAAATGTATGCACATTCTTCCAAGTTGCGGTCCGGCAACTTTTTTCCAATGGCACTCCAGCAAAAAGCGCTGCTGGTGATGACACTGCTCTTGTGGAATGAGCCTTAGGTTTGACAGAAAGTGGACTGCCTGATTTAGTATGACAAAATTGAATAGCCGATGCAATCCACCTTGGAATTGTTGCTTTAGTCACTGCCGTATCAGGCTTTTGCGCACCATAGGACACAAACAATTGATCCGATCTTCGGATGGACTTAGTATGTGAAAGATAAAATTTGAGACATCTCTTTATGTCCAGAGTATGAAGAGCTTTTTCAGCCAGGAAATTAGGATTAGGAAAGAATGTACGTAGAATAATCAGCTCATTAAGATGGAAAGATGATGGAATCTTAGGAATAAAAGTAGGATTAGTTCTAAGGAGAACATAGTCATTAGTAAAGCGAAGGTAGGGCTCTTTAATAGTAAAGACTTGAATTTCGCTGACTCTCCTGGCGGAAGTAAGAGCTAACAATAGAGCAACTTTCCAGGAAATATATTTAGGTTCAGCTCTGTGAATTGGTTTAAATGGATGTTTCATAAGTTGCGCCACAACTAGATTAAGTCTCCATTCCGGAGGAGGAGCTCTTACAGGAGGATATGCTCTGAAAAGTCCTTTCATAAACTGTTTAACCAGTCGGCTTGAACAAAGCGATAAACCTCCAGAGGAACGCCTGTAAGTAGAGATGGTGGCCAGACGTAACTTAATGGATGTGAACTTAAGGCCAGATTTAGCCAGGAAGAGCAGATAAGGTAAAATTTTATCCGGAGAAGACTCAAGAGGATGTACATCATTATGAAGGCACCACGAACAGAAACGTTTCTATTTGAGAGTGTAAGTCTTAATCGTGGATGGTGACCTTGCTTTAGCAAGTATGTCTTTACAGTCTTGAGGTAGATCTAACTCCTTGAGTTCAGCAAGTTCAGAAGCCAGGCATGTAGTTGCAGCGGGGCTGGATGTGGATGGAGAATCTGGCCCCTGCTCAATGTTAACAGTGTTGGCGATACTGGAAGGCGATAAAGTCTGCATTCTGAGAGTAGGAGAAGCTCTGTGAACCAGTGCTGACGCGGCTACGTGGGGCAATGAGAATTATTCGGCATGGCTCCGTTTTCAACTTCATCAGAAGTCTCGGGATTAACGGAAAGGGGGGAAATGCGTAGGCGAAGATCCCTGTCCACCTCCAAGGAAAGCCTGTAAGGCTCGAAAAATGGCTCAAAGCTCCAGGAAGTTGATGTGCATTTTTGAAAGCGGTTAGGACCACTTTCCCCTTATCCGGAGGTCTTGAAGGTGAGCCCCCATCCTTCTAGGGAAGCGTCTGTAGTGAGGACGAACTCTGGTGTCCGAGAAAGGAAAGTTAGCCCTATTGAGAGATTGCTGAAGTGCTGCCACCAAAGCAGGGCTGATCGCAAGGCTGGAGTTATCCTTACCAGGTTGTCGAACGATCCGGTCACCTGAAGCCATTGATTGTCTAGTTCCTCTTGTATAGGTCTCATTCTGAGACGAGAGTAAGGTACCATTAGAATTGCAGAGGACATCATGACCATTAGAGATTTTATCAGTCTCACAGAAGCGAACTTTCTTCCTCTCAACCTTGTTGCTAGAGAAATTAGGTGTGATTGCCTTTCTGTGGACAAGAATGCCTTGTCTTGGATAGTGTCTAAAACTGCTCCTAGAAAGAGCGTCCTTTGAGATGGATGCAGAACTGACTTTTGAAAATTGAGAGTTAGCCCCAGGGAATGAAACATTTGAAGGCAAATTGAAGTTGCTCTTGAGGCTTGTCGAAAAGACGGTGCTTTCACTAACCAGTCGTCTAGGTAAGGGAACAGCTTCAGACCCTGCAGCCTGAGATGAGCAACAACTGGAGCTAGACATTTGGTAAATACTCTTGGTGCTGACCGCAGACCAAAAGGGAGAACTCTGAACTGAAAATGAGCACCTGCCACAGTGAAACGGAGGAACTTTCGATGTTTGGGATGGATAGGGAAGTGGAATATGCATCCTGCAGATCTAGTGGCGTCCTGAAATCTGCATGATTGAGGAGCTGCAGAATTTCCTGGAGAGTGACCATGCGGAAAGACTTTTTCTGCAGATATTTGTTTAATCTCCTTAGGTCTAGAATTGGCCTCCAGTCTCCCGACTTTTTCTTTATCAGAAAGAAACGGGAATAAAAACCTTTTCCCACTTGAGAGTGGGGCACTCTTTCTATAGCTCCCTTCCGGAGCATAATGCTGGCTTCTTTTCTGAGGAGATTGAGATGAGGAGGAGGCTTCTTTAGAGGCGGGTGAGGTGGAGGGATCTTTACGAATTCTAGGGTTTGACCATATGTTACTATGTCCAGGACCCATTTGTCCTAAGTGATTTTCTTCCATTGGTCGAAATGTAAAGAAATATTTGTCGTCCTGGGGTTGATGTGTGACCGAATTGTTGCAGGTTCCGGGAAGGTGTCACTGCTTTCTGGAATTGTCTCTGGCCTGCGGGGGCTGCTTTCTTCTGTTTTGCTGTCTGGAGTAAGCGGCAGCAGGGGGGGCTCTATATGATTGTTGTGGTTGATAGCCATATGTATATTGATAGCCTGAGGCTGGTATTTTTGGTAGCTCCCACAAATGGAGTATGACCCTCTGCCACGGGTGCCTCGAAAAGGTGTTTACCTGTACTGGAGCATACCTAAAGCCTTAGCTGTGTCCGTGTCCTTTTTAATCTCCTGTAAGGCATCGTCAATGTGTTTGCCAAACAATGCATCCCCATCGAATGGCATGTCTAAGATTTTGCTCTGCACCTCAGGACGAAAGGTGGTAGACTTAAGCCATCCTTGGCGACGGAGAACTTCTGCCCCAGCTAGCTGCCAAAACCTAGAGAAGCCAAATTCATGGAGATGTCAATGATTTCAGATGCTGCCCTTTCCCCCTCAAGCAGAATTTTTCTTGCCTCTTGCTTTTTGTCATCCGTCAAAAACTCGAGGTACAGAGCAACATCCAACCACATTTGGCGGTCGTATCTTCCTAAAATGGCCAAGGAGTTTGCTGCACGCACAGAAGCACCTGCCATGGTGGTGAATCTTTTTCCAATATTATCTAGTCTCCTTCCATCTTTATCAGGTGGTGCAGTTATGGGCACTGAAGGATTGCTAGATCTCCGTTGCACAGCTTGGGAAATCACCGAATCCGGCTTAGGTTGTCCGGTCAGGCATGCAGGGGCATCATTGGGGGCCTTGTATTTTTTGTCGATTCTAGTAAGAATTGCAGGTACTGAGTAGGGGTTCTTCATGATTTTAACGCCTTCTTCCCAAATATGATCAATGATGGGAATTGCGCGGACAGATCTCCTGCTCTGGTCCTTAAAATCATATAAAAAGCAGTCGGACTGCTTAACAGGCATGGGAAGGTGGAATCCATTTGCCGCTCTTTCCATAATGGCATGAAAGCCCCCAATGTCCTCAGGAGGAGAATCAACTGCCTAAGGAGCCGGCGGAGAAGGTGTTGGAATTAAATAATCCTCCCACTCATCAATGGTAGTAGGTGTTTTAGGAAGTTCACCTTCCTCAGCGACTGTTTCATTGTCATCATCCTGCATCCTCTGATCTTGCGGCGCAGACAAAGGATCCTGAGCCTCCGTTGTAGGAACTGAAGGTGCTGCTGAATCAAAAGCAGGCAGAGGAGAAGCTTGTCTTTGAACAGAACCTGCTGCAGTAGGGAAATGGGTATGGTAATCCTGCAGCATAGCTGTCAAGTCCTGCACTAATGCCACAGGCATTTGAATCATAGGCTCTTGACGAGGCATCAATACTGGAGGTCTTTCAATAGGTTGGTAGTGTGTGCCATAATAATCATCCTCATCTTCTTCCTCTTGGAACTTCACGTGGAGTTGAGAGGGGCTGCGGGCTGGACTGAACAACCCATCATACTCAGATTCTTTCAAAAACTGGCTAGGAGGCAAAGGAGATATATAAGAAGGGTCCTGGTAAAAATCCCTTGTCGACGGGAACGTGGACGAGAACCTGAATGACAAGATTGGGGTTATTTGCAATGAAGAAGGCCTTCTCCGTTGCGGCGTCGACAAGATGATCGTCGACGGTGACACAGATACCGTCAATGTTGACATGACAGTCGTCAACGATGGAGTAGTTGTCATAGAGGCCGTCGACGGTAGGACTATCGTCGACGATGTTGTTGTCGTTGATGAATTGGTCGTCTTCAACGGTGGAGGCGTCGACGAGGGAGGCACCGTTGACGACGGGAGTGCCGCTGACCGGAGAGACGCCGACAGAGGTGAGACTGTCGTCGGCGGGGCATCTTGGGCGGTGTAGTAGCCGACAGCGAAGAGATTACCATTGACGATGGCACAGTCTTTGTCAATGGTTCTGTAGACGAAAGCAAGCGCCGACAAGGTCGGAGGTGGTTTCGTCATCGACAAAGCCTTTTTTGACGATGAGGAGGTCCTGACAGACTCTGACTGAGTCTTAGGCTGTTTGAAGGCAGTTTGTTTGGGCGTTTTTGAGGCAGTTTTTTCCACAGATTTCTCCACAGGAGAGAATGGCATCTTCCCTTTTTTTGAGGTAGAATGCAGAGCTTCATGATGGGACTTTTTTGTAGATTTTTTGTGTCCCTCAGGGGATTCTTCAGACCTGTCCCTTTTCTTAGTCAGATGGACTGACGCCTGAGAAATACAACTGCCTTCATTATCAGACACCACAGAGGTTTTAGATTTTAGCCTCTCCAGCCAAATAAGTAACCTGCCTTCCCTGTCTTTTAAGGTTTTAGAAGAAAAAGTCCTGCAAATCCTACAGTCTTTAACTTTATGAGCAGGGTAAAGGCATTAAATACAATCCTTGTGGGGATCTTCAAAATGCAGCCTCCTCTTCCCACATGATCCACAAGGCCTGAATAATCCTTTTTTGGAAGTATCAGACATTCTGTACTCACAAAATCCAACAGATGAAAGAAAACTGAGCAGAGCTCAGGGAGACTCCCTGTCGCACGATGTGCGGTAGAAAATCTGAGGGACTTGCCTCTCTGTGGAGTGTTCTAGAGGGTGCTAGAGCCTGATTGGCTGTGTTTCAACTTTGGTTCTTTTTTTACAAAAGGACAAGGAAGGGCTACTACAGTGACTGTACAGTGCATTATAGCCTACTATAATATGTTTTACTACTGTTATATATACATTTTATTTTTACAGTGAGACTCCCACCTCGACGGCGGGGATGATTCAAGCATGTGAATCTATGAAAAATCCAATACTGGATAACATGCCATCCTTAGGGGAGTGGAGGGAGGCTGCTTGCTTCCTGTTCCTGCCGGAGGCAGGGCAGCAGGAGGAGCAGTGAAGACGCGGGACCCAGGCCGGCAGAAAGGTAGGTTTTATTTTAGTAGCAGTCCTTCTTGCAGAGCCTCACAATAGTCCTTCTGAGTCTTTCACATATCTAGAGGTGTATGGAAGAGTTTGGTCTGATGGTCCATTATTTCTACATTGTGCCCACTTTGAAGTTGGAGAAGTTTCCAGAGGCTCCCAACCCCAGCAGTTGCTTGGAATTTCCTAACTTCCTGCCCTGGCCCTAGCTTGTATCGGGTCACACACAAAAGAATAGTGTCAAACCTTTTGTGAGTGTGGTCAGGCAGAGCCTTTGTGATGTGCAAGTGAGGTAGGTGACAGCTTCTCCCCCTCATCACGTATGGGATGGCCCATCCTCCCAACCCCTATTCCCCCTTTGTCTCACTGTCTGGAAGCAATACACAAAGCAATAGACAAAGACCAACTGCCAGCTACACCTAGTCATGTGACGTAGGACACAGGCTTCAAGCACCAAATGGTTGGGACAAGAACATGCCAACTTTCTAAAAGTGTTATAGCAAACAAATGATGGACGGAATGCTGACAATGCAAACATTCTCCCCCAGTCAAAAGATCTGGGTTAAATCCATTGATCTTTGCCCACTACGCCACCCCAGTTTGGACCCAGCCATATGCAAATCAGTCCTGACCCTGTGCCCCATGGGAACAGTCCAGACCGAACTGCCAGGCCAGGTCCTCCCTGGACCGGAAACAAGCATCCTGGGACTGGTTTCAGGGTATGTCACCCTTCTTCAGCCAGGCTAGCTTGAATCCAGTGGCACAGTGAGCAAGGGACCCAAGTCTGGGCATACCCATCCCACTTAGGGCGAAACGTGTTACAGCAAACAAATGATGGATGGAATGCTGACAATGCAAACATTCTCCCCAGTCAAAAGATCTGGGTTAAATCCATCGTTCTTTTGCCCACTACGCCACCCCAGTTTGGACCCAGCCATATGCAAATCAGTCTTGACCCTGTGCCCCATGGGAACAGTCCAGACCGAACTGCCAGGCCAGGTCCTGCCTGGACCGGAAACAAGCATCCTGGGACCAGTTTCAGGGTATGTCACCCTTCTTCAGCCAGGCTAGCTTGAATCCAGAGGCACAGTGAGCAAGGGACCCACGTCTGGGTATACCCATCCCACTTAGGGCAAAAAGTGTTACAGCAAACAAATGATGGACGGAACGCTGACAATGCAAACATTCTCCCCTAGTCAAAAGATCTGGACTAAATCCATTGTTCTTTTGCCCACTACGCCACCCCAGTTTGGACCCAGCCATATGCAAATCAGTATTGACCCTGTGCCCCAAAGGAACAGTCCAGACCGAACTGCCAGGCCAGGTCCTCTCTGGACCAGAAACAAGCATCCTGGGACCGGTTTCAGGGTATGTCACTCTTCTTCAGCCAGGCTAGCTTGAATCCAGTGGCACAGTGAGCAAGGGACCCACGTCTGGGCATACCCATCCCACTTAGGGCAAAAAGTGTTACAGCAAACAAATGATGGACGGAATGCTGACAATGCAAACATTCTCCCCCAGTCAAAAGATCTGGGTTAAATCCATCGTTCATTTGCCCACTACGCCACCCCAGTTTGGACCCAGCCATATGCAAATCAGTCTTGACCCTGTGCCCCATGGAACAGTCCAGACCGAACTGCCAGGCCAGGTCCTCCCTGGACCGGAAACAAGCATCCTGGGACCGGTTTCAGGGTATGTCACCTGGCTTGGCAGTTCGGGCTGGACTGTTCCCATGAGGCACAGGGTCAAGCCTGATTTGCATATAGCTGGGTCCAAACTGGGGTGGTGTGGTGAGCAAAAGAATGATGGATTAAACCCAGATCCTTGTGAGTGGGGGTGAATGTTTGGATTGTTCAGCATTCCGTCCATCAATTGTTTCTTTTGCATTTGTCGCCCTAAGTGGGAAGGGTATGCCCAGACGTGGGTCCCGTGCTCACTGCGCCACTGGATTCAAACTAGCCTGGCTGAAGAAGGGTGATGCCCTGAAACCGGTCCCAGGATGTTTGCTTCCGGTCCATGGAGGACCTGGCTTGGCAGTTTGGGCTGGACTGTTCCCATGAGGCACAGGGTCAAGCCTGGAGTGCATGTAGCTGGGACCAAACTGGGGTGGCATGGTGAGCAAATGAATGATGGATTAAACCCAGATCCTTGTGAGTGGGGGTGAATGTTTGGATTGTTCAGCATTCCGTCCATCAATTGTTTCTTTTGCATTTGTCGCCCTAAGTGGGAAGGGTATGCCCAGACGTGGGTCCCGTGCTCACTTCGCCACTGGATTCAAGCTAGCCTGGCTGAAGAAGGGTGATGTCCTGAAACCGGTCCCAGGATGCTTGTTTCCGGTCCAGGGAGGACCTGGCTTGGCAGTTCGGGTTGGACTGTTCCCATGAGGCACAGGGTCAAGCCTGATTTGCATATAGCTGGGTCCAAACTGGGGTGGCGTGGTGAGCAAAAGAATGATGGATTAAACCCAGATCCTTGTGAGTGGGGGTGAATGTTTGGATTGTTCAGCATTCCGTCCATCAATTGTTTCTTTTGCATTTGTCGCCCTAAGTGGGAAGGGTATGCCCAGACGTGGGTCCCGTGCTCACTGCGCCACTGGATTCAAGCTAGCCTGGCTGAAGAAGGGTGATGCCCTGAAACCGGTCCCAGGATGCTTGTTTCCGGTCCAGGGAGGACCTTCCTTGGCAGTTCGGGCTGGACTGTTCCCATGAGGCACAGGGTCAAGCCTGATTTGCATATAGCTGGGTCAAAACTGGGGTGGCGTGGTGAGCAAAAGAATGATGGATTAAACCCAGATCCTTGTGAGTGGGGTTGAATGTTTGGATTGTTCAGCATTCCGTCCATCAATTGTTTCTTTTGCATTTGTCGCCCTAAGTTTGAAGGGTATGCCCAGACGTGGGTCCCGTGCTCACTGCGCCACTGGATTCAAGCTAGCCTGGCTGAAGAAGGGTGATGCCCTGAAACCGTTCCCAGGATGCTTGTTTCCGGTCCAGGGAGGACCTGGCTTGGCAGTTCGGGCTGGACTGTTCCCATGAGGCACAGGGTCAAGCCTGATTTGCATATAGCTGGGTCCAAACTGGGGTGGCGTGGTGAGCAAAAGAATGATGGATTAAACCCAGATCCTTGTGAGTGGGGGTGAATGTTTGGATTGTTCAGCATTCCGTCCATCAATTGTTTCTTTTGCAACTTTCTAAAAGTGGCATTTTCAGAATTCTGACTTAACATTCGACTTAGCCATTAAAGAGGGTTTTAAATTACAATTGTTAGACATAAACTCAACGTTTCTATCTGCTCCCAGTTGAAAGTTAGCACTTATTAAATGTATTAAGGTAACACAATGGGAGAGGTAGGCCTTAAAGGAGTGAAAAAGGAATTTAAAAGTCTTTCACTACCAGGACATGTCCAACTTTTTCAATACACTTCGCCATGCCCAATGGACTATTTAGGGCCTACAATAGGGGTGACTTATATGTATTAAAAAGGAAGGTTAATGCTCGGCAAAATAATTGAAATGGCAGTTTCAACTGCACACAAAGGCCATGCTGGCAGGCCTGAGACATGCTAAAAAGGCTACTTAAGTGGGTGGCACAATGAGTAGCATTTAGTTTACAGGCCATGGCTTCATGTAGCACCATTTTACTACTGACTTACAAATAAATTAAACGGGTGTAAGCCAAAGCTACCATGTTTAAAGGAGGGGGCACAAGAACTTTAGCACTGGTTAGCAGTCCAAAAGTTAGCAAGAACCGGAGGAAGAAAGGCAAAAGGTTGTGGGGAAATCATGCCAAGGACGTCAGATCCAACATCATCCAATAAATATTGGCAGGCTTCACCTGCCAATATCTATCACAAAACTCATAATTGCCAAATGTGCAATGAGAGCAGTTACCATACATATCACCATTAACCGAGGAGGGCTTTAGTCTTGGTTTTTGCCCTAGAACGCTAATAAACTCTACACCTTCTTTCTTCCTCTCTGACCTGCACAATTAAGGTACTAATATTCCTGTCTTCCTTCAAGCAAACTTTGAATTTGTTTCAGTGTCCTGATGAAACTCTCAGGTAGTATTTAATACATTACAAATGCTCTACACATAACTTAACTAATTGAACCACAATTTAATAACTGATGATGGTCTCTGTTTCCCAAAAGAGATCGATCTTTAAACAGCATAACAATGTTCAGAACTGTATTCTTCATTGAATATACTTGTGAACAGATGGACAAATCCACCACATAGGAAGCCTTTTTTGACACTGAAATGGGTTTTCAAACTTTGATTTTACTCAATTTGTGACTTTGTAGAAAAAGTACAACTGTAGAACTTACTTTTTAAGAACATAATACCTACTACATAATGATGAGCTTATGTCACAGACATCTTGGCACTGGAGCTTGACTGTGCTACAAAGGGACTCTATTTTCTTTTGAGCTTGGCAAAGACAGCATGCAACCTTATATGGCAAAACTCTGCAGACAAGAAAATATAAATGTCAACATATTAATCGCTACAAATGGAAAGGATTCCTATGCTCTTGCTGGAGAACTGTGCTGTTCTCCAGCAAGAGCATCTTTCAAAGATTCACTACATTAGAAAAGACTAGCAAGGTTAGAATAGTCATTCATCATCAAATAGGTATGTGGAGTATTTCTAAAGAAAAAAGTAGCCTTTGTTTGTTCTGTTGTCATGTTAGTTTAATGTGTAATGCGAACAAATCACTCCGGATGGGGTTTCTTGGCGCCACGCAGATCAAAGACAGATGATCGAGCAAAGCTTTGTCACTTGACCTTAAAGATCTGCCAGGCCAGTAGTGGATGAGCTTTGTGGATAGATAGCTCTGGCCTTCTCCGTTCAAGGACTTGTGTGTCAGACAGCATATTTTGAAAACAATTGTCCGGACTGGAAGATTGTTGATGAGGTGTGCTGCTGTATTTTGAACAACTTGCAATTTATTCAAAACTGTCTCATTGGTAGAGGCCAATAAAGCATTGCAGTAATCCAAGCGGCTAATAACCAATGCTTGGATCAAGGTCCTCCTCACAGAATGTGGGAGGAGGGGAAAAACTCTCTGTAACAGACGCAAAATATTAAAGCAGGTGCCAATGGTGGTCCCAACTTTTTCTTTCATACTGAGAGATTGGTCAAGGCGAACACCCAAATTATTTACAACTAATTTAGGAGTTGGGCTGGGCCCAATTCAGAGGGACACAGGTCGGGGGTCCAGAGCCAAACAGCATAATTTGTGTTTTATTGGCATTCAACTGGAGACAGTTATTTGTCATCCATGCCGCAATAGCTGTCATGCCTGCTGGAAAGAGAGCTTGTGCATTATTCTGATCTTTATCGAGAGCGATGATTAGCTGCATGTCATCAGCCTATGGCAAAGGCTGAAAACCAAACAATTTTGTCAAGGGGGCCACATAGATGTTAAAAGGTGTGGGGCTGAGACACGACCCCTGTGGCACCCCCTTGTCAAGTTTTACGGTGTGCGATTTATAGGTACCGAGATTGATTGTCTGAGTTCGATTGGTTAGGAAATCCTTGAACCACGCTAGTACTGTGCCATATATGTCTATGTCTAGCAGACTCTGCACCATGTTGGGGGGAAATACAGTGTTGAATGCTGCAGACAGATCCAACAATACGAGCAATGAAGGAATATTTTTGTCAAGAGGGTATCTTATGTGGTCATTAACCGCAATTAGAGTAGTCTCACTACTGTGCATGGGTATAAACCAGATTTAGACGGGTCCAGCAGTTTATTTGCTTTAAGCCATTCCATGAGTTGAGTGTTTATTAGACCTTCCATCAACACCCAGTAGGGGAAGTAGAGAGATGGGTCAGTAATTGGAAAGATCCTCAGGTAACATATTGGACTTTTTTTTAATTGGGGTGACCTGAGCTGGTTTCCAATCACAAGGGAATTTCCCAGTATTGATGGACAGGTTAAATAACAAACATATGGCGGGGGCAAGCTGAGAGAACAGAACCGCAGAAATACGGGGAGGACAAGAATCTAAAGGAGACCCTGATTTGGCAGTTATCAATGCTTTCTTAATTGAACCAAGCGAAAGTAGCTTGAAATTGCCGAAGCCAGGATCAGGATTCGAGGGCTCAGAACTAGGATAAGACTGCCCACAGTCAAGGTCAGCTATTTTGGGGAAAGTCTGATAAATTGTATGAATTTTTCCTTCAAAGTGATTCCCTAGGGTGTCACATAAGGCTTGTGACGGCACAGTCTCTTGAGAACATGCATGAGGATTTAAAAAAGTGTTGAGGACTTTAAACAGCTCCTTGGAAGAGTTACCTGCCTGATTGATTTGTTGAAAGATGTGTGCCTTACAGGCTTTTTTATGCTACAGTGATACCTGGGCGAGGATAATTTAAATGCCTCTTTATCAGCACAGTTTTTCGATTGGCGCAATCGCCTCTCAGTTTTTTGCATTAAGCTTTTTCGGTTCGCAGTTCGGTTGTGTACCAGGGTGCGTGAGTGCCATGGTTGAAATTAGAGCAAGTATTCAGAGGGGCTATTTTGTCAAAAGCCGAGTTTAAGGCTGATTGGTAGTCTGTGAGAGCGTTATCTACATCAGCATCTGCCGCTGGAAGCGTGAACTTAAAATCATTTGCAAAAGAGTCTGGGACAATTTTGCACCATTGTCTCGTACTATTCTTCCTAGCCTTCTGTGTATGATCAGGCACCTTGGGTGTTGCAATCTGAAAGCTGATAGGGAGTGGTCAGGCCAGGGTAGCAGTTGGGGGCATCAGAAAGCAGAGAGGAGCAGTTAGCAAATATCAAATCTAAAGTGTGGCCTGCGAGATAGATCAGAGGTAAATTTCACTACCTCAATGTTAAAACAATCCCCTCCATGAAAATTGAAGTCACCTAATAAAAGAAAATGATTGGATGCAAGGACATGTACAGCAATTAATTCAGTGAGCAGCTGACTAAAATCTCTTTTCGGTCCAGGAGGGCGATAGAGTAAAGTACCCCTCCAGCAGTCCTTGGGGGTGACTTAAACCCTAAAAACACAAATCTCTGCCCAATCCACTAATAAAGTCTCTATGAGCGAGACTTTAACTTTGTCTTTATAAATGACGGCTGTACCGCCACCTGTCCTTCCTTCTCTGTCTAATCTCGATGGGGCATATCAACAAGCGGCAGCGATAATTATCGCTGGCCGCTCTTAGCGTGAGGAATTTTATCGCCGGCTATCGCAGATAATTATCGCCATGCTAGCGCTGTATTAACAACGCATAGCGCAATGGCGATAATTATTCCAGTGATAGCGATGTTTTCCATGGAACATCGCTGGTTTTCCAGCGATGTTCCATGGAAAACGGCGATATCCTTGGTGATAGGGCCTGTGGTCTTAGCCACACAATCCACCCCCCATGTTAGGTATGCCTTAGTCAGGAATTTAACAGACGTTAAATTCCTGCGTTAAGGCATACTTAACGTGATTTTAAATATCGCTACCCCTCGTTGTTAATATGAGGAAGCTGGGTTAGCGATATTTACCCAAGGGAGTCTGGTCAGGCACGCCTCCTTTGCATCTCATTAGCGATGCGATGGGAGGCGTGCTGACAAGGGGCGCTAATGCAAGGATACACGCGCTAGCGTGTCCTTGTTGATAATGCAATAATATTATCGCCGCTTTTCGCCCGAAAACGGGCTCTAAAGCGGCAATAATATTATCGCCGCACCTTGTTAATATGCCCCCACATTCGGTAGGTGTCTGGAAGTGCTAGCGTAATGGCTGGTTAGGGAGGTAGAATTCATCCAGGATTATGTTAGGAAACCAGTGTCAAGTGAAAGTAAGGATAACAGGTCTCAGATTTCAACAGCATGTTTTGGAAGGGACCTGACATTGCATAGGAAACCAGAGATGCAACCTTTGTGTTATATAAGTCATAAGCCAGCCTTTATTGCAAGATTCATTAAAATCATTACAATTTACAAAGTGATAGTGCACAAAAGAAATGTCATTTGAAGAAAATCAGTGTAGAGGTGTAAATGCAAAAAGGGAACAATAAATTTGTTTTAAAATTTGTACAATGAAAGCAGAATGTGGTTTGTTAAAACATAGGATAGCAGTTAAAACGTTCAAGTACAGTTAAAATGTTTCAATGTACACTAAACCAGTTTGTAAGAAGGAGTATAGTGTGATTTCTGTCTGAGCTGCAGTTAAATAGCTGTTGCCCTCTTCATGGCCCCCTTGACTCCTTGGAGGTATTTTACAGTCCGGGAGATTGTTTGCTGGTCTGCTGAGTTGAGGCAGTCCAATATGGCTTGTCTGCAGGTGCACAGCCTTAACTGGTTCCAAAGAGGGTGTAGCCATTGTCGACGTAGGCTTAGAGTAGAATTGCAGAGGCAGATGATGTGCACCAAGTCTTCAGTCGCGAGGCAGCATAGTCAACAGGTCGTTTCCCCTTCTGCCCTCAGCCAGAGCCAGTTGTCCGTGTAGTAGGACAAGATCCCAAGGCGATATTTCAGGTATTAGATTTTTTGTCCTACAGTTTAGAAACTCTCCCAGGTATTGCTGTGGTTGCAGGATCTTCAATCTGTATAATATTGACCAGACAAGGGAGCGTTTTTCTAGAGTTGCCCTTTCTTCTAATGAAGATATGATTTCAGTTGTTTTATTGACGGCTGTTTTGAAGATGTCGTGGTTCGCTGCTGCTGGCTTTAACATGTTAAACAGGTCAATCGTTTCGGCAAGGTAGTCTTGTGTTGGCGAGTATGAATTTTTAGATATTTGCTCCCATATGTGATAGTTAATTGAATTTTCCTCGCGGATTTGAGCTTGTAGTAATAGAAGACGAAGGCTGCCCGTCTGGCATAGGACTGGTTTGTAAGCCCAAACTACAGCCTTATCTGGCCTGGTGATGTGTGACGAGGAGCTGGAAGATTTGCCTATATATTCTTGCAATTTTTGTTATATAGAAATGTATTATGAATGTTTAAATAAGACCTCAGGCTCATAGTCGGGCGATGAACGTGGGAAGAAAATTCATTAACCATCAAGCCAAAACATTACAGTTGATCAGGCTCTTATTTAGCCCATGACGAAAAATAAGACCTCTGTTACCATGTGCCATTTTAGAGTGTCCACACCCCACCCATAAGATTATTTTTGGTGAGCCACAATCCATCATAATTGTCAATCTGAGGGAGGAAGGAAGAAGTGTGGAGATGGGGGCGCCATCATAGGTGCTGGAAATAGGGGTGCTGCAGCACCCCCAAAATAACCATGCTGAAGTATAGAAGGTGAAAGAGCAGCAAATATGCATTTAACATTTTGTGTTTATTTTGTCACATTTGCTGTGAATTCAAGGACAGAGTTCAAATCTCAGGCTATGTCTTCTGACAAACTGCTGCTTGTTCTTTTAAAATGGAGCTTGATGTTTACTTTTCTTTCTCTGACTGCAAAGTTAGAGGATTCTGTAAAGTGAACTATGCACAATCTTGCTGGATACAGTTAGTGTGAAAGGAAAGGCTGTAGGATGTCATTTTTTTCTAACACACAAATACTTGAAAATGAACTGTACAAATATTTCAGAATGTACAAGTAGTTAGGAGAGCACAAATAAAGCACAATTTTTTGTAATTATGAAGTGTGATGGAAAGAAAAAACTAAAATTTGATTATCAAAACATATCAATACATTTGTTCAAGGTCAAATGAAATATTGCTGAAACCCTATTTCCACATAGTATCCTTTAATAATACATGTGTCACAGTGAGTTCCAAAATGCACTACCAGCTACATTCACCCTTACAACTCTCCTCCTGAATACATTTGCTTCACTTGTTCTTTGTGACGCTTAGATATTTCACAATGCTTCTGATTTCAGAGATGTAACCTTGATGGCAGCAAGCCCCATCCAGTGCTCAATTTGACACGGTGGTTTCTGGTGCTCAGTACAGTAGTTTATAGTCAACACCGGCATTTATAACAGCCTGCCACATGGTGGCACTGTTTGTCCAATTTTGTGATGAGCACAACAGTTGTTTAATAATTCAATACACATTAAAATGACTAATACCTGCCATCCACAGCTATAAAAATAATTTTAGCTGCAGGTATTAGTCATTTTTAATGTATATTAAAAGTCTGATTTGTCACACTTGTAGGAGTGTGATGGTTAGTTGTGTTGGCACTGTCATTGGCCGCGCTGGCAGGGGAAATGGGTGGTGCAAACTGCAGTGGATGCCTGACAAGGGGCCTTGCACTAATTTCTTTTACACATTAAGCACTGACCTCACATTGAAAATTGTTCCAGCACCACTGGGCGACATATCATAGCTAATTGGATTTGAGAATGCAACATTTCTCGTACTAGAGTCCGCAAACTTCCTTAATATACACATAAGAGCAGCATATGCAACAAAGTGCATTTTACCCCAGACGCACCGCCACACTAAAACAGGTACAACAGGGCATCGACAGACCGATCTTCCCATACACAAAAAAGCCCAACTACCACGTAGGGATCAGTAATGCTAGCGTTCACTGCACAGACAGAAGGGGAACCAAACAGCATAACAAGTGAAAAGATCCAGCCCAGGTATCACATCAGTATCACAAATGTAAGCTTCCGTCGCCCACACTGAACAAGTCTGCTTCTCACACACAAGCACCCAACAGGTGAAGAAAAAGCAGCATTGGAATCTTAGCGAATATACTCCCACACAGACACAGACTATGTACCACATAGGCTTAGTAGGAAAACCTTCACTCGCACAGAGTGAACTGGTGTCACATTGGCCAACCTTGGCAAACACAGAGTAGGTCACACATGGGCCTCAAGCTCAAGAGTGCCAGTTTCACTTGTGCACACAGGACAGGTACCAACTGGACACGAGCAGGGCAGACAGGGTGCCAATTCCACAAAGTGGTGGACAGCCTCTCCACCGTAGGGCAATTTCACATTTTCCACATTCCTAGTAGGTTGAGGGCCACAGTGCTCGGCCTGTGTATGATACATAGCATTTATTAGAGCAATCAGCTAAGCATCAATTCAAGCAGAAGCTGAAAAATGAGGTACTTCTCGGGCCAGCTAAAACTGGAAAGGCAACAAACACACTGACTAGGGCTAGAATTTGGGAGTGCTGAGAGAGCCAAATGATACTCGGGGAGAATCAAACATTTTATAGCATTCGTGAACAAGAATTTTCAATTCTATTAAGGATACGGAGGCAAAGATTATGCTGTCTAGTCTTTACTTTTATTTTCAGCAACCAAGAAACAACATGTATAAAAAAGTAAAAAGTTACTTACCTGTACCCGGTTTGGGGATTACCATTTAGGTAGTTATCCCTGTATAAACCGTCTCTCACCGGCCCTCCTACCTGCAAGTCCTTGGATCGGACGGCTCACCCCCACAGAGGCACATAGGTGTATTTGAATCTGTCTTCTACTCACCCGCGGGATCGTTTCGCTGTGAGTGCCTGGTCCCTGCCTTCACTGTCTGGTCACTGGCTCTGAGCGTCCCGGCTCTTGGATCGGTCCGTTGCTGCATTGCAGATGTTCAGTGAAGCGAGGCCTTAGACTCCGCCGCGGCCGGCTCCTCCGACCCTTGAACTGCATGCCTTGAAATTTCGGTGTTTTTTTCTGCTGCCGGTCCGACGACTCTTTGGACAGGCGCCATTTTTCACTGACTCTCCTGCTGCCGTCCAGTGGTGTTCCGCGACGTACTCCAGGCTGCGACCGTTGATCTCTGTCAACGGGGACCTGATCGGAAGCGCGCCTTGGTGAGTGGTCCTCGATCCTCTGCTCCTGATCGGCTGATAGCTCGCCAGTGGGGGGCTGGAGTGTCGGATCCTTTGACTCCATTTTATTTTTATTTTTATTTTTTACTTTATTTGGACCGAAATCGATAGTGCCGCTTCTGTCGTTCCTGGAGCCAGGCGGCTGGTCTTTGTACTTCCGACCCTTATTGTCCACCGGCATCGGGCGCTGTGCTGTCTTGCTTCGCCTGGGTCCTGCCAGGAATACGATCACCGGATGATGATGCCACTCGGGGTTGCCTTCCTTATGAAGAGCTTCTCTGGTCGAGTCTCCTGCCCTAGGACTCCTACTCATTGGTGCGGCGCCATGATCACACGTCCACCGTGTTGCGGTGCCAGTCTCCAGCTTCCTTGACTTCATTTGCCTGATGGTTGTTCTCCGCCTGACTTTAAAATGGCTGAATTAAGAAGACATCCTATTAGCATGCAATTGCCTGACTTTATAATGGCAGCGCTCTGTGTTAACCACTGCCTGTACTTGACTATAAATGCCTGTACTTAGTTTTTAAATGCTCGAGCTCTTTCAGATTGCCTGTACTTGGATTATAAATGCCTGTACTTGGACTATAAATGCTCGAGCTCTTTCAGATGTGTCAGTAACAACGGAAAAGGAGCAGAGCAAGCAGGCTCAGCAATGTTTTTGATGCACTGTAATTAGTGGTGTTGGCAGTTCCATACACTTCATGCGTAACGCCCCTCCACACATTTGACTTCGCCTCGGATTTCACGATTGTGGTCTCTTTTCAAGCACACAATACCTACTAGTGGCTTTGGTTACTGTTTGACATAAGTGGGCTTGATGTGAGGTTTGCATTCCATGAGGAGCATTCCTCCATACCAATGATTTCTTTTCATCACTGGATTGACCCTTTCTGGTCTCTCGGTCACTAAACTGCAAGTTCCACTGTGAGTCCCCAGGAGTGATGTTGGGGATTCTCTCACCCCTTGATTCTACTTTTCCGGATCTCCATCCTTACTAGATCTTTCTTCAGAATGGAAATAAGTCCCGACCCCAATGGCTTCGATGCCTTCATCATTAATTACCCAAATGACCTCTCCAAGAACGCGGCAAAGAAATACAAACATCGCTTACTCAAAGCTAGACCAGAAACGCTAATCTCTGACCACTACTTCTGCACCAACAAAGGTTCTGTGGTTAATGACCTCATCTTCTATACTAGAAAGCGGGCCCGCTGGCGATCTGTGCTCTACTCCATGCTTCGAATAACTGGATCCAAGAAAACCGCACACGGCCTCAAACTAACAACGTCTCCCTCGTCCTTTCTCAAAGCCACCTCAACTATCACCCTCTACAATAATGGTATCATCCTAATCCAAGGCTCTAACATCAACCTAGCAAAGATAGCGACTATTTTCCCAACTCTCAAGAAAGCGGTCTTCGGTGACTCCTCTGACCCCATTTCAACCTCCACGTCTCCGCTGGGCTTGAACATTACTCTTCCTTTAACAGCAATGAGTACCCCACTCTCCCTAAACCCCTCACCTCCTCCTACTGAGTCCATAGCCTCCTTGTCCCCAGTCGGATTACCTCAACTCACTAGAACACCCTCTTTAACTGTCAGGAGTACCCCACTCTCCCTATACCCCACACCTCAGCTGGATAATCACATAGCCACCGTGCCCCCAGTCGGATCACTTCAACTCATTAGATCGCCTCCTCAACTGGTTGACGGATCTATGGCCTCTATCTCCTCACTGACTGTCAGTTCGACACACGATGACTCCCGAGCGGAGATACCCCCTCAAGTCCTACAGCCCTCCCATGTAACAGACATTGTCCCTCTCACCAACCCTATAACTCTGCCTCATACTAGATCTGAGTCTGGGCATCGATCCCCCTCACAAGCCCCAATGGCCTCATTTTCCTCACCTTCTGTCAGCTTGACACTTGACGACTATAGAGCGGAGTTGCTCCCTCGAGCCCCAATGGCCTCAATCTCATCTCCTACTGTCAATTCGACACAGGAAGACTCTAGAGCAGAGTTGCTCCCTCTAGTCTTACAGTCCTCTCTTATTTCAGATGATGTGCCCCTCCCCTACCCTATAACTCTGCCATACACTAGACTTGAGTCTGGGCCTCGATCCCCCCACAAGCCCCTACAGGCTTTCTCCAAGGTTCCCCGTCGCCGATCGCTTTTCCCCCACTCCTTCCTCCCCTCGCCCAACACTCTGACTTGACTGCGCGCCTTGATGATATATCTCTACAGCTACACCTTCTCTCCTCCGAACTACATGAGCTGAAAGCCCTCTCAAATGATCTCTTCCCTATGATAATTTCTCTCCTCACTTCTGCTAACTGGCCTAGAGAGGCCTCTAGGACTACTGATCACATGGTCCAGTCTTTAGCTCCCTCCACCCCGAAATCTATCCCACTACTCAATGCCAACGCCTGTCACAGAGGATCTGAGTCCCACCCTTCGACCACTGATCCACATGATTCCCACAACTCTAGCATGACCTTGTCCGAACCTAACCTCGACCCTCCGAGACAAATTCTTTCCATCCTTTCTAACCCTAACAGGGAACCCCGTCGCAATCTTCGAAGTAGCAATACTGACAACCTCACTTGTGTGAACGTCACCCAGATGTCTCCCCCCCAAATCCAACCCGTCTTAAATGTGTACTACTTAATTGCAGGTCAGCCAGTAAACACGCCACCGACATCTTCGACCTCATCCAACACAATGATTTAGACATTATCATCCTCACTGAAACTTGGCTAAATCCGGCTTCCACTCCTATCTTAGACCTCCTAGTACCCCCCACTCATGACATAATTAGGCTTGACAGAGTTTTGAAACTGGGTGGAGGACTAGCATGTATTCACAGAAACACATTCTCGGTTTCTCACTCAGATTCCTCGACGCATGCCTCCTGTGAATACCTCTGTCTCACTATATCAAGTATGAACATACCGGTTTGCAAACTTCACACCTTTTACCACCCCCGAGTGACAATCTCCCTTTCACTGAGCAGCTAATGGAAATCATCTCTAGTAATGTCGACTCAGCGGTGTCTCAAATCTTCCTTGGTGATTTCAACCTTCATTGGTCTAGCCCCAACGACCCCACTGTATCTTGCATTAAATCTTTCTTAATTGATCATGATTTGACTCAGCACTGTGTCCAACCAACTCATAACAAAGGAGAAACGTTAGACCTCATTATTTCTAAAGAGTAGACTATCTCCATAGATTCCATTACCCCTTGTGACTGGTCCGACCACCACTGCATCCTCTTTTATATCAACAGGGAGGTATTGATGAGGAAGGCTCAACCACTAAAATCTAAGATTTGGAAAAGGGACATAAGAGCAATAAACTCTGACGAACTAGCTGCCCATTGTAAATCTGCCCTCTCCTTCCAAGCTGACATAGTTGAGGTACAATCACTCACCGACGCCTACAATTCAACCATCTCCAACATCATGGAGAATATTGCTCCACTCCAACAAAAAAATGCTTCAACAAAAATATCCAAACCTTGGTATAACGAAAACTTAAACTCAGAACGCCGCAACCTTAGGTCATTTGAGCGGTCCTGGCGAGTCAATCCCTCCTCAGACCAACTAAAACTCCTTAGAGATGCCAGGAGCCGCTACAACAAACAAATCAAGAGTGCTAAGGCAACTTACTTCAGACACCAACTGGATCAAGCAGCAAACCGCCCCAAAAACTCTTCGAATTGGTCAAACAACAATCAGTCATTGGATCTAACCAATCTGATCCTGGTGGCAACCCACCCTCTTGCGATGATCTTGCAGCCTTCTTTACGGAGAAATCAAGAATCATCTCCATTGACCTCGCCGCTAAGAAGGCTCTACTACCTTCATCCATTGCTGCCTCACCCATTGACTCCTCTGTAAGGCATAAATCGACCTCCACGAATTCCAAGAACAATGCATCATGGGGCACCTTTATCACATTTAGTGAATATGATATCTTCAAGATTCTTCAGAATATCAACCCTTCCAACCACTTCAGCGACCCGCTGCCCCCTTCTATCTTCAAAGAAATCAAGAATGCACTGATCCCCACATGGACTAGGATTGTAAATGCTTCCCTATCACAAGGCATGATCCCAGAATGCCTAAAAGCAGCTCAGGTATCACCCATTCTAAAAAAACTAACGCTGACAAATCTGATCTCAATAACTTCCGCCCCATTTCCAACATCCCCACCTTAGCGAAACTACTAGAAAAATGTGTGCAATCCCAACTCTGTGCTCACATAGAGAATTACCAACTCTTAGACCAGCATCAATCGGGCTTTAGGAAGGGGCACAGCACCGAATCGGCTCTCACACACGTTTTTGATGACATTTTAATAATGCTCGACCAAAACGAATCCTGCCTCCTGATCCTCCTCGACCTTTCCTCCGCATTTGATACGGTTAATCATGACAATCTCCTATCCATCCTGCAAAATAGAATGGGTTTCTCTGATCAGGTGTTTCAATGGTTCTCATCCTTCCTTCATCACAGAACTCAAAGAGTCAAGGCAAACCACTCTCTCTCCCAGCCCTCTCCCGTACTCATGGGGGTCCCCCAAGGATCCGCTCTATCTCCTATTCTCTTCAACCTTTTCTTGGAACCTCTTGCACATTCTCTAAATTCCATGGACATTCTCTTCCACATGTATGCGGACGACACGCAACTATATCTGAAAATCTCATCCTCGGAAAACATCATCTCACTCAACACTACCCTAATGTTTACTCAAAACTGGTTAACGGAAAATCATCTCCTGCTCAACACTTCTAAAACGGAATTCCTGCTCATCTCCCCTCCGAACCTCATCCCCAAGCTAAACCTCTGGCTGAGTCACCTCACTGCTTTCAACTGTACTCCTCTCATTGTAGACGCAGCCAAGTCTCTCGGTATCACCATGGACAAGCACCTGAACATGAAAGGTCATATCAGCAATGTATGCAAAGGAGCTAACCACTTGATGAGATCACTCAGAAATATCAAACCTTTCCTTCCTCTAAATGATTTCAAGCAAGTGGTCCAAGTGCTTGTCTTGCCGAGGTTAGATTACGGCAGTGCTACCCTCTGTGGCCTTCCCAAATACGCCCTGGCTCCACTAAGGGCTTCACTTAACTCGGCTGCTAGACTGGTTACAGATACCAAGCTAAAAGATCATATATCCCCAGTCCTAAAATCCCTCAATTGGTTGCCCTTCGAAGCACGAATTCAACTAAAGATTGCTGTTCTTACACACAAAGCCCTTCACCTTAACACTCCTACGTACCTTGCGCAAAAACTTAAACTATCCTGTGGCGTAAGAGCTTCAAGAAGCGCCTCTACCCTCCTCCTGAAACCACTCATCCTTAATAAAAAGAGAAGTTGTTACCGAGCCTTCTCTGGAGCTGCCCCTAAGATTTGGAACTCTCTTCCACCGAAAGTTCGCAGAATCTCCTCATTGACGGCATTCAAAGTGGAAGCCAAAAGATTCCTAATGAACAAATTTGTACCCGAATAGGGTTAGACTCATGGGCCCGTTGTCATTGCTCCTGCTGCCTCTGTTCTTACATTTAATACAGCTCCCCCTTATTGTACACTGTGTCTCGCCCTTGCTGCACGCCTACACCTGTTATTGTATTACCCTCCTAGTTGTATTTTGCACTGTATTTTCTTTACCTCCCTTCCTCTTATGGATATTGTTCTAGATATTGCTTTTGTCCTTCCTCCCATCATATTGTAAAGCGCTCTGTTATCCCTTGGGATCTTGTTCGCGCTATATAAAACTTTATAAATAAATAAAATAAATAAATAAACTCTGGGTTTCCAGCATTTTTATCTTTTATAAATTCACAGGCTTGAATTTTTAACTGTCGCCAGACTGGGAACCCTCAGTAACAATGTTAACATAGCAAAGTAGGCTCTATTCTCAAAAACATTGAATTTTATAATAGACTTTAGTAACCCATTCACATCATTCTGCATAATTCAAACTACTGCAAATTAGAGACCAGTGTCCTCAGGTGTTCCCCTGCCACAGCCTTTCAACTGTCAGATTTTTCAAGCTCGTAGCATGTAATCCAAATGTTTATAAATGAAGCCTCATGACAAGGGGAGAATGGTGGGTCGTATGTGAATTTATGGAAGATACCAATGGGAGAGACCGGAGTTACAGGAAGTCATTTTTTACCTCCGCCAGCACTGGATCTTTCATAGATTCACATGTTTAAATTAAGATTATTACAGCAGTACACAATAAAACAGAGGATGGGGGACACAAGTCTTAACATATTTAAAAAGGTTCTCTAGTACAGCCCTTCCACTGCGGAACCTTTGTTGACATAAATGCCATTTCAGTGGTGCTTTGTTATGGTATAAGTAACCAAGTGATGAGGGGTAATGGGTCCCGATTCTCAGCTAACCTTTGGTAATAGAGCCAAAATTTTAAGGTTCACTTGTTCTCGGCAATGGGAGACCCCTTCCCCATTGTGAATAATCAGCTTAACGGTGTGCCAGAACAAGTAGAAATCATCACTCTTTTGCTGGAAAAATTCCAATGTATTGCTCCGTGAGAAGATCAATGTGGTGCTTGACTCTTATCAACAGTCCGAGTCATATATTTCAGCAATAGAACATTAAGCCATCGGATAAGTGATATTCAAATAAAACAGCCAACACGTGTTTCGCCCCCCTAAATCGGCCGTCTGGCCATGGGGCTTCTTCAGGGCTGTACAGTCATAAAAAGCAATCAAAAATAACCCAACAATAAACAGCAAATACCCAAAATAAATGATTTTGTCAAAAATAACATAATAAGGCGTATTTTCATTAATACAACCAAATCCAAAGAAAGGTATAAATCACCCGAGTGAGTTTTGGAAAGATTAGGGCAGGGGTAGAGATGTAACAGGATATAAGTAGGAAGGAGATGGGAGGGGAAGGAGATAGGATGTTAATGGTAGTAGTTAACAGGGAATAGAAGAAGGGAACAATAGATTGTTCCGAAGTGTGAATGGTGCAGGATAGGGATAATGAGGGCAAGGTAATAGGCCCATGCCATAAGAGTGGAGAAAGTAGAGGTGGGAGGAAAGAAGTGGAGGAGAGAAAGAAACAAAGAGAGAGAGAGAGAGATGCCAAGGTCATCACATAATGTTAAGGGTAGATAATAATTTAGAATGACCACTACAAATTTTTTAACAGTTTCATAGGTATACATACAGAATGTTGGTATCCACATTTTCGGTAATATGAAATACAAAGATTAGCAGAATAAATGAGAATCAATTGTGACCATTGTATATACTCAAGAAGTTAATGTGTAAATGCAATCAACGTTAGACCAAAACTCTAGCTGTATCAAGGTTAGCGTCATATTGTTTGGTCTAGTGGAATAATGGTAACCTAGTGTTTCCGTGGTGGTTCATAGAAGAATGGCCATGTGAGACGTGGTATATAATACGTGATCTAGGCCTGTCCTGGTCAGGGGGAAAAAAGGTGAGCCGCTTTTAAACCCGGGCGCGTGCTGGGAAAAAATGATATATAAATTAGATTATAATGTTAGGACTGGAGTCCTTAAGGTGTGAGCACAAGCTCTAAGTTGCAACATGATCCGTGTAACGCTTACCGTATAGTAATTAGTAAGCGAATCCTGCTCTGATTAGCAAAGAAAAATATTCTGGGAGGAAGAGACAAAAAAGGAAGAAAGCAAGGGTTGAAATCATCGGGCTCTCATTCCGGCATCGGAAAGGTGCGTGAAAAGACGGAAAGACCGTTCCAAACGGTTTCTAGGTGCAGGGGCTACTTACTCGAAAAACGGACGTCTGGTCACTGACGTTTGTGGTCAATCGGTCGGCATGAGCACCAAGCTCAGCTAACGCGGGCCTTAAGGGCAGTGATAACCGGAAATGGAAAATATTCCGGATCACGTTGGTGAGAAAAAAATCGGTGCCATCTTGTAATGGTGTGGAGTTCTAAGGAAAACCTTAAAGACGGACCCGCTATCCGGGCCATGCACATTGCTGCTAGTGTAAGGGAGAGCGATGTAATCATGCACATTGCTGCTAGTGTAAGGGAGAGCGATGTAATCAATCGGAAAACATAATGTGACAGAGTGAAATATTAATGGGGAAGTGGGAAAGAAACGAGGCTCGTGTATAGGTCACATGGGTCCCTAATTTAAGATGTTGGGAAACGGAATCACCATTGTGGTGGGAACCCTCCGATGAGTGGAGAAACTTACCGGCCATGGTAAGTGGGCAATTGTGCGTCCCCATAGTGACCGGGGATAACTCCTGGGGTCAAGGGGCTGCCCCTGCGAGGGAAACAAGAAGGTCTGCAATTAATGCCTACATCGGCAGCCATCTTGGGAGGGGAAGGAGAACGGCCCATCTGGGGCCCATATATGAGGGAGAGCATAATCTAAGGGATGGAGCCCTTATAAAACGAAGTGTCTAGGCAGCACCTCAGTGTGCAATCCAAATTACATGTTATTGGTGTTCAAGTGGTATCAAGAAAGGCAGTACTAGAACACAGGTGCGTCAAGTTGTCATGACTTATTGAGGTTGTAGGTAGGTAGTAGGGGACCGTGGTTTCATACATGTCAGGGTGACAACAAAAATAGTTTTCAGACAGTCATTCATGTATCACCCAACCAGACATGCATTTCTGCATCCTTGTTTAGTCCCAGCTTGACTGTGTTAAATTTGAGAACGAGTTCACTTTCTCTTCTTTGCAATTTCAACTCTCGGTCTCCTCCTCGTTTGGATACATGAATCACCTCAATGCCATAGAAGGTGAAACATTTCTTGTGTGGGTGGGCGATATGGAAATGATCAGTAAGTGGATGGCCTGTGGTATGTTTGTGGATATTCCTGCAGTGTTCCTGAATTCTAGTCTGTATGGTTCGAATCGTACTCCCTATGTAAGGTCTATTGCAGGGGCAGAAAATCACATAGATGGTGAACTTGCTATTGCAGTCGATCCATTCCTTGATTCGAATTTGGCGGTTCTGTGGCATGTATACAACTTGGGCTTTGTTGATACCCAATTTGCAGATGTTGCAATTGTGGCAAATATGAAATCCTGCAGGTCTGTCCAGAAATGTAGACACTTTTTTTCTTTTGTCCTCATACTCAGATCTACAGAATATTTGTTTGAGATTAGATGCTCTTCTGAAACTTATTTCCGGGTAGTTGCGAAGGTGATCCTTGAGTACAGGGGTGTATTGTAGTAGGTGCCACTGGCATTTGAGGATTTGTCTAATGTTGTGGTGTCCGTTATGGTACTCCGTGATGAAACGGATCCTGTTGTCCCCTTCGCGTCTAGTGGCAGGTTTGGGATCTAAGGTACTGGCTCTCTCAGTCTTTGAGATGGTGGTCAGGGTGTTTCGCAGTTGGCTTGGATCATAGCCTCGTTGCTCTAAGCGTGTTATGGCTTCTCTTCCTTTGATTTCAAACATCTGTTCTTCACTGCAATTTCTTCTTATTCGAAGAAGTTCTCCTTTGGGGATATTTCTGATATTATGTTTTGGGTGGCAGCTTTCTGCTCTCAGAATGGCATTGGCCGCTGTTTCCTTTCTGTATAGTTTACTATGAAGTTGATTATCTTTGACGTAAAATGTGAGGTTCAGGAAGTTGATTTCTTTGGTGGAGAAGGTAGACGTGGTTTTAATTCCCCATGGATTGTTATCTAGGTTGTGCAGAAACCTTTTTAATAGGGATTGGTCGCCCTGCCAAATGCAGAAGATGTCGTCAATAAATCGGCGCCAAAGAACAATGTGCAGAGTGAATTCAGAGAAGCTCGAGTCCCAAAGCCAGAATTTTTCTACAAAGCTCATGAAGATACAGGCATACGGCGGCGCAAATTTGGCCCCCATGGCAGTCCCGTGGACTTGTTTGTAGATCTTTCTGTTGAAACTGAAAATATTGTTCTGAAAGCAAAACTCCAGCATTTCAAGTATCATTTTGTTTGCTTCCAAGAAATTAGCTGGTTGTGTCCAGAGGGATTGTCGTACTGCTTTGAGGCCATCATGATGTTCGATGGAGGTGTAGAGGCTCACTATATCAATACACACTAGGAGAAAGTCCGTCTCCCAAGGGATGTCCCTTACTTTAAGTAGGATATCTTTACTATCCTGAATGAAGGAGGGAATGTCTTTCATCAGGGCTTGTTTTTTTTTGTCAATAAATTCACCGATTCTGGAAGAGGGCGAGTTAATGCCTGCAATGATTGGTCTCCCAGGAGGCAGGTAGGTGCCCTTATGAATTTTTGGAAGGAGATAGAATGTGGGCATGGTAGGATGTTTAATGAAGAGGAACGCTTTTTCCTCAAAGGAAATAAGTTCTGACCTATACCACCTATCCAACTTGGCACTTATTTCACGCAAAATTTCAGGCGTGGGGTCCTGGCCAAGAAGTTGGTAGCAGGTGCCGTCCAACAGTTGTCAATGTGCTTCACCAATGTAGTCGTCCACATGTAAGGCCACTGGGTTGCCCCCTTTGTCTGCTTCTTTGAGAATTAGGTCCTCCCTCTTTTGTAATGTTTTAATCGCCAATTTCAGTTTCTTCTGATATTTAAGGTGTTCTTTTTCAAGATCATGTGTAACTGCTAAGTGGAAAGCATCTATGCTGTTTCCTGGTGGTAACTGGGGGCAAAAAGTCGATTTTTTGAGCAGGTTGATGTCTGTAGTCATGTCAGTATTGATTCCTAATTCCAGGGCAGTTCTCATAAGCGAGTTAGGATCAGTTTCTTGTTCACTCAGATTCGTAAGAAGATCTATATTTTCCATATCCTGGATGGAAATGTTGGAGATGGGGGTATGTGATGTTCCCTGATGTTGTTCGGGTCAGTCATCGAAAAATACTTTAAGCTTTGAGTTTTCTAGTAAATTTGAACAGATTAATCTGTGTTTGGACCAGGTTCCAGGATGCCGTGGGGCAGAAAGACAGTCCCTTATTCAGAATGAGCAGGCGCCCCCCGCGCCTAGCGGAGGGGCGCCCTTAGTAGCGCCACGGGGCTGAGCCTCCTCCGGGGTCGGGCCCTGAGAAGAGGGGCTGGATAAAGAAGGGCTGGCCCAATTGATGTCATCAGGAAGAAAACGAAACTTAGCAGGTTATTTAAGGGTGGGCTCTGGGAGTTTCGTTCTCTTTGTCTCCTCGGACCACAGCAGGGCCACAGGAGCGTCGTCGACCACCCACCCACCCGGCATAACAGCAAGGCTTCTCAGAAGCGGAGCGCGGACGGACCGCTGACAGTTTACAACAAAGGGGGATGCACAACAATGGAGGTGCAGCCATGCCATGGACCCCAGGAAGGGGTAGATTACACGTGTGCACTGGGTAGGCGGGGAGGAGGGACAGACCTACCGGTGGTCCTGCACTCTCCTGCCCTAACCCACAATGTACGGACTCAGTAGAATTTTGGGGAGGCTGGCGGTGTTCAGGTACCCCGGTGGGCCGGTGCGGTATGCGGTGCCCAGGTTGTCAAGTAATGCCACTGTTGGCTGTAGCGCGTTGGAGCCGGCCGGCGCAACGTGCGCAGCAGAGTGGAAGATGTGGGCCGAGACGGCCAAGTTCAAATGTACGGCCAAGTTCTAGTGTACGGCCGAGTTAAAAGTGTTATGTTGTACCTATTTTCCTTACTGCCGTTAACATGTTGATGCTGAGAAAAAGTGAAGCTGTGAATAATTGTTATATATCCAAGAAGGATACTTTTCTCTGGTGATAGCATGTGCTGAATTACTTGGTTTGATGTGAATAAAAGGCTACGCCGTGATCACATACCTTGATTCTGAGAGTTCTTGGGCGTAGCGGGGCGGTAAGGTGATGTAATGTGGGGAGGAGGGAATGTCACGTTGTGCGCTTACTATGTTAAGTTCCTGGTCAGAGAGTGCAATGTTAGAGAGATTTTTTACCAGACTTGCTGTGGTTAAGTTCTTCCGTCCAGTTCTTTCTTCCTAGCTCTTGTGGTTACCCCCACCTTCTCACTGAGCAATACATTGGAATTTTTCCAGCAAAAGAGTGATGATTTCTACTTGTTATGGCATAAGTAGTCTTCCATATGGCAGCCTTACAAATCTCATTGACAGATAGCCCTGCAAAAAGGGCCGTAGTGACTGCCACTGATCTTGTAGAATGAGTTTTCACAGAGTTTGTTAAAGTCTTATTCATGAATTCATAAGATGTTGTAATGAAGAAAAACTACCCATCTTACTAGCGTCTGTTTTGTAACTGGACCTCCTTTATTAATTGTACCAAAAGGAACAAATAGTTGATCTGATTTGCAGAAAGACTTTGTGGTCTCGAAATAGAACTTAAGGCATCGTATTACATCTAAACAATGTAAGGATCTTTCTGCTGGAGTCTTCAGTTCCGGAAAAAAAAAACAGCTATCTCAATATATTTTTTTTCAAATGGAATACAGAAGGTAAAGTAATTTTTTTCTGAGCGAAATGCAAAAAAAGGTTTCTTGGATGAAAGTGCATGTAATTCACCTACTCTTCTAGATTAAGTTATGGCTAGCAGGAAAGCTGTTTTCCAGAAGACATACTGTATATTCGATTTATGAATGGGTTCAAATGGTGGGTGCATTAATCCTGCTAAGACTGAATTCAATTGCCACTCTGGTGCCAGTTTCAGAGTTCAAGGGAAGAGTCTAAAAAGCCCCTTCATATACTTTTTAATTATTCGCTGGGAAAAAAACAAGTTGTTTGGGTTCCTCCAAAATGTAGAAATTGCAGCTGGGTGAATCTTAATTGAAATAACAGATAGTCCATCTTTAGCAAGGCTTAAAAAATACGTCAATAATTGGTAAGGAAACATTGTGAGTGGATCTAACATTTGCTTCTTGGTACACAATACAAAACTCTTTCATTTAGCATTGTACATCTTTACTGTAGAGGATGCACTTGCAGCGTCAAGAACCTGTCTACAATCCTCTAGGATCGGAAATGTCTGAATTCTACGTCCTGATGAGCCAAGCTGACAATTTTAAGGACTAAGGGGCCGATTCCGATCTCGGCCGGTAGGGCACCGAATCGGATTCGGCTTCACCGGATCCGATTCGGAGCCCTCTTTCCCGACCGATTCGAACGTGCGTCCGGGCGAGCGAGTACGATGCGAGCGCTCGCGAAATCGCCGACCGACTCGTTTGCGGGACCCAACCGCTCCGACCGACTCGCACGGACACGACTCGCACCGCGCAATGGAGACGTTCCCCGGCCGGGTAAGTACGATGCGCGCCTCGAGCAGTCCGACCGACTCGCGCAGTCCGGCTCCAAAGAGCAGTCGGAGCCGTACTTCGGGGGTCCGTGTCGGACCCCCCTGTACGCGTAGCCACGCGAGTCGCACACAGGGGGGACCCATGGGTCCCCCCTACCTGTGCATGTACGGCGCGACCCGCTTCGACGCGTACCCGCTGTAGGGGGCGCCCTTGTTCGCGTTGCACCCATTGAGTCAATGGGAGCCCGCGTACGCGTTGTACGACCGGCTCCCATTGACTTCAATGGGAGTCCGACCGAATCGAGTCCGATTGCATGCGAACGCATCGTACTCGTTCGGTCGGACTGCTAGAGTCCGATTCGGTCGGAAATCTCTCCGGGTCCGGCTCGGTCGGGGAGATTTCCGGCCTGAATCGGAATCGGCCCCTGAGTGTCGTGGTGTAGAATCATTCTGTTGTTTCTTGACAACAGGCGTGGGTCGGATTTGAATTGGATTGGTGTTTGTGCAGACATGTTCCATAGTACAACGTATCAGTGCTGGTGAGGCCATGTTGAAGCTATCAATATAGCTATGCATCGTTCCATCCTCAGCTTGCAAATAACCCTTGGTATTAGAGGAATTCAGGTAAAGGCACAAAGGAACTTCCCTGTCCAGTCTATTAAAAAAGCATTTTCCACTAGAGCCTCACCACCACCAGAAAGCTTAAGGAATAGAATCCTTCAAATCTCTCTCCATTTGATACCTCCTCTATTGCTCTTTTTTTTCTCAAAAGTTCAATTTTGTTTGAACTTTGACATTCTGCCCCCTACTACCAATTTGGATAGGGAGCATACTCTGACCGGGATGTCATGCTCTTCCTCCCTTGGTGTCATACTTGGAGGATTAGTCACCTCTTCTTTTTCCCCCCATTGTTGCTGTTATTCTGTCCTCTTTGATGCCTTTGTTGTCTTTTGATTTGCCAATCTGTTCCATACGGTCTGTAGGAACGAAAATATGTGCCCTAGTTGTAGGTTCTGCATCTTATAACGATAGAGGCATCAATTATGAAAACCAAAGCCTGTTTTCAATCTTTAACAATACTAATTGCCTTGGCTTTGTCTTATTCCCGGTATTTCTCTAGTAATCGAGCTATGTCACACCATAATTGCCTTTCAAAGCATGTCACAATGGCAGACACATTAGTGATTTTAACTGCATCTGCTGCTAGTACGTTGACCCTTTTTCCCACTGACTCCCATTAGTGCACCTCTTTGTCCACAGGTGCTGAACACGGAGTCGATGGGTTGCGTGTTCTCTGTTGCAACGTATACCACTGAGTCTGTCTTCACATGGTTCAATATATAAGGCGGTGCAGTACTACTTTTTAATTCTTGACAGATTGAATGTAGCTGTAGCAGGGCTTTGCATGGTGACTAATCCTTCCTCCCATAGGTGACTAAAATTGGGATTGATCTGGTGATACTTTGTGCCAATTCTTTACAATCAAAAAATGGACAGGTTATCTCCACTTCTGTGGTTGGTTAACTGAAGTGTTGAGATGCTTTCTCAATTAGCACATGGAATTTCCAAAATGTCATCAGGTGGAAAGTCTCTGGGTTTTGGATCTGGCTTTGCATCCTGTAGAATTACAAAGTCATTCCAGTCCAAGTCATGTGCAGGTGTTGTTAGAGTATCCTGTGGAGTTGTGTTATAACCATCAAAAGCAGGAGAAAGTGCAGAATTCTCTGTCTGTGTCATTTGGAACTTGAAGTATCCCTGAAAGCCCTGATTGTGCATCATCGGATGAAGACACATCACCATCGGTGTCTGCGCACAAACTAAGTGAGGGTAGACCTTTAATCAAATCCGGTCATTCTGGAGGCTTGGTTTTGGATATGTTGAGTAGAAGTGGAGCTGGATGTATTGGTTATATATTTGGTGGTTGTGGAGTTGACAGTGTCTGTGAACCTGGCCTCGAAGGAGGTGGTAATATTTGGTAAATATCTTTGACCATCTTTTGTAGAAAATTGATCAACTTTAATAGTATCTGCGCCATTTGTGGTCCAGGCTGCATGAATCTTTTATATACCAATAGTTTGAAATTCTTGGTGAACTCAGCTCTTGGGATTTGCATACCAGAGTACATGGCTGCTTCTCATTGTCTGAATCCACATATCTTATTTTTAAATCAGAGGGTCTAACAGCGCCCTTATCAGTCTCATACTGAAAAAGCCCTGTTTTCAAAGTCTGGACCTGAAAAAACCTCTTGCAATAATTTCCTTGGTGGCATTAGTGGCACTGGAGAAATAAAGGTGTGCAAAGGCAGTGCCAGTACTTGTTCTTTTTAAAGGTTCACTAAACTCAGGAACGCTTGGGAAAAAATGCTGTCATCATTGAGAATTTTACTGGTGTTCTCATCGGCAAAGGGATCGTCTGATTTCTTTTTGTTCATGGTAAAGCCTAGATTCTGAAGAAGAGTAAAAGCTAAATTTAGGTATTGTTGAAGTAAAATTGGATTGATACATTATTA
Source organism: Calotriton arnoldi (assembly GCA_963921515.1). Lineage (NCBI taxonomy): Eukaryota > Metazoa > Chordata > Amphibia > Caudata > Salamandridae > Calotriton > Calotriton arnoldi. The sequence goes on along the minus strand of CAWUFW010004956.1, from coordinate 553,866 downwards.
AAATGTCATCTAGATAAATAATTAAACGTAATCCTTGAGCTCTTAGGTATTCCACAACCGGTTTCATTAATTTGGTGAAACACTAAGGGGCTGAGGAAAGGTCGAATGGGAGAGCTAGAAAATCGTAAATTTGATCTCTCCATTGACATCATAGGAATCGTTGATTGAGCATAAATTGGAATCATTAAGTAAGCGTCCTTGAGATGCAAACAGATCCTGAAGTCTCCTTCTCTTAGAAGGTCCCTCAGAAGATGAATACCTTCTATCTTGAAAGGTTTGTAAAGGATCAAGGAACTGAAATCTTTGAGGTTTATAAGCAATGGGGAACCTCCTCTTTTAGTCTCACAGGAAGATATTGCTTAGACATTCATTTGGGACGCAGAGTGATTAAACTGATTGCTTATCTGTGCCTGAGAGAAGCAATTTCTTGATTTATGAACTTCTGTTTTTGTTTCATGAAAAATATTTGTGATCAAACTGTTTGAATGGGAGTTGAGGAAAATTCTAGATGAAAACCTAGAACAGTCTGAAGAACTCATGCATCTTTTGTTAATGTTTTCCAATTGTTTATAAAGTATTGATAAGATACTGAAGCTGCAAAGAATCCAAACAATAGCAGCAAAGCTGGCGTTAAATCGGCAGCGTAGATCTTCAGCATCCCTAGCTCTAAGAGACCTTCATTGGCTACCGATACAGCAGAGGATTTATTTTAACCCCTTCCCTGCGGATGACGGAACCACGCCGTCATGAGCCACGGGCCGCGTGTGCTCATGACGGCGTGGTTCCGTCATGCTGCGGCCGCTCCGCCCACGCGGTACTGATTCTCCACCTGTGCGGGCGAATTAGTGAGTGGGCGGGGTCGTGACGGAACCACGCCGTCATGAGCACAGCTCGCCCGTGACTCACGACGGCGTGGTTCCGTCACGAGCATGACGGCGCCGCACTCACCCCCCACCCCCTCAGCGCCGCGGCAGAATTACCGCCGCGGCCAAGGGGTTAAATCTCTCTGTATTGTTTTCAAGGCAGTACATGGCCAGGGCCCCAGCCCACTGCGGAGGAAATTTATGTAGTACACTCCTGCAAGAAATGTCCGCTCGTTAACAGCAAATCTGGTCAACAACCCGAGATTTAAACGAGCTAGGACAGGAGGAAGAGCTTTTAGCTCAGTGGCCTCACGACTGTGGAATGAGCTTCCATCCAACATCAGGCAGAGTGAGAACGTAATGCAATTTAGGAAGACATTGAAGACATGGTTATTCCCGAGGGAGAAATAATATACAGATGCAATGTCACTGGTCCATCTTCCGACTTCGTCTGGCTCCTCCCTGCTTTCTCTAATTAGGTTCCTGTATTTTTCGAGGTGACTGACCTAGCACGCTTATAACAACAAAGTACTCTCTCAGCGCCAAGATACCCGTAGGGTGGTAGTGCGCTATAGAAATTTATTTTACATTATATTACATTGAATTCCCCCTCCTACACCTGGAGGAATTGTTGACTCACCTGGAAAGGAAGTGTATGAATGGTTTCCACAGAAGCTTTAACTTGGAGTGTATCCTCTCTCTCTCCTTGGCCTCTTGATGGGAAGAAAGGGGTAATTCTTTGACTTACAGTCTACGATCCTCTGTGGTGTGGGAAACAACTCAATGGAGCCTGATAGGAGAAACAGCTGGTGGAGCGGACCCTTCCTCTGCCAGTCCTAGTGAAAAGGTTAGACTGAAATACCTTATTTATGGCCAACTGGGCTTTTTCCAGGGAAGTGAAATTATTTACAAACTAAAAACCCCTTTCTAAAAAGGATATCCCCCCAAAAAACCCTCAGTTGAAAAACCTGCTTTATTAGTAACTAAATCACAAAGCTTTGGGTCAATACACAATAATACAGATCTCTGGTGCTCTGCTGAAAGAGCGCAATTAGCACAGCCTAAAGGGCATTTGGGGCCACATGTAGTAACATTTGAAATTGCGAGTTCCTAATTGCGAATCTATGCAAATCGCAATTAGGAAATCGCAATTCCAAATGTACGTAACTCCTTTGCAATTCCCAATGGGTCGTAAAGGACCTACCTCATTATATTCATGAGGTAGGTCACAATTTGCGACCCACTGGGAATTGCTAAAAAGCACAGGAATAGTGGCCTGGTGGGGACAGCAGTCCACCATTTCTGTGTTTGCTTTTAAATAAAGCAACTTTTTTTTTAATGCAGCTCGCTTTCCTTAAAGGAAAATGGGATACGTTTCAAAAAGAAAATTGAAACATTTCTGTTTCATTATTTAAGGGTAGGCAGTGGTCCGTGGGACTCATGCCTTCTTTTAAAAAAAACGTTTTCGCTACCATTCACAAACGGGAAAGTGTCCCTTGGGTACCCCTTCCCACTTGCGAATGGCTTACCACCTACCTGAAGTAGGTGGTAAACTGCAGTTGTTTTGCAACCTCATTCCAACCACAAAACAATTGTGAATCCCACTGTGACTTGCTACAGGGAAGGGACGCCCGTTCCCAATAGTGACTTGCAAACCTAATTTTGCAAGTTGGTAACAGGTTATCTACTCGCAAAATAGGGTTTGTACACAGAAAAATGTAATTTACCAGTCGCAAACGGCCCAATGGCCATTTGCAACCATTAAAATGTGTTGTACATCGGGCTCATAGCTCTTTGACCCCAACAGGCCAGAATCTCAGGATCAACAGAACCACCTTGATGTTTGGCTGTGTAAGCCAGAGCTAAAATTTTGGAAAGAGGGCCAGTTAGCTCTCGTAGTTTATCCTGACAGACTCTCAAGGATCTATCAATTTCTTTCTTGGGGTCTTAAATGTAGTTTCCTAGAAATACAGTTAATTTTGGATCAATATCAGGAATATTAGCTAGATGACTGGACAGAGTTGGTACAGGGCATTCTACCCAAAGTCTATTTTTGACATCTTTGGTAATGGTTTTCTTAGTCTGCTTTAAATATACGCAGCAGCTCTGGGAGATGGCGTCCATTCTAAAGACCTAGGATGTATAATGTGTTTAGGATCAAAGGTATTGAGCAGCCAAAAATTAGCATTTTGAAAATCACAAGGCCCTTCTCCCACACCATTCTCATTATCTTTTCTTTGGAATTGGTTTCTAGTACCTCTCATTAACAACCTCAGATACGTCAGTATCAATAGTAACTTCATAAGTATCTTCAGAATTAGAATCTGCTAAATAATTATCTTCATCCTGACCTGAAATATCAGGAAATACTTCCAAGTATGTTCTTTTTTTAAATTTCTAGAGTGTCTGGCATAAAAGTAGACTTTTTTTGATTTATGTGCCTTTAACTCTTGATTTTCATTTGGAACAAGAATAAGTGATAATAATGATTTTAATAGTTGAGACATAGGACCTAAGCCATTATTTATTGTTTTCTGCAAATAATTTTGCATTATTTACTCTAAAGCAGATTTATCACGGCCAAAAACAAAATCTGTAACATTTTCTGGAGTGAAAACAATCTAGTAAAAAGACTTTATTGCATGATTAATTAAAACCTTTGCAACATAAGTAAATGGCTGAAAATCCCAGTTTACATGTTCAAAAAGTTGCCTCTTTATAAAATACATAGTTAAAACAGTAGGAGTTAAAAATCATTGAGACATATAAGGTGGCCATTTTTACATGTTACTAACTTGGTGGTGCTAAAATATAAGGTGCATAAGTGTGTAAAAGTTAAAAGCCGGGCAGTTTATATAATACTCTAATGAAGGAGTGGGAGAGGATTATGTAAGAGGTTGATGGGAATAAGTAGGCACCTGCTATGCATAGCCCCATGGTATAAGCTAGGACGTGTCTGATAGTCAGTCGGAAGGGGGGATGACATTGGAGGGGTGTGGTCGAGGTGAGGGCCCGGCAGTGGCCTGATTATTTGTCAGCCCTTCACATGCATGATCCTGTGCCTCGATCTTCCTAGAGAAACTGTGAATGAATTTGACCAAGGCAAAATTTAGCATGATATCTGATGGGTCTTAGCAGGCCAGGACTGCTTCCATGCAGGATCTTATATCTTTAGCGATCCACCCCCTTCGTATCAGGAGCCTCCTATCCTCTAGAAGGGTGGGACACCGGCACAATACATGTATTATATCCTCTTTTTGTTGATTGCAGAGCCAACACATTCCCTGAACCTTGCCCCTTTTCCAAGCTGGGAGATGACAGGCAATAGGGATTACCCCCGTCCTCAGCTTCATGAACTGTAACTTTGTCCTTTTATTGTAGGGGTTGTTTAAGTAGCACTGACGTTTCAGTTGTTTATAAGTACAAAGGGTCATCCAGCCGTGTTTCCCTGTGGAAAGGCTGGCCCTGTCTTCTATTGAAGAGAGCCGTTTTGTGCTGATTTTTGCCAACCTTCTAAATTCCTGATGACTGGTAGGTAGATCCCAGGTGGGTACCAAGCTGGGGGCTTGGGTCAGATAGTGGTTTCCCATCAACCTGTGTTTTGTGGCCAATTAGATCCATAAATCGTGGGCCACGGTTCCTTCCTTTGAGGCCCTGAGCTTGTGGCAGCTTATTGCAAAGGCCTCCTTGCGAGCCACCGCCTGTCTACAAATTCCGAATTCCAGTCTTATTTGCACTGGTGATATATATATGAATATTTGGACATTTAAAATATAATCGGTTTAAATAAATATATGTTCCTTATTACTTCAACCCTGTTTAAACAATTGGGGCATCAGTATCATGTGAAAACCTAGGAAACAAGAGGTTAAAATTGTGGGCGTAGAGTCTGTGAAGACTTGGGAGGGAAAGAAGGTTGGTTCAGAGGTTTGGATAAAGCAGAGTGGACGCAGCACCAGGAGAGAAGTCGTCGGATCGGATGGAAAGCTGCACTCAAACACACTCCATTAAGGAGTGTTGCAGTTGGGTTCTGCCCATTTAATCCGCCTGTTTTTTTTTGCCTTTAGGATCCCCTGGTTTTGGGCTTTACTGTGGGTGAGCCTCGCAACTGGTGTCTCACCCACAATAATGTATTGTCACTGTTGTAGGGTTTTGGAATATCAGGAAGTTTGGCGCTCTGTCCAGGAACGCGAGAGGTATGAAGTGTTCTAGGTAAATACGGTGCTGCCAGGTCAGGGGAACTACCCTTAAACCCCTGTGTATGTGTGGTTGTGGAGTTGACAGTAATGAAGAGAAGCAAAGTCCTGGGCACACGTTCATGGGGTAATATACTTGGTTTGTAAAGTCTCGCAATCTGAGAGAGTAACCTGTGAGATCGACATGCTGCAAGCGGTCTCGACACTGGTTCCGCCTCTGTTCCAAGTTTGTGGGGCTTGTCGAGACCGCTTGCAGCACACACGTTGCAGGTCGACGGTTAGAGTGGCTTACCCGTCCTCTACCGCGCTCACAGGCACTGGACTCCTGGGGATCACCTGTACTCAGGCTTATCGTCCCACTATTTTACATTTTATCACGCTTTCAATTGCATTTGCTTCAGACCAGCCGGGTCGGAATTATCACCGGCAGAGCGACATTACAGATCTTACACATCTTCCATTGCAGCCCTGAAGAAGTCACGGGACTCATTCCCTTTGTGACGAAACACGTGTTGGCTGGTTGTGTGTTTTCAATAAGGAATAAAAGAAATCTAAGAAATATCTCCGTGTCGATCTCACAGGTTACTCTCTCAGATTGCGAGACTTTACAAACAAAGTATATTACCCCATGAACGTGTGCCCAGGACTTTGCTTCTCTCACCCACAATAATCACATGAAAAACGGACTGAACATGTTTATCGCCAGTGTCTGCCTTTTAAGTTAAGGGAGCTGCGACACAGCTGGGGTAAGAGGCACTTGGCTGGTTACATGTGAGCATGTGTGCGGGCTACGCATGTGTGACTACCATCGAGTGCAGCCCAGTAGCCTGGTGCAGGGGGACTCTCCAGGGTTAGATATTGACCTGGGGTAGACCTTATAACATTAGTGGGGACTCATAGGTAAAGTCATTTTGGTTTACTGTTTTGCCTGCAGTGACACTTTATTGTACACAAATAGGGGAAATCTACCTTAGAGTATAGTTTCACTTTGGCCTACAATGTCCAGCAAGATATCGAATAGGGAGGAAAAGTGTGCCCCCAGTTCAAACACGCAAGACCCAAGCAGATATATGTACATTTGAAGGGTCATCCAGAATTTTCATATTTCTCTGGTTCAGCTCAGGATCAGAGCCTAGGCCTTTTGTCACCCTGCTGGGCCAAGTTAATTACTCTGCTACCTAGCAAATTGAACAAGGCCTCCCTATACAAAAGAAGTCATTAATAGTGCTTTCCTCAGCTCCTGAGGAGGAAGGGGTGGGAATGAAAATCTGCATCTGTTAATTAGTTGTCATGCTGCATCATGACTAGGTCAGCCCCTGGCCCACTGAACAAAGGAGGAAGCCCCAGCAACTGGAGCCAACATAGGTGGGAGCTCCTCTTTGAAGATTTGGTGGGAAAGACCCTGGCAGCGATGTCAGCTAGAGGGAGAGCTGAGGCTCCCAGATGAACTGTGAACAGTGATTTCTGGATGGCGCCTTCTTTAACTGTCTCAGTATGCTGTGCAGGTGGGTTGGGACATGGATAGAGAGGTGATGGCCAAGGGTGCCTGGCTTCTAGAACCTTCCACCCCCATTTAAAAATTCTTGCACAAGGGAGAGAATGCTTTTTACTGGAACTGGACTGCTGTAATAGCCATGAACAATTAAAAGGACAAGTCCCCTGATACCCTTAAGGACTAAAAACTTTGCACACAGTTGACCCTAGGACCAATGGGTCTCTCCAAGGGCCAGTGAGACTGGCCCCCTTAGACCCCATGAGGACCAATTGGGGAAAGATCATAACTTCTGTGCCCCAGCAGGAGGAGAGGAGTACCAGAGATAAAGAAGAGGAGAAGTGCTGGCCCAGGGAGCCAGTAAAACCAGCTCCTTGCAGAATCTGCTGCCTTGGCAGTGAGGAGGACTGCTGAATCTGATCCTCGCCTGCTAGATCTTGCCACCAGGAGAAAAATGGGCCTAAGATCTTTAAAATTGGTCCATCAGGGTCTGAGATATCCACATTTGAAGCTCTGTAAACTTGGATCTATTCTGCACACCAAGCATTTGGGGCTCTGTCGCCGGTTCAGAAGATTACCACCAGTTTGGTCCAGGACCCGGGGGTAGGCGCAAGAATAATTACTTCAAATGTCCTGGTGGGGCCCCTCCCCACATCTTCAGTTTCCCCCATGTCCTCAGGGCCAATGTAAGAAAAAGGAGGCCGGGGCCCCGGCCAAGGAGAGAAGAGGGGGAGTGGTGTTGTGTCACTCCCAATCCAAACCAGAAGAAAGGGGCCCAGCATCCCAATCCCCTTGCCAGGGATGACAAAGAAAGAGCGCCGATGTGCCTCCCTTGTGGTGATGGGCTCGCTTCTGCCCCCGTACACCTGTCTGGGTGGCAGCCACTGCAATCCATGCACCCTGCTGGCAAGGAGTGGGCAGGGAGAATGAGGAGGCCGGCTACAGCCCCAGTGTGGACAGAGCTCGTCGAAGTGAGCTCCCCGCACAGCCCCAACAAATAAGAGGATGGGTGGGATCAGGCAAAAGGAAAAAGAAATTGGACACTGCGTGGTGCAAGGCCGCATGGCTGGGGAACAATGCAGTCAGAGCCACCTAATTAAAATTCACCTTCCCGCGAGGGAGCACCCCACAATGCCCTGATGGCTTATTCCTCTGTCCTATGGAGGCCCCAAAATGGCTGGGGCACCACCAATGATGTTGTGGGGGGCTGCAGGAGACACAGCAGCCCAAGTAATAATTAAAACTGACCTTACGTTTGTAGGCTCAGAGGAATTAAGACCTCCCAAGGATTTCCACTTTTATTTCAAGCACTCTGAAGGCTGGAGCTTTTTTACTTCAATTGGGATTGCAGCACCCTCTAAGGTGCTGGTTCTTTGGCTGCAATTTATGTGGCCTGAATGCGTATAAAAAAAAGACAGATATATGTTATATTTATTTTCAATGTTTTATTAACCATTTATGCTGACAGTGATTGTTGAGCAAAGTTGATTGCTTTCTTGACAGTAATTCCTTCATTTACACATGGTTATCATTAATTATTGCATTTACACATGAAGTGATGGTGGTGGTTTTAACATGTACTTTATTTGTCTTTTAATAAGGGGAAAGTTTGACGAAGCCAATAGACTTGTCTTATATGCTGTGATGACCCTCGGTAAAGCCAAAACGCTTGTTTTTTTAAAGTGATAACCCCCCTATATATTGATGTCTATCTGCAATAGGTGGGGGGGAATTGTGATTTGGAGAGTCATGGTCCAGTAGTGGTCAATTATGATCACAAAATGTCATCAAAGGTATTTTTAGCCTGCCTTATGTATATATTTGTAAATTAATGCATAGTATTTAGTAGTGTATGTGTAAGAAATGTACTTTTTCTTTTCTAGAGAAAAGGCACTTACAGAACAATCATGAATTGCATGTTATTATTGCATGCCAGTAACTGGTGATTACTAGCCCAGGTAAAATGTAAAATAAAAAAAGAGTGGAAGAGTTGTGTTGAGACGGGGGAGGCGCGGTATTACTATTCCTTTAATTAGAGAGGAGGCTGGAGAGGACGTGTCGTGGAGTGCACACGAAGGACTAAGCTTCTCCTCTCTAATGAAAGGAATAGTAATACCGTGCCTCTGCCCGAACCTATGAAGACCTTCTAAAACAGAAACTAAGGACTAGACAAAGAGTCCCATATGACCAAAAAAGAAGAAAAAAACTTCAAAAGTTGGAGGGAAAGTGTCCCATTTGATTTAATTTGACTTCATGAAGGGATCCTATAAAACAACCTTTCAGTCCTGACGTAAGACATCGACCCATAGGGCCCAAAGTTGGCTGAAACATGTTGACCTGGTTCTTCCAGAGATAGATGTGAGAGACACCTAACGCCTCTCTTTCACATCTCGCATTTTTCAATCATACCACCACCTTTGATCTTCTTAATAAAATGTGTCCTTTCTAAAGGAAGGAGGTATTTTTAAACTTTTTTTCCTCACATTATGGATCCCATATGGTATCAGATTCAAGAGACAATTCCTCCTGGTGGAGGAAAAGACCCAATGATGGAACGATCAATGGCTAAGTACGCCAAAGGGAGACATGCCTTTGGCAGAAAAACACTGGTGAGGGTCTCACAACAATCTCTCAGTGACGTGGGGCAAGAGGATGGAAGCAAGATACCATGAGCATAGCACTGCTTCATGCATGAGGAGCTAATATGGATTTGGGAAGGCCAGCATATCAGGCGCCTCTTGAAACTGTGTTTTAACACTAGTTGTGGAAACCACAAAAGAGGCACTAATAACTGTAACTGCATTTGAACAGAACTTCATACTTCTGGCAAAACACTGAAGAGATTTTTTGGATAGGAAACACACCAGGGGCGGTGCGTCCTTTGGGGCGTTGGGGCGTAGCCCCCCCGCCCGCAGCTCCCTCGGCATCTTTGAAACCTAAGTAAACTGAATCAGTTTACTTAAGTTCAAAGAGCCGAGGGAGAACTGACAATCATGTCAGTCAGCATGACGTTGGACAGCCCACCCCCTTCAGAGTCTGAAGGGGGTGGGCGGTCCTGCGTCATGTTGACTGACATGATTGTCAGAGGGACCAGGGGCAGCAGGCAGCACTGCAGCACAAGTGCGCATGAGTGGGCAAGGGCACCGAATTTTCGCGCCGTGCCCAGTCATGCGCACTTGTGTGTGCACTGGCTTGCGCATGCCCATTAGGAGAGCGAGGGTTGAGCAAAGGCTCAAACCTCGGTCTCCTAATGGGCAGGCGGGCGAGGGGTAACCGTGCCCTAAGCCAATACTGGCGCTGCCAGCAGCGCCAGGATTGGCTGAGAGGGGCTGTACAGGCAGGGCCAAACGGAGTCGGACCCGAGGCGGCGCGGACGGCGGACCTCCTCAGAGTCAGGTAGGTTTTTTTTTTAATTGTAAAAATCCCCCGGGCCCCCGGCACCCCCCCCCCCCCCCGCGCGAGCCGCATCTGGCTGGTAAAGTGAAACATTTTAAAAGTTTCCTTTGGTGTTGTCTGTATATAAAACTGCACCAATGTTAAAAATATCGTGAAAAGCAGGGTTGTGCGGAGGAGATTTGACACAAATAAAAATGTAGTTTACAGGTTGCGATTTGGGGGTGGAGAGGATGTGTGCGATGGTAGTTAAGCAGTAGAAACCAGCAACCTGCGGGAGGGAGACAGCCAGCATATATATTACATGTGTGCTGTGCAGCCATGGGGAGATTAGGTGAAGTGCGGAGGACAAGAATTTTGTTATCTGCGTTGTTACGTCATAAACCTTTTCTTTTCTGCTCCCAGTCCTCTGCTGATTAAGTTCCCTTACATATTTCTCGCCTCAAGAAATTATCGGTGTGGGGACCGGGCGCATATTCTTTGACAATGTTGGAGATGCATCGGTTAGATCGCAGGAACTGTGAAGGTGGAGACAGATATGTGAGGGAGGGTGAAAAAGTGCACAAACTGAATGAAACCGCATAAGAGGGCCACAGCAGGGCTGAGTTGCAGCTGGATGGCATCGAGCTCCATTGAGCTCCAGTGTAGCGTATAGGTAGATCAATATTACTGGGTTATGTTGGTTTAAGTATATTGGCTGCTCAAATAAGAGGGTTAATGGGGGGGCAGAATGTAAACAAAACAACGTGTTTAATCCTTGTCAAACGGCGATTTACAAGAATTCACTGGTGAAGCGACATATCATTTGAACTTTAATAAATGAAAAAGCGCACACAAAAACAAGCTGGTAGTGCGCCAATTGATGAGACAAACTACACACGAAACCATCTGTCAATCAATGCATGTTGCCATGTGCCACACAGCGCAACAACAACTAAACACTGCAGAGTGGGACGGCAACAATGCTGAAAGTGGCGCTGCGGCACTTCTTGAAGGCAGCATTCCTTGCTGTTGCTCGGCTCCGTCATGTTGGTGCCCGCCGTGCCCTGCGACGGCAGTGACTGTCCGCGGGGCTGGCGGACGGCTGCGCCCACTCTCCACCTCGCGCATCTCCGGCGGTGCGAGTCCCCACCCCTGACTGCCACCCGCAGGGAAGCCGGGGTTCAGCAACCGCTCGGGGACCCCAGGAAAGTGCACTCGGATGGCAATTAGTGCAGCGTGCACTATGTCATCGAGGCAACCGTGCGACGCGTGTGCTCTTCCGTTATGATGGAGCGGGAGGAGTCTTGTCAATCATTCCCGCTGCATGTGGACGGTCCCAGAGCTCACCTGTGTTTACATTCACGGAGCTGTCATTGGCGGCGATAGTATGTATAACATTCTTCACTTATTCGTAGTTATTTTTTTTAACAACAGTGGTTTTAAAACCCTTAATAATATATAGGAATTATCTATCTTCATTTTCATCATCAGCCCATTTTACCGATAAGCGCTGCTGTGGCTTACACCAATTGCGCTACTTTATAAAGGAAGTTCAAAGTATGGAATATTGCACGAAAATATGTTGAGTCCTATATCCTTAGCAGTCTCCTGCAGCGAGAAGCGAGCCTGCCCCCAAGGCTGCCCATGTAGAAGAGCACTCCTGGGGCGACATGAAGATGCCAGAGCCAATCATGGTCCCTGCAATTAAAGAGCCTGCTGTCAGAGGATGAGGGAGAAGGCACGTAAAACGGCACACAAGTTTGTATGTCTGAATGGTGTTTCACAGTAAAGATGCAGTAAAAGTTTAAGTAAGGGCTTTGTGACAAGGGCGCTCCACGTGCGGATCAATGTTGAAATATTTAACTGGTAGAGAGACATCAGACCCACTTTATTCTAATAACTTGTTGATTGCAGGTATTTTCTTTAATATAGCAACACTCCCTTAAAAAAATATCAGCAGTATATCAGAATTTTAATTTTTTTAAATATATTTTAAACAATGACCACAGTTTAAATTGCATCAGTGTCTTCAACACAGTGCAGATGCTGTAGTTCCAGGGCACCATGGCACACATTTTAGCAGCATTCACGCTGTTACATGTCAGGTAGAGGTAGGTTGTTCAGTCCTGATTCCCACTCCTAGAATCTTTCAGAGTCTACGCCGTGCTCCAAGGCTGCCGTTTCCGGGATTTGTAACCACATGACTAAACCGTTTCCGGGTTATCAATATGGAATGTGAACGATTGTGCTTGTTAGTGCAACATCTCCTGGTAGTACCTAAATGATCTCCATGGAGGTAGGGGTTTTACAGCAGTTTGCGACGCAAGAAAACAAGACGTGTCTGTAGTTAACCCACAAATGTGTGTTACAGTGCTCAAAAGCAGCAAGTCATTGTGAATAAACAGCCCAATTGGCTGAATGATGAGCAATGGGTTTGGGTGGAATCAAGTACGTGGGCTGCTTGTAAAATGTGGAGATGTGTGTGTAGTTAATGCAAAACACGGAAACGGGAAAAGTTTCTGCAGTAGCAGCTTTGTAACTCGGCTGAAACTATCCCGTAAAGGCGCGGAGGAGACTCCTTTGCGCTACACTGTGCTGCAGCGTCGACGCCCACCAACTGCACTTGAGAACTATCAGGAGCGGGGTCTGGCTCAGTTACTGCTGACGTCCTCTGTGTCATCTCAAGCGAGGCCGGTGGGACACTCCAATACCAGGGGCTCAAAGTGCAAGCCAAGAGCAATCGAACTGCTCGGGATCCCGCCAGAGTCCTACAAGCAAGCCCCACCGCCCACAGAACGACATGTTTGCGTCCGGACGGTGTGAAAGGTAAGTCCTTTTAAAGTACAGCATGCAATATAGGCAGAGGCATCAGGAGGGAGAACTGCACAGTAAACCAGAGGAAAGCACCTTACCATGACTGAACAGCACTGGTATGTACTCAGTGGAAATGACATCCAAGCAGGCGTGTCACGTGTAGAATGTACAGCATGCCATCAAATGTATTTCTTGTTTGAGAAGATTGCACATTAGTATATATGGTTCTTTGAAATTGAGAAACAAGCGTTTTTTTATCAATTTCGGTTCTAAATATTGTAAATAGACGTGGATGAGAGAAAAGGGCATTTTGAAAGATAGTTTGGTATCTGGTATGGTAGATAGATGGGCGTTTGTTCCAGTTTGTCTTTAACATGCCAGCTCCTTCAATTCTGTTTAACCCTGCCGTTTGGAGGAAAGAGTCCGCCCGGGATCCGGTTGGTGTTTGTTTTTGCTAATTACATTTGCTCCTATTTTCAAATTCAAAATTACAACAAAAAAGACACCGTCTAAAATAGTTTGTGTGCCCTGTGATCATTTTTTTTTTTTTTATAAATATTTTTATTAGTAACAGTTCGTGGCGTACAAGTATACAGCGCTTGTTACATTATCCGTAGGCTATAAACATCTCCATACATGTTACATATGATGAGGCAGCAGATATGTTAAATAGTTACATCTCTGTCCGTATTTCTCCGCATGTCCAATTCCACCATGGGTGATTCACAGATCTCTCCTCTGTGCTTATTCCATTTCATCCATTTCTTATCCCACTTCTTTGGGCATCCTCTAGGTATGAAGACCGCTTTCTCCGCTATCATGCACCTGTCGCCCTGTGATCATTTTGAAGTTAATTCTCGATACCAACAAACAAAATATAAAGCTCGCGTTAATAATGTCAAAACTACGGGACACGACGCACTAAGGGCTGGGAAGGAGCGACATTTTAGATACTCGTTTGGCAGAACTATGTGCAGTTTGATAGCAATGCTCAATTTGTGTGGTTTGTGCGCGTGGAGCTTCTCAGTATTTCTTTTGCCACATCTTGGATGTTATGTGCAAAGACGAACTTGGAGATGCAGCGATTTTTTGAAGAGCAGCGTTATAGTTTGTCAATTAAAAATGGCCGTGTTTACTCCTCCCCTGCAGATCTGTGTACCTTTGAGTGCAGCTTTACAGTTATTATATCAAGCCACAGCAAATTGTTCCATAATTCAGTTTAAGAATTCTGCAATGCCTGCACAAAAATAGCTTAATGTCTAGAGAAAGGCAGGCATTTATCTTGTAAAGTTATTAACACTCGTTTGCAAGGATTTTTCCCCCTTCTTCATGAAACAAAGTTTTTGCTGAGGCCGTTAAAACTGTTTATAGTAAATTGTGCTCCTCTGTGCTCAACACCTGATTTCATCTGCTGCTCTGCAAGACATGGCATCTCCCATGATGCCTTGCACGAACTGCTAGTCTCAGCTGAAACGGTGCCTAGTAACTCCAGCACTGAACATCTGGCGCGGTGTTTATTTGTTCTATTGCCCCTGTTAAGTGGTTGTGAAATATCAGAAGCTTTTGTAAAATTGTTTTTTCAGCCATCAGAATTACCACTTGCTATTGTTTAATATGCTAAACTGAGGGAGACATTAAATGTACTGTGTTCTGCTATAGGTGATGAACTTGCCACATAGAGAATTTTATGGCGTTCCGGAGCATGAGTTGTGTTTGAGTGTTGCTCCTTCTTTATTCCTTTTGTTTCCTTTGGCTCTCATTCATAGTATATGTACAATTGCTAAGTGCTTGTATTCATAAACCTTCTACTCTATTTAAAGGTATTTTCTGTATTCCTGGTATGAATGGCTCCAAACTAAATGGCCAAGAATGAGTTCTGGTGTTGGAATATGCAGAAGGGTTCAGGTTTGTGCAGTAGAATGTGATGAGTTTTCAACTTCCAGAGAAAATATAGAGAGGACATGAGATGAGAGAACTCTCTTAAGGGCATACTTTTTGAGGAGGCCCTCTGCTTTTGATTGCAGTGGCTCAGTTTATTTGGTGATTCACAATTCCAATCATGGGTAAAACATGGTTTGTTGAACATAGATGAGATGTACTTGCAAATTGTTTGATTGCATATTGCATTTCAGGTTTTCAATTTGACCAATCCTTTGACTTCTTACCAACAAAATATGAGTGTCTTCCTGGTCGAGGACCACACTGCTTTTTCTCTTATCTGTCTTGTATCAAGACCCTGCTGGACTATGGGGTGAAAGAAAGCTTGAATAAGCAGCTACCTATGTTATATGACATCTCTTTATTAATGTAATAACTGCACTTTCACAATTGCTTTATTAACCTTCCTGCTTTCTCAAATTTGCTTGAAAATGCACCATTTGTCCACTCTTTTTTCAAAACTTAGGTTGTTCGGGCTCGCTCGCTGCGGTGCAGTATGCCAATAATTTTACGCCCCACCACTTTCAAATGTCACCAGCCACCACTGAAACACACTATAGGAGAGTGCTTAGTTGGAATAATGTTGACCTTGCAGTGCGGTCTATGTGTATTTCAAGATCCACCCCTGGCTTTGTCTTCTGACCGAATGCACGTGTACAGTTGGGGGGCAGTGCCCATGTCTGCAGCCTCTAAATTTACTTGGTAGCAGGTGATGAGGCTAATTCAGGGAGTTTGGTCTAAGAGACATAGCTATGGTCTTGGCAGTCTTCTTCTTCCCTAAATGCTTCTGGTTTCTCTGGCGGGGGAAAGGCTTTAGTGTTTCGTGATGTTAGCCCTGTTTCAGTGAAAGCGGAACTCAGGTAACATCTGCCCAATTCACACAAATTTCTTCATGTGAAGAAGCTTGTGGGCTACCAGAAGTTACTGCTCATACTTGTGGCTACCGTAGCACCACAAATAGAAATTATTGTTGTGTCAAGCTCTTGACAGGTTGTGAAGCCAACTCCTAAGAACTAGTCAACTATGAATCCTCCATAGATTCTAACTACTACGTGCAGCAACAAGATACAACACCTACACTCTGAAAACAAAGGCTCCTATTATGGTCAGCCCTTCTGTCCCTTGCTTCTCAGGAGATCTAAGTTTAAGAAATATTTGGATTCCTTAACGGTGCATCTCACATTCTGCCCTTCCAAGTTTGACTATGACTAAACAAAGGTGGATGTCTAATTGGCTCATTCTCAGGTGTAGCCCTGGCACAGGCCACGCCCTTGGTGTCTTCTGCATCATTATGCTAGCTTCTTCATTTCAGATAAGAGGATGTCTAAGCATCCAGATAGGGAAACTTCAGTGGAAGAAGCCCGGTGTGATATACAAACAATGGATTACTAATGTCACTCACTTTAGACAGCTTGCAACTGAGAACCTTAGCACTGATGGAAACTGCACCTCAAACTATTACTTCCCTACTAGGAAAAACCAACACACACAGTGGATCGGACACCTTCCCCTCTCGCTCAGTTAAGTAGCCATCTAATCCTATGGTGGTGACCTTTGGCTATCATAAGGAGACTGCATCTTGTGATGTTATAGCATCACTGAATTCTGCATTAATATTTGGGTTACAATGGTTGGAAGAGCAAAAACGTACATAAACTGGGCTTCCGAATTATCAACCGTATTATCTCTTCAGAACCTATATTATGCCTGCGAGTATTACGCGTTTCCAGTTTGTGATGAAGTTGAATCTTCTAAGTCTGCCCCTACTATTGACTGCCTCTTTTACATCTATACCGGGTTATTATCATGACTTTGCTGGCCTGGTTCAAAAAACAACAACATTTTAATTGCTCTCTCATACGAACTTTGGCTGTGTGATACCGACATTACCTGATGCTGTACTACCATTTGGAAGAATGAGGTCTGTCTTGGAGAAACAAAAGTAGTCTTTGAAAGACAACGTACATGAGAATTTACAAATTTAGACAATAGTCTATTCAGCTTCACCTCCAGCTGCCCTCCTATTCTTAGTACATAAGAACATTTTAGGCCTCCAGTCCTCCATAGACTACTGCAGGCTCAACCAAGTGACTTTTAAAGACAGATAACCTATTCTATTATTTAAAGATATTTTGGAATCAGTGCATGGCACTTCAATCTTCACAAAAAAGATCTGCATTGTGATTACCATTTTCTTTGCAACAAGGAGGGGAAGATGAGTGGACAATTAATTTCCACACATCTTCAAGGCATTACTGATATGAGTGATGCATTTTGGGCTGTGTAATGCCCCGGCAATGTTTCAGAGGATTTTCAAGCATGTTTTCGCTGAGTTGCTAAACTATTATGTTGTAGTGTATGTTGATGACATTCTTATACATTGCAAGAATCTCAAACATCACTGAAAACATGTCTTTATTTTGGCGAGACTGCAGCAACATCAACCTGTACTATAAACTTGAAAAATTAGATATTGAGGAAGATGGCATTGAATATTTTAGTCTTCGGTTGACAGCCAGAGCAGTACCCTCAATCCAAAAAAGGTTGATGCCATTCTGGATTGGCCATCACGTTCTACAGTAAAGGAAACTCAGTTGTTTTGAGTGTGGCGCATTTCTTGTTCAGTTTATTAAACACTTTCCACATGTAACCTACCACATTTCGCAGCCCATTAGACAATAAAGCCACCAAGGTGGGTTTTCCTGCACTGAATAAGCTGATCAAGATTTCCAAGAATTAAAAATGGCTTTAACTCAAGAACTTATTCTAAGATTGCCACTGTGCTTCTGGAGCACCAAGACAATGATGGATGAGAACATCCCATAGTTAATTTATCGCATGTATTAACACCATGTAAACAGAATTGTTCAGTCCTTGAAAAGGACCTTCGGGAAGCCATATATACACAAAGCTTAGATGACAGGTACAGAATTAGGTGAAATGCAAAGAAAGACACCTTCAGTTCAACATCCTTACTTTCTTCAACACGCCTTATTTGTTGCAACAACAGTACTGCAACAAGAAGTATTCTTTTAGGTTACCTTCAGTCCAAGATGATGTGGAAAGATATGTCTCCACCTGTCTTGTCTGGTTTATGGTTATCTACAGCCTTTGCCTGTCACTCCACAGCCGTGGGATATTATTTCCACATATTTCACTGTTTGTTCACTCCCCCGTGGATATTTTATTATGGTTGCTGTGGACACCTTTTTGAAAATGGTTAATTCTTCTTCCTTTAAGACAATATTTTGAGCCACTGTTATGGTAAGCACGGTTAAGTACATTTTTAGGCTACTAGGCCGGGTCTGGTGGCTCAGTGGACTAATGCGTCCACTGTAGGGGCCTGTATTTGATCTCATGGTCACAGCTTCAAATCTGGTGAATCTACTCAGCCTTTCATCCTTCTGAGGTCGATAAAATGAGTACCGCTAAGCAACAATAAACATCTGTTTTTCAGCGCCAGATACCCTTCTGGGTAAACACAAGCTTTACGTTATGCTATGTTACAAGGGTTTCTGCATACAATAATATCAGAGGACCGGGGTATATTTCTCTTTTTGGTAATCTCTTTGTAATGCATTCGGATCTGGACAGGCTTTGCCATCTGGTTACCATTGGCAGACCAATGACCAGACCGAGAGGATGAACCAATGTCTGAACGAGTATTCGCATATTTTGGGTGAGATATCTAGCCATTGCAGAATGTGCATACAATAACACAAAGCACTTTGCCACCAGGGTTTTCCCTTTCTATGTTTGCAAGAGCTACATTTATGTGTCTTTCTTTCAAAGCAACATATTGATTCTTTGGTACCAGCTGCTTCCGATTTCATAGCACACTTAACAGAATAAAGACAAATAATCACCAAAAACATTGCCTCTCAGCAAAAGAGGCAATGAAGAAACATGCAGACTCTCAAATTTCCACCTGCAGCTTATTCACCTGGAGATAAGGTCTGGTAGTACTCAAAATTTCTTGCTATCTGACAAAAGGAGTAAGACCACACTATAATGGCCCTTTTCCTATCATCAAACAAGTCAATCATGCCACCTTTCGACTTTAGTCTCACTTCTCCTTGGAAAATTCATCCAAATTTTCATGCGTCAATGTTCAAGGCATTTATCCCTGATGCCTGTGTGTTTGACTCCTCCTCTTCCTGCATTGGTTAATGGGTTTCCTGATCATGAAATTTATGAGATTGTGACTCTTGTATTTTTAAGGGCCATCTCTAGTTCTTAGTAAATTGGAAGGGTTACCCTTCAAGTGAATATTTTTGAATGGCCTCTACGGGTGTTTATGCTCCAGGTTTAGTTTGTCACTTCTTGCATACATTTCAAGAGAAACTAAAGTTTGGGGGGGAGGCGTATTGTTGGAATTCACTGCAGATGGTGTCTTCTGACCAGGTGCGCGGTCAGGCAGCAGCACTCGCTGCCTCTAGATTTACCTGCTGACTCGACGCTGACAAAGAGCTTCGGACAATGTTCGCTCTTGGAGACATCACCATAGCATCTGCTATCATCTTCCTCCAGGCTTCCTTCTGATTTCTCAGACGATGTTGAGACCTCAGTGTCCAGCAATGTTAGCCCTGTTCAAATTCAGGCAGGATTTAAGTCTTGGCGGCACAGAATGATGGTCGTTGCCTGATGAGAGGTGAAACTGATGAAAGGGATTGAGACATTTAAAAATAATGTTGTTTCAAATCACTTCAAGATGGCAGCATCTATAACTTGGCTCAATGAAAATCAAAGTGGATACTCAAACAAAGATGGAGGTTTCACTTCCACTGAGCTTTCTTTCTACTAATTAAGGTGAGAAACTTCACTTCTCAGTGCATTGTAACACATTCAAAGATTTTTTCAGTGGAATCATCACCCAACTGTTGATTGCATTTTTGACCCTGATTGGTGTCTAAGTTTTTCTTCAGTAGATTCTTCCGTGGATTGTTCAGCTGTTCTTGATCCTCTTCAGTTTGTGTGCAGGGCTGCTTAGTGGCTGCATTTCCTCTGTGACCAACATCTGTACCACACCATCCCTGAAAGTTTTTTGTGCCTGCAGGCTTTGCCTTCAAGTACCTCTTCGAAGGAGACAGCTACATCTTCCTGCTTTTTTCTTTGTGTGAAGAGGTTGTCACCCAGACGTCAGTCAATACCACAAACAGGAATTGCCCTTGCATCTAGTGTTCGACAGAAGGAAGTGTTTGATATTGCATATGAGTGATCAGAGTGAAGCTCTTATTCTGTTAGGTTGTGACACTTAAAGTACAATGGACAGTAAAGAGTGAGAGACAGAGTGTCAACAGTTTATGTTAGTTAGCTGCTATGAGTTATTCTGCTGGTACCCTGTGAGGCTTTGTATGTGACACATGAGGCACCAACCCATTTACTGTGCTTGTTGCTATAGTTGGAGCCCATTAGTC
The DNA here is from genome assembly GCA_963921515.1 of Calotriton arnoldi. Lineage (NCBI taxonomy): Eukaryota > Metazoa > Chordata > Amphibia > Caudata > Salamandridae > Calotriton > Calotriton arnoldi. The sequence continues at coordinate 533,771 of CAWUFW010004956.1, read as the reverse complement.
TTCATATTCTTGGAGGGGACTTCAGAAAAAGTGGTTTTGTATTAGAGCTGTGGCGGTATTAACTTCGAAGACATTTTTTTACAGTGTTTAGTCTTGAATCTGGTCAGAGAAGCAGACTATATTCAAGTCATACAAGATGTCAGCCAGTTGTAGCATAGTCGTAATTAGTAATGTCTTGCAGCACCAATACAAAATGTGGGTGTCAGATCTCTTTGTGCACTGAAAGCATATCCTGTCATTGTGTGAATCTGATTTTAGGATTGATGGTCGCCGTCTGAAAGTTTAGGCGTTTTTAGATCGAGCTAGACAGCGCATGTGCTGTGTCCTCAAGACCTGCTGTAATCGTTTTGTGGACATTTAGTCCATCCGCCTTTCTTGCAATTGCTTTTCATTTGTCTATGTCAGTGTCAATCTTTGCTAGTGGTCAGTCCTGCCTCTTTATCCCTCCTTTCTCTCTTCTGTTCCTCCTAAAGAGCAGGGACTTAGTACTGTCTCATTCCGCTCTGGTTCTTTATCTGTTCTCTGGGGACTATTTTTTGTTGGTTTTCTGCTCTGTTACTGTTTGTTTGTGTTCAGCTTCAGCACCCTAGCTGCTTACATTCAAATATAGCATTCTTCCTCCCCCCTCCTACGTGTAGCATAGTCATAATTAGTAATGTCTTGCAGCACCAATACAAAATGTGAGTGTCGGATCTCTTTGTGCACTGAAAGCATATCCTGTCATTATTGTGTGAATCTGATTTTAGGATTGATGGTCGCTGTCTGAAAGTTTAGGCGTTTTTAGATCGAGCTAGACAGCGCATGTGCTGTGTCCTCAAGACCTGCTGTAATCGTTTTGTGGACATTTAGTCTATCCGCCTTTCTTGCAATTGCTTTTCATTTGTCTATGTCAGTGTCAATATTTGCTAGTGGTCAGTCCTGCCTCTTTATCCCTCCTTTCTCTCTTCTGTTCCTCCTAGCAGGGGACTTAGTACAGTCTCATTCCGCTGTGGTTCTTTATCTGTTCTCTGGGGGACTATTTTCTTGTTGGTTTTCTGCTCTGTTACTGTTTGTTTGTGTTCAGCTTCAGCGCCCTAGCTGCTTACATTCAAATATAGCATTCTTCCTCCCACCTCCTCTTAATGCCACAGTTGTGTTACTGCTGTCTCCCTTGAAGTGCCTCCCGCTCCTTTAGAGGATCCTACTCGATTTCTGCTGTAACCTTTATCATGTATTATTTAAAACTCTTGCATCTTTCTAATTTCCTTAAAGAGCTGCACGTTCTGGCCTGGAATTACGGGGCGTGGTCTCACCTCTTCTAATCACAGTTGCCTTCCCTCCTGCTGATTTAATTTGTGTAAACTTAGTCAGCTGTAACAAGTTGAAGCCAGTATTGCCCAGTTTAAATAAATGTTTTTGTTCGGAACTTATGCTTTACTTTAACTGCTGCTTTCGCTGTGAACAAAGAGTTAAAACTATGTAGTTAGCATTCTTTAAACGGGCTGTCTGTCCATTTACTAGAAACAGTGGTACAAAGTACGAGGCAAATTCCTTGAAGGCTAATTCTGTTCACTCTCTGCCGCCCTACTACAAGAAGCCCACAGCTGACCCCACCGAACTCAAGAACTATCGGCCCATCTCGCTCCTCCCCTTCGCAGCCAAAGTTGCAGAGAAAACAGTCAACAGGAAACTGACACGATTCATTGAAGAAAACGCCGTCCTCGACCCGTCCCAATCCGGATTCCGAAGCAACCACAACACAGAGACCGCCCTACTCGCCGCCACAGACGACATCCGCACCCTCCTGGACCAAGGCCACTCCGCAGCCCTCATCCTACTCGACCTATCAGCGGCCTTCGACACCGTCTCCCATCGCACACTAGTCGTCAGACTACACGACGCAGACATACAAGGAACAGCCCTGGACTGGATCCGATCATTCCTCACCGGAAGAAGCCAAAGGATCAGACTCCCACCCTTCCTCTCCGACCCCACGAAAATCACCTGCGGAGTCCCACAGGGTTCATCACTGAGCCCCACCCTCTTCAACATTTACATGGCCCCCCTTGCAGCCATCGTCCGACAACACGGCCTCAACATCGTATCCTACGCCGACGACACCCCGCTCATCCTCTCCCTCACCAAAGACCCCACCACTGCCAAACTCAACTTCCAGAAAGGAATGCAAAACGTCGCAGTCTGGATGACCAACAGCTGCCTGAAGCTCAACGCCGAGAAGACAGAAGTCCTCGTCCTCGGTACCACCCCTTCTGCATGGGACAGCACCTGGTGGCCAACCGCCCTCGGAAGCCCACCTACCCCCTCAGACCACGCCAAGAACCTCGGCATCGTACTCGACTCATCACTCTCCATGAACCGACAGGTCAGCGCCGTCACCTCCAGCTGCTTCCACACCCTCTGCATCCTCCGCAAGACCTTCAAGTGGATCCCCCCCGAGTCAAGGAAGACAGTCACCCACGCACTCATCACCAGCAGACTGGACTATGGAAACGCACTCTACGCCGGCATCAACAAGTCCCTACTCCGCAAACTCCAGACAGTACAGAACACCGCCGCCAGACTCGTCCTCGGCATCCCCCGACACGAACACATCAGCCAACACCTACGAAGTCTCCACTGGCTCCCCGTGGAGAAAAGAGTCACTTTCAAAATCCTCACTCACGCCTACAAATGCCTACATAACAACGGACCCAAATACCTCAACGACAGAATCAACTTCCACGTACCCAAAAGAAACCTCCGATCTTCCAACCTCGCACTGGCCGAAACCCCGCGCATCCACAGAGCCAGAGCAGGCGGAAGATCCTTCTCTCACATTGCAGCCAAGACCTGGAACGAGCTACCGGCAGACATCAGACGCGCCCCCTCCCTGAACACCTTCAGGAAGACCCTCAAGACCTGGCTCTTCGGCTAAACAGATCTGCGGACCCCACTCCCCCTCAGCGCCTTGAGACCCTCGTGGGTGAGTAGCGCGCTTACAATTCCCTGATTGATTGATTGATTTTGATTGCTCTTTTCGCTCTCCTCCCCCGCATTAAAGGCTCTTGGAAAAATAAAACAGCCTCCTTTTAAAAGAAAACACATCTGCTGCTGCACCACAAAACACGTCAGGCTGGTTTATTTATTCGTTGCACTGTAACCTTCATCAAAAATGTTTAAAAACTCGCCCATTCTTGTTTTGTTTCCATTTGTCACTGGCACGCATGACTCAGAACTTGTGCACCTCAAAAAAAGGCAGATTAATCCGGTGCAGTTATAAAGAGGAGCTGCTAGTAGGAGCTCTGTGTGAGTTTTGCACTGAGCTCATAATCCCTCGAGTCAGACGGAAATAAGCTATGTAAATGATATGTTGAAATCATCCCCTTCTTAAATTGGTGATGCAAGCAAAGGATTTTATCAGTATACGGAGAAAAGTTTAAATAATTGAAAAGCAAATTCATTGGAACTTTAAGAGTAGGTCAACCAATTAGGTTGCTTAGAATCCAGCCTGTAACGGCAGCTGATCCCCTCACCATGGAAGCTCACTCAAAACAGATATCCGACAAAAGAAAAAGAGGATGGTGAAAAGGGGTGACATTATTCTCATATTCTTGTACTAATCATATTACTGATGAACATCAAAATGGTCTTTGCCGCCAGTTATTGTCACTTTCTGCCCCGGCGTGTCTTTTTTCTGGAACATTCCCTAAGTGAGGTATAAGGAGTATAGTGAGTTAATACCTTTTTCCATGGTCAGTCATTTTGCATAAACGCTTTGGTGCCTAACAGATGCCTTGCATCTAGCAATCATTCAGTATAAAAAAAGACACATTTGTGCAAGGCAAAGATGGCACATTTAGAATGAACTTGGCAGAATTGGTACTGAAACGTAGGTTTGAACAAAGTGTGTTTACGTCAAAACAAAACTACAGGCTTTCTTGGTCTGAACAAAACTATACACATCTGTTTATTTCTCTGAGAAATGAGTCAAAATTCCATATTCTCAGTATAAAAAAACAGAATACAAATTTGATCCAATGTTTGTCTCATTGCATTTAAAATTGTGGAAGTCGATTGCTATAAGTTTCACTCTAGTGCACAAAGATTCTTCAAAAATAGATGTAGGTTTCTTTAAAATAGCCCCTAGGAATTCTCCAAGTGTGCGTGCAGTAGGCTTTTATAAAGTGAGCAAATTATTTTCAGGGGTGCATCTCTAAAAAGTGCATGAAACATTTTTAAAGCGTGCAGAGATTTAAAAAAAACATATGATATATATTAAAAGGATGCAAAATTATTTTACATTTTCAGATTTTTTTGCAAGGCGAATAGAATTTTAAAAAAATCTAAGAATCTCATTAAATGTTCTCATAATTTGAAAAAGTGCTTTTTTGGGGGGTAAGGAGGATTTAAAAAAAATGCTCAGTCACTTTTAGAATAACTCCCTGCACATTTTAAAAAGTGTATAGATTTGTCACAGAAGAGCTAGTCATGTTGAATCCAAGAGTATGTTAAATATTGACCAGGACGTTAGGACGTCCGTGTGATGGAAGACTGCTATTATGGAAGTGTGAAAAAAAAATTGTATCATTTCATGAGTAGGGCTGGGATTGCCCCTTATGAAACACCATCGAGGTGACAAAACCGTATCTCAGGTATGCAAGGCAAATAAGCATCTCTGACCCCTACGCATTTTGGCATAAGCTGTTGAACGCAATGAAGTCACTGTGGTATATAGAATGAATTAAAGAGCCAGCCCATCTAGGTATCTTTGGAAACAAAGCAACTCGCATGGCTCTATTTCGGTGTATATCAATGTCAAATCAGAGATAGTGGGCGGGGCTTCGGAACTAGAAATAGTTGAGATACTGTTTATTTGACCTGTAGAGAGAAACTGGCGTTGGATGTCTAAGTTAAACCAATTATTAACTTCCTCTGTGACACCTCAGCTTAATGCTGATAAGACAGAGCTATTGTTGGTGAGAAATCACGTGGCCAGGTGGTCTAGCGCTTTGTGCTCTGCTGTCTCATCTTCCGAAAAAGTCAAGTCACTGGTCCTTTCCCGGGATGACCAGCTTTCTATGAAGCAGCACAAACAGCCTCCTACACTTGTTTCATACAATTTCAAACCAATAAGAAAAGTTTCTGTTTCTCCCTAAACCTCTGCATGGTCAGGTAGTTTCAGTGCCTGTTTTGTCTAGACTAGACTGCTGTGTAATACTCTTTCCAGGCTTATCACAGTCCTCCCTAATATCTCTACAGATGATTAAAAAATTGGCAGTAAGATCAATATGCGGACTGAGAAAAAACGGTCATGTTTTACAGGCTAGATTCAATTTACATTGGCTTCCAATCAAGTAGAGCATGTTTTATAAAGCCCTGGGCATAATGTATACGATCTTTCATGGTGTGGAAAAATCCCCAACAGATGCCCGAATTCCGCATTATAAATCATTTAGGCATCTTAATTTTAATTTCCAGCTACTGGCCTCAGTACCAGGCATAATGAAGTCAAGCCTAGAAGACGGGATGAGATTCATTTTGGACCAGTGCTGGGGGATAAATAACCACTGGGGATCAAATCTATCCATTCTTATCTATTTTACTGGAAAGCATTAAAACATATTTATTGTGTTCTACATGTTATTGATCCCTTACTGTTAGCTGTTCCGAATCAGTTTTTTTGTCTTTTTTCGCCAAGATGCCTGTTTGGGTGAACATGCACCCTGTAAATAGGCTTCCATTCCATTACAATTTAGAGCACAAATTAGAGTCCTTCAAAGCCCTGCACCGATGTGTATTCGGGGAGGGCACTCGATTCTTGACAAACTGTTAGTGCTGTGGTATTATAGATCGCTTCCATCCAGTGCTTAATTTGAGCCCGTGCTTTCTGGTGCTCAGCACTTAATCATCAACACCGGAGCTTTTCATGAGCACCAGTTAAGGGTAGATTCATTTACGGTAGGCACGGGGAGATTAAGTGATTTGCCCAGAATCACAGGATGTTGAGCCAACGCCGAGGCTCAAACCTGGTTTCCCAGCTCTGTGGCTATTATACCACAGCCTCTTCCCACTTTCATGGTTAGTAGTTGGTTTTGTTTCAGGTGGCGCTAACAGGAGAAATGGGAGGGTGTAAGCTGCCTCCTGGCGAGAGCCCCGGAACTTTGTTTTTTACAAATTAACCAGTGCTTCCATCCCTTAGCTGTCATAGTGCATGCATGTAGCAAAAGTTGGACAGAAAGCTCTCTGAGCAAAACAGTTCCACTTAAGCTTGCAAAAGGTCAAATTGTCATTTTAATTGCATGAGCTGTCTCTTCAAGACCTGATGTACCTGGAATATGGGCTTTAAGCACCACCCAACTTTCTAATTGGCTACCTTTACTGTCTTTCCTAAATGGCTGCTTTTCATTGGTTAATAAGCTCAGTAGTCCCTCTTTTTGTATGATTGTAACCTACCTTAAGGACTGGCCCTGGTAAATGTGCTGTTACCCGTTAGTTTTTTATTAGTTTCGGTGAACTCTTTTTTTCCTTTATGCTTCTTTATGGTCAGGAACTGAACGCAGCTACGCTTGCTCCCTCTCCCCCCGCTGAAGCGGACTCCTCCTCCTCCCCGTTTTTTCCCTCTCTTCGACTGCAGTTGCCTCCTCCCTCCTGCTTTTTCAAACGCAGGGCCAATAATACGCTTATGTTTAGGATTTAAGCTTTTTATTTTGTGCCTTGCACTCCTACTTTTCAAACGCACGGCCAACAGTGCTCTTATCTTTAGGATTTCTGGCTTGCACGCTTGTTATGCTCGCTCTGGGTGCCTCTCCTCGCTTCACCTCCCCTTCCCCTCACCGCCTCGGAGCATGTACTCCCTGCGCCATGCCACTCTTTAATTTTAACAATGGCGGCCACATGCCTTTCTGTTAATCTGCGCGGCTCTCCAAACTCAACTTTCTCCACCACTCAGCCAGCCTCGCCGGGCACTGGCATGGCAGTACCCGTGCCTGCTGCTCCTAGACAGACCAGCAGCGTTTCCTTCACAACCTGAGCTCCGGGGAGTGGAACAAGTTCCTCCGGCAGCCACCCGGGCATGGAGTCGGACCCACACTAGGACCCTGGCAGTGACACCAACCCGGTCTCTGGGGACCCCAGCTAGCCCCCTCCCACACTTCACAAAAGCCCCCCACCCCACACCAACTCAACAGGGTCTGTGGACCCTTATCCAGGCTGTTTACTGTGCAGTTGAGCTGCTTGGCTTTCGGATTTGTTCACCATAGTCTTCGGAGCTATGAAAGTCCCCTGCTGATAGTTTCCTTGCAGACCAGAGCTACATCAAGGGATCAGTTCTGCAAGTAAATGTGTTTTATGTTTCTTTAGGCTTGAGTGTTGTAAAAAGCTATTTAAAGTATGATTGCGAGGCATGCAGTATTCAGTATGGAGTGGAAGCTCCGTGGAAGCTCCGTCCATCTTTTTCATTGGCTTAGTTCCTAAATGCTGCCTTCCAATTGGTTTTAGGCTTGTTAGTCCCTCCTTATGACGGGCATGTCGTCATTTGTATCCTTCCATTGCTACTGGCCCCTTTACTCCGAGTGTTGCACAGTATGTTTTATATATACTGTGAGCACTATTTTCTTCCCGTGCCTCCCCCTCCCGCAGTCCCTGCCTTCTCGGCCCCCCACCCACTCCCGTTGTTCGTGCCTTCTCGTCCGCACTCCCGTTTGCAATGCAATAAGTCTCGCGTAAATGCGAGACCTATTGCACTGCAAATGCTTGTTATACACGGTTTTCACAGTTGCTAAGATCACATGGCTGATATGCTGCAGCCAGAGACAGCCTCTGATGCATACTACTCAATACCCGCTCCGTCCACAAGCACGCCATCGAACTCTGGGACCTACTCGACTCAGCCTCCCCGGACGTCGCCTTCCTAACAGAGACCTGGATGAATTCCTCCTCGGCACCCGACATTGCCATAGCCATCCCAGATGGCTACAAGATCACCAGAAGGGACCGCACCAACAGACCAGGTGGAGGAATCGCCATCGTCCACAGGAATACCCTCAGAGTCTCGACCTGCACAGCAGACACCTCCAGCGCCGCCGAACACCTGCACTTCCAGATCCACACCGACCCCAACACCACCCTCAGAGGAACACTGGTTTACAGACCCCCCGGACCCCGGCCACAGTTCGACGCCATCTCCGACATCGTCAGCACGCACGCTCTTGCTTCCACAGACTACATTCTCCTCGGAGACCTGAATTTCCACCTCGAGAACGCCGACGACAGCAACTCCATCGCTCTGCTCGATAACCTCGCCAACCTCGGACTCAAACAGCTCGTCACGACCCCCACCCACACCGCCGGACACAGCTCGACCCCATCCTCTCCGCCAGCAACCACGTCACCTTCAGCCACACCACCGAACACCACTGGACCGACCACCGCTGCGTCCACTTCACCTTCAAGAAACCCACCACGCACCACCACCCGCAACGGATCCCCTACCGCAGCTGGAACAAGGTCACCGAAGACCAGCTCATCACCACCCTCGACCCACAGACCGACACCACCGACACCAACACAGCCGCCCGCAACCTCAGGCAATGGATCGACGACTGCGCCAACACTCCCGCCCCGATCAAAAAACCCTCAAACAGACGCACCGACAGAAAGGCCAGCTGGTTCACCACCGACCTCCAAGAATCCAAGCGGACTTGCCAAAGACTCGAGAAAAAGTGGCGCCACGAACAGACACCGGACAACCACGCAGCCCTAAAGAACGCCAGCCGCAAGCCCCACCAACTCATTCGAGCCACCAAAAGGACCTCCTTCAAGGAACGCATCGACAACAACGCACACAACAGCAAAGAGCTCTTCAACATCGTGAAGGAACTCTCCAACCCCAGCTCCAACGACATCCCGCCGTCGCAAGACGTAAGCGACACCCTAGCCACCTTCTTTCACCGCAAGATCGCAGACATCCACGACAGCTTCAACACCCAGACCCTCCCTACAGCCGCCGACACCGCAGACTCACCACCCCCCAGCCTCACCAACCGCCTGCTCTCCTGGACCCACGTCAACGACACCATCCAAACCATGAACACCATCCACTCCGGCTCACTATCCGACCCCTGCCCTCACCACATCTTCAACAAAGCAAACCGCATCATCGCACCCCAACTCCGGAAGATCATCAACAGCTCCTTCGAGACCGCCACCTTCCCGGAAAGCTGGAAGCACGCCGAGATCAACGCCCTACTCAAGAAACCCACAGCGGATCCAAAGGACCTCAAGAACGTCCGGCCCATCTCCCTGCTTCCGTTCCCGGAGAAAGTCATCGAAAAGATAGTCAACAGGCAACTGACCCACTTCCTCGAGGAGAACAACATCCTGGACCCGTCCCAATCCGGATTCCGCAGCAATCACAGCACCGAAACCGCCCTCATCGCTGCCACAGACGACATCAGGACCCTGCTGGACAACGGCTGCCCTCATCCTCCTGGACCTCTCGGCCGCCTTCGACACCGTCTGCCACCACACCCTACGCACACGCCTCCACGACGCAGGAATCCGTGACAAAGCCCTGGACTGGACCACCTCCTTCCTCACTGACAGAACCCAGAGGGTCTGCCTCCCCCCATTCCGTTCTGAAGCCACCAAGATCACTTGCGGCGTGCCCCAAGGATCATCCCTCAGCCCTACCCTTTTCAACGTTTACATGGCACCGCTCGCCAACATCGTCCGCTCGCACAACCTCAACATCGTCTCCTACGCCGATGACACTCAGCTGATCCTCTCACTTACCAAGGACCCCGCCACCGCCAAAACCAACCTCCACGAAGGAATGAAGGCCGTCGCCGACTGGATGCAGAACAGTCGCCTGAAACTTAACTCAGACAAGACAGAGGTCCTCATCCTCGGCTCCACCCCCTCCGCCTGGGACGACTCTCGGTGGCCAGCCGCCCTGGGAGCCGCTCTGACACCCACCGACCACGCACGCAACCTGGGGTTCATCCTGGACTCATCGCTCTCAATGACCCAGCAACTCAATGCCGTCTCCTCCTCCTGCTTCAACACCCTCCGCATGCTTCGCAAGATCTACAGATGGATCCCCACCGGAACCAGAAGAACGGTCACCCAGGCCCTTGTCAGCAGCAGACTGGACTACGGCAACGCCCTCTACGCAGGAACCACGGCCAAACTCCAGAAAAGACTCCAACGCATACAAAACGCCTCAGACGCCTCATCCTCGACATTCCCCGCCACACCCACATCACTGCCCACCTGAAAGACCTGCACTGGCTCCCAGTCAACAAGAGGATCACCTTCAAGCTCCTCACCCACGCTCACAAAGCACTCCACAACGCCGGACCAGCATACCTCAACAAACGTCTCACCTTCTACACCCCGAACCGCCAGCTTCGCTCCACCGACCTCGCCACCGTCCTGCGCATCCACAGGACCACCACCGGCGGCGGATCCTTCTCCTACCTTGCCGCCAAGACATGGAACACCCTCCCCACCCAGCTGCGACAGACCCAGGACCTGCTGACCTTCAGGAGACATCTCAAGACCTGGCTGTTCGAGCAGTAGCTGCACCCCCCCCCCATCCTCAGCGCCTAGAGACCCTTACGGGTGATTAGTGCGCTCTACAAATGCTTGATTGATTGATTGGTTTGTGTATGTTGGGAAACCCTGCATTCATCCGTCTACATCCCGGAATAAGAACAGAGCAAGCCCGGCTGCGAAGGAACAGGTGACGAGCACAGCAAGATCTCTGTTTGCAAGGGTAGGACTGACCGGGTGTTTTCGTTTTCACCATCCTAGACTCTGTCACCACTGGACAGCACAATCCGGGCAGTTATTATGCATATGTTAGGTAACGTTACACATGAAAACGAACGGTTATGATTCAGAAAGCGGAAAATCATAACGTCTTGAAAAAAAAACAGGTAAAACATAGCCAGATGTACATTTTGGGTCGTTAAAAATCGCAAAAACAATGACTCGGCGTTAAGTGATGAGACTGCAGGAAACATCCGTTAAAGTTACAGTCACGCTACTGTGGTCAGGGTTCGGGGAGAGGGGGGCGCACTTCTACGGGCTGCAGATGCCCTGTAAGCCCGAGAGCACCGGGGGTGGCGGCAGGGGAGGGCGGACCTTACCTGACCCTGTGAGCCCACACTCCCAGCTCCGCCTGGGCCGGTGCATGCCAGGATCCCCAGATCTCTGGCCGGAAAAAGTTTGCGAAGTGAAAGCAGCGGGGCTGGGTCCGCCCATGCGCGCCGAGGCGGGTCTGCGGTGGGGGGCCGGGAGCCCGAGCACAGCCCGGACCGGCTTCCCGCCCGGGACAGGCCACCGCCCGAGCCTCACAGCGCCCTGAGGCCGTATAGCAGCCACAGCGCCCTGGTCTCGGCGCGTCTAGGGACGAGAGGACAGCGGGAGAGCTTTTACAGGCCTTCTTTGCCCCTCACAAACATGGCGTCTAGGTGGGAGCACAAGCATTGGCTCATAGGTAACAGTGCCCCTTACAAAGATGGCGGCCTTGGTACTCCTCCTGCTACTGTAGTCACCGTACCCCTCACAACAAGCATTTGCAATGCAATAGGTCTCGCATTTACGCGAGTTTCAGCTATTGACATTGTAAATAACAATGCCTTTTATTTTTGTTTTCGTTTTTAAAACATAAATAAAAGGCATTGTCATTTACAATGCCAATAGCTTAAACTTGCGTAAATGCGAGACCTATTGCATTGCAAATGCTTGTTTAGATGTAGCTTACAAGCCTTCTAGTGTAATTAGCCTTTTAAGTGTGCCATAAGGCTATATTTTCTATTTATGGCGGTTGTGCACCTCAGTTGGGGTTTTAAACTTTAAAGTAATCCGGGCCTCAAAATAAATTACTCCACACTTGCATTACATTTATTTAACAAGACTGAGTTTTTTTCCACTTTATCTTTTTTTTCCTTCTTCAGCCCATCCAATATTTACTTCGTCATTTTTGCCCAAATCCATAATCCCCTCGTAACCCAAACTTTCTGCTCTTCCGTCTCATTTTAATCTGTTTGACACCCCTTTCATATCCACTGTTAAATCCTTCCTGCTCCATCTCATACCTTTCTGTCCACCACATATCCCCTCCTAGCAACTTTTTTTGTTTTGCTTACCTCTTACTATGTCCTGCTGACAATTTCATGCCTCAGTTCCTCCTGTCCTCCTTAATTCCTGTACTTTTCTGCTCCACATCTCAGTTTCACTTACTTAGTGTTAAACACTCGCACCGCTCTCCTCTACTGTAACTAAAATGCTGTCTAAGTAAAAAACATCGTCATTTACAACACCAATAGCTCTAACTTTCACAAATGCGAGACCGATTGCATTGCAAATGCTTGTAATACTTTTCGTGCTTACAGTTTCCTGGCATTGTTTCTGTCGGTCTAATCTGTGGTAATTATATTCCAGTCTGCTCTAATAACTGGCAGCCATAACAAGGTGTTGCGACTAGGGATACCTAGAAATGTGTGAGCCTGTTCCGGTATTTGCCCTGGTTAGTTGGTCGTAATGGTGCTCAATTATGGTGTTCTGAGGATTTTCCTGAGCATGCCTTGGTCCTGTGTCTTACTAGGACAATGGTTGAGATTAGTTTTCTGTTCTGACTTCGAAGTTGTTTGGTTATGTGGAGCCAAGAAGCAAGGTTACTTCTGTATCCTTATTTCAGGAAACCCCAGGTCTTTTGCTACCTTTCTGAACTTCAGCTGGTCTTCAATACTTTATATCGTTACTGGCAAGGAGTTCCAAGGCTTTGCCGCCTGCATGGAGAAATGTGTTAATCTAATAGTCTTACTTGTAGAGGGGAATGGTTAGATGAGGTGCTAGTCTTGAGCTGAGTGTTCTGTTGTGGCATATCTCTGGAATTTAGCTTACAGGTATGCAGACCTCTTCCTTGGATGACTGTGGGTGGTGCACTGTGCCTTGAAGGCAGAGCATCTAACTGGCGTTAGCCAGTGCATGAAGAATCGGTGTAATGTGTTCCCTTTGAGAGATGTGTAGCAGCAGGCTTGCTGCAGTGTTTTGGACCCACTGCAATATGCTGAGGAAAAAACGGTGAATACCGAGGTATATCCCATTTCCGTAGTCGACACATGACATCACAAAGCGCCTAAAGTTTCTGTGGGTATCTCAGGTGAGGAAAGAGTTGTTGCAGTGCAGGGTCTGTAGAGTGTGAATGCACCCCTTGTGACTTCATTCTCCTATGGGATCAGAGAGCGGTTGCAGTCCTTGATCACTCTGAGTTTTCTTACTTCCCTTTATGTCGCTGGTGGATTTTTTAGTTTCTTCGTCCAAATTGTTGTATGTTAGTAAAATGACATCCTGAGGTCTGGCAATAGTGCAAGATAGAGGCTCAAAATGAGTGACAAGATGATTGAGCCTTGTGGTACACTGCAGTTCAGAGTTGGGGGAGGGGTGGGGCGTGAGAGGGATTTGAACCGTGGCATTGATACATGACTTGAGATATGAAGAGATCCAGGTTAGAATATTTCCTTGTATTCCAATTTCTTTCAGTCTTGGTACTAGTGGCCAAGGGTGTCAAAGGCTGCTCTCCAGCCCAAGAGTGGTAGCGCTGCCACTCAATTTTGTCCACTGTTATTTTTGGGTCATCCCAAACAGATATCAAGGGTGATTTCATACATCGTCCTGGGTGGAACCTACATTATTTATTTAACAGTAGGATGTTCTCTTCAACAGATTTGGAGAGCTGGGGGAGACAGCTCATTCAGTTTCCCCAGTAATAGGCTATTGGAATCTATCTGTACTAAGCTGAGTTGGACGGGTCGAGATTCATTTCTTTGATGAGTGGTCTTATGAAGGAGGTTATGTGAATAAGAGTATGCTTGCTGTTTGTCTTTACCAATTTGCATTGTAATCCACCTAGTTCAGTTTCCTTATCTTTTCATTAATCCAAAGTAGCCTCTGACCCCTCATCACTGTGCCTCCCCCCACTGCCACTGCCTAGCTCCTTGTGACTACGGCCTAGCCCACCGCACTTAAAGCTGACAGTTCAGTCCAGCAGGCCGCTAGCTGGTAAATCACTGTTGCACCTGTTCAGCATCTGGCGCATTCTTAGTCTATTATCGTGCTTATTGCTTTTGTATTTAGCAGTTTGTATTCTGTTATAACTGTTAGTATTTGTTTTTTGCTCTCTTGCTTGCCCTCTAGTAGCTGTTTGCACCCTTTTGCCTGCTCCCGCCGGTTCCCACCATTTTTTTTACTCCTGCTCACCGCCCTCCTGCCTCCCTCTCAGCACCTTCCGCTTCCCAGGACTACTTATAGAGGCGGCTGTGCGGCTGCGCCACAGGCGCACCTGGACCGTGCCCAGTGCAAGGAACCCTGGCCCTCTGCATTCTCACAGATAATCCACCACAAAACTCTGTGCCCTAGACCCCAGATGCAACAACTGCTACCTTGCATTGCCTCACTCCACACCGGGATCTTTCACCTGCATCCGCCGCCAGTTCACCTTCACCCCAGCACCGACCACCACCGCAGCAACCACCACCAAACCAGCCCCGTTGGCCGAGACCTCCCCGGAACAACTCAGCGGCTTCCTGAAGAACGCCAGATTGCTCTGCAAACACGCCACCGAAGTCTGGAACACCATCTCCTCCCTCGCCCCCCGACATGACCTTCATTACAGCGATCTGGTTTACCCCCTCATCGGCCCCTGACCACCACCGCAACACCCACAAGATGAAACACTGCAACCGCACCAATAGACAAACGTCTTCCTGGGAGACCTGAGCTTCCACTTGGACAACCCCCCCTGACACCAACATAGAGCTACAGGACAGACTGGACAACACAGGCTTCAAGCAGCTGGCCACAGACCCCATGCATAAAGCAGGACACACGCTGGACCCCATCTTCACATCCAGCTACAGAATAAGATACAGCCAACCCACGGAACTCACCTGGTCGGACCACTCCATCATATACTTCAACTTCACTGGACCCCCCACCACCACAGTGCCCCCCTCCGCAGCTGGGCCATGGTCACTCAGCACCAATCGATTGACATTAAACTGCCCAACGTCACCACCAACTTGAACCAAGCAGTAATGAACTTCAACACCTGGATCCCCAGCGCCACCGACCGAGTCGCTTACACCAGAACAGCCAAAATGCACAGATCCACCAAATGAGCCAGCTGGTACATCCCAAAGCTCAGTACGTCGAAGCGCAGATGCAAGCAACTGGAGAGAAAATGGCGCAAGAACCACACTGACCAAGCCACTTTCAATTCCGCCCTCGACAACTACCACCGCCAGCTCAAAGCCATGAAAATAAAGGCCTTGACTCTCCGGATAGAGACCAGCGCCAACCAAACCAAGGAACTCTTCACCATCGTCAGTGAGTTCACCTGCCCGTCAGCCACCGAAAACTTGATCCCCTCCTCACAGCAATGCCCTCGCCGACCACTTCCAGACAAGATAGCAACCATCTATACAAACTTCGATCCCCAACCTTCTGACCTCCTCAGCATCCCAAAGACCACTACCGCTGACCTCTCGCTCACCCCATGGGAATAACTCAGCTCACCAAACACAACCCCTCTAACGGACTCCATCCACTCTGGAGCACCCACCAACCAATTCCCTCACCAACTTTTTAACCTCAAAAGAGACAAGATCAGCCACCAGCTCACCACCATCCTCAACGCCTCCATCACCACAGCCACCTTTCGAAATGCCTGGACACAAGCAGAGTTGATACCCATCCTCAAGAAACCCTCTGCAGACCACAGCGAGCTCCAGAACTACGTCCCATCTCACTGCTCCCATTTCCTGCCAAAGTCCTGGAGAAGGCCATCAACCTCCAACTCACCAAACTCCTGGTAAGGAACAACCTGCTGGAACCTTCCCAATCAGGTTTCAGAGCCAATCACAGCACCGAGACAGCCCTCATCGCCGCAGCAGACAACATCTGCATCCTACGCAACAGAGGAGAAACAGCCACCCTGATCCTTTTCGACCTCTCCGCAGCCTTCGACACCGTCTCCCACCACACACTCATTGATCAACTACAACAGATTGCAATCACAGACAACACACTCAGATGGATAGCATCCTTTCTCACAGTTGCACACAGAGAACCCATCTCTCTCCCTTCACCTCACAACCCAAGCACACCACCTGCAGCGTCCCTCAAGGCTCATCACTCAGTCCAACCCTTTTCAACATCTACATGACACCTCTTGCAGACATCATCTGATCCCACAACATCAACATCATCTCCTACGCAGACAATACCCAACTTGTCCTCTCAGTGGACCCCACCTCAACGAAGACCAACTTCAACAACTGTATGAAGAATGTCACAGCCTGGATAAAGAACAACTGCCTGAAGCTCAACAGGGCCAAAACTCCTGGTGGCCACCGGAACTCTGACCCAAAAGACCATGCCTGCAATCTCGGTATCAACCTGGACAGCAAACTCTCCATGAAACATCAGGTCAATGCCGTCTCCTAAGCCTGCTTCTACACTCTCTGCATGCTCCGCAAAGTCTACAAGTGGCTCCCCATCAGCAACCGAAATACAGAGGCGCAGGACATCATCACCAGCCAGCTGGACTACGGCAACCACTCTATGCTGGCACCACCACAGAACTCATGAAAAGACTCCAGATGATCTAGAACACAGCAGCCAGACTAATCCTCAACCCACATTACCCAGCACCTGAAGGACCTCCACTGGTTCCCTATCCAGAAGAGATGCCAATTCAAGCTTTGGACCCACGCCTACAAATCCCTCCACAACAAAGGACCTGCTTACCTGAACCACCACCTGAATTTCCACCGACCTCGCAGAAACCTCCTATCTGCTCACCTTGCTCTGCACAGATACCACACATCCGTCGCTGCTGCTCCGGAGGATGCTCCTTCTCCCACCTTGCCGCCAAGACCTGGAACACCCACTACCTCCGCACTTCACCCTTGCTGACCCACTTCAGGAAGAGACCCAAGACCTGGCTCTTCGACTGATAACCGCAGCACAGTGCCTGGATACCCTCTCGGGTGATAAGCTGCGCTATATAAGTACTGCTTGATTGACTGATTGAGGATCCTTATTCTACATTAAGGGCTGCTCCATGTTACATTGGGTTTCTGCTTGTCCATATCATCGACTTGTAGAACTTGGCTACTTCTGTTGTTAGTTGGTTGTGTGAGGTTTTGGTGACATATGTATCCAGTTTTGATAGGTTGCGTTTCTTCCAGTGGCTGTACTAACTAATACTCTGGACATTTTCAGTTGATGCTCTCCTGTTTTGGAGGTTGATAAGAAAACAGATTATGGGTGAGTTTACTGTTTGTGACACGTCCTAGTGGTGTGAAGATCAAATCCAAGGAGTGCACTGCTATGCGTGCTGACTCCCCCATGAGTTGATAAAGACTGTGCGCCTCTAGATTTGTTGAGATAAATCTTGTTAGTACCAGCTCAGGACAGTCAAACCAGTTGTTCAGATCCCTTGGACACATAAATTGCTCTTTATTGTATTCTCCATAACAGTCTCAGTTAAAGCATCTGTTAAAGCTCTGGTGTAGCGAGGTGGTCCATATATCACAAGAAATATTACAAGAAATGAGCAAGAGAAGGTAGGTGAGGTAGAATATCTTATCAGGATTGTGAGAAGCAGGCCTGGTATATGATGTCCACTAATGTAAGTGGACACCTTGAACCAGTCCAGACAACCCTTATGGTGATTTAAGAGGTCTTAGAAAGCTCTCTAAGTGGTAGCTGTGGAGAGCAGCCTTCAGGCTTAGTCCAGAAGGAGTGTAAAGCATCTTGTTTTACCAGAATGCAATCTTATAGTATAGATTAAGTGAAAAAGGACTACACAAGGTATTTATAAAAATTATGTATTTATTATATAATACTCTCTAATACGTTTAGATAGCTCCAACACTGAGATAAACACAATGCACACAATACTTTGCATAGAAATACAGTAAATAGCACGAAATACACAGTGGACCCCGGGGGAACCAAACCATAAACTAAGAAAGTGGTATAAGAACCACGAGTCGGGTCAAGACAATGTCAAGAGAACATAGAAGTGCTGGGGACCCAAGGTGAATGACTAGGAACCCCACGGAGAGCGTGTGCAGTGTGGAAACACGACCGCGTGCTCTGTACAAGTCTACGTGTAAGTCGCGGTTGGAATTTTAAAGATTAAGGACCCTTCCCAACGGACCCTGAGGAAAACCCAGTGGAGGACAGAAGGTTGGAGAGCCACCCCACCCGTGGATACCCTAGTACCCACGTTACCTACACCAGGGAAGCCGGATGCATACGTGTGAAGTGGTGTCGGAAACCACCGTCAAACCCAATGGTTCAGAGTCTATGTCACTCAGGAGTGACCAGGAGACTTAGAAGATGAATGCCCTCCGATTTCGGGTGTTGCAGGATGGGTGACGATGACCTTGACTCTGCAGCTGTGAGGACCAGGTGACGCGGAGGAAGACCAGGAGCCGAGCACGAGCTGTCCCACAAAGGATGTCGAGTGCTGAGAGGTCGGTGTCTGGTGGGAGCACCAACAAGCCTTGGCAAATGCAACCAACGCAGGAATGGAAGAAGGAGCAACGTCGGGACCAGCAAGGTCCAGGGGACTCACCACAAGCAGGTGAGTCAGGGCAGGCCCCAAGCAGTGGGGGGAGCCCATAAGAAACAAAGGTGACCCTCAAATGGATCCACAGGCTGGAGGCACTGGAGTCGCAAGAGGACCTCGAGCAGCTCACAAAAAGATGCAGGCCACGGTGCACACGATGCGGTGTGGCTGAAGATTTTGGTCACTGGAGGTGCTTGAGGTTGGGGCTACTTTGAGCCCGAAGATCTTTTTGGAAGGAAGCCAACAAGCCTTTGCAACTGCAAGTTGACGCAGTGCACAGGGGTTCGGTTATTGCACCCCCCACGAGAGATACTGGCCTCAAACTTGGTATGAGGCCAGGGCAGGCCTCAGGAGCTTTGGAAAACCACCACCTGTGTTGCAGAACCTTTCGGTGTCCAGAAGAGCTCCGGATCAGCAGACCGGTCGACTTAGTTACGGTGCCTGCGAATGCAGGGGAGTGACTCCTTCGCTCCAAGGGAGATTCCTTCAGGCATCTTTGATGCCCACAGGCCTTGGAAGGTTCCTGTATGGTGCACAGGCACAGACGATGCAGCAGACTGAAAGAGGACCGAAGTCAAGCCCAAACGATGTCCAGCGAAGTCCAGAGTGCCCAGATGGTAGAAGAAGAAGTGGTGTCTGATCTGAATCTTGTCCCACGACGAATCTAGGGACCTACACTCAGGTAAGCCCTTAAGTATCCTAAGGAAAGGGTTGGGACGATTCAGGGGACTCTTCCAGGGGAAGGTCTGGACAGGGGGAGGTTACACCCATGTCCTTTGTCCAGTTTCGCGCCAGAGCGGGAGCCAAGGGCTCCCTGAGCTGGTTTGAACTGGACTATGCAAGGAGGGCACCAAATGTGCCCTTCAAGCAGACTGAGTGGCGCTGGCAAGCGCTCCCACCCAGCCCCAATACACTAAACCCTGCCTGGAAGGTGGTCACACCTCCCTGTGACAGGATGCCTATTGTTCTGCCTTACCCTGCTCGAGCTTGGCTCAGCAGCAGGAGGGAGGAATCGTGTCTCTGGTCGGCAGCAACCATTTTGTGCTGTCCGGGTCAATAAGGCTGGTACCGGGAACACTGAGAGCCTAAATGAGGGCTCTTCCAGTGCTTGGAATCATTCCTCCCGGTGTGGGGGTTTGATTCCAACATGTTTGATACCAAACATGATAGGATTCGTTGCAGCCAGTTTCGAGAAGGTCATCGCGTAATTACGCGGTGCCCCTCTGTATAGTATATGGTTGCTTCACTGACAATCCGGGAGAATGGACTCCGTAGGCTGCAATGGGGTGTCCTGCTCATGCAGGGGCACCCTCTCACTTGGAACCAAGCACCCTGCCTTCAGGATTGCAAAGGCCTGTTAGAGGGGTGACTTATAGGTTTTAAGTGCAGTGACCTTAGATATAGTCAATCAATCAATCAGGGGTTTATAAAGCGCGCTACTCACCGTGAGGGTCTCAAGGCGCTGGGGGGGGGGCAGCTCCGGATCAGTCGAAGAGCCAGGTCTTGAGGCTCTTCCTGAAGGTGTGCAGAGTGGGGGAGCGTCTGATGTTGACTGGGAGCTCGTTCCAGGTCTTTGCTGTGACGTAGAAGGCTCTTCCGCCTGCTCTGGTTCTGCGGATGCGTGGGGTCTCTGCCAGGGCGAGGTCGGCAGAGCGGAGGTTCCTTTTGGGTATGTGGAAGGAGACTCTTTCGTTGAGGTATTTGGGTCTGATGTTGTGGAGGGATTTGTAGGCGTGGGTGAGTAGCTTGAAGGTTACTCTCTTCTCGATGGGGAGCCAGTGGAGATCTCGTAGGTGCTGGGTCATGTGCTTGTGTCGTGGGGTTCCGAGGACGAGTCTGGCTGCGGTGTTCTGGATGGTTTGGAGCTTGTGTAGCAGGGTTTTGTTGATTCCGGCATAGAGGGCGTTACCGTAGTCCAGTCTGCTGGTTATGAGTGCGTGGGTGACGGACTTTCTGCATTCGGGGGGGATCCACTTGAAGGTCTTGCGGAGGGAGTTGAAGCAGGTGGAGGCGACGGCGTTGATCTGGCGGGTCATGGTGAGGGAGGAGTCTAGAATGATGCCGAGGTTTCGGGCATGGTCTGATGGGTTTCCGAGGGCAGAAGGCCACCAGGTGTTGTCCCAGGCGGTGGAGGAGGGTCCAAGGACGAGGACCTCCGTCTTCTCCGAGTTGAGCTTAAGGCAGTTGTTGTTCATCCAGGCTGCGACGTCTTTCATTCCTTCCTGGAAGCCGAGTCTGGTGTCTTTGGGGTTCTTTGTGAGGGAGAGGATGAGCTGGGTGTCGTCGGCGTAGGATACTATGCTGAGCCCATGCTGTCTAACGATGGCGGCGAGGGGGGCCATGTAGATGTTGAAGAGCGTGGGGCTGAGCGAGGATCCTTGTGGGTACACCGCAGTTGATCTCTGTGGGTTTGGAGAGGAAGGGTGGGAGTCTGATCCTTTGGGTTCTGCCGGTGAGAAAGGAGCGGATCCAGTCGAGGGCGGTTCCCCGTATGCCGGCGTCGTGGAGTCTGGTGGCAAGAGTGCGGTGGGAGACAGTGTCAAAGGCTGCGGAGAGGTCTAGTAGGATGAGGGCCGCTGTCTGGCCCTGCTCGAGTAGCATGCGAATGACATCGGTGGCGGCGAGGAGGGCGGTCTCGGTGCTGTGGTTGCTGCGGAATCCGGACTGGGAGGAGTCGAGTATGGCGTTCTCTTCGATGAAGGTGGTCAGCTGGGCGTTGACGAATCTCTCCGTGACTTTGGCTGCGAAGGGAAGGAGAGAAATGGGTCGGTAGTTTTTCAGGTCCGTCGGGTCAGCCGAGGGTTTCTTGAGGAGGGGCTTGACCTCTGCCCGCTTCCAGTCGTCGGGGAAGATGCCGGATTCGAAGGAGGCGTTAATGGTCCGGCATAGTTTGGGTGCTATGGCGGCGGCTCTGTGGTCGATGTGCGGCGGGCAGGGGTTTGTGGGGGCTCCTGAGTGGGTGTTCTTCATGGTCATGGCGGTGTCTTCGGTGGTAGCCGGTTTCCAGGTGGTGATGGTGGGCTGGTTGTTGGTGGTGGAGAGGAGGGTGGTGTCTGGAGTCTGTTCGCTGAAGTTGTCGTAGAGGGGCTTGATTTTCAGGTGGATAGTAAACCTATATCTTTAGTAAGTGGTGCAAGCACCAACTTACACAGGCTGCATTGGCAGGCCTGTAGTTCCATTTTGTATGGTCTCTCATGGGTGGCATAATACATGCTTCAGCCCATGGGAGACCTCTGGGGTACCTATGCCCTGGGTACATAGGTACCATATACTTGGGACTTACAAGGGTACCCCAGTATCCAATCTGGGGTGTACCAAAGTACTGAACATGACAATTTAGGGAGAAAGTATATAGACTCGGGTCCTGATCAGCAGGATACCAGTCAGACTAGTCAAATACAGCTTAACACCAGGCAAAAAGTGGGGGTAACCATAGAAGCAGATCCTACTTTCCTACAAGGATAGATTCACATTCCTTCATGGTAAGTTTTCAGAGTTTGTTGTCTTTATTGTTGTTTTGAAGACAAGTGCAACCCCACTTCTGGCTTTTTTTGAGTGGTTTTTACATATTGCTCCATATCCCAGTGGAATGGTATCATAAAAGACTGGTGCAGTGCCATCACAGAGACAGGCTTCTGTAATGAATATGAGGTCTGGGAGATTCTGAGATTGAGTAGAAAATATTTAAGTGGTGCTTTCTAATGGATCAGCCATTGATGAGTCAGCTGTTTAGTTTTTGTGAGAATGATCTATGTTCATCAGAAGAGGGGTGTGGTAGTAGTAGTGGGAGCAGATGATTTAGGAGTGACAGCACGGCTGAGGATGTTGGGAGGGTGGCTAGGCTTATCAAGTGGGGGATAATTCGGGGGAGAGATGCAGCTTTAAACTTTGGAAGAGGGAGGCTAAGGCTTTGAAAAGAGAGTGGTTGTTGGTGGGAGTAATATAGGAGAGGGAAAATGAGTGCCGAGTGTAGCTGGGATGGGTGAGTGGGAGACTGCCTGCGTATGCTGGCTGCTTGGGAGGGAGGTGGTTAAAGTGAACAGTGAAGCACTGAGTAGTTACGTTTTGAGGGTGTCAAAAGATAGGTAGGGATTTGTTAGACCTGGCACCATTGGCGTGGGTCTCCCTTCCATTTTTGCTGTTGCCTCTTATGTTTTTGCTGGTTTTAGATGCTTTTGGGCACTGTGCCACTGCTGTTCAGTGCCACAGTGCAAGTGCTCCCTATGGTAAATTGATGTATGGATTAGTGACTCCATGATTGGCTGGTTTGGTTTACTTGTCAGACCCTAGTACAGTGCACTGCGTGTGCCCAGGGCTTGTAAATCAAATGCTGCTGGTGGGCTTGCAGCACTGATTGTGCCACCCACCGGAGCAGCTTGTAAAGTGTGTCTCAGGTCTGCCATTGCAGAGCCTGTGTGTAGTCTGGTACTGCCATGTTGACTGGGCAAGTGCACCCACTTGCCAGTCCCTAAACCTTCCCTTTATACATATTAGTCACCCCTAAGGTAGGCCCAAGGGCAGGGTGCATTGTAGGTAAAGGTAGGACATGCCCTGATGTGTGTGGCATGTCCTAATAGTGAATTACAGCCATTTTTGTTTTTCACTATTGCAAGGCTACCTGTTCCCCATAGGCCAGAATGGGGAGTTAGATTATAACATCTTATAATCCTAACTGACTCAGGAAACTAGGTAGAAATTCGAGTTTAGTATGCCTGAACTCAGAATGATAAAATACATCTTTTAGTGAAGTTGGTTTTAACATTCTGTGTTTGAAAATACCACTTTTAGAAAGTAGGTATTTTCTTGCCTAACTATCCAAACCTGCCTCTGCTAGGTTGTGTATTCCTTGTCTGGAGTTTGAGTGACAGGGGCTGGGGGCTTCCAGGAGACTGGGTGAGTCAGCACAGGGCTGAATAGAGAGATCTGCATGCAGATAGGAGGGAGGAGTTGCACCTGGGACCTGAATAGGGCTGTGCCTTCCCTCCACAATGCTGGCTCCACCTCCTGTGGTGTGTCTGATGTCCCTGGCCTACACTGTGAAAGGAAAGAAGGAGTCTTGTCAACAAAGTGCTCCAGGACTGACCAGAACTGGTTTGGACTAGGCAAAGGCCTCTCTGCCGTCAGAGAACAAAGAGAAACTGTGTATAAAAAAAGGGGACCCAGACCCCAGAACTTTAGATCACTTCTGGGAATCAAGACGAACCTTTGCTGAGGAGAAGAACCAGGAAGCTGAAGGAGGAGACTACCCCTGTGCTGTGTGTTTGGGGGTTGGCCTGCAGTGGTTGCTTCATTGCCAAAGAAAGGAGAAAAGGACTGAGTGTGCTTTCTATCAACTTGAAGAAGAATCTCCAAGGGCTTGAACTAGAGCTTGCCTCCTGCCTGAAGTCTCAGGGATACAAGACTTCACCAACCAGCTCCCCCCTGAATTCCCTTGCTGGGAATTGAAGTGCCTGCTGTTGTGCTGGGCCTTCTGAGAGACTGCGTGTCGCTGGGAGCTGGAAGCGCGACGCAACGAAAAGAAGCATGTTGCCGCCGCAGCAGCTGTCGTCGCATCGCCGAAGCGCGGCACATCACCGGAGAAGCGGGACGCCGCCACAGAGGTCGCCGTCGCATCACCGAAGAAACGCATCGCAGGGCCTGTCGCGGCTCCAAAGATCATCGAGTCGCCGCACGGCCGTTGGGCGTGCACGCATCACATCAACATTGTCGCATCGCAGCCAAGACGCCATTTTGTCGCATCGAACCGGAGAAGCGTATCGCATCGAGGTGCCATCTTGTCGCATCGCACCGGAGAGCAGTAAGAAACTGACGCATCACCTCCCCACACAGTAAGGAAGCGAGCATCAACTCCCCTGCGCAGCAGTAAGGAACAGACGCATCCACTCCCCTGAGTGTAAGGAACCGACGCATCACCTTCCCTACGACCCTTTTGTTTTCTTTGCGTTACGCATTCAAGGTACATTGAAAGTAAAGTGTTGCATTTACAACTTGAGAGAACTGAACTATTTTATAACATTTTAAAGTCTATTTTTGAGTACAGTATTGTGGATTTTTGTCATTTGGTCTTGTGTTAAGTCTATATAAAAATACTTATTTTTATAATACAACCTGTGTGGTGTCCATCTGTAGTGTTGTCACTGTATTACTGTATGTGTTCACAAATGCTTTACACACTGCCTCTGAGATAAGCCTGCCTGCTCGTGCCAAGCTACCAAGGGGGTGAGCAGGGGTTATTTTAGGAGTGTACCCCCTTACCCTGACTAGACGCAAAGGTCCCTATTTGGTCAAAGGTACCTACCTCTGCCAACTAGAGACCCCCAAATCTAACAGGATTTATTGGAGATGATGGGTAATGGAGAGTGGAAACTCAATTGGCAGAAAGTGGGAGTTGAGGTAGAAGTTTGGAAGCGACAGCAGATGGCAATATAGTCATGGTATGGGGTTGGTTAAAGGGGGAGTGATCGTTTTGGGAGGCAGATTACCATTTGTGCCCATTGTGATCTCATTGGTAGTTTCTACGCAGCATATTACAGCATTGTGGTAGTTATTGGTGACATGCTAGGTCACGTCATTCAAGAGCTATTCTGTTGGTTGATTGTTCTTGTTTACCTTTTTCAGGTGTACATCTTGTGTCCCTCTCTGGTGTGGCAGACGTTCAGCTAGCAGGTTATTTGGAGGTTAACTCTTTTAGATGTTATTTTTTTAGTTCTTGTTATTAAGGTATCAGGAGTCTCACTCTATGCAACAGGAACTCCACTACTCTGGCGATTAGTTCCTTCACCTGTGGACTTCTGGATTTCATATTTGTGACTTACTCTGGCACCACTACATCTAAGTTGGTAAGTTCACTGATAGTTTTGTTACCAGAGAGTCCAGTCCTCTGCTTTAGTGGTCGAGAAGACAGATGGAATGCAGCAGTTAGCTTGTGTGGTGAACCCAGGTTGGGTTGATTCAACTTTCTGGGGAAAAAATCTGTGGGAACGGCTGCCTAAGATGACCCCACCAGCTGCAGAGGTCTATCAGGTAAACCCAAAAACGTTAGCTTTATTTGCTGTAGTAGTCCGTGGTGTAAGCCTAGAAGTGGAAGGAGCTTCACCTGTTGGAGTGATCTATGGGGTGATCCTAGGAGCAGTGTTATTCTTAGATGCTGTAGAGGGCTATAAGTTAGCTAGGAGTGTAATTAGCTTTACGTGTTAGTAACCTGTGGGCTGAACTGAGGCCTGCGGTTAGCCTGATATGCTGTAATTGTCTTGGGAGCAAAGCCAGTGCCATAGTTAGCCTGGTAGGCTGTAGAGGTATATGAGGTACAACTAGTCGTGGATTAGCCTTATATGCTGTAAAGGTCTATAGGCTGAACCCAGTAGCAGAGTTAGCTTGACCAGTTGTAGTGTTGTGTGGGCTCAATCCAGGAGCAGATTTAGACTGAACAGCTGGAGTGGTCTGTGTATTAAAACCTAGCGTGGAGTACGCTTTAACAGCCCAGTTCAAAATTATTTCACCTGACATGCTAGAGAGGTGTTTGGAATAAACTAGGAATCAAATTTAGCCCGGCCTACTGCAGAGGTCTATGTGGAATAAACAAGAGTGGAGCTAGCTTTACCTGCTGTAGCGGTGTGTGAGTGACCCAAGGGAGAGGTGACATTATCTTGGGAGAGTCCACTGTGGTTGAATCTCTTCCTAGGGAGGAGGTTTTATTAACTATTTATCCCAGAAAGCACTGATTTCAGGGAATAGGCCCTACCTGGCCATAAGAGTCTCAAACAGGCAAGACTCCACAGGAAGACACCCTTAACCTTTATGAGGATGCTTAGGCTGGTAACCCAGAAAGGAGAGTTGTACAGGACATGAGGTCCAGATGAGCTGGATTTCTCTGTGACTATCTCCAGTACGTGTACTGGCCAAACCTCCCTTGAAATATGTGCTATGTGGGTTCACAAAACAGAAGACATTGGGGTGGGGAACAAGACGAATAGCCAATGTCTGGCCAGCTGGGGGAAGAGGTGGAAGGGAATAACCCAGATTATACACCCCGTTGCAATACACAAAAGCAAAAAGCCTGGAAGTAAGAAATAGGCTTTTGGCCCTCACTTAGGGTGCAGGACCCAGTTCAGGCTCCTTCTAAGTACCCTCAAAGCAATAACCTTTTTAGCTTAAGATCTGCCACACCTTCAACGCGTGCCCAGTATACGAAAGTTTATTTTAAAACTGCATTCGAACACACACTGCCACTGAGACCAGACTTTAAACACTAATTCAAATTATAGAAATGCAGTTTCGTGAAAGCTGGATTGTACACCTTTTCGTCTCGTGCACTACCATATGACATGTATACACTACATATAACTTCGAATCAGGGACGTAGCTCGGGGGGAGTGTTAAAGATTGCAGGAATCGCTGTTAGCATGAGCTGAAAGCCATTTTGTACTTGGCAGCCATTTTAGTTAGCCATGTGCTCGCCATGTGCTTTCTCCCTCTTCCAGAGTCTTGCACATGCTCAGAGAGGCCTAGCTGGTAGAATGCACCTGCTCCTAGTATAGAACTGTCAGGCTATTCTTACTCATGTAAGCAGTTTAGTCTCCCCTCCCACTTTGTGGAGCAAGCAAATTTTGTATACCCATATTAGTCAATAAGCATGCTTGTATGTGCTAGGACCTCCCTTGATTTTATGCTGACTATGTAACAAATACATATATAAGGACCCTGTTCTCTGCACTCATTAGAATGCCTCCTACAGTGGCCTGCGGGTACCGTAAGATGCAATCTCCCTCATCTGAGGTTAATAAAACATGTTTTTTGATATTACAGCTTCTGTGCCAATCTCTTCCTTGTTGGTCTTAAGGACCAGATGTATCAGTGAACCCCTAAGAAGGTTTTTATTTCTACAAATGGCGCCCGAAAGTGGACCTCATCAGTGCAGCGGCTATCCAAGGGAGTGGTCTTGAAGGGAGACAGGAATCTACTGAGGAGTACAGGACAGGAATCTACTGAGGAGGTACCCTGCGCACGGAGATTGTTTGTCTTCCAGCCCAGTATATTTCTGGTCTTCCTGATCTGATCCTCCAAGTGTTTGCCGCTCCTGACTGAGAACTTCTTTGGCGTGAGTATTTTAAAACGACCGTTAGGTCACTCAGAACTTGGCAGTTGGAACCTGGACACCATTTGATTGGTAAGAGCCGTTTTGCGGCACTTGCTGTTGGTTTGATGCCTTTGATTGGTAAGGTAGTTTTAGTAACACTTACTGTGGCTTTGTTTGTATGATTGGCCAATTTTGGAATTTGTTTTGTAAGTTATATATGCATTGCAATTCATATAGGCAGGTAATGAGGAGATTTTTCTCTAACTTTGAAAACTTGAACGGCACACATTGTGTTAAGTGTCACTTGGAGTATAATATTATATATGCTATAATATTTTTGGCATGCCTGTTTCTAGCACACATTTGTTGAAAGTGTTGCTGTTTTGGAGGTACCGATATGGATTTAGTAAGTACTTAGTTGACTCCTCAGAGGGGATACCTAAATAGGTTTACGTATAGTAAAAGATATTTCTTCCTTGGTGACTAAGTACCCCATGGAACTAAATATGTACATAAAACGGATCCGGATCTGCGCACTTAGTAACATTCATAAGTGGTGATATGCAGAGCACTTTTTGAGTGTTCTACCAGCCAAAACTGGCGAATTTGGTGTATTTTGGCTTCTTGACCATGGAACAGTTTTTTGGCCTACTTTTGAGAGCTCTTCTTGTAAATATGACTTACAATTAGTATTTACAAATAGGTTGGTCTTGCGTACACTTTGTAAGCAGTCCTAAGTGTTGATTTGTGGGTTAAATGTGTGTTTAAATGTCTATGTGGGGTTTGTGGTTTGACATTGGTAATACTTGTGTGAGTACTCTTTGTGAAAGAATGTCTAGCTTTAAGCGCGCTGTGTTGTGTACTCTGCGTGTATGACCCCCTTCTGTAACTGTCTGAATGAGCTCAATGAGTTTGTTGTTTTTTTTGCTGTCATCATTCTGTTATGCAAAATGTCATTTAGTTACTTACATATTAAATAAAAATCCAGAAATGAATTATATGACATATGCTAAACAGCTGCATGTTACTATTAAATTGACAGAGTAAGATACTATACATGTGTGCAAATTGCCACAATGCTAAAGATAAAATTAGAATTCGTATTCAATAGGATTAAAATAGGCCTCATACAGAGGAATAAAAACGAAATTGTGTGTTTTGTAATCAATAGACTAAAATACATGTTACAGCATTTTCCTTAAATACATTGTATTAGACATTAAAAGGCATGCACATCATATGAGTGAATTTGGTCGTTGCTGAACTAAATACACATTATAGAAAGATAGATTTGACTGCATTGAAATGCCTCAGTTTTTAAATAGACTGTGACATGCTTTTCTTTCAGCACCCGAGAAAAAGCTTTCCAACAGCTGTGTTTAAACTGACTAACTGAAAAGAAACTGTTTGACACAGCAAATGGGGATTTAACTCTGTCAGGGTATTTCAAATAATAAAGGGGTTTTTTCCTGAGAAAGGCGTGAAAATTCGACGCCTGCTGACAAACAACAGCTGCATAAATAGCATATGGCTATTCCTGATCACAGCCACAGACAGGAATGCTGAGTCAGCGAAATTTTAAGTCAGTGTAAAACTGGTATAAGGGCCTGCATTATTTTAAAAGTTTCAAAAAACTGTTTCATTATTTTGGATAACAGAGAACAAAATTGAAAGTAGGGATTTCCTTTCTTAATGCCTTTTTTTCATAAGTACATCTGTGGTTCTGATGTTAAATGATAACTGTCCTTTTAAAAAGTGGCGCAGACTTTTCATGTTTCAAGTAAGGCTTCTGTGCTTAGGGTTATGAATGAATGCGTTTAAATATGATAGGCTACGAATGAAGCTTGCTTTTCAAATGTGGAATCATCAAAATGGTTGGTTTTGATTAAAAAAATAAATAAATAAAAATAATTATATGAAAAAAATATATTGTTAAACATAAATGCTTTAAATTCGTTTTTTCATCTTTATAAAGCCTAATCATCATACTGTGAATTCCTAGTATCAAAGTTGAATTTAAGCAGTGCTGTACCGCAATAAGAAGGGAACTTAAATGTGAAATGTCACTTTACCCAGCCGTACAAAACTCATTTTTATAAGGGTATATCTTATACATTTCTGATTTCCCATTCCTGGGCTATCTAGAGAACACTCTGGGGGTTCCTATTATGCAAAAATATTGTAGGATATTCATTTTTAAGTGCCCCTACCACCAAAGTCGAAATTGAGCTAAATTCACAATTTTACAAGCAGTTCTACCACTCAAGGCAGTTTTAACGTGCTCTTAGGCTTCAATAAAAGTATACATATGCAAATATAGAACAAACAGCTGATCTCTGTATTACTAGACTGCACACCACATACTATACATAAATGAAAATAAGTATACAGAAGAGCAGACGTTATTATCCTACCTTTAAATTACTGGCAAACGGATCGGACAGGACTGCCTTTTAGCTGTGATTCTCCAGAGTTGCTTTGCATTACGAAAACCGCATGGCAAGCCTTGCACAAACAAAATGAGCAGCTGCTGAACGGGTCAAAGGTCGGAGTTCTGCATTTAGCAACTTAGCAGGGTGAAGGGTAATGTTTGCTTGGACACTTCGACCTTCGAAAAGTTTTTGAAAGACGAGATGATAGCGCAAAGAGAGGAAGAGAAGCTTTGCTTCCTATTTTTGGTAAACACACGTTTAGCGCAGTCATATGAAACAAAGAAAAACAACCCTCAGTTGAGCATTGATCTGCCAGGTATATAAAATAATGGTTTTAGTTTAAAGAATACTGTGTAGGGGCTACGATAAGGAGGAAATGGATTTTAGTTTGCATTCATGCGCCCTCATGTTAATCTAGTACAATTGCTCAAGGAATTGATACATTTGTTGCTGACGCTTTCTACAGTACTCGATGTGCTTGAATCAGAGAATAGCCACTTTCTAAGATATCTCCTACAAGTTTGTTTGTGCCCAGTTGCTACAAATAGGGGTTGAAAGTGTTGACAGAAGTAAAACCTGTTTCAGGTTTTCCTACTGTCAAAATGGGGGAAGGAGGCTAGCTCCTCTACAAATTAAGGGTAGGCAAAATTATGTTTTCTCTCTTCTTTTTCTCACTTTTTTTTGAGTCTGTCTAAGCTGTCTAGGAAATAGCCATGAGATAGTTATTGGCTATTCTGTAATACTGTTTTAAAATTGTTAGAATTAATAAACAGATGAAACACATAAGCTATGTTACTGCCCATCCTGTATGAAAGAATGAGTAGAACAGATTGATGTTCCCTTATTTGATCTTTAAGGGGAACTGTATAGTGGCGGTTTCTGTTAAAAAATCTCAGGTGGCAACACTATTATTGTTTATGTTATTCTCATGTTCTATACAGTTTTGCAAGGGCATTACTAGTTTTTTATTAGCTAGTCTCTGTCAATAAGCTGACAGCCCTTATTAGAGCTGGAGATAGGGTTTTTTTCCTTTTGAAAATGATGTTGCATAGTCCAGATCGTGAAAAGTACAATGCAGGAAAGACGCTCATGTGATCCTTAGCAAACATTTTGAAGGAAAATATTGTTTTATAGGAATTTGTTTGTCATAACATGTTCTGCTGGAGAAAATGTACTCACTATGTTGAAGTTTAGTTCTTTTTGCAATAAGAATCCCTGTTAAATTAACAGTTTTAGATTTTCCTGCTGCACCTATAACATGAGAGCATGGTCCTAAGCATAACATGTAAGAGAAATTATTTTACAAGTGTCTGCAGTCCTGTACAAGTAATGTAAAATCTATGAGTAAAAGTGTAGAACATTTCCTTTTTCTTGAGGGTTCTTCAGATTGGTAATATAGGAATACACCAATGTAAGTATTTGGAGTATGTCTGTATTGTTTTTCTCTTTTCCTCAGAATTTAGTAAATGAACACAGACTTCCTTGGCTGTTTGGGATTGGGTGATGTATTACTCTTGTCAGTTCACCAAAACGTTCCTTTTATACTTGCCAATAGGTCCAGGGTTTTCTACTCTCAGATAGATGAAGTGGCTCTTGGGTGCCTTGCTAATGTATGGGCGCCCCAGGACTAAGAGAGTATTCTGAGACTATCCTCTCTGTTGTTAGATTATTTCTGTGCCTTGTCTAAAGACCTCTTGTTCTGTCCACCAATAGATATTTGCTGCCTTACAACCATTGCCAGAGGGGCCCGGACATCAGATCCAGCCTGGGGAGTCAGCGCCACTCCAGTTTGAAGCCAAAGTGAAAGGAACCAGCATAGGCGTTGCTGGCAACTAGGACCTCAGTGAAGGCGGAAGCACTGGGACGTGAAGTGTGTACCCCTGCCACTGTCTTGGGCGAAAGACGGGGTTACAAATCAGGATGGAGAAATCTTTGTGTGGATCCAGTTTTTGATGCCCAGCTGAGAGAGTCACAGAACGACAAGGACGGCAAGGAGGCTTTTGCTTGAGGTGACCCCCTTTGAAACAAGGGTTGCTTCAGGCCTTTGAGTCCTGGTCCCAAGTGAATGCAAGTCTACGCCTTTGTTTGTTGATCAAGAGATGCCCGAGCACACTGGGTACAATTTGTGGCCCTAACAAAAGAGCAGTGCGCCAGAGGTGCAATACAGGAGTTAGGGAAGGACTTGAGTTTAGGGTACAGGTGCTGTGCCCTTGGTGCCTGTTAGATTAAAGTGAAGAAAACTGGTGCACTGCCTGAGACACTGGACAGGATCATTGAGGGTATTTGCCCTGGGGGGTGAGTGCCCTATCCTGAAAGAAAGACTTTTCCTTCTCCGTGATTCTTGAGTTGCGAGTTGTGCAGCTCCACCGTGGGAACAACAAGAGCCTGCCTGTGAGGCTCAAACGGACACAGGGAGAAGACTCCCCTCTGGCTGTTGGTTCTAGAAATTCCCAAGGACTCTTTTTTGTTGTTGTTAGTAATGTACCCCTTTGGTCGTCCCATTTTTTTTGGAGGAGCAGCCCTTTGCGGCTCCTTGTCCTAATTCCTATGGCCCTGTGTGGTCCTCCTGGTCCCCCGAAGCCAGGATTGTTTTTGTAATAATATGTCTGATTGCTTTAATATTTTTTAAGAGTAATGTTTATTCTGCACGAGAAAAGTTCATCTGAGCATGTTACTTTACTCTTTCCTTAAGTATATTAATTGATAATTTAGCCCTCATAAAAAATACTGAGAAAGTCTATTGAAAATGTTTTTATTAGGTATGTGCTGTTGGCTATTTTGAAATTGACTTGACGAGCCCCCATCAGAGCCCTGAAACTTAAAATTAGACTAGGTGGTTTTGGTATTTGCTTTCTGCTTAGGATTGGAAAATATTGAGATTTCTGTTTGAGATAATAGTCATTATTCTCTCTTGCTACCTGTATGACCCAATGCTCTGTTCACTTTGTACTCCTGCTTATACCTTGTATATACCTGCTTAATGAAATGTTTAGAATGTAAATGCCCACCTAGCATAGGATATTGATGAATTTATGAGAAGAAAATGTGCAAAATATTTTCTATGTCTCTACTAGATCATGGGAATGTCTTTAGCTCATGCTAAAAGGATCATCTGTTAAAGATTGCAGGAATCGCTGTTAGCATGAGCTGAAAGCCATTTTGTACTTGGCAGCCATTTTAGTTAGCCATGTGCTCGCCATGTGCTTTCTCCCTCTTCCAGAGTCTTGCACATGCTCAGAGAGGCCTAGCTGGTAGAATACACCTGCTCCTAGTATAGAACTGTCAGGCTATTCTTACTCATGTAAGCAGTTTAGTCTCCCTCCCACTTTGTGGAGCAAGCAAATTTTGTATACCCATATTAGTCAATAAGCATGCTTGTATGTGCTAGGACCTCCCCTTGATTTTATGCTGACTATGTAACAAATACATATATAAGGACCCTGTTCTCTGCACTCATTAGAATGCCTCCTACAGTGGCCTGCGGGTACCGTAAGATGCAATCTCCCTCATCTGAGGTTAATAAAACATGTTTTTTGATATTACAGCTTCTGTGCCAATCTCTTCCTTGTTGGTCTTAAGGACCAGATGTATCAGTGAACCCCTAAGAAGGTTTTTATTTCTACAGGAGGGAGAAGTTGGGGGACTTGTAATAGATTCTGGTCTGGGTAGTTGGGCTAACGGTGTCTGTGGTTGGATTTGTACTAAGATTATCAGCCCTCATAGCAGACACATGCCTCCATGAAAGTTTGTAGAGCTTGTATGCATCACCCCTCCTCTTCCCTCTCACACATAACAGGCGAACAATAAACAACGGACTGGATTGCTCTTATGTGGTGCAGAGAAGCCATTTAAATTTAAACACTATTTTCATCCATTCTGCTATAAATAAATTACAGTGCATTTGTGTTGCAGGGCTCACTCACACAAAATGACAAAAAAATATGTCATATGATGGGATTGAGGAGAGTAGGGTAATTAACAGTTGTGAATTGGCAGCACCTCTTGTTTCAGAGGTAGATGGAATGTAAGACAAAAGTGTTCATCCCTCCCTGTATTTATGATTTATGGGGAGAACCAGGTAACGCAGTTAGAGACTTCAAATTTGTATATATATAGTGGGGGGCAGGGTGGGTGTTTGTGTGTGTGTGTATGTGTGTGTATCTGTGTGGTTTCAAACACACACTACATGCAGAATTCTCTGTATGTTCTGACTAGGATACCGCCCTACTTTGAATCTCTAGTGCACGGTTGAAAAAACGTGTGACCAACCACACAAAACAATAATGAAAAACAGTAACATAAAAGGAAAGTGTAATAAGGTTGGTACACTCGGTGAAGTTCAACAGGTGTAGATTTATTTTAAGTATTTTAAGTAACTAACGTAATAACGTCCTATCCACACAGCGCCAGCAGCAACTGACCTGTGGGAATTCTCAGGACACTTGAACACAGTGGAAGCTCTAGAACAGAACATAATGACACGCAGGTCATTACACACCTTCCCCCTTCACACTAGAAGAGCAAAGAAAAGGATGAGAAAGAAGAGAAGAGTTAAGAAAGAAAGAAAGAAAACAAGAAACGAAATAACATCAATGAAGAACATAATCATGCAGTTTCACCGGAATATTTCCAGTGCGAGAACTCCTTCGCAAATCAGGTAATATTTTGGAACGGTCAATCAATACAGGGTGAATTTTGCTACGCATGGGAGCGATTCTGTTCAAGTTCCAGATACGACCATCTTCCAACTTAACAGCATTCTGGAACAGTTTTTTTACCACATAAGGAGAAGAGAATTTAGAGACTCCAGCACACCTCTGCGGAAGACGTACACGCACCCTGTCTCCTACTTTCACACAAGTGCGAGAGACGGCGTGTCTTGCGTCAAAATACTCTTTCCTTTTTGCAATCTTTAAATTTTGCCCTGCTCGCCAGGAGGCTACATCATGACCCATGTCAGAGGGAACTATGCCACGACCTGGAGCAGGACACACATCCAAATCAACACTCCCACTTTTGTCTCTCATCCATGCTTGGAACATCAGGGTATTGGGCTTCCGCCCACGAAAGAGTTCAAAGGGAACTTCATTTGTGGTAGAATGAGGGGTGAGACGGTAGATGGTTACTCGTTCCACCACCTCAGACTTCCAGTCTTTATTTTGAGCTTTGGCTAGTTGGATGGATTCTTTTAACACTCGGTTAAACCTTTCCACCATCCCATTAGTCTCGGGATGATAGAGAGCGCACCCCTTATGTTTTACCCCCTTTTTGGACAAAAACTCCTCCATCTCTCTCGAGACCAGTTGAACTCCATTGTCGGTAAGAAGACAGTCAGGGAATCCCTCTTGGGAGAAGATTTCATCAAGAAATTTAGTGACGTCCCTAGTTTCAATGCTGTGAGTGATCTTAATCTCCGGCCACCTGGAGAACATGTCCATTAAAACTAGAACGTATGTCTGTCCGGAGCTACTAGAAATGGGACCCAAAAGATCCAATGCTACATCTTGCCAACAACGAACAGGGGCCTCACGCACAACCATAGGTTGAACTCTAGTTTTATAGACCTTGTCCGAAGCATTACACTCAGAGCAATCTCTCACCATTCGCTCAACTAGAAGATCAATTCCTGGCCACCAAAAGTGTAAACGAATCCTTTCTTTTGTCTTGGAGATGCCCTGGTGCCTTTGATGCGCTTGTTGCACAATTTTAAGTCTAATAGAGAGGGGTGGAAGCAGCTTGGTACCTCTCCAAAGCAACCCAGAAGAGACAGACAGCTCATGACGCACATTCCAAAACTTCCGTGTCTCCTCACTCAAGCTTCTAATGCCACTTCCCCAACCATTAATCACTAACTTACAGACCTCGAGAATAACTGAATCACTTTCAATGGCAGACTTCCATTCTCCCTCGCTCAAGACTCCAGCAGTGACCTCACACACTTTATAATCATCGTCCTCCCACGAGTCCCCAGACACGTCAAGGGTGTGAATGAGATCACTCCTGACAAGGCGGGAAAGACAATTGGAGACCTTGTTTTGAGCACCAGGAATATGATGTACAACAAAATCATAGTCTTGAAGTGCAACAATCCACCTGGCGATTCTTGAAGATACCGCATCAAGACTCTTTTTAGTGAATAAGTCCTTCAAAGGTTTGTGATCAGAGTGTTCCTTGAAAGAACTACCCCATAGAAACTTCTTAAGTTTCTTAATCGCCCAAAAGATACAAAGAGTTTCTTTTTCTATGACAGAGTATTGTATTTCAGGGCCCACCAATGCTCGTGACAAAAACATAACAGTTATTTCCTGACCATCCTTTACCTGTTTAAGAACAGCCCGAGACCCTTGGAGCTAGCATCAGTAGTGAGGATTGAAATAGCAGAAGTGTCAAAACTCTTTAGAGAGGGAGCCTTACCCAAAGCCCCCTTTATATCATCAAATTCTGCTTGACATTGCGGTGACCACATGAACCTCACACCCTTCTTGAGAAGAGCCCTGAGAGTGAAAGTGCGAGAAGCAAATTGTGGAACAAACTTGTTGTAATATTCGGCCATGCCGAGAAAGGTGACTGACTCATCCCTGGATTGGGGCACAGGAAGGTTCTCAATAGTCGACACTAAGTGATCTCTAGGTTTGACACCCTCTCTAGATAATTTGTGTCCCAAGTAGTCAATTTCCGTGAGGTTAAATTTACATTTGTTCTCGCGTAGAGTCAAACCGCGAGACTTGAAGCACTTCAGAACAGCTCTGAGTCTCTCATCGTGTAACTCTTGTGAAGAACCATATACCAGTACATCATCCTGGTAAATCTTAACGCCAGGTAGCCCTTGTAAAACATCTTCCATAGCTCTCTGGAATACGGAGGCTGCAGAATTAAGTCCGAAAGGAAGTCTTGTAAATTTAAAAGTGCCAAAAGGCGTTATAAATGCAGTGAGGTTCATCGAGTCTGGGTCAATTTTGATCTGATGATACGCGGCTCTGAGATCCAATGTGGAGAAGACCTCAGCTCCGCCTAATTGCGTCAGCATTTCCGCAATATTTGGGAGAGGATACTTGTCAGCTACAACAGAACGATTGAGTGCGCGCAAGTCCACACAAAGCCTCACCTCACCAGAGGCCTTACGTGCAAGTACAATGGGAGCCAACCACTCACTCGCCTCAGTGCTGACGATAATTCCTTCTTTTAGTAACTTCTGCAGTTCCTTCTCCATGGACTCCCTCATGGCTAGTGGTACACTACGCACCTTGCAAGTAACCGGGATAGCATCAGGTTTCAAAGAAATCTTATGCATATATCCAGACAAGCACCCTAGCTTTTCGCTGAAAACTTGTTTGAATTCACTCCGTAGATCATCGACTTGAACAACCTTGGATGGTTCAGATGTACTAAGAGGCTCAAGGGGTGAAGAACACAGATCTTCCTTCAAGACAATACAAGGATCTCCACCAGGAATTAACATGACCCCCAGATCTGCTTGGTGAACCCAACTTATTATGCTGTCTCCCCTTGAGGAGATGTAGATTTTCCCAGCAGTAAGTTTATTCTTATATTCTATGTCACCCTCGAAGTATCCAAACAACTTGATAGGTTGACCACCATAAGCAAGCGGCCTAATGTCAGGCTTGAATACTTTCACCTTACCCACCAAGGTTGAGTCATAAAAACACTTAGGTACTAGAGTTATCTTTGCCCCGGAGTCAAAGAGCATTTTAACTGGGTGACCACTTATTTGGACACTTTCAATTGGATTTTTGCACGTATTCAAAGAAGCTTGAGTCAAGACTTCTCCACAATGTAACTCATCCGGGTCGGACTCAGACTCATTTTGAATCCACACTTCCTTCACCCGCTTGTTCTTCTTGAATTTAGACACTCTGAAAGCTTTTGCTACGTGACCAACTCTACCACATTTGAGCATTTAGCATTCAAAGCAGGGCACGACTTGTCATTGGCCAAATGATTAGGACTATCACAGCGGTAACATTTCCCAGTAAAAGGTTTTTTAGACCATGAAGACTGAGATTCATGTTGCTTGAAAGTCTTAGATTGGGACTCGTTTTGCTTAAGCGTCTTAGGGTTAGTTACAACTTGCACTTTACCATTAGTTGTGTTAAGAGTGCCGTTTTCTTTTTTCATGACCTCCACGCAAGCAAGAGAATGTTCAATGCGTTTAGCGATTAGGATGACTTCATCAAGTTTGGGGTCATCCTTTTGCCAGAGTTCATCTTTCACTTTTTCAATTGCACAACCTAGCATAAATTGATCACGTATGCGTTCTTCGAGTGAGCTTTCAAATTTACAAGTGGAAGCCAGCTTCCGCAAATGAGTAACGTAAACCTCAACGGACTCTTTAGGTTGTTGTAAACGTTTCCCAAAGTGATAACGTTCTAGGATAGTGCTGACCTTGGGGAGATAATGTTTGTCAAGTTTCATCAAGCAGATTTCAAATTCATTGAGGCTGTTGGATTCAGTGTCATCAAGGTCAGGTAGATGTTCGAAAACTTCTTGGCCCTCGGAGCCTAGGCAGTGTAAAAGTAAAGCTGATTTCCGTTCTGCACTTAATGACACTCCGCACACCCTAGCGTAATTGAGGAAGACCTTCTTCCATTTTGACCAGCGGATGGAAGGCTCACCTGGATTTGATAGAAAGAAGGGTGGGGGAGTGACGTTTTGCATTTTAGCGAAAGAGGTGTGAGTTCTTGCAATATTAATAGTGGAGGTACATAAGAAATGGTGTGCCTATCACCGTGAGGCTCAATAAGTAGGATAAGTTATGCTTATCAGCGTATAAAACCAGTTAGATTAGAGAAGTAAATATGATCACAATCATAAATGGAAGTAGGAGACAGGCAGCATGTCAAGTTGTGCCCATCATCGTGAAATACAAGGTAAGTAATTGTAAGGTGTCAACTTGAAAAGCTGTGCCCATCAGCGTAAAATGGGCAGTATGGCAAGCTGTGCCCATCAGCGTGAAATACAATGTAAGTAATTGTAAGGTGTCACCATGAAATGCTGCGCCTATCAGCGTAAAACGGGCAGTAGGGCAAGCTGTGCCCATCAGCGTGAAATACAAGGTAAGTAATTGTAAGGTGTCAGAATGAGATGCTGTGCCCATCAGCGTAAGACAGGCCTCGTTGAAATTTATTTAATTGTTGTGCCCATCAGCGTGAGAAGAGCTTGTTCTAATTTAATAAATGAAGTAACAGAAAAAAAATAGGCTGTGCCCATCAGCGTTAGATGAGCGTGGTCACAATATAAATAATGAATGTGTCCAAGAGAGAGAAAAGATCGTCATTAAAATTTAAACAAAGCTGTGCCCATCAGCGTAAGACGGGCTTGTAATATATTAAAAGAAGATGTGCCCGTCAGCGTGCAGGGCTCACTTTTGTAGAAAATGTTGAAAGTAGAACAAAGCAAGAGGAAACACCAACAACACTGTTCGTTTGTGGAAAGCGAAGCTGATACTGTAGGAGCTTATTAAGAACGAAGCATGGTGTAGTGAAGCGGCATAGAGTCTTGTTTAGTACTCCGGTTAGCACAGAAGCCGGGGAAGATTAAAGAAAAATGACGCGCTGGGGTGGCTTTCTGAACGTGGTTTCAGCAGCGTCGAGTGTTGCCTAGCAACGCTCTCGGGGAATAAGCTTCCTGATTGACAACGTCAGGCGCTGCTTACGTAAAGGAGCGTCAGACTTGCTGGTGTCATCAAAGGAATGGCCGAGGGTATGTGCGAGGCAAAGCAGGCTCGAGGGTTCCTCGTGAGAAAACGGCGATAGAGTAAGTCTTAAGGTTTTGAAACTAAATCGCCGATAAATCTTGTAGACAGAGTAAGGGGTAGTTTACAGTACCTTCGTCTTGAATGAATATGAATGAAGCAATCTTACGACGAAGGGAGGAACTCCAAGTGTGTTAGGACGTCTTCTTGAGTAGGTCAGCAAACACGTAGCTGAGGGTTCGGCTCAGGATCGTCGCCAGTGTAATAAGGTTGGTACACTCGGTGAAGTTCAACAGGTGTAGATTTATTTTAAGTATTTTAAGTAACTAACGTAATAACGTCCTATCCACACAGCGCCAGCAGCAACTGACCTGTGGGAATTCTCAGGACACTTGAACACAGTGGAAGCTCTAGAACAGAACATAATGACACGCAGGCCATTACAGAAACATTTCCACAGGAGTCTTGGCAATGGAGCAGACTCTGCTTATGGAGGCTGTGCACAAGTGAAGTACAGCCACTAAAACACAGGAAGCCAGTGGCTGATACTTCATTCCATTCTGTATTTATTTTTATAAACCATTTTTGTTGGCATTTTAACATTATTCCATACATAACAACAAAACACAATTACAGTGAAGGACCAAAAGGGTAGCGGTTGAAGGATGGAGGTAGGCAGATACAGTGGGGAGATAGCCCTCTCCAGAACTTAAAGAACAGGAATGGGAAAGGGCCCACCAAAATAACTGTGAGGAGCAGCACACAGTTTGGCAGCACTAATAATAAGCATTTGCAATGCAAAAGGTCTCGCATTTTTTAGAGTTAGAGCTATTGGCGTTGAAAATGACAATGTCTTTTACCTATGTGTTTTGGTTTGGAGTGTAGTGGATGTATGAATAGAGACGCAGCTGCAGCACTGTCTAGACAATTAAGAATGGGGAATTACCACTGGGAACAGAGACACAGCTGTAGCGCTGCATAGAGGACTTAGAAAGGAGGAGTTACCGACAGGACCAGAGAAGCAGCTGCAGCACTGTCTAGAGGACTAAGAATGAGGAATCACCACTGGGAACAGAGACACAGCTCCGCCACTGCTAGAGGACTTAGAATGTAGGTGTTACTGACGGGACCAGAGAAGCAGCTAGCAGCACTGCCTAGAGGACTTAGAATGAGGAATCACCACTGTGACATAAGACACAGCTGCAGCATTGCCTAGAGGACTTAGAAAGGGGGAGTTACTGACGGGACAAAAGAAGCAGCTGCAGCACTGCGTAGAGGACTAAGAATGAGTAATTACCACTGGGAGCAGAGACACAGCTGCAGCACTGTGTGGAGGACTTAAAATGAAGAATAACCACTGGAAGTAGAGAAGCAGCTAGTAGCACTGTGCAGAGGACTTAGAATGAGGAATTGCCACTGGGAACAGAAACACAGCTGCAGCAATGCTTAGAGGACTTAGAATGAGGAATTATTACTGGAACTAGAGAATCAGCCGCAGCACTGTCTAGAGGACATAGAATAAGGAATGACCGATGAGAACAGCACTGTTTAGAGGACTTAGAATGAGAAATTATCCAACAAGACCAGAGAAGCAACATAAAGGAGACGAGTTAGGAGACTTAATACAAGGTGGTGCTTGGGAGGGCATGGGGGGGAACGCTGCCTCGCGGCAGCTAGCTGAATGAAAACAAATTGTCAAGAGAAACTTAGTGCCTTCAATGAGAGGCAGACTTTGTGCAAGTAAACAATCCACCTGATGCTCAAGGCAGAAGGAAGCGGGTGCTTACCTTTTTATGCGGCTAAACCTTCTGTGTGATGAAGGAGAGATATACTGCATTACGTAGCCCAATACTGACACCCACCAGGTTTCTTCACATCCCAATATTATGTATGCACATTTGTAAATACACGTTGTTTCTTTTAGTGCCCAGAAGAGAAATCAACATCATTTGGGAATGAGGAATAATTGAAAAATACACAAATCGCCTAAAATGGCACAACAAACAGAAATTGGCAGTAGTGAACTACCATTATACGATGTCGAATTGTAAAGGCAGGCAGGAAATGCTATTTGAGAGAGACCAGCATAATAAACATCATATATGTGCTTTTCATTTCAAAAGGAAATAGTTTAAAGATATGATATGTTGAACCTATAATACGATGGGACACATTTACAAGGACTATATGCAGATGCATGCCTTGTACATTACTGAGGGGGTGGCCTTTACACTACAACCAGGCAACTTGCTTCTTATGAAACACTCTTCATCGACTCCATTTTTAACAAGTAAGGAAAGGCTAATTATGTACATAGGTAAGTGAAACAGTGAATCTACTTAACCCCACATAAGGTAATAGTGCCTGAGAAGAATGTGGGCTGCAAGGGACTAAAA
Source organism: Calotriton arnoldi (assembly GCA_963921515.1). Lineage (NCBI taxonomy): Eukaryota > Metazoa > Chordata > Amphibia > Caudata > Salamandridae > Calotriton > Calotriton arnoldi. Next base: position 491,524 of record CAWUFW010004956.1, on the reverse strand, counting down.
CGGAAACTTGTAAGTGCTCAAACTAAGACGCAACAATGGGGCCAAAAACAGGAACATTAAATACTGCACGTATGCTGCGCGAGCGGGCGAAATGCCCCGATGTGTAGAAAAGGCGGGCCGCACGGATCCAGCCTCGCCAGGATGGATATGCTTCTCTCAAATCCCGCAACCTCTGGCCCCCCGTCACTGCTGTACCATTGGATCCATGCATTTGGGTTCATATAAGTATTTTGCCATGCAGCATATTATCCTGTGTGCTTCATTTAGTGTTACTTTACGTGCCACTGGTGAACAGCCACACACACTGAAGGACATAGAATAAGGAATGACCGATGAGAACAGCACTGTTTAGAGTTCTTAGAATGAGAAATTATCCAACAAGACCAGAGAAGCAACATAAAGGGGACGAGTTAGGAGACTTAATACAAGGTGGTGCTTGGGAGGGCAAGGCTTTCATGCCTTTTAATGAAAATATGATAAAGTCTCTTCAAATGTTTTTAAAAAGTGTATTCTTTGCTTATTGGAATGTTTAGATATTTACTGAGTTTTATTTTAGTATGGTAATTCTCACACTTGTTTCGGGCAGCCTCTGTGCACGCCCGTACTCAGAGAGGTTTTTAAAAATGTTTTGGATGAGGAGAGCTGGTGCTAGGCCTGGAGTGCCTCTCCCTCTTGTATAATATTTTTTTTAAATATATACGGGTAATTGAAACTGGCTGACGACACTCATAGATGCAGTGCAGAAATTCTGTGTGTAAAGTTATTTGAGGGAGTTAGACTTGTACTACAGAGGTTGCCTTCTGGTCGGAGCCACACGGTAATGGGTGTACGGATTAATGAATGGGACAGTGAGCGTGTCACTGGCCATAGTTATATTCATATTCCTAATACTTGAGCTGGCAAAACAAAAGCAATATTTACAAGATCCTAGAATGTTTGGCTGGAGAAGATAATGTGTAATCAAGTTCCCTGCCCCTACTGGAGGAATGAACTCCAGTGCGCACCTGGGAAACGTGTGGTAGAATATTAATGAGCTACTAGAATGATGCCGATTGTATCTGTGTCAGCGAGGACTGCGTCGACCGTTAGTACGGCAGTCCGGTCTGCCCCCAGCGGGTGAACTTCTGTGCGGGTCTGTATTAGTATAAAGACCTTGGTTTTTCTATTCAGCTGTAAAATAGACTGGGAGAATACTAGCATTCAATTGTTACATATTTTCCCTTGTTTAAAGCGTGACATACCCGTGTAAATTATTTTTCTGAATGTATACATACACATATATACATGTATATATTTATGTATGTATGCCTCAGAGGCGCAACTAGAGCCAAATTTGGCGGTTGTGGGGGGGTACAACTTCTTCCAGCAATAGGCAGAGTGGAGATGCAGGGGCTCTAAGAAGGGGTGAAAAAACAACAAAGCCTCGTTAACAAGTAAATGGTCTGTTAAAGACCTGTGAAGTTCTCGGGTGCAGCTGCAATAAGACGACACATATTGGCGGCATGTTTTATTTGCACCTGGTATTGTCGCACCACAGCCGACAGGCAGCGCATTTGGCTGCCCCTAATGACACTAAGGAAAATGCTGTAAGTTTTCCTATAAAGGGAAGTAACCTCAATTCGACCCCGGCCCCTTCAACAAGCTTTTCCTTGGGCAAAAAGATGAAAGGAAAAGCACATACACATATATAAATGTATATATTTATGTATGTATGCCTATTTATAGGAAATAAAGGCCATAGAATCGGTTGTTGCTACCAATACCGCAAAAAGAACGAAACATATTGGCAGCATGTTTTATCTGTAATTTTTCCTATAATGGGAAGTAGCCCCTTCAACAACCCTTTCCTTGGGCAAAAAGAAGAAAGGAAAAGCTGCCTGGCGTTCCGCACTCAGCAGTCTTCCGCTCCCCACTCGACTGCACGAGTTTACAAGAAAAGCACGTGACTACGAGCCGTACCCAATATTTGGGCACCTATTGTAGGAGAGAAGCAACTACCTGCCCCACTCATTTCCATAATTAATCATAAATTGTGCAAGGGAGCTATAGACGCACAAAACAACCCATCAGTCACAAATCAAGCACACATGGCAAATGGCAATGCCTTTTATTTTTGTTTTCGTTTTTAAAACATAAATAAAAGGCATTGTCATTTACAATGCCAATTGCTTAAACTCGCGTAAATGCATGACCTATTGCATTGCAAATGCTTGTTTAGAACTGCCGGTGCTGAGCACTGGCAGGACCCGGCCCACTTAAAGCCCTGGTGCCAAGAGAGCCACACAGCCAAGCATCGAAATGTATGAGGCTGCTGGTTCAAGAGGAAGGTTAAGTATTGTTGACTTTTGGGCTCTCTTCTTCCTTTCTCATGGAACCCGCTTCCAGCGATTGAACTTAGTACAAACACCCACATTTCAATGTAAGCAGGACAGCAGCTTTGTTCTGAATACATCAAACAGGTGAGTGATCACGAGAAACCCGAACCAATGATATTTGTACATAAACAAGGAGCTGAATCGAAAAACAAAATTCAGGCCAACTACAGAAGTAAGCACCTCCAAAAACAATTGTTTTTTTTTAAAAAATAGGTTCAGTTTCTGCTATTTACAAAGATAAACTTTTTGTGCATCCTGCGCTTGCCAGATTTCATGAGGGAGGCATGGTGCCTTGTAATGGCAAAACAACAGCTTAACAGCCTTTAGTCGACAATCGTGGATTTGAAATCAGGTCACTGAGAAAGGCCTGAAAAGACTTTCTGTGGAGAAAACGGACACAAACAGCGACTCAAAACAGCTAGGCAAAATGGCAATACTGATTATACCGCCAGAGAGCAGCGGAGGGGGCAGTCTTCAGAAGATTCTAAACAACAGAGCTCCAACAATTTTCGAAATTTACGGGTGCGCTTTCAGTGATGCTTTCTCGGATACCTTTCAGCTCCATCTTCAGATAGTCGATGAGCTTTCCTGTCTCCGACTTCATTGTTAAAGGCAAGTAAACAAGAGGGTCCTTGGCAACAAACCAAGCTGCATCTTGAGTCAGTCACATCTTCTCCCTGCGATGGGCATACGGCGCCGACATCAATGAATGCACTAAACACATGTGCTTCAGTCGCAAAGCAGCATTAAGGGAAACAAGAACAAACAAGCAGCTCAAGAGGAGTGGTGGGGGCGGGCACAGTGAGACAGGGGAGACAAGGAGGCACTGCAGCTGCAGACTGCACATGCGTTTAGGAGACCGGAACATCTGTCAAAGCTTATCGAGACACTGCCTACCTGCGCAGGCTCAGTGAGAGCTTGAGCACTTAATTTTTAGGTCTCGCCTAGCGTTGCAGCACGAATGTGCTGCCATCGCTTTGCGAGGCATGCAGTATACACTATAGCAGAGGTCTTCAAACTATTTTGGTCCGAGCCCCCCTTAAACAAAATGTTTTGAAGTTGGGCCCCCCTCCAAACCTATATGGCAAGGATTTGGGGAGTGGGAGGGATGATCACAGGGGGCAGGGATCATGAGACCATTTCAGGGGTGCTTTTCTGTAGCTTGTAATCCACACTAAATGTGCAGCATCAAACAAGAACAGAATTGACCACAAACACTACTGCCCATAATTGGGGTGCCGTGGGCCCCAATACACTCCACCTGCTGCACTAATGATGGATGTAGCCCTGAGAAACAAGCTATTTCCTCTTCTTTCATTCCGTCTCCACCATGTCTGACCATCACTTCAATCTCAAAACAGGTCCAGTCTCTGTCTGAATGTAAATGAGCTATTGCATGCTTCCCCAGTTGTTTTACGCCAATGGTGTCATCTTCCCTAATGCTAGCAAGGGAAATGAGCCCCCATGGCCAAATTCTATTGTAAAACATTCATAATTGTGATGCAGTGGGCCCCTTGACAAAAGTGTCACTGTACTTGCTTCACTGATATTAGCTGCTGCCTTGCTGTTGCCTCTGACCTTTAACAACATGGGATCCCATCTCACACCAACCCTCTCCCTCCCATCCCTCCTCACCCTCTCGTCTCTCTGATCAGTGGCGGCTGGTGGAATTTGAAACTGGTGGGGCGTAAGCAGAACGAATCAAAGTATGTGACCGAGCGCAGCGAGCGAGCCCGACGGCAATAAGAGGGGTTTGGGGGGGGGGTTCTCCCCCCGTGAAGAATTTTTTAAAAAATTGGCAACTTTTGGTGCGATTTTCAGCACTATTTCTGTGATAAATGGACTAAAAATTCAGTTCTTCTAGGCATTCATAAAAGAAAACTCATATATTATTTCAGAGAATTTCTGGGTTGCCAAGCAAGAGGGCTAGGGTACTAAGCAAGACTGCTTTGGCTCTACCCTTTCCAATAGAAAACACTAGTTAGCGATGTGAACAAGTTCAATGGACAAACCTGGGATCTAGGGAGAGTCCCTCTCCTGAGAAAGAAATTTAAAAAGATTGGCAAATGGTGCATTTTAAAGCAAATGAATGCAGCGATAAAGCAAGGCTTATTAAGCAGTGGCAAAGTATAGTCTGGAAATATTAAACACATTAAAAACTGCCCCGTATCTTCTTGCATTAATTTGTTCAACAGTTACTGTAATATGTAAATTGTTCTGCATGACAACTTTAGCCCTTTAAAATGTATGCTTGCCCAGTGTCTCATGCAGCATTAACTTTGGAAAAATGTGCTCTAACCAGACATTGGGAAGCACCCACAGCTGCTGGCTGTAACCAGTCATATAGAAATATGTGCAGACAGGTCTTTAAGTGAGATGAAAAAAGTGGGTGCTCCCTATAAAGGAACATACCAAATAAATTTCTGTGATTCCCATAGTGTGCCATCGGACCGGTATTTTGGTTTCTCTCTGAGATGTAATTTTATCCAGACAAATGGCACAGCAACTGACATACACCTAAAGCCTGTCAGTATGATTGGCTTTGTCACTGGGTGTTAGCTGTTTAAGATAAATGAGTAACAACAATGATTTCTTATAAATAATTAACATTGAAAATGTTTAAATTCTGAAATTCTGAAATAGTGAGTCTGTGAATTAAATAGCATTGAGGCCTGTGGAAGGAGTTTCAGCCTTCAGTTATGTGTGCTTTATGTTAGATATGTATCCTCTTTTTCTCTGCATATCTTGTCCATCTGCACATCTTCAACCACCTCTCTTTCCTCTTCAGCATTCTCTTTTCACTCTTCCCCGAATGCCCTTCCTCACATTTCTGTCACTTCACCGCCCCCAACATGCACTGCACCCCCTCAAATATAAGCACTTTAATTTCTCTTACTTTTGCCTGGCAAATATTTTGACATAAGTGTACCCCCTTCACACACATTTCCACAGAATTTCAGTTGCAAATGGAATACACAAACATTGTTCTGTGTGCTCTGCAGAGAGGCCAACCCACTGACAGGCACTTTGTTCGGCTTTAGCCTTAGCGCCTGCGTGCTCAATCAAAGCCCCTCATAAACACCTGGCATGGCTCAAGCCTCAAAGTATGCACAGAAAAAAATACAGATAAACAACAACATTATAAAATAGCTAACTCGTGGGGAATGCAAGATTAAGTAAACATGTAAAATAAGAGAGGAACTACATCGCTGAAATGCATACCCTCGACGTTTTTAACATTCATTGTTTGCAAGTCAATCCATGTTTTTGGCATCAGTGTTAACTTAGGGGCATGTACACAGGGCCAGTTTTAATGCCAACATCAGAGGCCTGGCCACTGTAAGCACATGTTACACAGTAAGCACATATCTCTCGCTTTGACGAACAAAACTGAAAAGCTGCCGTGAACACTTTACTGGTGTCACGGCAGCTTTTCAGTTTGTTCGTCAAAGCGTGTCTGTAACCCACACCACAATACAGTAGCTCTGCACCCCACTAAAGCTGCCCAAACCCCAAGCATAAATGGCATCTAATCCATCACAGCTGACTTACATTTGCAATACGTACTCCTTCATTACAAATTCACCTAAAATGCTGATATTCAACTACTACACAACAGACATGCTTCTGCACTGCTAACCCACTCCATGCTGCTAACCAACAACAAAGCACACCACTTATTTCTGCACCGAAACCCAACTCTAGTTCTGATACAACTCAGCAAAAGAAATGACATACTGATTCATCCGAAATCCAACCCTGTTCATGCAATACTCAAAGCAAACCCCTAATGCTGTAGCCCCACACCAAGCACAGCAGATACACAAACTCTATCAGTTCACTGCTGATAGAGTTAGAGTATCAGCTGCTGTTCACTACTACTGCCCACCATCTCAACCGAAGAGATAACCGGCCACCCTGTATCCAATCACAATACTGCTTTCCGATCCAGACATACCCCTACCCAACCACATGAATGTTTTCAGCACCGAAAAAGACATACTCCAGTACATGTGCCAAGACAGTTGCCCAACGCAACACACCCCTGCACCACTAATCGGCTTCACATACGGACATCCAAAACTCTAGCACAAAAGAACGTAATTTACACCGAATCACCCCCAACTCGGCGACAGCACATACCAGAAGATCCCGGGTCCAAAACCAGTACTCCTATCTCGCTCTAAGCGCGAATCATACTCCTGCATCCAGAATGCAACACCACAGTCGCGGGTCACAATACTCGCGGGGGGTGTCGCGCGGGGGGGGTTCATAAATAAAGTTTTAAAAAAACCTTGAAAACTTACCTGACCGCCGAGTACGAGCCGCCTCTGCTGTGTGCTTCTGGGCCGGTGTCTGCGTTGGCGCCTTCGTGAGTGGCTGGTGGCAACCCCTCTCAGCCAATCCAGATGCTGCTCCAGCAGCGCCAGGATTGGCTTGAGCAGGGACTGACCCCGCCCATAGGAGACCGGGGGCTGAGGCCACTGGCCAGTAGCAACCCTCGCCCTCGCTCGCTCTCCTAATGCAGGGCACAGTAGTGCGCATGTTCGGGCTAGTCAGAAAAATGACCAGCCCAAACCCGAACATGCGCACTGGGCCTGCCCTGCTGCTGTCAGTCAACAAAAACCCAACCCTGCAGTGCTGCCCCACACCCTTCAGCGGCGTGTCCTGACTGACTCCGGCCGGCCCGATTTCGAGTCAGGACGCCGGTGAAGTTAATCTTCCTCGTTAAGTTAACGAGGAAGAATGTGGCCATGTGGCATTAGTGGGGCAACGCCCCAATGGACGCACCGCCACTGTCTCTGATGCTCAAATCAAGGTGTTGCCTCTGTTTAATTTTCCCCCTCCCTTGGGTCATTGCTCCAAGGCTCAAAGTAACACTGGCACAGGAAGTGTGCCATAGGCCTCTTATGCAGCTGCAGCATCAAAGATGCCTACAGCGCTGCAAAGCAGGCTGTCTACTCTGCCCACTCAGCTGGGCTATTACTTATAGGTCAGATACCCAAAGCAGGCTTTCTGCAAAAAATAACCACACGAATAGCACATTTAGCCCCCCCTTCCTTCCGCTGCTTGGGCCCTGTTCCGTGCGGAACAATAGCGTCCTGGGCCCTAATGCTAGCAAGGAAAATGCACCCCATGTTCTTTTTCATAGCAAGAGTGCCATAACTGAGATCTAGTGCCCACTCACAGAGTGTCTGTGGAGAGGGAGGGCTCCTGTGCTGCAAAACAGATTGAGAACTAAAGAAGTAACATGCCTTCTCACCAAGGTGCCCGCTCCCTGAAAGAAATGCAAATGTGTGGAATGGTTGGAGCCAGTGTAGACTTTAATTAATAGAGTCACTCCGTTTCATGGTGACAAATATTTATTCTTTCTGAGAGGAAATATATGTGTCCATTAAAAGGAGTGCGCCCTTTTAATAGGCATATATAAAAATATTTACATTAGATATAGTCTGGATTCTTATCACTAAAATGTATGTTTTTAAAGCACTTGTTTTTATCTTAAACAGTATTTTGCTGCAGTCTGTTTTATACAGTGTAGTACAATTTTTAAAAAATGACATTCACAGTGCTTTCTGTCACAGACTGGGACCTTGTAGCATTATAAACAAGCCACTATTCCTCACTGCACCAATCAGGATTTAATTCTGTGACTCAGTCGTCACACACAAAGAAAGCTGCTGTGATCACATTAGCTAACTGAAAAGAGTATATTTCCTTTTGGTTAGTTTAACTTGCATTTATTTTTCAACTGAGGTGTGTGCGTCTTTATTACAAATATAATTACATCTTCAAAAATAGAAAATAAATTAGATATTGCATTTTACAAAATGTAATGTAGTCTTGCAGATAGTAAGATGTAGTTCTATGACAAACCAGACGTCTCTAACTGCATAACCTCAAAGTCCTTTTTGAATGGTCACTGTGGTGCAGTAATTGTGTGCAGGACAAGTGACCATCATGTCTGTCAATGTCCCAACGAGCATGCCAGATGACAAATGCCATCCATTTACCACTCTCCTGCCTGCAATCTCCACACTTGAAAACAAAATCGGAAACATTGAGAGCACTTTATTGTCACCAGCTCCAAAATACAAAAATGCAGCAGTATGTCCTGTGAGGTTCTACTCATGCAAAGTTTATTTTTCACAAAAAGAAAAATCCCTGTTTGTTGTGCCTCCCAAAAGTAGTTCTTAAAGACTTGATTCAAAGTCCTCTTAAGTAACAGCTTCAAAAGCATACATTCATTTTAGTTTGGTAGCAAGGGTTCACAATCCTCAAAGGTGTACAATGGCTATAAAAAAAAGCATTTTCTCCGGATAAAACCTGCTTTAATGTTAAGCAGTCTGTATTAGTGAGTGGCAGTCTGTCTGTTTCTGCTAGTCACTGGTCAGATTGCAGCCAAACATCTCCTGTGATGCATGGGTCATGTATAAGAAGCCATCTTCATCCTTATGATCCCAATACACTTCTGACATTGTGACAGACTTGGACGGTAAGGTCTTGTTATTCACCATGAAGAAAAAAGCCTGTGTTGTGGATAAAGCTAATCTGCATCAAACAATGGTCTTAAATTTCGTCATGGTCAGCTCTTTGGGAACAAGAAATTTCCTTTGTCCAATACAGGCAAATACTTTTCTCTTTGATACCTTTCAATGACCACCAGTAGTTTGGACGGAAACTCTCTGTTTATATCACCCACCTCACCTTTCCGAGTTGCTAAACACTTCCACATTTTAAACAGGATTGGGTTTTAGTTTCTCTGCAGACTTTCCATGCCATTCCCTGACAGATTTACGCTGATGCCTGCTGAACAGGGCACTACACCACGCCCTCTATGCCTAATTGACAGTTAATTGATGATTTGTCCTCGAGTGGTGTTCGTGTTTTTATATGCAGTTATTCCAAGGTGAACAGCAAACAATGGAATGCAATTTTTTTCTTCTTTTTAGCCTGGTCTTTGACCCCAACTTCACACTCGCTGGCCTCCCCAGTGCCACTTAGTAGTACCGTCCTTTCACTTTTTTTGTGGCGTTTAACTGCAGCATGTAAATGAAGACAGCCTAGAACTGCGCCTTTTGCGCTTCCAGGCTATCTTCATTTACACGTAATTGCAGACCTATTTGCTCCCCCCTGGCAACACATCCACGCCCCCCCAGGGGGGCGCACCCCACAGTTTGAAGACCTCTGCACTATAGTGTGGAAGCTTCGTGGAAGCTCCGCCCACTCTCCAGCCCATCTTCTTCATTGGCTTAGGTTACAAATGCTGCCTTCCGATTCGCTTTAAGCTTGTTAGTCCCGCCCCATGACAGCCATGTCAGTCATTTGTATCCTTCCATGGCTACTGGCCCCTTCACTGCACAGACTACTTTCTTCCCATCCCTCCCTAACCCTCCTCCCACAGTCCGATGCCTTCTCACCGCCCCCCCTCGTGCCTCTGTGCTCCACTGTTGCTGCTGTCTCTGGGGGTAATTATTTGCCCCCCAGGACGTCGCTGGTGCCGTCGTGCAGCCTGCCTGGCTTACACGGCTATCAACTCTCCAGGAGCACCGAGAGCACTGCGTGCATCACCGCCGCTGGCCCGTGACCGAAGTGAAGTACTGAGGGCCGGTATTTTATCACCACCGGCCCCTGATCTCCAGGACTGCTGCGTGTTCACTTTTTAATCACCGCCGCTACTCGAGCTGCCTGCCGAGGCCGGGTCCGTGATCGGAGAGGAGCCGCGTTGCAGTGAGAACAAAGCCAGAGGGTTGCCTAGCAACCGGGACTCCCGTAACCACGTCATCGAGACGCAGAGCGGAGGAAGGAAGTCCCGTCTCTGCCGAAGCCGCGCCGCAGGATGAGGAGAGCTCCCGTCGGAGTTCAGCCAGGAGGGAGGCGTCAACCGTGAGAGCAGCCCCAGGTAAACGCTCCCAGCCGCGCTGTGTTGATACGAGGCCGGGAGCAGGTTGGGAATGCTTGTTTGGTAAGACTTCACACTGCAACAAACTCTGTAGGCGCCGCACGGTCAGGAATGATTGTTATCAAGCCGAGTGTACCACGTGATCAACCAATTCCGAACCTGGCAGACAGTGTGGAACTGCCTGGGTGCGGTGCCTTTAATTGGCTGTCCTCGGGTTACCGTCCTGATGCATGCACAGTGTTGGGCCATTTCTTCTCCTGTTTCATATTTAGCGTGTACTCGGCCTGAAGCAACTGGAGCGCTCGTATAACAGGTAAGCGTGTAAAACGCTCTCACTGAAATCTGTATTCCATCTTGTACATTGTGGGGCTGCTAAGTCGGCCCCCGGATTGATTAAAAAGAAGCCGTTCACAGATCGGATGCAGTAGTACTTTGAGCTCCTTTCCTGAAAAGCTTTCTTCGTGCTCAGAATGCCCCTCTCCGAGAGAAGGGTCGGTCGGTTTTAGGCTTTGTCTCCTACCCCTGCTCTCCATTCCGTGCTATCAAATCCTGTAAAAAGTTTGGCAAAAATTATGGCCGTGACCATGTGGTGCGTATTCTGCTTGGTCGCCGCTTTCCAAAATAGGACATGCTAGATGCCGACAACAGGTCTTTGACTAAACAAAAAGCACAGCTGCACTTCAATACAAGCCCAAAGGGTGATTGATGGTGGTGATATTCAAATTAACAATTAAAATAATGGAAGTATTAACAAACACCATATTAGTCTGCCGTTTAAATCAAAGTTGTTTTTTTATTGATTCGCAAGGTTTACATGTGAGCATCTTTGTGGGGGGGGCGTGCGAATGTTTGTGTGAATGTATTAATGGGTGCGCATAGATGAATAGAGGAGAGAGTTCATGGATGGATGGTGTAATGGATAGTTGAGTGACTGCCAAAGTAGATGAGGTATGCATGTGTGCGAGTGCATGGATGCATGAAAGGGTGGGTGAGTGCATGGATGAATGGATAAATCAGAGAGTGTGAATGAGTTCTACTTAGATAGACTAGTGGATGAAGAATGAATGGGTGAATGAATGTGGATGACTGACTGCACAATGGTGTCTTGAGTTATCATAGTGTGTGGCAGACGAAGCTGAAAGATTTGTAGGACATGTAAGAGGGGGCAAGCCAGACCAAACATATAACTAAAAGAACAGAGTAGGCTATTCAGAGAATGTAGATCTGACCCCCAACTCACTTTGGACCCATCTTCATCCCTCTGTCACATTAACTATTGCCCTACCAAGCATCAGGGGTTCGAGTAATGAATGCATTTTAGTGCTGCTGTCTGCATAACTACACCGAAATGCTAATGTCGGACATAATAATAGCTTCTCTATGTGCAACTTGATGCTGTATCTCTGTGGGGTTATGCAAACTCAGTAGCCAGCACTTGATGTGTTGCCCCAGGCAGTTGTTACAGGCCTAGCCTATGGTCTTTGGTAAGGAGCGGTGTCTCATTGCCAAGGAAATCGTGCTGGGGCCCAGCTAAGTAGTTTACTTTACTTTCACTGAAGTCAGTAAGAGTATCGCACATTGCCTATCGCTGGGTCATAAAATTATTTCACCACATGTTCATTCAAACTGTGGCCTCTCGGCAATGTGCATAGATCAGTTGTCACACATGTGCAGTTGTAATTACAGTATACAAGTTGTCGAAATACTAACAGCACATCATTCAGGGAAAGGAATTGCATATTTAGAGGGCTGGAGGGAGAAAGAGAGAGAGAACAGTGACGTGGGTGATGCAAGCAATGTGATGCATGCAAAAGGGGAGAGTAAAAAGAGTGTTAAAGAGCAATAACATGATGTGTAAGATCTGCATACAGAGGGTTTCAGAGAGATGTTGGGAGACAAGTGTCAGAGTGATAGCTAATAGGTTAATGGGTGCTTTAAGCGGATTTTTTGAGGCACTCTGAAGACCAACATGTCTTCCAAACTTAACAATATTTAATTCAAATTCTAATATTCTCAGAATTGGAACATTTTCAATTCTGTTTATTCACAACAAGAGAATTTTTTTTATTTATAGATCTGGTATCACTGCTAACAAGCATTTGCAACACCAATTTGTCTGGCTTATTTTAGCCATATTTTTATTGTGTGATATGTCTGGATGAAGTAACCGATAATTCACAGAGAGGCACTCAAATATTTGTCGCTCCCCTACAATAATTCACAGGAGCACTGATTTCTGCTGTGGCTCCTCCCTCTCTCCTGAGGTCCTTTTTTTCACCCTACGGTGTCTGTGCAGCTCCACTTTCCATACCTAGGCAGCCTCGGAGCCCATGGGGCTCCTCTTTCAACACCATTTTGGTTGCCCCCATCTTCCTGGATGGGCTCCCCTTATCCTGACAATGCTTTCCCATCCCTTATCACCACCCCCTGCCAACCGGGACGCCAACTACTACTGTGTTGCTCCCCTTTGTGCCTCCTCAGCTGGTTCCTCTCTAGCCTGCTTTGTAGTTGAAACATAGGGGTTTTATTTGGGTTAGCTTTTTCCAATGACAATACCTTTTCTTTATGTGTTTTGAAAACCTGCAAGCAGGACCTAAACACGCACTTTGTGCTTGTAGTCGTTGCATACGAGAAGTAAAAGAGGTGCAGTTACTGCCAGCCTTGGTACTCGTAAGCAACGACTATAAGTACAAAGTGCGTGTTTACGCACTGCTTGCAGGCTTTCAAAACACATTAATAAAAGGCATTGCCATTTACAATGCCAACAGCTTAAACTCGCAAATGCGAGACCGATTGCATTGCAAATGCTTGTTGTTCGAGCAGTAAAGCGCAGTGGCGGCTCGCATAGGGTGTGCTGCTGGGCGGTGAGGCGGGGGAGGGGCATGGTGGAGGGGTAGTAAACTCAGACATACGACGGAACGGAGGAACGTAATAATTACTTTCCTCCGTTCCGTCGTATGTCCGGGTTTACTACGCCCCACCCTGCACCTCCCCCGCCCCGCAGCACGCCCTATGCGAGCCACCACTGGTAACGCTGATCCACGTGTGTAACATGACTAACTGCCTTGGTTCCTACGGAAAAAAAGCATTTGCAATGCAATAGGACTTGCATTTATGCAAGACCTATTGCATTGCAAACGTCCGTACAGTGTAACACTTGAAGTAAAGGGGCCAGTAGCCACGGAAGGATACAAATGACGACATGGCATAATAAGGCGGGACTAACAAGCCTCATTATCAATCAGAAGACAGAATTTACGAAGGACAAACACAGAAGCCAATGAAAAATATAGGCGGAGAGTGAGAGCAGCTTGTCTCCCCATACTGGACTACTGCATGCCTCGCAGAGCGAGCAGCGCATGCGCGCTGCCGCTAAAGCTCGACCTAAAAAACAAATGAGCTCTTATATTTTGTAAAATTATTTTGCGGACGCTATTCCAATAGCCAGGGCTACCTGATACACAATTATGGAGACCCCAGATTGGTGAGCGAGCTGTGCAGGGAGCCGGTAGGCACGCATTGCAGCAGCTACTGCTATGGGTACCATGGTAGGGATCTGAGCATGGGGCGGGCAACCTCCAACCACTTTGATGCCACTGAGAGGGCAAGAAATTACCCGCCCAGCAATCAATCAATCATAGGTTTGTTAAAGCGCAACTACTCACCCGAAAGGGTCTCAAGGCGCTGGGGGAGGGGGGAATGCGCAGATCCTGGAAGTTCATGTCGATCCGTCGAAGAGCCAGGTCTTGATGTCCTTCATGAACTTGGAGAGTATTGGCGTCTGTCTAAGGTGGAGTGGGAGGGTGTTCCAGCCTTGGCTGCGAGGAAGGTGAAGGAGTGACCCCCTGTTCTGGTCTTGCTGATGTGAGGCACCGTAGCGAGGGAGAGCTGGACTGATCGAGGGATCTTTGGGGTGCGTGGAACGAGAAGCAGTGGTTCAGGTAGGCAGGTCCAGTGTTGTGGAGGGCTTTGTGGGCGTAGGTGAGAAGCTTGAATGTGATTCTCTTCTCGATGGGGAACCAATGCAGTGTCCGCAGGTGTTGAGTGATGTTGCAGTGACGAGGTAGGTTGAGGACTATGTCTGGCGGAGGCGTTCTGGAGTTTGCGAGTGAGGTTCTTGTTGATTCCGGCATAGAGAGTGTTGCCGTAGTCGAGTCTGCTGCGGATGAGGGCGTGGGTGACGGTTTTCCTGTGTTCGAGGGGGATCCACTTGAAGGTCTTTCATAGGAGTCAAAGGGTGTGGAAACAGGAGGATGAGACAGCGTTGACTTAGCGGTCCATTTTGAGTTCGGAGTCCAGGATGGTTCTGAGGTTGTGTGCATGGTCCGTGGGGGAGGGTGGCTCCCCGAGGGCAGGGGGTCACCAGGAGTTGTTCCAGGCGTCGGGGTGTGGGCCCATGATAAGTACTTCGGTTTTGTCAGTGTTGAGTTGTAGGCAGCTGTTCTTCATCCACCTGGCGACCGCTTCCATTCCTTCTTGAAAGTTGTGTTTAGAGACGTTAGGTTCATTGGATAGGGAGAGGATGAGTTGGGTGTCGTCTGCGTAGGATACAATGTTGAGTCCGTGGGATCTGACGATGGGCATGAGCAGGGCCATGTAAATGTTGAACAGGGTGGGGCTGATGGAGGATCCTTGGGGAACTCCGCAGGTGGTCGGTGTGGGGTCCGAGAGGAAAGGTGGGAGTCTGACCCGCTGCGTTCTGCCGGAGAGGAATGAGCGGATCCAGTTGAGGGCCTTGTTCCGGATCCCTGCGTTGTGGAGTCTGCAGGGTCGGGTGCGGTGAGAGACTGTGTCGAAGGCTGCGGAGAGGTCCAGGAGGATGAAGGCCACAGTCTCCCCTCTGTCGAGGAGGGAGTGGATGTCGTCTGTTGCAGTGAAGTGGGCGGTTTCGGTGCTGTGGTTTTTGCTGAAGCCGGATTGGGAGGTGTCGAGGATGTTGTTTTCTTCAATGAAGGCGGCGAGCTGGCTGTTGACGGCTTTTCCGATGACTTTCACCGGGTACGGGAGTAAGAAGATGGGTCTGAAGTTTTTGAGGTCGGTGGGGTCCGCAGAGGGTTTTTTCGGCAGCAGGTTGATCTTGGTGTGTTTCCAGTCGTCGGGGAAGGAGATGGTCTCCAAGGGGCGGTTGATGATTCATTGTAGCTCGGGGTGTCGTGTGGTTTGTGGACTCGTGTGATTTGCATTGCTAAGTTAGCTTAGGCCTGGCTGCCATGATGCCTCTTTGCGCACGTTACTTTGTGCCCCCCAGCCTCTGCTATTTTGGGACTATCTGCCTTTCACATTCTTCCTTGTTGCTTTTGGGTTGCGTCTGTACATTGTGTACAAGGTCGGAAAACAATGTGCCTTGTTCTTGCTGATCTGGTCAGCCCCTCGTAATTAGACACAACACTGAATGCCACTGCACTGAAGGAATTCGGGTGCCTTTAATATTGTGATTTTCACTGTTGAGGACACTTCGGAGAAAAATCTTTCCAGAGAGAAGAGCTGTGCTTGTCTGATGATGTAAACCATTGCATCTAGATACTGAGGTATGGGGGTCTGCTAGCCAAAGCCCAGAGGTCTTCTGTTTTTGTAATAAACTAGATACTAGCACGGGGAGGGTGGTGTACTCTTTTAGCTATATATTGACAGCTTTATGAAATACTTTCCCCGTTTATATTCTATGGAATTGTAACTATGCTTATTGTTTTATTCTTATGCATTATGCTGATAGTACTGACACGTGTACTGTACCGTAGAGCACGTTAGTTAAAATAAACATTTTAAACTATACAGTGTCTCTTATTACGCACGTTGTGGACAGGTATGAGTGAGTTATGAAAGGGTGTTCTTGCTTCTGCGAGTCCTGAGAGAGAGATACCGTGTTCTGGGTTGTCTAATAATTAGCAGCATTCTTGCTAAGAAGACGCTAAAGCTAGTCGGATTGGGGTGTTAGGTACTAAGGGGTATGGTTGGCTCACCACTATATTCCGAGGTCCTATTATCCTGTGCATAGCTCTGTGTATGTACAGAATCCCTACAACATGGCGCCCAATGTGGAGCTGATAATTTGTTCCATGAATATGAAGCCACCGTTGTTCCTAATAACTATAGACCGTATAGGAATCTTGAAGTACCGCTCACGGCGTGGCAACACCGTGTTTGGTTTGATGGCGTCCTCCCCCAACCGGTTACCGCGGTTCGTTTAGGCCCCTTATCAATTGATGGGGCCACTTGGCCTGTCTTGGCCGGGTATACTCCACATCCGCGGTATATGACAGTGGCAGTCGCTGAACTGCGTCATATGCATTCGTCTTTAATACGAGTGCACAGAGCTTTAGTACAATATGTTACAGGCAACATCCAGGCAGCCCCGCCTGGAGTTGCAGCCCATCCAGCTGTAGCAAGCGGTGTAACTATAAGTCCTGTCATGGTGAATTCGGTGATGGGCAAGCGCCCACCAAATAAGGACGATTTACCTTATTGGCTTGCAGAGAAATTTGACCAGCTGGAGGCAGTTTTTCCAAATACTACTCCTGTGGATAAACACAGGATTTTGACGATTAGTTTGCCAAAAGACTTAGTACCCGAGTTGACTGCATGCAACAACTGGGGTAGGGTATTCGCTGCAGTATATGCACTCCTTCCATGACGGTTCTCCCCGCTGTGATTAAACGAGCACAGGATGAACATGGCCCTGAAGCGGCTGTGGCATTAGGGATGAGACTGGTGGGAGTGTTCGACGTAGTAGCTGAGTTGATCCTTGCGAATGTCAAGGGCGATGCAGTTAACTTTCAAGTAGCTAATGCTTTGGCTTTGGTCCCAGAATTGGACAGGCCGCGGGAGTTACCAAAAATTATTGCCCAGGCTTACAAAAAAATTGGCCGAAATAGCCTGGGAGTTAAGCCTTTTGCTAAAACGCCAACTCAATCGCAACAACAACCGAAAACTCAGTCTGAGAAAGATGAGAAACCAGTTTTTACTAAAAAGAGCTGGAGGTTGAAAAAACAAGGTAAGCAACAGACGAAGTCGGGGTCGCGAGCCGCATCCCCGGTTTCTGTTTCTTCTGAACGCACATACGATTTGCGTGATAGGGCGAGAATTAGATCTCCAGAGAGATTTCACGTCCCTGATTCGCGTTCTCCTCGTTCTTTACAGGAACCGACGCCTTCACAGGCTGGTGGAGGAGATCGTCAGGATAGAGGAAGGGGCCGAGAGGCTCCACAGGGGCGAGACCAACCTCGACAACAAGTCAGAGGGAAATCAGAAGAATTTCAACGTCCTCGCCCACAATTTCAGAAGAAAAAGGTTGCCGCTGTAACAGCAAAATATGCCACAGACGGTGAGAACGAGACTCCTGAATTGGACGTGGGCAGTGACGCTCCTAGACAGCGCAGCGGAAGTTACCATAGTGCGAGAGGCACTACGTCCTCATGTGGAGGCGACAGCAACTGAAACATTCGTTACTGTCGAGACAGCAGACACCCGAGTGGCATCACCTGACAGACTATTTAATATTGTCATTCAAATTGAAGGTGACATTGAGCGTGTTATTAAAGGGATTTTTTGGGAAAATCTGACCTCTTCAGAGGCGGATTGTTAGCAGAGGCGGATTGGCCGCCCCCATTCATACTTGCTGCTCGTAGAGGGGAGGATGTAATCTTTCCGAGCTTTTCTCGACATGTCCCTAGGGACAAAGCGGAGGCTCTGGCAGCTGAATGGGCTGTGTCCTTGGCTCCAGCGTTATACCGCAATCATGTGGGCTGGGATGAAGAATCACCACCCCATGAAATACCTTTGCGGTCGCTACTACAGCCACAACCCCAATATCCCATTAAACGGGATGCAAAAGGCCCCGTTTCTGAAATTCTGACTCAGTTAGAATATCAGGGAGTCATTGAAACATGCATATCACCAATGAATAATCCCCTTTTCGCGGTTTCTAAACCCGATGGATCGTACCGCTTAGTTTTAGATTACCGGCATTTGAACTCTCATTGTCGGACCTTTGCGGTGCAAAATACACATAGTTCTGCGCTAGTAGACAGTCTTGTTCGTAAAAAATACAAAACTACACTTGACCTATCCAATGGATTCTACACGCACAACTTAGCCTCGGAGAGTAGCCAATGGAGCGCTTTTACATCCGGTGGCAAATTATTCAAATTCCGGCGTTTACCTATGGGCTACAAAAACAGTCCAGGTGTATTCGCTGCACGTGTCGTCTCTTTGTTGGACGGCATAGACCCAGATGCATGTTCGTACGTTGATGATATCTACCTGACAGACGACAAATTATTCCAGCATCTTTCACGAGTGGACCGCATTATTCTCGAATTTGCGGTTTTAGGTTACAAGTTTAACTTTGCCAAATCTCATATTGCTGAATTTACCGTTTTGTTTTTGGGCTATGAGCTCAACAATGAAGGTAAGGGATTAGCTCCCCATTTTTTGGAGAAATGCGCACTTTTGTGCCCTCCAACCAATCTGAAAAAGCTTCAGTCTTTGCTGGGTTTTCTGAACTTCGGGCGTACTTACATTCCCGAATATGCCCAGCGTATCAAGCCTCTTTATGCTTTGATACAACCTAACTTTTCAAAGTTATGCTGGCTTCCTGAGCATAACTTTATACTGCAGCCTTTGCAGTCTGATCTACTTGAATCTAAATTCTTGTTGACACGTGATAACCACACAAACCTGGTGATTAGAATAATTCCAGGGGCAGTGGGTTTCACGTATTTGACCTTTAACGAAGGTGACACAGTACCGATTGCATACAAGTCACATCTTTACACCTCTGCGGAAATGAGCTTTTCCTCTGTGGAAAAAGTTTTGACGGCAGTGCAGATGGCGATTCTAAAGGAACGAGCACTGGCACAGGGAAAATGCATTTTGGTGGTAACACCCTATCCTGCCCTAGAGGCAGTGACGAAAGCAAGTGTACCAAACTCTAAAGCTTTGCACCCCCGTTGGATACAATGGGCAACATCTTTGACATCTCCGGATGTCACTTTTATCTTTGATTCTTCTCTACAGACTCAGGAGTTTTTGCAGTATGAATTCGTTCATCCTCCTCCTCTGTCTTTGCTACCGCTTGAGGATTACGAATGTATTATCTATACCGACGGTTCGGACCAGCCGGCCACGGGTTCCAAGCTTGCTTATTCAGCAGCATGTGCTATTGTTGCAGGTTCTTTTGTGAACGGAAAGTTTAAATCAACTGTAGTGCACACTCAAGCACTGGGTGACAGTACTGCACAATTGGCCGAGCTGCGTGCATTGGTGCTAGCACTTGAGTTTACCAATCCGGATGTGACTACTCTTATTGTATGTGATTCTTACTACTGTGTTCAGTCTTATAATGACAATCTATTCTTTTGGTCACAAAATGACTATAGAGATGCAAAAGGCAGCACAATCAAGCATAAGACGCTTTGGGTTCGAGTGGCAGATTTACAACAACGTCTGCCTCTCACACAGGTTGTACACACTCTTGGCCACCAGCGTGTGGGCGCACATGCTGTCGGTAACGGTTTGGCAGATGAAGCTGCCAAATCCGCAGTAGCCACGTGTTCAGTCGCAGCAGTTACCAGATCCATGTCTAAAATAGACACTGATATTCTAGCAGCTATTGCTGCAACAAAAGAGGGTGCTAATTACCCTAGGGGTTTCCCTTCTAAATACTTTTATCAATTAGGTCCCGAACAGGCTCCTTATGTTAAAATACCGGACGTTGGTGATCGGCTGATTCCCAACGCGGACTGCAGACTCTCCTTGATTACGGCAGCGCACGAAGGCATGGCGTCAGCTCATGCTGGAGTGTCTGCTACGGTTTCCATTTTGCAGCAGCGTTACTGGTGGCGTGGATTATATAAACAAACCCGTACTTATGTGCTTTCCTGTGACGTTGCTACACGGCCGCCACAGAAACCGCTCTGCATTGCAAACAGACCTTTTGGGTGTGTTTACCTGGATCACTGCGGTCCCTTTTCCTCTGACACTGCATATAAGTACATCTTAGTAGCAGTGGACTCGTGCACACGGTTCCTCTGGGTCTGGCCACAACGGAGTGCTGACGCTCGAAATGTTATCAGGGATTTGCGTGTCTTTGTGGGAGTTTTCGCATGTGGCACCTTCCATTCGGACCAAGGTCCAGCGTTCGCCTCTAAGGCTTACAAGGAAGCAATGGGTTCACTGGGGGTGCAGGTGAAATTTTCGTCTCCATATAGACCCGAGGGTAATTCAATTGTGGAGCGAATGAACCGTGATTTAAAGCAATCCTTGACAGCTAGAGTCTTAGGTACTGGCAGGAACTGGCTGGCCCACTTGTATATCGTACAACGTGCACTTAATAATCTCCCTAGAAGACATCTGGGTGGGCGGACCACATACGAAATGCTCTTTGGCATAAGAATGTTTGTGCCTGACCTTGATGGTCTAGACATGGCGGCGCAATCCGCCATCTTTGATGTAGATAATCATTCTACTATGCTACAGAACTTACAAGTAGCCCGAGACAAACTTGCAATTGCACAGACACCTTCGGCCACGGACGCTGCGCTGCAGATTCCGGTTGCCGGCTGGCTTCCGAAGATTGGAGAACTGGTTCGAGAGAAGGTGGAGACCAAAAAAGAATTCGGACCCTCTTATCGTGCACCAGTTCCGGTCCTTGGCCTGAAGGGAACTCGTACAGTCATCTTACCACCGCTTTCTGGTCGCAAGGAGAACAGATACATCTCAATAGAAAATGTCAAGCTACAACATCTGGCCGATCCTGAATAGTGTTACACCAGCGGTCTCTTGTCCTGTCATTTGCCGGACGAATGTTCTTGGCCCTTCTGCCCGAACGGTCACTGATGTTGCTTTTGAGATGGTAGATTTTCCTGATCCCCTGCAAGACTGCTCGGTTTCCCCCTGCAATGAGGAGACCGAGTATACTTACCCCGACACCGAGTCCGTGGCTCATTTGCCAACAACGCCACTAAGCCCAACACGTTATTCTTTTGACTCAGATTCTTCTTCATCACTTGTCCCCTCCAAATTCAGTATTTTTGTATCATGGTTTAGAGACAATTTTTTGATCCCCCCCATGGACATACATCTGGTTGGTACTTTTCTTGATTTTTTTGTTCATGTCCATTGGCTTTGTCACCGTAATTTTTCTGCTCATCAATGGACACTATTTGCCAGAACGCTCTGCTGTGAACTATGTCGCTGGAACTTTGGCTCCGCATTCTTCCTCTCACATCATGAAGCGTGACCACACATTTGTGAACATTTCAGCTTTCCCAGTGGCTGATGGCATCGTATGGGATGCTGTAGATTTCCAAATTCATGGACCAACCGAAATTATTAATGTACCAAATGTCCTTCGTGTTTCAATGGGTGATATCGTAAAAAGTAATATTCATTCTGATGATTGGGATTTGCATGCAGTTGAATCGTTATTTACTGATTTGAAATATTATGCTGCTTTTAATGCCGAAGATTTGTATATGAATTCTGCAAATTATGCCGAGTTATATTGTTACCAGCATTGGGGCAACCACTTTCTCCATAAACCAAGTACCCTTCGGGGTCCTTTTAATTACACCCAGTGGGAACATTGTCCTACCTCTTTGCCAGGTAGCTCCCAGACTCTTCGAAATAAGTTTACTTATTTTACAGATTATAATAGATCTAATCCTGGTTCCTATTATTTTAAGTTGAACTCTTCATCTACTAAGAAAATCATGTTGACCCACACCAAATTGCTGTATTCAGGTTCCTTTTTGAACGCCTTAGCTGTGGGTGGATATGAATATTGGAGGGACACCATTGACTTAAAATCTATTTGGGGTTCCAAAACATGGCAGGTGCAGGGCATAGAAGCCTTGCACCGTACTTGTCTTATCCCGACCCAAATTTTGTTTTTAAACCGCACCATATTTCAAACAACATGTTGGGGTTTGGCTACATCCAAACAGTTAAATGCCCCGTCCATTCCTGTATTGCCTTCCACTCCCAATGAAATCTTGTGCTTTAACATGTCCCTTACAGATTTGCAGGTATTATTTCAGAATAATTCGTTTAATGTTTCTGAGATTGTTCAATCACCCTGGTTGTCGTGGCCCATAGCCTCTGATGCCTGTCAAATGCGTTTTCATGACAAGGATCCTGGTTACAAACAGGATAGGCCGGACCCCAGGTTTTCAGACTCTCGTACTGTTACTACATATTCTGTTGGTAAGTTGTGTAAGCAGTGGTTGCAGCACTCTTCGTTAGATTCTGTTAAACACCATTTATCACTAATATCAGGCCATATTGATCTGTCCGACTTTGTTCTAGGGCCTCGTGGCCCTCGACCTAAGAGATTCATTTATGAAACCTATAATGAACTCTGGAAACTTTCGCAGATTGAAGCTGCTTCCCGTCTTCGGGAAATAGACCAAGCAAATTTAGAAAAGGTGCTTGCTGTTGTTGACAATAGTATTAACACCCTGTCTTCCCGCATTTACACATTAGAGAATATTATTTCCTCTGTTGTTGATATTGTGCAAGATGATGTTTCTGTGTTATATCATGGTCAAAATCAATTGCGTTCAGTAATGCAGTTTGCATGGACTTTGCAAACGCTTAAAATGGGGAAGGTTCCTTGGCGTTTTTTGAACACGTCTGCCTTGTTTATGCCTTTTAATTTAACTGAAAAACAACAGTTCATGTCCATGAAAGATGCAGCATACACTCTGTTACATATTGAAAAGATAGAGCCTTTACCATTCTCTGTGGCGGAGTTAGATTCTGCTGTGTGGCTAGTACACGGGGTTATCGCTTTACCTTTTCTGTTGTTTGAATTCAGTTCGTGCATGAAACATTATCCTGTTGGCCGCTTTCAGCCTTTAGGCAGTGCTTTCCTGCATGAACTTTGGTCTCTACCTTTCGTTTATAAATGCCTTAAGGACGGGAGGGAGGTTTTTCTGACGGGGGAGTTGTGTGATTCGACCGTGGGTCATTCTCTTGTTTGTAAACACATTACATTGCACGGAGCTTGTAACGTTTCGGCTCCGAATCTGGCTTGTGTTTTGAAAGGCATTCCTGCTCCTGCTATTTCTCCTACTTTCACTGTGCTTGCAAATGGTAGCTATCTTCTTCTGAATAATCAGGACTGCTGTGGCATGCTGGCCGGCATACCCTATATTGTAACGGTTTCTCACAGGGTTGTCTGCTGCAAAAATGTGCTTTTTCCTCCCCGCACGGCATCGTAGATAGTTCCATTTGGCCTTCCATTCCGACTTTGAAAGCAGATTTCAATAAATTGAGCAGAATAAAGGCGCTATTATTGAATCAGGAGGTTATGCTCACATCCGCCCGGGAGACGTACATGCTCCAGGTGGCGAGTACCCACAGTGAAATTCAGGCACTTCTTAACACAAACCTCCCACAACATTTCGGAGAATTAATTCACCGTGTTTTTAATGCTTCACGCACCGAAGACCTTGTGCACTTTTTTAAAGTTGTGGGCTCTGGCCTTGTAACCTCTTTTCAAACTATCTTTGGTGTAATACCCACTTTTATTCATTCCATTTTTTCCAGCGTCTTTGGTGGCTTTCCATTGATCATCGCCTTGGCGGCTGGTGTTTTGCTTTTGGTCTGTGTGCTACGCAATGGCTGCACTTCCTGGGGCCCTCCTCGACCACGGTCGACTCCTGACGCTCCGTGAGCGCATCCTCGAAGCCTTCGGCGTCCTGCCCTTGGCGACTCTTGGTGTGTCATATAGACTTTCTTTTCGCTTTGCGTATTTCACTTGCGTGCAACCTGTGATGTCTTGCATCCGCTGTCCTTTCTCATGGACCTTGGATTACTGCCTCTCCAATACGTCTCTGTCTCGCCCGGATTTTGTCCAGTTGGTGGGTCCCTTAGAGGCCCATGAGCAAGACTGTTCCGGTCCTGGCTATATGGCGCGTGCGGCTGCACTTGGGATTTTGGCACAATGGGATGTCTGGGCGGCTGCTCAGACTCTCCTACAACGTAGTTATATTGAGCATCCCGCAAGTTGTCCCGCATTGCTTTTCGCTGCTCCCTCTTACGAGGAACATGAATGCAGTTTTGATTTGCTGAACTGGATGGCATCGCTTTTTTCTGACGACTCCAACGATGTCCTATTGGAGGGTGTGGCGTTTTTCTGCACTTACACTTTTTTGGATTAGGGGGTCTCCGCTTTCGGAGTCCTCGCTCCCTGGGCCTTTCTGGCTCTGTTTTTTTTTATTCCTTGACTTTCGTTTGCACCACTTCAGTCACGGACGTTGCAATTCTGCTCTATCTATTGGAACTGTGTCATTGTCCTAGGTCTTCACCGATGGACTGACCAGGGGAGGGTGTCGTGTGGTTTGTGGACTCGTGTGATTTGCATTGCTAAGTTAGCTTAGGCCTGGCTGCCATGATGCCTCCTTGCGCACGTTACTTTGTGACCCCCAGCCTCTGCTATTTTGGGACTATCTGCCTTTCACATTCTTCCTTGTTGCTTTTGGGTTGCGTCTGTACATTGTGTACAAGGTCGGAAAACAATGTGCCTTGTTCTTGCTGATCTGGTCAGCCCCTCGTAATTAGACATAACACTGAATGCCACTGCACTGAAGGAATTCGGGTGCCTTTAATATTGTGATTTTCACTGTTGAGGACACTTCGGAGAAAAACCTTTCCAGAGAGAAGAGCTGTGCTTGTCTGATGATGTAAACAATTGCATCTAGATACTGAGGTATGGGGGTCTGCCAGCCAAAGCCCAGAGGTCTTCTGTTTTTATAATAAACTAGATACTAGCACGGGGAGGGTGGTGTACTCATTTAGCTATATATTGACAGCTTTATGAAATGCTTTCCCCGTTTATATTCTATGGAATTGTAACTATGCTTATTGTTTTATTCTTATGCATTATGCTGATAGTACTGACACGTGTACTGTACCGTAGAGCACGTTAGTTAAAATAAACATTTTAAACTATACAGTGTCTCTTATTACGCACGTTGTGGACAGGTATGAGTGAGTTATGAAAGGGTGTTCTTGCTTCTGCGAGTCCTGAGAGAGAGAGATACCGTGTTCTGGGTTGTCTAATAATTAGCAGCATTCTTGCTAAGAAGACGCTAAAGCTAGTCGGATTGGGGTGTTAGGTACTAAGGGGTATGGTTGGCTCACCACTATATTCCGAGGTCCTATTATCCTGTGCATAGCTCTGTGTATGTACAGAATCCCTACAACAGGGGGCGATGATGTCAGCAGCTCTGTGGAATATGTGGTGGGGGTATGTGTCCGTGGGGGCCCCGGAGTGGGTTGACTTCATGGTCTTCAGGGTGTCTTCAGTGGTGAGGGCGGTCTAGCTGTCAAGTGTAGGCTGCGGGGTGTCTGGAGTTGGGGTGTCGGTTCTGCGTGATGATTGTTGTCATCGAAGTTGTCGTAGATGGTCTTGATTTTGTGGTGGAAAAAGGAGCTGAGTTTGTCGCAGAGGTCCTGGGAGGGGGGGGGATGTCGGTAGTCTCGCTGTTGGGTTGGACGAACTCTTTGATGATGCTGAAGAGTTCCTTGCTGTTGTGTGCGTGGGTGGAGATTCTGTCCTGGAGAGCTTTCTTCCTTGTCTTTCTGATGAGCTTGTGGTGGGTGGTGGTGGCTGCTTTGAAGTTGTCGAGGTTAGCTGCTGTTTTGGTGCTCCTCCATATCTTTGAGGCGTCTGCAGGTTTGTCTGGATTCTTGGAGTTTGGTGGAGAACCATCTGGCTCTCTTGGCATGTGTGTAGGTAGTTTTCTTGAGGGGGCGATGGTGTTGGCGCAGTCAGTGGTCCAATTGTGCAGGGTACGGTCTGCAGTGGTTGGGTCGTTGTACGTGGTGGCTGTAGTGGAGATGCTGAGGGAGGTGATGAGCTGGTCGTGGGGATCTTGTTCCAGTTCCTGCGCGGGAGCTGGAGTGGAGGTTTGCGTGTGGTGGTTATTTTGAAGGTGAAGTGGATGCAGCAATGGTCGGTCCATGGGAGTTCGGAGGTGTGGCTGAAGGTGGTGGAGTTTCCTGCTGTGAAGATGGGGTCGGGGATGTGTCCTGCTGAGTGTGTGGGTTCTAGTACGATCTGTTTGAGTCCAAAGTTGAGGAGGCTGTCCAGGAGGGAGGTGGAGTTGGGGTCTTGGAGGTTGTCGAGGTGGTAGTTGAGGTCTCCCAGCAAGGTGTAGTTGGTGGAGGTGATGGCTTGCGGGGTGATGTTGGCGATGGAGTCGGAGCAAGGTGTGTGGGGTCCGGTGGGTCTGTAGATGAGGGTGCCTCAGAGGGTGGTGGTCGGGTTGGTCTGTATCTTGAAGTGAAGGTGTTCCATCAGGTCTGTGGGCCCGTCTGTGTGGGTGCTTACGCGGAGGTTGGATTTGTGGGCGATGGCGATGTCGCCGGTTCGGGCGGTCCTTCCGGGTGATCTTGAAACCTTTGGTAATGGCGATCGCGATGTCTGGTCCCGAGGTGGCGTTCGTCCAGGTTTCTATGAAGAAGGCGACGTCGGGGGAGGTGCTTTCGAGGAGGTCCCAGATTTCCGCAGCGTGTCTGTGGCGGGAGCGGACGTTGAGGAGGATGCAATGCAGGGTTTGGGGTGCGGTGGAGTTGTGGCGGGAGGGTTGCGGTAGGTCCTGGGTCTCATTGAAGTCGAAGGAGTGGCGGCAGTGGCGGCAGGTGAAGGCTCTGTGGGTGTCAATAGGTGAAGAACGCTTGCAGTTGTTGAGAGCGTGGAGGGCCACGGGGCGCTAGCGCTGGCGGGTCGGAGGACCAGGGTCCCTGGCGCTGGTTGCGGTCGGGACGCGGACGAGCGCAGACGGGCTTGCCTTTGGCTCGCGGCCGCACAGTGGCCGCCATTGAGTAGAGGTTGGGGGAGGGCCGGACAGCTAGGAGGCGAGAGCGGGAACACGCGGGAGGGGGAGGGGCCGCAGGGGCAGCAGCGGCAGGAAAAAAGAAAAGAAGAGTGGGAAGAGGGTAATAAGGCAATAAGAAGGGAACAATGAAAGGCAAAAAAAGAAAAAGTGGGAAAAGACAAGAATAAGGAGAACAGGCACAGAAGCGGAGATGAGCAGAAGAACAGGCACAGAAGTACAAAAGGGGAGGCGGGCAGAAGGCAGAGGGAGGCACAGAGCCTCCCTCTGCAATGCCTTCTCTGCAGCCAGGGTGGAGTCCAGGTACACTTTTCTCCGGCTCCACCTGGCCCCCCTGCCCTGCAGTGCTACAGCTGCTGCTGTGGCCACCTCCATGAGAGCCATCCGGGACTGGGGGTGGTGGGAAAAACCCACCTGGTGAACTCCACCGGTAGCTCGTCCCACTCCAGCAGCAGTCACAACAGCAGTATGACCCACATCAGAAGCAGCGGGGATGGGATGGGTGCCTCTTCTGGGATGGAGGAGGACACGGCAGCTGGCAGCAATCAGGCGAGTTCACAGCACGGTCAGAGCCCAGCTTCAGCAGAGACAGTAACACACCGCGCAAACACATAAACTACAGGGCTCTCATAACAACTTACACCTTAGTGCTGAAAAGGGGCACTGAAACACAAACCAAACATTTTCTAACACGAGCAGGAAATAAATGAAGTAGTCCCTTTAGGAACATATCAACACCTACAGCATAAAGAAACTGTAGTTGGCCGGTGCTCCCGAGAAAAATACGGAAGAGATGTTTCAGGAGCGCCACCCAATGACGAGCCAGCAAAGAAGAGCGATGCAGGAGTGCAACAATGGCAAGCAGCAGGCGGGATTACATTCCGTATACTGTTTACAGCAGGTCTTGCAGACAGCGTATACGCGTTACCTAGGCTCGACCTAAAAAGGGGAGTGGGTTGGTAATGTCAGGGTTCCTCTAGCTAAAACTGCAGAAGCAAACTGGTGTCAACTAAGCTAGGAAAAGGGTCTCTAGAGGGAGAAGGGGAGGGCGGGGACCCTTGGTGAAGCTGGATAGGAGTGGTGCAGCCAACGAAGCAAAGAGCAGTTCTAAGTTCTGGGGGGCCTCAAGGCGTCGATACATGGGGGAGATGATTAAGTCACATTGGAAATAGTGGAGGATGTTGACCAAAGGTAATTTGGTAGAGGAATTAGGGCTTAAATGGGGAAACTTATTGTCTTTGGAGTCTCTGTCAGACCTTCTAAAAAGATATCCCAATAGCCAGCATCAGGCATTTATTTATCTATTTATTTAGGGAATATTTTAGACTGCCTCATCTTTAAAAGATTCTAATGCCACCAGTTTGTACCGCTCTCCGGTCCACCACGGCCCGCATCAGTGCCGATTGAGTGGAGAGAGTTGGGTTTAACAGCACCAGCTGAGCAGACCGTTTTTCGCCCGCCATTTTGAAGGGGTCAGCGCTCTAGCCATTGCATACACATCATGGGGAAGAGTACATAAGCTCCGCGGACACGCAGCGGGCGCGCCTAAGGCAAGCCCGTCTGCGCCCGTCCGCGCTCGGCCCGCGCTCAGCACCAGCCATGCTGCCGGTTTCGTTTAGTAATGGCGAGTACTTATTTTTATACCAGAGGTGAGCTCCTGGATTTGTCCCGATTGAGTAATAAATGTTCAGGGCCACGTCTGGGAGGCACTCAGAACACAGGGGATCAGACATGCTCAAACTGCAAACTGAAACTAACTGACACAAAAATTAAGCGTTTCTCTGACGAGGATTCTGGGGATTGCCAGAAAGGGCACCAGGAAGGAATAAGGAGGGATCAGAGCAACCCTAAGATTATAAAAAAAAAACGAGGATTATCACGTGCACTGTTAAATGCTCGGTCACTTATTAAACATAAGCATGAATTTGGCCTCTTTGTTAATTTTAATGACCTTGACATCATTTTCGTCACGGAAACATGGGCGGATCAATCCTCAGGCCCAGATCTGGCGATAGCTACTCCACCGGGGTTTGCAGTAGCTAGGAAGGACCGTGTCGGCAAAAAGGAAGGAGGGCTGGCGATAATCTACAGAGATTATCTAAAAGCATCTTTAAAAGATATCCCTACAGACACACATGCCGAGGTGCTCTCTTTTAAGATAGCAGCCAGTCATGTCTTCTCTTTCAATGGGCTGCTAGTGTACAGGCCGCCGGGCTCCAGAAATAATTTTCTGCAAACCGTGGGCGAGCTCTTGGAATATAAAGTAAATTCTCAAAACTTCACCATTCTAGGTGACTTCAATTTTCATTTAGACATCACATCCGACAAAGACTCACAAGCCTTGATGGACCTAGTGACAGGTGCAGGGTTAGAGCAGATGGTAGTAGGATCTACCCATACTGCGGGCCATCTCCTGGACGCAGTTTTTTCAGACTGCCCTCTGCTTAAATTCACTAGTAACTTGCAACTATCGTGGTCAGACCATTCGGCAGTAATGCTTACCCTTGATTTACCGTCCCGAAGGAGGCTCTAAGCATGGTCAAGCAAGTAGCATTAAAAGCTACCTGTGGCAGCGGTTTGATAAAATCATTTTTACTGATCAATTGAATCAGAGCAAACCCTGCCTTTCTACAGATCCAGAATTAGCCTCCTTACAATATCATAATTGGATTTCAGCAGCAGCCCGCATCACCATTCCCCAAAGAGCTGGAAAATTTAGCAAAACTGCACCTACTGAACCTTGGTTCTCCGAAGAACTAAGATCATTAAGAAGACTCTGCCGTAGTCAAGAAAGATGCTGGCGTAAACATTATGATCCCAGGGAAAAAGAAAGATATAAGTCAAGATTGGCACAATATAAAGAATTGATTAAAAACACTAAAATCAGATATTATTCGGAAAGAATAGAAGGGGCACAAAACAACTCCAAGGAACTGTTTGCAACAGTTTTGAAACTTAGCCAGGTGCAGGAGACTAGCCAAAGTACAACAGATCAAGCGTTCTGTGACAATCTGGCCTATCACACATTCACGGCTCACTCAGTTAGTACACTAACTGCTCAGGCTCCATTATCTGATATTGAAAATCCACTTTCAGGCTTGCTCATCTCGGCCCATGAACATACTTCACTCTGTTTTCTACATTTTACACTAATGTCTCATGAACAAACTGCAAAGATTTTGGTAGCAACTAAGTCAGGATCCCAGCTGGACCCCTGTCCTCCGAGAATAAGCCACATGTTAGCTGAGACACTCGCAAGCCCTCTCATGGAGGCTTTAAACACCGCCATTGAAACTGCAACCTACCCCTCGCTGTGGAAAAAGACATCTATTTTACCTTTATTAAAAAAGCCTAACTTAGATAAAACTGATGTAGGAAACTATCGTCCCATCTCCCGCCTACCTCTACCGGCTAAGATCCTTGAAAAACATATGAATCAGGAACTAGGTGCCTTTATTGAGAAAAATTAGGTCCTAGATCCTACCCAGTATGGCTTTAGAAGCCAACATAGTACTGAACTGGCCTTGCTTACCGCTACTGAGGAAATCAGACTAGCAGTTGACAAAGGAGGATCGGCAGCTTTGTTACTGCTAGATCTGTCAGCTGCCTTTGACACGGTAGACCACGGCATTCTAATAGTTCGGCTCCGTGAGGCAGGAGTTGGTGGGTCGGCCCTCGCACTCCTTAAGTCATTTCTGCGTGGTAGGGAACAATTTGTTGAAATAGGAGGATTCAAATCAAAATGCTTTAGGCTCCCATGCGGGGTGCCCCAGGGCTCATCCCTGAGCCCTACCCTTTTCAACATTTATGTTGCTCCCCTGGCTCGTATGATCAAAACTCATGGCTTTGAATTGGTATCATACGCAAACGACACGCAGATTATTATATCAATCTCAAGCAAAATCCAAGATACTGCATTGAAGTTCAAGGAGTGCATGAGAAGTGTTAGCGAATGGATGGCCGAAAACTGCCTTAAGTTAAACTCAAATAAAACAGAGGTCTTACTTTTTGGCAAGGATACAACATTTTGGTCCTCAGACTGGTGGCCATTAGAATTGGGAACTGCCCCTGTCCCAGTCACTAAGGCTAAAAATCTTGGAGTCATTATGGACTCCACCCTTTCCTTCTCCCAGCATGTAAAAATGCTTACTGCATCTATTTACTACACCTTGAAAATCCTGAGGAAAGTACTCCCTTTTATTCCAACAAACTTACAGAAAACTGTGGTGTCAGCCTTAGTGCTATCAAAACTTGACTACTGCAATGGGCTCCTGGTTGGAGCAAACAAATCGGTTGTAGCGAAACTACAGGTACTTCAGAACTCCGCCGCAAGATTGCTCTTTGGATTAACCAAATACACATCAGCTAAACATGCCCTCAACACTCTGCACTGGCTACCTATGGAGAAGCGCATAAGGTTTAAAGCCTTTTGCATTGCCTTTAAAGCATTACAAAATTCAGGTCCTAGTTACCTGATAAAGCGCTTTAAATGGCACATCCATGGACGTACACTTCGGTCGACCTCACTGAAGTTAGTAACAGAGCCTACGTTCCGCCTTCAGAGATGGGGTGGTAAAAGCTTCTTCAGCATTACTACAAGATGGGGGAATAAGCTACCATTCTATTTGAGG
Organism: Calotriton arnoldi; assembly: GCA_963921515.1. Taxonomy (NCBI): domain Eukaryota; kingdom Metazoa; phylum Chordata; class Amphibia; order Caudata; family Salamandridae; genus Calotriton; species Calotriton arnoldi. The sequence continues at coordinate 459,771 of CAWUFW010004956.1, read as the reverse complement.
AATGCTTCTGAGCTGCTGTCTTTTAGGAAGGGACTAAAGACATGGCTCTTTACTCTGTAACCGTGCATAAGGACTGGAAATATGATATCTAGTGTACACTGTGTGCCTTTTCTTCAAGCGCCTAGACGCCCTCGGGTAGCAGTGCGCTATATAAATACTTAAATAAATAAATAAATTGTTTGACAACTTTGGTCAGACCAAAAGCAGGCTGGAGAGGGGTATGACCAGAGCATATGCGTGAAATCTGCCAGGTCTGCCACTCAATGGGGACAGGAAGGCCTGGCAGTGGTGAAGAGTTTGTTGGTTGCTACCAGGGAGAGGTAGGCTCTATTCAGGAAGCAGAATTCAATGAGTTTGTGCTTCGAGTTGCAAGAAACCATATAGGGTTGTGCCACTGCTCTAGCCTATTCATGTTATGGAAACCTCATTCCGCCTCAGCTTCCATCTTTCTCGTGGTGCAGGTGTATTCCAAAAGCTCTGTATAGTAATGTGCCTACAACTGTGGCCGATAGTGTATAGGGACTGGCCCAGGGTGTGTGTCTCCGTCTTCTGTGATGTGCCAGTGGGTTGTAAAATGTGAAGGAGGGTAAAATGCATGAGGAACTGACCCTTCCGTATGGCGAACTCCTCCCATAGTAGGTTAAAGCCTGAAAGAATGTCCCAGAAACCTGCCAAAAGAGGGAAGGGCAAGGGGCGTGGGAAACCAGATGAAGTGGCTGGGGTGCCAGAGGAGGTTGCCCTGGAGCCCACTGGAGAGGACATTGCGTCCCTTGGTGGCCTGCCAGAACTTGCTGGATGGCAAGCAGAAGGAGGACCCACCAGGGCGGAGTTTTGAAAGGCACAAAAGGAGTGCCCAACCCTGGAGGGCATGAGGCAGCAGGCCAAAGCACAGGCAGCTGGTGATGCCTTTGGGAGTCATTGCATCTATTGGGAGGGGGACCTCCTGTATAGTGAGCCTAAGGAACCTGTGCATGGGGCAACAAGAGCACTGTAGTTCCCCAATACTACAGGGCCTTCCTACTGGAGCTGGCTCATGAAATACCCCTGGCAGGACATATGGAGCAGGACAAGTACTTTGCCAGGCTTGCTCCCCACTTTTACTGGACCGCAGATGATGATTTCCGCTGAAACATTCTATAGGACTTGACTTGCCAAAAGAGCAGGAAGACAAGGAGGAATCTTAAAGCACCCAAGAATCCCTTGTCTGTTGTTGGCACACCCTTTGGAAGGGTGGGCATTGACACTGTAGGGCCCATAGATCCCCAGACAGTCTCTGGCAAAGGGTTTACCCTGGTCCTGGAGGATCATGCCAGAAGATACCCAGAGGCCATACCTCTGAGGATTACATCTTCACCTGCAGTGGCTGGGCCCTGATGGAGATTTTTACCAGAGTGGGTTTCTCCAAGTAAGTGGTGTTGGACAGGGGCACCACCTTCAAGTCAATGTGGAAGGAGCGTGCAGTTACTTACAAGTTTTCACACCCTACCATCCACAAACCAAAGAGCTTGTTGACACATTCAACAAGACCCTAAAGGGCATGATCATGGGCCTGCCTGAGCCCATGAGGCATAAGTGGGACGTCCTCTTACCATGCCTGCTCTTTGCTTACAGAGAGGTACCACAGAAGGGGGTTGTATGTAGCCCCTTCAAGCTTCTGTATGGTCATCCTGTAAGGGGACCTCTCAGTCTGGCTGGGAGGGGTGGGAGCAAGCTCCCTAGAAGCCCCTCACACCCCCACTCCCCCCGGATGTGGTTACCTACATGCTAGCTCTCCGGAACCAGATTGCCAAGTTCTGGAAGAAGGCTTCTGAGAACTTGAAGGCAAGCCAGTAGATAATGAAGCAGTGGTATGACCAGATGGCTACCCCTGTGCACTTCCAGCATAGACAAAAAATGTGGGTGATGGAGCCAGTGGAGCCCAGGGCCCTGCTTTGGACTGGACCTTATGAGATTGTTGAGAGGAAAGGGAGGCTACCTACTTGGTGGACCTCAAGACCCCCATACACCCTCAAAGGGTTCTCCGTATCAACTGCCTCAAACCACACTTTGAGAGGTCTGAGGTCACCATGTTGGCGACAGTTGGTTGGGAGGAAGAGGAGAGTGAACCTCTCCCTGACCTCCTAGCCTCAAAAGAGGATGGGTCAGTGGAAGTTGTGAACCTCTCCCCTACCCTGACTTCTGAACAGCAGAGGGACCATCACCACTTGCTGGGGCAGTTTTCCTCCGTTTTCCCTCACTCCTGGGATTACACATTTGTGTACCCATGGCATTGACATTGTGTGGTGTTTTCACTGTTTGAAGTGTTTCACAAATACTTTCACATTGCCTTCAAGTTAAGCCCGACTGCTCTGTGCCAAGCTACCAGAGGGTGAGCACATGTTAATTTGGGGATTGCTGGTGCCTAACCCCGAGTAGGATTGTGGTTTCTGCTTGACCAGGGTCATCCCAGACAACAAGGAAGCCCATTTTCTATCAGGTGTCATCCGCAGAAAGAGAAACTGCATGCATTCTGTCTGATAGAGGAATAACTCAAACCGTCCCCCACCGTCAACCTACAAGCAAGGAGTTCAAATGCCAGAGCAAACAGCATGGGGTCGAGCCCTATCGAGTTCCTCCACTATAGATGCAAATTATAGAATTAATAATTTTGGGCCTGAGAATAACTTTAAAAAAGGGGCAAACGAAATGTTTGCACATGGAGAAACTCTTATGGTACCATAAGTAGGCCTAGCTATGTTTTCCATACCCTGCACATTGCCCATGTTTTTTGTCTTTCCCTGCTTTTGTATCAAGGCCTCAGAAATGACCTTCAGTGTCTTCATTAAATGTACGAAATTCAGTTTGCTTTGCATTCCTGCTTGCACTGTATCAGCAAATGTTAATCTAGTGTTCACATGATGTTCCATCCTTCAGAAGAAGTTTGAATCTATACAATTGAAGACCATTTTCTCTGGCCAAACGTAGATGTTGTTTATAATTTTGAATGTGCTTTTTTCTGTATAAAGCATAATGTAGGCCTATTCATTAGATGTAAATCAAAAGGTACCTTTACTGTGAGATGTGTTTTCTGTTTTACTAATGGATAGCTCAATGTAACTTCCATGTTGAATCACCCTAATCATACAATTCCCTCTAATTAAAGTCTATAAAAAGGCTCGATATTGGATGCGAGCCAGGTTTCTTCCCGGTCCCCTTAGAGAGGAGACTCTACATTAGTCTATTTATCAATCTGCACTTAGGATATGTTCCCTCTTTTTCTCTCCTGCCTTGTACTGAGCAATCCGCATTTCATATTGCTCTTTGACTCTTCATTTGTTTTATGGTAAACTGTAAATGGTTCTGGCTTTGACTAGATTAGGGCTTAGCTTCCGTTGTCAAAGCTGATTTATTACTTTATTTACATTTTTGCATATTCTGAAATTATTGACTAATCATATATCTTTTTGCTTTCTGTACTAATTCTTTAATTTCTATATAAACCATTGCGGGTACTTTGAATCTTTTCTCGAATGGATTTTCCTGTGTGGACTTTTCTATGTGGGTTGTCTGGGTTTTCACATATTATTATTCGTATGTTTAGAGTTCTTGGTTTTAGGGACTCACATATAACCCCGTCCATCAATCGGCCAATTTTAATGCTGAAAAGCCCCGACACTCCCAGCCAAGAAAGAGGGAGAAATTACCTTGTCCAGTCAGACCAGCAGTGTGGGGTTCATGTATAGTAATTTGATGAGTCAGATGATGAATTCCCCAAAGCTGAACTGCTTGAGAACCTTAAAGAGGTATCCCCATGTCAATCTGTGAAATGCTTTCCCAAAGTCTAGTATTAACAAAGTTGTTTCAGCCAGTATGGCGGAGCTGCCTCAAGAAGCCAGTAAAGTTTCCGCAGGTTCAGTGAAGTGTCCCGTCGCAATGTAAAGACATTCTTATTCGGGTGGATCAGGCGAGGTACAACCACAATTATTCAGGACGCTAAAAGTTTCCCAATGATTTTATAATCGGAATTAAGGATGGATATAGGCCGATAAGAGGCAGGTTCTTCAGGATGCCATCCCTGCTTGAATAAGGGGACTACCAGTGCTTCACCAGGAGAATGCGACCGAGCACCCTCCTCTGCAGCTGTTGTGTAAAAGAGAAGCACGCTTAGAAGCTAGGGAATACACATAACTTAGGTAGAACTCTCCCAGGAAGTTGTCCAGTGTTTTGCCTGTGGATAACTACTGTATGCCTTTTTGACAATTTGGGGCATAATGGGGCCATCAGTTACATTCTGCACATCAAAGTGGATGTAGGGAAGAAAAGAGGTCATCAAGAAAGAGGGCTATTGCTGCCAAATGGATAGTAGGATGACTCTTGTATAACTGGTGGTAGAAATCGTGGAACCCTATAAGAATCTTGGTCCCGATTCACAAAGGTAAACTGAGACGAAAGTCTAACTTTAAGACTTTCGGTATTCGCAAAGGGCATTTACGAGTAGTAAAGTTAGACCTTTGTCTCAGTTTAACTTAAGTTTTGGTCTTAAGTTTAACTGAAGCTAGACGTTTGGTCTCAGTTAAACTTAAGACCAATACTTAAGTTAAACTGAGACAAAGGTCTCGTTAATGCCCTTTATGAATACCAAAAGTCGTAAGGTTAGACTTTTGTCTCAGTTTACCATTGTGAATCGGGCCCAATGTGTTTAAAGTAGAACAAGGCTCCCAGCAGTTTTTAGAGCTATACTACGAACTCACAACATTTAGAATACTCTTGCGAATGTGATGTCAAGCAATATTTAGGCCTTGCAAGCCATCAACCAACTTTTAGTATTCATTAAGAATTAAAGCTTAGAACATGAGATTGCCTCATTTGATTGAGATGAAAATGGAGGCAACGGTCAAAAGGTGATGAATGGGGCAACATTCTCTCTGTGCAAAAGTTATTACAGACATCAACCCACCTTAGTTCTATGGAACTTGCAAGTTCCCCAGGGACCTTCTTAAAATGAGACACATTCTTCATGACCGTCTAACCATCTGACTGCATAAACACTATAGTTCCATTTCTAGAATCTACTGCCCATTATCGATGTTGAAAGAGGAACATGAATTACCTATCTGGACGTCTACAATATATAAGAACACAATCCTCTACTGTCATACTGTCAACATGAATGTTTCTTACTCCAGTGTGACTTCAAACTTTTGATCTTTAGACTTCAAAATGGGTGTGTAGGAACAGTAGCACCAAGCTGGCAGTGCCACTGCATTAAATAAATTATTTATTGTGTAAGCATCAGGCTGATTTTAGTATTCTCGCTAGGATTTAGAGATGGCCCATTCAGTATTGTCATTTTCTAGCTCAGATACAGACAGAAATTTGTTTAGAAACCTCATAAACTGCTCAACCACACCATTCACTTTGGGCCACCTCAAAGTTATCATACAATAGATGATGTGAGTAGGCGTAAGATAAGAAGCAAACTCATTCTCCTGGAATGAAGGGCTGTAAATACCATGAATTGCAATCATCTTCACAAATTTAGGTATTACTTCATCTGGAGATGAAACTTTTACCAAGTCAACCTCGGGTACTTGAGTGTAGGTATGGTTGTTCATTGGGTCCTGTTACTACAACACTGGCTACTTGCTGTTCCACTTGTTGATCAAAAACATTAAACCATAGTTTTTCGTACCCACATCTTTGTCTTTAAAATTCCTTGATGCCAAACACCGAATAACTTCAAGACCAGGAGCGGCCTGTGCAGGTAAGAGCGGCGGGGCGTGGGGGGTGGGGGGAAGGGGGAGACTCGACAGACGATGAGGGGAAAATTAAATAAATAATTATTTCCCCTCGTTGTCGTCTGTCAAGTCCCCCCCAGCCCGCCCCACCGCTCTAACCTGCACAGGCTGCTCCTGTTCAAGACACACAGTACTAAAAGGGAAGGATGACAATGGGACCACCTCTGAGCAACAACCCTTCCTCTTTGAGACAGTTCCTTCCACACATTGCATTGGGTTTGGAACATTTTCTTGGCATCTGCCGTGCAATGGAACTGTCTTAGAAAAACATGATGCTATTAGGTTATTACCTCTAGCTGTCTTTGCAATGGTGAGGGACTTGTCAGCGAGAGTGGCAACCACCATATCATTAAAAGCAAGATGCCTGGAGGCAACAACAACAATCTGAACATACTACTCCGTTTGAGTCCCCTGAGCAGTCTCCTCGTCAGTAGCTTTACACAGATGACACAAAAGGTAGTAGGGCTACAAATGCTTGGTCTATACTAAATGAATACTTTTTTTAATTATGAAATCCACTTTTGAATATGGGATGGAGGATCAGATGCAGAAAAAGTGGCACAAGGGGCTTATGATTTGTGCGATCCTTAAACTGGTTGTCATACAGATAAATGTGGAAATGGGTACAGCCCCAAAGAATAGATATGCCTCTTTTTCAATTTGAGAAGTGCCTCAGTAAGCACCTGGCTAGCAGAAGCAATGGATGCCAACTAATCCATGTGCTGGAGAAGGACGGCTCCCAGGACAGGTGACTGTCAACAGAATGTTTGGTGGATACTGGCAAATTTTTGTATTTCATTGCCATTTCTGCTAACAGTGTGGCTTTTGTATTCTGAAACACAGTTGTCTGCTTTTCAAACCATATTCACGGAGCATCTGCTTTAAACAGATCAGTCGTTAGCTATGTTGGGGATGTCAGATTTAGGATAAAGTGCTCAAACTACATCATGATTCTCACAAAATTGTGAGCTAAAAAGATATTCTGTGGTGAGGAAGCAATTTGATGTTGTGGACTTTCTTGGGATCAGGGACTACACCTGCTGCAATAAAACAATAATGAAAAAATTCAATCTCTGACTTCAGGAATTCACAGTGTATATGGTGCTAAGTCAATTCATTGTCTCCAGCTTTGGTGAAAACAGCTTTCAGGTGAGCATGGTGTTAGTCAAAGGTGATCGCATGTACCACAATATCTTTACGGAGGTTGATGATGCCTACCAAACCTGACAGCACCTTTGTTATGCTATGTTGAAAGACTTCCATGGCACTACATGACCTACATCTGTATCAAAGTTTGTGCTATACCTTGATGATTTATTTAGAAGTAACGGATGGTAGACAGCATTGAGTTCAATTCTTGTGAACCACATTTGATCCATTTACATATGGTACAGTATTGTTACCACGTGGGTGATGTGTCTTTCACTTACTCATTTGGGAATGTGCATATCAACACAGATTGGCATCGCTTCTAGTTGTCTAGGTTTGTGGGCCACAACTATTGGAGAACCCCACTGGATTGGATAATTCACCTTCTCAATGGTGCAAGCTTCTAGCTCTGCAAGACCTTTCCCCACTTGAAATCGCAGATTAAAGGGGAACTTATTAGGTTGGAGCACTATGGGCTGAATGATGGGTCCAATGAAGCCTAATGCTTTTTCCTATCATGCATCCAACTCCTTTAAAAATGGCAGAAAATGTGAGATAACTCTTCTAGCATTTTTTCTAATTCATAGTCCTACACACCATATGCAAACATGATGAGCTATAGAGTCTATGCAGCTCTGCAGCTGATGAGAGTGCCACTGTTCGTGTGGGTGGAATTGGTGCTCTTGGAAAACTGCTGTGGTTAATGTGCCTACAACTGAGAGATGTGCCTCCATATGCACAGACTTTGGTGCAAATAGTTTCTGGCTCAGGAAGCTACAGTCGTACAGTCCATTAGAGACAGATGTCAAATATTTTCTTTAACATGGGTATGTAGGAGGGTCAGTGAGGAATCAGTGGGTAGTCAGAGTTTCCACCAGAAAGATTGTTACTGGAGGTAAGTAACTTTTCCTTCCGATGGATATTTCTAGCTACAGATTGCTCACCTTTGAATAGATTCCAAGCAATAACTTGAAGGAGGCAGATGTGGAGAAAAAGCTGTTTAGATTTGAAATTTTTTAAGTACAGAGCCTCTTCCTACTTCAAAATCCAAATAGGAATGCTTGGCGAAGGTGTGCAGAGAAAACCACATAGCCACTCTGCATATATCTGCTACATTTGTCAGCTACAGATACTCCCTAGCTAAAGCTGCTATGGAAGTCTTGGCTATGATGGAATTCAGTTGAAACTAGTTAAAACCCCGGGTCTTTATCCCTGAGCTCAGCAAGTTCTGGGACTCTCTCTCTCTGTGGGAGCATACAAAGGATTTTATGTTGAAGTTTTTCTTTCTTAATATAAAATAAAAAAAGTTTATATTTAGATGCTCTATTCTGACTTTAATTTTGAGATTAGATATGTGTGATGGTTTAATCACTGTTAAAAAATGTTAATGTCCACAGGGCATACTTTTTGATATGTTGATCTTACTGTTTACCACAGCCCTTTGCGATAGTATTTAGCAGGGTACATCCTAGTTTGTTACCTTTATTGTCTCCACCAATGCTTACTTAAATGGAAGCACGGGTTCACCAGAAAGACATCTGTTAAGACATTTGAATGATAATCTAGTGTAGGTAGGAGTAAAATCCATCTCAGGTGGAGCATGACCTGCCTACTGATCAACGCTGATGTCTGTGGAGATATCTAGAGGCTTGCCTCCTGGAGGGCTAACGTGTCAGAGGAAGGATTGTCAGGATCATTGTCTTGCTGATCATTGGATTCTATATCCACCTTTAATTGTTGCCACAATTGTTCTTAAGATTATCTTCGTTGTTCCAATTACTGAAATACTTCTCTCCTAGACCTGTGTCTTTTAAAACCTAGGAAGGTCTCTGAAGTAGTTTGCAGTGTAAGGGTTGATAACGGTATCACATATAGCACTGAGTCTGAATGTACCTGAGGCAGAGAGTCGATCGGCACTGACTGTGGGGCCAAAGTCGACTTCAGGACCAGCCTCGGCACCAAACTATGAACAGCCGGAGCCAGTGACATTGGTCTAAGAGAAACCCCAAATTGGGGAGGAGCCTTTAACCTAAGTTCTGAAATTTTCCACCATCCAATACCACATGTATGCAGATGACACCCAACTATACCTAAAAATCTCCTCCCCTGAAGATATCCAACTCCTTAACAAAACTTTGCAAAAAACCCAGAACTGGCTGACCCGAAACCACCTCAAACTTAGCGTGCTCAATACCGAATTCCTCTTAATCGCCCCATCCAAATGTTCCCTCGACATTGAAGATCGGATGAAGCATCTAACAGCCTTCAATTGCTTTCCACACATTATAGGGTTGCACAAGATCACTGGGAATAACCCTTGACAAGGATCTTAACATGCATGAACATATCAGCCCAGCCACCAATTGAGCAAACTTTCAAATGAACTGTTAGACCCGGGATCCCTGGTTGGCTGAGGTAGGTACCTTAGGCCAAATAGGGACCCCCGCTCTCACGTCAGGGAAAGGAAGGACCCCTTCTCAGATAGCCCCCGCTCACCCCTTTGGTAGCTTGGCACGAGCAGCGAGGCTTATCTTCAAGGTAAATGTGTAAAGTATTTGCAACCACGCTCACAGCAACCCAATGATGACACCACAAATGGACTCCACACGAGTTTCATAAAAACGAGTATAAATTTATATAAAAAGATATACGATAAGACCACACGATATAAATCCAACATATGCGTATTTGTAATATTCTTCCTGGCCGGTTGTTATGCCAGCCAGCCCTTGTACGTTCTGGCAATATTAATGAGCAGTTCTAAACGTTCCACTGCAGTCCTAATGCAATGCTAGGCAGTTCGTAATGCTCGAATCAGGCACTTTGCAATGTAGAAATAATACAGTTCGTAATGCTCGAATCAGGCACTTTGCAATGTAGAAATAATGCAGTCCGTAATGCTAGCATCAGGCACTTTATAATGTAAAAATAACGCAATGCGTAACGCAACAATCAGGTATTTCGTTATGCAGAAATAATGCAATGCGCAATACGACAATCAGGTAGTTCGTTATGCAGAAATAATGCAATGCGTAATACGACAATCAGGTAGTTCATTATGCAGAAATAATGCAATGCGTAATACGACAATCAGGTAGTTCGTTATGCAGAAATAATGCAGTGTGTGATACACTAATCAGGTAGTTCGTTATGCAGAAACAATGCAATGCGTAAAGCACTCCAGCACCGATCACGGTGCCTCAGGTGGTCTCTCCGCCACTCGTACTGACTCGCAGTCAGCCTCTGTCAACAGTTGCCCCCACACGGGTATGATGTAACAAAAAGTGCAGCTCCGCACTCCGGCCCCGGTACTGCCACTCCGTTGGCAAGAACGGGCCGCGATACGAGCCGAAGCAGAGGCTCGCACTGCAGGAATGGGAGAGGCCGAGAGCGTCTCCCTCCGAGCCCGCACCCCGCCCAAGGCGTCGACACACGTTACCTGGGGGGTGCGACCTCACTCTCCTCTCCGCTTACCGCGACTTGGGCCTCCGATGCAATCTTTGTGAATTCCGGGCAGTGGGACTCGGGCCCTCCCTCGACGAGGTTGGTTCGAGGTCCCGCTCTGGCAACGGCGGGCTCGGGCCGGCGGCTCAGCTCCTCCGGGGCTGCCGGTCCGGGCCGCTGATGCTACGAAGATCTCAGGCTGCAACAGGGCACACGCACACAGCGTCGCTGAGACTCACTTGAGCTTCGGGTGCACAATCACAGGGCACTCCTCACGAAGGTCTCAGGCTGCACGAAGCACACGCACACAGCGTCGCTGAGACTCACTTGAACTCCGGTGCACACGATAACAGGGCAATCCTCACGAAGGTCTCAGGCTGCACAAAGCACTGGCACACAGCGTCGCTGAGACTCACTTGGACTCCGGTGCACACGATAACAGGGCAATTCTCACGAAGATCTCAGGCTGCACACAGCACACGCACACAGCGTCACTGAGACTCACTTGGACTCCGGTGCACACGATAACAGGGCAATCCTCACGAAGGTCTCAGGCTGCAAAAAGCACACGCACACAGCGTCGCTGAGACTCGCTTGGACTCCAGATGCACAAGATAACAGGGCAATCCTCACGAAGGTCTCAGGCTGCACAAAGCACACGCACACAGCATCGCTGAGACTCACTTGGACTCCGGTGCTCACGATAACAGGGCAATCCTCACGAAGGGCTCAGGCTGCAAAAAGCACACACACACAGGTAGCTGAGACTCGCTTGGACTCCAGATGCCCACGATCACAGGACAATTCTTACGAGGGTCTCAGGCTGCAAAAAGCACACGCACAGAGCGTCGCTGAGACTCTCCTGGAAACTTTTGTGTTCCTGAGTTTCCGCAACAGGGAGCCAGCTCACCTCAGGCCCTTGGGGATAAGTTACTTCCGGACACAGCACACAGCAAAGTCCTTTCAAGCAGGGGGACACAGCACACAGCAAAGTCCCTTCAGCCTCTCTTTGGTTAAGGCAGCAAACTGCATGCCAGCCCCAGAACACACAGCAAGGGTCAGTCCTTTCCTTCAGTCTGTTCAGCTGTTTCTTCCTAGGCAAAGGTTCCTCTTGACCACGAAGTACCTCCAGTCTTGTTCAAACTTGATCAATCCATTTCTCCAACGTTCAGGGGCTTTAGCTCTCATGGTTATACTCCTAAATGTCTTTGAAGTCTTTGTGTTCAGGGGGGCACTGACCCCTGTTCAAACCAGTTCTAGGTGCCTCCCTGCCAGTGACACCTTATTCCTTTGATAGTGGGGGTCTGGATCCTCAGTCACTCAGCAGGGGCCGGAGCCATTGGTTTTATGGCTGCAGCCCAGGCCTCTTCACCTCTAGGGGCTACTCCTCCCCCTACACTCCAGTCTGTTGCTGTATCCTCCCCTGGGTCAAGACATTCCCCAGATCCTATCACTTTCAAATCCAGACAGTCAATCCACAACCAGGCAGAGACACACAGAAATGTTAGAGCACAAAAACCCAGCCACTTCTAAAAGAGTGGTTTCTAAACACACAATGCAAAAACCACCTTCATAAAAAGATGTGTTATTACATTGTGAGTTCAGGCACACTAAACTTCATCTCTCCATCTTAAGCCTTTGGGAAGATAGGCTGGAAAACATATTACACAACCTCCCCATTCTATCCTATGGGCAAGATGGCCTTTCCACAGTGAAAAACGAAATGGAGATTATTTCACTGTCAGGACATGGTACACACCTTAGTACATGTCCTACCTTTCACATGCACTGCACCCTGCCCAGGGGGTACCTTGGACCTACCATAGGGGTGTCTGATGTGCATAGAAAGGGAAGGGTAAGGTCTGGCAAGTGGGTGCACTTGTCAGAACAACATGGCAGTTTAACAAACTGCGCACAGGCACTGCAGTGGCAGGCCTGAGTTCCCTTTTTAAGGCTACTTGTGTGGGTGGCACAATTCGTGCTGCAGGCCTACTAATAGCATTTGCATTACCAGCCCTGGCACACATAGTGCACTTTACTAGGGACTTTACTAGTAAGGCAAACATACCAATCATGGACAACCAATTACCATTACACTTTATACAGGGAGCACTTGCACTTTGACACTGATTAGCAGTGGCAAAGTGTCCAAAGCATCTAAGTTGGCAAAACAAAATCCATCACAGCACCAAAAATAGAGGAGGTAGAGGCAAAAAGTCAGGGGTAACCACGCCAAGAAATGCCAGGTCTAACATGAACGTTCTAAGAAAAATAAAACCCTTCCTCCCCTTCGATGACCTCAAGTCAGTGATGCAAGCTGTAGACTATGGTAATCCAACCCTATGTGTTCTGCCTAGAACCAAGCTGGCTCCACTAAGGGCATCCCTTAACTCTGCTGCAAGGCTCATCACTGGATCCAAAAGAAACAACCACATCACTCCCGATTTGAAGGCACTAAGTACCTAGCTGATAAACTGGCGCTGTCTGGCGGCTGCTGAGCCTCTAGAAGCACCAGCACCTTATTGTTGAAACCTCAGAAAGTTGGGAAAAAGAAAACCTACAACTGAGTTTTCTCTGGAATGGACCCTAGAATCTGGAACTCCCTGCCCCCTGAAATCGGACTAAACCCTTCAACTACATGATTCAAAAAAAGAAGTCAAATTGCTTTTGATGATCAAAACTCTACCCTAGATCCCACTGACTCATTTATATGGGTACTGATTTGACGCAGTGTCTTTAACCATGGTTATCACTCGCCGGCTATGTCCTTGTTTATTAGCTCACTGACTTTTTCCTGATTTGCAATGGGTACTGTCAGTGTCAGTGTTTGTTGATTGTTCTGTTTCTTCTTGCCTAACCATTTATAAAGCCCTCTCATACCCTTCTAAGGTCAAGTTTGCGCTATATAAAACTTTATAAATAAATAAGTAAGAAATTGGTATATGAAAAGGACGCCCCTTTCCAAATACCGATCCGGTATTTCCTCACAAAGCCAAATTGAGATTCAGTAATGTGCTACAGAATCGCAATTTGTGTTTCATACATTTAAAAATGCCATTTTGGGGATGCAAGGGCCAGGATTTGGCATTTGTGACCATAAAATTGCTTTGTACATGAGGCCCCTCATTACTTGGAGGTGGAAGGCTCAGAATACAGTATTGATTCATGCTCAGACGTCGCAGTTGCACAGTCCTCATTAACAAAGCCACAATAAAATGTCACCGGAAAATGAACCAGGGAATAAAGGTCCAATGTCACCTATGGACAGCAGTACAGATTTATCCCACACATGAGTAGCATTAAGGGGGTTATTTCAATGTCGGGCGTAATTCCTTCCGCGTGACACCGACTAGGTCATGGGACCGACCAACACCCGGTTGGCAGTCCCAACCGGCCTATTATAATGCGTCTGAACACTGTTCGGTCGCATTCAACTTTTCTCAATGGAAACTCGTGTTACGGCCGTAAACCGTGATCATAATCGCAAGGACGGAAAGACCCGCCCTCGAAATTACTTGCTGGCTTCCGACTGGCAGACGGGCTCTCCGAGCCCTTCGGAAGCCAGACAGGATGACCAGCCAGTTTACTTTCTAACCCCCTCCAACATAATGAGGTGGTCGGAAAGTAAACCAAGCGGCCCATTACAATGCAGCCCTAAAGGCTCTGAACTGGGGTGGTAAAGTGAGCTAAAGAACGATGATGGATTCAACCCAAATCTGTGACTGGGGGTGAGTGTCTGAAAAGTTTCAGCGCTCCGTCCATCATTTTTCTTGTGTCCGACCGCAGGTAGGAGCCTTTACGGGCCGTATCGTATTCGGCCTCTTAGTGTTAAGAGGAAGGCTTGAGAGCCTCTGTTCAACTCTGAACTGCTGCGGCCAAAGCTGTAGCTAGCACGTTAAAGGAAACTCTGTTTGGTATGAAAAAAATATAACTGTAACATTATCTAAGGCACTTACTTGGATTTATTGGTACATCTAGCAAATATTTTCTGTGCATGGTTGCTTTCCTGCCTGAGTTAGGGCAGTTCAGGAATGGAGTCTGCTCCCTCTCCTGCGCCTTCTGCAATTACTGTCCTGTGACGGGCTTTTTGTCTTGATTAAATGTAAAAAGTCCAACCACTCTTCGTCCGTGTTGGGAAATAACAATAAGCATTGGCAAAGCTATTGGCTTTGTTAATGTTTTGTTTAGTGATGTGCAGCAGCGTGGCTGCAAGTAAAGAAAAAAAAAACGCAATGATGCAGCCAGTGCTGACTGCGGCATAGCACTTTTTTTTCTTTACTTATAGCCATGATACACAGCATCTGCATTGCTGTACAGCATGTTTAAAAGATATTGACAAAGCGAACAGCTCTCGTATAGCCAATACCTCTCTATGCATTGGCGAATGGCCACATGGAGGCAGCTGTGGTGGCTGCTGCAGGGTCAGCACTTCAGCTTCCAGAGCACAAATGAAAGAGTCGGGTTGTCCTAGACACTGCATGTTGTGCCTCAGAGGCAAATATGAGTAGTGCTTGTGCTCTCACTGCCCTTTTCCATCCCTCCCGTATATGTAAGGGATGCTCTTAACCCAACGGATCTTCTTCTGTGTCTTTTATACGAATGAATAAAAAATACAAAAACTTAGTAAGGCACGAATTGTTATCCTACTAAGGCATCGTTAAGCTAGAGAGAAGCCCGATAATATAATAAGCAAACAAGAAATATTAGTAAAATAGCTAAACTGGAAGGTGAAGTGGTTGTGTTCCCTTTGCAGATCCAATGGATGAGCTTTCCACTGTTTTGGCACAAATGGAGTGTGGGATGGAGGAGGATGCAACACGGACGAAGAGTGGTTGGAACAACGGACAGCCAGACGACCATTGAAGGGGGCAAGGCACACCATGGACCTCAGGAGGGGGCAAGCAACATGTTTGACAGGGGGAGGAGGCCGGGTCGGGGCAAAAAACAACACAGAAAGTGCAGTGCAAGAAGTGTGGGAGGAAGAGGGCCTGCAAGCATATGCACTGTTTTGGAGTGCTGGAAGTATGAGAAAAATGTAACTCTGGACCAAAAGCACAAGCAGCGAAAGGACACTCACTGGGCACAGAAGCAGTACTTGGGACATACTCCAAGGCACAAACACACAAAGATGAAGTGAAGCTGGCATGGACTAACCAAAGAGAAGCAAGTAAATCAGAGTGACAGAGAAACCAATTATAAGCACTGAGTAGGCTCTAAGACCCCTTTAAGCTAACAAAATGTCCTGTAAGCGACAGCGCATGTGCTGTCTCGGGTGAGACCTAAAAAGGTCTAGCTTGCTGGAGGAGCTCTGACAGGATAAAGAAAGCTTTCACTGACAGAATATCCCTTACCGGTGTCAGTGGAAAAGGAAAGTGGGACACTGACAGGGACAACAGAGGCCTTGTATAACAAAAGTGTCAGGAAGGCCTTGGATGGCTTGCTTGGTCCAAACAGTGCTTTGAGGTCAGGGGCCACCGTTAAAGCTGTCCTGAGTACAGAGTGCCTCCCATGACTAAAGGAGGGGGCAAGCCTTAGACTAGCTAGGGTTGGATTGCTAAGCATGCCAAGTGTGTTCAACCATTTTTCTGAGATAACCGCTAGGTAGAGATTACTGGTCCAACTGTCCTACCAGTTGTGAAAGACTCCCAAAGGGCATTTAGCCTTCATTCCACAGCCATTAGCAGGTAAGTGCCAAACAGGGAGCTATATTTAATGGGTTTTTACCTTTATTGCGTGTTATTTTACCTCACAAGTAGGTACATTTTTTATAAATAGCATTATTTTAATGTTATTTAAAAAAGTAAAGGTGCAGGTAGAGGTAAAGGGATGTTATGGGAGATTTTAGGGTTTAGGGGTGGGTGAAGGTAAGGGAAGCTGATTTTAGAGTTCAGGAGCGGGTACAGGTAAAGGGACGCGAAGAGGGTTTAAAGTAAAAAAGGGGTTCTGGCGGGATACTTACCAAATAAAGATTAAAAAGGGTAGCTGGGTAGTCACCCCTAAAAAAAAAATATATATATATATATATATATAACTACTGAATAAAAAGGTGGTTTGGCATTTTTCTATGACAGACACGTGGTCAGTTTTAATGGATAATACTCACCTGTGATCAAGGCCTCTGTGAAGGCTGAAATCCATAAGGATAAGGATAAAAGTGAACTGCCACATATTTTCATGGTTAAATAAAAGAGCTTGAAACCCTTTGAACTTGGAGATGACATACTTCTTGTGAAGAGTAGTGTGTGATATCTAAATATTTTTTTTTGCCAAAAAGCATGCCACTCCAAGGGTGTTGAAGTTTTGCCTATTTTATTAAATAGGTAAAATATTTATGGGTTTGTCTATAGATCTTTTTGTCAAAAATAAAAAGATTAGACAAGCATGTATACATCATATCCAATAGCATTTCCGTGTGAATCAGGTAAAACAGTGAACGTGCTCTAAGAAAATGCATACATGCACTGATACCTTGTTCATGAGTTATGCAGGTATATAAGCTATTCACATCAAGGCATAGCAAAAAATAGTTGTCTTCCCAAATTATACTATTGATTAATTAAGAAAAAACACCTTTTATATACGACGGAAGGAATTGTACAAATGGTCGTAAAAAGAAGTCAATATACTTTGAAGTATTTTCCAGTATGCTGTCATTATTGGAGACAATAGACCTCCCCGGGGGGTTAACTGCATCTTTATGCCATTTAGGTAACATATATAAGACAGGTAATTTTGTGAAATGACAATTAAAAATTGATATTCATCCCATTCGATAAGATTTTGATCTCTCCATGCCATCAAATCTTTTGATAAATTTCATTAGCTCCTTCATAATACTGTCTTGTAGATTTTTCATGGCTAGTAATAACATTTAGCTGTCTTTATCCTTCTTGCAAATACATGCTAATGGGCCAAATAACGACATTTGCCCCTGTGTCTAATTTTTTTATAACAATATATTTGTTGTCTATTAATTCTTTAATGGCCTTTAGATGTTTTATTCAAATTTCCCTGTGTAAATCTTTTTCTATCAATTTAAAAAAAAAAAAATCATTTATATACTATATTGACAGCACGATTCATACGGCAAAGAAGAGAATTTTAGAACCCATGAGGGCAATCATGAACGAAGACAAACAATATCCCATAGCTAAACATTTTAAAGACAGACATGATGAAAATGTGAGCTTACTGAAGTTTTGTGTATTAGATAGAATTTCCATCCATAGGAGGGAATAGAATACAAGAATTACGTAGGTTAGAGTCCAGACTCTTTATCAAATATAGAACAGTTAACCCAGGAGGACTCAAGAAAGATGAGGAACTTGGCAGTGCACTTAGGTTGATCCCCTATAACACTAAAGTAAGAATGAAGTCGCCCTAAGAAACTTTGTGAGTCCTGTAAAAAGAAGTTTACTGTTTCTAACGCACTAATTTAAGGTCTTTACTGATTTTTTATCACTATTTTTATTTTTGTAGGTGCAGGAAGTCCTAGGAGGACATGAAGAACGCAAGAGGGCTGGGGGAGAGTATGTGGCCTAACGGATTGGGCGGTCCACCTCGAAGCTGGGGAACCAGGTTCGAGTCTCGGCACGGATGCTCAACATCCTGGGATTCTGGGCAAATCACTTAATCTCCCTGTGCCTAATAAAAATGAATGTGTCCATCTGTAACGCATCTGGTGCTCATGTAAAGTGCTCTGATACCTTAGACTCTAGTTCGTACTATATAAAACTCCCCCAAAAATTATATATCTTGTCCTGATGTTTTGGGACTTTTTTTACAGGATGAGTGCTGAGATTTATTATTGTTCGTCTTTTTGGGACTCTTTTTTTGTAAATTTTTTGAACTGTTCACTATTAATTTAAAAAAAGATCATGCGATAGATGATTCATCAGGTTAAAAGCCTACTGGCTAGTAATTAAAAAGTAAAAATGTAAATTATTCATAAGGCCCACTTGGCAGCATTGTACATTTTATCATACGTGAACACTGTTCTCACCGTTTATGAGTTGGAAAGTAGAGACTTTCATGTTGTAAATTTATGTATATAATTTGAAAGGGTACAAAGGCATTTTGAAAAAAGCAAAACCGCATTTGAATAATCAATGACAATTTGCAGGAATTAGTGAATGTATATAAGCAATAATTGAGTATGCAATGATATAATAATTGTATCCAGTGTATCCTGTTATTTTAATGTGGCGCCACAGTAACTTTACACTCCGAGGCACCTGTAAAGTCCTACTTTTATGTTGATGTATTCACTATGGGAGATTTATGCATGTTTGCACAAACGAGAGCAGACCCGTGGCCAAGGAGCTACGAGCTTCGAAACGAGTCGGGCTCCAATTGCTGCCAAGAATGGATTAAACATGTTGTGATAATTGAGCCGTGGACCATGTTTTTTTCTTTTTTGACGAAAAAGATAAATTATCGGTCAGAAGTGGTGTGTGTATGTATATATATATATATATATATATATATATATATAAAATATAGATATATATATCTATATATCTATCTATATATATATATATCTATATCTATATATAGATATATATATATGTATATAGATTTAGATATTTCATATCCCGTATTTGCCCAGACGACCTCCCCGACAGGTTATGATTTTCCAACAAGCATGTGCCCCCCTATGCGTTCCAGTCTATCACTGACCTTGATCAAGGTTATGGCAGTCCTTCATCACTGTTAGTATCCACAAGGAAGATTGGCTTTTATACAAATTGTGAGCCTCCTCGTTGGAATAATACTGCATTCTGGCCCTCGCAGTACCACGTGATGATGTTGATAGCCCACCAGTGGGCGAATGGATCAGCGTACTTGTCGTTCCGTAAACCCCACTTTCAGAGGCCAACGGACCCTCTATACCTCTGAAATTCGAGGCGGCTTGTGACGCTCTTTATTCCGAGATGGAGCAGTCACGATAAGCGGAAGGTCCACACCGCAAATATTAAAACAGTTCACATCCTGTATTTGCCCTGGGAAGGAGACGCACTCCCCGACAGGTTACAATCTTCCTTTTATTGCTGTACACCAACAGGCTTGTGCCCCCTACGCGTTTCAGTCTATCGCTGACCTTGATCAAGCGTTATGGCAGTCCTTCATCGCTGTCAGTGCCACAAGGAAGATTGCCTTTTATACAATTTGTGGCCTAACAGTGAGCCTCCTCCATGGAACAATAATGCATTCTGGTCCTAGTAGTACCACGAAACACTGTTGTTCCGTAAAGCCCCACTTTCAGAGGTCAACGGACCAGAATGCAGTATTTTTCCAATGATAACTTCTCTGTGACCATTGTTCTTATCAGTGAATATGTATATATATATATATATATATATATATATACACATATATATATATATCGCATGGGGAGTAAAGACTTGCACTGTAATGTCAGATATTCTTCCCAGACAAGGGTTTCCTGTGACAAATTACACCAAGACAGGAGCTGCTGAGAAAATGGGTAGAGTGGACTATGGGTATTCTCTCAAGACCTGGCCTACTAAGGGTGGGTTTACTCAGCCTAGGTTTTGTTTAGCCTTCGCATCAGGTATGAGATAGCTGTATTTCCTCTCTCCTAGGCTATGTCTAGGAATATATATAGTCAATATAGTGCTCAGTTGTTTCATTCTGTACATTTTCCTTACGTTCGCTATTACCAATGAATTTTTGATATTTCATATGTCCGGAGTTTTCAACAAAATGGCTGACACCACTGAGAATATGGTAAGTAGCGGGGTCTTTGGGGAAGGCACAAAACTCATTGAAGTACCATGAAGATCTGCATATTTATCTACGCAAAGCCTTTACAAGGGAGTGCAAAAGCTCACTTAAATAGAGATTGAAGCATCCTTGGTACAATAGGTAATGTAGTCTAGCCAAGGTGGCCTTAATTAAATCAATTAAAGCTAACAATCGGAAGCAAACTATACCTGCTAAGAGAAAGTACAAACACAGGCTGTTTAAAGCTAGCTCAAATTGGGAGACAGAAGTATGGCACAACTTGATGACAGCAGCCAGAGTTTGGAACAACACAACTTTCTGGAATAAAATATCCCATGGCAGTTGCCACTCAATATACCAAGTTGACGTCCATCTTCAGCTTCAAATATGGGTCGAGCATTATGAAGGGCTATACTCGTAAATCGACAAGGTGCCTGGAGAGTCACTAGATTTCGGTCTATCCAAGGCTAATGAACTACCAACTCCCCTTGTAATTACACTTAAAGAGTCTCTTGAAACCATCTCTGTGATAGCATGCAGGGAAGTCCCCAAGGCCTGACTGCATTTCAGGTGATCTGTATGCATGGATCCGGTAATATGAGGCCCATATCTCAATCTGCTTACAAAATCTCTATCTTGGAGGCTGGCGAGCTACCAAAATCTTGGCAAGATACTGAGATTGTCCTTATTCATAAGAAGGGCATTCGTGAGGGCTCCCACAATTACAGGCCCATCAGTCTGATTGACAGGATTCACCAGCTTTTCGGCTGCCATTTCCTGGGGAAGCTTACAGAGTGGGCCAATGATAATAAGCTCTTATCAGATTTCCAAGCAAGCTTCCTCCCTAAGAGTAGCATAATTGATCAAATATTCCGATTGTGTGCAGTTTACTGGTAAACTGTGCTATTACAGAAGGGCCACCACCTGTATGTGGCATTTGTTGTCCTTAGATCAGCTTTTTTCTTAATTCCTCGCCACAAGCTTAGTGGTATTTTAGGTACTATGGGAGTCCCAGCTAATGTTCTGTCTGTTCTAATAAGATTGCACGAAACAAACTATGCTCGAGTAATATGTAGCAACAGGGGTAAGCTGATTAGCCGTAATAGAAGAGAGAAAGGAGTTTACCAGGGCTGCGTTTTGGCCCCAACCCTCTTTTCCCTATATATATAGTACAATATTTAGATTTCTCGTCAAATGATGTCCCCAAAATAGAAACAGTTCTGGTGCTTTTGTTTGTAGATGATACGCTCCTTATTTCTAAAACTCCTGCTGGGTTGCAGGCTTTAGTCGATCGTTTTTGTAGTCTTCTGTTTTGAAAGGGAGGGTAGAACAAAATACCAAGAAAACTAAATTAATGTAATTTAACCCATATAGATCTGTGAAGGTGCGCATTACTGCAGATAATGAATTTCTTGAGCAAGTTCCAGATTTGATTATCTAGGAATTAGATTGACCAGCAATCTGTCTTCGTTGCAGCAGATAAACAAGAGTGCACTCAAGCTTCATCTAACCGTCCTAAGGCCATTAACATTCCATGAAAGACTTCAAATTGTCCCTACCATCTTCTTTTTACTGGGGACTGACAACCATCATTATTTAAAACTTCGGTCTGCATCTTAAAAAGATATCTAATAAGGTTTTTAAGAATTTTTATGAAAAACTTTTTTTTCCCATTATGCTCCCCACCCAGTGCTCCCCCTTATACCCTCCCTGGAAAACCCTCCCCTGCTTCTTCATGGCTGATACAAGCCTTATGGATGTCTGTGATGGGGCGCCACTAAATCAAGTGTGTTCAGGATTATATATACAAAAAGGGAAAGCATCTGCAGACTCGCTTAATTTCTAGACCCACCAGTATTAATCTTCCTGAGACAAGTCACCCCCTCTTTATCATCTCAGTCAAGCTATCTGCTTCCTTATGGTGCCTCATGTTATGCATTTTATTATTGTGCATTTCTTTGAGTGTAGTTGGAAATTTCGATTGAGCTGTAGCTCCTAGCCTCTTGAACTGCTCTATCCGTTTTCCTAGTTCCCATTGTTTAGTCAAGATAGTGCGTGAAATATCCGACCTAATTTCGAAAGTGGATTTCCCTGGCCTGAGCAGGAATGCAGCCTAGAATAGCGTGGGAAACTCTCACATTGCCCTTCAGCCAGGGTGGTCTAAATGCACCTGACAAGCAGTTTTATGCCGTCTGTGCTCAGGCCCAGTATCTGCACTTCTGGTTGTATCCGGTCAAATTTCAGCCTCACGTTGCGGTGGAAACAGACTTGGCCTCCCTGGTCCCGCTTGCAACAGCACTTTACCATTCCTACAAACATACGTGCACAAGTGCGTGGGGTGGGGGTGGGATGGTTTGCGGCGACGAGCGGCTCTTGGTTGTTTATATGCTCCCTCCATACCTATAGCGCATAATCTCGCGCTACCTGCAATGATGGATGACGGAATGTGCATACGGGCCCAGAAAAAACTCCTTTTTCATTCGCAGACCTGCACCCGAATGATCAGTTCAAAGCAGCACCTGCAGGGTCTGATACCCCTAAACCTAGCACGATGGACATCCTTCTTTACACTCAACTTAGGGCCACATGTCATGCACTTCACGCCACTTTTCCGGCTCCTCCCCGACGCTACATGCGCTTGAACATATACTTTCACATACTTCGCATAGTAAACTTGTCACTAGACTCTACATGGTGATGCAAGATAAAGCATCTGTGCGCGTTCCTGCCGCTCAGGCTCAATGGAGACGGGACACAGACCCCCCTGTAACTGATGAGCAATGGTCATATTGTTGCGCCCAACTACAGACTGCGCCTTATACATTTTAAATACTTAGGCTGTATCACACTCCCTTACATCTCAAACGTATAGGACTGCGCAAGGAGGCTAGTTGTTTGCGTTGCTCTGCACCTCAAGCCTCGTTCTTTCACCTGGCCTGGGAATGCCCCTTGATCATGGATTACTGGAGCGAGGTGCACTGTTTTTTGTTTCAGTGCATTGGCCAGGATCTGCTCTTTTATAGAGTATGTTTGGAAGTTCACCAAGATCTTTCTTGGTTTACTCCTACCAGGGTGTCTCCTTAACGGGTCCCTCTGTATTTGTTGTATATCAGCAGTGAGGGTACCCTCCAGGATCTCTGACACTCCCACTGATTTAAGTAAGGCTACAATAAACCCCTTTATATGTTTGCCTTCCGCCCCTTCAGGTACATTCAGAACTCTTATATTATTTCTTGCCTTAATCTCCACTCAGTCAGTTGTGGTTGCAGCTTTCAGTTCTGCTACTGTATCCTCGCGGAACCTGTGTTCGAACTGCCAATGAATTAAATTTGTCCACCAGAGTTTCGCATCCTTTCCCCCGCGAATCTCTCTTTGGTTTGTGCCAGAGATGGCAAAACCGTTTCTCACCTCTACCACTAAAGCTTGTAGCATTCTTTGTACTGGGTCTCCTGAGTCCCCATCTGGAGGCAGGTGCCACTCACTTACCCTTTCCCACAAAGTAGCTTGCACCAACACTTCCCTTGTCAAAGCTTGGCATTCTATTTCATTCCCTAACCCCACTCCTGCCCCTCCTATAGGTTTTGTGGGGGTTCCACCCTCAATAGGCAGTACTTCGGTACAGCCAGTTCAAATTCTTTCATGGAACCTTAAAGGCCTCAGGATGGTTGGACAACGCAACAAATTGCTACAATACTTGAAAGACTCAGCGGCTTATATTATAAAATTGCAGGAGACCCATCTTACTAGGAAGGAGTGCTTATAGCTATTCAGTAAACAAAAGAGGGTTTGAGACATTGTATGTAGAGACCAGAACTCTAATGTGAGAGGGGTAGTAATCTTGATAAAACAGAAGCTCGAGGCAACCATTATATGGAGTGAGACGGATAAGTTGGGAAGATGGGCCATTGCCAACTTACAAGTGTATGGCAAAAGATACACATTGGTGGGATACTATGGACCTAACGTGG
The DNA here is from genome assembly GCA_963921515.1 of Calotriton arnoldi. Classification (NCBI taxonomy): domain Eukaryota; kingdom Metazoa; phylum Chordata; class Amphibia; order Caudata; family Salamandridae; genus Calotriton; species Calotriton arnoldi. The sequence goes on along the minus strand of CAWUFW010004956.1, from coordinate 435,686 downwards.
AGGATACTGACCCATTAAAAATAGTGTCCCAGAAATGAATGCCCTTCTCTGACCCAATTATCATGGCTGGAGAGTTAAACACCATAATGGACAATAACTTAGGTAGGTCAAATAATAGTAGGGCTAGATTGTATCCTAAAATACAGGTATATTTTAAAAAACTTATGCGAAACTGAGGGTGTGCAACATCTGGAGGATGAGATCTGAGATGCATCGAGGATATATACCTTCCATAACAAAAATATGGCCATTCCTCTAGGATAGATTTCATACTATTAAATCAGACCATTTGTGAAGATGCTAAAGAGGTTAAACATGTAACCACGAGATAGTTCTCCTAGAAATGGAACTTACCATGGAACATAAAACAAGTAGGTGGACACTCGACAGGTCACTGCTATAAGACCCAGACGTCGTTGAGCTATTAAAAATGGAGACTGATGAATTTTTTAACTAAAATGCTGGTTTAGCCCCTCTGCCTATAGTCTGGGATGCCTATAAATCAGTCATGAGAGGGAGGCTAATTAGTATCTCAGCTCAGCAGAATAGGGAATATAGAAGAGAGGTCGAAGCACTAGAGAAAGAACTGCACCAACTAGAGAGACAGAATCTAGCCCACCAGACGACACTTGATGATGAAAAGACATTAGAGAAGGAAATATTGGTAAAGAGAGAACGCAAGTTGGCACATTTTGAGTATGGGGAGAGTGCAGGTAAACTGCTGGCTTGGAAAACCAGTATTGGTCAGGCCAGGAATGCGGTGTATGAAATAAAAGAATAAGAGAAAGGGTTAACTGTTTCGAGTACGCATGACTTCGAGAAGGCATTCCTTAATTTTATAGCGCCGTATACTCAGAAAATTTGACAGTGACAGAGTAAATGGTGGGTGAGTGACTTGCAGGCGATACACTCAAAAATTGACGGAAGATCAGAGAACGCAGCTAGATGAACAAGTGACTTACCTTTGGTAACACTTTTTCTGGTGGGTACAGGATCCGCCTGTGGATTCTTCACCTTTTGAATTACCGCAGTGCGCAGCATTCCACTGAAACCTTTCTCCTCAGCTCTACCATGCTGAACCAGGCCTGCCTTCTTGTTGCCACAGACGATCCCATTGCTCTGACCACAGAGTCAGCTGTGTCCAGACCAGACTGGATCACTTGGCGGGTAGCAGCTTCGGCATCTGACAACACCTCACGAGAAATACCCATGTACCTCCTCAGGCAACTTTGGGACAACCTCCCTGGCTGAGTTCATGAGGGCATGGATGTAATGACCCAAAAGACATGTGGCATTTGTGGACTTAGGCGCCATACTCCCAGAGGAGAAAATCTTCTTCGCTGATTGCTCCATACGCTTTGACTCCCCATCAGCAGGCATAGATGGGAAGGAACCTGCCGACAGCCTTGAAGAGCACGAAGCTTGGACCACCAAGCTTTCAGGCTAAGGATGAGTGGACAGAAATGCAGGATCCCCAGGAGCCACCTTGTATCTCCTTGCCACGGTCCTTAAATTTGCTGGGTAGACATTGGCTTCTGCCAGACATCCAGAATGGGCTCTGTCAACTACTCATTGAAGGGAAGCAAAGGTTCTGAAACAGAGGAAGGGGAATAAAGTACCTCAGTAAGAATATTTGATTTTAACTCCACAGTAGGAAAAGGCAACTCTAAGAGGTGCACAGCCTTTCTAATGACGGCATGATATGTGATCACCTCCTGCGTTGGCAGGCCCTTCGGTGATGTAAGCTCCCACTCAGGAGAGGTGTCCAGGCCACTAGCCTCCTGCAAACCCTCAAAATCAGGTCAGGAGCCACAATCTCTCCTTCCTCAGCCCCTCCATATTCTTCCTGGTATTCTTCTTCCTCCAACAGCCTTTGAGCCTCTCTCCGAGATCTCAACCTTGGAATTGGCGTCAACGGTACCAGGTGCGGTGCCGGTGACTTCGGGATCGGTGTCGAAGGGAGATCCGCGGGAACAGGAGTTGAAGCCGGCTGAAGCTGAGTCGGCGCCGGTTCGGAACGAAACAGTGCCAGGGATGAACCATCTAAAGGAGCTCGACCCTCCAAAGACTACAACGGCGTTGATAACCTCGGCGTTGGAAGAGGCCAACTCCCTGGAGCCATAGGCATAAAAGGCATGAGTGGTGCCTGGAGAAAGTGAGGTGGAAAACCTCCCAGGGAATATGGCAACAGACCCTTGGGGCCAACAGGCGCTCCAGTAGGGTTCGCAGCTCTGGCGAACAAGCCAAACATTGCATTTGAAAAATGCGATGGATCCGATCCCAAAACTGGGAAAGCGGGATATGTCAGATCCGGTACCACAGGCTCTGGAGCCGTTCGAGACGGCATCAGGTTCTGCTCCAGTTGTGGCACTGGAGACCCCAGAGATGGAGTGGTTGATTTCGGCAACGGTGGAGGCGTTGCATCTCTCGTAGCCGGTGGAGTCACTGCCCTCTGAGCCGGAGACCGGGCCGGAATCACCCCCGTTGAAGGAGTCGGAGCGATCTCATCCCTGCAATGACTTCTGGGACTCGGGGACACCGACTTCAGAGTCGCATCCTTCGTAGAGCGATGCGAGAACCATGGCGCAGCTTCTTCTTGTGCTTCTTAGAAGACCTCGAAGTATGTGGACTCGGCGACTTTGAGCGGGTCCGAGACATCCTACGACGCCTCTTCTGCTTTTTGGCCTTGGCCATGAATAACTTGGTCTCACTCTCCTTCAGCGCCTTTGGATTCATTCGCTTGCACGAAGTGCATGTCCCAACGTCATGATCCGACGAGAGACACCATAAACAGTCTTCGTGGGGGTCAGTGATAGACATCTGGCCCCCACATTCTCTGCAAGGCTTGAAACACGATTTCCTCAGAGTAGTCATCTTTGACGGCTACAAAGTGGCAACAACAGCAACAAAGAAACTCCCAGAAATGGAGAACCTGGGAAAAAAAATGTTATGCGTTAACGGCGCAGAAAAAAGGGAACTGACATCAGCACACCTACGAGGTCTTCTTATGGCTCCGATGACGTCACACAGAGTCGCATGCGGTGCTATTCCATTGTGACATCCTCGTCGGCGTGGGAGAGCTGAGGAGATGCACATTGGGTAATTTAAAAGGTGAGGAATCTACAGGCAGATGTATCCATCAGAACAAGAGATAGGGTTAGTCAACCTAAGTAAGTGAGGGAAGGCCGCAGGCCTGGACAGTTTCCCAATGAGTTTTATAGAGCTCTAGGAGAATCATTAATCCCCTTCCTGACAAAATTGTTTGGCGAGATCTTGGGCAACGGTGTACCACTTCCACAATTATGGGGAGAGGCTGTAGTTACTTTAATTTTAAAGCCAGGGAAAATGCCCCAAACTGCGAATCATACAGGCACATATTGCTTTTAAATAGTGACTATAAACTATTTACTAATGTTCTGGCAAATAGTCTGGGTCTGGTAGTGGAGGCCTTGGTGCATAGAAATCAGAAGGGCTTTATGAAGGGCAGATTCCTCCATAAATTGATGCATAAATTAATATGTTCAACTGACTTAGCTACTACCTTTGCGTCCCCATTAGCGGTTTTCACGCTGTACACCATTAAGGCGCTTGATAAGGTAAACAGGTCCTACCTGAATGCAGTCCTGAAACTTAACCTGGGAGAGAACTTCCAGTGAATATATTCTGCTCCCTCGGCTAAAATTCTTATAAATTGGGCCACAACAACAGAGTTCAAGATTTGTAGAGGGACGAGACAGGGTTGCCCTCTTTACCCCCCTGCTTTTTGATCTGTACATTGTATCTCTGGCAAGGAAGCTTAGAGAGGAAATAAAGATAGCCCCATTTAAGTACGATACATGGGAGAAAAAGATTTCCTTATATGAGGACAACTTGATTATACAAATAGCAGACTTAAAAGCATTATTAACAATAGTGGAGCAATTGTTTTTGGATTTTGGTACGGTATCTGGCTATGCAGCAAACTCCTCCAAGACATAGATAATGGCATGGAACATGGGCGGTCTACCCTGGAGTTAAGAAAGAGATGAAATACCTTGGTATTAAAATCACACAGGAAATAGATAAGATCCCTGAGACTAATTAAAAAAACATATTAAAAGAGGTACATGGCCTTCTGTCCAGCTGGTCTAATTTACCTTTTACAATTCCTGGTAGGGCCAACTTGATAAAAACAAGCATTTGCAATGCAACAGGTCGCGCATTTATGCGAGTTTGAGCTATTGGCATTGTAAATGACAATGCCTTTTATTTAGGTTTTGGTTTTTAAAACGTAAATAAAAGGCATTGTCATTTACAATGCCAATAGCTTAAACTCGCGTAAATGTGAGACCTATTGCATTGCAAAAGAAACCACGGGTGGGGGGTGCAATGCCAAGGTGGTGCAGGCAGAGCGCAGTCCCGACCGCTCTCCTCGGGAGGGAGAAGAGCAAATGACGGAATGAAGAAGAAAATATATTGCAGAGTATTTAAACAATATATGTTTTGAGCTGGTTGATCTTAACGTAAATGTGATTTCTGCATCTACCTGCCAGATTGGTTGGTTTAATTCATTCTTCCTCCTTATGTGCTGACTTCCTATGGGGTAACTTTGGCTTGTGATGTATTTGCAGGTGCAGAGCTCCTTTGCGTAGAAAATATTTGAGCACGTCATAGGATGTGTTTGTTTGGACGTTATAGTTACCTATTTAGAGGAATAATGGGGGGAAATGTGTCCCCACTTTTTTTTTGCATACGTTATTACCTGATGGACAAGGCTGGAGCTACATTAAAGTCGAAAGAAGGCAGCTGACTGTGAAGAGTGTCAATCATGCAATATAACAGTGCTGTATTCGATGTTTACAATGGAATTCTCTCTGATATTGATAAGTGGGAGAGTTTCTACGCTCTTGTGCAAGATTTTGTAACACAAACAACTTTTTGTGAAATTTCCATGTTTTGAGGTCAAACTACATGAACAGAATTAATGAGCAATTAGCAAAATTAATGTATTTTTTAACAATTGCCCAGGATAGTAGATTTGATTGAAAACACCAGTACGGAAACACTGTAGTTATGAAAGAAGCAACAGCTTTATCTGCTATCAACTTTGGGTAGCTAGAGTGCAAAGTTTGGCACAGGACCCTTTGCACATTCGGTAAATAATGAATGAAAAATAAATTGGTAAAGTAAAGTAGTGGTCCAGCAGCCGTGGAACATAAGTGCACTTATTTTTTCTGTGAATGTGCATTTGTGATTGTCAGAACTGGCCACTTCTGGTTGCCTAGGGCAATCAGTTCAGCCTGGCACACCCGACCACTTTTGCCACGGGAAGGAAGTCAGACACGAAAGATAAACTGTGCTCACCTTTTGGTAGGTTTGGCACAGGGCAGAGAAGCGTATTATCGAGGCGGCGTGTAAACATTTGTACGTCACACACACACACACAGTGCTTTAAATGGAAAAAAATAAGTGCAGGTACTCACCAAAAATAGGCAGTGGACTGGGGGTGGAGTTTGTGGCGGGGCAAGGGGCGGGGCTATGTTTTTTACCTTTCTAAGCTTTGTATGCAAAAAATATGTATGCATTGTAAGAATGTCTAACCATTTTATAGTACTTACCAAAAAGTCCTTAATATCAACCAAAGTAACCTTTTTTTTTACCAACCTTATAATAATAAAATATTCAGAAGAAAAACAGCAAGTTTCCTAACGTTTGCCTTGAAGTTTGCATGCATATCCTTGATGCAGGATCATGAATCACTAAACTATATGACAAAGATTTTAACTTGTGATCTGCAGGTAACACAATGATCTCTGCAGCAAAAACAGTAACCAGCAGAGAGAGCTCTCTATATGAAAAATAACTCTGTGATCTGCATGTTTCATGCTGTGCGTTACAGCAGGCACATTGATCCTCCATGCAATTTTATGTTCAGTCAAACCTTTGATTAGAAGAACGCACGCAGATATTTCCAGCAAGTGCTTTAACCACCAGAGTTATTAAAGTGCCATTGTACCCGGGAATTTACCGGATAGGCAAAGATCTCTGTACCAGGTAATATTTCGAAATGCAGCATGTTGTGATGAGTTGGGGAAGGCAGAATACATTTATTATCACATTTGTCTTGTCAAATTCTTTGGGGCAGAGTTTTAAAAAATAATTACATTCAGACGTTGCTCTTTGCTACTGCGCCCACTTTCTGCTGCAAACCCTTGGCCTTTGCCTGATTAATAAAGCTAGAGTTGGCCTCATGAGTAGCTATTTTTAAAGTACATTTGCCTAGAGGTGTGTGAGCCAATTATAGGTCAAGCCAGGCTTGAGCCAGATTCTGGGCTCTGGATCAACTCAAGGTTCTCTTTGAACTTCGATCCCAAAAATAGCCGAAATTTCATGTGGCTTCTGCCTGCTGCACTCGCTGTACCCTTATGCACAAAGTTAAAAATAAAACATTAACATTTGAGGTAAAAAGGAGAGATAAATAGATACTCATTTAGTGGCTGATATGTACAAAGTGAAACAAGAATACCTGGGATATATCCCGGCTTCTCCACTTAACCAAACTCTGTGATCTTAGGCAAATATTTAGTTTCACAAATCTCCCTATTTCTTCATTATACCTCAATATTGTATAATGTGACTGAGTCCTGTCACAGCAACACCAGGAGGCAACTGCTCGACCTGGAGGGGAACATTCCAACCGTCACCGGTGGAACACTGAACAACCAGTGTTCCACACAGCGCTCACCATAGACCAGTAGGCTACTACAGTGACCTATTAATGTCAAAACTGTACTATGTTAAAGAAATATGCTTTTTTTTATTTTGAAGAGACTTTATTCTATTTTAAGTGATGTTTGTTGGATGAATTACATTGCAAACAGTTCCAGGGCTCAGCTCATGCAAGTTCTCTTAGAGCCCAGCCAGACCCTTGGCTCGGCTCTCCCTGTACATTTGTTGGCTCCCCCACCACTACATTTGTCTTCTGAATGGTAAACCTGCTGCATCATTTGTGCACATAGCTGGCACTTTCGTAAAAAGATAAACAAAATTTCACAAAATCATCAGAGAACATCATAAAAATCACAAAATTATCTCTAGAAAAGATGGAGATGAACTGTTAACACACATTCCCTAAACACTGTCTAAATACATTTGCCCCCTTTCACACACACTCGCCCCCACACACACTTCAAAGCCCATTTAATGCTCCCTGAATCACATTTAGTCTTACACAAACACACAGTACTACTTTTCATTCTCACAGTCATACCCATGCTTGCAAACTCACACACATTGCTTTTACTTCCTGGCTCTCACACATTCTCTTTCACACGCAGTACCCAACAGTGGAGGCCTTCAAAAACTTTAACAGGTGCAGCACAAAGTCGGGGTCGCATTTTGTGCGATGTACGTATTCGCATACTGAAACCTTTTCAGAAACTGCCACAGGTGTGTCTCATTGGAGCAGAGATACTTAGGAGGTTTATTAATAAATGGCACACTAATGAATCAATACTAGTGCTGCCGTTTAAAAAGAAAAAAACATGAATGCATTGATTTACGTCTAGAGGGCAGGGATTTTCTTTCATGCAAATCCCTTTCATTTAAATTGTTGATGGGCGAAGATTTGCGGGCGTTTAAAACAATGGGCATGCTAACAAGCTCTATTGCCCTGAACAATGTGTGCCACACTCATGCCCATCAGCTTTTTTAGTCACCTTCTGACCCCCACTGAAAGGCACCCTGCAGCGATACTCCTCCTCTCCTAACTTCCAGGGAGGCACACGCAGCTCTCTGTGTTCTACTGAAAACAAGCTGCGGTCCTGGTGCTTTAGAAGCAGCTCAGCCCAGGCTTCAGCTTGGTTTGTAAGACGCTTTAATACATGCAGGTTGTGCAGAATGTGCTGCCAAGGATGGAGCTCAGGAGCGCAGTACCAACCGCATCATGATCGGACCGTTATGAGTAACGGTACTCTCCTTGTCCGAGGAAAGGTCCCGGTACTCAAGGGAAGAAAATATAAAAGTGCCGGTACTCAGTACCGGTGAGTACCGGCCCATTTAAAGCACTGCACACACACACACACACACACACACACACCCGCACACACACACACACACAGACACACACTGAACGAGCTGCAAGAAAAGACTCCATACGATATTTCAAAATATCAACATTGTATTAACTACACATTAGAATAAGAACGTCATGAGTATCATGCATACGTTGTCGAATATCAACATTTGAATATCCTGGTATGCTGAGCAAAACAAATCACACACGAAATGAAGGTTGCACGTACTTTGTCATGTATCACGCATGTAGCGAACCCACCAGCATTAGGGATGCGTCCACACAACCCACTGCTGATCCTTCACAGTAATCCTAAGTAACACGGATCAGCACGGCACCATCGGGTCTACTTCCGCATGTCACACTAGGTCTCACCACTGATCAAAGAGGGCATTGATATTGTGTCTAGTTTAGGCATGTAACCCACTGTGATTAGCACAGTTGTGCAGAGCATTGATCAAACATGGCACTGATACTATGCCCGCTTTAGCATTTTCATGTGCAGACTTGACATGTGTAAAACAAGCATTTGCAATGCAATCGGTCTCGCCATTGGGACCTTGTAAGTGTTTAGCCAGAGCTATTGGCTCTGCCAATGTGTTTAAGTCATGTTATTAAAAATTACTTAATTTAACAACAGCCCACAAACCACTCTGTACAGACTTCCCATTGCAAGGGCTATGAGAATTATGTGGCAAATGTATCTAAATAATCTGACACAGTTATCGAAATTATGCAGCACGTTCTCTGGCAGAATTAATTTCATCCATTTGAGCTAAACAAGATATTTTTTGAAAAAACTGCAAATAGATTGACAAACTATGGGGTAAATTGATGGCAAGCACACAAATCAAAGTAGCCCTATAGCAGGTGGAGTGAAAAGGGCTTGTAGGATATGGATGACCATTAACTGAAAAATCTGCATCACTGAGTTTCTTAAGTGCAGAGCAAAAGCATTGCCAACCCTGGAGATGTTTAGACTTAGAGGCTCAATATCGTAGATGACCATGTGCAGCGCTCCGCTGCCTTTTGGCTAGGTCTGCGATAAAGAAATACCATATACATACATGTAGACCATAAAGGAAAAAACACAGCCTAGTACATAAGTTGATGTGGGAGGTGAAGGAGTGCAAAAAGGAGGTGAGGATGCCCAATCCAAGTCCTGTGGTGAATCTAGTATGAATTTGATGTCTTTGCTAGGACTCAGAACTGGCCTGCGGAGCATCCCAGAATGCTGACCTAGTTTCCTCTGACTGGCTCTCAATTGGCAAAGGTCACGGAATAGTTTGTGTTTATTACTTTCCTTGTCTATGGCTGGTAAAGTTAAAGGGTGGAAAGTTTTCTGGGGAAATGTATCTCTGCAACAAACAGACAGGACAGACCCAGGGCTCTCTACAAATGATGTGCCAATCGGCAAACAACCAGAAGAATAGTGCTACAGAAACCTATAGGAAAGGGATTGACCGAAATATTATTAACCACAAGATCTGCCATTCACCAAAAGCTTTCTGCCACGCAGCTGCATTGTTTGAAGCAAAACTGTTGTTGAATGGAGCAGCTCACAGGGAAGTACAATTGAGAAGCGAATAGCACAGCAGAGGTTTAAAACGTTTAGTCTGCCACGGTTGAGTCTGTGTCATGCTGCAAAGCTGCACATTTATCCCTATATTTTGTAATGACGGGGACAAATTACTAAACTGTCACCAAAAGGAGACTGAGCAGGCTCTTACTAGTTAGAATAGATCAGAATACCCATACTATGTCAAGGCCTTGAAGATGTTCCTCAGACTGTGCCAGCACAAAAATCCACAATATGCAATCGATGTTTGAAGATCAGCTGACTGTGCGGGACCAGCATAGGGCTGTACTGTTCATATTAAAGCAGGACCAAGACTGATCTGCATATGGTGAGGCTCTGTTGAAAGTGGCATACTTGGTAAAACATGATGGGTCTCGAGTGCGGTCACAAATGATCAACATATTAGGTATTACCGCTGTGTTTCTGAATAGAATGATGTGTGCTTTCCCTTTCAATAAGCAGTTACTCTAAAAGTTACTTCCTGTCACCAGAACAAACACTTGCCACGTCCATGACATAAAGGCATTGGTTTATTTGATATCTTACAAAAGCCATTACACTTTCGTTAATCTATGATCTGGTCTATGAAATCCTCTGTGTTGGGCATTTAGTACTGATCTAATTGTGTAACAAAAACGTAGTGTCCTAATGCAATGCACAGTCATTTTCTTTGAGCTGAATATAATTTTTGGTCTGGTCAAGAGATGGAGTTAGCTTTCTAGCCAGTCCTATGTTTCCCCAAAAATCATAATAAAAATGCATACATATGCATATATTGTTTTATACTCGGCTTTTGGCCAGTCCTATTCATCCATTGTACTATTCTATTGTTAAACATATTTTCTTCCACTCACTAGAGCAAACATCATGGGGCAGTTGGCCATCCCACTGCATCCCCTGGCCCTGTAAGTTTCAGCATTTTGCCTGGTCACATGTCCACAGCTGCTTGGAAAGTGCCCTTCAGTGCCAGGCCTGGTGTGTTTGAGCAGCTGGGCCACTCCTTTATTTTTTTTACATATTACATATGTTTGCGAAAAAGAAAACACTGCAAGCTTACCATGGCCAAACCTATTGCTTTACCAATGCTGATTTGATTGTCTTGACAGTTTGTATTGATTTAACAGTGAACAGTTGTCATTTCTTTAGAGCCAGAGTAATGGGAGTCTATGCATGATAGACCCACAAGACAAGTGTCTAGATGCTGCACATTATGCAATTTAAAGCCTTGTCCTTTTTTTGCATTTCATTATTAATCAAGGGGTGTGTTATATATGATATGAAACTTTAGTGTGATCAGTGTGCTGTGCTTACTGAAGTGTGGCCTTCGGGGGCAGTCCATCACTCCTAGATCTCTCCTATGATTACTGGTAGTGGGGCTGCAAAGAATTGCCGCACAATTGCCACACTGCCCGGCTACTTCATGAGTATGCCACCACCACACCTTTATATCAGGAGATACAGAATGACGTGTCACACCTTGATCCAAAGTGTACATCTCAATGGCCTGTGTTGCTGTTCCACCCAATTCCTTTGAGACCCTCAGAAGCCACATTTGATCATGAAAGGAACCAAAGACGTGGGTGGTGATTTTAAGCTTCGCAGATGTCCCCTACACGCTCATTCGTGTATACGTCGTTATGCACTCAAAACTGGGTGGACAGGACATACACCCATTTTTGGCAAATGTCCTGCACACACCAGCCTCTATCACCCACCCTGGTACCATAGGGTTAATTGCGCTTTGGACCCACAATGTTTCTTTATAGAAATAGGTTTCCCTCCTCCGCCAGACACAAGAATTGCCTTATTCACACCATAGAGTGAGCTATTTAAGTGTAGTGTAGGAATCACTATTTGTAAGTTATTAGTTAAAATGAAGTGGAACCTTTTCCACAATCAAGCGATCCCATTGGTACATGTTCAATTACCTTTGTAAATTCGCCAGGCCTTGTCTGTGTCTTTCCTGTGGTGTTCAGTCCCTCCCAAGTCACAGATGGAACGCGCCCGTTTAATGCTGTACACATGTCCCTGTGAGTAAAGGGAAGTCAGCGGAGGGGGGTCGTTACACGCCGAAGTACATCGTACAACAAGGTTGTAAGTGGCAAGCAGAGACATATGTTGTCTGTTTTAACAAGCTAACATACGTCGGCTTTGTGCCAGGCTGGTTACAGGGGGAGAGCTGGGGGAGGGGCTGCATAGTTTTCACATGTTCGGTGGCAGCAGATCTGATAAGGGATTCGTCTCAGGAAAAAAAAATGACGGGAATGCAATACATGCGCAGCCCTTATAAGGAACAGATTGGGCCTGGTGATAGATGACGGGGCCCGGCCCGTGCTAGTCAAACATCCCCTCCGACGGACAGACTTCTGTGTAAGTAGGCCCCACGAGGCCTCCGTGTTTCCTGAAGTCGCTCTCCTTTGAAGCTCGCAGTCATATGTGCAGGGTCACTGAGTGATGAGCGTTTACAAGGGAGACGTAAAATATTGCAACCCGGGAAGGTTCCACTTCCTGCACAGCGTTAATCATACCAGTGCCCTTACATAGTAATAACACCATCCTTTTAAACACATGAGGTTTTCAGGGAAGTAATAGATGCCAAGGCTAGAAGCATTGAAAGAGGCGAACCAAAGCAAATGTGCTTGTATTTTTGGGTACGTCCATGAAATTATTCCACTTAGACATGTCTGGCGACAATGTCTTCAGAACCCGACCCCAAACCTTCAGAAGCAGTAACTGTTCACCTGACCGCCAGGAAAGCGCTGTGAGGCCTCAACGCATTGCAGGACATTCATGTAGAAACGCTACAGTCCCCTGGAGAAAGCGCATTCACATGAGACGTGGATGTGGCAGATTTGCAATGTGGAGTCAAATGCCTTCCTTTTTCCGCTGGAGTTTTTTCCAAATGCTGAAAAGCGTGACATTTTCCATCCTTTTTTAACAGTTTGTATGCACGCGCACATTTTCTCAGACGCTATTTTCCTATTTCACACAAGTCACGTGACGCGGTGCCAGTCACACCTCTCCACTGTGCTTTGGCTAGTGAGCTTCGACCTTGTGCTGAGTGAGTACTCTCCATTAGTGGGTCATGGAGGTTATGTGCATTTTTTCGGATAATAGGGGCAAAAAGAGCCAGTCGGGCTGGCCCTATATCTTTAATGTGGTGTGCATTTGAGCTCTAAGCGCTGTACCATCGTTTCATTTGTTGGCAAGAGGTTCAAGATAATAATAACAGCTTCTTTCAATAGTTCAATGCCCAGGCAATCTTCCAAAATGGAGAGCACTGTAGTCGCCTTCGGCAACAAAATGTAACAAAGTTATGTTCCCCTCCTTCTGTTCAGCAAATATATGAGCTGCTAGGTAGCTGAGTCATGGTGGGTTGATGATAACTTAAGTGCGAGTGCCAGCCTGTGAGTGCAGCCCAGCGAGCTACCAACCCTATACACTGCTATAGTAAGGATAACTGAAAAATAACAAGCTCAATCACACCAGGTCACGGAACCCTTCCACCTGGGCCACTCTCCCTAGCGCCATAGGAGCTCCAACAATGCGCCCGACCGGCCCTACTCACCGGGCTGTGTTGCGGAGGGAACTGGGGGCAGGCGGCAATCAGCAGCACGGAGCCCGTGAGGCTCTGGTCCTTCTTCTGGAAGCCTGCGAGGCTTCGATCCCCCTCTCCGGCGTCGGAGCAACTGGGGAAGCTCCGTCTTCCTCTGGCTGGTGTGCGGGGCTCTCCTTGGTGCACGGGAGCCCCGCACACACTCAGGCGCGAGACGCCTGACTTCCGGTCTTCGCGCTTCCTTTTGGGGCCCCGCCTACAACCAGGCACGGGTGCCTGACTTCCTGGTCGCGCTGCTTTCTCAGCTCTAAAGTGTGGAGTAGGCTCCCGCCTTTAACTGAACACAACTGCAGGGTGGGCTCCCACCTTAAGGAACACAGAATGCGGGGTGGGCTCCCACTCAACCACAATGCAGGGTGGGCTCCCGCTCACAGAGTGGCACAAACTGCACTACTTTAAAACAAGCATTTGCAATGCAATACAACTCGCATTTACGCGAGACGTATTGCATTACAAATGGGAGGGCGAGCGTTTAATAAGGGACGAACAGGAGTGGAGGGGGTGATGGGGGGCGAGAAGTGACGAACTGCGGGAGGGGGCGGGGGGGTATACAGGGCAGAAAATAGTGTTTGAGTAAAGGGGCCAATAGCAAGGGAAGGATACAAATGACAACATGGCCGTCAGGAGGAGGGACTAACAAGCCTAAAACCAATCAGAAGGCAGCATTTAGGATGAAAGCCAATCAAAAAGATGGGCGGAGAGTGGGCGGAGCTTCCAGAAAGCTTCCACGCTATAGTATATACTGCATGTCTCAACGAGACAGCGCAAGCGCTGCCTAGGCGAGACCTAAAAAGAAAAAAATGTCAATGGCCCTTCCACATACCTGCCTCTCGACTGCTTGCTTGACATTATGAATAACTACAGTAAAAGTCAGCCGATGTTTCGCACCCCATCCACGTCTCCAATTTGTAATCCAAGACTACAAACCTCCCGGCTGTGCTTACATTGAAATGCACTGTGCTCCTTTCCATGCGTGCACACTGCGAACACTTTCCTCAGGACGCATGCGCTGCAACAAAATTAAGTTTTTGCAAGTAGAAGATTAAGCGGGGCGCCTGCTCCTTTACCGATAATGGAGCCATGTGCGTGCCGCTCCAGTGCTTTCCCCAGGACGCAGAGATGGACCTGTGCCCTTCGAAACACAAGGGGCACTCTCCTGCGGGGGCTGGATGGAGCTTCAGTGCAGGAAGGGAGTCGCAAGGCACCGAGACGGCCCTTGGGAGGTGCTTGTTTCGCAAATCGAGTAGAAAATATATATATTGTTCTTTACAAGCACCTCAATCTGCGCTTTCATTTTAATAGCGGTCACGCCCATTTCTTTGACGACCTGCATCTGTAGAAAGTGGTGGGGCCGCCATTAAGTGAAAGCGCCGAGTGGGGCGCTTGTAAAAACAAGCGGTCGAGATTGTGCCGGCACCTTCGAAAGTGAAAGCGCGCACAGCGCGCTGAAAGTAAACAAACCAGGTTGTCCTGCCTCAAGTAGGACAAACTCGATAAAGAATATAGTGCTTATGGTGTAAGAACCGAAGTAAAGGGGCCAGTAGCCATGGGAGGAATCAAATGATGACACAGCTGTACTAAGGAGGGACTAACAAGCCTCATAATCAATCAGAAGACAGCATTTACGAAGGACAAAGACACAAGCCAATGAACAATATGGGTCGGGTAGTGGGCGGGGCTTCTCTTCCTTACTGAACTACCACAGATCTTCCCTAGAGCAGCGCTTGCGTGCTGACTCTAGGCTCAACCTAACGATCATCTTGCCAAAATTCACTTTCTTCTTTAACGCAATCCCCTTGCATTTAAAAAAAAGAGTGGTTAGGGAGACTTCGGAATACTATTAGCACGTTTATTTCAAGGGGGAGTCCATTTAAGGTTATGTTGAAGGATGATAAAGGGGGTGAATTCCAATTCCTGTACAAGTTTAGGGACAACAAAATACCATAAACAAGCATTTGCAATGCAAATTGGTCTCGCATTTTTGAGAGTTAGAGGTATTGGCGTTGTAAATGACAATGGGCCAGATGTACGATCGTTTTTTGCATGCACAAACGGGTTTGCGAACCCGTTTGCGCATGCAAAAACAGCATGGGCCATGTACAAAGCCTATTTAGCGAGTCGCAATTTATTTGCGACTCGCTAAATAGGTTTTGCGACTTGCTATTAGGAAGGGGCATTCCCTTCCTAATAGCGAGCGCAAGCCCATGTATGAATGTTTTGCGACCGCAATTGCGGTCGCAAAACACTCGCAAATTACCACCCCCTCTTCAAGAGGGTGGTAATGCACTCGCAAAAGGGAAGGGGTCCCCAGGGGACCCCTTCCCCTTCGCAAATGCAGGGGAAAATATTTTTTAAGGGCAGGCAGTGGTCCCAGGGACCACTACCTGCCCTTAAAAAATGAAACAAAAACGTTTCATTTTTTTCTTTTTTAAATGCATCCCGTTTTCCTTTAAGGAAAACGGGCTGCATTTAAAAAAAACTGCTTTATTTAAAAGCAGTCCAGACATGGTGGTCTGCTGAGCCCAGCAGGCCACCATACCTGGGATGGCCTGCCATTCCCAATGGGGTCGCAAATTGCGAGAGGCTCATTAATATTCATGAGCCTCTCAATTTGCGACCCCATTGGGAATCGTAAACACTGTTGTACATCCAAAATAGCGCCTCGCAAATTGCGAGTCGCAAAAAACTCACAATTTGCGAGGTGCTATTTTGCGCGTCGTACATCTGGCCCAATGTCTTTTACCTACCAAAGGAATGAATATGGAAACAGAAAGGATGCTAGAGAAAGGAGGAAAATGAAACGGAGAATGAACAAATCTGGGGAAAAGGGACAACTGTGGTAAAAAGAAAATAAAGGAGAAAATGGAAATGGCACAGTAAAGATAGAATGATGAAAAAGAGAAGTAAAGAAAGCAAAAATGTCCAAAGATTAACGAAGTAAGGAAAGCAGGAAATAGAGACGAACAAATAGAAACAGGAGAAGAAAATAACAAATGAAAGCAGAGCAAAACAGAAAAATGCAAGGTGGATGGAATGGAGCAGAAAGGCATGGTTTGCCAATCCATGTTTCTAGTTTCCATGAAATCCCCCATCACAGATCAACGAAACATTTCATGTGTTAAGATTGTGCAAGCTGTAGGAAAAGCAGCCAATGCATAAAATCAGCATAATAGAAAATTGTTTAAAAATAAAAGGCTTAAAATGTATCCAGTTCTCACTCCCTTTGGTCATTTATTGCAATGAGTCAGGTGTGGAGCTACCAACTGGTAGAACAAAAAAACAAACTGCCATCTATTGAGTTCTATCCTGCACATTAAGCCATGCAGGTAGGTGAGTAATGTCTTGGGCGATAGCATTTTAGTGTCGTAGAAAGCACGATTTGGCGATCACAAAGTTGAAAATAAAGTGTTCAAATAAAGACATTTGATCATTATTTTTTAACGCACACGCCATGATACTGCATGTTCACTGTGCTGTGTAATACACTCCATTGTCTTCCATGGCTAGATCTGTGCTGCCCAAATACTGTAAATAAAATACAAGTGCGCCTGTGCACTGTCAGTGACCTGGCCAAAGAGGACATTAATGAGCTGAAACTGGATCATAAATTCAAAGGTGTTCCGAACCGGGGCCTCTAAAATGCGTTTGGCCCTGGGCACCCAAAACCCTTCAAATGTCCATGTTAAAGAGGGATATTTTAATTGGAGCAAAAATCTCCACCACACGTGTTGCGAGGAGCTGCGCATGTGCTAGCAGCAAATCTGCAGTACTTCTGTTCATTGCCATCAACGTGAAGATGCTGTGTACTCTTGAGTTTTTATTTTACCTTTAATAGTTCTCCATTTACATTACATTTGTAATTCACAAAATGCCCATGAATGCTTATTTGATATTCATAAAGTAGGTCGAGGCACAGCTAACCTGCTTTATCAAGTGGATGGGAAGAATGTTATGATAATATGACTCGGAGCATGACTGCCAGAGTCGCACGACGCGGTCCAAGATGGCGCCGGTCTGCCGGGTCCCCCGAAATTGACCGGTAGCTCGGGGATCGAGACGTATAGGAGCGGTGTAGAGGTCCAGAGGTGCCAGATGCGGATAGTAGCGATGATTGAGGTGGCACGGTGAGCAAGAACACAGAGAAGTGCTGCGGGAGTCGTGAACACCGGAGGACTTACCGGCGAGTGACAAAGAGTCCTGAGGGGGTGAGTAGGCTGCTGGGAGCTCCCCGGGTCTCACCAACCTTGATCCCTCGCCATCTGAGTGAGAGGGGTCCAAGAAAACGGCTGCAGGGTGGGAGGAACAGTGCTCATTTCGGCCCGCCTGACCCCAAAATGGCGGTCGGAACCCCCACACGGGAGATATCACAGGAGACACCCCCGAAGTGCCTGGGGGAAGGGAGAGCTTTACTGAGGCACCCTTAAAGGTCTTAGAAGGATTTGAAGAAGACCCAGGTACAGTGAGACACGGTAACACACACAGCTCTTGCCTGACCCTAAGATGGCCGCCATGAGCCACTGCTAAGTTCTGCCTCGAGGAGACCCACCATTTCAGACACTAAGAAGGACCTCGGCACGCACCAGAGACACCTCTCTACAAGCGCGACTGATCCCCACAACACGGAGAGGGATCCCCTGGAGATCTGAGCGGCCCGGGACTCCCTGGCGGTGGGCAGTGATCGCATCTATGCCACCTCAAAATGCCGTAACCATGGTGTCAAACTACTTCACGCCGGCGGAGAAAAAACAGGTGGGCGACCAGGAGAGTGTTGAATCCGGAATGGCACTGACCAAGGAAGACCTGTTAGCGTCCCTGACGGACTTCAAGACTGAACTTAACACCAAGGTCACAACCCCCCTGCCTGACCTCAAGATGGCCGCCTCAGTTGGTCTCTCCATGATGCCCTACCACTCCTGGACAATAGAACTGGTCATCGACCTGATCTTAACCACATCCCTCACTTGACCTTGATCCTGCTCTCCCTCCAGGACATGTACTCTTTGAATCTTTCCCTCGACCGTGGAGACCCTGCTATTTGACCGATGCCCGGTGGAGCTACCTGTTAGCTGAAGAGGAGATGGGCTGTGGATTCCCCCTCGGCCGTCACCTACCCAGCCGGATTTTGGGCAGACGTTCCTTCGTCTCTCTGTCGTATCCCCCTCCTACCCCTTCACCCTACCCCCTTCCCCCTCTACGCTCCCTTCTTCTTGCCTTCTATCCCTTTAATGTTTTTCTGTTCAGACCTTGCTATTTGACCGATGCCCGGTGGAGCTACCTGATAGCTGAAGAGGAGATGGGCTGCGGATTCCCCCTCGGCCGTCACCTACCCAGCCGGACCTTGGGCAGACTTCCCCTTCGTCTCTCCGTCGTATCTATACCCTACCCCTTTTTCCCTTACCCCCTCTTCCTTCCTCACCCCATTTTCCTTTTCTTCTATGCTCCTTAAATGTTTTTACTGGTATCTTTGGTAACTTGTAACTGATGTAAGTTTGCAACTATGTGGAACCTTATGTAAAGCGCTCTGATACCTTCGGGTCTAGCCAGCGCTATATAAAACTCTTTAAATAAATAAATAAAATATGTCATTCTTATTATTGAGTGTCAAAGTAAAAAACTGATACATGGTCAGTCAAAATTAATCTCCTTCGGAAAACAGCTATGTAATCATTTTTGTTACTTTGAGTTTTCTATAGCGTGGACCAGATGTAGAATAGGTATTAGGAAAAAGGCAGCAATGAATGGAAAAATAATACATACAGCAAATGTCAGGTCTCGCAACAAGCCCTGTCCTGTTTTGTGCGGATCGGCGCTGAAACTACTCAGAAGACTTCAAGTCCCATGAGCACTGGCGGCGGCACGGCACGCACGCAGAGCAGCGGAAGGCATATGAGCGCACTTCCGCCCCTGCGGCGTTGCCGAGTATTCTAAGTCCGGAACACGAAGAGGCTGCTTTTGTGGCATTGGCGCTTTTTTCTCTCTTGGTCCTTGATTTCTGCGTGGAGCCCAGCGGCTGGCGCCTCTGAGCAGAGCTGCCTTCTGGAACTACCGTTTGAGGAGCTCCACAGTCAAAGCCCCGGTGAAGGAACCGGTCCTGGACAACAAAGGGCAGACACGAGTGCGGGTCCGGTAAGGGTGCTGCTGCACCACCACTGATACCGGCCCTAATAGTGAGAGAGTGCATATTGATAATCTGGGGGAATTATGTCGGGACTAACATCCCTTAAGTTTTGCGCTTTGGAGAAGCGTCTTGTTTGATTTGCAGTAACAACCCATAGCACTAGGTGTTCCTCCTCGTTGGTGAGACACACGTTTGTGGTCTCTTGCGAGTAGAAGGGAGACCCGTGCTGGGGTGTATGGTAGGAGCGATACCATTCTCCTACAGACAGATTGTTAACACACATTGATATTACCACCAGGAGTGGTAGAGTGCTTTTCCTTCGCGTCGGGGAGTCCATGGCTTCCTGTGATTCAAGCGGATGAGCATTTCTGTGTTGACCATACTCTTAAGGAAATACCGTTAAAAAATTTAAGGCTTTGAGTTTTTTCTCTAACTTTGTTTTTTTTTTTGGTTATTGTGTATCCATTTAGCAGGGGATTGTGGATGAGCCAAGTTCGGTCTCATACAACCTCTGTGAAACAAGACCATAGGGGATTATGGGTACGTGTCCCTTCACGTTTGGTAGATATGAAAATATGTTACATATAGAGAGAACACGTAAACCTTATGTACCTAAATAGTGTGTTATTTTCTTCTCTGTAGTACCTCGTTAATGTCCCTCGTGGTAACTGGTACTTACTCTTACCGGCCTCCTGTTCTTGGAGAGGCACAAGTTGAGTTGGATCAACTAGGACAACACACGTCTTTCTTTTTCTTTACAGGTAGTTACTTCGTTGTACCACTATGCCCTTCTTCAGGGGGGGAAGAACAGAGTATGTCAATGGATGTTGATTGTGTGCTTTGTTTTCGTGTCGTTTCAGGTCTCCTTCCCTGCTGTCCCCTCCCTTTCCTTCCCTCCCCTCGCTTGATCGCTTCACTGTTCTGCGCTATAACAGCACTCAGACTTGAAGCTATCGAGAGGTGGACCATTAATGAGCATCGTTCCGATCCTGAGGAGTTGAGGAGCCCGACAGCAAATAGAAATAGTGGCAATGAATATGAGATGAGTTTGACCACATTTTGTCATTGCTTGCTACCCGAGTGCTTTGTTTTCATCGCTGATGCTTTGAATCTAATTACACATGCTGCGGTGGGGGCAGAGAGTGTGTGTAAACAACAGGAGAGGGGATATGGCCCTTCAGAGCTACGGACTGGGCCAGCATCGGCCGAACACCTAGTGATTCTTTGCAAATGAATTAATCTTGCAATGCCTAAAAAAAAAATGAATGTAACTGGCGCTCATGTAAAAGCGCTCCAATGCCTTTGGGTTTGCGGTACATAAAACTGCGAAAAAAAACATGGGAGTGGGGGAAAACCAGTGTTAACGGGCGAAAGGGGCGTTGCCCTACTAGCTTCGGGACCAGGGCATCGGGAGCGACGGGAGGAGATAAAAGAGAGTCTAGAGAGAGACTGTACGCTATGCAGCAGCTTCAAATGAAGTGCTCACTGCTGCGTGTGATTACAAATTCAGGTTTTTTTTTTTGAAGGGATGAGGTCAGAGACCTCCTGCGCATGTGCTAGCCGGGGCGAGGACTATTGCTCGCCCTCGAAGCACATGCGAGAAGAGTGATGTCAGCCTGAAGGGAGTGGCCAGAGAAAGCGGCAAATGGTTTGCTTTAAATGGGGCGCTTATGCTGCGGCCCAGGCGGTTTTATCAGCGCGCTATTGAAATGAATGGCAAGGGGCAGGGCTGGTCTATCCAAAGACAGAGTAGTGGGTGGCAACAATTGGAGCACTCCCTTGCCTTCGCGCTACTTTTAGGCCTCCTTATTGGATAATGGGAGCTGGGGCGTGGGCTGTGGAAGAGTTTGGCTGCGCAGCTCTGATTTCGGCATAATACGTATTTACGCAGCAGGTGTGCTGTATTCCATGTGTTTCACTGTTTGCTGCTCGGGACAGACACTGGCACGGTCACCGGCTGCAGTCACTGTAGAAGAGAGCGCCACGAGGTCAAAATTATGCGGAGTGCAGGCGGCTCAGTCCCAGCATCTCCACCGACTCTCCTTTGATGTTGGCATCGTTGCCCCGCCCGCAGACACACCATCTCCCTTAAGAGTTCCACTCGGCCTGCCATGCCGCCGGCCTGGCTACGGTACCGGGGTGACTGCGAGGGAAGGGCTTGCTTACACCGGGCTACAGCAACAAACGCAAGTAAGTCTCACTGTCTCCACACCCTATTTGGGTACAGAAGTGCCTGCAGTATTTTTGGCATTTCACGAATGAGTCTGTCTTGCTCCGCAGAGCCTCACTTAAAATGATCTTCTAGTATTTACCACTGGAACTTTTGGTTTTAACTTGTGTTTTTAAAGAACTGATAGCACTTTAGTATTTTTCATGTATAATATTTTTATTGTTTTACAAAATATATGCAAGAAATTAGCATTTTCTAATGATTCATTTTTTATGTTGTACATTGGATTGTCAGTATTTATTATAAGTGTAATACCTTGGTTGTATTTGTTAACGAACTTATAGCAACTTTGATCTTTTTATGTGCGAAATGTTAAGCTGTTTTTTTTCAAATCTGATTATGATAAGATGAATTTGGATTTATACATTTTAATCAAGTCTAGTCTACCTGTGATTTGTGTATGTGTATGTATGTGATGAACTTAAACTGTTTTATGTATTGTATGTTTTTTTTAAGTATCTTGTATTGGAAAATAAATGAAATATGCACATATTTCCTACCACTATGCAATGAAAGCGTACACCACAGTAATCCAGGTGTATTAGTATGTGCTGACTGAGGCGAAAGGGTGAAGGGGGCCTACCAGCAACTTTCCATCTCTGGAAGGACTGATCACCCCAGTCTGTAAAGGTCCATCTTCATTAAAAGATATTAGCAAGAGGGTCCTGGAACACCTGTCTATTGTCTACACTCCTTACAGCAGGTAAATAAATAGCCAGGAGGACTCCACTGTGTGATCTTCATTCTCAGCTCATATTACTCAGATTTCTTATCACAGCTTCCAGAAACCCGAGCCATGTCTCCCTCCCCAGTTACAAGATCCTTTATCAGGCAGTAAGTGGATGACTTGTTTTAAGTCACAAGAACTCACAAGGAGTCAGCTATCTAGCATTTGTGCTTCCAATTATGCCACAGATGCAGCAGTCTGTTCTTATGAAAGATCAACCAGCTCACTTGAACAGCATTCAGTAAGATACTTTGTATCCTGTGATCATGGTGCACCACCCTGGAATCTACCCACCAGCAACTAGGCAGCGACCCTCAGTGGTCTTCCAGTGGCATAGTTGTGGTCCCAAAGCATCCAAGTAGCATCTCAA
This sequence comes from Calotriton arnoldi, assembly GCA_963921515.1. NCBI lineage: Eukaryota > Metazoa > Chordata > Amphibia > Caudata > Salamandridae > Calotriton > Calotriton arnoldi. Next base: position 412,993 of record CAWUFW010004956.1, on the reverse strand, counting down.
ACCTTGTTCTGTAGCAACAAAACAGCAAGGGAGAGGTAGACTCAGTGTTCCCTACTGGAAAAATGTATAAGAAGAATATCAGAAAATGCCAAATGCCTACCAATGCCATGATGCATTACATCATACACAGAGAGGTAGAAATTAATTACTTACCTGTAACTTCAATTCTTCAGTGTTGGTATTGTTGATAGTGTCACATGCTTCAATTATTCCCCGTTGTCAGGCTGGAATTCTCTGTACTTTTCAAATGTGTTTATTGATATTATTTTATCTATCTGGTTTGCTATGTAATATTTTGATGTATTGAAGTGTATATTTTTTGGGGTGGTTTAAGTTTATTTTAGTGATATGAGATTCTTTTTACATTGTTAGAACATTTATATCTTTAAAGTTTATTTTTATTGTTTGTGTAATGTAAAATGCTGTTATTTTATTGATTAGCAATGACATGTTTTTGGCAGCATTAATGTAGTTGATAGTGTGTGTTGTGATATTTTTGACAATTTACGTTTATTTAAAGGTAACAATATTTTTATTTCTGGTACTTTTGTTATCGATATAAGTAAAAATAGATACTTTTAACTGTGGTATTTTGGTCATCAATGTTTGGGTTTTTATTAGTTAGTTAGTATAGAAAGGGAATATTTTTGTGAACAATATTTATTTACCAATATTTTTGTGAATCGATATAGCCGCTATTGATATTATGTCATTGATCATATATATAGGGTATTTGATCAATCTTGTAAAGATTCAGTTAAAACACACATTTAAAAATATATGACAGGGTCTCTGAAAACCAATCTAATGTAAGAATAGTACTATTTTTGACCATCTGGATATTTCTTTTTTAACAACTTTAGCTACAGTATTTTACAGGTATAGAAAGCTAAACATAATTCTGCTCCCTTTTAAAGCACTCAGACATGATGATTATCTGCAGCACTCTTCAAAACTAAAGATAAATATAGAAGGTAAGTTAAAGTTCTTCTTTTCAAGCAATGATGCTGAAAAATACTGGCAACACTTGTTAATAGGGAGAAATAAAATATTGTTATTAGAGGGAACAGATATGCTAGAAATACCAAGTGAGAGCACTGATCCTAAATTGAAAATACACCTTGTCTCTGTTAAATTAATTGTAGCTACTTGTTATACACAGCCCTTTAGTGATGCTAAAAGTGATGTGAAGATGGGATTTCCCCAGGAGAGAGGTACGGATACGGTTAGGGCTGTCAAGATGAGGTGTTTAGTTTACATTGACCTTTGGCTCAAGTGTTACCAGTTGTACATAGCATGTAGCTATCGGAACCAATCCGATCTGTGCATGAGGAGGTCAACTATTATTTGATTGGCGGAGACCGCGACAGGCCTCTGTGATTGGTTGCGAAGCCTGAGGCACATGAGAGGCTCTGCTCTCAGAGCACTGTTGTCGGGGAAGCTGTGTTCTCTCCATACTGTCACTGGGAGTCTTTGAAGTGGTTCTGCCACTTCTGAACCGGAAGCAGAACCTGTGCAATTGTGCGAGCGAGCCAGACGAACAAGCGGTGTGAGGGGAGAGCGGCCGGTGCGGAGCTGAGAAGAGCCTGCGGAGGTTGCGGAGCGAAGCGTGGTGCTCAGCTTGGCAGCGGACTGGCAGTGGCAGAGACAGGGTGAGTCTCGATCCCGGGCCTTCGCTCCCGCTGCACTTGTCCCTGCTGAGGCACGCTAGAGGACGCTCACCCCCGATCTGTCGGTAGTACTTAACAGTACAGTTTGTGGAGAGCAGCACCAGTGGGGGGCGGCACCTGATTGCTTTTGTGGCTGTCGCTTACTGGTCTGCTGGCTGCCTCTTCTTTTCCCCAGTTTGGGTGCTCTGCCTTGCCCACCTTATTGCCTGGTTTACTGGTTTGCTCTCTCTCCCTCACCACCGCGCTCTTTCTCCCCCACCACTACACCCACGCTGACCCACTGCCTTGTTCGGCCCCCCGCTGACACCCTGCTGATACCTCACACCTTACACCTGCTTCCTGAGCTCTTACTTGGCACTTGGCTCCTGGCACTCCCTGGTACCCCAGACTCTGGCAGAGGTCACAATAACACCAGGCAAGGCAAGGCTAGAAAGAAGAAGAGGAGGAGGGGTAGCGGGGGGAGGGTGGGGTGGGTGCCCAAGCTGCGGCGGTAGTAGCTATCAGTTGCTGAGCGTGAGCCCAGCTCCCAGCAGAAGCGGCCCAGCTAGGCCTGGGTGCGGCTTGCAGGGGTCTGGTGTGTTCCCGCTTGGGCGCCCTCGCTCCCCCCAGTGCAAGACAACCTGGAACTCCGTTGAGCCTCCACTCATCTCCGCTCTACATAGGGAGTGACTCCATTACCATCGACCCCGCCACCGCTACCTTCAAGGAGGGCATAGCAGGCCAGAGCTTTGGAGAGCTCTGATGGAGGGCACAGCTGTCTGTCCACGAAAGGGCCCTCCCACCCTTTTGCCTTACAACCTGATCTCACTGTCTGGCTCCTACTCTATGAAACTCATACCTGCAAATAGCCGCTAAAAAGGCAAGTCATGGGGGGCGTGGCCTGGGAGCTGAACATGGCGGACGCGTCTTCGTAGAGCTCCGCAGTTCGCTCCTTCCAGGGACAACATCCGCCACAATCCTGGTCCCAGACACTCGGCTAGTGTGAGCGGACTGCACACGGGCATGCGGCGATCGCGCTGAGGTGCTTTGGAGGTGGCAGGGAGCCCGATTCGGCCGCCGCGGCCGCAACTTGCTGGACCGGCGGAGACCACGCACGCATCGGCGGGTGGCTGTGGCCGAGCTGCGGCGGTCGCGCTTCACCGACGACGCGGATGGGGCTGACACTATCCTGCCCGGCGGCCCCCCTTGTAGCTGCTGATCGGGCCCCGGTCCTGAGGGGCGCGCGGGGGGTGCACTACAATCGCGGCGCCCCTCCGCCGGCTGTGTCTGCCTCCGATCCCCTGCTGGAGGGGCCTTGGACCTGGTGAGGCCTACCCTGGGCCTGGATTTTGCCGGTGGGGCCCGGCGGGCCTCCGGACAGCCGTGGACTGCCGCTCTGCCTGAGGACTCCTGTGCACAACTACATTGCGGTGAGCTGGGCGGGGGACCTGTCGGGCCAGACTCTGGCGCCCATTGCGCCCATCTACTGCTGCCCCACGCGCCTGACCCCCTGAGGAGGACGGAGGGCTCCGCCGGTCGGGGACGGGCTTGGACGGGGTAGTCGGCCCGTGCCAGCCAGCTTCCTTCCCCCGGACTGCCCGGGGCGGCCGCACTGACAGTCCTGACTGCCCTGTATATTGGAGGCCCCGGGGGCTCTTGGAGGGGATACCTGTTGGCGCCGCCTGGTATTGGGCGCCCGGGCTGGGGACACGGTCGTGGCGCTCCGCCCCGCCCTGCGGTGGGTGGTGTACTCTACCGCTCCCCCCTATATCTCTACCTCTGGCTGTGGCACTGACTGCTCTGGAGCGGACCCCCCACGCCATCATGGGCAAGGGCAACCCCGGTGCGGCTGCACCCAAACAACCTACCATCGACCAGTACACCACAGCCACCCCAGCGGGTAAAGGTGCCGCAGAGGGCGTCTCATCAGACATGGTGACACTCCTGGAGGCCATCAATCAGTCACGAACCGCCCTTGAGGCCCAGATCGGTGCGGTGGGGTCCGAAGTGTCGTTCCTCCGCCAGGACCTCCGGAAGGCAGTCGATCGAATCACCGAGGCTGAGACGAGGGTCTCCACGGTGGAGGATACTGTCTCCGCCCTCCAGAGGAAGGTCGACAAGCTGGCCATGGTGTCTAGAGAACTGGAGGCTAGGGCCGAGGATGCGGAGGGACGGGCCCGCCGCAACAACATCCGCCTGGTGGGTTTTCCGGAGGGTTGCGAGGGATCCTCGATGGGTGGCTTCCTCTCAGAATGGCTCAAGGCGCGGCTACCCGCAGACGACATCTCTTCCTGCTTGATGATTGAGAGGGCCCATCGCGCCCTGACCAAGAAGCCGCCGCCGGGGGAGCGCCCACGACCGGTTATTGCTCGCCTTCTAAATTATGCTGACCGCGATGCCATTCTTCGCTGTGCCAGGACACATAAGGACAAAATGGTCTTTGAGTCCCATCCCATCATGGCCTTCCCGGACTACACCCGGACTGTGCAGCAGCAGCGTCAATCCTTCGTTGCGGCCAAGCGGCGGCTGCGTGATCTGAACCTATCCTATGCGCTCATGTTCCCGGCCCGTCTGAAGGTCATCTACAATTCAAAAACATACTTCTTTGATACTCTGGAGGAGGTATTTGCGTGGACAGATGAGCGACGCCACCTGAAGCCGCATTCCCCGCCCCCCTTAGACTCTGACTCTTTGACTCTTCTCAAGGCTCGCATCGGAATGGACGGCAGGGAGGCGACGCTACTCATCGATGACATCGATCCCATTCTAACTGGCGTTCCCAGAATAAGAAAGACTCTGCAGACTGAGGCAGCCCGAGGCTGGGACATGCTTTGGCGTATTGACTCTTCCCTGTCTCATGCGACTGCGGAGCCCGTTGGCTGCTGCTACAGGCCGGGATATCCTGCCACTATGAGCCGGGTACTTCTGCTCTTTCCCTGGAGGGAGGGGGTCTTACACACCTTCCCCGTTTTGAGTTCTCATGGGTAATGTTGGGAGGGGGGGGATCCATTGGAGGGTCCGCCAGGGTCTTCACGTTTGGGGGCCAGGACGAGATTCCTCCGCGACAGGTACTCCGTGTTCTAGGATGTATAGGGGTTTGGGGGGAGGCGGGAGGGGCTGGGAGGGTAATTTGTTGTTTGTTACACAGTTGTTTTTTATGATACACGCACCACGATGTCCCATATGTCCACATAGTCCGCTGCTCTACACCTCACTGATATCTCATGACACACACAGCTAATGGCACTCCCCCAGAAGATCTCAATATCGTGTCCTGGAATGTACGGGGCTTGTTGAATAAGATTAAAAGAGGGGCTGTACTGCACCTGGCAAAACGTTACTCAGCTGATGTCTTGCTGCTGCAAGAAACTCACATGCTAGGCAACAAGGCCCATGTCTTTCACGCTATGGATATGCCACGGTGTACCACTCTGGCTTCTCAAGGGGGGCACGCGGTACAGCCATACTTATTCACCGCAGAGTCCCATTTCAAGTTACTCAGCATTGGTCCGACCCGGGTGGCCGCTTTACGGCCGTTTCCGGCACCCTGGCTGGGGAACAGATTTCAATTGGGAGCATATACGCCCCACCTCCTCTCGGTCAGACTTTCATTGACAGACTGACGCAACTCTGGGGGGAATTCCCTGACGGCTTGACTATCCTTGGTGGGGACTGGAATGACGTAATGGCTCCCCCGGACAGGTGGCGGGCACGACCGCCGACCACCCCTCCTCCTAGGTCTAAACTCAACATCTTGGCGCATACATTGGGTTGGGCGGACACATGGCGGGCTTATCATCCCTCTGAAGCTGGATTTACGTATGCATCATCCGTACACCCCACCCTCTCACGTCTGGATTACATGTTCCTCCCCTGCAGCTACCTGCATCGGGTGTCACATACCTCTATCCTTCCACGTGGCTTGTCTGATCACTCACCCATTCAGCTCAAACTCCGCCTGCGGACCAGTCGTCCCTCCTATCACTGGCGCATGTCTCCTTGGTTGCTTAGAGATCCCGGATATCAGGAGATGCTCCATCGAGCCACGGCAGATTATTTCGCTTTCAACACCGGGTCCACTCAATCCCAGATAATATTGTGGGAAGCCTTTAAGCCTATGATTCGGGGGGCTGATATCAGCTATCGCACTGGGGAAAAGCGGTGCAGCCTGGCACAGATTCAAGACCTAGAAGATAGACAGCTTGCTCTCCAGGCCTCGTTGGTGGAGAGCTCCGACGCCGGTGCCCGCCGTAACCTGCTCCATGTCCAACAGCAGCTGCACCAGCTGCTCACGAACAATGCCAAGGATGCCTGGCTGGCAACCCAGCACAGGATATATCAATGGGGCGATAAATCTAGTCAGATGCTCCACCGACTATGTCAAGCAAGGGCCTCCCCGACGCAAGTCCCTTTATTGAGGTCCCCTGCCGGCGACATGTGCGTCTCCCCGGGGGCAGTGGTGCAGGCCTTTGCCGATTTTTATGCTGCCCTATACTGTGATCGTGAGGAACTCGCTGCACCGCTTATAGATGCTTTTCTTGTAGATATTCCTCCAAAGTGCCTCTCTGATGAGCAGCGAGATGTTCTTGACCAGCCTATCTCTGTGGAGGAGCTGCAGGCGGCCCTCACCAATACACACCCAGGCCGTGCACCGGGCCCCCACGGGTTTCCTTGTGATTTTTTGCGCCGTTGGTCCCCACCTTCTTGGCGCGCTGCACCAGGCGTTGGAGCAGAAGATCTTGCCCCCGGACTGGCGTCATGCCGAAATTGTTGTTTTTCCTCAAACCGGGTCGCCTTCCGGAGGCCCCTGGCTCATACCGCCCCATATCCCTATTAAACTTCGAGCCGAAATTACTGGGGAAGGTGTTAGCTGATCGCCTCCGCACCTGCATTCTGGACCTCGTTCACCCAGACCAGTCTGGCTTTATGCCGCAACGCTCCACTAGGCATAACATACGGCGAGCGCACAATGCTATTGCCGAGGCCCACCGTCTGGGACGCCCTGCGGCTGTCCTGCTAGCTGACATCGACAAGGCGTTCGACTCTTTGAGCTGGACCTATCTTTTTAAACTTTTGGAAGCTGTCAACCTGGGGCCCCGGTTTCGCGCGATATGTCAAATTGCTGTATACGGATCTTACGGCCTCGATTCGTGTGGCTGGCCACCGTTCTCCCTCCTTCCCCATCCGCAGGGGGACCAGACAGGGTTGCCCCCTCTCTCCGCTTCTTTTCGCTTTAGCGATAGAGCCACTGGCTGCGTGGGTACGCAGGGATGCGGTTTATCGGGGACTGGTCTGGTCGCCTGAGTGCTCGGACAGGATAGCACTCTATGCTGATGACGCGTTATTTTTCTTTTCTGATCCTTGGGTCACCGGACCGAGGGTGCTTCAGATCTTGCGGGTGTTTGGTGAAACGACAGGACTACATGCCAACCCGTCCAAGTCGATCCTTTCCCCAATATGCGGCGAACAGGGGAGTCAAACCTGGGCCTCGCAGCGGGTCATTGCGGACGAGGGGTTCAGATACCTCAGTGTCCATAACACTAGATGTCCCGCCATGGCGTGGTTGCGCAACATAGCCCCCCCTGCTTCCGGCGGTACGCGAGGAGACGACGGTATGGTCCCACCTTCCCTTATCCTTATATGGCCGGTCCGCTATATTCAAAATGGTGTCACTGCCACGCTTGCTTTATAGGTTGCAGAATTTCCCGTACCCGATCCCTCCGTCGTGGTTTCTTCAAATCAATGCACTCCTAAATAGATTCCTCTGGGGGGGAGGGGCGGTCCGGGTGGCTCTTGCGACCTGTATCCAATCCACCTATTGCAGTGGCATTGCAGCGGCAGACGTACGGGCGTATTATTGGGCGTCTCAGCTCTTAGTCATCAATGAATGGTGGTATAATCCTCAGACTGATCCGGCCTATGCGGTGGAGCGGCTCTTCCTGGCGGAACATCCACTATTAGATCTCTTATACAGCAATTCGTCCTTGGAGGCTCTTCCCCCGGCCTGCAGTACGGTAATCCAGATCTGGAGACGAGTATCCCGGTCCATGGGTTGGTGGGGTACGCTGACAGGCGCGACTCCCCTTTGGCGGGGCATGCGCCTTCGGCCCGTCTCCACTCTAACCGGGTTCCGGAGATGGGATACTATAGGGATCTCTACATTAGGCGATGTGATGCGAGGGCCCACGCTTAAATCCTTTCAGAGGCTGCAGGAGGAGTTTGACCTACACAAGTCCCAGTTCCACAGGTATCTTCAGCTTCGCCATGCTCTGTCCCCCCTGATAAAGCACCTAACGTCCTTACCCGAATTCCACCCACTAGAGGGCAGACTGTTGTTGGGGGATCTGGGAGGGCACAAAATCCGCCAACTATATCAGACCCTGACAACGCACTCCAAGACACGCATACACCGGACTAGGGCAGCTTGGGAGGCGGATTTACCGGCCCTCACGGACGATGACTGGACCGAGGCCCTTGCCAGCCCCAGGTATGCCGCCGTCTCCTCTAGGTACAGGTTGATTCAGTTTAAGTATCTTCACAGAGTATATTACACCCGCCTTCGCCTTTGGAAGATGGGGGCTATTCAGTCCCCTACCTGCCTCCGTTGTAATTCTGACGACGGGTCCTTCCTCCACACGGTCTGGAGTTGCACAGCACTACAACACTTTTGGTCGGGGGTGCTGTCCTGTCTGGGGCGGGTGTTATGCTGGGACCTCCCGGAGGATCCTCGACTGATACTTCTTCATGGCACGGAAGACATCGGGGGAAACAGATATAAGAGGCACCTTCTATTCCTCGGTCTCACCTTAGCCAAGTGCGACATTGCGCAGCATTGGAGGTCTCCCTCTCCCCCCGGGGTGGCGGCCTGGAAAACGGCCCTAGATAAATGTATGTCGGCTGAAGTGGCGGTGTTTCAGGCACGGGGTTGCCCGCAGAAACATGGGAAGATTTGGACCAAGTGGGCTAAATACTGGGGTATTGACTTATCCATCCTTTCACAGTCAGCGAATCCTGACCCTATTGAAAGGCTAATCATCAATGATTCCCCAATCTAATGTGCTCATTGGCTGGGGCATTGGACACAGTGTGATGATTGTGTATGTCTTTCTTGTTTCATGTGGGAAGAGTGGTGCAGGGTTGGGGTGGGATGTTGGATCGCATGTTTCGCAGATCCTCTGGTGAGGCCCTCTTCGGTATCTTTTGTATTTGCATTTCGTCATATGTCTATATACTGATTACAGGGGTTCGCACACTGGGTGTTTTAAACTCAATAAAATTTGTTGTTAAAAAAAAAGGCAAGTCATCTAAGAAGAAGTGCATAACACAACAAAAGGGACCTGACATCAATCACTCAAAAAAACACAGAAAGGATAAAAATGGAGCAGCACCAGAAGCGGAACGCAACTGAACAACCGGTTCATAAATCGGAAACGAAACTAAGAAAAAATAGACGATCAATAAGGGACAGCAATAGATCACAACCAACGCCAATGCCAGCAAAGCGAATAGCGACAGGCAACTCACCATTACTAAGCACTGAGGAGCGAAGAGTCCACCTTAAACTACAGACCCCAAAGAAACTGAAACTGAAGCCTTTTTTTGACGCAGCCACCTTCTGTGCTAGCTGGAAACTCTCACACAGGATATTTGAAAGCTGTAAGTGTAAGTACAAGGATAAGCGCGCACTTGACTCAAGGAAAGCACAGGAACCGTCAAACACCACACTCAGCCCCAAAAAATACGCAAGCAGTTACAGGACGCAAGACAACGGAAGCAAGAGGTCGCTCAATGTCTGATCATTGTAAGAAATGGAAGTACAGCACACTGGATGGGAAGGTGAAAGACATGTTGCAAAAACCTGAGAAAATCAACCAGAGTCAGAGCCCGGGACCTGCGACATCACAGAACTTAATACATAAATACTTCACTAGGAAATGGGGAGGTACCCAACCTTTGCTGACAGACGCGTCAGATGTAGCGTCCTGGACTACTCTAGCCCCGAACAATCAAATGCGCGAAGCCGGCAAAATTGACAAAGGCAGTCTCTGAAAGACGGAAATGTCGGAGATGACGGAAATGGCTGAGATGGCGGAGCTGGCTGAGATGGTCGAGCTAGCAGACATCGACGCAGTGGAAATTTGCACTCAAAAAACTGCGAGGGATAGAGCAAAGGACCATAACAATATAGGGAGAGCGGGGATCACCCAAAAAATTACAGAGAAGCGGTCAGGTGAGGATCCAGAAAGAAGAAAATGTGTCATCGACACAAAGTCCCAACACACATCAGGCATAGATGCGGAAGCAGTGACAGAAGCCATCGAAATCTCGTCAATGTATAACGAAGAAGATAACATGAAGGAAGTTATAGAGGACACAGAGGATATTGAGGAGCAATGCCAGAAACACACTATTGAGCCCACGCATATAGAGGAGCAAAATCTGGTAAGGAAGCATAACAGACACCAACTCATAGTGGAAGCATCAATCTCCCACCCAGAGAACTATGAGCTTGAGGGACAACAAAACAGGGCAGAGAAAAGGCCAAAACAGGCCTGTTCGACTCCACTAAGCAACAACGGACCGGAGCCTTGGGATCAATCACCAGACTTGAGCCCAGCCGATATGGCTAGCAAACACAATCGGAGAAACACTGAAGTGAAGCCGGGTCAAATGCATTCGAATTGCTATCAGACCTTGATAAGGGAGGAAGCCCCAGAACAGATCATAAACACAATAAATACTTCTCTATTAGCGGCTATCAAAGCACTCACCTGGCAATCGCATAAATTAGAAATACAAGTTGATCTGACACACATGCTCGCTCAGAGCGTACTCTCAATTGATAATCTGCTAAACAAGAGCATCGCAGGACCCGCGAACAACCCAAATGACGCCGTAATTGAGAAACTAACTTCAGTCCCGGATCTATTAACAACATTAATAAATCAATGCAAATGTAACCATGAAGGAAAATTACAGAACAAAAGGCCTACCACACAATCAAGAATAAAAAACAGGAAGGAGAACAAACCATCAGACAATGGGTGTGCACAATCAGACCAAAAAATGCAAGAACCAAGCAGCGATAAGGCCTGCCATGCAAGCATGGGGCCTCCACACCCTACAATCGCAATACCTTTGCAGTCAACCAATGAAGGCCTGGAGTGCAATGAGACACCAACGCAAGCCATAGGCACTCAAACCAATGAGCCAAAATCAGAGGAGAAGACAACACAATTGTCACAGAGACAAAAAAAGAAATTGCGCAAAGCATATAAGGCCAACAAAAGAACAATCAAAGCACAAAGAATTGTCCGGAAAGATCCACAAATGGAAGCACCGAGCAAATCAGCAAAGCAAGAGGATAACACAGAAGCAACCATGCTGGAAGCTCCAAAGACATACCCCATTTTCCTTTTAAGGGCACACACCGCATGATCATCCGATAAGGAAACAAAACACGGACTTCCCAGGGCAAGAACAGAAATATCCGAACCATCGACAAGCGCTGGTCCGCAAACGCAGCAAGGAGTATCGGAAAAAAGAGAAAACTTTACCCAGACAGAACCACAAAGCCTCCAGCAGACCATCCCCTCCACACAAACAGTTACTGATAGGCTCAACAGAGAGGTCATTATATTGACAAGCCCTTGCGCACAGAAACATCCAAACACACACCTTGCAGTGGAGTCAGAGAGAGGTACACACCCAAGACGGATAATAACCGAAAGAAATGAACAGACCATCTTGGACTGGCCAGACTTGCAAACCAGTGGATGGTTCAAACCATCAAGCGGGGAACTGCCAGAAGCAGGGCAACGACAAACACTCATACAACATACGAAATAAGATCATAAGCAAGCCGTGGCCAATAAACTATACGTACAAGGGAACAGAGCTTATCAATCCGCATTAAAAGCTGATTACCCTGAACCTGTACACACTGAAATAAAGGAAAGGCTAATCAATCGGTCAGATACCCCATCAGGGAAGGGCGCAAACCGGAAACATTGTATGACATCCTTACCTTCTAATCTAATATTCACTCCGGAATTTAATACAAAAGGGGCTTGGGATATATTAAACAGACCTAACATTTTACAATTAACGTATAACATACCATCTCTATCCTACCTCATTATGGCACATTTAATATCAGTCAAATTCCAACGTAACCTAAACGATAGCTGAAGAGAATCCACACTAACCGAATGGCAAAGTGACTCTGATGTCCAGAACATCTTACGGGAGAGTGAACAATTTAAGGATTGGGGCATACTAATCAACAAACCAGCAATAGAAAAATATCCGCATGTGCTGTCAGGGAGGTAGTCCACAACATCACCCCCGAAGGACCAAACACAATCTTAAGAGGAACCCAAAAAATCATCTGCCCTTCCCTTGGGGGGGGGAAACGATCAAAATCCATGTGTGTAACAGTAGAAGCGAAAACCTTAGGACAGAGGAAGAATTAACAAGCATGAATCCGGAAAAACTTGAATGGGTTTGTCTCCCCACAGCCCTTACGACTAAAGGGCGGTCAACTCTTTAGGAAAGGAAATGGAAAACAATTAAAAACATCAATTCCTAAAAGAAGCGCACTACGGATTATCAACTGGAACTTGGCAGGGCTTTACTCCCTAACGACAGATGAAAAAACATTGGACTTCTTAAACACAGGAGATATCATATGCATGCAAGAAACATGGTTGACTGCTCCCATACTTATCCGAGGGTTTCAAATAAGCTATATACCTGCACACAAGAAAAATTTGTTCGGAAGACCCATGGGCGGCCTTGCAATCTATGTTAAACTAGAACTACAAGTGGAAATCAAAGAATGGTCAAATAACAACTGGAACCTACAGGCAGTTAACATAAGTGGCTTAGCACTAGATGAAATGCCCAGGTCAATATCTTTGATAAACTTATATATAAATTCACAAAGAGACACAAAACTGGCCATAGTGAAGAACACAATCAAGCTTATAAAAAGATACATATATGAACATCCAGGAGATCAGTACATAATGGCCAGCGATTTTAATACTTGCAATCTAGACCAACTCGATGAATCCCTAGGAGGCCGTGAAAGAACTATCCTCCAAGCTTGCATCTGCAAATTTGATCTTGGGTCAGCGGCACTAGCAGCTCTGACAGGGGGCACTATGATCCACGCTTACAGAGATACATCGACCTTGGACTATATCTTTTTAAGTAGCGAGCTATCAAAGAGGTGCACAGCCTTCGAGGAACGAAAGTGATCACAATCCGATCACCATAGACATCAGTCTGAGCACAAAGGTCCATAAAATCTGCAATCCAGCCGGCCATAAGTATGAAACAAATGCGGGCCCACTCATAAAGAGGATCAAATGGGGGCCGGTCACAATGACCAATTATGAATATTGGAAACATTCCATTGCAACTGGCCAATGTCCCATAAGGCAATAAAGATAGCGCAATGGTCCCGGCTGCTAGAAATGCTCCTTGTGTCATTAACTCCACAAAATCAAAAGGAACACCAAATTGTGCCAAAAGAAGTTTGGTAGCCCCGAACTGTCGGAACAAGAAAGATTATAGAGAGCAAAAAAATGTACAGACAAGCTGCTAAACAACATAGAAAAGAAAGAACCATAGCTACAGAAAGCAAGCTGAAAGAGGCCAGAAAACAACACAAAAGGACTGTGTGGAGCCAAAAACATCAAGAAACCCAGGAACAGTGGAAACACCTATTCTCCTTGCTTACGCCTAGCAAAGCCGAAGAATTTTGGAAATACGTAAATAGTCTAGCGACTACGTCATATAGCAAGGAGAATGTCGTACCGGCAACTAAATGGGAGCAGCACGTGGAGACCCTATATGTAGACTCGGACAAACCAAAGACCTTTCATATAGAGCATCTGAAGAACCTTTTAGAAGACACGGAGGATAGCACCATAACAGCAACTAGGGCAGAGGAACTAAAGGTACTAAGTAATAGCCGGAGTGACGGGGCTCCAGGACCGAATGGCATACCGGGGATCATTTTTAAAGACGACCGAACGTTCTGGGCCCCAGTGATGCTCAACCTGTTCAACGAATGCCTTGCCACATCTGCCATACCGGAAGCATGGAAGGGCTCGATCCTCTACCCAACACACAAAAAGGGAGATCCAACACTGCCGGAAAACTACAGGTTAATTGCCCTCCTTGATGTAGATGGCAAATTCTTTGCAAAAATTCTCTTAAAAGAACTAGAGCAATGGATTACAGACAATAAAATCATACCACCCTACCAGACAGGATTCAGGCCCAATGCATCAACTCTTGACAACATCATCGCTCTCGCCTACCTGGGCTCCAAAGCGCGTGAAAGAAACACTCCATTATATGCCTGCTTTGTCAACTACAGTACAGCCTTTGACGGCATTGACTGTAACATCTTGTGGAAAAAACTGGCAGGATGGGGCATTCCAAAACAACTTCTTGCAGCAATTGCAGCCTTATACATGGATACATGGGTGAGGATCAAGCTAACGCAATCACATGCCACCAGACAGATTTCCACAAACAGAGGCTTAAAGCAGGGGTGCCTACTTGCTCCAACTTTATTTAACCTATATACAGCGGATCTAGGGGAAGAGCTATTAAAAGGCAGAACCTTTCCACCATCGTTAGGATGGAAAAAATTCCCAATAATACAATACGCGGACAACTTGGCCTTGATGGATCAGACACAAATAGGAATGAGGAGGGCCCTGGACATATTACATGAGTATAATAAATGCAATGCCCTCCACGCAAATGCGGGAAAAACCAAAGTCCTGATTTTCGGCCGATGCCCTCTAAAACGCGAACTCAGGTGGAAACTCGGACCATTAAAGGTTGACACGGACTCCAAGTACAATTATCTTGGAGTTTGGCTTATAGACTCAGGGAAACATACACTGCAGACAAAGGCAATAGGAGCCAAAGCAGCAAAGACCATGTATGCTCTAGCTCGCCTCAACCACAAGCTAAACAGCCACTCGGCAGAGGAAATACGAAGAGTAATCGGGGCCAAACTCGTACCAACACGAAGTTATGGCCACCTTGCCTACCCTGGAAGGCTATCAGAGGTACTAGAGCGAAACCACACATCATACAAATAGGTATTTGGCATGCCAAAGCACACACATCGCACTTTAATACGCCTGGAATTTAATCTCGCAAGCATGGACGTAGCATGCAAAAAAGACATAATTAATTATTACTTTCAGGTGAGCCGGGCAGACCCTGATTCTCTGCGGGGTGCCCTTATGGCATTGTTCTCGGACAAGACAAGTGCCTGGGTGAAGTACCTGCAACTAGCCGCCTCAACATTAAATCTGGATCTAACATCTCTGACGGCTCTCCAAATTAGCAAAGCACAGCTAAAAAGCAAAGTAAAGACACAAGCTAAGAAGACCTCGAGGGATCTGGATTTAATGAATGCAAGAAGCATTAGAGGTGCTGAGGAGCTTGTAATATCCCATAAAACCTTTCTTTGCCAACCATACTTGAGAGCAGCAATTGGAAAGTATGAATTTAAGAACATTTTACCATTCAGGCTACTGACTACACCCATTAGGGAGTACAGGGCACACTGGAACAACTGTGCACCGGCACAGGAACAATGTAGACTGTGTAATTACCTGTCCGAATCAGCTGCCCACATCGTATGCTGCTGCGCAAGCTTATCACAACAGAGACGTCGGTATTTGGGGCCCATCCTTATGCAATACGAGATAAGATTATGCAAGGAAGCACTACTATTCATAGATACACCTGTCACTCCAAAAGTCCTAGCACAGGTCGGCAAATTCTTCGCAGAAGCGGGCAGAATACTACGAGAGTCTGGATCACCATTAGCGGGAGCAGATAATTGCACAAAATCCTCAGTGGAGCCGCCCCTGTTGCGCATGACAGTACCCAGTATAACTGCAGCACTTGGAGCTGACACTTTTATAAACCTGCCTGTTCGAATGAGCTTGCACATGCCGATTAAAAGACTTAGGTTCCATCCCGCATCAAACACTGAGGAACTTGCACAGATTTTGTACAGATTTTAAACGCATCATATTTCCTTATAATTGAGCCTATCATTTCTGTCTGCATGAGCTATTCGGAGGGATGAAACAACTAGACTGGCTAATCAAATAACCACATCATTCTTCTCGCCACAAGGATCTGATAAAGAGACACTCAAAAACAGGAACCAATCTGAAATGACACTCTTAATTTCCTGTTTAAAGCTTTACTCATTGCTGATAATGAAGTTAGCCGCTTCAACCACTATCAGCATCATGGTTTTAACACTGTTAATCTTCTATTGACAAATAATTCTTTTCATAGCGTTTTATGTTTTATTGCGATAAATGATTGTTATGGTTTTAATTAACTAAACAATAAATGTTGGATATTGATAGTCATTCGTTTGGGTGTGTAGAACGTAGAAAAGAGGAAAAATAAAAGAAGTACTCATATAGAATTAACAACGTGTGTTGGCCATACCATCTTCATATTGAATAATAATTATTATTTTCGTGGCATTTGAACAGGTTGCTGTGTAGTAAAAAGAAGAGAAAAGCCATTAATAGAGTGTTTCAGAGATTGTATAGCCTAAAGAAACACACAAACCAGTTAGCAAAGTTAGACTGCTTCAATTATACAGGGAAGAACTGAGAGCAACATCTGGCCAAGATATGACTATTAGAGAGATTCCTAATATACACACTATATCTTCTAATTTCGTGATAACAGAAATTAAGAGAGATCAACAAGGCTGATGGATGCCCACGATCTTAAAAGCTAATATTCATGTTAGCATGGTGTCTAGCATGAAAAGACCCTAATAACCATGATCCCTACTTAAATGCACAATTTGAAATAGAACTAGTTCCAAAGAGCCCACCTGAAATAATTGGGGGCTATTGGAAAACAACTTTGGGGCCTCTGGAAAAAAAGGTTTAAAGAGAATAGCAACTCCACAGAATAAACCTAAGACACATGTTCTTAATTTAATGACTACTCTGGAGGAATAGGATATTTTTAGAAACAATAATCAGATGGAACCTGGTTATATATTTTACTCTTTTCAGTATAATTCATCTTTCAGAACTGGTTAGTTTTGACATTTACAACCTTACTTGATAATTTGGTGAAAATAGAAAATAGTGCCTAGGAACTGGTCAGACTAAACAGTGTTAATATACATTACATTACAGTTGGGTCCAACTAAAACAGAACAAGAGTGTGAGAAGGTGGTTCTGCCCATCTGATCCGTCCAGATTTTTTGCTTTCTGATCAACTGGTTTTTGACCTTTTACTATGGTAGAGCCTCATGACATGTGACTCACCCACTGTAAACTCATGGCAAAATGGACTGTGCGTGTTTTCCGCCAATGTCCACCTTTTAATATAAGTCTGCTGTGACGCAGCAAGGGTAAGGGGAACTTGACTAGTTACACGCAAAGCAAAACCAAAGGGGATGATGGACGGAGTGTTGAGCATTGCAAGCACTCACCCCCAGTCAACTGATCTGGGTTTAATCCATCATCATTCTTTAGCTCACTCCGCCACCCCAGTTCAGACATGGCCATATGCAAATCAGTCTGACCCTGTGCCTCATGGGAACAGTCCAGCCCGAACTGCCAAGCCATGTCTTCCCTGGACCAGAAACAAGCATCCTGGGACCGGTTTCTGGCTTACAGCCATAATCAGCCAGGCTGTCTTGAATCCAGTGGCAAAGTGAGCAAGGGACCCACATCTGGGCATACCCTGCCAACTTAGGGCGAACATAGCAAAACCAAAGGGGATGATGGACGGAGTGTTGAACATTGCAAGCACTCACCCCCAGTCAACTGATCTGGGTTTAATCCAGCATCATTCTTTAGCTCACTCCGCCACCCCAGTTCAGACATGGCCATATGCAAATCAGTCTGACCCTGTGCCTCATGGGAACAGTCCAGCCCAAACTGCCAAGCCATGTCTTCCCTGGACCGGAAACAAGCATCCTGGGACCGGTTTCTGGCTTACAGCCGTCATCAGCCAGGCTATCTTGAATCCAGTGGCAAAGTGAGCAAGGGACCCACGTCTGGGCATACCCTGCCAACGTAGGGCGAACATAGCAAAACCAAAGGGATTGATGGACGGAGTGTTGAACATTGCAAGCACTCACCCCCAGTCAACTGATCTGGGTTTAATCCATCATCATTCTTTAGCTCACTCCGCCACCCCAGTTCAGACATGGCCATATGCAAATCAGTCTGACCCTGTGCCTCATGGGAACAGTCCAGACCGAACTGCCAAGCCATGTCTTCCCTGGACCGGAAACAAGCATCCTAGGACCGGTTTCTGGCTTACAGCCGTCATCAGCCAGGCTATCTTGAATCCAGTGGCAAAGTGAGCAAGGGACCCACGTCTGGGCATACCCTGCCAACTTAGGGCGAACATAGCAAAACCAAAGGGGATGATGGACGGAGTGTTGAACATTGCAAGCACTCACCCCCAGTCAACTGATCTGGGTTTAATCCATCATCATTCTTTAGCTCACTCCGCCACCCCAGTTCAGACATGGCCATATGCAAATCAGTCTGACCCTGTGCCTCATGGGAACAGTCCAGCCCGAACTGCCAAGCCATGTCTTCCCTGGACCGGAAACAAGCATCCTGGGACCGGTTTCTGGCTTACAGCCGTCATCAGCCAGGCTATCTTGAATCCAGTGGTCTGACTGATTTGCATATGGCCATGTCTGAACTGGGGTGGCGGAGTGAGCTAAAGAATGATGATGGATTAAACCCAGATCAGTTGACTGGGGGTGAGTGCTTGCAATGTTCAACACTCCGTCCATCATCCCCTTTGGTTTTGCTATGTTCGCCCTAAGTTGGCAGGGTATGCCCAGACGTGGGTCCCTTGCTCACTTTGCCACTGGATTCAAGATAGCCTGGCTGATGACGGCTGTAAGCCAGAAACCGGTCCCAGGATGCTTGTTTCCGGTCCAGGGAAGACGTGGCTTGGCAGTTCGGGCTGGACTGTTCCCATGAGGCACAGGGTTAGACTGATTTGCATATGGCCATGTCTGAACTGGGGTGGCGGAGTGAGCTAAAGAATGATGATGGATTAAACCCAGATCAGTTGACTGGGGGTGAGTGCTTGCAATGTTCAACACTCCGTCCATCATCCCCTTTGGTTTTGCTAGTTACACGCAAACACAAGCGTACACATATGCACTTGTGTGAGGGCTGCAAGTGAGAGACTCCTGTTGTGCGCAGCCCAGGACCCGCGCACATGTAGCCTGGTGCAGGAGGAACTCTTTGGGATCGGGTACTGTCCTGGGCTAGGCTTCATAATGTTAGTGGACACTCATAGGGAAAGCCAGTGTGCTTTACTGTCTTGTCTGCAGTGACACTCTATTATACACTTATAGGGAAGGCTGCCTTAGAGGGCAGCTCCGCTTCCCCTAGGTCTACAGACATCAGAGTTGTACTGATGTACAGTGTAACCTGTGTAAAAAGAACAATTCTGTAAAGTCCAAAGAATTATCTGTAAAGCTTATGGGTCATCCAGGAATGTCATGTTTCTCTGGCTCAGTTCAGGATCAGAGCCCAGGCCTTTTATCACCCTGCTGAGCTGGTTTAAGTACATTTTATCTCCAGTAGCAGGAACAAAGGCCTCCCCCCACAAAGGGAGCAATTAACAGTGCTTAAGTCAGCTCCTGAGGAGGAAAAGGGTGGGGTGAATTGCTCTTCATGAATCAGACAGCTGTCATCCTGTGCCAGGAAGAAGGCCTGCCTAAGCCCACAAAACAAAGGAGAGTGAGTTGGGTAGTTCCTAAAAATACATAGGATCTGCACGTTTGTTGGACAACATACACTAAGGGATTGGTGTCTAGACTGATTCCGGACACCCCCACAGGATATGTCAGCCTATAGACCAGCAAGCTCACAGTGCCACTATAAACCCCCGAACCCTACCAAGGAGCGAATAGTTTCTGGCAACCATTGAACATGACAACCCTTGACCCTTCAGGGACCGTGGAAACAGTACAGTACTTTTCGCTCAGTCAATCGTGCTCACTTAGTCTCAGAGAGATACACAGAATAAACATTGGGGACGTTTTCAATAAGCATTTATTGAACCAGTGTCATTCTAGTATAAAACATGTTTGCAGCGACAATCAATAGACAGAAGCAAATGTAAGAGATTACAAGCACCAACAGAGTAAACAGTAGATACATTTCTACCATGGTGCAAAGCAACGAATATATATGCAGGCATATGTAAAAACAGTAATCTTCGCATACTCCTACTATGCGTACACCACCTAAGTGTACCTCAATGTACCTAGCATGTATGTGGGTGTGAAGCTAAGAATCACCTAGGAAAGAGCCAACCCCATTACCTGATGGGAGAGAATGGAGGACCTCCTCTTGGTCACGAGTTGGACACCCCGCAAGGGAAGTCAGACTGCTGCGTGTTGAAGCCTCAGCGTGCAGAGACTTCCATGTCAGTGTCAGCGTTGAAGTGTCTACTCTAGTGACCCAGTGAAGGTGCGGTTCTTTTATACCCAAAAGGTAGCCTCAGGGGTTCTACCACAATCAATATGTTGTGAGTACGATTATGTAGATGAGCCTAAATCAATAATTGTAAATATGCAAAGTAGCCCTGTTGCCCTAGGATGAAGATAGCGATGACTTTTGTACAGAGTATGTTAATCCTGTTATGTACGTCATGTGCAGGGGATTAAGATATGATGCTAAGAATCCTCATGCATAATAAATTAGGCTAGTTTCAAGTGGAGTGGGAATAGTAATTTTGACCCCTACGCTATCCAATGTTTTCCCTACTGTTGCACTTTCTGGAGTGGGAATAGTAATTTTACCCTCCCGCTATCCAACGTTTTCCCTACTGTTGCACTTACTGGAGTGGGAATAGTAATTTTTACCCTCCCGCTATCCAACGCTTTCCCTACTGTTGCACTGACTGAAGTGGTAATAGTAAATTTTACCGTCCCGCTATCCTACGCTAAAAATATTGAATATTTTTTATAAATATTACGTTAATATATTTATGTATTAAAAAATTAAAATGTATGTTTATTTTTTTAAGTTACATTAATTATTTATTAATTTTAAAGTTATTTAAGTATTTTTAAGTATGTTTTAGTTAATTATATATATTATTTCATTAATTTTACATTACTTTTCATACATTTAAAAAATTCGATATTTTGACTGACTATATTTTTTACAACTATATTTTGGAGTCGATATTTTTGTACTTACCTGTTTGTAGATAGGGAGTCGATATTTTGGCATTCGATATTTTTACTTCGATATTGTTGTAGGTCGATATTCTTGTTATCGATATTCTGTCAGTGATCCCTTGGGTCCAATGAGAAATCGTCAAAATCCATGAAGTAGCCAGACACAGTCCGTTCTATCTTTGGTAGCTCAGCTGGTTTTGTGGAACTGGCAGATGCCTCCTTTTGAGAAATATTCACATAGATGTCGGAATTAGGCCGAATTGAGATCTGTGTGTCATTTGCAGTTTGATGTTGCTCAGCTTCAACAGGTACAAGTTGCATTCCATTGCTGGTAACTCCTTCACTTCTAGGACTGGAGTCTTCAAAAGTAATTAATCTTTCCATCTGAACTTCCTGTATGTTAGCGAGAGGAGATCGGTGGCTCCCCAGGAGCACACACGGACTACTGTTGAGTATCGGCCACATAGTGTGGTTTGATCAGATCAATTGAGACACATTTCTTGTCCTTGCAGCTGGCAAGGGGCAGAAGAAGTACTGTTCTTGTTCCTTCGACAGCTAGAACAGGTACAGGCACTCTGCAGCAGAGGCAGGCATGACTCGCGGGTAGGGAGGCAGGCGGGGGGGAAGGGGAGCATCATGGAGGAGGGAGGTTGTCCGGGTGGGAGGTAAAAAAAATGTACTTAAAAAAAATCACTTACCTTGCCGCCACCCGATCCCGCGTCGCTGCTCCTGCTCTCCTGCTTCCGATTTCAAGAACAGGAACCAGGCAGCCAGGATCCCTCCCCTAAGCTAATCACAACGCTGCAATTGCAGCGATTTGATTGGCCTGAGTGCCGTAACCCTGTTCTCCATGCAGGCTGTAATGCCGCCTGCATGGACAAGTGGGAAAGTGTGCATGACTGGTTTGGGCGGCCCGAGAGGGCCGACCAAACAGTCACTGTGGACTTTTAGGAGTGGGCAAACCACTCCTCCACTGCCCTGCTCACAGAGCAGCCCAAAGCAAAGCAGCCAAACATAAAATGATAATAACTGAAAGTTATTATCATTTTGTGTTTTTGCTTCTGCACTGCTTGAAAACAGTGGGGCGACGCTCCTCTGCCATAGCGGAGGAGCCGCCCCTGGCGCTTTGTAAGATGGCTCAAATTCTTTTTTGTCCACAATCTTTTCTCTGACCAGGTCTCCAACTTTCGGGACCCAGGCAGGTCTTGCCAGAACAGCTTTTACTTCTCCAGTAGTGGTGCATTTTACTTGGATGTTGCTTTGTAATGCTCGGAATTCATTGAGTTCCTGTAAAACAGCCAAACAATCATTGATGTAAAATTGTTTTTCATTCGCCACTGTGCAGCCACAATTGAGTTCTGGTACCCACATTTTTATCCCGAACAGAACTTCATATGGAGTACGGCCCCTAGGGATTTTCTTGGCATTTTGTTACGTGCCCTGTGGACCCCATATAGGTGATTGACCAAACTGTCACCCGAGCCTAATACCCTAGCTGTTAACGATTGCTTTAAGTCCCGGTTCTTCCTCTCCACGATCGAATTTCCCTCAAGATGATACGGGTAGGAGTACCGCAATGCTACACCCAAACTTCCCATGGCATCTTTGTAAGCCCGTGAGCTAAACGCAGGGCCACGGTATGAATGTAATGTGCCAATTGCGTATGTCCCTAAGAAGACTCGCAAATCTTTTTTAACAGTTCGGGCGTCAGCCGAGCGCTGAGGCCAAACCCACAGCAGGAATCTAGAGCATGAATCCATTGCCACCAAGATGTACTTGTAAGCCCCGTCAGATTGTAAGGGGCCGCAGTGGTCCAAATAGACACATGCGAGGGGTCTGTCTGATATCAGTAGTGGTATTTGAGGTGGGCGTGCTACAGTGGAACCTTTTATTTGCAGACAGAAGTTGCACTTGAGGACAAAGCCCTTGATCTGATTAGCAAGACCTGGCCACCAATAACGCTATTTTAGTAGTGAAACAGTCGCAGCGATACCTGCGTGTGCTGAACCCAGACCCTTGTGTGCAGCTAGAATTAATCCTAATCTGTGATCCATGTTTGGTATTGGTCTATTCCCCACTCCTGGAATTTGAGCATACATAATGTTTTGCGCATCTAACTTGTAGGAGTACTTGAGTGGAAAACCTCTTGCAAGGCTGATCTGTTGCGCGTGGCATTTACAGCTATCATTTTTTGTCCATCTATCCTCATACTGGAACAAGTGATTGCAGCAACGGCAGCAGTTCGCACTGTTGCCTTGGCGGCTTCATCAGCCAATGAATTCCCTTCAACATGTACGCCAACACGCTGATGACTCAATGTGTGAATTACATGAGCCCGCGGAAAGCATTCTCTTAGCTTTGCCACCTGTTCCCAAAGCAGCTTGTGCTTTATTGTGCAACGTTTGGAATCTCTATACCCATTCTGGCCCCAATAGTGAAGATATTTATTGTATGACTGGACACAATAAAATGAATCACACACAATGAGTGTGGTGAATTCCCGATCCATATGTTGTAGTGCCAGTATCAGGGCTTTTAGTTCTGCCAGCTGCGCTGTGCAGTCCCCTAGGAATTGCGTGTGCATTTTATCAGGTCGGAACTTTCCGTCATGCATGCGCCCTTTAACGATTGCCCAAGCTGCGGAGTATTGCATTTTAGTTCCCATGGCGGGTTGAGCAGATCCGTCAGTATAAATGATCCATTCATACTGATCGAGAGGCAGAATTTAATTTAGGAGAGGATATTCTTGTTCGTACTGCAGAACAGCTTGTGTTTTCAGTGTAGGATCATATCTGTAATCTACATCTGTTGCAGTGAGAGAATTAGCCCGTTGTATCCATCGTGGATGCAGTGCTTTTGCATTTTGGAATGCTTGCTTTGGTAACAGCCTCCCAGGTTAGTACTGGAGTCACGATAATTATGCGTTTTCCCTGTGCTCGTGCTCTTTCTCTCCCTACATTAGTTTCCCTGTGCTCGTGCTCTTTCTCTCCCTACATTAGTTTGTACTGCTATCAGTATCTTTTCCGTAGATGCAAAACGCATTTCAGCGTTTGTGTACAAATGTGATTTGTATGCTATGCGTACCTTTTCCCCTTCATTGAAGGTGATGTAAGTGTACCCTGATTGACCCGCGACTACACGGATCACCAAATTAGTGGTATTTACACGTGTGTGTACGTGTTTGGAAGCTATCATGTCAGCTTGTACGAAACAGAGAATTTCTGTGTGTTCCTGTGTCCAATGTTGGACTGAAAAATCAGGTCTGATTAGGTCGTAGAGAGGTTTAACCCTTTCAGCGTTATCCAAAATGTATGTTCAGCCAGTCTTTGGAGGTTGGAACTAAAAAATTAGGTGCCAGGCTTTTCCCTTCAATTGATAGCTCATACCCCAAAAAAAGGACATTGAGGTGGGCAATTTTAGAATTTTTAAAGTTCAATTTGTAGCCAAGATTGGCGAACCCCAGAATTATGTTGTTCACCCTCTTCAAGTGTTCCAATAACTCACTGTCCTTCAGATAAATATCATCTAAGTAGGACAATGCCTCCTCATCACTATTTTGAAGTAACTCTGTTACTCTTGCTGAGAACAACCCAGGGCTATTATTATACCCTTGGGGCAGTCTACAGAATTGGCGTTAAGTGCTTAGAGCCGAAAATGCTGTCAAATATCGGCTTCCAGGCGCTATATTTTGGCAGAAGAAACCATTCGAGATATCTAGGTTTGTTTTGTATTTTTGCAGCACAATGTTATTCATTAATGCAGCACTGTGTGCATTTTGTACTGCAAATGTTCATGTGCATGTGTTCAAATGCCTGTAGTCTAAAACTAGATGGTATGAATTGTCGGGTTTCATTACGGGAAACAAAGGATTATTCATGGAAGAGGTGCAGTTTTCAATCACACCTTGGTACTCAAGTTGATCTAAGATCTCCCTGACTTGTCTCTTTGCGTCATGTGTATTGGGTACTGCCTATGTGGAGTAGGAGTAGAATTTAATGGGATTTCATGGTGAGGTGACTCAGCATCCCACCCTACATGATTGCGGTTAAGTGCGGGAGCTAGCACTAATGCCCACTCCTGCGCGTATTAATTTTTAAGTGACTCTGGAATGAGGTTGGAGAAAGCTGGTAAAATTACATCTTCCCCCTTAGGGCACTCCATAACGAACTCAGGCGGCCAATCTCTTTCAGCCAAAAGGATGTCGTATCCATATGTCAGGTTCTACCAAAGGAGACCTTTCACTTTCCTGTTATGTCCTCCTCCATTTGGAGTTTAATTTCGTATAAACGATGTGGGACACTTACCCTTGTATCAGGTGTCGCCACCGTGATATGTTCATTCAACGCTGCTGTCCCTAGAAATTCCATCAGGTTCTGGTGAGCTATTGTTACTTCTGCTGCGCTGTCTAGCATCGTCAGAGCGCATTCCCCGTTCAGTAGTAGACTCCTAATTAGCCTGGGATTTTCTTATTAAAGGCCAGCTACCTTTTTTTTTAAATTAAGGTTTAGTTTTGTGTTTATCTTCTAGGTTTGATAATGTAGTCTGATGTGCGATTAGTCTCTTTTTTCGGCTTGACTCGTTCTTTTGATCTGTGTTCTGAACGTCCTTCCCTCTCTGAGTGTTTTGATGAAATCCGAAAGGAACGAGAGGAATGTGTATCAGTATCCTGATACCTGTCAGGTTTTTTAATATTATCACGGTTTCTAAAATTATATCTTCTTTCAGTGAGCTCCTGTTGAGGAGACCCACCCCATGATCGTGATGCATTCTGCTTATTATTTTTTGATTGTTTGTTATCCCATTTCTTTTTAGAAGAATCGGATGCTTGCTTTGAGTTATCCTTTTCAGAATTACCCGCTGCTTTCCCAGATCAGGCTCCCAAGTTATCTCTACCCAGCGAAGCATAGGTTTCTTGCTCCTGTTGTGCTGGAGTGAATTCCCTCAGGCATTGGCGTATAGCCACCGCTGCTGCTTCCCTTTTTATGTTACCTAACATAATTGCTGACACCTGGGCAAAATTGCCCATCAGTTTCATCCTCAAGTCCAGGGCAGGTTCAGCCCCGTACTCATTCTGCATTTGTTTCATTACATCTGTTAAAACCGCTATTGAGGGGTACCATGAGATCTGGTATAAACGGCTGCGAAAACTGTACCCCAAGTGGTACAATTCTCTATTGGGGGAGCCATCCCCATTGGCAAGCAAATTATTAGTATTCTGTGTTTTTCCTCCGGGAAATACTGCTTCAAGCCGTGCTATTTTCTGTGCTTTCCAGAATGGCATTAGCTCCCGCTTGGTGGGCATTCTTCCCATAATCGTTCAGAGTTTGTGGGCTGATGTTTGTCGTAATCAATTAGGGTTGAGCAGCTTGAGCAATCCTTGCAGGTTGAATTGTAACTGTTCGCATTACAAACTATGTAAGGTTTCTGTATAGTTTTACTACGTCTCTGTAAAGTGTACGTAATTCTGCTGCTGGCAATGTTTCAATCACTGGATGCGGTATGTAAGCAGCTAGGACCAGCCAGGTCGCTCCTTCTCTGCTGAGCGGACCGAGTCTCACATTTGTTGTGGTGTGGGGGAGGGCGCCTTTAAACCAATTAATATGCTCTTGGTACGTTAACAGGACTTCTACGTCCATGTATGGAAAGTATTCTTCAGGCGTGTCATCTTCAGTGTAGTTATGAAACAACTGTGTGCGTGCATCTGCAGGCGGGAATCTGACCCAAGAATATAATACCTCTGCTCTGAATGCCTCGTGTGCCTCAATCACAAAGGTAACACCACCACCCGTTGCCAGGAGGCCGTACTGCAATAATTTCATAGTAACTGCATGTCTGCAATTTTCTGCACTGTTAAGAGCAACTTTCTGCTCTTCTTCCCCTGTACCCGCAGTGCCGTCTCCACTGACAGACATTGTGGGAGGAAGTAGTAAGGAAGAGAGATAAGGTTTTGCACAGTGTTGGTAACTATAATCCTTCAAGCTTGAAAAACCTACAGCCAATACATAGGGTCTACCAACTCACCTGCGGCGGATTTCCCTTCCCACTCCAGATGTCTCTGGTTAAATGTGAGTAGGGGTCTCTGAGAAAGCACGACTGAACTACTCAGATTTGACCGTTAAATAAGAACCAAACCAAAGTTGGCGGCGCCATGTCGTGTAGTTCCTAAAAATACATAGGATCTGCGCGTTTGTTGGACAACATAAACTAAGGGATTGGTGTCTAGACTGATTCCGGACAGCCCCACAGGATATGTCAGCATATAGACCAGTTAGCTCCCAGTGCCACTATAAGCCCCCGAACCCTACCAAGGAGCGAATAGCTTCTGGCAACTATTGAGCATGACAACCCTTCACCCTTCAGGGAGCGTGGAAACAGTACAGTACTTTTCACTAAGTCAATAGTGCTCCATTAGTCTCAGAGAGATACACAGAATAAACGTTGGGGACGTTTTCAATGAGCATTTATTGAACCAGAGTCATTCTAATATAAAACATGTTTGCTGCGACAATCAATAGACAGCAGCAAATGTAAGAGATTACAAGCATATTTCTACCATGGTGCTAAGCAACGAATATATGCAGGCATATATAATAACAGTAATCTTCGTGTACTCCTACTATGCGTACCCGACCTAAGTGTACCTCAATGTACCTAGGATATATGTGGGTGTGAAGCCAAGAATCCTCTAGGAAAGAGCCAACCCATTACCTGATGGGAGAGAATGAAGGACACCGTCTTGGTCACGAGTTGGACACACCGCAAGGGATGTCAGACCGCTGCGTGTTGAAGCCTCAGCGTGCAGGGACCTCCGTGTCCGTGTCAGCATAGAAGCGTCTCCTCTAGTTATCTAGTGAAGGTGCGGTTCTTTTATACCAAAAAGGTAGCCACAGGGGTTCTACCACAATCAATATGTTGCGAGTACGATTACGTAGATGAGCCTAAATCAATAATTGTAATGATGCAAAGTAGCACTGTTGCCCTAGGAGGAAGATAGCGATGACTTTTGCACAGAGTATGTTAATCCTGTTATGTACGTCATGTGCAGGGGATTAAGATATGATACTAAGAATCCTCATGCATAATAAATGAGGCTGGTTTCAAGGAAACCAATCAACATTTATTCAGCACATAACTGGGTAAAAGGTCAGTGCTAGAGCCGTTATGCAGAGCAAGGTAGGACAAATGTAGGTAAAAGGTAGTTTTGCTACTTAGGCCAAGGTTAGGAAACATAACAAGAGCCCATACCTCTGGAGACAAACCAGGAGGTGGGATCCTTGGAAGTTCTGCTGGGGAAAGTCCTGGAAGTGATGTCAGCGATGAGTAGAGCGGAGAACCCCAGAGCACATGTGGCAAGAGGCTCCTGGGTGACGCCATCTTGAAGTATCCAGCAGGCTGTGCCTGGAGTTTGGGACAGGGGCGAGAGGTGATGTGGCACATCAGGATAGGCCAAAGGTGCATACCTGCTGGAACCTCTGGACCCCATTTAAAAGGTCCTGTGCAGGGGGGAGTGCTCTCTCTTGGTTGTGCTTTTCTGCAGGACACTGGGATTGGAAGCTGAAGCCATTGACAATTGGATGGAAACACCCCCTGACTGCCATCTGGACTAAGTACCCTACCTCTGATTGACCCCAGGACTAGTGGGGCACACCCCCAGGACTAGCAAAGCTGGTTCCCCTACAGCCCAGACAACTACTTTGTGGAAAGACTGGGCTTCTGCACCAAGAAGGAGAGAAGCCCAAAGAAAGAGGCAGGCGAAAGGCTGGTGCAGGGAGCCAATGAATCCATCTTCCTGCAAGGTTCGTCACCTTTGAGACCAGTTGGCTAGGGCTCACCACCAGGTGCAAAACGAGATAAAGACCGTCCAAATCGGCCCAACGAGGCCCGAGATATGCCCTTGTGAAGTTTACGACATTTGACTTTTTCCTTTAACGGCAATGAAGTGCATGGGGCTCTACTGTTGTTTTTAGTCTTGCACCCCTGGGTAGGGCCAGGGGCTGCCCCCAGGAAAAGAAAATGCAGGGAAGTGCCATTGCACTTTCCTGGGAATGCAGGAAGGGGGCCCTGTTCCCCATCCCCGGGCTCCAAGGAGAAGAATCTGATGAGGGGGTGCAATTGCGCTCCCCCATCCTAAGCAGTGAGGGGCCTAGGACCATATCCGTGAGCCCCGGCAAGGAAGATACTGTAAGGGAGCACCGTTGTCCTCCCCCCACTGAAGCAAGAAGGGGCCCAGGACCCTATCCCCGAGGACGAAAGGGGCAGTGCTGCCGTACTGACCCTAACTGTGGCAGTCCTGTTCTGTTCCCAGTGCCTGTGTATGGGGAAGTGGGGGGCCGCCACACAGCCGCAAGCCCTGCCCACTGGAGTGGGAGGGAAGAAAGGACTGCTGGCTCCCACAGCCACAGGTGTTAGAGTGGCCCGTGCAGGGAGCCGGCTCGGAGCAGCCTGGGGTGGGCTCGAGAGGCTGTCCCCCAACATTGGACAATGCGGGTTCCCTGGGTGGGACCGGGCACCCCGAAACAAAGAAAAGGGCCAGCCCGTGTCACGATGCCGTGAGGCCACAATGAAAAGGGCACAACAAAAGAAAAGAAGTCGCAGTTCTCTCTGACGCAGTGGGAGAGCGGCTAATGAAATATGCACAGTGCTCGTGAGGAGAGCCCCATAATGCCCTGCTGGGCTTCCCCGCATTTTTTTCACAAAAACCACTCGCTTGCACCTTGTGGTGGCCCCACCAAATAATAGCTAAAGTGCAGTAGGAGCTGCAGGAGCAGGGCAGCCTCACCCAAAAGGATTACCAGGGTCCCCATCCTAAGTTGGGTGGGACTCTGAGAAGATAACCCCTCAAGGGTTTCCAGACATTTTTCAAGCACTGCCCAGGCTGGAACATGTGCTCTTTAGATGGCACATCTAGGGGCAAAGATTATGACTGTAGTCTCTGTGGCCTGAAGGTGGTCAACATAAGGTTTCATGTTGCACAAACATTTTTAAGGTGACAGGTTGTAATTATACATGTGCTGTGATTATAAAGGTGATTCCCTTTAGGGGCTATGTATAAATTGCAGAATATTATGCTAAAAGTTAGTAAGAGTGTATACTGCAAATACCCTCTAGGGGTGAAGGGGTATAAAAGCACAAACTGATTATAACTGTGACGCCCTTTAGGGACAATGTTTTAATTGCATTATTAATATCAAAACTTATGCTGAGTACACAAATCACCCAGACATGCATAGACCCTTTCTCTTGTGAATGTTTTAATGAAGTAATAATGTTGACAACCACTCATATTCAAGTTATACATGCTTTATTGCCAATATTAAGAGCACACGGTCAAGGTATACGTGCTTTATTGCCAATATTAAGTGTGTCCGTTCAAAGTGATATTACATTATTGTATTTTAATACAAATGAAGGTTTTGAAGTGTGATTTGTTGATCTAAATCCCCTTTGGGAGGGGTAAGAGTGATTACACAATGTCACCGAGAGTATTTCCATCAGCTTATGTATATTTGTAATTTGCTGCATAGTGTGTGTGACAAATGTACCTTGACCTTTTTCAAAATTCACAAATTTCCAAACATTATTGCGTACCTGTGAATGGTGATTACTATTCCACGCCACCTCCCTTGAGTAGGCCTTGGACTGCACTGCTTCACTACCCTATAAGAGTTAAGCGCTACAATGGGGTGTCTGGTTCCCAGTGGAGGACAAATGTGGACCCATTACTTGTGCAAGCCACACAACTAATGACTCATTTCCTAACAAAGAGTGATTCTTCAGTCAAGTTCTATTGAGGCCAGTTACAGACAAACACCAAGATTACAACTTCATTGAACAACCTTTAGAGTGAGAAGGCACTCATACCAAAAAGGCTACCAAAATGGCAACGAGTAGGAAAATAGAAGACTCTTGTGGCACAAACAGCAGAACATTTACAACTAGTATGCCAGGAAGCTCTGGTAGCTGCATTTTGCAAACTAAAAAAAATAATCTGTGTTCCAAGACTTTGGCAGATTATATGCAAGACTCTCAATGTAATACTATTCAAGGACCAGAAGGTTTATTAAGCATCAAAACATCAACAATGACATCTAGTAACTTTCAGCTTAACTTGTTTACACAGGAACAAAAGTACACTGCACTGATACCCATAGAAGTTGATGCTGAAAATGCCATTGACCAGGTTCTTTGGACATATTTATGGAAAGTAATGAAAGTTTTTTAACAAGACCTCCTGCTCCTATCATAATTATTGGGGATCACTACTCAACATGTTTTGATTATACTAGACAGAAGGCAAGGGTACTCTTTCCACCCTTGCTTTCTGATCTACTTGTAGTGCCCATGCCAACTGTGATGTGCATTAGTTTTGAGATTAACAGCTTTTAACTGGTTCATAAAATTAAATTATAAGCTGGCAACCTGCTCTTATCATGTAGCGATTCTAAACCTTTGGAAGAACCACTAGAGAGTATGAAGAAGTTTGGAATTCTTTCAAGTTACAAAGTCAATGTCAATAAAATAGATACTGACATGGTAATAACATATGGAGAATAGGTAGGCAAAATAGAACCATGAAAAGGTAAACTATCTAGGGGTCAATATTTCTAAAAAATTGAATATCTTTTTGCACCTAATAATGTGAAATGGGCTGAGAGTAAACAATTGGTAAATTAAAACCAACACCTCCCCTGTCATTAGTAGGTAGGGTTAAAAATGACAAATTGTCAGATCCTGTTCGGGGGTTACAGTACAAACAAGGAGTACTGAGAGTGGTGGCTGGGATCCTTTGCCTCTGATATTCTGGGGTCTGTCCAGGTATGGTTCTGCAAAATTGGTCCAAGTACAACCCCTTCAGCACTTGACACTCATTGGTAACTAGAGCAATCAATTACAGGCTTCTCGGGGAGGTAGTGTGGGGGTGTGCAAGCTCAGAACTCAACAAACCCCCAGCAGTGCAATAAGGGATTGTCCAACCCAATAGTTTACTTTGGAAAAGAAAAATACTTTAATACAAATGTAAAACTTAGTAATTTACAGAACAGGCTACAGGTATACTTGGGCTTCTATGCCTTGTATCCTGGATCACTTTCCCCCTCTCCTGAATGTCCCCACCTTCATAATTAGGCAGGCAAATATCAAGGCTCATTTGTAGATCACCCCTTTGAATAGTTTATGCACTCAGTTATCTCATACAGTTCACGTTACAGTTTTCACCACAATAGAGTTGGTTCAGTCCTACTCTGGAGGCTGGTGGGGACCTACAGTATGCAATCTTCTTCCAAGTGCAGAGACTCCGACTAGACGTTCTTCCTCCATTTGGGCAGCAGCAGAGGCCTCTGCCTAGAGTTCTTGCAGGTATGGTGGGCTCCAGGCACAACCTTTGTGTAGCACGAGGCTCATTACAGCAAGGTATCTCCAACCTTAGGCATGGAGATGGGAGCTTTCTGCACCTGTCAACAGCCCCACTCAACACCCCTACCATCTAACTAATGACAGTGCTACAGAAGGACCAATCAGCAGCCCCTCTCAGCAAAATGCCCAACTAAATTTCTAAAGGAGCCTTGTCACCCCTGTCCTCTCTTCAGTGACTAGATCTCCTTCTTCCAGCTTCAGGAATTTCAGCAATATACTTTCACTGCCTGGAAAAACAAACCCACCTCCATCTTGTGCAATGGAGCATGCCAGAATCTTCGAAAATAGAACCAACAGGCCTTTGTTAATATGAGTCATTCATGTTTAGCATGAATGCACCACACAGGCCACATACAAACACTTGTACATTTAGGATGTTAGTGCTAGGATCTGGGCTAGCACATAGAAGCAGAACTTCACAAGAATGGACCAGCATGCCTCCACTCCAATGGCACAGGTAAAAAGGTCTGTTCACAACTATGAATGCATAAAAAGGCAGCACACTTCCACAACCACTCTACACGCTAGGCCCATGATAGGCACAGTAGTCCACAGTCAGTAGATGAGGACATGCTTGGTGTGCTCATTCAGGTCACAAGAAAGGTCCAGGACATCATTCATATCAAGGCTTAGGTCTAGGCCTCTCAGCATACACTAGATTAGTGTTACGCGAGGGCCAAAATTAAAAAACCAAGATAGCAGATACTCGAGGTTCGCCACTGAGGGCAGGAGTAAATGACTGTACACCATGCAAAGGACTTTCCTGTCCCATCAACAATCCTTTTAAAATATATGTCATTTTTCAACAATTTTCTATTTATGTATCAAAACACTTCTTTGACAAACTAGAAGTACACATCAATAGATGTATTTTTGGATAATAAAGTCCATAGTCCAGGAATTGTGTAAACTGTAACATAGTGGTATATTTTGCTGCTGAAAGCGATGTGGTAGATCGAGAAGTGAAAAAGCTTTCAGCCATGCAAACATTAGCATTAACAGTTTTTAAAATTACTTTTCAAAATTAAAAATAACCTTTATTACAGTAGATGCTACATATAATTTCTGAAATAAAACATTAGTTTGTGAGCATTCATTAAAAGAGAGATGAATACTTACAGCTTTTGCAGTCTGGGTGGTGTCATCATAACAGTTTTTATTGTCTGTATTGCAACTTTTGTTCCCCCTATGTACCTGAGGATATAAAAATAGAGACAATATTTCAAGGATCAGTTCTGTAAAGGTATAGCACAATAAATATATTAACAGAAACATTTATATTAAGTACTTTCAGTTATATACGTTTGATAAATACGATACAGCTTTCTAGTCCTGAATTCCCCACTCAAGGCAGGAAGATGGGGATAAAAGGAATCTGTAGAATAAAATGTACCCAACAGAACAACACTACTCAAGTAACATCTACTATTAACAGAGATGTTACTAGGAAGATCCTTGAATCTTGAAAGATTGCCATAATAGCCCCTGAAATTTAGATGGTCACCCTAAAACACAGACAAAAAAAGTATCAAAAATATGCTGCAACATAGGACACCCAAAGACATCTACATGACTATGGCAGCCACTGAAGGTGTAATCTGTGACCTTGCTATGGTCTCTTCCAGCCCTCAGGAGAAAAGAGACCAGGTTAGTGTCCACCTTCTGGGTAAGACAGTGTTTACTTTCAATCATTGGCCTCAGGCACTTGGACTGGAGAGTAGATCTACCCTTTTCTAGAGGATGAGATTGCCAGTGTTTAGTAAACATGTTCACATGTTTACTAATGTGAAGAGAACCACTTCTTAGACTTGGACTGACGCTTCTTGACTTGACAAAAAGGGGATCACCATCAATGTTCAGAAAGGCTGAAGATGAAAGAGTGAGAGAAGCTCCATTGGTGCTGTTGCCCGGGAGGGCCTCATTCAGGTTCTCATTAGAGATAGACATACATTTCCCTCCTCTAGAATCATTTGGGGCAAGGAGGTTGGCCCTCACAGAGGGGATGATTCCAGGCTCTCACCTATCCTAGGATGGTTGTGGGTCCCAAAGCCCATTAGCAGTAGGTCAGAAGTGAACCCTTAGTTTTGGGGAGCAGATTTTGGCTTGGAGCAAGTGGTGGGTCTTAATGCTTGCACGCTACATTACCAGACATTAACAGTTTGGTGGCTGTCATGGAATCCTTTGGTGACTGGCAGTCAAAGGTATCAGCACCTTGAGGTGCCTGGGGAACAGCCTCACCAAAGACTAAAGGAAATGGCAGCACCTCGCTAAAGGATATGACATCAGAAAGTGAGGTCTGTCATGAGAATACCAAGTGACCTAGAGCAGACTTAAAAGAATGTTTCAGCTTGTGAAGTCCACAATGATCTATAGAACTTGGGTTCTGATGTACTAAGAGTCTGGTTCTGGGACTCTGATTTTCCAAACTGACCTATGTACTATTAGGTTTGTTTGCACAATGAACATGTTGGGACAGAAAAGTCCTTTGCATGGTAAGAGACGTGTACCCCTACCCTGAGTGCACAACTGTACTGTTGTCTGGATCCATAATGCTGATGTTTTGTCATAGGCAAACACGGATCATTAGTGTGCACCATGACATAGGTCTGTCCCACAGATTACGGTCTTGTTGGACCCGGAGGGGTGCCCCACGATCTACCCTCAAAGTGGTGTAAGACCATCGCCTACTCCAGGAGTAAAGCAGCACAAACATGGTGGTGCCAGTATACCGTGTAGTGATCAGTTTAAGGAAAAGGACCTTTTTACACTACCCTGTCCCACTGGAGTGAGGTCTACAGGATCACTCACCTTTTTAAAAGTTCTGGTGCTGTGTGCTTAACTCACCCTTGGCCTACATTAGATGTGTGGTACTGCATAGCATAGGGGTAGAGCAGTCCGGTGTAGTACATGTCTGGATAATATATGTACCGAATGTATGCATGTCTCAGAGGGATACATTACATGAGAGATGTAGTGCTGTGCAGTTCGTGTGCAGGGACTGCATGTACTAGCTGTATGTGTTCATGAGTGAAATACAATACATGAAGGATGAAGAGTTGTGCAGTGCGCACATAGTGAGTGTGTGTGCTGGCAGGAAGTGTTTGTAAAGAGCACACCCGGGTCAAATATAGAAAGGCTTCAGTGCTGAACAGTGCGCACAGACTGAGTGTGTGTGCTGGATGCATGGGTACATTTAAGGATACAATCCATAGAGCTAATAGTGCTGAACAGAAAGAACGCTATAAATGTACACTGAGTGAGTGTGCCTGCAATGGTATATTGTATGTAGGACCTTGGGTTCCATTTTGGGAGGCCCAGGCCTGCGTGGTGAAGACAGGAGGGCAAGAGGAATTCCCCCAGAAAGATTTGTGTGTTGCATTCCCGTGAGCTGGTGTAGGAAAGTGCCCTTTCTGCATGGTTGCCCCCTAACGTTTTACCAGATACCTGATACAATTTGCCTGTGTGCCCTGGGTCCCTACCAATCAGGTTAGCTGGGCCTGTGTTCTTTCCCTAAAACTGTACCATTTATTCCACAATTAGCACAACTCTGGCCTACCTGTAAGCCCCTTGTAAAGGGTACCTATGGTACCAAGGGCATGGTAGCCAGGGAAAGGCCTATGAGGGCTGCAGCATGTATTGTGCCACCCTCGGAGAACTTTCACCACAAACATGCACCACTGTTTTTGCAGCCTGTGTGTTTTGGTGCAGCTAAAAGGGAAGAGTCGACATGGCACACATCCCAGTGTGCCATGCCTGCCCAGCACTGCCTGAGGCCTAGGTAAGTCACCCTTAGGGCAGGGTGCCCTATACCTTGTGTGAGGACCTATCTGCATGAGCAGACAGGTCCCTATAATAGCTAAGGCCATTCTTAGATATATATTATAAGTGCCCAGTAAAGCCATCCTGAGTATATGGTCTGGAAATGGTCATCACAAGTTTCCCAGCACCACAATGGCTTTACTGAATCCTGGGACGTTTTGTATCAAACATCTCAGAATAATAAACCTGCACTGAGTCCAGTGTCAGATTTATTACTCCCTGCACTCAGGGGTCCCTTCTAGAGGGGACCCCTGAACCAAACCAGCCTCTGGTGGGTTCCTGACTGGTGACCACCAGCCTGCCACCACAAGACAAGTTCTGGACCCCTGGGGTGGAAGTCTTCCCTCCCTGGGCCCAGAAATAAAGCCTTTCCTGTGCAGAGGTGTTCACACCTCCCCCAGGTCAGGGAGAGCCATCTTCACAGGCCTTTGCAAAGCGACCCACAGCCTTTCCTGCTATCAGGAGCAGGCCTCCTTCCTGTCTCACTCTCTTTTTGGCGGGAAGACTAGCGGGAAAAAAGTTGAACAACCCAGAAAAAACAAGTTACTTACCTGTACACTGTGGTTCTCAAGAATTGATATCTTTTATAGATTCACATGCTTGAATCTTCCCCGTCGTCATGGTGGGAGTCCCACTGTAACAGTAGAAATAGTAGTACTGAATACATTACACAGACCTCCATAAACAGAAAATTCAATTGAGCACTCTATCAGCCTCATTTTATAACATCCAAAGTTCAGCCAATCACAGCAGAGACCTCAGAGTAACCCTCTCCACAGAGCCACCACACCTCAGATTTCGAGCACAAGTGTGCAAATATATATATATATTACTCTGAGGTAGAATGGTGAGCCTAACCGGGGAGGAGGGCGG
This sequence comes from Calotriton arnoldi, assembly GCA_963921515.1. Taxonomy (NCBI): domain Eukaryota; kingdom Metazoa; phylum Chordata; class Amphibia; order Caudata; family Salamandridae; genus Calotriton; species Calotriton arnoldi. The sequence goes on along the minus strand of CAWUFW010004956.1, from coordinate 375,973 downwards.
GTCGCATGTGAATCTATAAAAGATATCAATACTGGAGAACCACAGTGTACAGGTAAGTAACTTGTTTTTTCTTCAGTATTGTATCTTTTATAGATTCACATGCTTGAATCCGATTAAAGAGCAGTGCATCTATATATGAATAGAAATAACAATGAAGGCGGGAAGGCGAACAATCCCACCATGACAGTATCAGAAAAAGAGTACATATATAACCAGAATTATCTTAATGACAGTAGAAATAACAATCAAATAGATTATACAAGAATAAACACAATAAGTAGATAAAAAAATCAGGATGGCTACAAGCCTCCTACCTTAGGCAAAGAGATGACGAAGAGCCGCTTGTCCCACGGCTATATCTGCCTTCCGCCAACCATCTAGGCAGTAATGCTTTGTGAACGTTAGTGTCCTCGCCCACGTTGCTGCCCTGCATATGTCAGGGAGAGAAGCCCCCGCAAACAGGGCTGAAGAAGTTGCGACTTTTCTCGTCGAATGGGCCTGCACTCTTGCAGGCAATGGATGTCCAGCCTTCTCATGGCAGAAAACAATAACTGAAGTGACCCAGCGAGCAATACTGGCCTTAGTTAGGGCGAGTCCCTTCCTGGGTGCAGAGTAAGAAACCAGCAGCTGAGAAGACTTACGAAAGGATTTTGTCCTTTGCAGGTAAAATTTCAAACAGCGTTTGATGTCCAGAGAATGGAGAGATTTTTCCACCACCGAGGACGGATTTGGAAAAAATGTAGGCAGAATTATAGGCTCGTTGAGGTGATAAGATGATGGTACTTTAGGTATTTTATTTATTTATTTTAAAAGTGTTGTATAGCGTGAACATGTACCAAGCGGGTATCGGAGCGCTTTACATACGGGTTGTGGAAGACATAGTATGATAGCTGTGGGAGAAAAGAAAGAAAAGCAATATACAACAGGAACAAGAAAAGCAATATACAACAGCAACAAAATGACATAATGGCGGGCGACACGGGCCGTAACAAATGTCAGGTAGTAGCTTAAACAGCTAAACAAGATCGGCGGCAGGAGGAGAAAAACCTCTAGTTCAGCGCATTGTTCATTAGGAGAGCCTTAACTTCCCTTTTGAAGGCAAATGTTGAGGGAATCAGTCTTGTTTCCACGGGTAGGGAGTTCCAGATTCTCGGGGCAATGCCAGAGAATGTACGATTGTAGGTTTTCAGTTTTTTAAATTTCTTCGGCTTAAGCAGCAGTGTGCTGGTGCTCCTTGAGGGCCGGTTGCAGCCGGAGAGTTCGAGCTTATTTTTCAGGTAGAGTGGGGTATTGAAGTGTAGGGCTCTATGGGTCATACATGCAATTTTTAAGTGGATCTTTGCCTCAAATGGATGCCAGTTGAGCGATTTCAGGTCAGGAGCGATGTGGTTGGTTCTCTTGGAACCAGTGATGAGTCTGGTCGCAGCAGTCAGTGAAGCTCTGAGGGGGGCTAAGCTGAGTTTTGGTAGTCCGCATAGAGTAGCACTGCCATATTCTAGTCTAGAGATGACTAGTGCTTGCACCGCCGATTTGAAGTCATCTTGGGGAAGGTAGTGTTTGAGTTTTCTTAGGATGCTCAGTTGGAAGTTCGCTCCTTTGGTAGATGCTCTGATGTGATCTTGCATGTTAAGGTTCTTATCTAGCACCACTCCCAGTGATTTCGTGGAGTCAATGATGTGTGGTGTGCAGTTGAGAGTGGTGAGGTTGCTTAGATATTTCACAACAGTGGGGGTTTGCTTAGTGGGTGAAATGAGGAGGAATTCCGTTTTGAGGGCATTTAGTTTGAGGTGGTTGGTGGTTAGCCAATTAAGGGTTTTGAGCAGGGTTCCGTTGAGTGACTTGATATCTTCGGGGGAGGATATTTTCATGTACAGTTGGGTGTCATCCGCATACATGTGATATTGTATGTTGGATGCTTTGAGGATTACAGTCAGTAGTTCAATGAAAAGGTTAAAGAGCGTGGGGGAGAGTGAGGATCCTTGGGGAACACCCAGAGTGCAGGGGCTGGAGTTGGATAGAGTTTGATTGGATTTGACTCTTTGCGTTCTGTTGTTGAGAAAAGAGGCAAACCATTTAAGGACCGTGCCTGAGAGCCCCATCCTGCATTCCAAGAGGTTAAGTAGATTGTCATGTTTGACAGTGTCAAATGCAGATGAGAGATCAAGTAGTATTAGTAGGCAGGTTTCATTCTGGTCAAGCAGCGTGAGAGCAACATCCACTATATGAGTGATGGCCGTTTCAGTGCTGTGGCCTGTGCGGAAGCCTGATTGGAATTGGTCGAGAAGTTGGAATTGCTCAATGTGTTTGCGCAGTTGTTCATGTACACATTTCTCCAATAGTTTTGCAAGGGTAGGGATGTTTGTGATTGGTCGGTAGTTTTTCAGGTCTTCAGGGTCCGCCGTGGGTTTTTTGAGAATAGGGAGCACAAGGCCAGCCTTCAGGCAGTCAGGGATCTCACCTTGAAGAAGAGAGGCGTTGATGATCTTGGACCAGAGCGGGACTAGTGATCCTATCATTTCATTGAAGAAGTTTGGGGGAAGGGGGTCATTGAAGTGATTAGAAGGTTTCAGGGTCGAGAGTATGTTGAGGATGGCAGTGTTATTGAAGGGTGTGAATTGACTCCAAGAGGCATTGTTTCTGGGGGAGAGACAGGGCGGCGAGAGAGGGGGCGTGGGTAAAGAGGAGTCAGGAGAGGGCGCGAGTTCGATTAGAGCAGACTTAAGATCTGATTCGATCTTGCTCGCCTTACCGAGGAAGAAGTCAGCAACAGCATCACAGTTTGGTTGGGGGCAGGAGAAGTGCTGAGATTGGATAGAAGTGTTATTGGATTGTGACTTAATCAGCTCAAATAGGCGTTTTGGGCGTTTTTTGGCTTTGTCCAGTTGGGCTTTGAAGAAGGTTTCTTTTGCCGATTTGATGAGTTTGTTGTATCTACTTCTTTTTAGTCTTAGCGATTTTAGAAGAGCCGTGGATGGAGAGGATCTCCAGGCGCGTTCTGCTAATCTCAGGCTGCGTCTGTCAGCATTAAGGCTGTCATTGAACCATGGTTTGGAGTCTTTGATGGGTATTCTTTTTAGTTGGAGGGGGGCAGTTGCATTCAGGGCAGACATCATGGCGTTGTTATAGTGTTCAGTGAGGTCGTGAACGTCGGCCATGTTTGTAGGCGGGGGTAGGGAGATATTGCAGCGAGATATGAGCTCATTAACGTTTGAATTATGGAGCGATCTTTTCCACTGTTTTTGTTTTCGTGGTTGTGATCTTTTGGAATTCCAGCTTTTAAGGATACGGAAGTTGATATAGTGATGGTCCGACCAGTCACAGGGGAGAATAGATTCGAGATGAATGGAGTTGGGATTGGAGATAATTAGGTCAAGGATCGAGCCTAAGTTGTGCGTGGGACTGTCACAGAATTGAGTCAGGGAGAGGTCAGTTAGGACGTTTTTGAGAGTGTTAACCGCCTGATCGTGCGGGTCATTCCAATGGAAATTGAAGTCACCAAGGAAGATCTGGGGACAGTGTCGGCCCAGGTTGGAGGAGATGGTCTCCATAGTTTGTTCAATGAGAGGGAGGTTGTCTCCTGGTGGGTGGTAGAAGATGTGCAGGGTGCAAAGGGGTCTATGTGTGATAGTGATGTCTATGCATAAATATTCACAGGATGAGAGATTAGCTGAAGGGGACTGTTTTGCTGAAAGAGAATTGTGGTAGATACAGGCTATGCCACCTCCAGTTTTCTTAGCTCGATCGAGTCTGATAATGTTGTGGCTGGGAGGGACTAGGATGTCAAGGATGGGGCCTGAGGAGTCAGTGAGCCAAGTTTCGGTAAGGATAAGGAGGTCAAGTTCTTGAGCAAGGATGAGATCTGCAAGGTCCGTGGCATGTTTCACCGCTGATCTACAGTTGAGTAACATGCATTTCAGGTGTGATTTGTTGTCAGTGATCGAGGGCTGCGTAGTGGGGATCTGCATGAGGTTATTAATGTTTAAGGCATTGGCGTTGGGTCTGAGCGCTCTATGAGGGTTAGATGTGATGCTTTGGATAGCCTCCGAGTTCCCTTGCTTGGGATAGGCAGAGCCAGGGGCATTTAAAGGGGCGGTTAGTGAAGTTCTAGGAGGGACTGGGATGGGCGTAAGAGGGGCGTTGTAAGCTCGGAGGAGGGAGAGAATATCTGGTTCTGATAATTGATTTTTGGATCTGGCGGGTCTAGATGGGGCATTAGGGTAGGAACTGGTATTCCAGGTCTGGGCTGGGGGTTTCAGCTCGTGGTCACTCAGTAACATAGTGGAAGGCGGTGGAAGATTATGGTGGAGTTGGATCATATGCCGGATCTCCTGCGAGGTCTAGTTGGAAGAGAGATCAAGGGCCAGCTCCTCAGTGGAATTAATGAGATTTTGAATGATAATTTTGAGATTTAGCAGTTCCTGGTTTATTTCCTTGAGCTTAGCAGCAGGATCCGGATGTGGATTATGGGTCTTGTGGAGGGGAGGAGGAGGGTTGTTCACTAGGGAGGGGGTGGGCGAGTTCAAGGCCAGGGGACGCAGGGGAGGGGGGACATCATCAGAGGGAGAAATCCATCTCTGATGTATGGTAGAGCAAAGTGAGTGGGTGCTGGGAGGGATGTTAGGGGGAGCTGAATTCCTGGTGGAGGTATGAAAGAAGGATTTGTACGCAGAATAACCCTATCTGGAAAAATTGAAGAAATGGTTCCTTTGTAGAGAATGCCTGGATCTCGCTGATACGTCTGGTTGACATAATGGCCAAGAAAAAGGCCACCTTCCAGGAGAGAAATTTTAAGCCACATTTGTGTATAGGTTAAAATGGAGAACGCATTAGCTGTGACAGGACCGTATTTAGTTGCCATAGCACTGGAGGGGATTTCACCAGTGGGTAGGTCCTGATTAGACCTTTTAGAAATTCCTTAATAAGTCTTTTAGACCACAATGAAGATTGATCCAGACGTCGTCTTTATCTAGAAATTGCAGCAAAGTGGATCTTAATGGACGAATGTGAGAGTCCCGCCTTGGCTAAGTGTAAGAGATTTGGTAATATTTGCTCCGGTGTGGATGAAAGAGGATGTAAAGAATGTACGCTACACCACACACAGAACCTTTTCCATTTTGCAGAGTCACATTTGAGCGTGGAAGGAGCTCAAGAATTTAGTAAAATTGCTTTGCAATCATTGGGTATGTTCAAACTCTCAATTTCAATGAAGTGAGGAGCCAAGCTGATAAGTGAAGAGCGGGAATTTGCGGATTAATCACTTGCCCCTTGTCCATGTAAAGAAGATCCTCCTTTGGAGGAAAGAGAATCGGAGTGCACTCTGATAGGCGAAGAAGGTCTGTGTACCAAAATTGCCTTGCCCACCCGGGAGCGATGATAATTATGCGGCACGGCTCCCGTTGTCTTTTTTGGAGAACTCGAGGAATGAGAGGAAACGGGGGAAAGGCGTAGGCAAATTTTCCTGTCCAGGAGAGCAGAAAAGCGTCTCCCCACGATCCCTTTGAGGAGTCCTGCTTGCGTAAAAGGTGCACTTTTTGTTTAGTTACGTAGCGAAAAGATCTAACGTTGGAAAGTCCCAAGACCGGAAGACAATCTGCAACATCTGGTTGTTGAGCTCCCATTCGTGGCACTGTTTGGACACCCTGCTGAGAGAGTCGTCCCACTGATTATGGACTCCTGGCACGTGCTCCACTCGGAGTGAAATTTGGTTGAGGAGAAGCTATTCCCAAATCTCTTGCGCTTGAAGAGAGAGAACCTGAGATCTCGTGCCACCCTGTTTCTGGAGATAAAACATGGTGGTGTTGTCCGTCCGAACCAGAACTGGAGATCCCTGAATCCGAGGCAAGAATGCTTTGAGGCCCAAGAACACCGCTCTTAACTCTAGAAGGTTTATGTGGCATTTCGATTCCTGTTTGGACTATTTTCCGTGCACTTGAAGCTCTTGGAGGTGAGCTCCCCAGCCATCCATGGACGCATCCGACGTCATCACAAACTGAGGAGTTGAGTGAATGAAGGACAGGCCCTGAGTCATGTTTTCCTCGATCTGCCACCAAGACATTGCAGTTTTCATAGCCGTCGAGATTTGAATCGTGTCGTTGAATGACCCCTTGGATTGAACCTATTGAGTGTCCATTTGCTCCTGAAGTGGGTGCATACGAAGACGGCAATTTGGAATTAGTTGAATGCATGAGGACATCATCCCCAGCATAGATTTGTACTTTCTGACAGAAACTGACCTTTTTGACGATAGAAGGCGTGTCATTCCCTGGAGACGCAAGACCCTTTCGAGAGTTGGAAAGGCTTTGCTGAGATTTGTATCAATGAGAGCTCCTAGGAAAGTCAGAGAATTGGAAGGAATGAGAGAAGACTTTTCTAGATTGAGGTGGAGACCCAGAGACTGGTTAATAAAAGCTCCTTCGTTTCAGGCAGCCAGGAACTCTACTCAAACTTGCCGGAATCTCTTCCAATCGTCCAGGTAGGGGAATACCTGGTGACCAGATCGTCTCAGAAAGGCAGCTATCGGTGCCATGTATTTGGTGAAGACTCTGGGGGCCGACTTCAAACCGAAGGGAAGCACTCTGAACTGATAATGGCACCCCGCCACTTCGAACCTGAGATATCTCCGATGCTTGGGGTGAATGGGGATCTGAAAATAAGCATCGAGAAGATGGAGATATGACAGATAATCCCCTTTTTCCATAAGAAGAAGGATGTCCTGCAGAGACAACATCTTGAAAGATTGGTTTTTGATGAATTTGTTAAGTAACCGGAGGTCCAAGACCTGCCTCCATTTTCCTGTCTTCTTTATGATTAAGAATAAGTGGGAATAAAACCCCCGATTGCGCTGACGTAAGGGCTCCTTTTCTATGGCGCGTTTGGAAAGAAGAATTTTTATTTCCCTCTTGAGATCTGGCAGATGACGATGTAGTACATTCGGAGGAGGGGTAGTTGGAGGATACTGAACAAACTCTAGGGTATGACCGTGAAGGAAGACATCCAAAACCCATCTGTCCGACAAGATGGACGTCCAATTTTTAAAGAATTTTGAGCAGGTTGGTTCGAATTGTTGTGGGACTGTAGTGGCGGGGGCCTGGAGAAACTCATTGCCTCTTGTTAGAATCCTGTTGTCTTCCGGCAGATTGCTGCCTTTTATGACCAGTGGGCCGCGAATAGGACGATGCAGTGCCGGACCTGTAAGGTTGGTTGTACGCTTAATAGGTTGTTTGAGGGTAATGTTGGAACCGCTGTTGGAACTGCGGTCTGGATGCGTACTGCCCTCGAACTCTGCCCCGAAAGGACTGGAAACGACATTGTTGTAGTGTTGCCAGGGATTTAGCTGTGTCTGTGTCCTTTTTTATAGACTGAAGGGCTTCATCTATATGATTTCCAAATAGGCATTTGCCGCCAAAAGGCATATCTAGCACCTTAGCCTGAACCTCAGGACGGAAGCTAGTTGCCTTCAGCTACTCCTGACGCCTCAGCACCGCTGCTCCTGCCATTTGCCAGAATGAAGTCGAAGAGATATCCGTTGCAATCTCTATCATCTCGGTGGAAGCTCTTTCCCCTTATGATAAGATATCCCTTGCATCCTTTTTCTTATCTTCAGGAAGATGTTCTAAGAGCAAAGAGATGTCCGACAACATCTGTCGGTCGTACCTACCCAGAATGGCCATAGCGTTGGAGGCTCTTATAGAAGTGGCTGCCAGGGCATCAAACCTCTTTCCTATGTTGTCCAGCCGACGTCCTTCTTTATCCGAAGGTGCAGAACATTGAGATTCCGGGTTTTTAGCTCTTCTTTGAGCAGCCTGCATGATTACTGAATCCGGTCTAGGATAACCGATGAGGCATGTGGGTGAATTATCCGGGGCTTTGTACTTCTTATCCAACTTCGGAATTACCACTGGGATAGAAGCTGGTGTCCACATCAGTTTTAGACCCTCCTGCCATAAGTAATCCACTATGGGAATTGCCCTAATGGATCGTTGAGTGCCTGGCTTAAAGTCATATAAGAAACACTCAGTTTGTTTAACTGGCATGGGTAGATCAAAGCGCCTCGAGGCACGTTCTAAAAGGTCATGAAAGCTCCCGATGTCAGCAGGGGGAGAGTCTGCAGGAGGAGGGATAGGAGATGACGGTGTGGGGACTACGTAATCATCCCATTCTTCCTGGGTGTCAACATCAGTGTGTATCTCTCCTTCGTCTATCTGTTGTTGGTCCACATTTTGTGCATCATCAGGAATAACAATAGGAGGAGGCAAAACCTTTTCCCTCATGGGTCTAGGAGTTACTTGTCCTGCATGTTCCACCGGGGCCTGCTGAGGCGGTGGCGGATGTTGCGGAGCATTTGCCTAAGGAAAGCATCTGTAGTAGTCATTTAGCATGTGACGTAAGTCTGTTACCAACGACACTGGAACGTTAATAGATGGCTCCCTAAAATGGCGAGGGTCCTCATCCTCATAGGGATAACGCTCTTGAAAAGATTCTGGCTGCTGAACAGTAGCCGAGTCAGTGAAAGAATACTCTCCTGCAAGGTATGAGGATGGATTAATGTCCTCTAAGTCCTCATCATCATCAAAGTCCTGACATTTAACTTTTAGCTGGGAAGGACTATATGCAGGGCCAAACGTGCTGTCATCCTCAGACTCCTGGAAGTCAAGCAAACGTGTAGGTGTCAACAGAGAACTTTTTGAAAAATCCTGAACCGTAGAAAGTCCCAAGTGGATTTTTTCTACCGTCGACGGTGTCAACGCTGACACCACCACCGTCGGCGGAAAGGAGAGCAACGTCGTCGTCGGAGTGGTCGTAGACGGAGAAATTCTCGTCGACAAAGGTCTCGTCGTCGGAGATGGTCTCGTCGACGATGACACCGTCGTCAGAGTTAACTGCGGGCCCGTCGACGCAGCAGCCGTCGACGTGGTCACCGTCGCTATCCGTCGACGGCGAAGGAATCACCTCAGGTCTGACAGAAATAGCTCTCGTTGACGACGCCGTCGACGGACGAGAAGAAAGATCTCTCACAGGTGTTATAGAAGCAGAAACTGGAGCAGAAGATGATTTTAAAGTTCCTTCTATCTGTTTTCTGTGGCGTTTCTCCTCAGATTTTTCCTGCTCCTGTGATTTTGATCTCTTGGAGTCCCCTTGGTGAGAAGAGGAGCTACCTTCTTTTCTTTTCCTGGAGGAAGAATGGGGCTTTTCCTCAGTGTCAGATTCAGAAACTCCCTTTTTCTTCTGGAGCCAATGGAGCAGTCTTCCTTCCCTATCCTTGAGGGTTTTGGCCAAGAAGGTGCGGCAGTATTTGCATTCCCTGGGCTTATGGTCAGGGTAGAGGCAATAGAGACATTGGTTGTGGGGATCTTCTGAGAAAAGTCTAGATTTGCCACAAGACTTACAGGGCATAAACAACCCTTTTTTATCTGGCATTATGAAAGTCACAGAAAGGAATACCTTGAGCTGAAAGCTGGAGGTCAAAAGTTGAAGGAAAAAAAAAAAGCCAACTGTCACTGAGCAGAGCTCAGAGAGACTCCCAATCACACGATGTGCGGTAAGAAATCTGAGGCGTGATGGCTATGTGGAGAGGGTTACTCTGAGGTCTCTGCTGTGATTGGCTGAACTTTGGATGTTATAAAATGAGGTTGATAGAGTACTCAATTGAATTTTCTCTCTATGGAGGTCTATGTAATGTATTCAGTACTACTATTTCTACTGTTACCGTGGGACTCCCACCATGACGACGGGGAAGATTCAAGCATGTGAATCTATAAAAGATACAATACTGGAGAAGCTGTGCCCACCTCTGCCAACCCCACGCCTCAGGTGGGGGAGGCGAGATGAAGCCCACTCTTCAGTGCCCGCCATCTTGCAGATGGCAGGCACCCTCCAATCAGGGATATGGATGGTGACCACCCCCACGTGGGGTGAACACCCTAAGGGTGTAGTTACCCTAAGGTCAGTAGCCTGTTGGCTACTACCTCAAGACCCCTAAAACGCCCCCTAAATACAGTATTTACGGTGCAGCCCTGAACCCAGAATTGAGATTCGACTCGATAGAAGAGCTGAACTGCAGAAGAAGAGGACTACGACAGCTGCTTTGGCCCCAGCCCTACCGGTCTGCCTCCTGCTTCGGAACCCCTGCAACCTGAAACCAGCTTGTCCTGCAGACAGCAGCTTCCAAGAACCCCGGGCACCTGCCCTGCCTTCCCAAAGGACTCTGAACTCCTGTGGATACCGGATTTGTCCAACAGCAACCCAAGTCAGGACTCCAGTTCCAGCTGGAACCGCGAGTCCTCACCACTTTGCACTCAACGCCCACGGCCCGAGTGGCCCTACACCCCAGCGAGGTCCCCCTGGAAATCCTGACCGTGGATCCAGCGTTGGACGACCTCCTCCGACCTCCTCCTCGACGCCTGCAGCCTCATCCTGAAGGGTCCCCACGACCGGAACCGGTGAGAAGAACCTGACACGAAAAGACACCTCTGCACGCACAGCCCATGAGTCGTGAAGTGCCCGACTGATGGTGTCCAGCAACTATTCAACTTCATCCTTCAGTCATTGGTTCCCTCTGTCTAGTCTTCTGGCTCCAGCCTGAAGACCTTTTCCTCGACTAGCAACCTGCATAGGAAAGCATTGGGCTCCTGACACCTCCTAAGCACCCTGCACCCGGCCGCCCCTGCGCAGCTAGTGGTGTGGACTTGGTGCTAACCTGGGACCCCCTTTGCCCTTACCTTAGCCCCTGGAGCTTGCCTCCCAGGACCGAGTGGCCTGCCAGAGAGCAGCCCCAAACCAAGGTGCCCCCTAGCCCCATTGGCTAACAATGGCGCCCTGCACCCGGCCGCTCTAGTGCCACAGGTGGTGCATATTGAGTACCAACCTGAACCTTGGTGAACCTTGGTTCAACCCTTCAAAACTCAGTTATCAAAACCATTTACTTACCTGCAAACCTAACACTTCTTTTTTATCCATAGGATTGCATAGTGGGTTTTCTGTGAAAAATATTCTGTGTTGAACTTTCTTGTACTGCAACAAAAGTAACTTAGTGTCCTCCCAAGAGATAACCTGCTTACTGCCATACTGTACTGCTTAAACTGTGTTAGGAGTTTGTTTCATCCCACACTAGAAAAGTTACTACAAAGTAACTAAAAGTATTCTTATAGTAATTATAAGTATTTTGGAGAGCTTACAATCCATGTTCTTGACTGCAAAGTAATTTGTATGTTCCTGCAAAACAAGTACACACTGAAACTTGAAAGGTATTACTGTATTTAAAGTATAACTCACCTGCTACTGAGTAAATCTTGGTTCTAGTAATAAAAATAACAAAGGAGCACCTTTTTATACAAACAATTGGTCTGGATTCAGTCTTTGAGTGTGTGACATCATTTCTTGTCTGAACATGTACAACAAATGCTTACTCTACCCTCTAATAAGCCTGGCTGCTCAACCACACTACCACAAAAGAGAATAAGGTATTATCTACTTTAGCCTTTGCTATACCTCTAGGGATCCACTGGACTCTGTGCACACATACCTTACTTTGGTATAGTATACAGAGCCAGCTTCCTACAGTTGGGTAAGGACAAAGTGGAGAGAAGGAACAGACTCCCTTTACATCTCAAAAGACTGCTCATTGATTCTGTGATAGATCACAAAGAGGTGGTCTGAACACATCTCAGGAAGGAAGATGGGGCTGATAAGAGAATCATAAAGAGTAGGACTGGGGGTCTGCGATTAGCCCGTTGAAGCACATATCATTGTGGCTGACATCCAGGTGTAAATTCTGGTCACTCCTAAGAATTATGTTGTGGAAAATCAGCTTTGGAGTTGTGCCAGCTGTAAAAGACCTTTTTCATGACAGAAGAAGTGTCCACAAAAGAAGAAGAACCCCAACATAAAACCTCAAAGACCCCAGACCCTTAATTACATTTCATGTCTGAAAAAGGACTATAAGAACTGGAGGTTGAGTCCCCAAAAATGTGTCATCTGCCAACCAGCCAGCTGGGCTGTGTGAGGAGAGGAAGCTCTGCAAGACTTCTGCCTGTGACCAGGACTGGGGACCTAGGCCAAGGGACATCACCCAGGGACACCAAGACCACCTGCCCAGGAGCCTGGAGCCCCTTCGCCTGCATGCTTGCCAAGACCAGTGTGCCCTGTGAGGAAGAGGAGTGTGTTGGAGGGAGCTCTGGGGAGCCCTGCAGAGAGAAATCCCTGAGCATGGTGGGAGGAGAGCGATTGCGCATCGATCGGGTCGTTGCCGGTGTGCAGGAACAGTCCAGCAACCCCCCGTATGCCTGACCGCCACGGTGACCCCGTAAGCCAGTAGGGGCCACAAGTAAGCATAATTGGGCCAGAGCAATGAGGCCTTTTTTTAGGATGCCCGCCCGAACAGTCTGCGCCCAATAGCGTGCCAAGCAGCAACCCCATACACCAGAAGGGGATGCCGGCATCACTGTGGCCAACTGTTCAGGCCGAGGACCAGACAAAATGATTACTGCTGTGCCAAAGAACTCCCCCTTTTTCTAGCGGAAGTTCATCTTATCTTTTGTATCTGCCGAGCGGGAGAAGCTACAATCGCTAGAAGAGCCTGCACAGCCTGATGATGATGCATTCATCACGAATTGGCCCTACTTCGCTAAACAGAATCCAGACTTGTGAGCGCCTGAAGAGCGGGCACTCTTTGCACCGCTGAACACTGTCACATCATCGGAGCGGGTAAGACTGACACCGGGCCTTTGGGGCCTCTGGGGTGGCACTGATGAAGGTGATGTGCACTATGGTGACAGTGCATATATACCGCAGCGCGAGGATGCCCATAGGGTTACAGTGCGCTTTATAAGTTTGAATACAATACAATACAATACAATATGATGTGGCACCATAGACACTTTCGACTGAAAGCCTGAAGAGTCAAAAGGGAACTCTTGAGTATGGTCTCATAGTTTGCATTCCCTGATGCGGCCACCAGTGAATGGGGAATAACGCTGAACACATTACAAGAAGGAGAGTGGGACAGGGATCTGCCTGACAACTACTAGAGCCCTGACCTCTAGGAGGATTGTGTTGTTGTATTTCAATTTTGCATTTCTTTGCATGTCTAGAATTAGAAATAAAATACTACTTTTTCTTATAAAAGCACATATTTGGCTGGACATTGAATTACTGTTAGTACTGTCTGCACTTTGAGTTATGAGTCATGTTCCCTGACCTGTATTTACATTCTCCCCCCCGAGAGAATTTTGTCTGCTCAGTTACAGCTATCACTCAGAGTAAAGTGCAGAAGGAGTTCTTGGCCCAGTTCAGCAGGATTTATAGTAGGTCGGGCCCCGGGACATCTGGAGTAAATAAAATGCCTCAACCACCACGATTGGGCATTCTGGACAAGGTTCTGACAGAACATTTGCAGGGGGTTGCAGAATGACCTGCCTAATGAATATTAATTAGGCAGAACGTGATTTGCAATTTGTGATCCTCTGCGATTAGCTACAAACACAGGGATAGTGACCTTCAAGGGACAGCCACCACTATACCTGTGTTTGCATTCTCAAACGGGATACTTTCAGTTGTGTAACACAATATATGGGGCCACTCTGCAGCATGTAATAAGGTCTGCTGGATCTCCAATATCTCACAAATGTTCATAGGCTTTGGGCAGACTGGGGTTCAAAACTGTATATAGAGGAAATATGAGGTCAACTAAGGCGAAAAAGAGAGAAACAGCAGAACTGGGTAAGAAAGGCATAAACAGAATTGACAAATGTAACAAAGTTGTCATCGGCTCGTATAACCAACACAATATGTATATTGAAATTTACAGCCAAAGGTTACAGGGATGTTATAGTTAGGTTCACGTTTTACCCACACAAAACCATAGAAATTCTGCAGTTATATTTATACTTATGTTAGGAAACTAAAACCCGTGGCCTAAAGTTACTTAGCGGCACAAGTTCTAGTTATTTCCAACAAGTAGTAATAACTGCAGAATTTCTATGGTTTGTGTGTGTAAAACGTGAACCTAACTATAATGTCCCTGTAACCTTTATTTTTTCAGTGAATTTCTATGTTTTTTTAACGTAAAGTAATGTAATTATAGTACGTTAATACAACCACCGCTGCACACGGCCTTGGGCTGTGCTAGGTGGGGGTAGGATGCACCCAACTCCACGCTGCGCACAGCCTTTGGTTGTGTGCGGAGTGGGTATGGTGTGTGAGTGGGTGAGGGTTTACTTTCATTGGGACTTGAATCCGCAATCCCTGATATGGGCACAAAACATTTTTGGGCAAATTCTTGCCTATGAGGGGTCCCTCAGGGACCCTTCCATGTGTCCCATTGGGTCAGGATACCTCTATCCTGACCCCTTAAATGTTTTGACACTTTATGTTTCCCTCCCCCGGGCCAAGCGACAAACAAAATGGCAGCTGCAACTTTCTTTTCAGGTTAAGGTCTGCCAATCAGGGCCTTGCTTTGGCCCCGGACCCACCCCATGAGTGGATCCATGTCCCTAGATATCTACATTTTTCTTTCTTTAAATACTGCAAAACTACTGAACAGATTTACATCAAATTACAAAAAGCACTCTTTCTGGACTAAGATCTAGCTTACTGAAAATTTGGTGTAATTCCGTTCAGCGGTTTGGGCTGTAGTTGTGTTAAAAAAATTCAAAATCCCTATAGAGATTGAATGGGGGAAAAGTGTTTTGGAACCCACCCTGTTTCTCGGCCCCTGCTTGACCAATCACCCTGAAACTTTCGAACCAGCAGCTAAAGTAACTGGGACACTAGTTTTGAAAAGTTTGTGACGATTTGTCAAACCGTGCCAAAGTTATTAGCAAATCAAAAAATGCTTTGTTCATGGGAAATGTTGTTCCTAACTATAACTACCATTGGCTATCGCCAGAAGGTTAAATATATGTATATATATATTCACTGAAAAAACCAAAGGTGACAGGGACGTTATAGTTAGGCTCAGATTTCATTCGTACAAAACCAGTGAAATTCTGCAGTTATATTTAGTAAGCCAACTATAACTCGCGCCCGCAATGCACTGCTTATGACCTCACATATTACATCACTCATGACATGGTCAG
This sequence comes from Calotriton arnoldi, assembly GCA_963921515.1. Lineage (NCBI taxonomy): Eukaryota > Metazoa > Chordata > Amphibia > Caudata > Salamandridae > Calotriton > Calotriton arnoldi. Next base: position 360,899 of record CAWUFW010004956.1, on the reverse strand, counting down.
TGATATCACTGATGATATCTGTGAGCATTTTGAAAATGTTTATGAGTGTTAAATATATATACCAAGGTATATTGGTGAATCAGGGGGTGTATGAGTGCCTGTATGGATGATCTGGTGGGTGTGTGACTGACTGTATATGTGAGAGATTAGGTGTCTCAGTGGATGTATGGGTGAGTGACTGGTTGTGTGAATGTCTGTATCAGTCTGACATTTGGTGTCTAAGTGGCTGTATGGGTGTGTGAGTGGGTACGTGATAGGCTGTATGGGTGACTGATTGGTTATCTGAGTGTCTGTGTGGGTGGGTGAGGGTGTGTGTGACAGCCTGTATGGATGAGTGAGTGGGTGAGTCAGTGGCTGTATGGGTTAGTGAGTGCTTGTGTGAGGGGCTCTATGGGTGACTGAGTGTGTGTATGGCTGTGTCTGTGAGTGAGTAGATGTATCAGTGGTATATGGGTGAGTAACTGCATATGTGAAAGGCAGTATAGGTGAGTGTTAGAGATTGAGTGATTGTGAGAGTGGCTGTATGGGTTAGTTTGCTTGTGTCAGTGACTGTATAGGTGAGTGAGTATGTGTTAGTATTTATATGAGTGAGTGTGTGTGCAACTGTATGGGTGATTAAGTGGATGTGTGATTGACTCTATGGGTGTGTGAGTGGCTGTATGGGTGTATGAGTGGATATGTCAGTGGCTGTATTAGTGAGTGAGTGGGTGTATGAGTGGCTGTATGGGTGAGTGAGCAGATGTATGTGGAGACCTATGAAGCAGCAAAGTGAGTGGGTGTGTAAGCATTGATATTGGTGTGTGAATGGGTTTGAGAATGGTAGTGTGGAAGATAGAATTGGTGTATGAAAGTTTATATGCGGGTGTGAGTGGGTGCATCAGAGATTCTGTGGATGATGTCATCAGTGATATCACTGACCATGTCATGAGTGATGTTATATGTGAGGTCATAAGCAGTGCATTGTGGAGGCGCAAGATATAGCTAGCTTACTAACTATAACTGCAGAATTTCACTGGTTTGTATGAGTAAAATCCGAGCCTAACTATAACGTTGCTGTAACCTTTGGTTTTTTCAGAGAATTTCTAAGGTTTTTTAGTTGCTAATTCCTAACTATAATGTCCCTGTGCTCTTTTTTTTCCAGTGAACTTCTATGTTTTCTTAATTAGTAGTCACGTTTGCTGAGTGGAGGAGAAAAGGGGCTCGCCCTCCGACCAGCTCTCAGGAATCTGGCTGGACATCCTTGGGGGCCAACTACCCCTCCTGTTACCTCCAGTAAGTCCCACACAGCAGGATTGCTGAGAGGTTGTAAGAGGCCACGCCCCCTTTCTCCACAACTCTGCAAATTCACTTACTGGCGCATTACTTGTTGGGGGATGAAGCCCCCTTGGCTCTTGAGGGTCCTTGGGGGCCAACTACCCCTCCTGTTACCTCCAGTAAGTCCCACACAGCTGGATTGCTAAGAGGTTGTTGGAGGCCACACCCTCTTTTTCCACCACTCTGCAAACACACCTTCTGGTTAGGTGAAGAAGTCCACTTTAGTCCTGAGGCCCTCAGGAGGCGAGGGGACTTCAGCCCCCAACCAGCAATGTGCCTGCAGGTGCATTTGCAGAGTGGTGGAGAAAGGGGGCGTGGCCTCCAAACACCTCTGAGCAATCCAGCTGTGTGGGACTTACTGGAGGTACCATGAGGGTTTGTTGGCCCCAAAAGACCCACTGGATCCAAGGGTACTTCATCCCCCAACCCACAGCGCGCCAGGAGGCGCGTTTGCAGAGTGGTGGCGAAAAGAGGCCTCCGGCGAGTTGCCGGCTTTTAAAAAAAAAAGTCTTCTCTTTTTTCTTAGGGAAAGTTGGGTTCCCACATATCTATATATTTTCAAAACTTAAAAAGCTCTGAACTACTGAACGGATTTTCACCAAATCACAAAAATCACACTTTCTGGATCAACATCTAGCTTTCTGCCAAATTTGGTGTAATTCCGTTCTGCAGTTCGGGCTGTAATCGTGTTAAAAAAATTAAGAATACCCATTGACATGACATGGGGAAAACGCGTTTTGGGGCCCCCTTTTTTTCTCGGCCCCTGCTTGACGGATCACCCCAAACCTTTCAACACAGCAGCTGAACTAAAAAGGGGAAGATTTTGAAACTTTCGTAAAGATTCGCCAAGTGGCGCCAAAGTTATTGGCAAAACAAAAAATGCTTTTTCAATGGAATTTTTGGTCCTAACTATAACTACCTACTTGAGATAAGCTGCTGTGGGGCGGTCACGTAATGCTCTGTTAGAAGTTTGATGTGTTTGTGCAAGGTATGTGCCACGTCTACCATACACATCAATACTGAGCACGTTTTAGGTCTCGCCTACACAGAGCATGCGCTGTGTACTGCAAGGAATATTGTTTACAATTCAGTGGCCTTACAACTCACCCACAGTACACCATTAGTTGTTTTCTTGATCACTTTCATGTTATGTTATGTTAAAAATACTTGTACAGCGCTACGTATACCCTAGGGTGTCTTGGCGCTATCTCAACAGAAAGCAGAGGGGGGCAGACAGAGAGCTATAGAGTGAAAAGCCAGGTCTTCAGAAGCTTTCTGAAAACCTGTAGAGAGGGAGCCAATCTTATGTGTGATGGTAGAAGATTCCATTCCCTGGTTGCTCCCGCCAGGAAGCTGCTTCCACCCCATTTGGTTTTCTTAAATTTGAAGGTGGTAACTTTGTGGGATCCGCTTGATCTCAGATTTCTGTTGGGAACATACCAAGAAATGGATTTTCTCAGGAAGTCTGGTCCTATCGCATGCAGAGCTTTAAAGGTAAGGCAGAGTGCATTAAATTTAATGCGATTCTTAATTGTTAGCCAATGTAGTTCTTTGATTGCTTGAGAAACAGAGTGATGTTTGGGAATATTAAGAAGTAATCTAGCTGCAGCGTTTTGCAATACCTGCAGTTTCTTAAGATATTGTGCCTGAAGATTAATATAAAGTCCATTACAATAATCTATTTTAGATAAGATTAAAGAAGATATGACTATTTTTCTAGAATTTTTAGGAAGAAAGTGTATAATTTTCCTTATGATTCTAAGAGAATTATAGGAGGAAGATAGAACTGAATTGACTTGCTTGCCAAAGTTAAGCTTATCGTCAAGCATTACCCCTAGGCTTTTTGCCTTTGTGGTGGGTTGGGGTAGGGCACCCAGTTCCGCTGCCCAACATACAGCAGACCAGAAATGAGGGTTGCTTCCCAGAAGAATCCCTGGATGTAATGCAGCCTGGGTGGAGAACATGCAAAGTGCGCATGACTGTTTGGCCGGCCTGAGACAGACAGCCAAATATTCATGCGTACTGAGGAGAGTGCCTCCACTCCTCCGTCTGCTCCTCTGACACAGGCCAGCTCCGCCCCTAACCAGCTGAGCAAGGACGGAAAAATAAAGTGATAATGTGTTATTATCATTTTATTTTTCCCTTTTCACCTGCTCACAGAGCAGTGGGGCAACGCTCCTCCACCTTAGCGGAGGAGCCGCCCCTGTGTTTGGATAAGAAAGGTGGAGTATAGATTACATTAGTACTGCTTTGAAGGTAGGATGTGTTCAAGTCGAGAGCAGTTCCCTCTATGCTGGCTTCGTAGAGTCTTTGCATTGGAGTGTCATGGTCAACTGTGTAGAAGGCAGCTGAGAGGTCCAAGAGAAGTAGTGCATCAACCCCTTTCCGTCTACAGTGCTTTTAAGGTCATCCCAGATGGTAATGAGGGCATATTCTGTGCCTCTTCCTGGGCAGAATCCTGTTTGGTAGTCTGAAAGTATGGAGTTATCTTCAATGAATTGTGACATCTGGTTGAATGCTGCTCTGTTTGCCCAGGAAAGGCCCATTTGCAAACGGTCTGCAGTTGTAGGGTCATGTGGGTCCAGGTTTATTTTCTTTAATAATGGAAGTATGTATTCCTTTTTTAGGTTTTCAGGAAAGATTCCTGTGGTTAATTATTGATGATTCTTCTTACTGGCGTGGCAGCCGAGGTAGTTAAAAGAATGCTCTTGAATATTTGTGGTGGACAAAGGTCGGAAGGGCAACCAGCTGGTGGAGACCTGGCTGAGGTCGGCCACGGGATACTTCCAATAATATCGAAAGGGCATCCGTTCCATCACAGGCAAGGCATTGTGAGAGCAGATCGAATGGAAGGAAGTTGCCCCAATGGGCGAGGCCCTACCGGGGGTGGAGGTCGGCCAGACAACTGTCCCAGGCGACACTTTAGTCAACCCGATACGAGAGAAGGGGAAACCCGGTTGATTACAATACCAACAGAGGAAGAGGAGCAGTGAAGATCCAATAGAACACCATGATTGTGTGATTCAGAGCACCCCCCCAACCCAACGGCGGAAAGAAAACAATCTAACAATGGAGCCGATGACCATGCGCATTATAAGCAAGAGATGGAGTCACAGTACCTCGTGACTCGAGAAGAATTCTTCGAAGAAAAACAACTTGCACACATCCAGGCCCAACAACAGATGGCAGGAGCATGCACAGCATGAATATCTAAAGCCACACATGCCTCGAATATGACATTTACTGACTAAAGCCTCTTAAATTTGAGAGGTGCTCAATCATAATTTAAGATACAAACTATGGACGTATATGTCACGCATTGGCTCAAGGCTCTGGGAACACCCGGAATCTAGGCAACTGCTATGTGGTGATCAGGGTTGCCTTGGACACTATTCCAATAACTCTGTGCTCATTGTGTAAAACTAGCTATGACAGTCCCTTTCATTTTTGCAGTCTGAAACCTTGGTACTGAAAGGGTGAGCAAGAGACTGTTTTCCGGCAGCTCCATGAAACATTCAGTCGCCTCTAATCATGGGCCCAGCAGTAACAGTTCAAGTATTTCACTTCTTCCGTTGATGAGATCTTATCTCCAGGGACTAGGATTGGAACACTGTAAAGCATTTGATTGCAGATCTACAGGCACAAAATTCCATGTATGATGCAGATATTCATCTCACAGTGAACAACTACAAATATTTGCATTGGAATATTTGATATGCTAATTGTTTTTTGCATTTATTCAATGACACATGACCGCTGTTTCTGCACCAAATGTAGGAGCAGCGGGCCATGCCAACATGACAGCGCAAAATTTTCATATTTTAAATCACCCACAAAGTATAGGTTTGTCTCCAACACTTACTTCAACAACCAAAAGTAGACAAACCTGACGCAAGTGTTTCTTTTTGAAACAATCTATTCGCTTGCAATTTTTAGATGAATAAACAGAACAATAGTTTTGTGGCCTGAAAAAACCCAATACCGATGCAATCAATAGTGGGAAATGAGCATTGGTAAATTCAGCGCACAGGCACATTATTTCCTGCATATTACTTTCCTAAAGTTTTTGTCTTTCTGAATGATGCTATTCAACAGACCACACGTTGTGATTTTGCCATGTGCGAAAAGTAAAAAAAAAAGAAAACTTTTCGCACCGGACACTATCACAAACGCTTGGGAGATACATATCCCGTGTTGTCACTTCTGCAGAGGTACATACTGTGCATCTTTCGAGTGCTTGGCTCTTTTCGATGTTTGGAACCGGACACCGTTATAAACTTTTGGGAGAAAGATAATTTATTTACTTGTTTTATTATCACTTCGATTGTTCATATAAGAACCATATTCCAAAGAACATATGATATATATCTCTCATTTATCAAGCCCTGAAGAAGTCCCATGAGGGACGAAACGCGTCGGCAGTCTTGTCCATTGTGTGCTGTGTTTTTAAAGAAATTTTCTATGGATTAAAAGAATAAAAGGAATCGTTTTCTACAATCAAAAAAACGACCACTGTTCTCTCATTTGGGAAGACATCAATTTATTTCTTTGTGTTTGATTATGGACAATAATTGCCTTTACCAATTATCTACCTGTTGTTTTGAGTGCAGGGCCATTTGTGCTTAATCATGTTATTTGCATCCCACCTGTTGATCATTAACGACTAGTGGTATGATACACAAGCTGACCCAGCGTATGCATTGGAAAGACTGGAAATGGGCGACACCACACTAGCAGCCTACCTATTTGGTGCTGGGCATTTGACGAATCTTCTCCCAGCCACTAGACTTGCCATTAATTCCTGGCGGGCATCACTACGGCGAATGAAGTGATTGGGGAGACTGACAGAACCGACACCACTCTGGCATGGAAACCTCCTCCTCAAAGTAGGCCAACTTTTGGGATTCAAACAATGGGATCTCAATGGGATCTTCACATTAAGGGATGTTATGAAGGGCACAGTACTTAAATTGCCTCAGGATCTTCAGTTGGAATTTTAGATGCATCGTACCAATTTTACAAATACCTCCAACTCAGGCAAGCTCTGACCCCCTTACATCGCCGCACTGTCGGATCTCCCTGAATTCAACCCCCTGGAGAGTAGACTCATCATGGGAAACCTCGGGGATCATAAGATCACTAAACTCTATAAAATGGTCCTATCAAACTAACCGGATAGGTTCAGCGGCCTGGGAATGCAGACGTGGGAGAACTGAATAATGAAGACTGGGTAGAAATACTGGGTTCCCCGCAGGAGGCAGCCATTGCAGCCAGACTCTGATTAATTCAATTCAAATACATACACAGGACCTATTTAACACGACACAGACTGTGGCAGATGGGTGTAATAGCCTCCCCGACCTGTCTCCAGTGGGGGATGGAAGGGGGCACTTTTATTCACACGATATGGAGCTGCTCAGCAATAGACAGGTTTTGGCAGGGAGTGATCATATGTCGTAGTGGAGTTTTATCATGGCAGATCCCACGTAACCCAAGGTTAATCATTCTCCATTTCATGGAAGATGTAGATGGGAACAGATATAAATTATCCCTCCTTTGTGTGGTACTGACAAACGTGACGTTGCCAGGGATTGGAAGGCAACGACTTCCCCATCAGCTTGGAAGAAGGGTATGGACTTCTGCATGGGGCTAGAGGTAGCGGCATATAGGGCACGAGGCTGCCCTCAGAAACACTCTAAGATTTGGCAGGATTGGGCAGACTACGGGGTTTGATCTGGCGCCATCCACCTTGTAGGGCAGTCCTTAGATGAGGTAATTGGGGCATTCCAGGGTGGCAGAGGAAACATATGATGAACATCAAACTCACTCATCCTTTCTGGTTTGGCACTACCGCATTTCAGTTATCAGGAGTCCGTGGGATGGGGTGAGGGGTTGACTTTGGGTAGGGCAAACCAGTATTATTCCCTCTTCATTTCTCATTTGTTGCATTCTGTGCTTATTTTTCTGTTATTATTTGCTCATACGAACCATGTTGGCTCCGTTGGACCCGTACCTACAAAATGAATAAACAAATATATAGAAATGATGAACTGAAGCCTTGACCAGTCTTTTGAACATCCATTGAGCACCTTTTTCAGCTCAATAGTCAGATCAAATAATATAGCACTAACCCTACACTACATTAGTAATGCAGAGATTGACATTGTTAAAAGTTTTTACTTTGTATACAAGACTGGGGCAAAAGACTGTCACCGCACAAGACAGGGGTGTTGTGTATGGCAGAGCTTTCTTATGATACTAAAACATGCAACATACAAAATTGTGTGTAACAGAAATGGCAGAGCGAATGGGCCGAATATGTAAGAGCCGGAAACAGTACCCATATCAAAAGGACTTGTAGGTTCTGAGTCTGTTGGACACATACTCTTCCTTCCTGATATTACGGAGAAGTAGACACAAGTAGATGTTGGTTAACACTTGTAGACCAACATGAGCACCCAATGATCAATGAGGGGGCGTCAGTTCCCCTGGGCTAGAAAATACAAGACCCATGCTCCGAATTGAAATTATTGCTAAAGGGAGGGCAAATCAGGCTATGAGGCAGAAGATCAGTAAAAGAAGGGGAAGACTGGATCTACTTTTGCTAGTATGACTTAGATTCACCTCTTCCATGAAAGGATCATAAGAATTGCTGCAGTGTTCGAACGGGCTGGGAGGGTTGCTGATGCATAGAAGGCTGGCCCCTGAAAAAAGCCAAAGAAGTGACTGTACTGCTGGGAAGGCAAAATCTCAGCAAGCATGTCATAGTGTGGCTCTTATCGAAACCCTCCAAAGAGGAATCTGCGTTCCCGCTGAAGGCCTGTGCCCATCAGATGGCATATGTATTAGTGCAATGCTCAATTATGGTGGAGTGGAGTGGAGAGGTGTGGTGCAGCGGCCAGGGCAGCCGACTTCGGAGCACAGGGCTCTCACGGTTAGATCCCCGGCAGCAGCTCAGCTCAGCACCTTGTAAGACTGGGCAAAAGCTCACTTAATTTCCACGACGGCCCCCAGCACCTTGAGACCCATAGGGTGAGTAGTTCGAGCTTTACAAATACGGATTTACATTTACAATTATGAGGGAGATACCCTAATCTATAAGAAAAGGGACGAGTATGTACAGCATCAAATGAACAAATTCCCCTTTCTACTTGATATCAAAACAGAATATAGAATGGTACAATCTACAAATCATGAAAGTAAATCATCTCAATGGCTGAAGAACATTAAATACACAATTTTTCATTGGAGAGGGAGACAAAAAATATACATTTATGGTTGCTACATAACAATAAACAAGAACGCAATGCTTTTTTCAAAAAGAAAGGAGAAAAATATATCCAACTATGTAGTGTTGATTTAAAAAACGTTTTTTTTATTAAAAAATCTTGTTGATTATAAACTTCATTGTCAAGTATTTAAAAACATATAATAATCTCTTAGAGATCAAAAATATCTTAATGTATCAATGTATACAAACATAAAATAGATAAACACAATTACAATTCATAAATAAAATTTACGATGGTTTTGGAAAAAACTGTTGACGTGGCGTTTCGGTGACCCTTCACCTTCTTCAGGACAAACAGATCATTCCAATTATATCTGAATAAATAAAAAACATTAAAATCAGGCCCTATTTACATAGTTGGTATTAACAGCATACATTTCGCGACTTGTATTACACATATGATGTTAACATCTTAATTGTAACAACTGAGCAACCCTTTTGTGTCCCTGCAATGCACATGTAGCATATATTCATATACCACATAGTCTCCAAAATAACTCACTGTTATCCAAAAATAGAAGAAAAAAGACATACCTAATAATATAGAATGGAGACACAGACTCTTGTTATCTCCTGCTATCAATCGCCAGACCCACAATATGGGACAAAAACCGTTTCTTGAATTGAATACTGCAAGAAGGAGACAATACTTCCATTATTTTAATCTACTTATTGCATTGGCAATGAAATATTCTATGAATTGTAGGAGCAACCCACCTCTGTCGCCTATTTTGTAATTCAATTTGGCGAAATCCAGAAAATACAGTCCGTCTATTGTAATTTAAAAACTTCACTCTGACGGATTTCCAGAATGAAAAGGGCATAAATTATAGATTTAATTAGCAAGCCTCCCTATTGTATCTTGTTTTTTTATATTTTATTATTTTAATATTGGAAAAGAAAACCCACATTTGAGCAGTATATATTGTCGGTTTAGTTTACTGCATCGTTGGACTATATTACATTTTTATTGAAAAAAATTAATTAATTAATCGCAGGTCAAGTTACCATCTATTTACGCCCGTATTGTTTAAATTGCTATTTTATATACAAAAGGGCATAATTTATTTTCAAAGACCCGGATGTTACATCATCCTTCCTATTAGCGCTTTCAGACAAAGACCCGAAGATAGTACTAAAAAGGATACTAAAATGTTTTAGTGGGCAAAAAAGTGGCGAGGATATATTTAAGTATGGAGGGAAGAAAATGATGCAACATTACCCATATATTGGCCCAATATCTTACCTGGCAACCCGAGCGGTGTTGCCTGTTTGTATCCTGCTACTTCAATCTGTAGTATGAGACGTTGCGCTAACCAATTGGAAATATTAAATCTTTCCTACAAAATAATGTAGAGGTACACAATTAATAATGTTCTCTATTATGTTTAGTAATCTAAAACTTTCCAACCAGTTGACTAGTAATTCATGTTGAAAGCTTATAAAGGCGATAACATAAAATTGCCATAGAATATTCAAGTGCCTTCGTGAAAATACGGATCAAAAACAACTTTTTGGTATAATTATACCGCGGTCCTGATCATCAAAGGAACCGCGTAAAAACTTCGAAGTTAAGAACACATCTTAGTAAGAATATCGACATTTGTTTTAAAATAAGATATGGGCATAGATTTTTAAATAGAACTGTGTGCTAAACAGGAACCCATTTAAAGTGCTACCCTCTCCGCTTACCTTTGTGAATAGTACTCGGTACTCACGCAGCGTGCTCTGTTATCGGATCTGTAAACAGAGTGCATATCGCGATAACTTCTTTTGTACCACCCTAACAGGAAGTTACATCATGGTGGCAGCGTAACTTGCTAAAACCAACCAGAGAATGTGGCGGCCATCTTAGAGAGGATCATCATGCTACACTAACATGTCTGATATATATTTGATAGGATAACAGACACTCAAAAACAAATTCTTTTCATAACTGGAATAAATACTTGTACTAAATACTCACTAAATAAACAGAGAAATATGAAAAATTTAAATTTAGAGTTAGAGCAATTTTGAATAATCCATTGATACCAAAATATGTTGCGGACATGTTGGAATGGATAATTGCTCATTCTAATGGCAAACAAATTGACCTAAATACCGCACACTCTAAATTGATGGATCCCCCAACATCAAAGCTATTTTCATAGAGTACTCCTGTCCTATTATTAAACAGTCAAGCAATCATCAGTCACCACAAATTAAGGAGAATGATGACAGAAATTCTTGAACAAATTATTTTTTGAAAAGAGAATAATGAAAAAAGTTAAATTAGCTTGTCCCATTCCTTTGCTATTCAAACCATTTCTAACCGTATTGAACTTAGACATAAAAAATTGTTCTCTCCTTTTTCGTTTAATATCTATATTGCCGCCTGTAGGAGAGTAGGATCTGCCTCTTATGTTGCCCCCACTTTTTTTCTGATGTTTACACTGGTTTCTGGCTATAGTCGGGCTGGGTCCCTGCTAATCAGGGCCCCAGCCTCTCTGTTCTCTCTAAACGACTTGGAGTGCACTCTAGGTGCACTAGTGATTGGATACTGTGGTACCTTATGAGTCCCTAGTATATGGTACCTTAGGTGCCAAGGGCATAGGTACTTCACAGGCCTACCAGGGGCTGAAGCATGTATTATGCCACCCCTGGGAAGCAGACTAAATCTGACACCACAGGTCTGCTACTGCAGCCTGGGTAAGGTGGTGCATGCACCCCTTACTGTGGTATGGGCTACCTATACCACTACATACATACACACATACAAACCTATAAGTCACTCCTATGGCAGGCCTTATCAATCCTGAAGGCAGAGTGCTTGGTTCTTATGTGGGAGGGTGTCCCTGCATGAGCAGAGCCCCTCTGCAGCGTTCAGAGATCCTTCTCTGATGCTGTTTGTAGTGCAGCCTGACCATATACTCTTAAGCGCATTATAACCTTGCGTTAAATGCTAACTTTGGGATGGCTGCACGGAAACATGTCGTGTTTGGTGTCAAACATCAATACTACCCCCCCCCCCGCCAGTTCTGGCGGCGGGGGTAGCATTCCACCCTTCTAGAGGGAGATAGACATGTACCTACTGTGGAAACGCGGTAGAATCCTGAAGAGCCCTGGCATCACAAAATGGATGCCACCAGTCACAGACACTGGGCTGCCCTCCTGCTGATGACCGAAACTCGCAGTGGAGGAAGCCCAACAATAGGTATCCTGTCACAGGAGGGTGTGACCACCTTCCAGACAGGGTTTAGTGTTTTGGGGCTGGGTGGGTGCACTCTTAGAGTGCTTTGAAGTCCTGCACTGGGGGAGCAGAAGGCTCCTCTGTGCATATGCCAGTTCAAACCAGCTCAGGGGCTACCTGCCCCTGCTCTGGCGCGAAACTGGACAAAGGGAAGTGGGTGTAGCCACCCCCTCCCCTGACCCTCCCATAGGTGGGGTCATAGAGCTAGTCCCTCCCTTCTTTTTAGTATAAGAGGGGGAACCTGTGCATTGCAACCCAGATCTCCCTGGACGACGCTCTTAAGAAGAATCCTGGACCTTCGACGTTCCACTACCTCTGGAAGACTAAAGAATCTCCCTTGGAGTCAAGGAGTGACTCCCCTGCTTGGCAGGCACCAAAAACTACAACGACGGTCGCAAACTACGCCGCTCCCGCCGGAGCCCGAAGTCCCTGCAGCCCAGGAAGAGGATTTCCTGACTTCTCCAAGGCCATCGTGAGTCCCCAGCGAAGCTGAGGCAAGTGGACCCCACGAGCGACGAGGAACCGCAGCCCCTGGGTACCGTGCACTATTGTCGAGTGCAAGCCCTTCACGACGTTCTACGAACTCGTGCTTTGGACCACGTGTGGTCCCAGCCTCTAGCAGAGATCCCTCCCAAATTCAGAGGCCTACACCGTCCCGAGTGACCGTGGGCCCCTGTTGAGTGGATCCTCCCGAGGTGTCTTCGCGATCCCTTGCCCGCCGGCTTGTGGGTCCCCAGAAGACGTTCCAATGAAACCAAAGGGCTCCCCTGGTTGCTCCAGGCCTGCCCTGACCTACCCTTGCTGGGTAAGTCCCCCAGACCTTGCTGGTCTGCACCATTGACTCTTTACGCTTTCCACAAGACTTGCTGCTACCAAGGCTTGTTGGCTCCAATCGAGTCGCCGACACCTCAGTAAGCTGCAGACGTCGTGGGACACACCGAATCCAGCTCCTGGTCATCATCGACGCTGCCTGGACCCCGTGGTCGAAGAGTCAAGACACCCGTGAGCGACCCGAAGCTGGCGACGACGGTTGGCATTCATTTTCCTTGCCCAGAGTCACTGCCAAGTGACTGTGAACACTGTCCCCTCTGCTTCCAGGTCTTCCTCCCTCCGAATCCAGGCTTGGATTCCAACGGACACTTCTTCTGTCGTCGCAAGCAGCAAGTCTTCATTGGTTCCCATTGAGAACGACGCCGCGACCCGACACCAAAGGACACCTATGCACCCGGCTCCCCTGGGTGAGGTAACTTCAGCACTACGGTGCTCCTGTGGGTGTGGGCCCTAGAACTACTTACCCTGTAAGTGGCTTGCTTGTAGGTACCCTAGAAGTGCCCTAAAACTCCTATTTTCCCCGTGCGATTATCGCACTGGCTCGTACAGGGCTCGCGTCTGTGTTAGACACATCGCGTCCAACTCCCTTGTAACTCTATCAGTATCCGCGTCCTTCGACTCGTACTGACCGATCGGTGTGTTCGCCTCGAACACGCCAGGGACCTGTAACATTGATAACTCAATCGCGTTCTCTCGCATAGACTCGTACAGGACTCGCACCAGTGTCTAAACACCGCGTCCGTCCCCTGTGGGTCTCCTACAACTACCTGGGGTGGTTCTTGGGGGTCCCTCGATTCTATGTGCTCTAGACCACGGTCTAGCCAAGATAAGATTGTGATATTTACTTGTGCTAACTTATTTTTGATAACATTTGATTTGTACATATGATCCTGACTTCTAATCTCATAAAGAGATTAGTAGAGAGTTGTTTAGTAATAAATACATATATATTTGATATATATACCTGTGTGGTGTCTTTTCATTTGGTGATTCAAGAGATTGTGTGGTAAAACAAGCTGCTTTACATTCCTCCAAGACTTAGCCTGAAGGCTGCTCTCCACAGCTACCACTAGGATAGCTTTCTATAAAGGTTGTCTTAAACCTACCTACCATAAGAGTCGAATTGTACTGGTGCAAGGTGTCCACTTTAACTAGTGAACAGCATATACCAGGCCAACTTCTCACACCGCCTCGTATGTTGACCTGAATTGCTTCCACGATGCACCATTGTAGTTCAGTAATTTTTCTCCACCCAATGATCTACAAGTGGTGCATTTTTCTTTTTAGTCCTGATTGCAGATTTGTGTTCGTTTAGTCTTACTCTGATCTCACGAGACGTCTCTCCTATGTATCCCGTCATACAGGGGCACACTATTAGATAAATAACATTTTTTGTTCGGCAATTTACAAAATTATTAATTGTGTACCTCTACATTATTTTTTAGGAAAGATTTAATATTTCCAATTGGTTAGCGCAACGTCTCATACTACAGATTGAAGTAGCAGGATACAAACAGGCAACACCGCTCGGGTTGCCAGGTAAGATATTGGGCCAATATATGGGTAATGTTGCATCATTTTCTTCCCTCCATACTTAAATATATCCTCGCCACTTTTTTGCCCACTAAAACTTTTTAGTATCCTTTTTAGTACTATCTTCGGGTCTTTGTCTGAAAGCACTAATAGGAAGGATGATGTAATATCCGGGTCTTTGAAAATAAATTATGCCCTTTTTGTATATAAAATAGCAATTTATACAATAAGGGCGTAAATAAATGGTAACTTGACCTGCGATTAATTAATTAATTTTTTCAATAAAAATGTAATATAGCCCAACGATGCAGTAAACTAAACCGACAAATATACTGCTCAAATGTGGGTTTTCTTTTCCAATATTAAAATAATAAAATATAAAAAAACAAGATACAATAGGGAGGCTTGCTAATTAAATCTACAATTTATGCCCTTTTCATTCTAGAAATCCGTCAGAGTGAAGTTTTTAAATTACAATATACGGACTGTATTTTCTGGATGTCGCCAAATTGAATTACAAAATAGGCGACAGAGGTGGGTTGCTCCTACAATTCATAGAATATTTCATTGCCAATGCAATAAGTAGATTAAAATAATGGAAGTATTGTCTCCTTCTTGCAGTATTCAATTCGAGAAACGGTTTTTGTCCCATATTGTGGGCCTGGTGATTGATAGCAGGAGATAACAAGAGTCTGTGTCTCCATTTTATATTATTAGGCATGTCTTTTCTCTTCTATTTTTGGATAACAGTGAGTTATTTTGGAGACTATGTGGTATATGAATATATGCTACACGTGCATTGCAGGGACACAAAAGGGTTGCTCAGTTGTTACAATTAAGATGTTAATATCATATGTGTAATACAAGTCGCAAAATGTATGCTGTTAATACCAACAGGTAAATAGGGCCTGATTTTAATGTTTTTTATTTATTCAGATATAATTGGAATGATCTGTTTGTCCTGAAGAAGGTGAAGTGTCACCGAAACGCCGCGTCAACTGTTTTTTTCAAAACCATCGTAAATTTTGTTTATGAATTGTAATTGTGTTTATCTATTTTATGTTTGTATACATTGATACATTAAGATATTTTTGATCTCTAAGAGATTATTATATGTTTTTAAATACACGACAATTAAGTTTATAATCAACAAGATTTTTTAATTAAAAAAACGTTTTTTAAATCAACACTACATAGCTGGATATATTTTTCTCCTTTCTTTTTGAAAAAAAGTATTACGTTCTTGTTTATTGTTATGTAGCAACCATAAATGTATATTTGTTGTCTCCCTCTCCATTGAAAAATTGTGTATCTAATGTTCTTCAGTCATTGAGATGATTTACTTTCAAAGCACTTATAATACATGATTTGTTAAGATTGTACCATTCTATATTCTGTTTTGATATCAAGTAGAAAGGGAAATTTGTTCATTTGATGATATGTATTAGTGCATCCCGGACATCTCCAATAACCACAGTGAAGGACATAGTATAAGAAGAGACTAATCTGCAATTCAGAATCTATTTTGAAGCAAGGACTATCTTTAACCATATTTTTCAGTGGTGTTAAAGATAGACCAGAATCTAAGGGCCTGATTACGAGTTTGGCGGTAATGGAACCGCAGTCGAAATGGCATCGGATTCACTGCCGCCTAGTTGGTGGTCCATCCACCCTATTATGACACATGCGGATTCATAAACGAAAGACTGCTGCTGCTCTGCGGCCGCCGCCAGGAATTCTCGAACGCGGTGGTGGCGGGATATGCCAATGCCTCTGTCGGAGTGTGGAGTGCCAGTGTAACCGCTGGCCCAATCACGAGGTGCCTTCCCGCTGACATGATTGTGGCACTCAAACCTCCACAGCTGAACTGACAGAAAGGGACGGATATAAGGATGAAATTCACCTGTACTCTGCTTCACACGTCATGTGTCACCATGGAGCCAATCGTACAGGTCCTGCCGCTGCTGTTGCTTGATGACGTCCAAAACTGACACAGCCGTGGATGCAACTGACGGTAAGTCACAATCTACCCCGTTTCCATTGACTTCCCAGTTAACAGATGCACAGTCAGGGACATCTTAAGGTGTTTGGGTGCCCTGGCCCAAACCCATTTTGTGGGTCTCTGTTCGGAACAGCTTTGAATGTATGATCTAAATTTACCTCTTTGATGCCCTCTTTGGCCAAGTCACTGACACTGCACAGGCACACCCTTCCAAATTCCAAATGTGTTTACATCTAATATTCATGGATATTTATGTGAGGTTTTTAATATTGTAACACAGCAGCTCCTCACTAACATTTCATGAAATAAGCTTTGTGACACACTCCCATTTCTCACAGGCTAGGTCCTGTTTTGATTTGAAATACACTTAAGTATGGATGTTTCATGAAAACCTTTTTCTCTGCAAAACGTCTGCAATAGACTCTCACACATCACCCACATTAAAAAGTAGTTTTTGGAAAATGTTAACTAAACCAATCTGTTGAAGAAGTATCTCAAGGTCATCATGGCAAGATTCTCTGTAGTACAGGGTTGGCTTAATCAGGAGTCACCCTGAAAGTCTGGCTCCCTGGGCCTGAGCCCACTTTTCCCATGCCTCTAAACGTGTATGTGCACAGACCACTGGCTTCAAGTAGATCTGGGATAACCAATAGCATCACCAAGTGCCATGCATATGTGTGTAAAGTGTGCAAGATATAAAAACAAACACATCACCAACAGCATTCTCCTCATATATCTAAAGTAGGTGCACACAAAATAATGGGCACGTCCAAAAACATAATCAAAAAGGTATAACAACTAACCAGCCTCCAGGTGTGCATAAAAACAAATACCTAACTTGCACACATCAAGCACACATCAACCACATATCCAACATACATCACAGGCAGGGAGAAGTGCAAGCAAAATGATGTAGACATTGCTTAAGACAAGCCGAAATCTTACCATGTGAAATAACACCCCAATCAATGTCGGGCCCAGTTTGGGACCATCCCACATATCCATCCATGCAACATTTCCCCTTGTCCAGAGTGACTCCTGCACTGGTTCCAAGCTATAAATACACAAACCTATTCATATTGGTCACCAATCAGGGTGAAGCAAACACACCTGTAGTCACACATTCCAATGTATCAAATCACATCAATTTGGTGGTGCAAGTGGTCAACACTATGATGAATGCCTTCTCATAAAAACTAATCACTATCACATACCATATCAAATTGTGCATGTACAAAAAGTACACTCCAACAATATTTGTAGCATAACCTGCCATAATGTGTAAACACAATAACATTGTGTCACAATTGAACCTCTGCAACATTGCTAGGTTCCCAAAAATAGCTAGGGAAGAGTAATGGCAGAACTGATGTTTTCCATAACAAAACAGATTTTAATTAGATCAAATAAACACAGGGAACAAACATAACAAGAGGCCAAAAGCCAGTCCAGAGACAATTAGTGTGGCTTAGCACACTGCAGTGCTACACAACTTGCCCTGACTGACACTGCTAGGGTAACCTCCTCACAAAGGGGCATCCATTGGGCAGGGCAGGCACCTCAAGATGTTATTTGGGATGGGGACGTTGGTTTTGGGAAGGGTGTCCTTGGGTTGGGAAGTGGTGGTTTTTAAGAGGAAAAGGTGGACTTACGTTTAGGAGGGGGGCTTTGGGAATGGGAAGTTGAGGAATGATTGGCAGGGGTGCCTTGGGAAGTGGAAGGGGTGGATGGGTGGGTAAAAGGGGTGGATTGCGAGTTTGAAGGTGTGGTCTTGGGAGTGGGAGGTGGTAGTAAGGACTCTGGAAGTGGTGGTTGGATGTTTGGGAGGGGTGATGGCAAGGGACCATGTGGTTGTGTCTGGTGTGTGTATGGACGTGATGCTGGTTGGGGGTGGGGGTGGTGTTGTCTGTGGTGGATGTGTGGTGGGGGTGTTGTGTGCGCATGCGTGTGTGCTGTCATCTGTGCTATGTGGGGATGTGATGGGGAGTGGTGTGAGTATGTGGGTGTCGTGTTATCAGAGTTGGTTGTGGATGTACAAAAAGTACACTCCAACAATATGTTTTTTTGGTCCGCATATGTGACAAAAGAACAAAAGATGTATGATCAGATACCGAAGTCATCGACCCACAGCCTGCTGGGACTTAACTCCTCCTGATATACCTTCTTTCAATCCAATTTATAGAGGTTGTGGGATCACCCCACCCTACCTCTCCTTGGATATATGTGTCTTAATCCTTGGACCATTAGACTTCCTAACTTTGTCCATACTTTGAAAAATAAGAGAAGAAAGGCTCCCAAACTTTAACCCTCTTTTTAGATCCACTTATGCAATCTAATCTACCAATATGTTTTACTGACATTAACCAGCTCAAAAATGATGGTGCAGTCTTGGAGATCCAGTTAGAGCAGATTTTCCTGCGAGCTATTATTATTAAAGTAAAAAGTAATTGATCTATCTGTTTCACTCTCTTTCCATTAAATCCAGCTCCGTCTGTAACCCCAAATAAAATCAAAGGGAGGCTTACCTCTGTTCTATTTTTTATAACTGCTGTCAGGATCTTACCCACTTCTTGCCAAAACATTTGAACTCTGAAACATTGCCAAAACATGTGTATATCGTCTGCTCTCTCCAGATCACATTTCGGGCAACTCTTGATTTTCTTCTCTCCCAGTTTGGATAATTTCTTGGGGGACCAGTGCGCCCTGTGTAGAGTGAATAGATGGTTTCTTCTCAAGGGTGCATATCTAACAAACGGCCAAAGTGTAGCCATAGATACTTGCCAAAGAGATGCTAAATCTGCTGCTGGTAGATCTTCTTTCCATTTTTCTTCTGGCAGTGTGTTGGGACCGTCTCTTCTTGCACCAACATCCAGTACCACTTGGCCACCTCTTTTTTTTGCGGGTCACTACTAAAAATTACTTCCTCCCAGTTGGTTATAAATCCCACCTTCGTTTGCTCTCGAGCCCAACTAACTAGTTGGAAACATTTGAACTTGGACAGCCTATTATGGTTTTCCTTCTTAGATACTCCCATGATATTACAGAATCCTCATCCGTAATCTCACCCCATGTCTCCAATCCCTCGTTCATTAATGGGATAGCTAACGAATCTTGAAGGCAGAGTGGAGTACCAGGGGAGTTCCAGATTTGGGCCATTTGACTGTAATATGGCATTCCTAGCATTCTCCTAATCTGGATCCATAGTTTACATGCTGATGTTAGCACTCTTAATCGTACCTTTTTGAAATATTTAGGGTGCCCAAATTTAAAGAGAAAATAATTTCCTTGATCTGCCAGATCTTTTGTTAGAGCACTATAAATAGGGGGAGCTGTTGATAGTTCTTCATTAGCAATGATCTAAAGTTTTTTATTTGGAAGGCCCAACAGTACAGCTGGAAGACTGGAAGGGCTATCCCACCATCAAGTTTTTTCTTGCGTAGTTTTTTTCAGGCGGTTCTTACGCCTTTATTAGCCCATATAAAACTGCTCACTTCCCCTTGTAGCTTCTTGAGCCACTTAGTCTCAAAATGCGGAGGTAGTGTGTTAAATAGAAAAGTGAACTTAGGTAGTATCATCATTTTAACCAAGTTTGTTCTACCTATAATGGATAGGGGAAGATGAGACCATAGCTTTAATAACCTCTTAGTTTCTCTCATGAGTCTTGTACAGTTTACTTGAGCCATGTCTTCTAGTTTTTTACCCACTTGAATTCCTAGATACCTAATCTCCTTTTTTTCACTTCTTTCCAGGTTAGCATCTACCGATATATTCCAGGACATTACCTCCGTCTTTTCTTCATTAACCAGGTATCCTGCTACATTCCCAAAGTCATTCAGAATATTCAAAATAATGGGGAGGGCAACTTTAAGATCTTTTGTGTAGATAAGTAAATCATCCGTGTATAAAGCCTCTTTCTTGATCCAATCCTGATATTGAAATGGTGAAATTCTCTGCTCGCCCCTAATTCTTCTTGCCAAAGGCTCAATGTATATGTTAAATAGTAGGGGGAATAGAGGGCAACCTTGGCGGGTACCTCTACCTATTTTTAGTTGGGGGGTAAGGAGGCCGTTGACTAAAATCCTCGAAGAGGGACACCTATATATGTTTTTAAATGCATTTTGAAATTTGTTCCCAAGCCCATTTTGTCCTATGACTGCGTATAAAAAGGGCCAACTTACCCTATCAAAAGCCTTTGCAGCGCAGACTGTCATGATTATTACTAATGGGAGATCTTTAGCTGTTGCTAAGTCTATCGCGCACACTAGATCGTGGACTAAGTCGTGTAGCTGTCTATTTTTCATAAACCCTTTTTGAGAGAGACTAATCAATTCTCCCATTACTTTATCCAATCTTTTGGCCAATATGCTTGTATATAGTTTATAATCATTATTAAGTAACGATATAGGCCTGTATGATTCACATTTTAGGGGGATTTTGTTTGGTTTTAAAATTAAAGTTATTGTGGCATCATTCCAAGTTTCTCGGGCACGGGGCTTCATCTATGTATATGGTATTAAATAACAAGGTCAATACTGGTGTGATTTCCTCTGCCAGCACTTTATAGAACTCATTTGGTATTCCGTCTGGCCCTGGCCCTTTCTTTAAACTTTTAATTGCTTTAGACACTTCTTCAGGGCTGATTTGCTTATTCAGATATTCTTCCTTATCCTGAGCTAACCTTGGTAAGGGATCCTTTTGCAGCCAGTCATGAATCTGTTCTTTTGTGGCTAAGAGAGTCTTCTCTATAAAAATTTTGGAAGAAGCAGGTAAACGCATTCCTGATGTCTTGATCGTCCTGACACAGTTCACCAGTTTCCTCTGACACTACCTCTTTGATTGAACTTCTAATCCTGTCACCCTTTACCTTCCAGGCCCGTGGTACTCATAGTTTGGCCCGCGGGCCGCCAGGGGACCGGCAGGCCTTCCTTGACGACCTGCGGGCCTTGCAGGTAATGTAAACCCTATATTATGAGTGACAGAAGAGAGTGGAGAGAGAGAGAGAGTTGAGAGAGGGAGAGAGTGGAGAGAGAGAGAGAGTGGAGGGAGAGAGAGAGAGTGGAGAGAGAGAGAGTGGAGAGAGAGAGAGTGGAGAGAGACTGACGGACTGAGAGACTGACTGACTGAGAGAGAGAGATAGACTGACAGAGAGACTGACAGAGAGAGACTGACTCAGAGAGAGAGAGAGACTGACTGAGGGAGAGAGAGACTGACTGACAGAGAGAAACTGACCGACTGAGAGAGAGAGACTGACTGAGAGAGAGAGAGTGACAGAGAGAGACTGACTGAGAGAGAGAGCCTCACTGAGAGAGAGAGACTGACAGTGAGAGAGAGAGAGAGACTGACAGAGAGACTGACTGACAGAGAGACAGACTGAGAGAGACAGACTGACTGACAGAGAGAGACTGACTGACTAGGAGAGAGACAGACTGACTGACAGAGAGAGAGAGACTGACTGACTGAGCGAGAGACTGATTGAGAGAGAGAGACAGACTGACGGAGAGACAGACTGACTGAGAGAGAGACTGAGAGACTGACTGACAGAGAGAGACTGACTGACTAAGAGAGAGACTGACTGACTGACAGAGAGAGAGAGAGAGACTGACAGAGACTGACTGACTGAGAGAGACTGACAGAGAGAGAGACTGACTGAGACTGACAGAGAGACTGACTAAGAGAGAGACAGACTGACTGACTGAGAGACTGACAGAGAGACTGACTGACTGAGAGAGAAACTGAATGACAGAGAGAAACTGACCGACTGAGAGAGAGAGAGAGAGAGAGACTGACTCAGAGAGAGAGAGAGACTGATTGACTGAGGGAGAGAGAGACTGACTGACAGAGAGAAACTGACCGACTGAGAGAGAGAGAGACTGACAGAGACTGACTGAGAGAGAGAGACTGACAGAGAGAGAGAGAGAGAGACTGACAGTGAGAGAGAGACTGACTGACAGAGAGACTGAGAGAGACAGACTGACTGACAGAGAGAGACTGACTGACTAGGAGAGAGACAGACTGACTGAGAGAGAGAGAGACTGACTGAGCGAGAGACTGATTGAGAGAGAGACAGACTGACTGACAGAGAGACAGCTGACTGAGAGAGAGAGACTGAGAGACTGACTGACAGAGAGAGACTGACTAAGAGAGAGACTGACTGACAGAGAGAGAGAGAGAGAGAGAGAGAGACTGACAGAGAGAGAGACTGACTGAGACTGACAGAGAGAGACTGACTGACTAAGAGAGACTGACTAAGAGAGAGAGAGACTGACTGACAAAGAGAGAGAGAGACTGACTGACTGAGAGAGAGACTGACTGACTGAGAGACAGACTGGCTGACTGAGAGAGACTGACTGAGAGAGAGAGACTGACAGAGAGAGACTGGCTGAGAGAGAGAGACTGACTGACAGAGAGACTGACTGAGAGAGAGAGACTGACTGAGAGAGAGACTGACTGACTGACAGAGAGAGAGAGAGACTGACTGACAGAGAGAGAGACTGACAGAGAGAGAGACTGACTGAGAGAGAAACTGACTGACAGAGAGAGAGAGACTGACTGACAGAGAGAGAGAGAGAGAGAGAGAGAGAGAGAGAGAGGTCAGTACTTTGTGAAGTGAGTACTTTGTGCCAGAGGGAGGAAACAACAAAAGATTACTGTAGGGGAGAAGCAAGAGAAAGAGCATGAGCTAGAAAAGGGCAGAGCTAAATAAAGAGAGAAATATAGGGGAAAGTGCAGGACATGCACTTCCCTGGAGTGTTAAACACAAATGGTAAAGTAATAAAAGAAAAGTTGTTCGCTGATATCAGCATTTCAAGGAAACAACTCATTCAATCAGGGTAAAGCCAAATTCCTCTAGGAGTGGGATCAGCACAAGAATAGAGAGAAACGAATTAAAATCAGGATCTGACAATGGAATGGACAAAAAGCCTTGCAATTATGAGCATGGGGCTGAACCAAAGCCCACTCTATGTAATATTGTAAGCAAACATTTGAAAGGCTTCTGAAGCCGTCCATAGCGAGCCCACAAAAATGATCAGAACAGTTGTCTTGTGGATTGTTACCTGCCTTGTTATGTTGGCCTAGGCCTGGCTGCCATGCTGCTTTTCTTTGCGCACGTTACACTGAGCCGGGCCCCCCTCGCCCTTTGCTCGTGCCAAGTTCTTTTGCACTGTCTGCATTTTCTGTTGTTCACCTTTTTGGGCTCCGTCTGCACAAACATGTACAAGGTCGCATAACAATGTATTTTGGTTCTTCCTGATATGGCCAGTCTCGCGCACCCAGACATAACATTAGGTGCAATTGCCATGAAGAATTTGGTATGCTTTTAATACTGTGGTTTACTAGCGCTTAACACACTTGGAGAAATCCCTTTCAGTGAGAAGAGCTATGATGTCCTGCTGATGTAATTCTGCATCTAGAGACTGAGGTATGGGGGTTCGCTAGTCAAAGCCCAGAGGTCTTCTATTATTATAATAAACTATCTTACTGCACGGGGAGGGTGGTAATGTTATTTAGACATTTATCCACTGAGTTATGAAATGCTTTCCCCGTTTGTATTCTATGGAATTGTAACCATGCTGCTTATATTAGTCATATGCATTATGCTATTAGTGCTGACACGTGTACTGTACATTAGAGCACGTAAGTTGGAATAAACATTTTAACCTATCCAGTGTCTCTTCCTACGCACCTTGTGGACAAGTACGAGTGAGTGACGAAAGAGTGTTCTTGCTTCTGCGAGTCCTGAGATAAAGATACCGTGTTCTGGGTTGTCCAAACATTAGTACTTGGGTGCTAATGGGATGCTAAGCTAGTTGGGTTGGGGTTTTTGGGTGCTACGGTATATGGTGGCAAACCACTGTATTCCGGGGTCCCATTTTCCTGTGCATAGCTCTGTGTATGTGCAGAAACCTTATGACATGGCGCCCAACGTGGGGCTGCTTAACTGCGAGACGCTTGAGTAGTACTTGTGCCTGTCCACAAAACCCTCACGTACGCTTCCGGAGGCGTAAGTGATGGTGATACCTCCTATATTGAACGCTTTATAGGTTCTTTCAAGCTTGAAGTTATTAAAAAAGGTTACATAAATAACCCATTTTGTGCTCCCTGTTAGGTTGTCGAATATAATTGTTTAGTCATGGCTGGTGTGGCGATTGCTGCACATAGTCGAGGAGCACTCCGAGACCACTTACGGGTGTATGGAGTGCCTGATACAGGGATCGATTTGGTCTTTGTGGTTCAAGCCGATCCGGCTTACCACTTTGAGGTGTTTTACACTTGGATCACTTTTGAAGCGGTGGAGGCAGATGATAATC
Organism: Calotriton arnoldi; assembly: GCA_963921515.1. Taxonomy (NCBI): domain Eukaryota; kingdom Metazoa; phylum Chordata; class Amphibia; order Caudata; family Salamandridae; genus Calotriton; species Calotriton arnoldi. Next base: position 336,387 of record CAWUFW010004956.1, on the reverse strand, counting down.
TGTTTCATGAATATAAACCCACCGTTATTCCTGCTGCCTATCGACCCTATACCACTCTTGAAGTACCTCTCACGGCTTGGCAGCACCGTGTTTGGTTTAATGGCGCCCTACCACAACCAACTACCGCAGTTCGTTTAGGCCCCTTGTCAATTCAGGGGGCCACTTGGCCTGTATTGGCCGGGTATACCCCGCATCCAAATTATCTGGCATTACCGCTTGCGGAACTGCGCACTATGCATACCGAATTGGTACGAGTGCATCGAGCCCTAGTGACATACGTTACAGGTAGCCTACATGGAGCTGCTCCTGTAGTCGCAGGCCAACCAGCTATAGCCGCTGGAGTGACCATAAGTCCTGTCATGGTAAATTCTGTGATGGGCAAACGTCCACAAAATAAGGACGACTATCCTTACTGGCTTGCAGAAAAGTTCGATCAGATAGAAGCAGTGTTTCCCCATACATCCCCAGTAGATAAACATCGCATCCTCACGATAAGTTTGCCAAAAGACATAATCCCCGATTTGACATCATGTGAAAACTGGGGTAAGGTATTCGCAGCAGTTTATTCAAAATGTTTTGGAACTCCTTCCATGACGGTTCTACCCTCTGTAATTAAAAAAGTACAGGATGAACATGGCCCTGAAGCGGCTGTGGAATTAGGGATGAGACTAGTGGGAGTGTTTGATGTAGTAGCTGAGCTGATCCTTGGAAATGTCAAGGGCGATGCTATGAACTTTCAAGTAGCGAATGCTTTGGCTTTGGTCCCAGAGTTGGACAGGCCCCGCGAATTACCGAAAATTATTGCCCGGGCTTATAAAACAATTGGAAGAAATAGCCTGGGCAACAAGCCTTTTGTAAAAATGCAAACTCAATCGCAAACACAAGTTACACAAACAAAAAGTGCATCTGAGAAAGATGATAAACCGGTCTTCACTAAAAAGAGTTGGAGACAGAAAAAACAGGGTAAGCAACAAAAGAAGCCGGGGTCGAGAGGCGCTTCCCCAGTTTCGGTTTCTTCTGAACGTACTTATGATTTACGTGATAGGTCAAGGATTAAATCACCAGAAAGGTTTCAGAGCTCTGATACGCGTTCTCCTCGTTCTTCACAGGCCCAGACGTCGTCACAGGCTGGTGGAGGAGGACGGCAAGATAGAGGAAGGGGCCGAGAGGCTCCCCAGGAGCGAGACCAACCTCGACAACAAGTCAGAGGGAAAGCAGAAGACTTTCATCTTCCTCGACCGCAATTTCAGAAGAAAAAAGTTGCCGCTGTCACAGCGAAATATGCCTCAGACCGTGAGAACGAGACTCCAGAATTGGACGTGGGCAGTGACCCTCCTAGACAGCGCCGCGGAAGTTACCATAGTGCGGGAGGCGCTACGTCCTCATATGGAGGCGACAGCAACTGAAACATTCGTTACTGTAGAGACAGCTGACACGAGAGTGGCACCCCCTGACAGACTATATAATATAGTCATACAAATTGAAGGTGACATACCGCGTGAAATAAAAGGGATTTTTTGGGAAAATCTAACCTCTTCATATGACATTTTGTTAGCAGAGGTGGATTGGCCACCCCCATTCGTTTTAGCTGCACATAAAGGAGAGGAGGTAATCCTTCCAAGCTTCTCACGGCATGTCCCAAAAGACAAAGCTGAAGCACTTGCAGCTGAGTGGGCTGTGTACCTGGCACCAGCGTTATACCGCAACCATGTGGGATGGGATGAAGAATCACCTCCTCATGCAATACCTTTGCGGTCACTACCGCAGCCACAACCCCAATATCCCATCAAACGGCAGGCAAAAGGCCCCGTCTCCGAAATTCTGACACAGTTGGAATATCAGGGAGTAATTGAACCATGCGTATCACCTATGAACAATCCCCTTTTCGTGGTTTCTAAACCCGATGGAACGTACCGCTTAGTTTTGGATTACCGGCATTTAAATACTCATTGTCGGAACTTTGCGGTGCAAAATACACACAGTTCTGCGCTTGTAGACAGTCTTGTTCGTAAAAAATACAAAACGACACTTGACCTTTCAAACGGTTTCTACACGCACAACCTAGCCCCGGAGAGTGGTCAATGGACCGCATTCACTTCCGGTGGTAAATTATTCCAGTTCCGGCGTTTACCCATGGGCTACAAAAATAGTCCGGGTATATTCGCCGCCCGTGTTGTTTCTTTGTTAAATGACATTGATCAAGACGCATGTTCGTACGTAGATGACATCTATCTGACGGACGACGAATTATTTCAGCATTTGTCCCGTGTGGACCGCATTATTCTTGAATTTGCGGAGCAGGGTTACAAATTTAACTTTGCTAAGTCACACATTGCTGAATTTACAGTTCTGTTCTTGGGCTATGAGCTCAACAACGAAGGTAAGGGCTTAGCCCCCATTTCTTGGAAAAATGTGCACATTTGTGCCCCCCAAATACTCTGAAGAAACTTCAGTCTTTGCTGGGTTTCCTGAATTTCGGGCGTACTTACATTCCCGAATATGCCCAGCGTATCAAGCCTTTGTATGCTTTGATACAACCTACTTATTCAAGGTCTTGCTGGCTGCCTGAGCATACCTCAATTCTGCAGTCTTTGCAGACAGACCTTTTGGAGTCTAAATATCTTTTGACTCGTGATAACCACACAAACCTGGTGATTAGAATAATTCCGGGGGCGGTGGGATTCACATACTTAACCTTTAATGAAGGTGATACAGTACCCATCGCATACAAGTCACATCTGTACACTTCCGCTGAATTGCGCTTTACCTCTGTCGAAAAAGTTCTAACTGCAGTGCAAATGGCGATTCTAAAAGAACGCGCACTGGCACAGGGAAAGCGGATTCTAGTGGTAACACCCTGTCCTGCCCTAGAGGCAGTAACAAAGGCAAGTGTACCGAACTCAAAAGCAATGCATCCCCGTTGGATACAATGGGCTACATCCTTGACGTCTTCGGACGTCACTTTTGTTTTTGATTCTTCTCTGCAGACTCAGGAGTTTTTGCAGTATGAATTCGTTCATCCTCCTCCTTTGTTTTTATTACCGCTTGAGGATTACAAATGTGTGATCTACACCGATGGTTCGGCGCAACCGGCCACTGGGTCCAAGCACGCTTATTCAGCTGCATGTGCTATTGTTGCGGGTTCCTTTGTAGATGGAAAGTTCAAATCCTCTGCAGTGCATACTCGCACACTTGGAGATAGTACCGCACAATTGGCCGAGCTGCATGCATTGCTACTTGCGCTTGAGTTCGCTTCTCAGGATGAGACCACTCTTATTGTATGTGATTCTTTTTACTGTGTACAATCTTACAATGACAATCTGTTTTTCTGGTCGAAAAACGACTACAAGGACGCAAAAGGGAGCACAATTAAGCATAAAATGCTTTGGGTTCGAGTGGCAGAATTGCAACAACGTCTGCCCCTCACACAGGTGGTTCACACCTTAGGCCATCAGCGGGTGGGCGCACACGCTATTGGTAACGATCTGGCAGATGAAGCTGCCCGTTCAGCAGTAGTCACGTGTTCAGTAGCAGCGGTTACCAGGTCCATGTCTAAAATAGACCCTGTTATATTAGCAGCTATTGCTGCAACCAAGGAAGGTAATAATTACCCTACAGGTTTCCCTTCCAAGTATTCTTACACATTAAGTCCCGATCAGGTTCCTTATGTAACTATACCTGACGTTGGAGATCGGCTGATCCCCAACGCGGACCGCAGGAGTGCCTTGATATCAGCTGCACACGAAGGCATGGCTTCGGCTCATGCAGGTGTGTCAGCTACAGTTTCCATCTTGCAGCAGCGTTATTGGTGGCGTGGATTGTATAAAGACACCCGTGCTTTTGTGCTTTCTTGCGATGTTTGTCAACAGATTAAGCCTTCCACGGTAACACGTCCACCACAAACCCCGCTCTGCATTGCTAACAGACCCTTTGGGTGTGTTTACTTGGATCACTGCGGTCCATTCTCATCAGACACTGCCTATAAATACATCTTAGTGGCAGTGGACTCGTGCACACGGTTTCTCTGGGTCTGGCCACAACGGAGTGCTGACGCCCGAAATGTAATCAGGGATTTGCGTGTCTTTGTGGGAATTTTCGCATGCGGCACCTTCCATTCGGACCAAGGTCCAGCGTTTGCCTCTAGGGCTTACAAGGATGCAATGGCTTCGCTTGGGGTGCGGGTGAAATTTTCGTCTCCGTATAGGCCTGAGGGCAACTCTATCGTTGAACGAATGAACCGTGACTTAAAGCAATCCTTAACAGCTAGGGTTATAGGTACTGGCAGGAACTGGCTGGCCCATTTGTATACCGTTCAGCGTGCACTTAATAATCTCCCTAGAAGACCTCTGGGTGGGCGGACCCCATACGAAATGCTCTTTGGCATAAGAATGTTTGTGCCTGACCTTGAGGGTCCAGACATCGCGGCGCAATCCGCCAAGTTTGATGTAGATAACCATTCTGCTATGTTACAGGACTTACAAGAAGCCCGAGACAAACTTGCAACTACACATTTGCCTTCAGCCACAGATCCTGCGTTGCAGATTCCGGTAGCCGGCTGGCTTCCAAAGGTTGGAGAACTGGTTCGAGAAAAGGTTGAAAACAAAAAAGAATTCGGCCCCTCTTTTCGTGCACCGGTTCCAGTTCTGGGCTTGAAGGGAACACGTACAGTCATTTTACCACCGCTTCCTGGTCGCAAGGAGAACAGATACATCTCAGTGGAAAATGTCAAGCTACAGCGCCTGGCCGATCCTGAATAGTGTCACACCAGCGGTCTCTTGTCCTGCCATTTATCGGACATATGTTCATAGTCCATCTGCACGAACGATCGCTGATGCTGTAATTGAGATGGTTGATTTGCCTGAATCCTCTACTTTGCCTGAAACTATAATTGATCCCCAACTCTCCACCAACATCGACGAGGACGAGTATACTTATCCTGCATCTGAATCGGTGGCACATCAACCAATATCGCCACTAAGCCCGACTCGTTATTCCTTTGATTCGGATTCCACATCTTCAAAAGTTCCATCCAAGTTCAGTATTTTTATATCCTGGTTTAGAGACAATTTTTTGATTCCACCCTGGACATACATCTGGTTGGTACTTTTCTTGATATTTTTGTTCATGTCCATTGGCTTTGTCACAGTGTTTTTTCTACTAATTAATGGTCACTATTTACCTGAACGCTCTGCTGTAGACTATGTTTCTGGAACTTTGGCTCCTCATTCCTCGTCTCACATCATGAAGCGTGACCACACATTTGTGAACATTTCAGCTTTCCCAGTTGCTGATGGCATCGTATGGGATGCAGTGAACTATCAAATCCATGGTCCGACGGAAATTATTAATGTACCTAATGTCCTTCGTGTTTCAATGGGTGATGTAGTACAAAATAATATTCATTCTGATGATTGGGATGTGCATGCCGTTGAAGCATTGTTTGCCGATTTAAAATATTATGCATCTTTTAATGCTGAAGATCTATATATGAATTCTGCTAATTATGCCGATTTGTATTGTTACCAACATTGGGGTAATCATTTTCTCCATAAGCCCAGTGCCCTGCGTAGTTCTGTTAACTATACCCAATGGGAACATTGTCCAAACCCCTTGCCAGGTAGCTCTCAAACTCTTCGAAATAAGTTTAATTATTTTACTGATTTTAATCGGTCGAACCCTGCATCCTATTATTTTAGACTAAATAACACATCAACTCAGAAAATTATGTTAACACACACCAAATTGCTTTATTCAGGTTCCTTTCTAAGTGCCCTAGCTGTGGGTGGTTATGAGTACTGGGATAATACAGTGGATTTAAAATCTATTTGGGGCTCCAAGCCATGGCAGGTACAGGGAACCGAGGCATTACACCGTGCTTGCCTCATCCCTACACAAATTATGTTCCTCAATGTCTCCATCTATCAGACTACATGTTGGGGCTTAGCAACCACTAAACAATTGAATACTCCATCAATACCATCCCTGTCGAGTTTTCCCAATGAAAGCTCACGATTCAATATGTCCCTCGTGTCCCTGCAGGCTCTGTTACAAAATAATTCGTATAATGTTTCTGAGCTAGTTCAGTCACCCTGGTTGGTATGGCCTACATCATCAAATGCATGTCAAATGCGTTTTCACGACTCAGGAGCTAGTTACACACAGGATAGGCCTGATCCGAGATTTACTGATTCCCGTACTGTCACTACATATTCTGTTGGTAAATTATGCAAACAATGGCTGCAACATTCGTCCCTTGATTCTGTTAAACAACATTTGTCCCTCCTTTCAGGCAATATTGATCTGTCCGACTTTGTTTTGGGACCTCGTGGTCCCCGACCTAAAAGATTCATTTATGAGACATATAATGAACTCTGGAAGCTATCACAAATGGAAGCTGCTTCCCGTCTTCGGGAAATAGATCAAGCAAATTTGGAAAAGGTGCTTGCTGTTGTTGACAATAGTATTAATACCCTGTCTTCTCGCATTTATACTTTGGAGAATATTGTGTCCTCTGTTGTTGATATTGTACAAGATGATGTTTCTGTGTTATATCATGGTCAGAATCAATTGCGTTCAGTTATGCAGTTTGCATGGACTTTACAAACGCTCAAGTTAGGTAAAGTTCCTTGGCATTTTTTGAACACCTCTGCCTTGTTTCTACCTTTTAACTTAACTGACAAACAGCAATTTATGTCCATGAAAGATGCAACTTACACTCTATTACATATCGAAAAGATGGATCCTTTGCCGTTCTCTGTTGCAGAACTCGATTCTGCTGTATGGCTAGTCCATGGGGTTATCGCTTTACCTTTTTCCTTGTTTGAATTTGACTCGTGCATGAAACATTATCCTGTGGGCCGTTACCGGCCCTTGGGCAGTGCTTTCCTGCATGAACTCTGGTCCTTGCCTTTCATGTATAAATGCCTTCGGGACGGCAAGGAAGTCTTTCTCACGGGGGAGTACTGCGACTCGACTATGGGTCATTCGCTTATTTGTAAACACATTAAATTGCATGGCTCATGTAGCGTTTCCGCTCCTAATCTTGCTTGTGTGCTGAAAGGTATTCCTGCTCCTGTTATTTCTCCTACTTTCACTCTCCTTTCCAATGGTAGTTATTTACTTTTAAATAACGAAAACTGTTGTGGCCTGCAGGCTGGCATTCCTTACATTGTAACAGTTTCGCACAGGGTTGTCTGCTGCAAAAATGTGCTTTTTCCTCCCCCTCATGGCAAGGTTGATATCTCTATTTGGCCTTCCATCCCTACCATGGAAGCAGATTTCAATAGACTGAGCAGAATAAAGGCACTATTATTAAACGAGGAAGTTATGCTCACGTCCGCCCGGGAGACATTCATTCTCCAGGTGGCGAGTACCCACAGTGAAATACAAGCCCTTTTAAACACTAATCTCCCCCAACATTTTGGGGAGTTAATACATCGTATTTTTAACGCATCTAACACTGAAGGCCTAGTACACTTTTTTAAGGTCGTGGGGTCGGGCTTGGTGTCCTCCTTCCAAACTATTTTTGGTGCCATCCCGGCTTTCATACATTCTATTTTTTCCAGTGTCTTTGGCGGTTTCCCATTGATCCTCGCTTTAGCGGCTGGTGTCTTGCTCTTAATTTGCTTTCTGCGCAATGGCTGCTCCCCGATGGGACCTGCTCGATCCAGAACGCCTCCAGCTGCTCCGTGAGCGCCTTTTGGCCGGTTTTGGTGTCTTGCCATTGGCGACACTGAGTGTGTCATATACTCTTTCATTTCGCTTTGCGTATTTCACTTGCGTGCAACCTGTGATGACTTGTGTCCGCTGTCCTTTCACCTGGACTCTGGATTATTGCCTCTCCAATTCGTCATTGTCTGTTCCGGATTTTGTTCAGTTGATGGGTCCCTTAGAGGCACATGAGCAGGACTGTTCCGTTGCTGGCTGTATGGCGCGTGCGGCTGCACTGGGGATTTTGGCGCAATGGGATATCTGGGCGGCTGCCCAGGATCTCCTACAACGAAGCTGTTTCAATTATCACGCAAGCTGTCCCGCATTGCTTCTGGATGCTCCCTTTGTTGAGGAGCATTCCTGCTCTTTGATCTCATGGATTGGATGGCAGCTATGTTTTTTGACAATTCCAATGATGAACTCCTGGAGGGTATGGCTTTTCTCTGCACTTACACTTTCATGGATTGACCTGCCCTTCGCCGTTTGGGCGCTCCCTGTGCTCCAACGGCTGTGTTTGTCCTCTGATGGGCCTCTGTCCTGGCCGCTGGACTGACCAGGGAGGGTGTCTTGTGGATTGTTACCTGCCTTGTTATGTTGGCCTAGGCCTGGCTGCCATGCTGCTTTTCTTTGCGCACGTTACACTGAGCCGGGCCCCCTCGCCCTTTGCTCGTGCCAAGTTCTTTTGCACTGTCTGCATTTTCTGTTGTTCACCTTTTTGGGCTCCGTCTGCACAAACATGTACAAGGTCGCATAACAATGTATTTTGGTTCTTCCTGATATGGCCAGTCTCGCGCACCCAGACATAACATTAGGTGCAATTGCCATGAAGAATTTGGTATGCTTTTAATACTGTGGTTTACTAGCGCTTAACACACTTGGAGAAATCCCTTTCAGTGAGAAGAGCTATGATGTCCTGCTGATGTAATTCTGCATCTAGAGACTGAGGTATGGGGGTTCGCTAGTCAAAGCCCAGAGGTCTTCTATTATTATAATAAACTATCTTACTGCACGGGGAGGGTGGTAATGTTATTTAGACATTTATCCACTGAGTTATGAAATGCTTTCCCCGTTTGTATTCTATGGAATTGTAACCATGCTGCTTATATTAGTCATATGCATTATGCTATTAGTGCTGACACGTGTACTGTACATTAGAGCACGTAAGTTGGAATAAACATTTTAACCTATCCAGTGTCTCTTCCTACGCACCTTGTGGACAAGTACGAGTGAGTGACGAAAGAGTGTTCTTGCTTCTGCGAGTCCTGAGATAAAGATACCGTGTTCTGGGTTGTCCAAACATTAGTACTTGGGTGCTAATGGGATGCTAAGCTAGTTGGGTTGGGGTTTTTGGGTGCTACGGTATATGGTGGCAAACCACTGTATTCCGGGGTCCCATTTTCCTGTGCATAGCTCTGTGTATGTGCAGAAACCTTATGACACAGTCAGCTACACTGATAGTGCCTATGGGTAGTAGATCCAGGGTGTGTGATGGCAGTACTGTAGCCCCCCCCCCACTGACCCCACCCCTACCGGTGCGGCCCTTGGCCACAAACCACACTGTAATTTTGGCCCCAGACAGAACGTTTGTGAGTACCCATGTTCCAGGCCAACAATCTGCTGCAGCCTTCGCCATATTCATAATGTGCCAATTTATTGGCATTCAATTTTTTTGTACTATCTCTTCCAAATGTCAGTTAACTAATTCATCAATCTGCATTTGTATCTTTGTTCTTATACCGATATTATCTTTCTTGTACAGGTCTCTATATAATGCAGCCTGTTTCGCCTCTATCTCTTTCACTTTATTGTTATTTTCTCACCGCCTATGCGCTGCATAGTTGCTCAGCCTCCCTCGAATAAATGCTTTATAAGCTTCCCATACTATCTTTAGGGGGGCGGAGTCCCGGTTTATCTAAAAAAATTCTAGAGTATCCCTTTTCAGCTTATTCTTTATCTCCTGCTCCTCTAGTAGGGACCTATCCATCATCCATCTAGACAGGCCAAATCCACTATCTAGAGATAGCACCAATTTTTACTGCAGAGTAGTCTGAGAGATGCTCTGTAATGTGAGTAACTTCCTTAATCCTATTCCTCAGTCTGGTGTCTATCAAAAAATAATCTATGCGTGTCCATATTTTTTATTGCTATGTGTATAGTCTTTATTCTTGCCCGCCTTGTACCGCCAGGGATCTAACAAGCCCATATTTTTCATTAAGTTCTGAAAAGACTCCCTCATTTTGAGAGTATTAACCGTCGGTCTAAGGGAGGATTTATCCAGTGCAGGGTCCAATACTATATTAAAATCTTCACCCATTAGAATAACATTTCCATTTTCTAGGAGCTGTTGGAAGAGTTCTTGTAGCGGGGTTGGATCATCGATATTTGGACTATAATAGCTTATGATAGAGTATAATATACTATTGATTTTAACCGTGGCAATTAACCATCTCTCTTTGGGATCTACTTTTAGTAATTTGGCTTGAGCTGAACTTTTTAATAAAAATTGCCACTCCTTTCACATTGCAATTTTGATTTGTACATGCAAATTGACTTATCCATCTGTGCTCCTTTATTACCCCTTCCCATTCTTCCTGACGTAAATGTGTCTCTTGTAATAAAATAATGTCATTATTTGATTGTTTTAGATATTGAAGAACTCTCCTTCTTCTACCTGGTACCCTTAATCCATTTATGTTCCATGTTAGAATCTTCAGGCTGTGTGTCTTATTAGTTACAGTTTCATGGCCCATCTGACTTCCAGCACCTCCATTCTGAGTTTTTTTGTCACATATGAGTATATACATTTTTTTATTCTCTGCCACTTGATCCCCACCCAGTGCGCAGCTTTCCTACTATTTATTTCTAGAATGTGACCCCCCCCAGTGCAAACCTCCCCCTCCCTTAAACCAAACTGGGCAGTTCTGCATGCCCATGAGCTCTCTCCTCTCCGGGATCAATGTGTGTCTTTGACTTACTGCTGAACAACTTATCTAATTTGATTAAACTCTCAACTTCAGTTGGCTCTTTTATATTATGCATTTTTCATTCCACATAATTCTTAGTGTGGCAGGGAATTTCAGTTGGACAGTGGCTCTTAAAGACTTAAGTTCTTGCATGTGCTTACCTAACTCCCATTGTTGGTTTTGAGTTTCTTTCGCTAAGTCGGATCGGTTGCAAAAAGCCCAGTCATCTTTTGTGTATGAGCCTGCCTTAAGGGCTTCCGTAAGTATCCGTTCTTTGATCAAGTAGGTGTTGAAATTTATGAGGATTTTTCTAGGCTTATCTCTATTGGGATTTATTCTAAAAGGGTCTCTGTGTACTCGCTGTATATCTTGTTAAAGATCCAATGTGTGAGCTGCCGGTATGTATTCTTTTATCAGATTTACAATGAAATCCTTCAAACTTCCTCCTTCTTTCCCCTCTGGAATATTAAGGACCCTTAAGTTGTTTCTTCTAGAGTGGTTTTCTAGGGTTTCTATCTTTTCTTTAAGTGCCCTCTCCCCCTTTTTAAGATTATGGATCTCCACGCTGTTTTCAACTACTTCAGCTTTCATATCTTCTATAGATGTTTCTATATTGCGGATTCTTTCAGTCAAATCCATTAATTTGAGTTCAAGTGTCTCACAGGCTTCACAGATTTGTGTTTGATTTGCTTCTGATTTTTGCAAATTTGCTCTTGATCTCTTCTGAGAGCGAAAGTAGAAGACCTCCTATATCTTCCTGGATCGTGGGCAGTATTGGTACACCGACCTCTACTTGAGGTGGGGTCACCCCAATGTCTAATATACTTATCTGGCTTACTACTTCTCCTGCAAAAGCCTGGACCCTATTTGTTTGAGACAAATCATGTATTTCCCCGCCCTCAGGGTAGTCCAGATTGTGTGTACTAGAAGTTGGGCCAGAGGTTTTTTTACTAGGAGGTTTTTCCATCTCCCGTACTTTAAAAAAGGATCTTAATGAGGGTGTGATTTTTGCTTTCCCACTCTGAGAGTCAGTTGAATTCCTAAAATTATCACCTCTTTTTTACAAGCAGTAAATTGACCTCTATTAGGCCCGCTCTGTGTGGGCGTCGACACCTGTATAGTAGGGACAATTATTGGAGGGGACCCACTCCCTGTTTCCAGCCCCCCTCCCCTGCACTGCAAAGAATCTAAATCCACTCAGGAGTTCCTCAGAGTATATCTATTTTTACCTTGCGGTCTTACTTCTATGTTGAATGCAGCCTCCGTACCGTCTAACTTCCTCCTCTGGGCTCTTTTTGTGAAGGGGGATTTCCCCTGCACTTTAGGTTTTGCTCCCGACCCGGGTATCTTTTTAGGGCTCATAGGAGGTTGTGATTCCGGCGTTTTCCTCTGTTCCACAAGCTGTAGCGGCTCGCTTGTGCTGACACCGCCGCCTATCCCCCGGAGGCGAATCTGAGTCACCGCCTGCCGATCCCGACGTAGCTGCGCGGCAGCCAGAGACCACGGAGTTCCGCGGGTAACCGGCTGCGTATCCTGTGGAATCGGACCCCGTGGCTCAATCAGCAAGCAAGCCCCCGCCACGGCGAACCAACTCCTGCCTTCCAAAAACATCCTTCAAGCCAGCGTTATCAGGTAGGATGTGCTCCCGGAGATTCGAGCAGCTCGCAGCCTGCTCGTTAGCCGGCTGCCATGTTCCCCCTAAAATCATGCCTGTTTTTTTGTGAGGTTTCTGATTATGTGTGGATGTGCTGCTTGGGTCTGTATGAGTGTGTGTGTGCAAATTTTTGCGGGTGCTTTGCAATAGGCTTGGGGATAGGGTATTGGTATGGGTAAGGGGTGGGGGAGGAATAAGGTTGAGGAGGTGGGAGGCTGCACTGAGGGAGAAGACCAGAGCCTGAAAAGATCTCTGTAGGCCAGACATTGCAGTGTGAAAGCCTTCTAGGTAGGCCACCATCTGCTGCAGATGGCTGCCTTGCCACTGGATGGCATTCAGTAGTGCAGTCTGACGCACAGAGATGTTTCTTAGGCAGTCAATAGTCTCCTCACTCTGCAAAGCCAGGCGGGCAAGGGCTGAGGTGCCTGGAGAAAAGGCGACGGCTCCCCTCTAAGGGGAGCGGGCCCTGCCAACTGATTGGGCGTCAACAAGGAGGGTGGCGATGGAACTGTGGGTGGCAGACAAGGATGACAGTGGAACAAATCCTGGTCGGTCTGCCACCACTCGGGATTGTCTAATCGAGGATGACTCTGTAGATGACGAAGTCGAGCTTGCATCCTCTGTGGCAATCCCCACACCCTCTCAGTCACTGGGTCCCTCCCTGTCTGTACTGTCACAACCGGTACCACAGTGACCAGCTGTGTCCCCAACAATGTTGGCCCCTTCTCCTTCGCTTGCCCGGGATGAATCTGAAAAAACATATAAAACTGGTTTATTGCAACTGCGCTACTACACCTTACCATCAGATATCAACATAAAACATTTATAAAGTGCACAGATCATACCAGCTTCATGGTTCCCTATATAGGCTTCAAAGTTAGCATGAGCACATGCATGCATTCTACATTACCTGGAAACACTTGGTCACAGTGCTGTCATAACCCCAGACAGCTTCAAATGTATTAATGGACTTGTCTACGCTCCATCCTTATGTCCATACTAGGATAGTTGATCACCTTGTATACTTTGACTCTTATAGTATACCATAGTAAACTGATGTCATCAAATAGGATGGTTACTAATTATACATTTCCACACTGTTTACACAAGGCCCAGAATTCACCAAATGTTCATTTATCTTAAACCACATCATGATGTCAAGAAGGTCAAGTTAAAGAGGAATGTAGCAGCAATATGTGCTATAGCAGAAATCAGGGTTACAACAAACAAGGGCAGTCCTATTACCTGAATCTGGGGCCGATAGATATTGTAACAACAACAGTGGTTCAAGAAACAAATATATAAACAACAACACTAAACTGATAATGTAATATATCAATATAACACAATCAAATTTAACCCCTTGCGCGCTGCGCGAATTCCCCCGCTGTGCGGGCGAATTAATGAGTGGGCGGGGTTCGGACGGCCCCTGGCCGTCCTCCGCACAGGCCCACCGTGACGTCGGACGGCCGGGGGCCGTCCGACGCATGCAAGGGGTTAAAGACAAAAACATCGCACAAAAATCATGAAGCAATACCCAAAGACAATTAATGCACTGCATTGTGAGTGAGAGACGTGTACGCTTCCTTGAGTCTTCGAGCAGTTCAAATGACTTATGCATCCTGAACTCTGAGTTGGCCCATTTAAATGGTTATGGGCCTCCTTGATGACACATTGAATTCGATGTGTAAAATAAGCTTTTTCGATGGGATCCTTGTTATGCATTTTTGTATATGCGGGAGCCTGCGTTTGGTTTATATCTGAGTGAGACGGCCACAAATGCATTGATTGGCTGCTCAAAACATTTTCTTGTCATGATGATGACCTTATGAATTGAATAGGTTGAAACGTTGTTAATGCCTCATTTTGGCACAAATTAATAGGAAGCATATTTTGCATTTTTTGTTCTTGTATTTCATTGAACCTGTTCTGTTTAATTTTCTTTCCTCTGCCATTGTCTCCTTGTTTACACTGTAAATTGTTTTTTTCAGTCACGTTTGTTGTGTAACTCCGTGAGCACCCCTTGTGCATTGTACATTTGCATTTTTCTTATAACTGTTCTCTTTTTAAGTAAAATATTTGTATCAATATATGTTCTCTGATTAATTGTCTTTGGGTACTGTTTCATGATTTTTCTGTGATGTTTTTGGTCTTTAAATATGATTGTGTTATATTGATTTAATACATTATCAGTTTTGTGTTGCTGTTTATATAATTGTTTCTTCTGCCACTATTGTTGTTACAACAGTAGCAGAAATCAGGTCACATGCAAATGCTAATTGCACACTGATGACACTTTTCACTTGAAACTTCATCATATGTCCACTTCTAAAAAAGTCTAATGAAAGCTGTACTGAAGTAGTTTAGCTAAGTATCACATGTAGCATAGAAAAGCAGCCAAAAGACATTGAAGTCCAAAGTTTTGGAAGATAGATACTCTAAATGCACACAGCATAAAGCTTCTTATAGCCCTATGAACATCCCTAATCCGGCTTGGCACTGGTGACAAGACCATTCTTAGATTGCATTCCTACAAGCCAGAAGGTTGCTGTGTGTCAGTGAACATCTATAACATGAAGAGGTGGGATCACTATAGTCCTAATGAGATGGCACATCAGAGCACCATTTGGTATAGCAAACACAAATTGCCTTGTAAGACTGAGTGTAGACACTCATATATGAGCGCTACATTTCTACATCTCACTCCTTGATGCATGTCACCAGTCAGTGAGTGAATCTTGAAACAGTATTGCAGATGAAATAACAACATGGAAAGGTACACTGAGCAACATGTACGCACTAATGCTGATGGCACCTGTGATGTTTGCGCACTCATGTCACTGTAGAATCCCAAGTTACCAATGGGAAGTGTTGTTCAGTCACTGGACAAAACGTGCACTGTATGCCATGTCACATGTAATAGGGCTACCATCACATGAGAGACAGTAGTGAAGGAACATCACTACTTACACAATGAAAACAAGTGGCCTGTTTGGCACAATTGGCCACCAAATCATCAAAGAATATGAGGTGATTTATCACTTTACTTAGCCATATGTCTGCTCACGACAGTCAATTGGTAGTGGACTGGACTCTGCTGTGTTCCTAGTCATAAAGACAATAGACAAAGCACATTAGCATGCACCTACTACCAAACCTACACAAACAAGAACTCTTCTTATGTGTTGCAAATGAGTTACTCCTAATGTTGATGGGGAAATGCCTGCCTGTAACCCAAAATATTGGGAATGTAACATGTACAACTCTGGCCAGGACACACCCTTTTGTAGCTGCTGTTGGGCCCTCAACTGCCCATCAAGCTCCGGGTAGGCCAACGCCAGTATGCGGCCCATTAGGGATGTCAGGGTGTGGCGCGAGCCCCGTTCGGAGGACTTCCCCTGCTCGACCTCCATGATCTTCTGGGTCCAGAGCCTCAGGTCCTCCCACCTTTTCCTGCAATGGACGCTGCGCCGGCCATAGACCATCAGGGTCTGCACCTTTCCCACGATGGCTTTCCAAATGGCCTGCTTCTGAGGGGCGTTGAGCTGTATGGATACAATAGATGAATAAACAGATTATCACTGCAAGTTTTTGGATGTCTCTTTTGTTGAGACAAGTTGTATACATTTAGCACAAGCATAAATTAATAGCCAAGATACAACATGTGTAGTTCTCAAATGCTGAGCACTACAAAGACATGAATACGCACTTTTGTAGTCATCTGCTGACTTTCCTCATCCCTGATCATGTCCTACACTGACTAAGCTAGGCCACTAACATCATGTAGCCCAGGGCCATCCTACATGTACTGTGATGTGAGCTATTATGAAACACGACATACCATTGTGACCTTCTGAAGGGTAAACTACTTGTGCATTAATGTACAGACACCTTTACAGCCAGGCCCATTGACTTGATGCATATGGTCCAATTAGCCTGGTATCATAGTATAGACTACATCCTAAGACTTAGGTCACTCTGAAAGGGCTGCCATGTGTGCCACTGAGAGCGTCCTCTCTCGGTATGTGTGGACATGTGGACTGATTAATGGGATCTCATACATCTGATTGAGTTTGTGTGTTTATTGAGTTTGTGTGGTATTTACTGCCATCACAGGACACACCTTTTGCCATATTTGGCACTGTTACAGGGATGACATTCACATACCATTGTATTTCTTGTTTGGTTGAATGTAACAAAGCTGGTGATTCACATATCAAAATCTCTTCTGAAGTAACCAACTATCTGCACTGTTAATGTGTCACGTGTGCAATAGGCCTGTACAGTGCAAGCATGACTTATGGAAAAGTGAAAAACAGACCTTTGGGAGTAACAGAACTGTCATAAGTAAATGACACACATTGACAATGTGGGTCAAGGGAAAGAAGTATCAGGTCAGGGGGTTACCTCAGTCACCATTCCAAATGAAGTCCATGTAAAAGCAATTGGGGCTATTTTTGGTTCTGAAAACTCATTTTGGGATCATCCCAGGATCTGCAGGTCTACAGGAAGATTACTCTATGCATCAGTTGTATTGCCACAGAACTCTGCCCCAGTCTGGCCAATGGTCCAGACTGGGCACAACTCATTGTCAGGTTTGCTCTCTGCAGGATGAGCATACTGATCCCACATGAACACCACTTCAATACATAAAAGTACAGTTTGTGGACATCCAATATGTGACTACAAGATTGTGTGACACTCTGAAGGGGTCTGTGAGGTATAGCTAGCTACCAGACAACAGTTTGGTGAGCCCTGATCTGGGCTGAGTGATATGTAGGACTGTACACATAGCTAACATCATCCTCACCTGCTTCTTACAGTATATACACAGCTTATGCTGTAAAGGCTATACATTTGCTTGCACATTTACCATGATCCAATTAGTAAATATATCATAGGTACCAATAAATGTATACATGCATAGATGAGTACATGCACCATAAGTTCAATCTAGGGCTTTCCACACATCACTTATCCAAATTGTGATGTAAAGTACACAATGTTTAGTGCTCAACAATCATTTACAGGACTGTCCTATGTTGGGACCACAACATGTTACAACAGTAATCAGACTTCACTCTGGAAGTAAGAGGCACATTGTAGCCTGTGGGAACGGAAAGGATAGAGTTGAACAGAGTAATATACATATGTAAGATAGTTCCCCGTTCCCCTGGTGAGCTATAGAGCTGGCCATACAGGGAAACAACCTCTTCAGCCAGTAGCTCCAGCTCTTCAGGAGAGAAGGCACGGGCCCTCTCACCTGATTGGCCTGGCATGATTGCTCCCAGAGGTGGAAAACAGTATCTAAAGTGGATGAGGTGTTGATAGCAGCAGTGTCAGGAGGCAAGTGAGTTATTTTTCAAACCGATGCGTACATGTACGCCACGTACGCGATCATCAGCGTAGACAGACACAGCCATACACCTCTACTGTTACAATCACCAATGCTAGCCTGTGGCTGTGTCCGTCGTAGATGAAAATGCCCACCGTGCAGCCGACTTTCGCCGGCGGCGGCAGGTTCTGAATGTCCAATATGCAAGGTCAGGCACCCGCCATTTTAGAGGTTGGAAGTTCAGTATTGGTGACTGTTAAGTGTGTCACCACCACTACAAATGAGGTGTTACATGGTTACATATGTATTACTCCATTGACATGTAATATCCATTACACAAACATCTGTGTGGTGCGTTACTGTGCATTAATGCTACATTAGCGCGGTGCACTGTACAACGTAGGTGACGGTATTTTGAAAGAAAATTTCAAAAATTGCAAAACTAAGGTGCTCATAATGCATTTTTGGATGTATATTGTGCACATTTATGTTACAGAAATATGTTAAGACCAAAATAGGGATTACAGGTGGATGTTGAATAGTAAACAATTATTATGTGAATAATGTGTAATGCTTTCAGAACCAGTTATGTTTTGTCCCATGACTTTTGGCTAACTCTTCATATATGTTACTTTGTACACTGTGACCAATGTTCAGAATTGTTTTCACGCCACACGTAGGTACCCTGGGAATGGGGGGGAGACAACAGCCTCCAGTGTACCGCCCATTTCCAGACCTTCAGACCATGTAAGAAAGGAATATCATCAAGATGTTTTGTTTGAATAGGCAAACCATGCTGGATTTGTCATCATTTGTAGCCCGATTGCCTTGCTATTCACACTAATCCCACATGTATCTCACCAAAAAACTGTGAAACTTATGGCAGTATTGCATTTTCTGGCCGCAGGTTCCTTTCAGTACACTTTGGCTTTATCTGGTGGTATGTCACAGCCAATAGTGGTGTACTATAAGACGTGCTTTCAGCAATGATTAGACACATTGACAGCTACATCCAGTTCCCCAGATGTGAGGATTTAGCTATTGTGAAGGTTGACTTCTATGGATTTGGTCGCGTCACACATGTGGTTGGAGGAATTGAGTGTCTTTTGCTTTCTCGCCCTAAATGTGCCAGGTATGCCCAGGCGCGGGTTACGGGCTCACTGTGCCACTGGATTCAAGCTAGCCTGGCTGATGAGGGGTGATACCATGAAACCAGTCCCAGGATGCTTGTTTCTGGTCCAGGGAGGACCTAGCATGGCAGTTCGGGCTGGACTGCTCCCATGAGGAGCAGGGTCAAGACTGATTTTCATATGGCTGGGTCTAAACTGGGGTGGCATGGTGAGCAAAAGAACAATGGATTTAACCAGATCTCTTGACTGGGGGTGAATGTTTGATTTGTTCCGCATTCCGTCCATCAATTGTGTGTCTTTTGTTTTCTTGCTTCAAGTGTGCCATGTATGCCCAGATGCAAGTTCCGGGCTCACTGTGCTACTGGATTTAAGCTAGCCTGGCTGATGAGGGGTGATACCCTGAAACCAGTCCCAGGATGCTTGTTTCTGGTCCAGGAAGGACCTGGCTTGGCAGTTCGGGCTGGACTGCTCCCATGAGGAGCAGGGTCAAAACAGATTTGCATATGGCTGGATCTAAACTGGGGTGGCATGGTGAGCAAAAGGGGGCGTGGCCTGAGCCCACCATGGCTGCTCGGAGCTGAAGCTCCGTGGTAGCCCAACGCCACGGCAACAAAGCGGGGTACTTCTCCGCACCAAAACCAGCTGGAAAACCCCTCTCCCGACATCGTAGCACAGGGTGCATCTGCCGCTGTGAGCACCATTCCCCCTAACTGCTCCAGTGCCGTGTAATCGGCTTAAAACTTGCCAGGTGATTGCGCCTTAAAATGGCGCTTGGGGCGTAGTGGACTCGCATAATCAGGAGCGGGCCCTGGGAGACTGCGTCGGAGGAGCGGCGAGTCCCAGAGCTGTCCCCTCTGCATCCCCGGTGCGCACAAAGTGATCTGCTGGTGGCTGCAGGGAAGTGACTGCCTGCAAACGGCACATGGAGTGCCGCAGCGGTGAAACCCTGCGGACCGGGACGAAGCAGCGGTGATAGAATCTTCTGTCACCCGTGTTTTTCCGGTGAGTCAGGGTGCAAACGCTATCACCCGCTCCGGGAGGGAATGGTGGTGTAGGACCGGGCCCCCGCAACACCCAGACATGCAACAAGGCTCAAAAGCGGCCTGGCTGACTCTAAAATGGCGACCAGTGAGACGTCTGTGACGAGGGAGGACTGCACACCGGAGGGAAGGCACAGCCAAGGCTTTTAAGGGAAAATGGGAGAGAAAAGGCAGCATGACCTTAACATTCAAAGCTGGGTCCCGAAACCCGATATCCTCCTCTGGTTTCCTCTGGGGACTGCTCTATCTGCGGGCCCTCCTATGGTGGAGTTCTGCCTGTCCGGAACGGGAGTCCCCCTCTCGGCTGTGTCACATTTCAGCATTTCAATGATAGCAATGGGGGGGTTTTCTGAGACCTTCCCCCTGACAAATCGATCTGGCCCGGGAGACTTTGTTCGAAGCTGAAATATTCTGTGTAAAGCCCTCTCAGGACAGTGCCTGACCTCAACATGTCATCTGGACTTTGCTCGGACTGTAATTTCTCACCACTCCAACTCCCCTGCTCTACTACGACATTCTCTGATCACACCTGACCACCATCCAGACAGTGGAGTCTGAGCATTATGGCCAATGCCCGGTGGAGCTGCCTTGACAGCTATAGAGGAGATTGGCCTTGGTTAATCCTGCCGGCCGTCACCTACCCAGCCGGACATTGGACACAGTTCTGTCTCCTTCCTCTCCCTCCCTTGACGAATTTCCTTAACATTGTTTTTTTATCCTATGCTTGTCTATGCTCTTGTAACAAATGTAACTTGTAACCTGCAACTCTCCGATCCTCATGTAAAGCGCTCTGATACCTTCAGGTCTAGCCAGCGCTATATAAAACTCATTAAATAAATAAATAAATAAATAAATAAACCATGGATTTAACCCAGATCTCTTGACTGGGGGTGAATATCTGATTTGTTCCGCATTCTGTCCATCAATTGAGTGTCTTTTTCTTTCTCCACCCTAAGTGTGACGGCTATGCCCAGACGGGGGTTCGGGGCTCACTGTGCCACTGTATTCAAGCTAGCCTGGCTGATGAGGGGTGATACCCTGAAACCGGCCCCAGGATGCTTGTTTCTGGTCCAGGGAGGACCTGGCTTGGCAGTTCGGGCTGGACTGCTCCCATGAGGAGCAGGGTCAAGACTGATTTGCATATGGCTGGGCATAAACTGGGGTGGCATGGTGAGCAAAAGAACAATGGATTTAACCCAGATCTCTTGACTGGGGGATAATGCTTGATTTGTTCCGCATTCCGTCCATCAATTGTATGTCTTTTTCTTTCTCGCCCTAAGTGTGCCAGGTATGCCCAGACGTGGGTCCCGGACTCACTGTGCCACTGGATTGAAGCTAGCCTGGCTGATATGGGGTGATAGTCTGAAACCAGTCCCAGGATGCTTGTTTCTAGTCCAGGGAGGACCTGGCTTGGCAGTTCGGGCTGGATTGCTCCCATGAGGAGCAGGGTCAAGACTGATTAAGTCCAGGGTGGACCTGGCTTAGCAGTTTGGGCTGGAATCCTCCCATTAGGAGCAGAGTCAAGACTGATTTGCATATGGCTGGGCATAAACTGGGGTGGCATGGTGAGCAAAAGAACAATGGCGTTAACCCAGTTCTCTTTACTGGGGTTGAATGTTTGATTTGTACTGCATTCCGTCCATCAATTGTGTGTCTTTTGTTTTCTCACCCTAAGTGTGCCAGGTATGCCCAGACGTGGGTCCCGGGCTCACTGTGCCACTGGATTCAAGCTAGCCTGGCTGATGAGGGGTGATAGTCTGAAACCCGTCCCAGGATGCTTGTTTCTAGTCCAGAGAGGACCTGGCTTAGCAGTTCGGGCTGGATTGCTCCCATGAGGAGCAGGGTCAAGACTGATTTGCATATAGCTGGGTCAAAACTGGGGTAGCATGGTTAGCAAAAGAACAATGGAGTTAGCACAGATCTCTTGACTGGGGGTGAATGCTTGATTTGTTCTGCATTCCGTCCATCAATTGTGTGTCTTTTGCTTTCTCGCTCTAAGTGCGCCAGGTATACCCAGACATGGGTCCCGGTCGGACTGTGCCACTGGATTCAAGCTAGCCTGGCTGATGAGGGGTTATACACTGAAACGGTCCCAGGAGGCTTGTTTCTGGTCCAGGGAGGACCTGGCTTGGCAGTTCGGGTTGGACTGCTCCTCTGAGGAGCAGGGTCAAGACAGATTTGCATATGGCTGGGTCTAAACTTGGGAGGCCTGGTGAGCAAAAAAACGATGGATTTAACTCAGATCTCTTGACTGGGGAGTTAATGTTTGATTTGTTCCACATTCCGTCCATCAATTGTGTTTTTTTTGGTTTCTCGCCCTAAGTTCGCTGGGTAAGCCCAGACATGGTTCCCGGGCTCACTGTGCCACTGGATTCAAGCTAGCCTGGCTGATGAGGGGTGATACCTTGAAACCGGTCACAGGATGCTTGTTTCTCGTCCAGGGAGGACCTGGCTTGGCAGTTCGGGCTGGACTGCTCCCATGAGGAGCAGGGTCAAGACTGATTTGCATACGTCTAGGTCTAAATTGGGGTGGCATGGTGAGCAAAAGAACGATGGATTTAACTCAGATCTCTTGAATGGGGGTGAATGTTTGAATAGTTCTGCATTCTGTCCATCAATTGTATGTCTTTTGGTTTCTCGCCCTTTAGCAATGATGAGACACATTGACAGCTACATCCCGTTCCTCAGACGTGAGGATTTAGCCACTGTGAATGTTGACTTCTATGGTTTTGGTCGCCTCCCACATGTGGGTAGAGCCATTGATGGCACCCATATTGCCTTAGTACCACTGCAAGCCAGGGAACAAGTTTACCAAAACAGGAAGCACTTCCATGTTATCAACGTGCAAGTTGTCTACTTACCAGATTTGTATAGTTCAAACGTTTGTACCCGGTTCCCAGGATCAGCCCATGATTCGGTCGTTCTGCAGTACAGCGCCATACCCCAGCTAATGTCACAACTACTACTGAAGAGGGCCTGGCTTGTTGGTAAGAATGATCTGCGCTAACTTTGTGTGGGTAATGTCAGATAGTAGAATCAGAGAGTGTGTAACTTATTGTTGCACTTATGTCTGTCTTCCATCTAGGAGACTCAGCGTATCCCAACCGTCCATGGTTGTTGGCACTGGTGAGGAATCCAACAACACCTGGGGGAATCCACTTTAATGAGGCCCATGAAAGGACCAGGCAGTCAGTGGACCGGACATTTGGGCTCCTGAAGGCCAGATTTACATGTCTAGACAAGACTGGGGGAGCCCTCCTCTACTCACCCAGGAAGGTGTGTCAAATTGCCGTGGCCTGTTGCATGATCCACAACATCGCCCTGCGATGTAACATCCCTTATATCAAACAGGATGGAGACCATAAAGTGCCACCAGGCGAGGATCCTGAAAGCCAAATGATGATGACAGTGATGAAGAGGAAGGAGCTCAAATGTGTCAAGATCTCATCTACATCTTCTTCTCATGAGTGTATTTTGTGAAATGTCATGACTTTGACTGTTATAGCAACTCTTGTTGTGATGATGTGAGGAGTATGTTAAGATAAAATATTAGGAAGGTCAAGCTTTGAAAATCCAGCTGAAAGGTGTTTGTTGAGGAAGGTTTTGACACATGGTCATTTTGTTTGTGTTGCTTTGTTTAGCTTTCACTTTTTGTCATGGACTGTGTTCTCCAAAAGTTGACTAAGTGAATTGTCTTATATATATGGTTTGATAGCTAATGTTGTTGTTTTTGTCTGTTTTAGGTACCTCAACATGGCATCTTCATTTGGACATTTCAGAGTTGTGGGCATATGATGCTGTTCGGAAGTACGAAGGGGACATGGGTTGTTCCTGGGAATGACTGTCACAGACTTTGGGTGTACAAATCCTGTACCAAGACAGCTTGCACTGTGATAGGATGGACATTATGAGGAATCCATTGGACTTGTATCTTGTCGTGTGGTGGACCTAATGCAATATGTGTGCCATCATGTGCCTTAACAAAATGTTGTGGGGCCAAATCATGCTAGTCTCCCTTCACATTGGCAAAATCCTCATTGTGTGTAAAGTGTATGTAGCTATTGATGTGTCTCGTAATTGTAGGGCAAAGTGCTTGTGCACACCACTGACATTTGGTCTTTGACATTCCACCAGACGCGGCAACAATGGATTGGAATGATCAGATCAGAAAATGGAGTACTGCCATGTGTCTGTCTATTGGTGTTATTGATGTGGGATTCCTTTTGTGAGCTAGGTGATATGGCTCCAGCTGTTAACACTGACCAATTTTATTTTGCCTATTCAATAGGAAATTTTCTGCTGTGTCCCCTCCTTTCATGCTGTTAAGGTCTGCAACTGAAAATGTGATCACTGGCACAGAATATTTGAGTCATGTGTGATTTGCTATGTTTTTGACATAATGCCAGCCTATTGTTGGAACAATGGAATAAAGATGGTATATGAGAATACACTTGTATGTATGTGTTGGTGAGACATGGTTGTGCTCCTGAGCTAAACATTGTGTACATTCAACATATGAAAATAAGTTACTCACCTGTAACTGTGGTTCTCCAGTATTAGTATCTTTCATACTTGAATCATTCCCCATCGTCAAAGTAGGAGTCCCACGGTACATATAAAGCAGTAAGCAATAACCTTAACATTGAAGTTAATGGAAAAAAACATTCACTTTAATAGCTCGCCATAGTCATTAGAAATGGCCCAAAGTCCAGCCAATCAGACGACTGCACCCTTTCGAACCCTCACCACAGAGTCTCCAGGCTCTCAGATTTTCAAGCACAAGTGAGAATTCAAATTATAAAAGAGCTAGGGGGAGCCTCTGTGGGGAGGAGGGTGGGCCGCATGTGAATCTATGAAAGATTCCAATATTGGAGAACCACAGTTACAGGTAGGTGACTTATTTTCTTCTCCAGTATTGGATCTTTCATTGATTCACATGCTTGAATCAGAAGAATTAGCAGTTACACCGTAGTAATATATATATATATATATATATATATGTAGATTCACATCAAAATAGATATACATATAACAAATATATCTATACATAAAGACATACAGAGATATAAACATGTTATATACCAGCATATAGGAAGGTGGGAAGTAAAAGAGGCTCACCTTCTTGAAAGAGATTATGAAGAACTGCTTGTCCCACTGCTGCATCAGCATTATCTGCGGCTTCCAGATAATTATGACGGATAAAAGTGTGCCTGTTAGACCAGGTTGCTGCTCTACAGATCTGT
The DNA here is from genome assembly GCA_963921515.1 of Calotriton arnoldi. Lineage (NCBI taxonomy): Eukaryota > Metazoa > Chordata > Amphibia > Caudata > Salamandridae > Calotriton > Calotriton arnoldi. Next base: position 311,312 of record CAWUFW010004956.1, on the reverse strand, counting down.
TGTATGAGCACACTGGCAAAGAAAGTGGTTGAGGTGGAGACAGCTCTGGTAGAGTGGGCTTACGCTGTAGTCAATAGTGGTTTTCCTGCATGCTGATGGCCATCACTTCTGGATGCTAACCACTTGATTGGAAAACAGCGGTCATCAAGCCCCTACTAAAAAAAGATATCTTGACCCGACAGAATTCAAAAACTACCACCCCATCTCCTAACTTCCGGTTCCTGCCAAGATTCTGGAGAAACATATTAATGCCCAACTGAGTATGTATTTGGAACAACAGCATCTACTTGATCCTTCTCAGTATGGATTTAGAAGTTGCCATGGATCTGAAACTGCACTAACAACTGCAGTAAATAACATTCTCACTTAGGTTGATGCTGGGCAGACCGTGCTATTGATCTTGTTGGACTTGTCTTCGGCATTTGATACCTTTTCGCCAAGAAAGCTGATTGACTGTCTTCTGGAATTCGGTGTGATAGATTCTGCCTTGAAGCTGCTGGCTTCCTTCTTAACTGACTGATCACAGAAAGTTAAGATGGACCAATTTGATTCGGACCTCATCCTCAATCTTTGTGGAGTCCCACAGGGGGTCCTCTATGAGCCCTACTCATTTTAATATATATATCTCCCCACTAGTAAAACTGGTCAGATCTTTTGGGCTGGAGGTAATATCCTATGCAGATGACACGCAATTAATTGTGTCTATCACAGAGGACATAGAGGTCTCAGCCTCCAATTTCAACAGCTGCATGAAGTCAGTGGCATCTTGGATGAAAAACAACTACCTTCAACTAAATGGGGACAAAATAGAGGTTTTGATGTTTGGTAACCATCATACCATATGGACCCATTCATGGTGGCCAGAAACGCTTGGATCATGTCCTTGTCCTGTCGACTTGGCAAAGATACTTGGTGTCATAGTTGACATCAATTTATCCTTTAATCTCCAGGTTAATAAGACTGTATCATCTTGCTTTTGGGACGAAAGGACCCTTAGGAAGATATTCCTCTGCCTCTCTTTTGCCTCACGGAAGCAAGCTGCGGTGGCACTGGTACTATCTAAGATGAATTACTGCAATGCTCTTTATCTGGACATAAATAGGGTCTCCATCAATAAGCTACTGCTTGTTCTGAATGCAACGGCAAGACTTGTCTTAGATGTTCCAAAACATCATTCAATTTCGGCTGCCATCAAGAAACTACACTGGCTTCCAGCAGAGAAACAAATTCTGTTCAAAGTCTTATGTATTGTGCATAAGGCCCTACATAACTCAGGACCGGCGGGAATAAGACATCTCTTCCAATGATATGTCCCTACTAGAAAACTACACTCCGCTAATAAAAATTGGCTAGTTGTCCCCAGGTATAGGAGGGTGAGATGGGGAAGAAGAGCTTTTGCGGTAGCAGCTGCCAAGCTTTGGAATACACTTCCTATATCTATTTCTTGTTTAGAGCTACATCTTCCTTTTCGTAAGGCCTTGAAGACTTGGCCATTATTGTGATCCTTTGTCCGGTCAGATAGTTGATCTGCTTCAGTGCCTTGACGCCTTTGGGTAAATAGTTCATGCTATATAAAATGGTCATTCATTCATTCTGATGATATCCATCTTGCTATAGTCTGTTTCCTAATAGGATAACCTTTCCTGATGTTACCATAGGCCCAAAACAGCCAGTCTGCTTTGCGTTTGCTGACTGTCTTATACAAATAGAACCTAATACAACTTAATACATCTTTTCAGATTCAGCAAATGTAAGGACCTCTCAACTGATGTTTGCGGATTAGGGAGGAAAGTCTATAAAATGACCAGTTCCTTTAAATGAAAGTACGCAGGACCTTAGGAATAAAAGTTGGATTGCACAATCATTTCTGAACTGAAGGAAAGGCTGCTTAATAGTGAAAGCTTGCATATTGCTTACTTGTCTGGCTGATGTAAGCACTAGGAGAAGAAATGTCTTCCACAAGATGCATTTCAGCTCAGTTTTATGAATGGGCTCAAACGGTTGCTTCATTAATTGAGATAATAGAAAGTTGAGATGCCAAGATGGTGGTGGCAGTCTTATTGGTCGAAACATTCAAAATAATCCCTTAAGAAACTATTTTAAGATTCTTGAGGAGCAGCAAAGCAAAAAGGTGTACGATTGTTTCTTCTGCCTATACTGTTGGGCAGGATCATGCTGTTGATAATAGCAATATTGATCATTGTCATCCTCCTGGCACTTGATATGAAGATCAGAAGGACTGTGTGCCTCCCAAAACATGTCCTCAACATCAGAACATTTCTCTTCCTCTTCATAATCAAACAGTTCTTCTGAAGAACTAAGGGATACTTTGCTTGGGGAAGAATGTGCAGGTAATATTATTTCTTGCAAAGATCTGTGCTTCGACTGAGACACTGATGGAATGAAAGTGGTCTCTCTGACCCACTGTAGCTCCGACGACACTGACAATGTGTGCGTAGATGGATCAGAATTCAATGTAGCTTGAGTCAAATAGACCTAGACTGAGTACCCGGCGACGAGCATCTGTCGACGAACTGTCCATCGGTGTCTTGGGTGTCGTTGAACTTGGTGCCATCGATTATAGCACTTGCACCTCTGCCGTCGTCGAAATTGGATCTGCCGCCAAGACCGCCACCAACAGACTTGTCCGCTTATGGGTCGTCGATGATTGTAACGGCAACGGGCGAACCCTCGACGAGTCTCCTGAAAACAAGAGCACCCTCGTCGACACCTTCTTTGACGATGAAGCCGTCCGCAGCAGGTCTCACTTTAGCAGATACTAATGTCGACGGAGACGATGACATGATCAACTTGACGGTGGAGATGAGAAAGCTGACGTTGTAGTGACGACGGAGACAACCGCTGACGATAGCGTCGACGACGATTTCGTCTACGAGAAAGCCGTCTTTAGTTTTTGAGGTGAGAGAATCGCCTCAGGTACAGATTTTGAAGTCGTCATAACTTTAGTGGTGGCAGCTGAAAGTGTAGAAGGCGGAGAATATCCTTTTTGAGATGAAGACCCCTTCCTTGAGGTGGAAGGTTGGTCATCAGCCTTAGAGGAATAGTGCTGCTTTTTTGCCACTTTAGAGGGCTTTAGAGATAAAAGCTCCATATCACTTACTCTTTTTTTTAGGCGATAGTTTGGAGAGGGGTATCACTGTCCTCATCTCACAGAGGGTATTCTTTGGTTTTTAATTTCTGTAACCACAGAAGAAGTCTGCCCTCTCTGTCTCGTTTTATAACCTCTCACCTGATGGTTAGGATGAAGGCAGTAAATGCACTTATTGTGAGGATGGTCCGAATGCAGTCTCAGCTTATCACATGAATCACAATGTCTAAACGGAGATCTCTTAGTTGTAGACATGTTAAGGAGCTGAAATCACGCTGTTTCTGAAGAAAAAGTTCTGTCAAGTAAGCCAGAAATAGGAATACTGAGCACAGTTCAGGGAAGACTCCCTTCACACGACTTCCGGTAGAAAATCTAAGAGCCTAGAGCCTCTTTGGTGAGGGTTCTAAAGGGTGCTGTCGCCTGATTGGCTGGACTTTGGGCTATTTCTAATGACAATGACGAGCTAATAAAGTGAATTTTTGTTCTCCATTAACTTCAATGTTAAGGTTATTGCTTACTGTACCGTGGGACTCCCACTTCGATGACGGGGAATGATTCAAGCATGTGAATCTATGAAAGATACCAATACTGGAGAACTACAGTTACATTGCTAAGTGTGAGAAATACTACAGCAGGCAATGAGTTTCTGACTAGTGCAATTCTTACATAGAACAAGGAGAAAATAAACATTTTGCAAAACTAAACAGGGAAAACCAAAAGTGAAGAAGTCAGTTATGGTGAATAAAACCATAGTTGTAGATGTCAAATTGTTTGAAGTCCAATGTCTAAAATACTACTTCCATCAGAAAGGTAAATGTGTCCAGAAATAGTCCACAGAGTAAATGTGTTACACACACTGGAGGAAATTGGGTGTGAGGTTTCTTGCTGGCGATGGTGGAGGTCTTTCCATCCACACCTCCTGGACAGTTGAGTAGACGTCCCCGCTTGGCAGTGTGGGGAGGATCCACAGTTGTGGGGACAGGCGTGTCTGCAGGTGTGTCTTTCTCTCGCAGGGCCTTCTTTCCTGTGGCTGCCACAGATGCTGATGGACCCAATGTTGTTGGACCACAGGAAGAGGTAGATGGTGCTGGAAAAGCCCTGCACACATGTGTGTGTAAATGTCCAGAGCCCATGTTGGTGTTATGGGCTTCATCTCATGGTGTATGTCCCTCTGCAGTTGCTTCATCTCCCAGATTTCATGGTGTATGTCCCTCTGCAGTTGCTTCATCTCCCAGATTTTGGCTAGCACCTGGCCCATCACGCCTTGGGAGTCCTGATAGGCTCCCAAGACTTGGTCGATGGTGGCCTGGGTGTGAGTGGCACCAATGACCTCATTCAGCTGGCCTACAGCACCCCTCCCATGAGCACTACGCCCAGAAGGCCCTCTCTTATTATGTCCTGGCTCCACTGTAGCTGGGCTGGTGATTGTCACCTCAGGATCCAGGGTACATAATGGATGTAACTGTTCTAGGTACGCAGGTTGGGGGACTGAGGTTCGCTGAGGTGTTGCAGCTGGGGTGGCAGGTGTTGGTGTGGGCACAATGAGATTCACTGTTGATGTCTGCCCAGATGGACCAGCACCATCATCCATGTCCAGATCTCCAGGAGTGTTGTCATCACTGAGGGCTTGATCCTGGGGTGGACTGGGAGTCTCTTCGATGCAAAGCTCTGGCCAGGTGCTTTGCCAGATTAACCTGTTGTGAAATAGATAACATTGTTATTGGTGGAAGTGTGGTATCTGCATCCAAATGTTTTGTGACACGGTAACTAGACACCTAGGAAAAACAAAATAGGTAGAGATTACTATTGTGATATATTTCAGTGGCACTGAACTTGTTAACGAGACATTTGGAGACATTAAATACATGTACTTGAATTAAGCAGCTCATTAGATGTCCTGAAATGTTGCATTTTGGATTAAGGAATAAACATGACATCTCCCAAACATTTAAGGCAACACAGTGGAGAGGTAACGTGTTTTTGACCATTTCAAGGCCTCGGTGTGTATAAAACAGGCAACCACACAACCTGGTTAAATATTTAGCCTTAGTCATCATGTGAGCAGTGCTGAGTCAATGGGTCACTTGCCACTTTAAATCAGCTGAGTTACCTTCATGCCGTTCAAATATTTGAGCTGCACACTTGGTATGGTGTAACTCATGAAATCAATAGTTCCAGTTGAGGAGACCAGGACAACATAAAGCTTAGTAGGCAGACATGCCTCTGATTACAGCATTGTATGTAGATTGCTCAGTCCATGAGGATTGGACATCGTTGTAATAGGTCAGACAAGTGAGAATGGGCAAAATCACAATTCCATCTTGTTTTGAGTTACAGAAACAAGGCATCATGGTAGCTGTAGTTATTTCAATCTCTACTGGCCAACACTTGAAAAATGGTTAACTCCATGAGAAATGAACATCAGTTGTAATACGTCAGACAAGTGAGAATGGGTAAATTCACAATTTCTTCTTGTTTTGATTTACAGAACCATGGCACCATGGTAGTTGTAGTCATTTCAATCTCTACTTGCCAGTACTTGCAAAATGGTTAGTGTTACATACCTGTTGCCAAAATGCAGTTGGGATAAGCCATATATTTACATATTAACATATATCATGGGTCCTGGAATTATATTTTTATAGTAATACACTTATAGACAGCATTCCAACATGATGGCATGTAATGGAGATTGATACATGTGCTCTTATATGCAACAATACACATTAACACAGACAAACCTACATCTCTGATATTTAGAGAATTGCATGTCAGGACACTAGGTACCCAACAGAATGGCAAAAGCTGACTTGAGAGCAAACAGGACATTGAGATATTGCGAATGATAGTGAGGTGTAACTTACTAGACTCCACTCTCCCAGGTATTCCTGTCAAGCCTTCAGAATGTAGATGGCAAGACCTTGTCCTCCCAAGGAAACAGATGTATTGGGGAGCTGGGAGGACCACCACCAGTCTTCTGTCCTCCAGGTATTGCTTGGTCGTTCCACCTCTTCCTAATTTTCTCCTGTTGGCGTAGGTTGATACCTACAGCATTTACTCTATGGACTAATCTGGACCACATTTCCCTTTTCTTAATGAGAGCAGTATGTTGGACTTGGGCTCTGAACAACTGTGGCTCTACTCTTATGATTTCATCTACCATGACTGACTACTCAGCCTCTGAAAAACCTAGATTTTTTCCCGTGACATAACTACAAATCAAAGTAAGCAACAATTAAATAAAAATTCACCAAGGGATGTAAGAAAAATGTGCAATAAAAGTGTGTGAGGAGTGAAAAAAGAGATGGGAAAAAGAGGGCTGCCTTATCTGACCAAAAATTGGGCTCTGACTTGCTGCGCTGCAGTAGAGTGGCAAATGATCATTGTCTGAAATGGGGAGTTTTTTTATAGGTGGATCCACTTGTCCAATGGACATCAGGTGTGTTCTATTCATATCCATCCAATGGCCACTGTTATGGTGCTTTGCTGAGAGCGTACAGCGTGGGACTACTGCTGTGGGGGAACCGCCGCAAGGTGACCACCAATACAACTGTGCTTTCGTAATCGGTTCGGCAAGAACGCGCAGCCCTGATGATGGAGTACGCATCGCAAACACTGCAGTCTGCTGCAGCGCAAGCGGGACACACTCTGTTGATGCAGTCGGTGGTTCAGGCTACATGCATCTTAATAGGGCAGACAGAAACCGCCGACTCCATGGTCTTCTGAAGTCCCCCGCCGTGGCGGTATGGCAGTAAGATCGCCTAACTCATAATCGGGCCCCAAGTCCAGAAATATTAGAAGGCGCAAACATAATGTTCGAGGTAGTTATCTTGCCAATAGAGACAGAGGTTGCTAAGCACTCAGTGATCACTTATATCTCGTCGCTTTTCAGTTTGAAGAAAAGACAACTTCATATCAACACTGCAGACAGCTGGTTAAACAGAAATAACTTTAGGCTATATAATTTTCACTGTGAGATTTAGATGGTGAATGCTTGTGACAGTTTGTTAAGGAATTCCTATTTATTAATCTTAGATTTGTGAAGCACAACCACTACCATAAGAAAGGCTTCCTGGTGCTCAGATGTACTACAGCCAGAATTAGTGTCAAGTTAGTCCTGCTGAACCAGATCTGTGACTGGAGGTGAATGTTTGACAATGTTCAGCATTCCGTTCATCATCTTTTTGTGTTCCTATAGTAGCCCTTAGTGGGAAGGGTATGCCTAGACGTGGGTCCAGTACTATCTATGCCACTGGATTTAAGCTAGCCTGGCTCATGATGGGTGATACCCCAAAACTGGTCCAAGGATGCTTGTCTTCCAGTCCAGGGAGGACCTGGCCTGGTAGTTCGGGCTTGACTGTTCCCATGGGGGGCAGGATCAAGACTGAGTCTTATATGGCTGGATCCAAACTGGGGTGGCATGGTGAGCAAAAGAACAATGGATTTAACCGAGGTCTGTGACTGGGGGTGAATGTTTGACAATGTTTCATCATCTTTTTGTGTTGCTATCATCTTTTTGTGTTGCTAGAACCATATTTTTAGGCTTTTCTTTAACAGTCCAAAATCATATTGTTGACAGAGAAACCAGTTGTGCTTTCCAATTTTATGTAGCCAAATAAGAGAAAGAACGACCTCCACTCTTGTAATGAGATTTGTGGAAGAGAGACCAGATGAAGGTTGGCAAAACACTAGTTGTGCATTGGATGATGGTAAATCAATTTACTGATTAGGTAGTTCTAGTGGTATAGACCGATTTATGTACTAACCACAAGGTTTTCAAGCGAATGCGTTTGCGCATGGGGAGCCAGTGCAGGTCCCTAAGATAATATAAGGCATGAGAAAAGCCACGAAGACGCCACAGCATATGCTCTGCAATGTAAAGGTAGAATGAGTTACTATAACTAGTCGGGGAGTAATCAGCTCATAAACCACACTCTTCTAATCATTAAAGGCAGTCAGAAGAAGGTTCTGTATATCTTTTTAACTTGAGAAAGCATCCTGCCTCAACTTGAGTGACTTGACTGCCCTTTGTATGATTATGATCAAGTATGACAACCAGGTTCCTAGCGATGATAGCTGGATGGAAGTGGGGCCCAGGTCTACAGGCCACCACGATGATGACCATATGGAAATAGTTTGCCAAACAAGAGTTTCAGACAGTTGGCTTTCATCCGGCATTGATGGAGGATATACACAAACAAAATTTGACCTGGATTTCTGTTGTTAGAAATGGAGACACCCACTTGTGTGTTGTCTGCATAAGACACTATGTGAAAGCCAAATTACCTAACTAGTTTGGTAAGTGGGCAGACATAAATGTTAAAAAGAGTTGGTCTCAATGAAGAGCCCTCAGGGACAGCGCATGAAGTAGCAACATTTGTACAGCACAACAGTGGGAGAGAAGTGACTTAGATGCGGAGGAAAGAAATTAACAGATCCAGTAAGGGCCTTCAATCGGAAGCCTGATTTAAAGAGGTGATTAAGAAGAATGGAGTTGGACACTGTATCAAAGGCCGCAAAGAGGTCGAATAGGATCAGGGCGGCAGAGCATCCCTGGTTCACAGCGAGACTCTGTGCTAAAAAAAGCTCAAAAACCAGACTGAGATAAATCAAGTAGAGAGTTGGTAAGTTGACTGTTGACCACTGTTTATATATTTGGCTGGAGAGGGTAGCAAAGAGATGGGACAGAAGTAAGCTGGATCTGGAGGGGGGGTGTCAGCTGTAGATTTTATTTTTAGTAAAGGAAGAACTGAGGAGTGTTTCCAGCACTTAGGCATTGTTGCTGTAAAGACAGAGTGACTAAAAAAATTTGCTAATGCTGGGCCTAAGCGGTCAATGCCAAGAGAGGATTCAAAGGAGGCAAGGGTCCAGGGACAAGAAACACTTGATCTTAGGGATAGTTTAAAGAACCTCGTCAAATGATATGTGACTAAATTTAGCTAAAAAGCTCCATTAGGATTAGGTGTTTAAAACAATGGAGCTATGCTAGTGATGGCTGGGGAAAGAGCTGAATAAAAGGCCTGCATGGGTTTCATTGCACACTTGCAGGCTCTAGTTTGCAGGAAGTTAATGATTATAGCAAAGGTATCACAAGAGGAGTCAATAATGCAACCTAGATTTTCTGAGACATAAGAGTGGCAGGTTGACCTGATAAGGTGTTGACAGTCTTTGATGACTGCCTTGTAAGCTACCTTGTCATGGTAAGAACATGAATGTCTCCAGGTGTTTTGACAGCTTTGCAGTGGTATTTTCTACGGTTGGGATGGGCAATGTTGAGAACTTGCAAGAAATTATGAGGGGATACTTTTGTCCAGGAGGTGTATGTGGGACAAGAGGAACTGGCAAATGGAAGGCTAGTGGAAAAAGGCCAGAGAAAAACGATCACATACTGATCCGTCCAGAAAATGAGGTAGTGGTGCCTATATGATTCATAAAAGAGGGTCAACTAAATGCTAAGTGGGGTGGGACTGAGAATCAGCTGGGTAAGGCCCAGCGATTCCATATCCTGCATGAGAGTGATAGAGTCTTGGTCTTATTTGTCTAGGTAGGAATTGCAATCTGCTATGATAGAGAAGTTAGAGCATTTGAGAATGTGGTTAGCCAGTATGTGGGCAAGCTTAGAGCTGAAGCCTGCCCGAGGTCCGGGTGCGCGATAAATTACCACCCCAGGGAACAAAATAGTGGGGTTGACTATGAGGTAAAAAAAATGGTGCATTCAAGCCAGGGATAGGAGAAGGAGACCATTACAGTACACAGAAGGGAAGCACAATGGATGACATCCAGTCCAGCTCCTTTTTTGTTAGGATGGTCCAAACACTGCAGGAAATAGCAGTCTGCTATATTAGAGGTGACAGGGTTGGAGCTATGCTTCTGATAAGAATAAGACATCTGGATTGTGTGGAGGGATAAAATCCAACATGTCAAGAAACTTTCTGGACATGGACCGCAAACTGATGTAAAAGCAGTCAAGTTGGGCTATATGGTCACCACCTGAACCTAGGAGATGAGGCTGCCTTTTGCTAGCAGGTGCATTAAGATGTGATAAAGGACATATATGGCAGCTAAAGAAGCCTTCAAGCAAATTACCAGGAGATTTGTAACATGGACAGATTTACCTTGGGTTTAAACTATGAAGGAAGCTTGAAGAGCGGATGAGACCATGAGCAGGCATTGGAGCATGAGGCAAGCTCCCTTGCCAGCAGAACTACTGAGAATGGAAAGCTAACTAAATATTCATAGATATCCATTCCAAACAGCTGAGCAGCAGAGTAACTAAGCAGATTGTCATATACATTGTCCCTGTTTTGTCTCTTGTCCTGCTCCCCTTTCCCTGCTTCTACTATAGGTCTCACATATCATACTGTGGCCATGTAGTGGCTGAGTGGTGAGAGCATCACATTTACGGATCCAGAGTAGAAGGTTATTGCTTTCTAACACTGCCTTTGTCTTTTACCTTATATGTTAATCTGCCAAAAATGTGAACGTCTTTAAAAGGAAGGTCTGCAATTCTATGCTTGGCCACACGTTTCAGGCCTGAAAGATAAATCCAGAATACCAGTCTCAACAGTAATCTATGTGTTGATTCCCTAGCAGCTGCATCTGCAACATCAACATAAGTTCTTACTCAACAGTTATGTATCAATTAGCCATTCTTTAGTAACTCTGGATTCCTTGTCCACAGTTCAAAATCCATAGGTAGTGTCACAATTCAGATCGCCCTGCATTCAAACAATGCCAGCACCAAGGAATAAGGTAAAAAGGTGCCCTCTATTGTGACTTGATTAGATATGAAAGCCCGTTACTTTGCTTGCAGATGGCAATGTTTTTGTATTGTTGGTAAAGAGATGACAAGTGTCAGACTTAAAAGAGACTGTACAACAGAACCCAAGTGCTCAGATGGATAGAGTTGTCAGCATATCGAACAGAAGATATGTACATGCAACTGTTAAATTGGAGAGCTGAATTCTGTGGTGGCTTTCTACCAAAAATGAGCATGCCTTATAGCTCTCACTTTGAGGTGTATGACACAATCCTTCCTAAATTAAAGCTATACATGTGTGATCTTGGCAGAGCTTTATAATGAGATTCAGATAGATCTCTAAATTTCGAGTGTCTTTATGCTGAGGTTCCCCTCAGTGCTGAGCATCATATCTCCTCCAATGCATACTTGAACATCAAGTGAGGTGGAGCTGAATGCAACTCAGATTGAACCTTCAGTGTCAAATATTTCCTTGACCATGAGAAGAACTATGCCAGTATTTCTGATAAATGTATTCCAGCCTGTCTACCTAAGTGCCAGGAGAGGGAAGAAAATACATTTAGGACAATTTTTCAAATGTAGGCCTCTTCTGTGCCCTACAGGGGCACTATAAATATGGCAATGTAGAACCTTTACCGTGGCAGGAGTTTTCTGTCACCTCTATACAAACAAACTAAGACCTTTGCTGTGTGCCTTCTAGGTCACTATGTTCCTCAACATGAGTGCTCCTGAAGCAAGTGCAAAAGACTGATCACAACTGGATTGCCTGCTCTGGAACTTCCATCTTGCTGTAGAAATAAACAGATAGGAGTGATGAGCCATCAGCCTGCTGATACAGCAACAAAAGACCTCAATACTTGGAAGAAAAATAAAAAGTCACTCTAGACCATGCCAATGAGGTGTAAAGAAAACCAAGATTTCCAGGACAAACATTAAAGTATCTGAAATGAGAAGAAAGGACATCTGATTTCTGCTAGCAAACTTGTAAGAAGGCAAAAATCTATTTGAAATCCATAAACACACAAGAGTTTAAAGATAAAGCTAAAGATGAATTAAAATATAGCTTTCAAAAAGCGTTCAGTGTAATGCATGTGACATTGTTGGGAAGGTATGCAAATGCATAAATATGGTAAGGTCCCTACTCTGGGACTTTTTAATATGCTGCTGATGTAGGAACAGAGAAATGTCCCTTGTATGGCTCTGGAGGGTGTGCATCCCACCTCAAATTCCCTAAAACAAGCTGTAGTGTTTATGACCTTCTCCCCCGCCCTCACCTCAGCACACATGATGATCATGCATGTGTGCTGAGGCCTTTCTGTGTCCTACCTGTAGTAGGTTGTGTAGCTGAGGGGCACAATGTGCACCCTTCTATTGATGAGTCGGATTACTGTCAACTACTTGAGCTGTAGCGGACTGGCAGTTGTGCTTATAAAAACATTAAAGTAGCTGCACAGGTCTTTTTAGCTGTCATCTACTAGGGAGAGCACTCTACTGGGGTCTCCTGTGTTTCTCCAAAATCTTTTCGCCAGCCCCCTCCAAACCAGGTTCTGGGTCCTCTGAAGCCTGCAGGTGCCACCTACTTCAAAAGAACTTAAACTCTTTAACATGAACAGAGAGATATGGTGGCACTGTACACAAGAAGAGAGGGGAAGAGTAACAATCTTTTTGGGGAGTGGAGAACGTGATCTTGAGAAGACAGAGACGCTAAAACACGCACTCAACTTGTCGCAATGAGATCCCCACACAAAGCTAAAGGCTGCAAGATATTGCCCCTATATAACTATGGACACGGTTCCACTATTATTCTTTAAGAAAGCCCTCTGTTTAATAGGTGCAGCTTTTTTCTATTATGTATATCAGCATTTATCTTTTTTTTTTGTAAAACTTAAGTACAAGCTGGACCATGATTTACTTGATTGTTACCGGTGTACTGACTATTTAATCCTACAAGTGCTCCAAGAATAAGCCTTGGAATGATCATCTTCACTATCATAAGGGTGAAGAGCTAAAGGGGTGTACCTGGTGCTCAGTTCTAGGCTCTAAAGAAAGTTTAATCCCTAGGACACCAGTGGTTCAAGGCTATGATTGTTACAATCCGAGGCCAGAAACCCCTGACTGCTCTGGGACTCCTGAAAGGTTTCCCACGGCTGGTGTTAAGGCACCACATAAAATGTCACCCTGTCAAGTCTTGAGCGCTGGGTGAGGCAAGGTATCTGGAGGAACATACTTTACCACGAATGTTAAAGCACCACAAGGTTCAACACACTCCTTCCACCATCCACAGTACATTCATATTGCAATACACTCACTTTGCTCTAGCTTTAGGAATAATAGATTGGAAGCCTGGAAATTTGGCATGACCTGGCATGTGGAGGCTGGCTCATCAGAGATCAAAGAACAGGACACCTAGTCCTGAATGGTTCACTTCCTGAGAACGGTAGTAGGAGCCAGTACAAAAATGCAGTTAATTCAATACACCTTTGCTTGGCAATATTTCGTGAGTTGCACTCGGAATTTCGCACTTGTATAGTTTGCCACCAGGCTGTGTGTCACAGAACTTCTGTTGTTCTTTGCTCTTTGGGGTTTCTCTGAGTCTGGGTTTGTAGTTATCTCTTGTGTCTGTTCTGTGGTACTGTATTGGTATTTTCCTGTTTGCCTCTTAAGTTGCAGATCCTTCGAATCTCCAGGTTTCCTGAGTTGCATGCCTGATTCCTGGTAGTATGTAGAAATTGTTACAGCATACAATCTACAAGAGACTAACGAGTCATTCTTTAATACTTACCTACTCGAATATCCATGTGAAATGCTCTGTTACCTTAACCCCTAAAATATTGTTTTGTTTGTGTAACAATCCAGTGGTGCCTGACTCCTATATACTTTTCAGATGATGCTGACTGCTGTAACGACTGCAGAGACGGGCTCCTCTGTGTCTTTATCTCTCTACACCTTGTCCTGTTTTCTCTAAACTCCAGCTTTTGGAATGTTTCCACTTCACTCTGGGCGAGTTTATGAGATATTTGGATTATCAACAGTGCCACTCTGTAACTTTGTAAGTCTGACACTCCGCAGAGTGTGGCTGGCTAGTGAAGATGGCAAACGCATAGATCAGCATCTCCTCCCACATCCTACCCCATTTATCATCAGACTTCTCTGAGTTTCCCATACCGAGCCTGCTGAAGGAGCCTGAATGTGTTGCCAAAGTTCCTGAATGTTGAGGCTGTTGATGAAGGAGTGAGAGCCTACGGCCTGGTGAAAGGACCGGAGCCCAAAATGGTGACCAGAATGAAGACTGGGGCCTGGGACAGAGCCCGGCCCTGAACACTTCGCGAACTCAAAGGTCCCCCTTCCCTTCCTGTCCTTTCCCTTGTGACCGGAGTGGGCCAGATGGTGTGGTGGGGATCACTGTTCCGCCCCCAGAGAAAGACAATACAGAAATCTGCTGAAGTGCTGTGAGAGAATGTCAGTTATCCAGAGTGCAGAAACGTAGAGCATCAACACAAGGAGCAGAGGCCCCTATGAACAAGCATAGGTCAGATGACAGCGTCTGAACTACTTTACCTCTGGGTGAAGTACGACCCAAGCAGCCGGACAGTGTGACAGGTGAAGTGCACTGGAGAGGAGACACTGGCGGGGACCTGGGGGGCTTGGGGAGGTGGGTTAGGGGAGGGAAAAGACCCCAGGAAAGTGCAAATTGAACACAGATGAGGGAGGATGGCGGAGGCTGTTCCCCCTTTCTCCCACTTCTTTTTTTCTTCTAAAGGAGAGAAAACAACAGGTCCCATGGGAGCTGGCGGCAGATTTGCTTCCTTCACCCACATCTCCCCTCCCCCTTGCAGCAAGGGCTCGGGATTGGAAAACACCCACAACAGGGGTCAAGGAAACAGAGGTGCTGCAGCATAGACAAACATACAAAATAAGAGTCCATTGCTGGCAGCACTTCTGCTTCTGCTTGCAAAGCGCCCCATGGTGATGTGCTGGGAAAGGGATAGGGCTCCACGTTCTGCGGATTGACTTGGAGACACAGTGTACTATCAGGAACAATTGAGCGCCCACTGGCAGCTTATGCCAGTGCCCGCCCACCCCAAAGATATTTGGTCACCTCTGGAAATGCAGCAAGCTACCGCCCCTGCGCTTGGTGGGTTTGGAGACACATAGGTAGGCTTTCCTGTTTTCAGTTTCTATTTTTGGTAAATTCTGGTGGGGTTTTTTCAGTGTTTTCAAGTGATTTAAATACCTTAAAAAAACAGTGGTTATCAGTGGTTACACATTTTCGCACCATTAAAAACAACAGAAACAGTGTTTTGCCGGTGTTTATGGAACTTTTTGCTTTTATTATTGCTTGCTTTCTGCACTGATAGTGCATGGTATATAGACAGTGTACTTACCGTGTATATGAGGTCCAAATACATTTTTACAAATCAAACTTATCGTAGTACACCATACAATACTTCTTCAGTGAGTCTTTGGTCATGCACGCTCGCTCTTTCCTTCCCATGTAAACTTTTATCTGTGAAAAAGCCCTCCCAACATTGGCACTTGAGACTGGCAATGCCAAAATAGCCAGTACACAATTTGCTAACGCTGGCCACTGACATAGCTTTCCATGTCATTACTGGTGTACCTGAAGATTGTGATTCTCTGCGACAGGTTCTGCAACATCTGCGTTGAACTGGGCGCATATGCCCTCAGAGTTATTGAAGCGGTCAAAAATGAGGGAGCACTTTTGAAACTCCGGAGATAATTTCCCTTTACGGAAGGGATCTATAACTTGTGCAGAGTATCACAGTGAGGCTTCATTGACTTCAAATGCCATGGTTGGCGAAGGGACATTACTATGCATCATTGCAAGCCATTTCTCATACATTGTAAAATAAAAGTTCCTGAACTGATCCTCAACATTTCTTTGCTTACCAAGTGGCAAGCACTCTAACATGGGACATGTTGCAGTGCCTAAGTCACTAAAAGTGTCGCCCAGCCTACTCTCAAGGAGATGTTTCACATCTACACCAATTATGCTGAACACTTGGTAGACAAGGGCGTTTTCAGACTCTAGTTTTTTTTATTATGTCCACTACAGCAATCATGCTTTCCTGTAAAAATCTAAGAATTCAGTAAAGTGTACTTTTTTTCAAATCACTTTCAATATGTGACCAAAGATCCTCACATTTCTTGCCTTTGGCATCATCACTCAGCGAAAGTTCTGTAAACGGTTGCCACATGGATAATATAACATTCATGGCCTCTAGGACTGAGAACCACCAGCTAAGTGACACAGTTGGTATGACTCTTTCTTTGACGCCACACAGAGCACAAAATGAGAAATATTTGCGTTTTAGTTTCCGCGCATAACAAAACAGCGCACCAGAATGGACTAAAGAGTCAATAGCATTCTTCATTAACTCTGAAGATTGTAAAGATGCTTTCAGCATACCATCTAACAAGTGGCAAGGATCTCTTAAAGGGAAGCACTTCAGCTCAGATATCGATTTTGACAGGTCATCACACAATTTTTTCATATACGTAGCTGAATCACTGCAAATACAAACAATGTCACTCCAATCTTTGTTGAACTTGGTAAGAACTTTTTGCAGCAGCATTCCAAGTGACACTGCATTCCATGTTTTCCAAAAGTCTGGTGTCATGTTTTCACCAGTATCCCAGATGCTTTGCGACTGCACTCTTTTCACATATACCTGTCACTATACCTTGCATTGAATGTTTAAAGCCTGGGGTGTTTGGCAATTCACTTACTATCAATACTGATTCACTAGAAAAGGGGGCTGATGTATCAAGGGTTTTTACCCATTCTCTGTGGGTAAATGTGATGGTACATATTGGGAAAGATTCTTATGAAACCTACATTTTTCCTATCAGTGAAAGACTCAAACGTAGCCAAAAAATCAAATATGATTTTGATATGTCCTTATTCTCTTCAGTTTATAAAATAAATAAACACCTAAAACAAGACCACAAAACTGAAAAAAAGGAAGAAGAAACAATATTTTAGTGACATCCCTAAACAACAAAACTCAAGCAGAATAATGTTAGCCCACTCTTTCTTACTGCTACCCTATATAACAAAGTTACATTGTATTGGCCCCTTCAGGTAGAAATAAAAATGACTTTCACTCTCCTTTTCCTTTCTTTGAATGGCATTTAGTTTGTTGTTGTGCAGGGTTTTTTTCAGTGTTTATATGTTTACACTGGTGAGGGCTATTTCCCTTCCGGTGGGGTTTTATCAGTTATAATAGGTTTAAACCTAAAACCGGACAGTATACACATAGGTGATGACTGCCCTCTCTCAGTTTCATAAGAGGAACGGCTCGCCAGTGTGAGGTGACATGTTGACACTGTCCGTGCTGAACATGAAGCACGTCCACAAGGTTACGCTGTGTACACTATCCTGATAGTACTTACTTCGAGTACAGACTGTGCAGTCCCTCCTTCCCCCCCCTCCATTATTAATATGTTTCAGTTTAAATTAATAATTTAGAATTACCTAATTGCTTTGCATCAATAATAAATATAACCTTATGTCTTCTTCGCTGTGAAATAACTGTGGTTTGCCTCCCCGACTAGTGGCATTCTGCCACTATCGTTCCTATCTTCAAAAAGGGTGATTTGCACTCTCCTAGTTGTTATCGCCCAATCTGCCTGTTGGATTCTGCTGTTAAAATTGCAGGGAGGGTGGTGATGGAGCTTTTGCTGTCTTGGGTTAGGGACAGGAACCTACTGTCGGAGGTGCAATATGGTTGTGGGAGGGGCTAGGCACCGTGGAGCAATGCCTAAATTTGCATTTGCTTATTAGCAAATATACCATTGCAAAGCAGAGCTCCCTTTGCCTAGCCTTATGGACTTGTCGAGCGCCTTCGCCAGGGTGGTAAGATCAAAATTGTGGGCCTTGCGGGAGGGCTTGTCCAATTCTTGGGGGCTCTGCACTTTGACCTTTATGCGTTAGTTAGATTTGGTCCTGCTGGGGAATGCACCAGTAGTTTTCTGCTGGAGAAGGGTGTTCGCCAAGGGTGTTTATTGGCCCCTATTTTATTCTTATTGTACATCAGTGGCCTCAAGGACGCATTAGCTATTTGTAACACTGATGTACCCTATGTGTGCACGAAAAAAGTCCTGGCGTTACTTTAAGCGGATGACGCTGTTTTGCTGGGGAGAACACACAAGAGCCTTAATAACCTTTTTCAGGTGTTCATTAACTTTATGGATTCTTTGGGGTTAGCCACAAACTGTTCTAAAACCTTCACTATGTTTTGTGGCCCCAAATCCGTAAAGATGAAGAGTGTATTTCTGCAGGGCCGTCCTGTTGCTCCTACACAGGATTTTTCTTATCTGGGAGTGGTTTTTGATGCTAGGGGTAGTTGGGGCCACTGTAAATATAAAACCTCCCAATGGTTTTCCAATGTTGCGGGCTATATTTATAATTCAGCCTTATGCATAGGAAAAAAAACTAGGAGCAAGTGTTTACCGATCCTTACTTACGGGACTGGTATTTGGGGCTTTTCTAACAGCATTGCTCTGCAGACAGAAGAAAATAGGGTTGGGGTTGATTATGTTGAGGATTGTGTTAAACTGGCCCCCTTAGTGTTATGGTGTAACATATGGGCTAATTCCCACACAGGTTTTAATAGGAAGGTGATCTCTGATTGTCTAGCCTGAGACAGAGGTCTGGTTATACCTTAGTTATACTATGTTAAGCAGGAATGGATCATCTTGGGTAGTCCAGAACTCTTTTCTTCCCCCTCTGCTATTACCAAGGCTGATACTACCTGGGTAAAGAAAGCCTTTCCTGCCAGGAAAATGCAGCTTAGAGAGGCTGAGGAATTAGCCAAAACCTCAGTTAGGGAGTATGGGCCTCTACAAACTACCCCCAATATGGAGTCATACCTGTCTTGGGTGGATTCCACCTGGGACAGAGTTCTTTTAACTAGATTTAGACTTGGAATTATAAGGTGGCATTTAGGTGTTCCTTAGGGCCAATTTAAACCCAATAAGGTGTTAATTTGTCCCTGTGACGAGTCCTCACCACAGAGTTTGCTTCATCTTATTTTCTTTTGTAAATACTATTTGGTACTCTCTAAGCGGTTTTTAATACCCCCAATTCGAATCGGTGGTATAAGAAGATGTGCTGAGGCTTTGCTTTATCTTCAAGGGCTAAATTACCCTATACTGTGTGCCCCTACTTGGTCCTTCTTAAAGGGTGCTATTCCCAGGAGAAAACAGATGTTGTTTTAAGAGCTTGATCCTGCTTGTTTATTGGATGATTGTAGGGCACAGTGTCCTTTGGCAGGTTTTCCATTTAACCTGTTTGCGGGGGGGGGGGTTTGATCATGTTTTAATTGGTTATATTTATTTTATCTGTTATTATGAGATTTGTTTTTTAACAATGCATTTTATCTTTGTAATGTGCTTTTATGGCTGTGTTTCACTGCCGAAATAAAGTTTATCTAAGCTAAGCTCAACTGTGGTTTGTCATTATATGTGATATTTAAATATCAATAAACAGAATTTAAAAAAAGAGACCATTGCTGCCTCACAAAACAAAATATGACACAACTACCCTGTCACAATAGACACGAAAGCTGCATGGTCATCTCCCACCTTGCTGAGATTCACAAGAGTAAGCCACAGACTCCGGACAACTTTGGGGGGCTGCCCCCTTCCATCTCCTTCCAACAAAGAACCAAGGCCTAAGTACAACACTGACAACCAGTCTAGACCAACAGACTATATAAGAACTGAGACATGGATGAGTCCAGGCAATAGGTGTCAGCACTGATTTGGGGCACCTTAATTGGAACCTGCATAATAGGGGGAAAGTACTGCTGCAAAACATATAGATATATTATACTTCCTGATAACTTCAGTTTGGGAACATATAGAGAAATGCTTCTTCTACTCATTTGAATTATTTAAAGTCCACTTTAATGGTAAAGTTGAATTTTAAGTTACTATCTTGAAAATGCAACTTTTAGAAAGTTGGCATTTTTCTGCCTAAGCCAAATGTGCCGTTCTCCCAGTGTCTAGTGTCAGATGACTGTGAATGGCTCTACTGAGGTATGCTACATAGTCCTTCCAGACATGTGGACAAAAGCGACATGGATGTAGAGGGTGGTGGATCTTCCAGACAGGATGGCATTGGGGGGAGTAGTGTCCTGCTCTGATTATACTTTAAAGGTCCCTGCCTGCAGCACACACAAAGGAACCTGACACCAGGCTAGCACTTGCTTTTGCCATTCTAAATAGTTTGGAGTCAAACCCAGGGGTAGAGGAGGAATTCACCAGCTCCCATTTGGAAGTAGGCCACATACTTCCCCCACACAAAGGTGGCAGTAGGTATAAATGTGGGACCGTCAAACCCTCTCATCAGCCTACTCCTGGACCTGTGGAAGATTCAGAAGGACTGCCTTGTGTGAAGAAGGAAGAATGGATCTGCCTACCTTGAACTCAGGATCCCCAGAAGTGACTCCAAGGATCAGTTGGCCAACCTCCTGGGACCCAACAAGCTTCCAGAGGCCTCCCCGCAACTGCCCAGCTTGCCAGCACAACCTGGAACTGCCTGAGCCTTGCTGCTGGCCTCTGCTAGAGGGAATCCCGATGCCCAAGAGGTGCCCGTATGTCCTGGATCCTTGGCTGGCATTAGATTGTACTCCTACCACTTCAAATCTACAAAGTCTGCACTCCAGGTGAAAATCCAGAGGTTTGGGGCTCTTTGCGACAGCGAGTGATCTTCTTGTGTCACCAACTGTCACTGCATTTCCCGCAAGAGTGAAGTTCTGATGGCGATCTGCTCTTCGTGCCAAACAGCAACCACCTGCATCTCCTGCCAACGCGAAGCTCCAGCGAGGAACTGCACCTTGCACCAAGAATGTCCTCCTCGCTGCCCCCGCCAGTGCAAAGCTCCATCTGAGGCTCCTCATGAGGACTTGAACTTTGAGAAGGAAAACTCTTGACCGGGATGAACACGCTCCTTCTATCTGACCTGTGCTCCCCTGTAGGCCTGAACTTGTGACTTTGACCCAGTCCAGTGCGAACAGATAGCCGCAACCGGAGCTTTGGTTTTTTGTCGCTATTTTCCCCTAAAATTGAAAAACTCATGGTTCTACTTACTGGATTTTTGTCATTTTTGGTGTTATTTTATTTCTTAAAATGTACTCTATTTTTCTACTTTGGTTTGGGAATGTTCACCTTATTTCTGTTGCAGTGCTGCATAAATAATTTACACATTGCCTCTAAGTTAAGCCTGACTGCTTTTATTGCCACGCTTCCAGAGGATTAAGTACAGGTTTATTTAGTGACTTTAGTGGTTCACCCTAACAAAATTGTATTTATTATTATTTGAGTCGGGCCTCAACCCCTCTCAATCAAGAACCGATTTCTTACAGATGATATTTCAGACTATACCCATGCAGTGCAACAATCAAGATGCTCCTTTATGCCGTTATGCAGCTGGAGTGCGTGCTAATGTACCCCACAAAACTTCATGTCAAGTTCAATGGCAAAACACTTTTCTTAGTCCGGAGACAGCATGGGACTGGGTTGAGGAACAAAGGGCGCAGAAAATATACCCTGCTTGTCACTTGGAGTTCTCTGAGAAAGAAATGGCAACAGTAGCGCATGCACAAACAAAGAGTACGTCATAAAAGAGGATGGAGCTGAGAAAATATTCCCATTGTAGCAACAGTAAAGGAGTCAGTGACTCGCCCATACCCGACCAGGGGAAGCGACTGGCGACACACAGGAGCACACTAAAAAACAGATTGATAACAGTGAATCTTACAAAGCGACAAGACTGGGAGCGTCGACTGATGAGGAATCGATCAATGAAAAGATTGATCAAGACTAACACATCCGGTATGTACTTACTCCCTGAAATTGAGGTACAACACAAAGTACAGCAGAATAATGATACTCTATAATCCAAGTAGACACTTCCCAATACAGTTCAAATAAATGACCACTATATATGATGGGGATGGTTTGGAAGCAGTGAAGTTCTTTGTGTAAGTTCATAAATTTGTTAGGGTGACAGATTATTCTTGCGAGGAAGTATGGGGAAGGATGAGTTGGGGGGATCGGAGCAATAGATAGTTTAGTTAAATTAGACAGGGGACGTTCACATACAGCACAACACTGACAGTGCCACCATAAAGTGTTGGGAGCACTGAGGTATAAGGCTATAAACAGAGAGAGACCCAGGCAGGATGGGTGCCAGGACCACAACTATCCATGACATACATGCAGCATTCCCTTACAATACTGATGTACATCCTGGAATGTTATAATACAATAAATAGGTGGGTGGTATTGCAGTACACCAAAAAGCATGCCCCTGACATTCCTTTATCTGCAAGAGACACACATGTGTGGGTTAACTGTGGCTTTCTGGGCTGTTATGGCTACACAAGTGTGCACTATGTGGGTTCTGCTAGAGGACCCAGAGGAGTATCCAACACGAAACTGAGAGCCCCACTCCACAGTATGAGCTGGCCTCCCTTTTGGAAAAAGCAAATGCTTTTGTGTAGTACAACTCTCACCCACCAGGGCAACCCCTTGGTCGCATGCTTCATCATTGGGTTCCTTCCTGTTCCGCTGCGGAACAGGGTGTGCTACTACCTGTGAGTTACACTGGAGCACTGTGCTACTACCTGTGAGTTACACGGGAGCACTGAATAGTATCAGACCAGTGAAATAATGAAAGATAGGAGTTGGAGGGGTTCTTTGTGGGTTAAAAATGCCTGGATGGTAGCAAATCTTATTTTATGAAATCCCCCAGTTGGTATGATTAAAATTTGGGAAAGAAAAAGGGAAGCTTGATGGGGTTTAATAACCCTATCTTCCTTTTTATGC
Organism: Calotriton arnoldi; assembly: GCA_963921515.1. Lineage (NCBI taxonomy): Eukaryota > Metazoa > Chordata > Amphibia > Caudata > Salamandridae > Calotriton > Calotriton arnoldi. Next base: position 288,585 of record CAWUFW010004956.1, on the reverse strand, counting down.
CTGGTCTACATGTCTCTGCAACCCTTCCCTGTGGCTTTTATCAGGACCATGAATCTCACTCCTTGAGACAACTCCTTACTTGTTAGTGCATTACAATCACACTCTCTGCATGCCAAATGTAAATCTTACATCTACTTGATTTCTGTTCCACTGTATATAGAAAAACACTAATTAGTGCTCCATAGGTCCCATGGATGCAAGGTGAGCCTGTAGACACACTTTCGCCAAAGTCCCTCCTGGCCCATTCACCTACATCCATGCCTGTGTGTTGACTTTCAATTAAGGAGGATGAGCCCTCCTCTTTAGCACCTATCCTCTCCCTCTTCTTTGCTGATATAAGACCCAAAGGTATAGCCATCCTCATAAGGAAAACTTTTCCCATGGCAGTAACAACAATCCAGACGGATGACCTTGGCTGCTCCATTATAGTCAGAGGGGCAGTGAGTGAATGCATGTGTGCACTTGCAACTGAGTACATAACCCCAGGATGCTGGAAACCACATTGTCGTGCTGGACTGACTCTATTGCTGGATTCTCCACCTGGTACCACAATAGGAGGGGACATTAACTCGATTATGGACCCCAGACTAGAAGCTCAGATGTCAGCCTCCAAGTATAGCCTAAAGCAGGGGTGTCCAACCTCTTCCTCATTAAGAGCAACTTATAATCAATGAAAGTAACCCCAAGCTGCCAGTAATATTAGTGTTGTAATTATGACCACATCAAAAAAGATTACATTATGGGCCACTTTATGCAAGCTTAACAGCAGTGGTCACCTTAGTGCATCAGGCAGGGTTGCCACAGCAAGGTAAAAAGTATTTCTCAATGTGCAATGCCTTTATATGGGTAACACATAACAGCTATAGCTGCAATACTCTTGGTACCAAGGAAATAAATCTCTCCAATTCCACATGATTTATCATTCAAATATCAGCATTGAATATATTTTGGAAATTCAACCATTTTTCTTCAAACATAAGGTTATAAGACAGGCCACTGGAAGTATGTGATTTGGCAGCCACAGTGATTTTTGCAGAATCAAAGATTTGCCACATCTGCCATATAGTCCATCATCTGCCGCATAATCTGTAGATTTTAACAAACAAAATTGTTTCTAGCTCAAACGGTTCAAAAGTTACTAAAAATGCAGCGACACGTGTTGGTGCGCAGTTAAAAGCCTTTTTCAAAGCTTGACTAGTCACCTTTTTGTTGTTTATTGCTATACTAGGGTATTAAAATGGTACTAATGAGGTGCAACCAATGCCCAGACAGTGTTACCAAATAGCCTTTTCTTGCCACATAATGTATTCAACCCTGCCGCATACATTTGACTTCTCCTGCCGCATAATTCCAGTGGGCCTGGTTATAAGTTCTCAAAATACACACATTTTCATTTTGTATACAAGCTTTTCAATTTTGGTGTACATATATTAATTCAGCCAAGCACACTCTTCTGATTTAGTAGGCTGGGCTTCACATAGGAGAGCTATTTATAGGTGGCTGGAGAGCTACCAGTAGCTCAAGAGCTACTAGTAGGAGAAGCCTGGCCTAAAGCATTATCAGAGGAGTCGACCTCACTAGGCCAGATAGGCACTCGGTGAACATGAAACCCTGTGAAGCAATACATGTATTACTCTGCATCCCACAAACCTTTTTTGCACATAGATCATATCTTTGTCCCAGCAACATAGACTGACAGCGTTTTAACAGGTCAAATTCTCCCACAGGGGTTTTCAGACCATTCCTCAATTAAATTACAAGTAAGGGATATGGAACGAGGTCCCACGTATATTTGGCGAATGAATGTGTGGTGGCTACAAATCAAGCAATTAACTGACCTCCTTAGTCAAGAAATACTTTCATCTGAATGGCGGCACCGTCCCTTCACTCAAGATGCCTTGGGAAGTGTTTAAAACAGCTATTATTGGATAAGCCCTGTCCTTTCTCCAGGGTAAAATCAAAGACAGTGAATGAAAGATAGAACATCTAGAAACAGAAATAGAAAATCTGGAAAAATTGGGACACTGGGCTTTCATCTCTACTACTGGGCCTCTCAGGTTCTCCTGATTACCAACTGCTACTTTGAAGACAGCAGGGACTTAGCTATCAGGCTGGAAGTGGAAATCCTAGAAACACTTGTCTTTACAATATTGTTATAAGGTTCACAAATTCCACACTCCCATGCATAAGTAAAATACCACTTGAGTGCTGGTGTGATCCACTGAAGTACATAAAATGGCAAGGAAAGCTAACCAATGGAACCACACAATGGCATGCGGCATGGCTTACACAGGTATTGAGACTCAATGGCTTTCAGGGCTGGGATCTAATTGGACTATTGAAATATGGAACACTAGCCACAATAAGTCTTTTGAACAACTGGTGGAGGAATATGAACTACATAAATCCTCATTTCTCAAATATCTGCAATGCTAGCATTGCCTTAGATTCATGCAAAGGGCAACTAACAAAGGTCTCAGAGTAAAGCCGTTTTGAGGTGAAGCTGATGAGACAAAAAGTCTATAAATCCCTAGTAATTACTGTAGGAAGGTAGGATCTGACTGCATGGTTACCCCCACTTTTTGCCTGGTGTTTTGCTGGTTTTTGACTAGTCTGACTGGGATCCTGCTAATCAGGACCCCAGTCTATCTGCTTTCTCCTTTAAATTGACATGCATGTACTTTGGTACACTCCAGATTGGATACTTGGGTACCCTTGTCAGTCCCTAGTATATGGTACACATGTACCCAGGGCATAGGTACCCCAGAGGCCTCCCATGGGCTGAAGCATGTATTATGCCACCCATGAGAGGCCATGCAAAATGGAACTCCAGGTCTGCTACTGCAGCCTGTGTAAGATGGTGCTTGCACCACTTACTTTAGATATAGGTTCACTATATCTAAAGGTCACTACACTTAAAACTTATAAGTCACCCCGATAGCAGGCCTTATCAATCCTGAAGGCAGGGTGCTGGGTTTTATGTGAGAGGGTGCCCCTGCATGAGCAGAGCCTCTCTGCAGCCTTCGGAGACCATTGTCCCGGGTTGTCTGTGACTCAGCCGGACATATAGGTAGAGGTGCATTATAACCTCGCGGTAAATGCTATCTCGAAAACGGCTGCATAGAAACATATCGTGTTTGGTATCAAACACCTTGGAATCAAACCTCCACACCAGTAACTGGTGTGGGAAGTATGATTCCACCCTTCAGAAGCGAGCTTCGTGGGGTCACTGGTCTAACCGGTACCAGCCTTCTCGACCCGGACAGCACAAAATGGATGCTGCTGACCAGAGACACATTTCTGCCCTCCTGCTGCTGAGCCAAGTTCGAGCAGAGGAAGGCAGCACAATAGGCATCCTGTCACAGGGAGGTGTGACCACCTCCCAGACAGGGTTTAGTGTATTGGGGCTGGGTGGGTTCACTCTGAGAGTGCCTGAAAGTCTGCACCTGGGGCACATTTGGTGTCCCTGTACATAGTCCAGCTCAAACCAGTTCTGGGAGCCATTGGCTCCTGCTCTGGCGCGAAACTGGACAAAGGACATGGGTGTAACCACCCCTCTGTCCTGACCCTCCCCTAGGAGGGTCCCTCGAATCTGTCCAACCCTCTCCCGTGGGTACATAAGGGCTTACCTGGCTGTAAGATTTTGGATTTTACGTGGACAGGATTCTACAAGAAGAAACCACTACGCTTCGACCGTCTGGACACGCTGTACTTTGCTGGACCTCCATTGGGCTCGACTTTGTCTCCCTTTCCGTCCAAAGCCTCGTCTGTGTCCTTGCACCATACAGGCTCCGTGCAGGACCCTGTGGAACTCCAAGACAACTGAAGAATCTCCCTTGGGGTGAATGAGTCACTCCCCTGCATTCGCAGGCACCATAACGCATCTGACCGGTCTGCTGATCCTGAGCTCCTGCAGACTCCGAAGGCTCCAGCAACACAGGAGGTGGGTTCCGAAGGTCTCCGTGGTCGAGCTGCCCTCTCACCAAGTTTGAGGCCAGTAACCCTCGTGGGGACAGCATAACCCGTACCTCTGTGCACCGCGTTCATTTGCAACTGCATATGCTTGTTGTCGTGCAACAATTCTGTGCATTGGGCTATTTGTAGCCCCGACCCCAGCGCACATTTTCTACAAAGGACTCCGGCCTCCTCGCACTGTGTGCCCTGCTAGCTTTTGTTCTGTGAAACTGCCTGAGGTCCCCTCGCGACTCCTGTGCCTCCGGCCTGGGGGGTCCACTTGAGGGTCAACACTGCTTTTCTTGGGCTCCCCTGGTTGCTCCTGGCCTGCCCTGACTCCCCTTGCACTGGGGAGTCCCCTGGTGCTTGCTGGGCCAGACCGTAACTGAACTTGACCATCTTCGTGGGTTGCTGCTGCCAAGGCTTGTTGGTGCTCCCGCCGGACACCGACCCCTCAGCACTCGACATCCTTCGTGGGACAGCTCGTATCTGGCTCCTGGTGGTCCTAGACGTCTCCTGGTCCCTGCAGCTGAAGAGTCAAGCTCCCCGTCAACGCACCTGAAGCATCCGACATCGGTGGGCATTCGTCTACTGAGCCCCTGGTCACTCTGGAGTGAGCCAGACTCTGTCCCCTCTGCTTTCAGGTTCCTTCCTTCCAGAATCCAGGCTTGGATTCCACCAGACCCTTTTCACCTTCACGGCAGCAGTACTTCTTCGCAGCTCTCCATTGAGAATGACAGCAGTTTCCGACGCCACTTCAGACCTATGCACCCGGCTCCTCTGGGATAGGTAACTCGGGTACTTCGGTATCCACGGGTGGGGTGGCTCTTCAAACTCTTAAGTTCCAACAGGTTTGCTCGAAGTCCTCCTAGAAGGGTCCTTAAACTTTAAAAGTGTAACCGCGACTTTCCCATAGAATTGTACGGAGCCCGCGGTCGTGTTCCCACACTGCACCCGGCCTCCGTGGGGTCCCTGTCTACTCACCTTGGGTGGTTCCTTGGGGGGTCCCAGCGATTCTACGTGCTCCAGACCTTGTCTTGATCTCAGTCATGACTGTTATACCCCTATTTTAGTATATGGTTCGGTCTCCCCCTGGAGCCCACTGTGTATTGTGCTACTTACAACTGTTCTATTGATCTCGTATTGTGTCCTTTGTGTTCTATCCTCGTGTAGAGGATAGTAGAGAGTGTTATATTAATAAATACATATTTTAATATAACTACTGTGTGGTTCTCCTTCATTTAGTCATTCAGGAGGTGATATTCTGGTAAAACAAGCTGCTTTACATTCCTTCAAGATTAAGCCTGAAGGCTGCTCTCCACAGCTACCACTAGGGTAGCTTTCTAAAGGTTATCTTTGACCTCATACCTCATGAGGGTCGTTTGGACTGGTACAGGGTGCCCACTTTAACTAGTGGACAGCATATACCAGGCCAACGTCTCACAGTGGTGTGCAGAGGTTGGAATTCAAGCTTGCTATTGTTTTACCAGATAAATCTCATTGAGTGATTAACTGAAAACCACTAAAGTATTAGGCACATATAATACTTCAAGATTAGAATAAGTAAGTTCTATTGAACTTGGGGTTGGGTAAGTTAAGGGCCTAGCACACCCTTTCTCCAACCTAAGAGAGTTTAGTTCCAACTAGGTTAGGTAGGTGCATAAACCACACCACACTTAGTATGTCTTCTAAAGGAGAAGCCAGTGGCTATCTGCCTTCTAGATACAATGGTCTTTCATTTCAGGATTTGAAAGCCATGTGTTCTTCTAGGAAGCTGAAGACAGGGAGAAATGCCAACACCCAACGTCTCATTGAAGTGTTACTCTTAGATGACCTTAGAAAAACCCCAGAGTCTGATGAGGGTGAGGCAGGGAATGAGGACAGGCCAGGGAGTGAAACCTTCTTTGACCTAGAATCAAACCCTGACCAGGAGGATCAAAATGATTCCCCCCTGGACAACTTAGATCTTCCAGGAGGTGGTGGAGAAGGCCCCAGTGGCCCTCTCTTCATTCCTCCAGGAAGAGTGCAGAGTTTACCCAGGAGATCTAGAGCTCCCTCTGCAGAATCTAACCATTCAGGAACTTCTGTGGGGACCTCCATATTCCATAAGAGAGATAGCTCTTATGACAGAGAGTGCCAATTTCTAGAGCTTGAGAAAGTCAAGCTTAGGCAAGAGCAATCGGCACTAGATAAGGAATCCTTAGAGCTCCAGAAGGCTAGATGGAAATTGGGACTAGAGTCCCATGGTGGCAGCAACAGTGTCCCTAGGGTTAAGGAATATGCTTATGACCATAGGAACCTGAGCAAGATAGTCCCTCCCTACCATGGTGGGGATGACATCCACAAATGGATAACTCCTTTGGAGAGGGCCTGTAAGGTACAGAGGGTCCCTCAAGAGCAGTGGGCAGCTATCTTGTGGCTCTCCTTTGCTGACAAAGGTAGAGATAAGCTCATCACTGTTAGAGAAGAGGATGCTGACAATTATTCAGTCCTGAAGAGTGCTCTCATTGATGGGTTTGGCTTAACCACTGAACAATACAGGATTAAGTTCAGAGACACCCAGAAGGCACAGACTCAGGACTGGGTAGACTTTGTAGATTGTGCTACTAAGGCTCTGGAAGGTTGGATACTTGGCAGCAAAGTGCATGACTATTTAGGATTGTACAATTTGATTATGAGGGAGCAGATCCTTAATAATTGTCAAAACCAGCTTTTGCACCAGTACCTGGTGGACTCAGATCTGACTTCTCCCCAAGAATTGGGAAACAAGGCAGATAAATGGGTCAGAACCAGGGTGAAACAAAAGAACCAGGGTAGTGACAAGAAGAAAGATTCTTCCAAGACCCAAGAGAAAGGTGGGGATAAATCAAAAGATAAGTCCTCTGAAGAGCCCCAAAACGCCTCTTCTGGGGGTGGGTCCCAAACTCCTTCCTCCCCTGAAAAGAAACCTTATTGCTTTGTCTGTAAGAAGCCAGGCCACAGGAAAAATGATGCCATTTGTCCAAAGGTCAGCAATAAGGAAAATATTCCTCCAAACACTACTTCCACACCTCCTGGTACTACAAGTAGTAATCCGCCAGGTGGTGGTAGTGCACCCAAAAATTTAGTTGGGTTTTCTTGGGGAACTGAGGTGGACCCTGGCCTAGCCAGGTCCCCCACACAGGCCACTTTAGTCTGTGATGGTGGCATGGGGTTTGACACTTTTACTGTCAGTCCCAATTCCTTGGGCAAGTACAGACAAGAGCCTCTGATCAATGGTCAGAAAGCTGTAGCCTATAGAGACACAGGAGCCAGTGTCACCATGGTGACAGGAACCTTAGTGCCCCCAGCTCAGCTTTTACCTGAGTTTAAGTACCAGGTGACCAATACTGATGGTGCAAGGACAGATCATCCCATGACCATAGTCAATCTCAGCTGGGGAGGGGGCACTGGTCCAAAGAGAGTGGCAGTGTCCCCAAACTTGCCTGTAGATTGCCTCTTGGGTAATGATTTAGAAACTTCAGCCTGGGATAAAGTAGAACTGAAGGTCCATCTACAGATGTTAGGCCTCCCTGAGAGAGTTGGTGGGACCCCTAGGGCCTCAGTCCAACCCCAGGAAACGTTTGCAGTAGTGGAGCCTGAAAAAATGGACCACTCTGCTCCACCAGAGAGCACAAAGGATGAAGAAAAGTCTTCTTACCCCCCAGACTATAGGTAAGGGTCAGCTTCTTCAGGGAACTGATCCTACCCCTTGTGAAGGAACTGCCCCAGAGGTGGTCAGGCCTGTCCTGGCAGAACCACTGAGGGCAGGGGACTCTTCCATGGAGGTGCCCAGTCTGGAGCAGGTATCCTGCCCCTCTCTACCCAGCCTCAGTCAGCCTAGGGCTGCTGAGGTCAGGGATGTCAGTGGACCCCTAGGGACCCACTGTCCAGAGGATCCCCCTCATCAGATTAGGGACACCCAGTCTAGTAGCACTAGCCAGGTGACTATTCCTCAACATTCTGAGGGATCCCTCTTACCCTTAGGTAGTGACATCCCCCAAAAGGACTCTGATGGGCAAAGGAAAACCTGGGACAAAGCTGTCCCAAACCTTCCCTGGCCCTCCATTGTTCCAACCAGAGGGACTCAACCCCCAGCTGTATTCAGCCAGAGGTTGACCCCTAGGGCCAGATATAACTCAGTCATGGAAAGAAAGGCCTCCATGGTGACCAGTGCTCTGGGGAAGCTGAGACCAACCCTGTTAGGGCCTCACTTCCCTACTCAGGCACCCCACCAGCCTATTTCTTTACCAAAGCGAACTACAGGTAGTTATCCCACATTTTGGAGAGACTCCAAAACCCTTAGGGTTAGGGATTCTTTAGTGGTCCATAAGACAGGGGGTATCCATGCTAGTGCAGGACCTTCTTTATATGGCCACTTAGGAAATAAAGTCTCTACTGGGCAAGGTTAGCCTTATCTCCTTTTGTTTGGGGGAGGGGGTGTTATGTAGGAAGGTAGGATCTGACTGCATGGTTACCGCAACTTTTTGTCTGGTGTTTTGCTGGTTTTTGACTAGTCTCACTGGGATACTGCTAATCAGGACCCCAGTCTATCTGCCTTCTCCTTAAAATTGACATGCATGTACTTTGGTACACTCCAGATTGGATACTGGGGTACCCTTGTCAGTCCCTAGTATATGGTACACATGTACCCAGGGCATAGGTACCCCAGAGGCCTCCCATGGGCTGAAGCATGTATTATGCCACCCATGAGAGGCCATGCAAAATGGAACTCCAGGTCTGCTACTGCAGCCTGTGTAAGATGGTGCTTGCACCACTTACTTTAGATATAGGTTCACTATATCTAAAGGTCACTACACTTAAAACTTATAAGTCACCCCGATAGCAGGCCTCATCAATCCTGAAGACAGGGTGCTGGGTTTTATGTGAGAGGGTGCCCCTGCATGAGCAGAGCCTCTCTGCAGCCTTCGGAGACCATTCTCCCGGGTTGTCTGTGACTCAGCCGGACATATAGATAGAGGTGCATTATAACCTTGCGGTAAATGCTATCTCGAAAACGGCTGCATAGAAACATGTCGTGTTTGGTATCAAACACCTTGGAATCATACCTCCACACCAGTAACTGGTGTGGGAGGTATGGTTCCACCCTTCAGAAGCGAGCTTCGTGGGGTCACTGGTCTAACCGGTGCCAGCCTTCTCGACCCGGACAGCACAAAATGGATGCTGCCGACCAGAGACACATTTCTGCCCTCCTGCTGCTGAGCCAAGTTCGAGCAGAGGAAGGCAGCACAATAGTCATCCTGTCACAGGGAGGTGTGACTACCTCCCAGACAGGGTTTAGTGTATTTGGGCTGGGTGGGTGCACTCTGAGAGTGCCTGAAAGTCTGCACCTGGGGCACATTTGGTGTCCCTGTGCATAGTCCAGCTCAGACCAGTTCTGGGAGCCATTGGCTCCTGCTCTGGTGCGAAACTAGACAAAGGACATGGGTGTAACCACCCCTCTGTCCTGACCCTCCCCTAGGAGGGTCCCCCGAATCTGTCCAACCCTCTCCCGTGGGTACATAAGGGCTTACCTGGCTGTAAGACTTTGGATTTTACGTGGACAAGATTCTACAAGAAGAAACCACTACGCTTCGACCGTCTGGACACGCTGGACTTCGCTGGACCTCCATTGGGCTCGACTTCGTCTCCCTTTCCGTCCAAAGCCTCGTCTGTGTCCGTGCTCCATACAGGCTCTGTGCAGGACCCTGTGGAACTCCAAGACAACTGAAGAATCTCCCTTGGGGTGAAGGAGTCACTCCCCTGCATTCGCAGGCACCGTAACGCATCTGACCGGTCTGCTGATCCTGAGCTCCCCGCGGACTCCGAAGTCTCCAGCAACACAGGAGGTGGGTTCCGAAGGTCTCCGAGGTTGAGCTGCCCTCTCACCAAGTTTGATGCCTGTATCCCTCGTGGGGACCGCATAACCCGTACCTCTGTGCACCGCGTTCATTTGCAATTGCATATGCTTGTTGTCGTGCAACAATTCTGTACATTAGGCTATTTGTAGCCCCAACCCCAGCGCCCATTTTCTACAAAGGACTCCGGCCTCCTCGCACTCTGTGCCCTGATAGCTGTTGTTCTGTGAAACTGCCTGAGGTCCCCTCGCGACTCCTGTGACTCCGGCTTGGGGGTCCACTTGAGGGTCAACACTGCTTTTCTTGGGCTCCCCTGGTTGCTCCAGGCCTGCCCTGACTCCCCTTGCTGTGGTGAGTCCCCTGGTCCTTGCTGGGCCAGACGGTAACTGAACTTGACCATCTTCGTGGGTTGCCGCTGCCAAGGCTTGTTGGTGCTACCGCCGGACACCGACCCCTCAGCACTCGACATCCTTCGTGGGACAGCTCGTATCCGGCTCCTGGTCGTCCTAGACGTCTCCTGGTCCCTGCAGCTGAAGAGTCAAGCTCCCCGTCAACGCACCTGAAGCACCCGACATCGATGAGCATTCGTCTACTGAGCCCCTGGTCACTCTGGAGTGACCCAGACTCTGTCCCCTCTGCTTTTAGGTTCCTTCCTTCCAGAATCCAGGCTTGGATTCCACCAGACCCTTTTCACCTTCACGGCAGCAGTACTTCTTCGCAGCTCTCCATTGAGAACGACAGCAGTTTCCGACGCCACTTCAGACCTATGCACCCGGCTCCTCTGGGATAGGTAACTCGGGTACTTTGGTATCCACGGGTGGGGTGGTTCTTCAAACTCTTAAGTTCCAACAGGTTTGCTTGAAGTCCTCTTAGAAGGGTACTTAAACTTTAAAAGTGCAACCGCGACTTTCCCATAGCATTGTACGGAGCCTGCGGTCGTGTTCCCACACTGCACCCGGCCTCCGTGGGGTCCCTGTCTACTCACCTTGGGTGGTTCCTTGGGGTCCCAGCGATTCTACGTGCTCCAGACCTTGTCTTGATCTCAGTCGTGACTGTTATACCACTATTTTAGTATATGGTTCGGTCTCCCCTGGAGCCCACTGTGTATTGTGCTACTTACAATTGTTCTATTGATCTCGTATTGTGTGCTTTGTGTTCTATCCTCGTGCAGAGGATAGTAGAGAGTGTTATATTAATAAATACATATTTTTATATAACTACTGTGTGGTTCTCCTTCATTTAGTCATTCAGGAGGTGATATTCTGTTAAAACAAGCTGCTTTACATTCCTTCAAGATTAAGCCTGAAGGCTGCTCTCCACAGCTATCACTAGGATAGCTTTCTAAAGGTTATCTTTGACCTCATACATCATAAGGGTCGTTTGGACTGGTACAGGGTGCCCACTTTAACTAGTGGACAGCATATACCAGGCCAACTTCTCACAATTACCACTCCTGTTTCCATAATAAATATACAAGAGAAGTGGGAAAGAGACCTGAAAGAATTAAAGGGTGAGGAATGGGTCAGAGCAAAAATGTCATCATGCATCCTAGTTATCTTCTTCCCACCTCTGTCTAATTCAATTTAAATATTCCCAATTGCTTGAGGTGAAAGGAGAACCAGCGAACATACCATATGGGGATACCCCGTAATAGCCCAATATTGCAAACAAAAACATCAAAGATTGAGCACAGTAGAGGGAAGTGTGTTTGTGTCCAATCCCAAAGTTTCACCACTGGGGTTAATGAATGGCTTAGACGGACCTGTGAAAGCCCATGCCTTAATTTGTAAATTATTTCTAGTGGTCAAAATAGATATTGCTAAAAGATGGAGAGGCGCTGATGCACCCTCAATAAAAGAGAGGACAAAAGGTAAGGACAACTGCGAGAGTTCAGAAGAAACTGCATATAAAATGAGAGAATGCCCTAATAAGTATCAAAGAATATGCACCCCATGGTAGAACTCCTCGATTGTGGGAGGCAAGTAATAACATTAGGTCACTCTAGTGCACAGCCTATACATGAACATTATTGTACATGCGAAAGGTACCTTCTGTAAATGCCTGACTATTAAATAATACATTTACTTTGACTGTAACAGAAGTGAACGCCTAGTTGTATTTTTGAATTGGTATGAAAAAGTCATAAATAGAAATATAAAAAAGTTTGACAAACCGCAGGTTATGTGTTTTGTTTTTAGGTCAGGCCTGGCGACAGCTTTAGTTGTATTACCAGCTACATGATTTCTAAAAGAATCATAATAAAAATACATGGGGGTGAGCTTTTGAGCAGCTCATTGGTCCGTTTAAGTGTCATTCACCTTTTGCTTTCTCCCACCAAAGCCAACAGCAAGTGGCAGTTGGTCAGCCCTCTTCAGTCAGCTACTCTCTTCACTGTGAGTGATGGCATTTTGTTTTTGCACATCAGTATCTACGCCTAAAATGTAGTCCACATCAGTGCCGGGGCTGGTAGGCCAATCTCTGCTTCCATTCCTTCTTTCATGTCATGTTTTGCCTTTTGTTTTTTTTTCCACTCGTCATTTTTTACATTCATTTTTAACTAATATACACATGCACCCTTTGGTCATTGCTATTTTTACTTTTTATTATTTTTTCACTTTTAATATCTATTGTGTATGTTTGCAAAGAAAATAAATAATGATCACAGACTTCCCGAGGCCAGACCTATTGGTTCACCAATATTTGTTTTAGTTGTATTATCAACCACTTTATCGTATTGTACTTTCTATCACGGCAATGTGAGAGAATCTAACATTTCTTGTGAACTTAGCTCAGTGCACCTCGGCTGATCTACCCTATAGTACTTGTACATTTGGAAATATGACAAATACAAAAGAAATACAAACAGGATTGGCAGTTATAATAAACACTTACAGATACTTTAATGCTGTCAGGCGAAAGAAAGATGTATCACTAACGTTTGACAATGGATTGTTGCTCAAAAATCTGAAATACAAACAAATACGTTTGCTGTGAACACAAATTGCAGACTACACATACATTTGCTGATTATTGGCATTTAAGTGGCAGTTCTCCCCAATAAAAGTGAGTACCATTCCCCGAATATGTAAGATGAAAAAGGGGGCATAGAGTACTATAGATACAATCGCAGTTTCAATTAATTGGGTTTAGTACAGTGTGTTATTTACTTCTCTTATAGATGCTACATTTGAAGATGCAGCGCCATATATAATTTAGATCACAATATTAATGTTCCAGATTGGGCAGAGTCAGTATGCTGTTGAAAGAGACTAGATTTGCATAAACGTTCTGCATCATAATAATGTTCTAGATTGTGCAGACACAGTATGCTGTTGGAAAGAGATTAGATTTAAAATTTCTGCACCATCATCCTAAGTAAGTCAACAGAGTGCCTGTCGACTTTCGCATATGAAGTGCAGGATTTACCACTGATATGGTTTGCGGTACTTTTAACTTGAAATTTGAAAGCAAGGCTCTCATTTGATTTATAATCCACACCAATGGCCAATACGCCCTGGAGTAGGCTCACCAAGCTAATAGCAATATTAGAGTGGTTTATTTTTTTGCTCTGTCTACTCTCGCTTTAAAATTCTGTTTTTCTCATAGAGGAATGCTGCTGATGGTTAGCCACATGGTGGTCTGCAAAGACACCTTTAATACTATGATGGAATGTTTTGTTTCGTACAGAAACTGCCCTCATCGCCACCTCCGATGACATCTGCATGACTCTGGACAGAGGAGACACGGCAGCCTTCAACCTCGTGGGCCTGTCCACAGCATGTGGCATGATCTCTCACCCCATTCTCATCCAACGCCTACACAACATCAGAATCCAAGGACACCCACTCCAATGGATCTGCTCCTTCCTGACTGAAAGGACTCATTCAGTCAGCCTGGCACCATACACCTGGGATGCCCATGACCTCTTCTACAGAGTTCTGCAAGGATTCTCCCTGAGCCCAACCCTCTTCAAAGCATACATGATCCCATTCACCATCAACATCCTCTTCTACACCGACAACACACAGCCCATTCCCTCCCTCACAGACAAGACCCCCCAGTGCCCGGATCAAGTACAATGCCTGCATGACTAAAGTCGCCCACTGGGATTGACCAACAATGTAAAGCTGAACACAGACAAGACGGAAATCGTGATCTTCAGGAAAAGCACTTCACAGCGGGACTCCACCTAGTGGCCATCAGAGCTAGGACTGACAGCCACCCCCACCACCCTCGCCATGAACCTTGGGATCGTCATTGACAGCAAACTCCACATGACCGCCCAAGTCAATGCCATCACTGCCACATGCTTCCATACCCTGAAAGTGCATACGAAGATTTTCAAATGGCTCTCAATCAGCACTCAGAAAGTTGTCAAGCACGCCCTGGTCACAAGAAAGCTGGACTACGAGAAAATCCTCTATGTCCGGATACATAAAAAACTTACAAGAAGGCTGAAGACCATTCAGAACTCGGCGGCCAGAATCATTCTTAACCTCTTGTGCCCCACTCGCATCACACCAGACCTGAATGACCTCCTCTGGCTCCCCATACACAAACAAGCACAATTCAAACTCCTCACTCACACTTTTGAGGCACTATATAACACTGGTCCAGCATACCTCAACAATCGCATCTGCTTTCACAAACCTTCCAAACACCTCTGCTCATCCAGACTCCTACTTGCACACATCCCATGCAAACACAAAACCAGATCAGGTGGTCAAGCCTTCTCCTACATTGCTCCTAAAGAGCAGAACAACCTGCCACTACATATAAGAGCCTCCTCCTCACTTCCTGTATTCCACAAGAAGCCGAAGGCCTGGCTTTTCGAATAGTCGCACTAGGCTGTAGTGTTGCAGGGATTCTGTTCAGGAACAGAACTATGCTTGGGACCATAGAACATCAGCATGTAGAGACTGAGTCACCATACCACCTCAGTATCTATGAGCCCGAGTCGGACTAGCTATAGTGCCTCACTTGCCCTCTTAAAATTTCCAGAGAAACAAGTGAATTGGTGCCCCAGAATACAACACTCTCGACCCTCTCAGGGATCGTGGTAACAGGACACACCCTTTAACTCTCTCACTCGTACTTGTCCACACTAAGATGAACAAGAGACACAAAGGAAGCTTATGATATTTATATAAACTATCGTGCTCTACGATGCAGCATTTGTGCCACAATTAGACAACAAATGCATACAAAAAATATAATTAGCATGGTTAACAAACAGTATATCATAAAAAACCCTGTCATGTTATAAAACAGACTAGCCTAAACCCCCTTCTACTGAAGCTAAACAATTATATATTAAAGATCTCTGGGATTAGTGGCGGACCTCATACCTTAGCATACATAAGTGGATTTTCTACATCTCAGCTGACGCAGCACTCTTGCTTAAGGACCTTCGCTCAGTGTGTGCTTTTTTAGAACGCCTGTCCTCAGTTAATTGACAAGATGTGTGTGCTCACAAACAGCAGCTGCATTCTCTTGTTATGTCTAAGTGCTAGTGTCTGACCAGAGAGAATAACAAGGGGCATTGTTGTTTGACCTTGTCTAGTGTCTTCAGACCAAATCCCAGGAAAAGAACAAAATACATAAAGATGTGCAGGTTCTGTGTGAAAATGCAATGTGACAAAAAAGCAAGCGTGTTATGTAGTAACGTGTGCAAAATAAAAGTGGGCTACAACATGCATAGTTAGGCTAACATAGGGAAAATGACAATGGGCCATGCAAGGAACAGACGACACCCACCCTTTGGTCAGGATAATAACACAATAAAAATCACTAAATCGTATGAATGTACTTCAAAGATAAATAAGCTCAAAGCACAGCCTGCAAAAGTCGTATTCTAAAAACATTTTTAAGAACAGAATTGTCAACTTGAAAAAATAATCGAATTATAGTGCTTCGGAGAAATCTGTTTTGTAACTCGCCAATTCAAAGGCCAGGGACTCCATAAAGGAGTCCGATTCAGCACAAGATGACTGATCAACAGCCCAAGTCACAAGTTCCAAAGAAAAGACATGATCCACGGTCCCAGACGATGCTGGAATAATTATCGGGCAACCTACATCCTAATTCCGTAAGTAGGGAAGGACACTTCCTAAATTGAATAGGGCCTCAGCAAAGAAAAGTTCTTTAATTAGGTGAAACGCCAAGGTAAAACCTCAGTGCTGCCATGCCCTTGGACCACCCGCTGTGACTGTCCCCGCTTCAGTCGGAATAATGACCACCGGAGCTTATGGGTGCACCCGACTTTGGCGTTTCACCTAATTAAAGAACTTTCCTTTGCTGAGGCCCTATTCAATTTAGGAAGTGTCCATCCCTACTTACGGAATTAGGACCGTTTTCATCTGCCACACTTCTTATTTACGCTGACCTCCAATAAATCGAGCAATCCAGGCAATATATCTCATGTGCCTGTCGGCACTGGCCATCATCTTCTTTGCTGGTGGGCATTCCAGCACCCATCTCTGGGCTTGATGATGTGTGTGGTCCTTACGTGGAATTGATCCACCATTAAAAACAGCTGTGTTCACACACAGATATCCTTGTGACAGATATCCTGATGAAGGCATTTCGCCGAAATGCGCGTAGTAGTAACATCTTTAGCCCTCCATAATATGTCGTATGGTTATTACTTATTTATGAGTTAGCATCAATGTCTATAGGGAACACTATGCCTCATTGTTAGCATTATGTTGCGCTGTTAGCAACATTACATTGTGTCAATATCATGATTCACTGTTTTATGGTATAGAAATAAATATCTACTATATTCACTATAAAACAAGTTTCTGAATAGCTGAGTGGAAAGTCTTTAAATAACATTTTAGCATTCTTCTTAAATTGTATATTAAATAAATATTTTGCTACTTTGAATACAAAACAACTCAGATTTTGACATTTTTTGTACAAAATCTATGACGAATGTATTGTTGGATTACGTCATCAGTGTATTGTTATATGCCCGTAATTTTAGTGTTGAATTTCTTGCTCAAGATATGTTCTAAAGATTTATTGCTCTTTCCCTTCTCTTGGCAAGCTATCCGTATGCAGGGGACCCCTTTGTTCTTTAAAATAATCAGCTGCAGAAGTCGCAATAGTAGAAACATTTCAGTCATGTTGGCGGTGGAGGACTCAGCCTCCCCCTCAACACCACCCCCACAGCCGAGGATAAGCAGCATCACTGGTGCTAACGGGCTGCAAAGAAATGTCTTGTGAAGGAGTACGTACACCCCGTGGCATACTATTTAGAATCTGCTACATGGTGTAATTTGGCATGTTCGATGGAGACAAAGCGTTTGTCTTTAGAACCAGGAAGCAGTGGCAAGATCACAGTTCTTGCACCCTGTAAGCCAAGGACCGGGACAGGAGCATGGTAGGTTGGACTAAATTCCTTTTTAATCGCCACCTTCTCTCAAACCAGATCTCCAATTTTACGAAGCCAGGCGTAAACTGTAGTCTGTACGTCTGCACTCGAAGAGAGAGACTTGGGCAAGTATTTGCTTGATTGAGGGTCACAGAACTTTTATAGGTCCTGTAAGACAGCACAATGGTTATCTACGTCAAAGGTTGCGGCAGCCGCCACAATGTCTGGACCGTTAAGGTCTGGAACATAAATCTTGATGCCAAAAAGTACTTCGTACGGGGTCCGCCAACACAGAGATCTTTTAGGGAGGTTATTAAAAGCCTGTTGAACCCCATAGAGATGGTTCAAACAACCACACCCAGTACCTTATTCTCTTAATGTTAAGGACTGCTTTTAGTCACGGTTCATTCTTTCCACAACAGAATTGCCCTCTGGCCTATATATGGAAGAATAATGCACCTGTACACCCAGAGACATCATCGAACCACGGTACGCTTTAAAAGCGAAAGCCAGACCCTCGTCTCAATGGAAAACACAGCACACATAAGTACCGACAAAGGGCCAGGTTACGATCTCGTTATGAAGGCCTCCTGACGGGTACCGGAACGTGCAAATCCGATTCGGCGCCTACGTTTCCGACCGAGTCGTCACCTGCTCCGAACGACCAAGTACGATGCGAAGATCTAACCGCGTCGACCGAATCGTTTCCGGAACCCAAACCTGTCTGACCCACATGTTCGCAGACAAATCGTGCCACGCAATGGAGCTGGATTCCGACCGAGCGAGTACGATGCACGATTCGGTCAGCTGTATCGCCTTGGTCTCAGCGAGACAAAACAGCTGTCGGAATCGGACTTCCGGGGGCCGTAGCAGGCCCCCCTTCACCCGGAGCCTTTCGAATCGGTCACGGGTGTGCCCATGAGTCCCCCCGATCCATGCATGCACAGTGTGGCGGGCAAGGGTGTACGCTTTTCCCCACCCATCCCTTTTTGCTATGGAAGCCTGTGTGCGCGTCGGTACACGGGCTCCCATAGAGTTAAATGGGAGTCCAAGCGAACCGAGTCCGTCAGCATACAGCTGCATCGTACGCGTTCTGTCGGACTCGCACAGAGCTATTCGCTTGGAAAGCCTTCTGGATCAGAGTCGTACGAAGGCCTTTCCTAACGAGATCGTAATCTGGCCCAAAGACTTGCAATTCTTTAATAACAGTTCGAACGTCAGCCAAGCGCAGCGGCCAAATCCAAAGGAATCTAGAGCAAGAATCAATTGCAATTATACTAAATTTAAAAGCAGCATCTGAAATCAGTAGACCACAATGATCCAGGTAAATGCAGCCAAGATGCTTGTTGGAAATCAATAGGTGTGTCTGCGTAGGATGAGCCACGGTGGAGCTTTTAATTTGTTGACAAATTTCACAACACAGGACATATTTTTTGGCCTGTTGGTATAAGCCCTGCCACCAATAGCGTTGCTGTAGCAGCAAAATTTAGGCTGCCACTACTGCATGCGCGGAAGCAACACCTTCATGTGCTGCTAAAATTAAGGCATGTCTGCGGTCTTGATTGGGAATCAAGTGATCTCCAAACCAAGGCATAGTTACAAAAGGATCATTCTGGTCATTTAAATGATAAGAGTATTTAGAAAGAAAAACCCTTTGGTAAAGGGGTGCCATTTTTTAATGCATTCACGGCAGCCAAGATATCATTATCAATACCAGTTTTAGAGCGTGTAACTGCAGCTACTGTAGCTGTGGCCACTGCAGATTTAGCTGCTTCATCAGCCAGAGAATTCCCTACAGCATGTGCTCCCACACGTTGATGACTCAGTGTATGAATTACATGAGTTTGTGGCAACTTATCTTCAAGATCTGCCATTTTAACCGAAAGCAGTTTATGCTCGATTGTGTCACCCTTTGAATCCTTACATCCATTTTGTTGCCTATAATGTAAATTATCATTAAAGGACTGTACACAGTAATACGAATCACACACTGTAAGCGTGGGGCATTCAGGATCCGTATGTTCAAGTACAAAAAGCAAAGCCTTCAGTTCAGCCAACTGTACAGTGCTGTCAGTCTCCTAGAGACTGTGTGCTAATTGTTTGAGGGTGGAAAACGCCATCTAACAAAATACCAATAACGATGGCGCATGTGGCTGAATATTGCTGCTTAGAATCTATACTGGGTAGAGCTGAACTGTCACTGTAAATAATATATTTATACTGATTGAGATGCAAAAAAGGAGATGGCAAAGGATAAACATGCTCATACTGAAGAAATTCTTGTGTCTGCAAAGAAGGGTCAAAGGCGAAGTCTACATCAACAGCGGTCAAAGATGTAGCCCATTGTATCCATCTGGGAAGGAGGGCTTTGCCGTTAGGAACGCTAGCTTTAGTGACAGCCTCTAATGCTGGCACGGGAAAAACAACAATAATGTGTTTCCCTTGTGCAAGTGGCCTTTCTTTAACAATGGCCATCTGCATGGCAGTCAGTATTTTTCAGTAGAAGTAAAACACATTTCTGCTCCGGAATATAAATGCGATTTATATGCTATAGGTACTGCTTCACCTTAGTTACAGGCAATACATGTAAATCCAATTGCACCTGGTAAGATACGGATGACCATATTCATGGTATTGATACAGGTATGCAAGTGGTGTGTTTTAAGCAAGTCAGATTGCAAAGATCTCAGTGTATCTGTGTGTTCTGATGTCCAACATGAAGTGGAAACATCAGGGTGTATTAATACATAAAGAGGTTTTATGCGTTGTGCATATTCAGGTATGTCTGTACTGCCAAAATTTAAAAATCAGAGAATGGACTGTAATTTTTTAGGTGTGTTTGGAGGTTGCAATTGCACACATTTCTCCAAAACTGAGGGGCAAGACTTTTTTCCTCATTCGTAAGTCATATCCTAGAAAAAGGACACTTAGAAAAGCTATATAAGACTTTTCAATGTTGAACCTGTAGCCAGGTTCAGCAAATCCCAATATTATGCGATCTACCATGGCTAAGTGGGGATTTAGTTCAACGTCCGTCCAGTAGATATCGTCTACATAGGACAGAGCGTCAGGGTCAATGGCATGAAGAAGTGACACAATTCATGATATCAGGAGCCAAATTGTGACTGAAAAACACATTGGAAATATCCAATGTGGTTTTACATTTCTTATGAGCTACATTGTTAATGAGTGCCGTACTATGGGTGTTTTGCACCGCAAATGTACGTGTATGCGTATTTAAATGTCTGCAGTCTAAGACAATCCGAAAAGAATGATCGGTTTTAAAACAGGAAAAAGAGGATTGTTCATTTGAGAGACAAAGGGCTCAATTACTCCCTGGTACTCCAATTGGTAGAGAATTTCTTTAACAGGTGCTTTAGCGTCCCTTTTAATAGGATAATGTGGCTGTACGTGTGGGGTGCACCGAATAGGAATAACATGATAAGGGGAGTCCTTATCCCAAACAACATGATTGCAGTAAAGGGCAGAGGCCAATGCAAGGGCCATTCGTATGCAAAAGCTTGTTTGACCTCGTCAAGGACAAGGTGAGAAAAGGAAGGAAGAATCACATCTTCCCCTTGGGGGGATGCGAGTACAAATGGTGAGGGCCAATCGAACTCCGCCAAGAGGATGTCATAAGATGTAGTTAAGTTGTCCCAGAATATTGCTTTAATGGTGCGTTTAACGTCAGCTTCAATTTGAATATCTAAGTGATATAATTTGTCAGGAGGGTTCTACGAGTGTATCCACAGTTTAAACTGTAACAACTGTTTCAGTTGCTTTCGCTGCCAGAAACTCCTGGAGATTCTGGCGTACTATGGTGACTACTGCCGGCAGTGTCAAGGAGCATCACTACTTAACTCCTGTTCAGGAGGAAGGTTCTCATGTCTGTGGCACATTTAGCAGTCTAAGCTGCTACTTTCTTTTTCTGAAATGGGGCTTTGTATTGAGGAGTCTTGTCCTCCTTTTTTATCTTCACATATGAGCGTTTCACATATTCTTCTTATCTGCGGTCAGATCGTCCTCCTATCGTACTGCTCGTCAGACGATTCCTGTCTGGAGTCTTAATTTTAGTGCGATCACGAAAATGGTACTGTCTCTCAGAGGAGAGGAGAACCACCGCGAGGTTTACCTTTCTGTAGCTGTTTAGATTTATCCCATGGTTTTTTTGGGCAAACGCACGGGCTGGTCTGGCATCCTTGTCAGTGCTAGGTTTGCCAAGTGGTGCTAGTGAAGATCTGGTTCACAAAATATTGCGTCCTAGCAATGTATATACATTAGCAATAATTATAGGCAACTTAACATTCGCAGTTGGCAACCACCACCACGGAAGGTAGCTGGAGTATAGCCAGAGATGCTACTTCACCGTTAACATTAGAAATAATCATTTCAGACACTAAGGGAAAATTACCAATTAGTTTCATCCCCAAATCTAGGGCAGGATCTGCCCCATGTTCATATTGTATCTGTTTGAGGACGCTCAGTAGAATGGACATCGACAAAGTGCCATGACAGAGAGTATAGACTGTGGCAAAAATAGTCCCCCAGGTGTTGCAGTCTACAAGAGGGGGAACCAGTCCAGTGGGTTAAAATTAATGCTTGTCTTGTGGGCCTGTAAGAGGAAACACAGCTTCAAGTTGATCTATTTTTTGGGCAATACAAAATTGAATTTTCTCACAATTAGTAGGACATTTGCCTTTAACTGAACGAATAATTACAGAACTTATAACAGGCGCCGCAGGCAACTGGGCGTGCTCTTGCAGGACAAGTCTAGCTAGACCAGCTAACAATGTACGCAACATAAATTGAGTTAGACATCTGTATATGATGACTAGAATATTGTACAAACTGCCGGTTTGTATGAAATTCAAATTGCCTAAATCTGGATATGGTGTGTACCCAGCTAATGCCGGCCAAGTAGCCCCCTCATTACAGAGAGGACCCATTCGAACTGTCCCATGCACATGGGGGGAGGGTGCCATTAAACCAAGTCTGATGTTCCTAGATGGTAAGAGGAATTAGGTGCATAAGGTCTGTATGCAACCGGTGCCGGGGGTTTAGTGTATTTGTGAAAAGTATTTGTGTTAGCATCCACAGCTGAAAATGTGATCCAAGAGTAAAAAACTTCAAAGCGGAAGCCAGCGTCTGCTTCACAACAAAGATTGCAGGAGCACCTGCATTAGGGACTCCATGTTGTGTCAAATGTGCATACACTTCCGGTTGGTAGTTGGCCATAACAGCAATAGGTTGCGCAATAAGAAATAAAAAATAGATTTAAAGAGTAACACAAACTGGGTTGTAATCGTTTAATATTCAAGCTGGAAAAACCAACAGAAGTAGGTGATTCCTAAAAACTGTGGAGTATTAATCCCTAATGCCACGGACGTCTCCGGAGTAAGATGAGACAAGCACAAGCAACACAGGGTTCCTGCGTATAAGAACCTGACCAAAACGCTGGTGGCGCCATGTTGCAGGGATTCTGCTCAGGATCATAACTATGCTTGGGACAGGGGTGGCTCCTCTGTAATGGTCAAGGAGCGTCGCCTCTACTGGTCAGAGTCAGTCACAGAAAAATAAAATGATATTCAGACAATGTCATTTTATTTTTCTGTGACTGGCTCTGGCTGAGGCGTGCGTGCGTGGCTGTGACAGGGAGGAGTGGTGGGCACTTAGAAGTGCGCATGTCAGTTTGGCTGGCCATCTTATACTGGCCAGGCATGCTCACTTCTATTACTCCAACCCAGCTGTGTTGCACAGCCGGGTAGGAGAAAAGCCTCAGGCTCCCAGGCACTGTCTTAGCGGCAGACCAGGCCCCTTAGACCAATCCTGGTGCTGCTCTTATAGTATGAGAGCAGCGTCTGGATTGGGTGGGGAGTCTGGTGACTGCCAGGAGTGAAGCACCGAGGTGGCCGTCGACGTTGGGGCAGTGTGAGAAGTTGGCCTGGTATATGCTGTCCACTAATTAAAGTGGGCACCTTGCACCAGTCCAAACGACCCTTATTGATGATTAGGTTAAAGACAACCTTTATAGAAAGCTATCCTAGTGGTAGCTGTGGAGAGCAGCCTTCAGTCTAAGTTTTGAAGGAATGTAAAGCAGCTTGTTTTACCAGTATATAACCTCTTGAATGACCAAATGAAAGGAGAACCACACCAGGTATATATAAAATATATGTATTTATTACTAAACACTCTCTACTAACCTCTTTATGAGATTAGAGAACAAGGCACACAATATTACAGTACTAGAACGACAGTAAATAGCACAATACACAGTGGGCTCCAGGGGGAGACCAAACCATATATTAAGAAAGTGGTATAACAACCCCGACTTGACTAGACACAGTGCCTAGAGCACGTAGAATCGCTGGAACCCAAGGAACCACCCAAGGTAGTGACACAGGGGACCCACGGAGGACGGGTGCAGTGTGGGAACACAGACGCGAGCTCCGTACAACTCTATGGGAAAGTCGCGGTTGGAAATTTAGAGTTTAAGGACACTTCGGGGAGGACTTCAAGCAAACCCAGTTAAACTTAGAAGGTTCTAAGGCCAGAACCCTTGTGAGTACCGAGGTACCCGTGTTACCTAGCCCAGGGAAGCCGGGTGCATAGGGGTCAAGTGGTGTCGGAAACCCTCGTCGTTTTCAATGGCGTGATGCGAAGAAGTGCTGCTGCCGAGGAGAAGAAAAGTGTCCGGTGTGACCCAAGCCTGGATCGGAGATGAGAAGAACCTGAAAGCAGAGGCGACAAAGTCTGGGTCACTTCACGTGACCAGGAGCGGAGCAATCGAATGCCCACCGATGTCGGGTGCTTCAGGTGAGAAGAGGTGAAGCTTGACTCTGCAGCCACGGGGACCAGGAGACGTCTACGACAACCAACGTCCGGATTCGAGCTGTCCCACAAAGGATGTCGAGTGCTGGGGGGTCAGTGTCCGGATTGAACACCAACAAGCCTTGGCAACGGCAACCCACGCGGTCAGAGGAAAGATGCTTCTGTGAGGACCAGCAAGGTCCTGTAGACTCTCCAAGCAATGGAGTGTCAGGGCACTTCTGGAGAAACCAGGGAAGCCCACTGAAAGTTAAAGTTGCCTTCTTAGGGACCCACAGGCCAACGGACCAGGGATCGCGAAGGGACCTCGAGAGGAATCACACAATACCAGCCCACGGAACACTCGTGGAGTGTAGGCCAGTAATCTTCGGTGGAAACACTGCTCGGGGCTTGGACTACAAGTAGCCCAAAGCACAGCCTCAGGGATCGCCTAAAAGCATATGCTGCTGCAAATGTGCACGGTGTCCAGGGGTTCGGGTTGCACGGTCCCCACGAGGGCTGCGGGCCTCAGGTTTGCTGAGAGCACTAGTCAGCCTCGGGGAAGCTTGGGCACCCACCTCCTGTGTTGCAAAATCTTCGGAGTCCGTCGGGAGCTGCGTAGATGCAAACCGGTCAGATGCGTTGAGGTGCCTGCCTTGCAGGGGAGTAACTCCTTTACTCCAAGGGAGATTCTTCAGTCGTACAGCAAAGCGTAGATCGTCGAAGGTTACTTGGTTTCTGTAGCAGAGTTTAGTCCAGGTAATATCTAAAGTCCTGTAGGCAGGTTTCCTACTTTATACCCAAGGAAGGGGTGGGACAAACTCTGGGGACCCACCTATGGGAGGGTCAGGACAGAGGGGTGGCTACACCCATGTCCTTTGTCCAGTTTCGCGCCAGAGCAGGGGCTGATAGCCCCTGCAACCGGTTTGAGATGGACTATGCACAGGGACACCAAATGTGCCCCCAGTGCAGACATCAAAGCACTCTGAGAGTGCACCCACCCAGCCCCAATACACTAAAGCCTGTCTGGGAGGTGGTCACACCTCCCTGTGACAGGAAACCTATTGTCAAGCCTTCCCCTGACTCGTGTATGTGGCTGGCAGCATCCATTTTGTGATGCCAGGGCTCTGTGAAGCTGGTGCCGGGTGTACCGGTGCTGTCATATTTCTCCCTCTAGGAGGGAGGAATCATACCTCCCACACCAGTTACTGGTGTGGAGGTATGATTCCAAGGTGTTTGACACCAAACACGACATAATTCCTTGCAGCCGTTTTAAAGTTAGCATTTACCGCGAGGTTATAATGCACTTAAGAGTATATGGTTGGCTGCATCACAGACAACCTGGGAATAGTGGTTCCGAAGGCTGCAGAGGGGCTCTGCTCATGCATGGGCACCCTCTCACATAAAACCCAGCACCCTGCCTTCAGGATTGATAAGGCCTGCCATAGGGGTAACTGATAGGCTTAAATGTGCAGTCATTAGGATAGATATAGTGAACCTATATCTAAAAAAGGGGTGCATGCACCACCTTACACAGGCTGCAGTAGCAGACCTGTTGTGTCATTTTGAATGGCCTCTCAGGGGTGGCATAATACATGCTGCAGCCCCTGGGAGGCCTCTGGGGTACCTATGCCCTGGGTACATAGTATACCATATACTAGGGACTTATAAGGGTACCACAGAATCCAATCTGGAGTGTACCTAAAGTACATGCAATCAATTTAGAGGAGAAAGTAGATAGACTGGGGTCCTGAATAGCAGGATCCCAGTCAGACTAAGTCGAAAACAGTGAAACATCAGCAAAAAGTGGGGGTAACTATAAGAAGCAGATCCTACTCTCCTACAGGCAGCGACAGGTATGTTTTTTAAAAAATAATTATTTTTAGCCTAAATTCCATACAAAGTGCGCAGTTAGGCTAACATAGAGAAAACAACAATGGGGAGAGGATGTAGCCTTACGGCTGGGGCGGTCAACCTCGGAGCTGGGGAACCGGGTTCGCGTCTCGGCAACGACGCTCAACATCCTGTGATTCTGGCCAAATCACTTAATCTCCCTGTGCCTAACAAAAATGAATGTGTCCATCTGTAACGAAACTGGTGCTCATGTAAAGCGCTCTGATACCCGATTTCTCGAGTCTAGTTCGTGCTATATAAAACTCTAAAAAAAAAAAAAGGGCCATTCAAAAAAAACACAACAGTAGGTTTGGCTAGACTGACACCTGTATAGTGCCAGGACACACTCCGGGGTGAAAGTGCATTCTACAAACCTGGATAATATCCAATGGAATTATGGCTGTAGTTTGATATGTAGTAGTATGGTCTAGTAGTGGCACAGTGAATTTCATGTAAGCATGCACGTATTATGCCAAACTATACCACAATGCCATACACTAATAAATTTTAACATATTTAAAAACCCATTCATGTTCAATTTGATGTTAACCTTACCAGCCCTACACATAGGTCTATGACCGAGGAGTCAGGCGTTACCTTTTCCTTGAATTTATTAATGCCTGGTCTTAATTAGGCCCATTTCACAGGGAAGGGCAATGTTGTTTTATTTGCTTACATTTGGAGTTCCTTCTCTACCGTTTCACTCCTCTTCCACCGGGTCATATTTCCATTGGCTGCAGCTGTATAAACTCTCGTAAACAGCTCACTGTTTCAGTGGGCAGTGATTTGCCCTGTTTGATTTCTTTTTCTGGATTCTATCTGTCAGTTTTTTACTGTTTTGCCATATCTATTTAATTGTTTAACCCTGACTGGGCGCCGCATTGGTTCACAGTGGCGGCTCCTCCATCGGGGCATCGCCCCACTGCTTTATCGCGGTGCGAGAAGCAGAAACATAAAATGGTAAAACTACCATTTTATGTTTCTGCTTCTCGCACTGCGAGAAAGCAGAAGTGCCTGTTTGGGGGCGGGAGGGTGGGCAGTGCTGCTCGAGGGCAGGGGGGAGTGGCTGTTGTTGTGGGCCACTGTTGTGGGCCCTGACTGTTTGGTCGGCCTTCTGGGGCCGACCAAACCAGTCATGCGCACTCTACATTTTCTCTATGTAGGCTGCATGCAGCCTACATGGAGAAAATGGCCTCCCTACAGGCGCCCGGCTGGGGCGCTGTCCGCTGCACTGCACCAATCACAATGCTGCCATTGCAGCGTTGTGATTGGCTTAGGGGAGGGGAGGGAGGCTGCCTATGTAAAACGCGGCCAGGAGCAGCAGGAGCTGAGGCGGCGGCGCGTGATCCGGAGGAAGGTAAGTTTTTTATTTTATTTTAGTTACCGTTCCCCCGTGCGACCCTCCCCCCCCCAACTGTCTTGCCGGCCGCGACAGCTCCTGTGACTAGCAGAGATGTATTTGGGAGCAGGCTGATAAGCTTTCACAAGCTTGTTCAAGGTGTCTGATATCACAGTGGCCTTTGTGAGAGGAAGTGTCCCATGTCGCTCTGTTTTGTTCCCAGCCATAAAAGGAGCAGCCAGGCAGTGATCGGTTGGCGGGTGGGTTTGGTTACCCCCACTGCGGTCACCGTCGCGGCCACGGCCACCTGATAGAAGTGCCGTTATCACTTGAGGGAACAACACAGGGCTTTATGAAGAAGCTCGAAGGCTAAAATCCCACGCGGACATTAGAAGCTGGCTCGTGGCTTTGAAGTGCGCCTAGAGGATGATGGGGATACGGTGCTAAGTGAAGGGACAAGGATGGGCCAAAGACAGCCCTCTCTGGCTCGAAAAGTCGGTTTTGCTCATGTTCTCGGCAACATACTCCGAGCTGTTGGGCGGGGGGTAAATAAATACATGATGGCCACTGTAAACACATAGCCAAGAGGTGCACTAAAACGATCCATATTTGTAGGAATAGATGTTGTACATTTTAAAGATTTCAAACGTGCATTTTGGAGACTCTTGTTAATGTCTGACCCCGTTATTACCCCACACTCTCCACCGGAGCTAGACTAGAAGGGAATTATCACAGATAAGCCCTCATCACGAGTGACTTGTTGAAATCTCAGTTCTCTGCCCCACAATTAGTGTGCGTGCTTTGCTGAAAACACACCTCATGCCATCTACACATCAAGAAATAGTCACTTTTGTAGTTTGCTGGGAAAGCTTTTCCTGCAAACCCCACCCCCCTCCCCCCAGCAGCATTAGGTTGTTTACACCTGCGTGTTCCTGGCCCTGTTGTCTGCAGATGTGTTTACTTTAAAACCGAGACATCTGTTGTATGGAAATGTGATGCCACAGTCTACAGGAGATGTGATCTGGTGCGATTCAATAATGCTACACACAGCTCGTTTTGTGATATATGATCCACAAGCCAGGTCGAGTGACTTGTAAATACACTGTGGGTGTTGTGTGTTTGGCTTTTGCATGGTTTAGCTGGGTTTCGTTGGCACTACGTTGTTTTATCCAACAGGGGTTTTAAAGCAGTGCATTGAATAGCTGAGTAGCAGATTTCATTGTGCGCGGTAACGTGAAACAACATAGTTTTCGTCTCTATGATTTTAGTGAAATGTTGTCATTGTTTCAGCAGCATATCCTGTCTGAAGGACTGAGGGCTTTTTACAGCTGCCCCTGGCCACGATCAGCTAACAGTAGATTGATGACAGAGTGGGTGGTACAGCTCGTGTTAGCTTTGCATGTCCACAGTCGTCCTTAAGGTGCAGTGTTTTGAGTATTCGGTCAGATTTACTCGGTGAGAGAAGAACGCAAATTGAGGAATAAATGAGCACATTAAGTGCAAAGGTTAAATGTCAGGTTATCACCACAGTACCGTATATGTCCCTTGATAACCTGGCATAGTACTTCGCACGGCCCATGTTACAAGTTACAACTGCATTACAAGGACTGTATCTGGGCCGGTACTCACAAAGGCCCGTTTGTGAAATTTTATGGTAAGGGCATTGATTTGACCTCTGTCTTCTGGCTCTGGTTATTCAACCTCCGTCCTCCCGTTCTGGTTATTTATCATCTGTCCTCCGGTTCTTGTTATTTAACCTGCGTCCCCTGGTTATTGAACCACTGCCCTGTGGTTATTTAACCTCCGTCTCCTAGCTGTGGTCATTTAACCTCCGTCCCCTGGATATTTAACCACTGTCCTCTGGTTATTTAACCTCCGTCCCCTTGCTGTGGTCATTTAACCTCCGTCCCCTGGCTCTTGATATTTACCCTCCGTCCTCTGGCTCTGGTTATTTAACCATTGTCCTCTGGTTATTTAACCTCCGTCCCCTGGCTGTGGTTATTTAACCTCTTTCCTCTGGCTCTGATTATTTAACCTCCGTCCTCTGGTTATTTAACCTTTTTTCTCTGGCTGTGGTAATTTAACTTCTTTCCTCTGACTGTGGTCATTTAACCTCTTTTCTCTGACTCTTTCTCAAATTTGCTTGAAAATGCACCGTTTGCCCACTCTTTTTTCAAAATTTTCTCAGGGGGAGAACCCCCCCGAACTCCTTGTAGGTGGTTCGGGCTCGCTCGCTACGCTCGATCGCCGCAGTGCAGTACGACAATTGTTTTACGCACCACCACTTTCAAATGTCATCAGCCGCCACTGTTGGTTCATAGCATCTTTCATTGCGTTCATATTTTCTTGGGCAATCTACTGGCTTCATACTCTGGCTTTATTCACCTCATTCTTTTCTCCTGTTTACTTTCCAACCATTACTGTCTTCTCGCTACCTGTCTCAGCGTCTAGAAACCTCATCGACTAAAACTTCTGATTCCCTTGCACGCAGCGCTGCTTCACTCTTTGCACCCCACACTGCTCACTTCCTACCATCTTCTGAGGCACCCACTTGAGCCCTGAAGTTGTGGTTGTGTCTGTACGTTGCTATGCCTGTGTATATTTACATGCATGTGTAAGTGTGAGTGTGTAAGATTTTGTGCAATGCATATATACAGGTTACCTGTGTTATGCCTGCGAACGGAGGTATATGCACTTGTATTTGTGTGCTATTTAATCACTTGCTGCATTAGTTCCGCATTCACCATTCAAACATCAAATCTGTTGGCTTTGCCATTGCTTGATTCTTTGTTAAAATATGGCCTGGTTGCAAGGGAACCTTTATTACAATCATTCCTTCCTATCTGTGCCATAAAAACAAATAACTATAATGAAAGCTCGCTTGCCATTCGACCTTTATTTTTGGGTATAATCGCTGCATGTATTAGTAAATTAAACCCAGAGCTACAGAATTTGCCACAGCTTATTAACTTAAGAATTCTTTTGAACACATGGGGTTGGCAAGACAATTAAAGCCAGACCTAAAAACTGATCAATGCTAAGGACCAAGCTGTCCAACATGAATATTGCCCCGAATTTGTTACATCTAATTACAGTACTCCACACAGATGTGGGTCATAGCACAAACCATCATGAACCCAACACTTTAGGAGCTTAAGTGAGGGGTGGGTGCCACTGGGCCGTTCTTTGTGTCATCATAAAACATTTATATTGATGTTTATGGCTACACTGACTTTGATCAGAGGTGCTCGTCTCCAAAGAGATGCTCATAAATACCACTGCAAGATGATAGCAAGATGGAGCTGTGAAGTATGGGAACAAATGGAACCAAGAGGGCACAAAACGATGAGAGGGGGGGATGGAGAAAAAGGTGCATGATGGAAAGGCGGATGGATGATGGACGGGAAGATGGATGATGGAGAGAAGAAAGGATGGAAAGATGGATGAATGGATTAAT
Source organism: Calotriton arnoldi (assembly GCA_963921515.1). NCBI lineage: Eukaryota > Metazoa > Chordata > Amphibia > Caudata > Salamandridae > Calotriton > Calotriton arnoldi. The sequence continues at coordinate 257,884 of CAWUFW010004956.1, read as the reverse complement.
GGAAAGAATGATGGAGAGAAGAACGGAAGGAAGGGAAGAAAACCATTCAGAAAAAAGGATTTATTAAGAATATATATTGATAAAAGATGGAAAGAAAATTGGAGAGAATGAACAATGAGTGGATGGTTTGGCAAATGGAAGGATGAAGCAAGGTGTGGATGATTTGATGAATGGATGAAGAGATGGAAGGAAAGTAGGAAAAACAACTGAAAAATGGAGAGAAGGAATTAAACGGGGAAAAAAACAGGAAGAAAGGATGACTGGAGGAAAGATGAAAGAAAACACTCTGCAATCACACTCCAGTGCTGGTGGACCTGGCTTTTTTGGGTGCAGGAAAAATGGAGAGAAGGAATTAAACGGGGAAAAAAACAGGAAGAAAGGATGACTGGAGGAAAGATGAAAGAAAACACTCTGCAATCACACTCCAGTGCTGGTGGACCTGGCTTTTTTGGGTGCAGGAGTCAGGCATTTTTTTTTAGACTGTTATGCTATTTGTATTTGTGAAGCGCACTTTTACCCTTGAAAGGTATCCTGGTGCTGAGCAGATGTATGTGCTTAGCCCTGCCTATAGTCGGTTTTTTAATTGAAAAGCTAAGTTTTCAGTTTCTTGTGGAGTTAAAGATTATAGGTGGCTCTGATGTGGAGTGGGAGGTCGTTCCATGCTTTAGGAGTGAAGTAAGAGAACACCTGTACTCCTGATCTGATTCTGTGTAGGAGTGGAATGTGTGTGAGTAGGAGTCCTGCAGAGCGGAGGTGTCTGGATGGTTGGTGGAATGAGATGTGACTGTTCAGGTAGTGGTGCCTGAGTTGTGTAGTGCCCTGAATGTGTGTGAGGAGTTTGAAAATAATGCGCTTGTGTATTGGGAGCCAGTTGAGCTCTATGAGATGTGATGTAATGTGAATTCTGTGTGGATGAGTGGGTGGTTTATAGTCTTCTAGTGAGCTGCTTGTTGATCCCGGCGTAGAGGGTGTTCCCGTAGTACAACTTGCTGGAGACTAGAGCATGAGAGACAATTTTTCTAGTGTTGCTTGGGAGCCATTTGAAGTTCTTTCTCAGCATCTCCAGGATGTGGAAGCAGGATGCAGACGGCATTGTCTTGTGTGGTCATGTCAAGTTTGCTGTTGATGATTGTTCAGTTGTTCCTGGCATGGGTGATGGGTGTGGATGTGAGTATGAGTTCAGCGAGCCATGAGTTAGATTTCCATGGCAAGGTGTTCTTGCTGAAGGTCACTACTTCTCTCGTGTCAGTGTTGAGCTTGAGACAGTTGGCTTTCATCCAGTTAGTGACTCTGGTTATACAGGCGGTGAAGTTGTTTGTGTTGGGGGTCTTGTCCGAGAGGGAGAGTATGAGTTGTGTGTAGTCAGTGTAGGAGAATGTTGATCTCATGTGCGCAGATGACATATGCCAGAGGGATCATGTATGTGTTGAAGAGGGTGGGCCTGACCAATGAACCATGAGGCACTTTGCAGATAAGTTTGCGGGCTTCCGTGGAGTAAGGTGCTAGGCTGAGAGCTAGTGTTCTATTCAGTAAGAAGGAGCAGAGTCAGAGGACAGCGGATGATTGGATGCCAATTCTGTGCAGGCCCCTGATGTGGATTGAGTGTGAGACTGTGTCAAATGCTGCAGAGAGGTCCAGGAGAATGAGGGCTGCCATGTCCCCTCTGTCAAGGATCATGTGGATGTTGTCTGTGCTGTGAGGAGTGCTGTTTCTGTACTGTGGTTGGGCCTGAATCCGGATTGTGTGGCATCAAGAAGCCGGTGGTTGCGGATGTGGTTGATAAGGTGTCAGTTGATTAATTTCTCTAAGACCATTTGCCGGGTACAGTAGGAGGGAGATGAGTCTGTAGTTGGAAAGGGTGGTTTCTTGAGCAGGGGCATGAGAGTGGCATGTTTCCAGGTGTCCAGGAATGTGGCTGAGTCAATGGGGACGTATAGGTTGGGTGTTATTGCTTCACTGACTGGTAGGAGAACTTTGGTGAAGGCATGGGTTCCAAAGGTCAGATGGGGCCCCCCGAGTAGATGGTCTTCATGGTAGCAGCGATTTCGACAGTGGTGACGGAGGGCCACGATTTTAGCGTTTGCTCTTCAGCCTTGATGGAAAGCTGAGCGGCGGTGGCGATGGGGTCTTAGTTGCTGTATATAGAGGCGATTTTGTTACAAAACAATTCTGAAAGCTTGTTGCAAAGTTCTTGTGAGGGGGTGATGTTGCTGGAGGCGGCAGGAGGTGCAGTGACACCTTTGATGACAAATAAGATTTCTTTGCTGCTGTTACTGCAAGCGACGAAGCGATCAGTGAAAGCTGTGCGCTTGGTGCTCCATACCTGCTGATGGTAGCATCTTAGGGCTGATTTGAAGATATCTTTACCTGTGATGCCTTGACTTGTTCTCCATTTGCTTGCAGTCGCGTTTCGTCAGCCTGAATTCCTCTGTGTACCAACTGGCCTGTGGTCAGATTCTAGCCATTGGGTTATGCTTGCGCGGAGCCAGGGTGTCAGGGCATGCAGTGAACCAGCTGTTGAGGTTCTTGATGGCTTTTGGCAAGTTGCTAGTTCCTCTGGTTGGTCCACAGAGAGAAAAACCAAAGGGGATGATGGACGGAGTGTTGAACATTGCAAGCACTCACCCCCAGTCAACTGATCTGGGTTTAATCCATCATCATTCTTTAGCTCACTCCGCCACCCCAGTTCAGACATGGCCATATGCAAATCAGTCTGACCCTGTGCCTCATGGGAACAGTCCAGCCCGAACTGCCAAGCCATGTCTTCCCTGGACCGGAAACAAGCATCCTGGGACCGGTTTCTGGCTTACAGCCATCATCAGCCAGGCTATCTTGAATCCAGTGGCAAAGTGAGCAAGGGACCCACGTCTGGGCATACCCTGCCAACTTAGGGCGAACATAGCAAAACCAAAGGGGATGATGGACGGAGTGTTGAACATTGCAAGCACTCACCCCCAGTCAACTGATCTGGGTTTAATCCATCATCATTCTTTAGCTCACTCCGCCACCCCAGTTCAGACATGGCCTTATGCAAATCAGTCTGACCCAGTGCCTCAGGTGTATCTTGAACGTGAGGTGTTCCATGCAGCTGGTGAGGGTATCCGTGTAGGTGATGCCACTGAAGGTATCTTTGTATATGATGGCAACTCCACCTCTGGCCTTGAGCTGATTGTCTTGCCTGGCTATCTTGTTGCCAGCGGGGGTGGCTGTAGTCATGTCTGGTGAAGAGGTTGAGTTTAGCCATGTTATGTGAGGAAGAGTAGGTCCGGAGAGTGATAGTGCAGTTGGTCCCATATCCATGTGGCTTATTTGGTGAGCGAGTGGGTGCTGAGGAGCATTGATGTGAGTGTGTCATGTTTTGTGGGTGGTGTTTGGTGTGTAAGCAGGTGGCTCTCTTGTGATAATGTGAGCAAGTGGGGTGCTGGGGCTGTTGGTGCCAGACTGGTGTGTGTAGTATGTGGGAGAGAGAAAGAGAATATGCAGCAGGTGCATTAAAACACTCCTTTCATGTTGTGTGGTGTGGTGTAGTGTGGCGGCTGGGGTTGAGAGCATGGAGAAATGTAGCAGGGTAGCAGTGGGTAGGGGAGAAGGTAGTTTCTTACTTGTATCTCCTGTTCTCTCGCAGGGGTATTTCCATGATAGTCATCAGCGTTGAATAGCCCCGCCCGCCTGCAAGGACCCCGGGAGCACTTTTTCCAATTCATCTTCTTAAGTGCCGAAGTTCACCTTTCTTCAGGAAGGCCTCTTTAATAGTCATTTAAGAAAGTCATTATGCAGACTATAGAATTAGGCTACAGTGGTCAAAATTATTCATCTTGTTGTAACAAAAGGAGAATATCCAAGGAAACATGCAACTAATGCATGAAAAACTTTGTAAACTCTTTTGTTATGTGAGAGAAGGATGATGAAGTGCAGGTCTGTGTAGCCCATAGGCTGCCATTATAAGGGAAGAAAAAGGAGTCTGTGCCTTTAAAAACTGTGTGACCTCTAATATCCCATCATGCTCAGCCAGAGGCAGTTACCTCAGTTCTTTTTGTAGGCTGTACTAGCTGAATAATAGCAGAGCATGAAAGTGTCTGTCTAATCCACCGGGGAGGAGGGAGGGTCGCTTATGACTATCATGGAAATACCTCTACCAGAGAACCGGAATTACACGTAAGAAACTGTACTTTCTCTCGTAGGAGATTTCCATATATAGTCATAAGGATTGACTAGAGTACCAAGCCCCACCCCCCTGAAGCGGTGGAGTAGACAGAAACTATTGCAAGATAGATAGCTAAGCAAAGAGAGTCCTGAGGGAAGCCTGTCCCACTTGAGCATCTGCTCTAGCATCTGTGCCAAGACAGTAGTGCCTAGTGAATGTGTGGACTGACCTCCATGTAGCAGCTTTGCAAATATCTGCCAAGGGAATATTTCTCATCAAGGCAGTAGTGGCTACCTTGCCCCTAGTGGTGTGTGCTTTGGGTTTGCCAGCAAGAGTCTTATTAGCCAGCTGATAGCAGAATAGGATGCAAGAGACAATCCACCTGGAAACTAACTGTTTGGAGGTAGCCAGACCTGTATGAACTCGGCCATAATTGATAAACAATTGTTGTGATTTGCGAATAGACTTGGCTTTATCTAGCTAAAACTTTAAAACTCTCTTTACATCCGGATAGTGAAGGGCTCTCTCCGCTGGAGTAGATGGATTTTGAAAGAAAGTGGGTAAAGATATAGTCTGGTTTACGTGAAAATCTGAATTAACTTTAGGGAGGAACTTGGGATGAGTCTTCATCACTACTTTGGAAGAGTAGAAGACTGTGTATAGCTCATGAGCACAAAGGGCCTGTATCTCTGCTAACTGTACACACAGATGTAATTCCAACAGGTAAAGCAGTTTTCCAAGTGAGATGTTTGTGAGATGCTTTATGTATGGGCTCAAAAGGTGGTAGCATCAGACGTGAAAGAACTACGTTGAGTTCCCATGGAGAAGAGGGGCGCCTAACAGGAGGAAAGACCTTCTTTGACCCCTCCAGGAAATCTTTGATGACAGGAATCTTAAAGAAAGAGGTTTGCGAAGGACTTTTCCTCCAGGAAGTACCTGGAGTAAATTCCCTTTCCCCGCTGACTGAGGGGGGCAGGTTCCACCGCCTTCTTCTCACACAGAGTGTTGACCTCCTTCTTTAGAAGGTCAAGGTGGGAGGTGGATGACTTTGGTGGAATGGACGGTGGTGGGGCAGTAAATCTGAGACAATACCCATTTGTAGGAGGCTGGCTTACTATATGGTGCACACTTATTTAAGTGAAGCACCTTGCACTGATCCAGACAACCCTTATGTTGATTTTAGTGGTTAGACCACCATAGAAAGCTCTGTAAGTGGTAGCTGTGGAGAGCAGCCATCAGGCTTAGTCCAGAAGGAGTGTTAAGCAGCTTGTTTTACCAGATATAATCATATAGTGCAGATGAAATGAAAAATAACCACATAGTGTATTTATAAAAATATGTCTATATATTATACAACACTCACTAACACATTGGTATATCTCCTACCCGGAGATATCAACACAAATACACAAAATACTTCAATTGCAAACAGGTAAGTAAGCACAATACACAGTGCTCTCCAGTGGGGGGCCAAACCATATACTAAAAAGGTGGAATGCGAACTGCGACCGAAGTCAGGACTTGGACCGGGAGACTCAGAAGAGCTGGGGACACATGGAACCACCCAAGGTAAGTACCCAGGAACCCCACGGAGGCTGTGTGCAGAGTGGAAACACAGTCGTGTACTCAACACAAGTCAACGGGAAAGTTGTGGTTGCAGTTTTAAAGAAGAAGGACCCTTCCCAGTGGACCCTGAAGAAACCCAGTGGAAGACAGAAGGTTGGAGAGTCTTCCCACCCGTGGATACCCCAGGAACCAGGATACCTACACCAGGGAAGCCGGGCGCATAGTTGAGAAGTGATGTCGGAAACCGCTATAGACCACAATGGAGGACTTCAGAAAAGATGCCGCTGGTGAAGACTGTGCAAGAATCCGGTGGAATCCAAGGGTGGATTCTTGAAGAGAAGAACCTGCAAGCAGAGGGGACAGAGTCTATGCCACTCCGAGGTGACCAGGAGGCATGGAAGAGCAATGACCACCGATGACGGAAGATGCAGGAGTGATGACGGTGACCTTGTCGCTGCAGCTGTGAGGACAAGGCGATGCTGTGGAAGACTAGGAGCAGTTCACGAGCTGTCCCACATCGGAAGTCGAGAACCAGGGGGTCGGTGTCCGTTGGGAGCACCAACAAGCCTTGGCAGCAGCAACAAAAGTGGAAAACGATGACGGAGCATCGTTGGGACCAGCAAGGTCCAAGGGACTCACCAAGTGAAGGAGAGTCAGAGCAGGCCCCAAGCAAGCAGGGGAGCTTACTGAAGCAAGAGAAGACCATCAAGAGGACCGACAGGCCAGAGGCACAGGAGTCACAAGAGGACCTCGAGCGGCTCACCAAAGATGAGGGCCCATGGTGCAGAGGATGCGGTGAGGATGAAGATCTTGGCAGGAAGAGATGCTGGAGAGTGGAGCTTCATGTAGCCCGAATATCTCTGGAGTGCAGAACCAACAAGCCTTGGCAATGGCAAGTCGACACGATGCACTGGGGTTCGGTCCCAATGGTTCCGATGAGGGATACTGACCTCAAAATTGTAGAGAGGACAGGTCAGGCCTCGAGGGAGTTGCAAAACTACCACCTGTGTTGCTGGGCATTTCGAAGTCCGTGGGATGTCAGGAGCAGCAGACTGGTCAGCTTTGTTGTGGTGCCTGCAGATGCAAGGGAGTGACTCCTTCAATCCAAGGGAGATTACTTTGGGTGTACTTGATGTCCACCGGTCTGCTGAAGATCCTGTATGAAGCACAGATACAGATGACGAAGATAACTTGCAGAACAGCAAGACCAAGAGCAGCATGAGTCTTCCGTGATGCAGTCTCGGTTCCAGGCGAAGTCCAGCAAAGTCCAAGTGTACAGACGGTCGAAGAGTGACGTGGTTTCAGGCTTGAGTCTTGTCCCATGACAAATCTGAGGACCCACCCACAGGTACGCACTTTTATACCCTAAGAAAGGGGTTAGGATGACTCAGGGGTCCCTCCCAGAGGAGGGGCTGGACAGAGGGGAGAATACTTCCATGTTCAGTTTCGGTTCCATGTACAGTTTCGCGCCAGAGCAAGAGCCAAGGGCTCCCAGAACTGGTTCTAAATAGAGTATGCAAGGAGGGCACCAAACATGCTTTTCAAAGCTGTCTGGTGGCGCTGGCAAGCGCCCCTACCCCAGCCCAATACACGGAGTCCTGTCTGGGAGGAGGTGACACCTCCCTGTGATAGGAAACCTATTGTTCTACTCTTCCCTCCTCGAGCTCAGCTCAGCAGCAGGAGGGCAGAATTGTGTCTGTGGTCGGCAGCAGCACTAGCTTGCTAGGAGACCCTGAAAGGCTGTTACTGGGAGTACTGGGGGCTTCCCGGAGGAGCCCCCCAGTGCATGGAATCATACCTCCAACACCAGTAACGGTGTTGGGGTATGATTCTAACATGTTTGATACGAAACATGACGCATGGCCACTATATGTATAAAAATGGCTGACTGCACTTTTTTTTTTTTTTATTGAACATTTTGATAATCGTACATAGTAGCAGTCACCACTGTAACAATCCGGTCCGACATGATACAGAATGCAGAAAATAAAAGGGGGTTACACTTACACCGTCTCCCCAAACAGTTTACAGTTTTTTCGTACATACAACATAGCCATGATCATAATGAAAGCATAAGTATCAAGATTAATGACAGTTCTGGAACAAGTCAGGATGCTCCCGTAAATAATCAGTAAATGGTACCCAAATATCCGACGGTTTAGAAGCAGTTGGTAATTCTTCTGCATATATCATAAAATTGTCTCTACAATAGATAGCATCCAGTATCCAGCGAGCAATCGTGGGGGTTTGCCTGCTGTCCCAATGCATTGCTACCCTGCGTTTGGCTAAAAGTAGTAACACCGCAACTAGTTTCTTCTTAGCTGACATTACGGGTATATTAAGGCCTAGCAAACATAATTGTGGTGTGCAATATAGTTTACATGATATCAGAATACTCAGATGGTTAATTACCTCCTCCCAGAACCGTCGTATCCTGTCACAGGCCCACGCAAGGTGTGCAAAGTCTGCCTGGTCCAACCCACATCTCCTGCAGTTCGCAGTGTCACGCAGACCATATTTGTGTAATTTAGCTGGTGTTTGATAAGCTTGATGAAGAAATTTGTAATGAATAATACGAAGATTTCCGTTGGGTGTAAGCAATGTAGTAAGCGTACAGCACGATACCCAGTCGTCATCTGTCAAAGGAGTGTCTAATAGTTTATTCCACTTTTCTCGGGTCTTTAGGGTCTGTGCACCAATATCTGATTTTATCAGTTTATATAGCCGTGAGATTATGCTAGTGTGAGTGGGTGTGGCTATCAAAAATTGCAATGACTGCAATGCAGGAGGTTCAGTAGGATATGAAGGATATAGTTCCCTGATAGCAGCCTTCAATCTGTGATATATGAATCGGAATAAGAGCGATTGGTTGCTAATATAGGACAGGTCATCGGGGGTTATAAAAGTACCATTCAAATATAGATCGCCCATTTGTGCTATACCTACTTGTTCTAAGATCAGCATGCTGTTGTGTTCTTGTGTGACCGATAGACCCGGATGGCAATTCAATGGCATGTTTGGGGCATATATGGGGGTTTTGTTTGCCAACTGACCGATGCGTTGCCATGCCTGTGACGTTGTTCGTATCGTATTTATTTCTCGCGGAGATAAGTGTGGCCTGGTACGTGTGAGTATGCTGGATAGCGGCACCGGGTCAGCGTCACCATCCTCTATAGCAAGGTGTGGCAGATACTTTACCGGATGAAACCAAAAGTATGCGTATTGCGCTTGGGCGCAAAGATAATATAAATAAAAATCAGGGACCGTGAAACTGCCTGATGTATATGGAAGCGACATAGTGTGAAGACTGATGCGAGCTTGCTTGCCGGCCCATATCAGCCTGACGAGGTTCGTACGTAGCCTCTTGAAAATAGATGCGGAGGTGTTATTGGTATATTAATAAAGAGATATAGTAGTTTAGGCAGCAGCACCATCTTTATAAGTGATATTCTATCGGCTAGGGATAGAGGCAGAGTTATCCATCTGGTTATTTGTGTTTCTATGCGGTCTATTGTAGTACCATAGTTGTATCTGAGGACTAACTCAGGATCTCTATGTATCTAGATCCCAAGATATTTAATGGGATCTTCCTGCCATATGAGGGGGAATTCCAATTGCGGTGTCTTTGTAATCACTGTCAACGGGATCACTGCTGACTTGCTCCAATTAATCTGCAGGCCCGAGTAGCGCCCGAATTTGATGTATTCTCTCAACAGTGGTGAGAGATTCACCTCAGGATCTCTGAGGTACAATACCATATCGTCCGCATATAGCGATATGCTGACGGGTCTCAGGTTAAATCGTAGCGCTGTGTGCGCATATTTTTGACGTATTTTACAAGCAAGCGGCTCCAATGCAATAGAAAACAACAGATGGGCCAACGGACACCCCTGTCTAGTCCCACGCTGCACCGGGATTGCCACCGATATGTGTCTATTAACCTTAATGCGGGCTGTGGGTTTATTGTATAAGAGGGCTATCCAGTTAATGAACATAGGTGGTAAGCCAATTTTCTGCAGGATCGTAAACATGTAAGTCCATTCGACAGAGTCAAAGGCTTTCGCCGCATCTAATAATACCGGCACAGCCTTGATCTCTGGATTCAGTTGATGTAAAAGGGCAAAGATAGTGCGTAAATTATGCGCAGTTGAACGGTCTGGAATAAACCCAGATTGGTCGGGTAGGACTATAGTGGACATGAGTGATTGTAACCTAGTGGCGATAATCTTTGCCAAGATTTTAACGTCTGTATTGATTAATGAGAGGGGTCTGTATGATTCTGCTTTATTGGGGTTTTTATCAGGCTTCAGCAGTGCCACTATAAGGCCTTCACGGGGGAGAATTTTATTATGATAGGCTTCATCATACATTTCAAGCAGATACGGAGTTAGCAATTCTGAGTATGCTTTATAAAATTCTCCGGTGTACCCATCGGGACCAGGTGATTTACCATTGGGCAATGATTTTATAGCTAGCTAAACTTCATCCTCCGTTATGGGCTAAGCCAGGTATTCACGGTGTGTGTCAGACAACCATACCAGCGCTATATCATCAATGTAATGCAGAATTTCAGGTCCCAATACGGTATGTTGTGTCCTATAAAAGTCACTGTATGCCTCCGTGAATGTATTCAGTATACCCTGGGTATCATAATGCACTATCCCATTATCATCCTCTATCTGCATAACGGTGTGCTGTTTGTGTTCTATGCGTATTTCTTGTGCTAATATTCGGCCCGGCCTGCCTCCTTCACCTATCTTGCGTGCTGTGTGGCGTCTAAATGTGTATTTTATTTCATCATCTGCCAGCGAGTTGTAGTTATTTATCTCTTCCCTCAAATTACTAAGAGTGAGTGGACTATGACTGGTGTCATATTCGGCTTCTAGTAGTTTATGCGATCTTCGGATTTCTTCAATTGTGTCCGTATATCACGTAGGATACCAGCATTTGTGCTTATACAGATGCCCCTAATAGTTGTTTTAAATGCCTCCCAGAGCATCCCCGCACTGGTGACTGATTGTTTATTGTTCGCAAAATAGTCTACTATTGCTGTATGAATTGCTTCTTTATAGAGTGGGTCTTAGAGCGCATTAGCATTAAAGCGCCATACAAACGGAGGGGGAATGTACATCGGTATCTGTAAGGTTAACATTACGGGTTTATGGTCTGAGAGCATTTTAGGAAGATGAGTTATGTCTGCAGTCCACGTGCAGGCCTGGTCTGTGAGAAGCCAATAGTCAAGCCGGGACCAACTGTTGTGTACTGTCGATGAGTGGGTGCTCTCTAGTGTAGTTGGATTTCGCAATCGCCAAACATCATGCATACGGAATTCTACCATACCATTTAAAATAATTGAGACCGCATTTTGATGGTGTTCAGTTGTGTTGTGTGATCTGTCATGTGCCGAATTCAGTGCAACATTGATGTCACCGCCCCACAGCAGCTCTAAATCTGGCAAGTTTCGTATTCGTGCCCAGAGGTCCATAAAAAAGTCCGGGTCATCCGTATTCGGACCATACACGTTAACGATACCTACTTTAGTGCCTCTTAATATTCCTGTGAGTATGACATAGCGTCCTTGCGGGTCAATGAGTGTTTGATCTAATATAAAGTGGGTGCCCTTGCGTATAATAGTTGTCACCCCCCTTGCATAGGATGAGTAGGTTGCCGATGCTACTAATTCAGCCCATCTATTGCCCAAGACGTTTGCTTTGTGTTTAAGTAGATGCGTTTCCTGAAGTAGAGCTACATCTATGCGATGTTTATCGAGATATGCGAAGACTTGTCGGATCTTTCTGGGATTATTTAGGCCTCTAACATTCCAAGTTATAAATCTCAGAGGTGCATCTCTAGCCATATTGCATAAGTTCTGCAACATCAAATGTAGGGAGTCTGACATCTGTTACACCCCCATTCATCTGTCCAATGTCGGATATATTTGCCATGTCTGACTGTGAAACTTGAACATAAACATGAACATTACATTCCAGCATACATGTGACTACCGATGTACCGTAAAGTTGCCCAATTCCACCCCGCACCCACTTCACCATCCCAATTATGGCAAAGACACTACCCTTTAACGATAAACAAAACTTCCCACCTAATAAAAATGTAAAGGCTGTGGTATACACAGGGGGGCGGCAACCGCCGGCCTACAGCCCCAACGACAAGCAGTTGGGGGATCAGGTCACGAACCCGTAACATTGTGAATATATATTCTAAGAGTGTAAAAACCTATGGATGATATTTAAATTGCCTGCATGCTAGAAGTTCCAATATTTCAATGTCTTGAAATAGTTATCTCCAGCAAATATCCATGTAACACTACTTGCAGAGCTAATGTATCTGTTGGGTACACAATACTGTACATGAAATGTAGAGAGGGCCTTGCAAAAGTGTACAGGCTGATTATAAACAGCTGTATGCAATTCTGAAAGAGGTGCAACTGTCATTCTACATCAGATGTATGGCCGTGTTCGGCCTGTGCTCCTCTTGGGGATTTGCGCCGAAGAGCATTCGGGTGGTTATGTTGTAGGAACTTAATGGCATCTTTAGAGTCATTGCAGATTATACTTTTCCCGCCATCTGTGATCTTCAAGCGAGCAGGGTATAACATCGCATATGAAATGTTATTGTCTCTTAGTTACTTTTTCACATCAAGGAACTTCTTTCGTGCTTCCTGCACTTGCGATGTAAAGTCCGGATATATGGGTATGGCCATTCCGTCATTAATTAATGTTCCCAGTTCTCTTGCTTTACGAAGCGCTGCATCTCTATCTCTATAATTTAGTATTTTGGCTATTATGGGGCTTGGGCGTGCTCCTGGCGCTGGTTGCGGCGCAAGGGACCTGTGTGCCCTCTCGACAATAAACACCTCAGAGAATGTGTCTCTACCAAGGAGAGCGATTAAGAGAGCTTCGACATAATGCTCCGTGTTTCCCGTTCTCGTCGTCTCCGCCACCCCCATAAGGCGTAGATTACAGCGACGAGATCTAGCTTCAAGATCTTCGGTCTTGGCCAGTAGGGATTGTAGGGTCTTGTCAGCTTTGGTTTGTTTTTGTTCAAATTGTTGCTGAGTGTCCTCTGCGTCCGATATTCGACGTTCTACCATGTCAATGCGTTCTGTATGTTTGTCCAATCTCTCCGACATACGGTCTACACGATACGTCAGGGAGTCAATTTTACCATCTATATTGGATAATGTCGATTGTATGGTAGCAAACATGGTGTGAAAGTCCACCTCCGTGTCAGATCCTGGTGTCTCTGTTTGTACCTGGCGGTGCACGGTAGTCTCAGTGCCCGACTCCACCACCTTCCGCTGCTGTTCGAAATGCAGGTTGGGTTAATTTTTATCTGGTTTCCCCATCCTGCACTTAGGCTACGAGGGTCCTGACGGATATCAGCCCGATAACTCTGTGTCCGAGTGATTGCCCAGTCCGCAATCAGCAGCGTCTGAGTATCCCCACTATGACTCAATTGTAAATACGTTGCTAGCGATTGTTCAAAGGTGATTGCAGGAGGGTCCGGAAAGGAAGAGTATCTACAGTGGTGCAGATACAGCCGCACAGCTGGATTCAGGAGTCTTTAGGCACTGTTCCACTAGGGGGGTATATAACCACAGTTCGTCCACAGCTGAGGCTGAGAAGCTGTGTGGCCTGAACCAACAAAATGGCGCCGTAGCCAGAGGGTGCTCTCACCTGCTCATGTGCATCGCACAGTCGTAATAGGCCCAGAGCTCCCGAGGGGTGCACAGACACACAGGGCCTCTTGCTACACAATCCCCGAGTGCAGTTTCATAGGGTAGGCTGCATGTAAGCATAGATATCTCAGAGGTGGGGTGGGGGGAATCTCACGCTTCTTTATGTATGGCGAGACGTTGCATTCATGCACTGGAGTATTCGCAATACACCCTGCCATGGGCCACAGTCCAGGCACAGGACTCTTCTGGCACGACACACAGGCCCAGGGGATCGATCGTCTCCGCAGGTCCTCTACTCCCCCCAGAGCGTGCCGCGATCAGGGGTCCACCGCCCTCGCTGCCTATTTGCGCCCCCTGCTCTTTACCTTAGTGAGGGCCAATGGATGGATCTCTGCATCAAGCGCTTTCACCACTGTATCGATTCCGCTCGCCTCCCAGGCGCAGTCGCATCCACGCTTCTGCAGAATATGGCACTAAGTACGCAGTCGGGACCTGCTTGCTTACGGCAGTTACACAGCACTTCGTGATCACGGCCGCCTCGGTCGCCGCTGACTACCGTGATGGTCTCAGATATGCATGACGAGGCTGCAGGTGTCGAGAACGGTCTAAGCGGCCCCAGATGCCCACAGCGCAGGCCGTCTGAGCTGCACCGGTCCGCTCGCTTCTCCGCCAGACCTACACCGCTGATATTATGCCTCGGTCTTTCACAGCATACACATCGGAGCGTGCGCACCCCCGAGTTCCAGGCTCTGTTCCGGCGTCGCCGATCTCACAGTTTCTCCGCGTTTTGGGCAGTGCAGCACACCATAAATCAGCTAGTTCCGTGCCAGATGCTCAATAAAGTGTAGTCGCTCGATTTTCATGTGCAATTTTCGGTTTTACACTCAGGATATTTGAAGGATTGTGACTCGATCGGGAGAGCTCGCCTACAGCGCGGCCATTTCCAAGCGCGGCTAGCTCCGCCCCGGCTGACTGCACTTACAAAGCCCGGAGAATCGACTCCGGCGTTTGTAGGGGGTGTCCTGCTCATGCAGGGCACCCCACACTTATAACCCAGCACCCTGCCTTCACGATTGAAAGGCCTTTCTTAGGGGTGACTTATAGGTTTTATGTGCAGCGACCTTAGATATAAGAAAACTTATATCTGTCGTAAGTGGTGCTAGCACCAGCTTACACAGGCTGCAATGGCAGGCCTGTAGTCAGAGTTTGAGTGGTCTCTCATGGGTGGCACAATACAGGCTGCAGCACATGGGAGGCCCCCTGGTGTACCTATGCCCTGGGTACCTTAGTACCATATACTAGGGACTTACATGGGTATACCAGTAGCCAATTGTGGAGGTACCAAAGTACTTACCATGACAAATTTAGGGAGGAAGCACAGAGATCAGGGTTCCTGATTAGCAGGATCACAGCTAGACTAGTCAAATAACATACTGACACTAGCAAAAAGTGGAGGTAACCATGAAAGCAGATCCTACTTTCCTACACCATTTTTTACAATATTCAAGACCCTGGCATATGTCATTATGCGCTGCCACTATTTCAGGTAATATGACATACTTCTCCCTACCGTAGTGGGTAACAGAAGAGGGGGAAGAAAGGATTCAGGGCTTTGATGTTGATTGTTGCCCCCCCTCGTTAGATTGTTGGGACGCACGTCCCCTCTGCTGATGGGCTGAGGTTGGTAGGACCTTTGGTACTGCTGCTGCGATCTCCCAGTCTGCCATTGAGGGGTTTGAACCCTCTGTGACGAGAAACAACAGTGATATGGAAGAAACAATCCTTAGTGTCCAACTCCGTCTTCATCCTTGCCTGAATTCAATCTTCTACTTTCCTTATCTAGAGCAGTGGCAGAAGGAGATGTGGCGTGAGAATTACCACAGAGTCAGGTGGTGGGTCATAAAGTGGAAATAAATAATCTTGATGCGGAGGCCGATATTTTTTCTGGAGCCTGGAGGGTGCTGACTTTGCCACAGTTCGGGTAAGAAACAAGTCCACCGCTGTCTCAAGTAGACCCGGCAGCAGTGGTAGCAAAGGTCTCGAGTCCGTGCGTTGGTGGAGCGTTTCTGAGATCACCAAGGTAGATGGTGTTGGAACAGCCATTGGTATGTTCAGTTTAGCTGCACCTCTCACCAGAACTTCTTGAAAGGTGTTTATGTCATCAATTGGTGAGGAACGAGGCTAAGGAGAATTCGACAAGGTGGGTGAATAGTCCCTGATGGAAGAGGATGTATGGCATGATCTGCGATGTGAACGAGAGTGCAGTAATCTAGTAGAAGAACACCCAGATGGATGGTGGCTATGGCATGAGCGATGGCGCGACCTTGACCGTGAGCGTCTGTGGGCTGGAGTGCTAGGCACATGCGGCACTGGAGGAGGTGGAATGCCAGGTGCCGGTAGAGCTGGCAGTGTCGGCAACACTGGATGCAGAGGAACCACTGGAGGTAACGATGCTGGTAGTATTGGCAACACAGGAAGTGGCCGAGCTGGTGGAGCCGGCAACTCTCTAGGAGGCGTAAGCCATAAAGGCGGCGTCGCAGTTGGTGGAGAAGATATCGGTACAGGAGAGGATGGCACCTCTATCACAGAAGGTGATCTGGAATGTTGTGAATCAGATGACGAGCAGATTCTCTTCCTTTTTAGAGGGTTTCTGAGATCTTCTCGACGTTGAGGGACATTTCGACGTCGACCTCCGCCATCGACTTGATCTCGAACTTGATCGGCTTCTGGACGGCTACCACTCCCATCGACGTTTGGCTCTCTACGTCGAGCGTCTCCTTCTGGGTGACAGCGAGTCAGAGCCCCTCGAATTCTTGATGTTGGGTGACGGTGCGTAGACGGTCTCGACGTCAAGCATTTTGGCGCCATACCTCCTCTCGACCGCCTCGAAGTTGACCAGGACCAAAAGCGTTTTCTTCCTGAAAAATGCCTCTCAGACCTTCCATTTCTTTCCATTTTTTAAATATATTTTTTATTGAACAGTTTTGCTTTTTGTTTTTCACTTGTGTCAACAGTTTTCCATACACATATGTCAATACATTAAGTAGGAACATCTGTATCAAATAATTAATACAACAGTAGCGTTATATCATTAATTTCTGGAACAGTCATTACAGCACAGCGAAGGGCGATGCCTGTTTATGCCCTGTGTCTTGTGCCTCGTGTATACCTGTGTGGTCTTCTTTGGCTTCATGGCTCAGGGTTTAGGCCAGTACTATGACATAGTGTTATCCTACAGTTCATAACGTGGGGAGGCGGGCAATAATGAGAGTGGGACAACTTAAAGACATAACAAGCTGTGTGTAACAAGGTCAAAGCGTTTCAGTGGTCCCCCTCTTTAATCTGACGCATGTACAAGTGTTCTTGCTCACTGCCGCTCACACATTCAACGCGCAACATTACTCTAAGTGTAACTGGATTTGTCACCGCCTACGGCTAGCACCATTATGCCTGCGAGTTGATCAGGCTGTATTTATGCATATACTCAATCTGCGACCTCTGCGAGGGCTTTACTCCACCTGCGCCTTCACCAGCCCGCAACAGCTCGGCTAACATTGCATCCCAGCCTGCGGCCATCGGGATCTTTATTATGCCCATGATGTCCTCACGGCGGATTGCAATGCTTTCTGCCTTGGCCCATGCCAGCATGGGGGGGGTGGGGTACTTGTGCCTTCCACTTTTTGGTGATTAATCTTTTGGCCACTACCATCCTCAAATCTATGAACCTGCTTCTCAGACCTTCCATGACCACTGGAGGCAGAGGGAAGAGCTCTGGTGGAAGAGTTACCTTCCCCTCGCTCGGAGCTCCCACTGGCTTGTTGGCGTCTTCTTTACCTTGAAGGCAAATTTTCTCCCTGTCACGCAGGGTTCGCCTGGAGAAAGTCCTGCAGATGTCACAGGAGGCAGGTAGATCTGAAGACGGCAGACAGATAATACAGACCTCATGGGGGTCTGTTTTGGCCTTTTTCCTGCCACAGCGAGGACATTTGTCATATAAAGAAGGCATTTTAAAACAGAAAAATAACTCTTTTTCGGTCAGAAAAAGACAAAAATCAATAGAAGAAGACAAAAGACATAGAGTGAAACAGTAGTCACTGATATTTAAAGCTATATTTTGAGGAAAAAACCTAAAAAGTTAAAGTTCAATGCTCCAAAGGTCCTGTCAGCAGGAGCCGGAAAAAAGAACTGATGTAACTGCCTCTGGCTTAGCATGATGGGATATTGGAAGTCTTAAAGGCACAGTCTTCTTTTTTATCCTTTATAAAGGCAGCCTATGGGCTACACTGCCCTGCACTTCTTCATTCTTCTCCCACATAACAAAAGAGTTTGTGAAAGATTTTTCTGTTACCTTACAAAGTTTTTCAAGAATTAGTTGCATGTTTCCTTGGATATTCCCCTTTTGTTACAAGATGAAGAATTTTGACCACTGTAGCCTATTTCTATAGGCTGCTCAATGACTTTCTTAAGTGACTATTCAAGGCCTTCATGAAGAAAGCCGAACTTCGGCACTTGAGAAGACATATTAGAAAAAGTGCTCCGGGGGTCCCCGCAGGCGGGCGGGACTATTCAACACTTATGACTATATATGGAAATCCCCTACAAGAGAACCAGGATTCTTGGAGCTGGGCGTGGTCCAGCCATGGATGGGCACAGACAAGTTTGCCTTTGGTGCTGCAGCTACCATTAAGTAGGTCCTGGCAGGGTGGAGCAGCGCAGGGTGCCTGGGCGGAAACCACTGATGTCAGCTCCTATGAAGATTGGTGATGGAAATCCCACCGAATCCTTTCTGCAACCTGGTCTTCAGGGAAGAAATGTAAAAATAAATCCTTGACTATTTTGCCCACAACTCCCAGTCGGTAGCCTTGGCAGGTATGTTATGGGTGGATGTTAAAGTCATCATCAGATACGAGTGCAAGGCTAAGCAGCTTTGTGTGCTAAAATCATTGAGGAGGCAATTTCTGAACTTCAGAATTCTAGAGTTAAAGTGTTACGCTACCAGGGGTACACAGATATTTGCAAACATTTGGAACAACGTGGCCGAATATGATGATACAACATCCCATAAATTGTGCACTTTAGTTGTGCTAATACATTCCTTTGACCCCCAAGTCCAGGCCACTGGTATTATCCATGATTCTACTAAGGCATTTGACTCAGCTTGAATGCAAGTACTGTCATAAGCCACCTACCTGGAACCCAGATGATTTCAATGCGGCGGCGCTAGCTCCCGAATCCTCCCAAGACTTGCCCTTGGTTTACAGGACGAGACACTGCTCCGGTGGCAAATCCCAGGGGGAAGAGGGTTAGGATGGAGAGAGCGTGTTGAGTCAAAGAGCAACACTGCAGCAGGCATTCACACCAGTCCGATGAATGGTACCTGCAGATATGGTACCTATAAACAAATAATAAGGCTTTAGTCTAGCATTAACTCTATCTCCTGAAGCATGAGCCGGGAGAACACGGAGGCATTTGTAGCCCATTTGCACTTTGCTCATTTGCACATTGTGGCGCCTATTTGCACTGTTGCTTTGTATTTTAAATCCAATTTTAACCGATTTTAACATTTAAACTGTTTAATTTACCTGCAATTGCTGCTCAGAGGGATTGGATCGGTGGGGTGAACTGGGTCAGACTCGTTGAGTCGGGCGGGACCGCCATCTTGGGGGGACGTCTGGCAGCGGACTAGGCATTTCCCTGACTTCACCATTAAGTGCGAGGCTGGCGCGAGCGCGGAGCGTTAGATCTCCTGAGGCTTGAGCCGGGAGAACACGGAGGCATTTGTAGCCCATTTGCACTTTGCTCATTTGCACATTGTGGCGCCTATTAGCACTGTTACTTTGTATTTTAAATCCAATTTTAACTGATTCTAACATTTAAACTGTTTAATTTACCTGCAATTGCTGCTCAGAGGGACTGGATCGGTGGGGTGAACTGGCTCAGACTAGCTGCCATCTTGGGGGGACGTCGGTCAGCGGACTAGGCATTTCCCTGACTTCGACATTAAGTGCAATGCTGGCGCGCAGCGGACGCGCGCCGCTGGCGCGCCAAAGGCAAGCCCGTCTGTGCCCGTTCGCGCTTGGCCCACGCTCAGCGCCAGGACCCCTGGTAGTTTTATGCCAGGTAAGCCTCCAACCCGTAGTTATGGAAGAACAACCTTGTTAGAACTAAATGGGGCAGGCAGGGGCAGGGATTGTATCTGTCTCTCGGTGGATGCACTGCCGGTACCTCTCCCAGGAGTATGTCCCAACTGTAAAATGCCCCTACCCAAGATCCTAGTTCAGCCCATACCATCAAGGGTCGATAAAAGGTCAGGGTCAGTCGGATGCGATATACAAGTATTTAAATGTATATTACTCAATGCAAGGTCCTTGGTTAAGCACAGCCTGGAGTGCGCAAGGCTCATTGAGGAGAGGTATATAAAAATTGCTTTTCTCACAGTGGCATGGACTGATGATTCCTCTGGCCCAGACATAGTGAAAGCCACCCCTTCAGGGTTCTTATGCTGTACTTTAGAAAGTCCTGTCAGGAAAGGTGAAGGATTGGCTGTGATCTACCATGGCTCGATTAAGGCAGCTTTTCAGCCCATCCCAACGGAGGCATGTGAGGCCCTGTTTTTTAATCTCAGCCTATCTCACCATCATACCTTTAAAGGAAATTTACTGTACAGGCCGCCAGGAGCTAGAAACTCCTTTATAGCCTCACTTGGAAACATACTGGAAGAGGGCCTATGCACCGACGCCTATACAATTATGGGAGATTTTAATTTTTATTTGGAGGCACTTACTGAACCTGACACCGTGACTTTGAACGACATGATGAATAGCGCCGACCTGAGGCAGCAGGTAATTGGTCCTACTCATGTGGCAGGACATACCTTGGATGGTATTTTTTCTAACCATCCGTGCCTTCAGTTTACGGGTCTACTACCTCTCGTGTGGTCAGATCATGCTGCCGTCCAATTTGAGTTGACACTGACGGTTCAGCGCGCGAGTGGTCAATGTCCAAAAGGCCCAATAGTAACTAGAGCCTGGAACAAAATTGAGGGGACTGTTCTGCAGGAGCTTCTTACCTCCACGGCAGGTCAAATGCCTTTGGGAGTGGAAGAGGCTACTATGGTATATACGAAATGGCTGGAGCAAGCCTGTGATATAATAGCCCCAGTAAAAACCCTCTGCCCCAAAAGATCACAACTCTCTGCTCCATGGTTCACAGAGGATTTGAGAAATCAAAAACTCGTGTGCAAACGGCTTGAGCGGAGTTGGAGGAAAGGCTATAACGAAACAGAGAAAAAGCTATATAAACTCAGCCTGCAGAATTATAAACAACTCATTTTTTCTGCTAAACAAAAGTTTTATGCAACCCGCATTGATCTTACGAAGAATTCGGTATAAGAGTTGTTCAGAACTGTTTCTAGCCTTGCCTCCCCAAGTCCAGCTAAAGTTCAACCAAGTCAGGAACTATGTGAAGATATTGCCAAGTTTTTCTTGACCAAAGTGGAGTCCATCTTTTTGGCTTTCAGTGGGCCAAGCACTGGCGGGATGAATGTGGCTAGGGAGGAATCCAAGCCTACAAGGGTTCCCATTTCCACCTTTGAGAATTTCTCGCCGGTGTCCCCTGAAGATATTTGTGAGCTCCTCATGGCAGCCAATTCAGGGTCGCCCTATGACCCATGTCCGGTCGCAGTGGCCAAACTGGCCCCGGTTCCGATTGCGGCATCACTATCATCTATCTTTAATGGCATGTTTGTAACAGGGCAGTTTCCTATACGCTGGAAATTGGCCTCTATACTGCCCCTTCTAAAAAAAAAACAGCTTGGACCCCAAGGATCCAAATAATTTGCGCCCTATTTCCAGGCTTCCGCTCCCAGCAAAATTGATAGAAAAAATCATGAATACACAATTAAGTACCTTCTTAGCTGAGACACAAGCTTTGGATCCCTCCCAATATGGCTTTAGAGAGGGACATAGTACCGAGTCAGCCCTCATTAAGGCCACAGAGGAGATCAGAGAAACCGTTGATCGGGGTGGAAGGGCAGCTCTGATTTTATTGGATCTGTCCGCCGCCTTTGATACGGTCCATCATGACATCTTGATGGACCGTCTAAAGGCATGTGGGATCCATGGGAAAGCTTGGGACCTTTTAAGATCTTTTCTATCCGATAGAGGACAAATTGTTGCACTGGAAGAACACCAGTCAAAACCTTTTGCACTGCCCTGTGGGGTCCCACAGGGGTCCTCTCTCAGTCCTATGCTTTTTAATGTGTACGTTTCTTCTTTGGCCCCCATGATCAGTGCATTTGGATTCGGCCTCACCTTGTATGCGGATGACACCTAAATTGTGGTGTCTCTGCTACCCGGCAACGATGTGGGAATGGATAAACGCTTCAAGACTGTATGATATCAGTTGGGAGTTGGATGGCAGAGAACTGCCTAAAACTCAATACTGGTAAAACCGAGGTCATACTGTTTGGCAATGACACTAACTTCTGGACACCGAACTGGTGGCCGGACTCGATGGGTACTCTCCCTATGCCCTCAAAAAAGGTTAAAAACTTGGGAGTAATAGTGGATGAGAGTCTTACCTTTGGTCACCAAGTAAACTCAGTGGCATCAAAAACAACTTATGTGATTAGAACGCTCAGGAAAATACTGCCGTTCTTGCCCCCGGGTAGCCGGCAAACAGTGGTCACGGGTCTTGTAATGTCGAGGCTGGACTACTGCAACAGTCTTTATTTAAATGTTCAACAAAGATTCTTGAACAAACTTCAACTGCTTTCTTCTTGTTCCTTTTTCCATCCAGATGCAAGACTAATGCGGAACATTCTTTGAAGAGAGGTCGATGCGGGAAGATTAAGGGAGCTGGCAAGACAGAGTCCTGGAAGCCTGGAAACATGTATGTGGCAGGCGAAAAGGCTAAGCAAAGGGGAGGAATGTGGACGGTCTTTAAATAAGACTGCTTTAGAACGTTCATAAAGGTCACATTCTAATTGTTTGCAACAAGGAACAGGTGCAGATAATTAACTTGATGAGGCTACTTTCTAGAAGGGGTTTTAGAATTTTACAAAGGTCACGTTCTAATTGCTTATAGCAAGGAATAGGTGCAGGGGATTAATTTGATGAGGGCTGTCTTCCGGAAGGTTCACATTGAGGTCATCTATGCCGGTTGCTTGATGCTTATTCTGGTGGATTTTCTGGATGTTTCCATGGTGCCTGAAACCTTACCTTGCATATGCATGGGAAAACATTTGTAAAAGCTATTAAGCCTTTTCATACAATCCGGGGGGCACCAGCTGCAGCTAGCTATTACCAACAGCAAGTAATATGGTCAAAGGTCAGGGTACAAGATGTTTGTTTATTCATAAGTGTTGGAAGGAATGATATGAGTCATGCTGGTATATTGTGATAGTCAAGAGAGGTGAGCTGTGGCAGGAATCCTGACAAGTACCTTTTTCTATTGCTGGAAAGACATGGCCTTAGCCCTTATTTTTTTTATTGAATTAGGCTTCTCTATGCAAAACCCTTGGCCACCTGAGGACAAATGGTCTGGTAACCTCTCCATTTTATATTGCCAGGGCCAGAACGCAAGGTTGCCTGTTGTTGCCTCTCCTATTCGCGATAGGTATGGAACCTCTGGCAGCCAAGCTACACCAACACTACGTTGAGAAAGTTTTAAACTACACAACCAGGTGGTAGTTGTCTCCATGTATGCGGACACCATCATGCTTTATATTAAAATCCTCAGGGGACAATATCTAGCTGATACTCGGAGTTCACAAAAATTCAGTTCCCTTACTGACATAACCATCCTGTCACCAACGTTACAAACACATTTACACTTGACTTCTCGTTGAAATGGTCCGCTTCCAGTGTTAAGTACCATGGCATAAGGATAAGCAAGGAGTTTTGAGGACATCATTCTGGAAAACTATAGCAGAGCACTCTCGAGGCTCGGAGACTGAGTGCCTGTATGGACTAAATCGCCTTTGTCAATGGCTGGCAGGACTGCAATCCCTAAAATGGTAATCCTTCCCAAGTTTTTACACCTCTTCACCAATGTGCGAGTCCCACTTACTAGACACTTCTACCGCACCAGCTCTTGTCTTGTAAGCATTTCCTAGGCTGGCAAGTAGCCCAGAATTGCATGGGAAGTGCTCACATTTCCATTTGACCAGGAGGGATCTGCGTGCCAGACTTGGAGCTGTATTACTAATGCGCTCAAGCACAGTTCGCACACTTCTGACACCATCACATGCCTTTTTAACCTCATAATGTCATTGAGCATGACAATATGGCACCATGCCTGGTGAACACCATTCCCTGCTTGCCAGCCAGTCACTCCATAAGGGTTTTCAACACCGCCAGATGTAATGAATGGGCCTGGGACGGCCTCAGACAGACACGTAAGTTAGATTGCCTTGGTGATTTCTCGCACTGCAGACACTTCGGGAGCACCCTCACTGCACGCCCGTAGACATTTTCAAGTATCATAGGCTTAGAGCCACGTGTAAATCTCTGCATAGCTCCTTTCTGTTAGCTCCGGCCCTGCCAATTGTGCTACAGACCTAATGGGGTTTTCATCTCCCAGGAAGCTCATTACAGGCTTATATACAACCATGAGTGACAAAGCTCCTATATGTACTCCCTAAGAATGACTGGCGTGGCACAGGGCCCTTGACCCGTTCCCCACGGAAAAACAATGGCAGTACTGCAGCGCCCAGACAAGTTCCCTTTCACCCAACTATAGACCATGAATAATACAAGTAAACATTTTCCACAGAATCTATCATACCCCTGTGACACTACACAGAATGGGCCTTGCGGATAGTAAGCGATGCACATGCTGCGGGGCACCGGTCAAAGACTTTATGCACATGGCATAGAGGTGCACATGCACTGTAAAGTTCTGGCTGTCTGTATTCGACACAATTAATCTCAACACTGCCTATCATATTCAAAGGACCCTGCTAGGTGCACTCCTGGGGTATGTTGAGGATGTTCCAGCTAGAACCAGATGACTCACTGGTATACTACTTACTCTTGCTTAGCGCATAGGGGCTATGCACTGGGGCCAAGGGGGCACAACAGGTAAGCCTCCGTCCCCTCCTCCCTGAGTACTTGACTGGCTGAAGATGTAGCCTACTGCCACCAACAAATTGAAAATTACTGAGACCTCTTACTCTAAGGACATTTGGGAGCCAGTTGTGTCTTACCTGACCTTGCAGAGTGGGTGATACCTCCCCTCGCTGACTGACGGACCGGCGGCAGACACGTTTATGTTAGTTTTTTCTTTCAAGCATGCATTATATCTTGTGCTTGGGCACTTTGATGTATGATTTATGTGACTTACAACTATGGCACAATGTATCCAACCAGTTGGAACTCCATGCTCTGTTATGTTAAATGACTTACCACCCTACTGTATGATGTATGTGATGCGGTGTGACGTATGGTATTCTGTGGCTGTCTCTGTTAACTGCATGTTAACTACTGTACTACTTGTATTTTGTGCTGTTAACTCCAGTGAACTGTACTATGCTTTATTTCTTCCTTTTTCTTTTTTCCTCAATAATAATAACATTTCTATGAGGCTGATTAAACTTCACATCGTTCTAATATCAATGTTTCCAGTTCAGATTAGGCAGAATTTGTGTTTCTATTTTATCATGCACAGAAGACCTGATGCTAATGTTCCAGATGCCCTTGAGCTTATAAATTCTTTAGAATGGGAAACAGCCTTTACCACGCTGCCTTTACCATGCAATGCCTTTACCACGCAAGCCTCTACAGCGCATGGTAAATATTGGTAAGTATGTGTATGTACATATCTATATATATCTATACTCTACATATAATATATATAGATAGATGGATAAAGATCAATATAAATATTATATATATATATATATATATATATATATATATATATATATATATGTATGTATATATATATATATATATATATTTGCCTTAAATCAATAAATAATCTTTTGCCAAACTTGGATCGGTGTGGCTCGTGCTTACATGAATAGGTAAGCTATTTGGTGGATATATATATATATATATATATATATATTCACTGAAAAAACCATAGGTTTTAGGGACAGTTATAGTTAGTTGGACATTTCACTCGTACAAAACCATAGAAATTCCCCCGTTATAGTTAGTTCAGCTAACTATAACTCGCGCCCCCGCAATGCACTGCTGATGACGTCACATATTACATCACTCATGACATGGTCAGTGACATCACTGATGACATCACTGATGACATCTCAAATGACATCACTGATGACATCATCCAGTGACTGTGTGTTTCTGTAAAGTTTAAATATGTTTAATATATATAGGGAAAGGCGTATTGAAGAATGAGTGGGTGTATAAGTGTCTGAATGGATGATTTAGTACGTGAGTGACTGACTCTACAAGTGAGTGATTAAATGTATCTTACTGAATGCATGGGTTAGTGAATAAACTGTGTGAATGTCTGTAGCCGTCTGTCTGTTGGTTTGTAAGCGGCTGCATGGCTTTCTGAATAGCTACATGAGTGTCTACATGGGTTATTGATTGATTGTCTGAGTATCTGTATGGGTGCCTGAGTGTTTGTGTGGGTGGGGTGTGTGTGACTCTGTGCATAGATGTGTGAGTTGGTGATTCACTGGGTGCATGGTTTCAAGAGTGCATCTGTGATGGACTGTATGGGTGGGTGAGTGTGTGTATGGGTGTGTTAGTGATTGAATGTATATCTCAGTGGTACACGTGTGAGTAACTACATATGTGAAAGGCAGTATATATGTGTGTTGGAGTATATAAATGGCTATAAGTGAGAGTGTGTGATTGTGAGAGTGGCTGTATGGATGAGTGTGTACTTGTATCAGTGATTGTATAAGAGCGTAAGAATGTGCTAGTATTTGTATGAGTAAGTGAGCTGGTGTGTGTATAACTGTATAGGTGAGTAAATGGGTGTGTGATTAAGTTTTTTGCATGACTGACTAGGTGTGTGAGTACCTCTATGGATGAGTGGCGGTGTGTGAGTGTTTATATAGGTGTATGAGTGCATATGATAGTCCTGTACTGAGTGACTGTAAGTATGAGTGACTGTACGGGTGAGTGAGTGGATGTGTGTGTAGACCTAAGAATCAGTGAGTGGGTATGTAGTTTTTGGTGTTGGAGTGTCTATGGTTTTGAGAATGGCAGTCTGTAATTTAGAGTGGGTGTATCAAAAGTTATATTAGGGTGTGAGAAGATGCATGAAATTATCACATGGATGATGTCATCAGTGATGTCATTTGAGATGTCATCAGTGATGTCATCAGTGATGTCACTGACCATGTCATGAGTGATGTAATATGTGACGTCATCAGCAGTGCATTGTGGGCGCGAGTTATAGTTAGCTGAACTAACTATAACGGGGGAATTTCTATGGTTTTGTACGAGTGAAATGTCCAACTAACTATAACTGTCCCTAAAACCTATGGTTTTTTCAGTGAATTTCAAAGGTTTTTTAAATGCTAATTTCTAACTATAATGTGCCTGAAACCTATGATTTTTTAAGTGAAATTCAAAGGTTTTTTTAAATGCTAGTTTCTAACTATGCCTACAGAGGTAGGACATGTGAAGAAAGAAGAAAAAACGCACAGAAAGAAGCAAAAGATGTGCAGAAAGAACCAACAGAGGAGCAGAAAGAGGCCTTGTTGCAAAATCATCCTGTGCCCACAACTTTTTCAGACGGGTACTGGTGGTAACTGACTCTGACTAACCAGAGCCAGTGCTATGCTAAAAGACACTTAGAATACAGTGAAAACACCTACATACACTAGGGAACACTATGCGTTGGGGTACCCCTGTGATTAGCATGACCTCCTCTGCAAGTCCCTAGTACATAATAGGGCAGGGGGATTAAAACTACCTCTTAAAACGCGCTACAGGGCGCGTTTGCACAGTGGTGAAGGGAGGGGGCCTGAGGTGACATGTGTGCAAACGCACCCCGTGGCGCGTTTTAAGTTGCGGGATTAAGTCCCCTTGAATTCTGAGGGTCCCTGGGGCCCAACTAGCCCCCAGGTACCTACAGTTAGGACCACAGAGCTGAGTTGCAGAGAGGCGTTACGAGGCCACGCACCTTTTTTCACCTCTCTGCAACGCAACTCTGTTGTGCTTACTGAAGGTACCTGGTGGGCTAGTTGGCCCCCAGGGTCCCTCAGGATTCAAAGGGAATTAATTCCCCAACTTAAAACGCACCACAGGGCGTGTTTGCGCACATGTCACCTGAGGCCCCGCCCCTCCCTTCACCACTGTGCAAACGCGCCCCGTGGTGCGTTTTAAGTTGGGGGATTAGGTCACCTTGAATCCTGAGGGTCCCTGGGGCCCAACTAGCCCACTAGGTACTTCCAGTAAGCACCACAGGCCTGCGTTGCAACGCCTGTAACAAATTGTGCAGTTGTGTTTAGGTAGTGAAGAGGGTCGTGCTGGGGGTAGTGTTTTAGGGTTTAGGGTAGTGCAGTGGTGTTTGTGTAGTGTAGGGGTCATGCTGGGGGTAGATTTAGGGTTTAGGGTAGTGCAGTGGTGTTTGGGTAGTGTAGGGAGTCGTGCTGGGGGAGTGTTTTAGGGTTTAGGGTAGTGCAGTGGTGTTTGGGTAGTGTAGGGGGTCATGCTGGGGGTAGTGTTTTAGGGTTTAGGGTAGTGCAGTGGTGTTTGGGTAGTGTAGGGGGTTGTGCTGGGGGTAGTGATTTAGGGTAGTGCAGTGGTGTTTGGGTAGTGTAGGGGGTCGTGCTGGGGGTAGTGTTTTAGGGTTTAGGGTAGTGCAGTGGTGTTTGGGTAGTGTAGGGGGTCGTGCTGGGGGTAGTGATTTAGGGTAGTGCAGTGGTGTTTGGGTAGTGTAGGGGGTACTGCTGGGGGTAGTGTTTTAGGGTTTAGGGTAGTGCAGTGGTGTTTGGGTAGTGTAGGGGTACTGCTGGGGGTAGTTTTTAGGGTTTAGGGTAGTGCAGTGGTGTTTGGGTAGTATAGTGGTTCGTGCTGGGGGTAGTTTTTTAGGGTTTAGGGTAGTGCAGTGGTGTTTGTGTAGTGTAGGGGGTAGTGTTTTAGGGTTTAGGGTAGTGCAGTGGTGTTTGTGTAGTGTAGGAGGTCGTGTTTTAGGGTTTAGGGTAGTGCAGTGGTCTTTGGGTAGTGTAGGGAGTCATGTGGGGTAGTGTTTTAGGGTTTAGGGTAGTGTAGCAGGTCATGCGGGGGTCGTGTTTTAGGGATTAGGGTAGTGCATTGGTGTTTGGGTAGTGTAGGGGGTCATGCGGGGGTAGTGTTTTAGGGTTTAGGGCAGTGCAGTGGTGTTTGGGTAGTGTAGGGGGTCGTGCTGGGGGAGTGTTTTAGGGTTTAGGGCAGTGCAGTGGTGTTCGGGTAGTGTAGGGGGTCGTGCTGGGGGGAGTGTTTTAGCGTTTAGGGCAGTGCAGTGGTGTTCGGATACTGTAGGGGGTCATGCTGTGGGGAGTGTTTGAGGGTTTAGGGCAGTGCAGTCGTGTTCGGGTAGTGTAGGGGGTTGTGCTGGGGGTAGTATTTTAGGGTTTAGGGTAGTGCAGTGGTGTTCGGGTAGTGTAGGGGGTCGTGCTGGGGGTAGTGTTCTAGGGTTTAGGGCAGTGCAGTGGTGTTTGGGCAGTGTAGGGGGTAATGCTGGGGGTGGTGTTTTAGGATTTAGGGCAGTGCAGTGGTGTTCGGGCAGTGTAGGGGGTCGTGCTGGGGGTGGTGTTTCAGGGTTTAGGGCAGTGCAGTGGTGTTTGGGCAGTGTAGGGGGTGGTGTTTCAGGGTTTAGGGCAGTGCAGTGGTGTTCGGGCAGTGTAGGGGGTCGTGCAGGGGGTGGTGTTTCAGGGTTTAGGGCAGTGGTGTTCGGGCAGTGTAGGGGGTCGTGCTGGGGGTGGTGTTTCAGGGTTTGGGGCAGTGCAGTGGTGTTCTGAGCAGTAAAGGGGTCGTGCTGGGGGTGGTGTTTCAGGGTTTAGGGCAGTGCAGTGGTGTTCGGGCAGTGTAGGGGGCGGTGCAGGGGGTGGTGTTTCAGGGTTTAGGGCAGTGTAGTGGTGTCCGGGAGGTGTAGGGGGTGCTGCAGGGGGTGGTGTTTCAGGGTTTAGGGCAGTGCAGTGGTGTTCGGGCAGTGTAGGGGGTCATGCAGGGGGTGGTGTTTCAGGGTTTAGGGCAGTGCAGTGGTGTTTGGGCAGTGTAGGGGTCGTGCTGGGGCTGGTGTTTCAGGGTTTAGGGCAGTACAGTGGTGTTCGGGCAGTGTAGGGGGTCGTGCTGGGGCTGGTGTTTCAGGGTTTAGGGCAGTGCAGTGGTGTTCGGGCAGTGTAGGGGTTGTGCTGGGGCTGGTGTTTCAGGGTTTAGGGCAGTGCAGTGGTCTTCGGGCAGTGTAGGTGGTCGTGCTGGGGCTGGTGTTTCAGGGTTTAGGGCAGTGCAGTGGTGTTCGGGCAGTGTAGGGGGTCTTGCTGGGGCTGGTGTTTCAGAGTCTAGGGCAGTGCAGTGGTGTTCGGGCAGTGTAGGGGGTCGTGCTGGGGGTGGTGTTTCAGGGTTTAGGGCAGTGCAGTGGTGTGTGGGCAGTGTAGGGGGTCGTGCTGGGGCTAGTGTTTCAGGATTTAGGGCAGAGCAATGGTGTTCAGGCAGTGTAGGGGGTTTTGCTGGAGGTGGTGTTTCAGGGTTTAGGGCAGTGCAGTGGTGTTCGTGCAGTGTAGGGGGTGGTGTTTCAGGGTTTAGGGCAGTGGTGTTCAGGCAGTGTAGGGGTCTTGCTGGGGTTGATGTTTCAGGGTTTAGGGCAGTGCAGTGGTGTTCGGGCAGTGTAGGGGGTCGTGCTGGGGGTGGTGTTTCAGGGTTTAGGGCAGTGCAGTGGTGTTCCGGCAGTGTAGGAGGTCGTGCAGGGGGTGGTGTTTCAGGGTTTAGGGCAGTGCAGTGGTGTTCGGGCAGTGTAGGGGGTCATGCTGGGGTGGTGTTTCAGGGTTTAGGGCAGTGCAGTGGTGTTCGGGCAGTGTAGGGTGTCGTGCTGAGGGGTGGTGTTTCAGGGTTTAGGGCAGTGCAGTGGTGTTTGGGCAGTGTAGGGGTCGTGCAGGGGGTGGTGTTTCAGGGTTTAGGGCAGTGCAGTGGTGTTCGGCCAGTGTAGGTGGTCTTGCTGGGGGTGGTGTTTCAGGCTTTAGTGCAGTGGTGTTCGGGCAGTGTAGGGGGTCTTGCTGGGGGTGGTGTTTCAGGGTTTAGGGCAGTGCAGTGGTGTTCAGGCAGTGTAGGGGGTCTTGCTGGGGGTGGTGTTTCAGGGTTTAGGGCAGTGCAGTGGTGTTCAGGCAGTGTAGGGGTCTTGCTGGGGCTGGTGTTTCAGGGTTTAGGGCAGTGCAGTGGTGTTCGGGCAGTGTAGGGGGTCGTGCTGGGGCTGGTGTTTCAGGGTTTAGGGTAGTGCAGTGGTGTTCGGGCAGTGTAGGGGGTCGTGCTGGGGCTGGTGTTTCAGGGTTTAGGGCAGTGCAGTGGTTTTCGGGCAGTGTAGGCGGTCGTGCTGGGGCTGGTATTTCAGGGTTTAGGGCAGTGCAGTGGTGTTCGGGCAGTGTACGGGGTTGTGTTGGGGCTGGTGTTTCAGGGTTTAGGGCAGTGCAGTGGTGTTCGGGCAGTGTAGGGGGTCGTGCTGGGGGTGGTGTTTCAGGGTTTAGGGCAGTGCAGTGGTGTCCGGGCAGTGTAGGGGGTCGTGCTAGGGGTGGTGTTTCAGGGTTTAGGGCAGTGCAGTGGTGTTCGGGCAGTGTAGGGGGTCTTGCTGGGGGTAGTGTTTCGGGGTTTAGGGCAGTGCAGTGGTGTTCGTGCAGTGTAGGGGGTCGTGCTGGGGGTGGTGTTTCAGGGTTTAGGGCAGTGCAGTAGTGTTCGGGCAGTGTAGGGGGTCGTGCTGGGGGTGGTGTTTCAGGGTTTAGGGCAGTGCAGTGGTGTTCGGGCAGTGTAGGGGTTCGTGCAGAGGGTGGTGTTTCAGGGTTTAGGGCAGTGCAGTGGTGTTCGGGCAGTGTAGGGGTCGTGCTGGGGCTGGTGTTTCAGGGTTTAGGGCAGTGCAGTGGTGTTCGGGCAGTGTAGGGGTCTTGCTGGGGGTGGTGTTTCAGGGTTTAGGGCAGTGGTGTTCGGGCAGTGTAGGGGGTCTTGCTGGGGTGGTGTTTCAGGGTTTAGGGCAGTGCAGTGGTGTTCGGGCAGTGTAGGGGGTCTTGCTGGGGGTAGTGTTTCAGGGTTTAGGGCAGTGCAGTGGTGTTCGTGCAGTGTAGGGGGTCGTGCTGGGGATGGTGTTTCAGGGTTTAGGGCAGTGCAGTAGTGTTCGGGCAGTGTAGGGGGTCGTGCAGGGGGTGGTGTTTCAGGGTTTAGGGCAGTGCAGTGGTGTTCGGGCAGTGTAGGGGGTCGTGCTGGGGGTGGTGTTTCAGGGTTTAGGGCAGTGCAGTGGTGTTCGGGCAGTGTAGGGGGTCTTGCTGGGGGTGATGTTTCAGGGTTTAGGGCAGTGCAGTGGTGTTTGGGCAGTGTAGGAGGTCTTGCTG
This sequence comes from Calotriton arnoldi, assembly GCA_963921515.1. NCBI lineage: Eukaryota > Metazoa > Chordata > Amphibia > Caudata > Salamandridae > Calotriton > Calotriton arnoldi. The sequence continues at coordinate 225,970 of CAWUFW010004956.1, read as the reverse complement.
GGGGTAGTGTTTCAGGGTTTAGGGCAGTGTAGTGGTGTTCGGGCAGTGTAGGGGTCATGCTGGGGGTGGTGTTTCAGGGTTTAGGGCAGTGCAGTGGTGTTCGGGCAGTGTAGAGGGTCGTGAAGGGGTGGTGTTTCAGGGTTTAGGGCAGTGCAGTGGTGTTCGGGCAGTGTAGGGGGTCATGCTAGGGTATGTGTTTCAGGGTTTAGGGCAGTGCAGTGGTGTTCAGGCAGTGTAGGGGGTCGTGCAGGGGCTTGTGTTTCAGGGTTTAGGGCAGTGCAGTGGTGTTCGGCCAGTGTAGGTGGTCTTGCTGGGGGTGGTGTTTCAGGCTTTAGTGCAGTGGTGTTCGGGCAGTGTAGGGGGTCTTGCTGGGGTGGTGTTTTAGGGTTTAGGGCAGTGCAGTGGTGTTCGGGCAGTGTAGGGGGTCTTGCTGGGGCTGGTGTTTCAGGGTTTAGGGCAGTGCAGTGGTGTTCGGGCAGTGTAGGGGGTCGTGCTGGGGCTGGTGTTTCAGGGTTTAGGGTAGTGCAGTGGTGTTCGGGCAGTGTAGGGGGTCGTGCTGGGGCTGGTGTTTCAGGGTTTAGGGCAGTGCAGTGGTTTTCGGGCAGTGTAGGCGGTCGTGCTGGGGCTGGTGTTTCAGGGTTTAGGGCATTGCAGTGGTGTTCGGGCAGTGTACGGGGTTGTGTTGGGGCTGGTGTTTCAGGGTTTAGGGCAGTGCAGTGGTGTTCGGGCAGTGTAGGGGGTCGTGCTGGGGGTGGTGTTTCAGGGTTTAGGGCAGTGCAGTGGTGTTCGGGCAGTGTAGGGGGTCGTGCTAGGGGTGGTGTTTCAGGGTTTAGGGCAGTGCAGTGGTGTTCGGGCAGTGTAGGGGGTCATGCTGGGGGTGGTGTTTCAGGGTTTAGGGCAGTGCAGTGGTGTACGGGCAGTATAGGGGGTCTTGCTGGGGGTGGTGTTTCAGGGTTTAGGGCAGTGGTGTTCGGGCAGTGTAGGGGTCTTGCTGGGGGTAGTGTTTCGGGGTTTAGGGCAGTGCAGTGGTGTTCATGCAGTGTAGGGGGTCATGCTGGGGGTGGTGTTTCAGGGTTTAGGGCAGTGCAGTAGTGTTCGGGCAGTGTAGGGGATCGTGCAGGGGTGGTGTTTCAGGGTTTAGGGCAGTGCAGTGGTGTTCGGGCAGTGTAGGGGGTCGTGCTGGGGGTGGTGTTTCAGGGTTTAGGGCAGTGCAGTGGTGTTCGGGCAGTGTAGGGGGTCGTGCAGAGGGTGGTGTTTCAGGGTTTAGGGCAGTGCAGTGGTGTTCGGGCAGTGTAGGGGTCGTGCTGGGGCTGGTGTTTCAGGGTTTAGGGCAGTGCAGTGGTGTTCGGGCAGTGTAGGGGGTCTTGCTGGGGGTGGTGTTTCAGGGTTTAGGGCAGTGGTGTTCGGGCAGTGTAGGGGTCTTGCTGGGGGTGGTGTTTCAGGGTTTAGGGCAGTGCAGTGGTGTTTGGGCAGTGTAGGGGGTCTTGCTGGGGGTAGTGTTTCAGGGTTTAGGGCAGTGCAGTAGTGTTCGGGCAGTGTAGGGGGTCGTGCAGGGGGTGGTGTTTCAGGGTTTAGGGCAGTGCAGTGGTGTTCGGGCAGTGTAGGGGGTCGTGAAGGGGTGGTGTTTCAGGGTTTAGGGCAGTGCAGTGGTGTTCGGGCAGTGTAGGGGGTCGTGCTAGGGTATGTGTTTCAGGGTTTAGGGCAGTGCAGTGGTGTTCAGGCAGTGTAGGGGGTCGTGCAGGGGCTGGTGTTTCAGGGTTTAGGGCAGTGCAGTGGTGTTCGGGCAGTGTAGGGGGTCGTACTGGGGGTAGTGTTTTAGGGTTTAGGGTAGTGCAGTGGTGCTTGTGTAGTGTAGGGGGTCGTGCTGGGGGTAGTGTTTTAGGGTTTAGGGTAGTGCAGTGGTGTTTGTGTAGTGTAGGGGGTCATGTTTTAGGGTAGTGCAGTGGTGTTTGGGTAGTGTAGGGGGTCGTGCTGGGGGTAGTGTTTTAGGATTTAGGTTAGTGCAGTGGTGTTTGGGTAGTGTAGGGGTCGTGCTGGGGGTAGTGTTTTAGGGTTTAAGGTAGTGCAGTGGTGTTTGTGTAGTGTAGGGGGTCGTGCTGGGGGTAGTGTTTTAGGGTTTAGGGTAGTGCAGTGGTGCTTGTGTAGTGTAGGGGGTCGTGCTGGGGGTAGTGTTTTAGGGTTTAGGGTAGTGCAGTGGTGTTTGTGTAGTGTAGGGGGTCATGTTTTAGGGTAGTGCAGTGGTGTTTGGGTAGTGTAGGGGGTCGTGCTGGGGGTAGTGTTTTAGGATTTAGGTTAGTGCAGTGGTGTTGGGGTAGTGTTTTAGGGTTTAGGGTAGTGCAGTGGTGTTTGTGTAGTGTAGGGGTCATGCTGGGGTAGTGTTTTAGGGTTTAGGATAGTGCAGTGGTGCTTGTGTAGTGTAGGGGGTCGTGCTGGGGTAGTGTTTTAGGGTTTAGGGTAGTGCAGTGGTGTTTTTGTAGTGTAGGGGGTCATGTTTTAAGATGCAACGCTCCAATACCTGACCAGTCTGCACTACATAAAACTGCAAAAAAACTAAAAATAAAAAGTGTTTTGCACACTTTTGTCATTGGGCTATATGTGGGCTACATCTGGGTAATATCTGTGCTACATTTGGGCTCTTTTTTCACTGGTGGCCATCTTGGAAGACTTCTTTGTTATGAAGTTTCCTAATTTCCTCATTTACTGCAGTCTCCTCAGTAGGAAATGCTTTCAGTTTTTTACTTTGATTCCATCAAGAAGGCATTCAGATGTGTCACACATTTGCCATAAATTCAGAATGTTATTACTCTAGTTGTTCATTAGATCACTGTAGTAAAGCTACTGCTCACCAAGGAGTTAACTGGAAGTCTACTGCTGGTATTGAAAGTGATTGTTTCAGTCTGCATGTCAGAATTTTCTAATGAAATAGAAGAGGATTTGAGATCTCACTTAAAACATGCACTAAATTTTCTTTTTGCAGCACTAACCATAATTTCTATGGCAAAATGAACCCCTCATTTTGTTCCTTTTTAAATTAAATGTTTTAAGTGTTACCAGTTTATTCCAATCAAGATGGCTTCAGGTGTGCCATACTTTTGTCATAAGAAAGGCTGTTAGCACTCTAGTTGTTCTTTAGAACACTCTGGGAAGCTGCAGTAGAACACAAAGGCATCAACTGACAGGCTGCTCCTGTTGAAATATAACAGGAAGATATTTGAGATCTCACTTAAAACATGTCCTAATTTTTCTTTCTACAGCACTAACCATAATTTTTATGACAAAATGAACCCCCTCATTTTGTTCCTTTTTAAATTAAATGTTTTAAGTGTTACCAGTTTATTCCAATCAAGATGGCTTCAGGTGTGCCATACTTTTGTCATAAGTAAGACTGTTAGCGCTCTAGTTGTTCTTTAGAACACTCTGGGAAGCTGCAGTAGAACACAAAGGCATCAAATGACAGGCTGCTCCTGTTGAAATATAACAGGAAGATATTTGAGATCAAACTTGAAACATGTCCTAATTTTTCTTTCTACAGCACTAACCATAATTTCTATGACAAAATGAACCCCATCATTTTGTTCCTTTTTAAATTAAATGTTTTAAGTGTTACCAGTTTATTCCAATCAAGATGGCTTCAGGTGTGCCATACTTTTGTCATAAGTAAGACTGTTAGCGCTCTAGTTGTTCTTTAGAACACTCTGGGAAGCTGCAGTAGAACACAAAGGCATCAACTGACAGGCTGCTCCTGTTGAAATATAACAGGAAGATATTTGAGATCACACTTGAAACATGTCCTAATTTTTCTTTCCAGAGCACTAACCATAATTTCTATGACAAGATGAACCCCATCATTTTGTTCCTTTTTAAATTAAATGTTTTAAGTGTTACCAGTTTATTCCAATCAAGATGGCTTCAGGTGTGCCATACTTTTGTCATAAGTAAGGCTGTTAGCACTCTAGTTGTTCTTTAGAACACTCTGGGAAGCTGCAGTAGAACACAAAGGAATCAACTGACAGTCTCTGCCCTTGTTGGATGTACATGTTTTACTGAGAATGTCAGACTTCATTCTCACATGACTGAGAAAGATAATTTGAATTTACAGAAAATATGCTCTCATTTTAGCTTCTGGAGCACCTTCCAAAACTGTATGGGACAAGCATGTGAAAATAGTTTTCTCTCAAACATGATTCATAATATCCCAGCAGAAGGTTTTTCACAGGGTAAAATCACCTTAGAACACACCACAATTCCTGAAATTAGTATGGTACCATCAACAAATGAATTCTAATGTAACTAAAGTCTGTTATCACCCTTTATAGTTCTCCTTTTGGTAACCCTCCAAATCTTCGATTCACTACAATGCATTTCAGTGGGGTACTATCATTTATATTGGTCCCAAGATGGCTGCCAGCAATTCCAGGATGAAGTGCTGACAGCCAATCAGATCTCACGATGACATGTGTGGTTAGGCTCCGCCCAGATATATATGTGTTTTTACTTTTGATTTTCTCAGCAACTACTGAACGGATTTACACCATTTAACAAAAAGGGTTCTTTTTGAACCAAGAACTACCTCTTTGCCAAATTTGGTGTAATTCCGTTCAGCAGTTCGAGCTGTAGCCTTGCATAAAGTTTCCTATGGGAAATTGATTTTTGACTCTTATTTTTTAATTTCTCCGCAACTACTGAACGGATTTACACCATTTAACAAAAGGGTTCTTTCTGAACTAAGAACTACCTCTTTGCCAAATTTGGTGTAATTCCGTTCAGCAGTTCGGGCTGTAGCCGTGTCTAAAGTTTCCTATGGGAAAATGAATGGGGAAAACACGTTTTGGGACCCCCTTTTTCTCGGCCCCCCGCTTGACGAATCACCCTGAGACTTTCAGGGTAGGAGCGGACCGGAGCGGGCCATAAAGTTTGAAAATTTCGCGAAGATTCGTCAACCGACGCAAGAGTTATTTCAAATAGAATGTCGCGGATTTCCTATGGAAAATAGGTCCTAACTATAACTATCTACTGGCGACCGCCAGTAGATAATATATATATATATATATATATATATATATGTATATATATATATATATATATATATATATATGTATATATTCCTGCTGCAGAGTACAAGAGCACAGCACTCATGGGAAACTGCTAAACCCAGGTTTTATTCGGGTTCACTAAGCACAAAAAAAATATATATATATATTTTTTTTTTCCAAAGCAAAAATGCCACACTCCAGAAATGAATTTCAAGAGTTATTTATTTCACCACAAGGGCTTGTTCACGGTGAACAAGCCCTTGTGGTGAAACGCATTGGTGGTAGTAGAGGTGAAATAAATAACCCTTGAAATTCATTTCTGGAGTGCGGCATTCTTTTTGCTTTGGAATTAATAATCGGGCTGGATTCCACCCATTTTTGCCTGCACCAGATGGCTGAGCGCGCTGACACTGGGAATCGAATTGTAGTTAATATATATATATTGATATCGTAAGCGGCGCTGCCGCCGCAGGACCGGAGCACCCATTTGTGAGTGCGGGGACTTTGGCAGACACCACGGAGTACTGATAAATATATATATATATATATATATATATATATATTCCACCAAATGTGAGGCCCAATGCGAAGAACACAGCCTTGTTCAAAGTCCTAGCACCACATGCTTCCTTATCCTAACGTTTCGGCACTGTTTGGCCTTGGTCACAGGAGGAAGATCTATTTCCTCCTGTGACCAAGGCCAAACAGTGCCGCATTGGGCCTCACATTTGGTGGACTGTGTTAATATGATGGGCTGGTCCGTGCCCATTGGTGAGGCCGCCCTGTAGGGTCGGGGGCACCGGAATGGGAGAAAATATATATATAAGCACAGGATCACCAAATACTGTGTATACTCAAAGCACCACATCCTTCAAACCTCCATCCACTTTCTATCCAGTAATGTTAAAGGACACAATAGATACCTTCCATGAGCAAGTAGTGGGAAGCTTAAAGAACCTAAACCGCAAAGTACAAAGTGCTAATAAACGGAAAAACAACAAAAGGGAACTGCAATACCACCAACTAATGACTAAATTAAAGAACAACAATGACATAGTGATAAGGAACGCCGATAAAGGCGGAAACGTGGTACTTTGGAAAAAAGATGATTACATGAATGAAGCAATGCACCAACTAACTGATAATAGTTGTTACGGTCGTAGCAACAAACAGGCACTCAACAATGTTTACAGCACCTACAGAATGAAATTGGTGGCCTGGAAGAATGCTGGTCTGCTGTCACTGGATGAATACAGATATTTAAAAAACGACAATCCTGTTATACCGATACTGTATTTCATCCCCAAAATTCACAAGGACTTGACAAAACCTCCAGGCAGGCCGATTATTTCTGCGAGAAATAGCTTACTGGAGAAATCATCGATCTACATTGACTTCTTCCTACAAGAATATGTTCAACAACTAAAAACTTATATAAGAGACACAGGGGATTTTCTATCCAAAATGCTTAATTTTAAATGGCAAAGAGAGTATATGCTCATTACCTTAGACGTGACCTCACTTTACACGTCCATCCGACACAACGATGGCCTTAGGGCACTGGAATTTTACTTGTCACGCAGAGGTATTCAACACGCAAAACACACCAACATGCTTATTAGTATGGTAGAATTTTGTTTAAAAAATAACATTTTCATGTTTCAAAATTCGCTATTTCAACAGTTAAGGGGTGTAGCGATGGGGGCCAGCTTCTCCCCAGTTACGCCTGCCTTCATATGGGCTGGTGGGAGGAGCTGGTCCTCATGAAGGAACATACTGAAGTCATGAATAACAATGTGAAAACTTGGTGGAGATTTATTGATGATCTATTTTTGGTATGGTCTGGCACTCAGGTAGAGGCGGAAGTTTTTGTTAACAAACTTAACCAAAATCAATTGAATCTACACTTTACCGCCTCTATCAGTAAAGCTACAGTAAATTTCTTGGATGTTGAGGTATATGTTCATAACGATAAACTGGAGACCAGACTCCACAGAAAGCCGACAGCAGGCAACGCAATATTGCATGCGAGCAGTGCACACCCAGGTCATCTTGTTCAAAGTATACCATACAGTGAATTATTGCGTCTTAAACGTATTTGTAGCAATGAGAAAGATCTAAAAATGGCACAAGCACAGTGTATAACAAGATTTAAAGACAGGGGTTACACCAAAAAATGTCTAGACATAGCCCTTAAAAAGAGCAATCTTACACCTAGGGCAGTACTCCTCGCCAGAAAAGAAACAACAGAGAGTGAGTTCAAAAACAACCCTGAAAATTTTAGATTAATTCTAAACTACAACAGACAAGAAAGAGCAGTCAAAAAAAAAATATATATATATAATTACAAAAAATTGGCATTTTATTAGAAGAGACCCTGTGATTGGTGATCTGGTACCAAAAAGACCTGCAATCACATACAGTAGAAGCCCATCCATGAAAGACGTTCTAGTCAAAAATGATCCTACTGGTCCGCAAACAAAAGGCACATGGTTAAGTCAGAGACTGGGATTTTATAAGTGCAAAAGCTGTAAAGCGTGCCAACATGGAGTAACAACAACAACATATAAAACTCCGTTTGGTGAGAAAGAAATAAAGATTGATAAAGCACTTAATTGTAAAACAGACCATGTTGTATATGTGCTGGAGTGCCCTTGCAATTTAAAATATGTGGGTAGTACAATCCTGCAAGGACACAAAAGGGTACTCCAGCACATGCGGGTTATAAAGAACAATGATCAATCGTACCCAGTGGCGCGACATTTTAATGAATCTCATGGAGGTAATTTTAAAGATTTGAAATACTTCCTTATAGACTCCGTGCCACAAAACAAAAGGGGCGGCGATCGAGAGAAAGCTCTTCGCAGATTAGAAATGTTATATATTTTAAACCTCGACACCAAATACCCGAAAGGCCTTAATGCCACTGAGGAACTACATGCAAGTCTGTTTTTTTAGATAATATCCAAGTACAGCATAAGAACCAGTGTTGAACTTTACATTGAGTAGTGGGTACTAATTAACCTGCTCATCCATGAACACACACGAATTGAAACAATGAGTTTTTAAATAACCGCCAATCCCATCCCTATTTTTTAACACATATAGTAAGATATGAGTTTCTGTTTACACATAGGTTAATGAACCTGCACTTGACACTTTTCTATTCACGCGATTTTGCACATATTTATATTCAGGGATACCAATAGTGAGTTCCTTTACATACAGGTACACTTTTAAGATTTAGTTGGGTGAAAAACAAGGTATTTGGACCAAAACTACAGTTTGGGAAATGTAATAGGCCATAAAATTTAACAAAGCCAATAAAAATTATATTGGTTTTGACGAAAACACATATTTATAAAATTTGTTTTTGAAAAAACAGGGATTTTAGGTATTTACATTGAAATTTTATCTGATTTTATACAGTAAACTAATATTTGTATTATTTATTCAAGTATATATATTAATGTAAATGGATCATGTATAGATTTATTCACATTATAAAACCTACAATAACATCTGTGTAAAACCAAGAACAATGTTTTGAAAGTAAACCATGACAGCAATTTCCTGTTAACTGTGAAAGTTGTTACAAAGTTTACCGTTTGTAAGTAACTTGTCTATGCCCATAAGTATCCTGATACTTTTCACTTATGCACACGTCACTTTAAATCACGTGATAAAAAAGAGGAAAAAAAAGTAATACTATTTAAACGAATTGTCTTGCTGAAAGCGCGTCATGTGATCAAGTCCCCTGTGAGGGACGAAACGCGTCATGGCAACTATGATCTACTGAGAGCTTGATAATAAACTAACAGCACCAAACTACAGCGGTCCGTGCTCTTTCTTTCGCGGGGAGGAAGCGAGATGAGAAGGAGTATTGGCATTTATATATATATATATATATATATATATATATATATAGATAGATAGATATAAATACATATTCACTAAAAAAAATAAAGATTACAGGGACATTGTAGTTTAGTTCTGATTATACGTACATAAAACCACAGAAATTCAGCAGTTATAGTTATGTCAAGAAACAAATACATATTTTTATAAATACTTGGTGTGGTTCTTTTAACTTAATCTATACTATAAGATTGCATTCTGGTAAAACAAGCTGCTTTACAGTCCTTCTGGACTAAGCCTGAAGGCTGCTCTCCACAGCTACCACTTAGAGACCTTTCTAAGGTTGTCTAAGACTTCTTAAATCACCATAAGGTTGTCTGGGTGCCCACCTACATAAGTGGACATCATATACCAGGCCGGCTTCTCACAACGAGTTATAGTTATATATATATATAATGCTCTCTAGTACGTTCCAATATCTCCAACATGGAGACAAACACAATGCACACAATACTTTAGCAAAGAAACACAGTAAATAGCACATAATACACAGTGGACCCCGGGGGGAGAGGGGAGGTGGGCAAACCATATACTAAGAAAGTGGTATAAGAACCACGACTCGGGTCAAGACAATGTTGAGAGGACGTAGAAGTGCTGGAGACCCACAAAACCACCCAAGGTAAGTAGATATGGACCCCACGGAGAGCGTGTGCAGTGTGGAAGCACGCCCGCCTACTCTGTACAAGTCTACGTGTAAGTTGCGGTTGGATTTTTAAAGATTAAGGACCCTTCCCAGTCGACCCCGAAGAAACCCCGTGGAAGACAGAAGGTTGGCGAGCCACCCCACCCGTGGATACCCTAGTACCCACATTACCTACACCAGGGAAGCTGGGTGCATACATGTGAAGTGGTGTCAGAAACCACCATCGAACCCAATGGAGGACTTCAGGAAAGTGCCGCTGCTGCAGAAGGAGAAAGTGTCTGGTGGAATCCAAAGGTGGATTCTAGATGAGAAGTACCTGCAAGCAGAAGGGACAGAGTCTATTTCACTCAGGGGTGACCAGGAGACTTGGAAGACTTATGCCCTCCGATGTCAGGTGTTGCAGGATGGGTGACAATGACCTTGACTCTGCAGCTGTGAGGACCAGGTGATGCTGAGGAGGACCAGGAGCCGTGCACGAGCTGTCCCACAGAGGATGTCGAGGGCTGAGAGGTCGGTGTCGGGCAGATGCACCAACAAGCCTTGGCAAATGAAATCAACGCAGGAAGTGAAGAAGGAGCAACGTCGGGACCAGCAAGGTCCAGGGGACTCACCACAAGCAGGGGAGTCAGAACAGGCCCTGAGCAATCAGGGGAGCCCAAAAGAAACAAATGTGACCCTCAAGTAGACCCACAGGTCGGAGGCACTGAAGTCGTGAGAGGGCCTCAAGCAGCTCACCAAAAGATGCAGGCCACGATACACACGATGCGGTGTGGCTGAAGATTCTGGTCACTGGAGGTGCTTGAGGTTGGGGCTACTTGGAGTCCGAAGATCTTCTTGGAAGGAAGCCAACAAGCCTTTGCAACTGCAAGTTGACGAGGTGCACAGGGGTTCGGTTATTACAACCCCCATGAGGGGTACTGGCCTCAAACTTGGTGAGAGGGCAGGGCAGGCCTTGGGAGCTGTGGAAAACCACCACCTGTGTTGCAGAACCTTACGGAGTCCGGAGGAGCTCAGGATCAGCAGACCGGTCGACTTAGATGCAGTGCCTGCGAATGCAGGATAGTGACTCCTTCACTCCAAGGGAGATTCCTTCAAGTGTCTTTGATGTTTCACAGGCCTTGGAAGGTTCCTGTATGATGCACAGGCACAGACGATGCCGCAGACTAGAAGGGAGACAAAGTCAGGCCCAAACGAAGTCCAGCGAAGTCCAGAGTGCCCAGACGGTAGAATATGAAGTGGTGTCTAATGTGAATCTTATCCCACGACGAATCTAGGGACCTACACCCAGGTAAGCCCTTAAGTACCCTAGGGAAAGGGTTCAGAAGATTCAGGGGACCCTCCCAGGGGAGGGTCTGGACAGAGGGGAGGTTACTCCCATGTCCTTTGTCCAGTTTCGCGCCAGAGCAGGAGCCAACGGCTCCCAGGACTGGTTTGAACTGGACTATGCACGGGGACACCAAATGTGCCCCTCATGCAGACTTTGTGGAGCTGGCAAGCGCACCCATCTGGTCCCAATACACTAAATCCTCTCTGGGAGGTGGTCACAGCTCCCTGTGACAGGATATCTATTGTTCTGCCTTCCCCTGCTCGAGCTTGGCTCAAAAGGAAAAGGGCAGAAATGTGTCTCTGGTCGGCAGCAACAATTTTGTGCTGTCCGGGTCTAGAAGGGTGGCACCGGGAACACTGAGAGCCTAACGGAGGGCTCTTCCAGTGCTTGGTATCATACCTCCCACACCATTTACGGTGTGGGAGGTATGATTCCAACAAGTTTGATACCAAACATGATGGGATTCGTTGCAGCCAGTTTCGAGATGGTCATCGTGTAATTACGCGGTGCCCCTCTATATAGTATAGGGCTGCTTCACTGACAACCTGGGAGAATGGACTCCGTAGGTTGTAGGGGTGTCCTGCTAATGCAGGGGCACCCCCTCACTTAGAACCAAGCACCCTGCCTTCAGGATTGCAAAGGCCTGCTAGAGGGGTGACTTATAGGTTTTAAGTGCAGTGACCCTAGATATAGGAAACCTATGTCTTTAGTAAGTGGTGCAAGCTCCAACTTACACAGGCTGCAATGGCAGGCCTGTAGTTCCATTTTGAATGGTCTCTCATGGGTGGCATAATACATGCTTCAGCCCATTTATTTATTTATTTATAAAGTTTTGTATTGCGCGAACAAGACCCAGATGGGTATCAGAGCGCTTCACAATTTGGAGGGTCGAAAATAAGAAAGGGAAAAAACCAACGTCAATTGAGAATGCAGGCAGAAATAGTGACAGAGGGGATATCAAAGAACATCACATTTAAATAATATGGGTACGTATGCCCTGGGTACATGGGTACCATATACTAGGGACTTATAAGGGTACCCCAGTATCCAATCTGGGGTGTACCTAAGTACTGAACATAACAATTTAGGGAGAAAGCAGATAGACTGGGGTCCTGATTAGCAGGATCCCTGTCAGACTAGTCAAATACAGCTTAGCACAAGGCAAAAAGTGGGGGTAAACATAGAAGCAGATCCTACTTTCCTACACTCGTGCATGAGGTAACTATAACTCGTGCCCCCCCATGCACCGTTACTCATCAAATATTTTATTGCAAATGTTGCAGTGATATTATCAATGATGTCATAGAAGAAGTCATCAATCAATCAATCAGGATTTATAAAGCGCAGCTAATCACTCGATAGGGTATCTAGGCGCTAGCAGGCCCTGGAGGCTTGACTGATGTAATATGTGTGGTAATTAGCAGTGCATGGCCAGGGCAAGAGTTATAGATACCTTGGAGGACGAGTTAGAATTTCTTGTAATAACTATACCTGCTGAATTTCTATGGTTTTATGTGTGTAAAATCTGAACCTAACTATAACGTTGCTATAATCTTTGTTTTTTGTGAATTTCTAAAGTTTTTAATGCTATTTCCAAACTATAACGTCCTAGTAAACTTTGTTTTCTTTTAGTAAATTTCTAGAGTTTTTTTAACGTAAAGTAATAGTTAATTGCCATACGTTAATGCAACCGCCACCTCGCACTGGTGTGCAAGTAGATTTCTTGGACTCTGAATGGGTGTGTAACTGGCTGTATGGGTGTGCGAGTGGGTGTGTGAGTGGTTGGGTGAGTGTGTGGTGTGAGTGTGTATGTGGGTGTGTGAGTGCCTGTGTGAGTGCCTGTGTGTGTCAGTGAGTGGATATGTGAGTGGTTCTCTGGGTCTGTAAGTGAGTGTGAGAGTGGCTGTATGGGTGTGTGAATGGGTATAATAGTGGCTTTCTGGGTCTCTGAATGTATGTGTAACTGGGTGTGTGAGTGGTTGTGTGAGTGTGTAAGTGTGTGTGTGTGTGCTGGGTGTGTGAGTAGATGTGTAAGTGACTGGGTCTGTGAGTGGATGTGTCACTAGCTGTGAGTGTGTATGTGGGAGTGCGAGTGTCTGAGTGGGTGTGTGAGTGCCTGTGTGGTTCTGTGAGTGGATGTATGAGTGGTACACTGGGTCTGTAAGTAGGTGTGTGAGTGGCTGTATGAGTGTGCAAATGGGTGTGTGAGTGGTTTCTAGGTCTCTGACAGGGTGTGTTTGGCTGCATGGGTATCTAATTGGGTGTATGAGTGGTTTTTTGGGACTCTGGGTGGCTGTGTGACTGGCTGTATGGGTGTATGAGTGGGTGTATAAGTGGTTGTACAGGTGTGTGAGTGTGTAAGTTGGAGTGTGAGTGCGTGTGTAGGTCTGTGAGTGGGTGTGTGAGTGAATCAATCAATCAAACAGGACTTGTAAAGCACGGCTAATCACCCATGAGGGTATTCAGGTGGCTGAGAACCCTACTGCTAGGGAGGGATCAGCTGAACAGCCAGATCTGAATTCCAACAGAGAGGATGAGGTCCAGAGGTGAATGGGGAGGTCATTCCAGGCCTTTCACAGCGAGATAGAAGGAGTGTCTCCACTGTTGCTTCGGCAGCTGCAGGGACTGTGAGCTAGGGAGAGGGAGGCAGAGGTGGAGCGCAGGTGTCTGGAGGGGTGGTGGAAGTTCAAGAGGTGGATGATGTATGTTGGTCCTTGGTTGTGTAGGGCTTTGTAGGTGTTGATCAGCATCTTGAATTGACATCTCTTCTGAATGGGGAGCCAGTGGAGCTTCCTGGGTTGGGGGTAATGTGGGTTCGCTTTGGGAGGTTGAGGATGAGTCTGGCTGCTGAATTCTGTATGGTCTTCACTCTCTTCAGGAGGTGCAAGGTGATTCCTACGCAGAGTGCGTTGCCGCAGTCCAGCCGGCTGGTGACTAGGGCTTGAATGACGGTTTGTCTAATGTTGACAGGGAGCCATTTGATGATCTTACGGAGCATGTGACGAGTGAGAAAGCAGGCGGAGGAGGCTGAGTTGATCTGGCTTTTCATGGAGAGCTTGCTGTCTACGATGATGCCAAGGTTGCGGGCATGGTCTGTCAGAGTGGGTGTGGGTCTAAATTCAAAAGGCCACCAGGCGTCGTTTCACGGGGAGGCGTTGCTCCCAAGGATCAGTACTTCCGTTTTGTCTGTGCTGAGTTTTAGGCAGTTGTCTTTCATCCAGTCAGCGATGCCCGTCATGCATCTGCAGAAGTTGGCAGTCGTGGTGGAGGGGTTTTCTGATTGCAAGAGAATGAGCTGGGTGTCATCGGCGTAGGATGTGATGTTTAGTCCATGGGTCATGACGATGTTGGCCAAAGGGGGTCATTGTAGGTGTTGAATAGTGTAGGGCTCAGGGACGATCCTTGAGGGACGCCGCAGATGATGCTTTTAGGTTCTGAGGTAAAAGTTGGCTTCTCTGGGTTCTTCCAGTGAAGGAGGTGATCCATACATCTCCTTGAATACTAATGTGATGAAGCCACTTGCTGAGGGTGTGGTAGGACACGGTGTTGAACACTACTGAGAGGTCGAGGAGGATCAGGGCCACCATTTATACTCGGTAAAGGAGGGATCTGATGTTGTCAGTGGCACCAATCAGTGCAATTTCAGTGCTGTGGTTGGTGCGGAGTCTGGATTGGGAGGTGTCCAGAAGATTGTTGTTCTCCAGATGTTCCGTGAGTTGGCGGTTGATGGCGTTTTCGAGGACTTTGGTGGGAAAGGGGAGCAGAGAGATGGGATGGTAGTTCTTGAGTTCGCTGGGGTTGTCGGACGGTTTCTTGAGAGAGGGTTTGACCTCTGAGTGGTTCTCTGAGTGGATGTATCAGTGACTGTATGGGATCAGTGACTGAGTGGGTGTGTGACTGGCAGTAAGGATGTGTGACTGGGTATGTGAGTGGCTGTATTAGTGTGTAAATGGGTGTGTGAGTGGTTTTCTGGGTCTCTGACTGGGTATGAGAGTGCTTGTGTGGGTCTGTGAGTGCATGTGTGAGTGGTTCTCTGAGTGGATGTATCAGTGATGGGGGTGTGTGAATGGCTATACGGATGTGTGACTGGGTGTGTTAGTGTCTGTATGGGTGTGCGAGTGGGCATGAGAGTGGCTCTTGGGGTCTCTGAATGGGTGTGTAATTGGACATTTGAGTGTGTGGTGGGTGAGTGTATAAGCGGGTGTGTAAGTGGCTGTGGGGTCTGTGAGTGTTGTATGAGTGGCTGTGTGAGTGGTTTTGCTGTACGGGTGTGTGAGTGGGTATCTAAGTGGCTGTGTGGGTCTGTGATTGAGTGTGTAAGCAACTGTATGGGTGTGAACACTTCTATGTGAGTAGGTGTGTGAGGGCCTGTGTGGGCCTATGAGTGGATGTGAGTAGTTCTCTGGGTCTCTCAGTAGATGTGTGAGTGACTGTATGGGTGTGAGAGTGGGTGTGTGAGTGGCTGTATGGGTGTGTAAGTGGTTGTGTGAGTGTGCGTATGGGTGTGCGAGTGGGTGTGTGAGTGGTTGTCTGAATGGTTCTCTGGGTCTCTGAGTGGATGTGTGAGTGACTGTATGGGTGTGTGAGTGGTTGCGTGAGTGGTTCTCTGAGTCTCTGAGTTGATGTCAGTTTGATAGCAAATTGACAAAGATGAGCAATCTCATCAAGAGAGCCCAAGCCGAAACTCAAATAATCCAACCGAGTTGCACTTGCTGTTTTATCATCGACAAACTCTCAATACTACCATCATTGATGAGGGAGCTTCTCACCGATCTAAAAAAGACGAGAAACACCACGAGAATGGAAAACCCCACCAGCCAAGATGAAAACATTGAAAAATGAAACCCTAGCAGCTCAGTAGCAACGATACGGGCGCACTCGGGGCAAGAACCTCTTGACGTGCTCCACCAGAGCAAAGGGACCCTGGACCAATCCACCCTCGAGGAGAGCACAGGTTGTGCTCAAGGAGAAACAGGGCCCATTGG
The DNA here is from genome assembly GCA_963921515.1 of Calotriton arnoldi. Classification (NCBI taxonomy): domain Eukaryota; kingdom Metazoa; phylum Chordata; class Amphibia; order Caudata; family Salamandridae; genus Calotriton; species Calotriton arnoldi. Next base: position 210,064 of record CAWUFW010004956.1, on the reverse strand, counting down.
TGTAGAACTACATCAGGTAACAGGGGAACAAACTACCCCGAGGAGAATTCAGGCTTGGGACTTGATTATTCAGAGCCTACTGACAAATTTCAACAACAAAAAATTGAACAAGCAGCCAGCAATGGTCACAGCTTGCAAGGACAGCCTCAAGGAGATGAAGCAGCTGGCAAAAAATGGCAGGGGGCGAAATATCGCCGGAAACAGAAGAGAAAAGGGAGGAACAAGAATACAACTATAATGCCATACTTCCTGGCAGAGGTCAAGCCCCCAACAGGAGAATCAACAGCCCAGAGGGCAAGCAGGGTATCGATAACCTCACAGACCTCGCAGACCATGCAGTCTCCTCCCAGCTAACTGAGCCACACGAGTGATGATCACATAGAAAGGACATACCTGAATTACAGCGAGGAAAATCAGATTGTCATCACTAGAGAAGGGGCAGAAAACAGAAGCACAGTTGGCACATCAAACACAGTAGGGATTGAAGCATGCTTAATCCTAGAGCTGACAAATCCCCGGAATCACGAAGAACCGCAAGTAACAGGAACTAATCACAGCAGCTACCGACAGAAGGAAGCTAAGATAATCCTGTTCATCCCGGAGTATAAATCGAAAGGCAGAGGAGACATCCTGAACAGAGGTAACATCCTGCGATTACTAACTTCCATCACCAACCTGGCTGAGGTAGACTCATGAGATCTGGAGTCCATAGAATTTAAAGACCATAAGCATCTGTCAGAGCATGAGATAACAAAGACAACCTGGGCCACACAGGAAACAGCTCCGAAAATTATGAAGGAGGAAAGCTAATTAAATGCCTGGGCGATCCGATTAAAACTTTAACAAAAAATTGGTTACCCAGAGCCTCTGCTACAAAATCGACAACAGCAAGAAGACTGTAGGACCAGAAATACGAATAATGCAGGGAAAACCCAATCAGTGCTTAAAGGGGCTTGCTGCACCTCAGTCCTGGCAACAGAGTCCAATATTTGGAGCAATTGGCAAGCATGCGAAAGCAACAGGTCAAATAATTGGTCCTGGATAGCAAGAACTATAAACACTCAGGCCAAGAACACATGACAGGGCATGAAACAACTTAAAAAAGACTCTTAGCTAAGACTCTGTTCCTGGAACATAAATGGACTAGGATCCAAAGTCTTGGACAAGGAGCTTCTGCTGTATCTTCACAACAATTTAATCTAATTTTACTACAAATCATACCATCTTCCGGCATGTAGAAGCTGTAGAAGCTGCAATTTGGGCACTAAAAAGGAGGTCTTACAACTTATACCTCAATTAAGAGCGTAAATACAGTTAAGGAACTGGCCATCAATACGACAGCAATAGATGGCATAAAAGCAATTAAGATGGACATAGCAGGCCTCGACAATCATCAACAATTAATACTCATAAATATCTATCTTCACCCACGTGAGAAAAAAGCTGGCACGAAACTCCTGGTAACTGAGCTGACAAGGCTACTCACAGAAGAGGTAACCCCGAACCTCATAGTCTCAGGCGATTTCAATATGCACCTCTCAGGGCCTTTGGACAGGGACCAATTAGTGGAAGAACAATTTTTGGCTTGGGGGATTCCGCACCAGGAAGCCTGTAAGTGGGGCAAACAAACAAGGCCAGCTAAAGAACTTCTTATGGACTTAGAAAATCTGAGCCTGGTAGCACTAAACGGATGTTTCCCAGGAGGTCGCCCGCCAGCGGCAACTTTTCACAACGCTTTAACAAGCACAACCATAGATTACACCTTTACTTCAATATCAATGTTTAACAAAATTGCAGACTTCTGGATAGGAACATCAGACTACAGTGACCATTTACCACAAGAGCTTACATTGGATGTACACGGGACAGCACCTACCGAGCCAGTAGGGGGTCCAGGCGCGGTGTATACAGCCAATTGCAAAAGAATCAAATGCAAAACACGCAATCTAGAAAAAGTCTTGGCAGAGGCAAAAATCCTGTGGGAGGAAAACAAGCTGCCGAACAAAAACAGCTTAACATGCTGGGCAGAATTCACTAAAAGTCTTGGGGCTCCTCACTCAAAAAAAGAAGTGATAAATGCAACATCAGGAGTGAACACCCAACAGAGGACACATATCATCCTATCTAGCATGCAAAGAAACCAACTCTCAACACCACAATTGACCCAATTAAGGCAAATAAAGAGAGAAATAAACAGAGTAGTACGAAACCTTTGTCAAACGGGTCCAGATAATAACACTCAAAAGGAATTAAGATTGCTAAAAATGATCAAGAAGAAACTCATCTGGTTATCAAATCGTGAAAATGGAGATAAGGCATGGGCCAAACTTCTTTATGGTGCAAAAGCCAACAACAGCGCCAGGTTTCGGAGCACAGTGAACAGTTTACAGAACCCAGGGGCCCCCGGAATCAACTCTTATCTGACCGAAGAAGCCTGGGCTAATTATCTCTGGAATCATTTTAACAGCGAAAAAAACGACACTATACATGTAGCACAGGGGAGCAGAAGATCCTGGCCGGGTCAAGAAAAGCAAGCTGGGGATATTGATTATTCCTTCACAACTAAACGGATTGAGAACAGAATCGTGAAAGGCAGAGCAGAGGTTATACCGGGCCCCAATGGTATTCCACCTATCTTATAGAAGCAAGATCCGGGTTATTGGGCGGCAGCACTACTGCCACTCTTCACCCATATTCTGGATATTCTGGAAGCAGAAAGAATACCAGACTCCTGGAAGGGATCAATCATTTGCCCCATTCATAAGAAAAGCAGTAAAAATGAAGCGAAAAATTACAGGCTTGTCGCATTAATAGATAATGATGCCAAATACTTCGCGGGCCTTCTACTAGAAGAACTTACAGACTGGGCATCCGAAACGGCATCAATTCCAATTAATCAAACGAGATTCCAAAAACTAATGGGGACATCGAAAAATATACTTGCCTTATCGCTTTTAATCGATGCCGTCAAAAATATCAATAAACCGCTTTTTGTTTGCTTCATAGATTATACATCTGCCTTTGATAACATCAACAGGAAGAAACTCTGGGCAAAACTTTCTAAAATGAAAATCAATCCAAGACTTCTGTCTCAGTTGATTTTGCTCCATACTGACACATGGATACAAATAAAGTTGGGCGCCGGTGATTGCTTATCCAGGAGAATACCAACACCCAAGGGGCTGAAGCAAGGTTGCGCTTTGCCACCGACGCTGTTTAATCTATTCATGTCTGATCTCTCGCCAGAACTAGATAATTGCAATCACCATGCCCCGAATCTGGGAGGCTTCACGATCTCGAACTTACTTTACGCCGACGACCTCGTACTAATCAGCCGACTGGCTTGCAGCATTTGATAAACACCACGAGCAACTTCTCCACTAAGAATGGAATAAGTATAAACTTAGACAAAACCAAAGTGATGGCAATAAACCAGAAAAAGATCGAACATCGGTTTCGCTGGGATTTGGGGGGACTCAGACTCGACATAGTAGAAGAATTTAAATACTTGGGCATTATATTAGACAGCAAAGGCATGGTCCTCCAACAAAAAGCAGCCATAACATGAAGAGGAACCGCTTTAGCGGTTGCATTAAAAAACATTAAACATAAAATAAAATAACTGGCCCAAGCCTCACCCCTTTACTACAGGTGATTTGAGCGAGACTCCTCTCCACCATCACCTACGGAAGTGAGTGCCTAAGAGGAAGAGATGCAGTCATTCTGGACAGGACGGTGTCCAGGACAATGAGAATAATATTTAACCTCCTGCAGTACACCTCGCCGGCACAAATAAGATTAGAGTTCGGCCTTCAAAAGCAACTAATAGCACGCAAGGGTGCCTATGTTAAATGCTGGCACAAAATAAAGGGAACGGATTCAGGGACATTAAATGCGCATTGATGGAATGAGCTAAATCAGAAAAAAGACAGCGCAGCCATGACTTATTTAAAAGCTTCAATTGACTGTCTCGCATTACAGGACCCCTGGGACACCGTTGGGTCCCACAAAAGCTTCAAAGAGCTGGTAAACAAAACAGTAAAAATGATGTCCCTCGTGTAGGACAAAGCTGCATTAAAGGAGAGGGCACACGGCTGGTACGTCATACAGAGCTATTCTAGATCCTCCCCCCGACCATACCTAGGTGCTGGCTTTACTATAGTAAAGAAGGAAAAATACCTGTATCTGAGGCTGAGCGTTTTGCCATCAATGCTGTATCTGCCCCCATGGAAACGGACACAGTCACCAACACTGTGCAGATTATGTGGAGAGGCAAAAGAAGATGTCCTACACATAGTGTATATGTAAGAGCTTAGACAAGGAACGAAGAATCATATTAAGAACTGCCTTGAATGGAAAACAGATAAGAACATGCAGACAGGCAGTGAAAGCAAGCTTTGAAGGAGGGGCTATCCAGCTAGCTTGTCGTCTGGTTCGATTCATGGGCATTGCAGGAATAAAGCTAAACACCAGCACTTAGCTGACTAATTGGTCACAAATCCTCGGCCTCTGCTCCTGTTAAAACAAACTATATATGTTGGTACATGACTAAATGGACTGGTCACATAATCAAAGTATACAGTGAACTACAATCATCGGCACATAATTAAAGGTTTTAGTATAGCCAATTTGCACATTGATGGTTTTATACATAATGCCCTCATTTAGAGTTAAATTATGGATTTAATGAGAATGCAACGTGGTCGCTTCACTGACTGGACTCATGGGAGTCCTCCTCGGAGACCTGAACTTCCACCTCGAGAACAACAACAACACCAACTCCACCACCCTGATTGACAACCTCGACAACCTCGGACTCAGACAGCTCGTCACAACGCCCACCCACGCCGCCGGCCACACGCTTGATCCCATCTTCTCCGCAAGCCCCCACGTCACCTTCAGCCACACCACCGAACTCCACTGGACCGACCATCGCTGCATCCACTTCACCTTCCGGAAACCCACCACGCACCACCGCACCCAACAGATCCCCCGCCGCAGCTGGAGCAAAATCACCGAAGACCAGCTAAACACCACCCTCGCCCTAAGCCCACCCGCCGACCCCACCGACGCCGACAACGCCGCCCGCAACCTCAGACGCTGGATCGACAACTGCGCCAACACTCTCGCCCCGATCAAGAAACCCTCCAACAGACACACAAACAAGAAAGCCAGCTGGTTCACCGCAGACCTCCAGGCCTCCAAGCAAACCTGCCGTACACTAGAGAAGAAATGGCACCGCGAACAGACACCAGACAGCTACGCATCCCACAAGAACGCCATCCGCAGACACCATCAACTCATCAGATCCGCTAAAACGGCCTCCTTCAAGGACCGACTCGACAACAACGCGTGCAACAGCAAAGAGCTCTTCAACATCGTGAAGGAACTCTCCAACCCCAGCTCCAACACCAACGACATCCCACCATCACAAGACCTGTGCGACTCCCTCGCCACCTTCTTCCATCGCAAGATCGCAGACATCCACGACAGCTTCAACAACATGACCACCCCAACAACAACCGACACCTCAGACCCCGCGGCCACCACCCACATCGTTCCCCTCTTCACCTGGACCAACATCAACGACGACGACACCATCAAAATCATGAACACCATCCACTCCGGCTCTCCGTCAGACCCATGCCCACACCACATCTTCAACAAAGCTAGCGCCACCATCGCACCCCATCTCCGCAAGGCCATCAACATCTCCTTCGAGACCACGACCTTCCCAGAGAGCTGGAAGCACGCCGAGATCAACGCCTTACTGAAGAAACCCAAGGCGGATCCAAGGGACCTCAAGAACTTCCGGCCCATCTCCCTGCTCCCGGCGAAGGTCATCGAGAAGACCGTCAACAAACAGCTGACCCGCTACCTCAAGGAGAACAACATCCTGGACCCGTCCCAGTCCGGGTTCCGCAGCAACCACAGTACCGAAACTGCCCTCATCGCCGCCACCGATGACATCAGGACCCTGCTGGACAACGGCGAAACCGCGGCCCTCATCCTCCTGGACCTATCAGCCGTCTTCGACACTGTCTGCCACCGCACCCTACGCACACGCCTCCACAACGCAGGAATCCGAGACAAGGCTCTGGAATGGACCACCTCCTTCCTCTCCGGCAGAACCCAGAGCGTCCGCCTCCCCCCTTTACGTTCCGAAGCCTCCGAGATCATATGCGGCGTACCCCAAGGATCATCCCTCAGCCCGACACTGTTCAACGTCTACATGGCACCGCTCGCCCACGTCGCCCGACCTCAACATCATCTCCTACGCCGACGACACCCAGCTGATCCTCTCCCTCACCAAGGACCCCCTCACCGCCAAAACCAACCTCCAGGAAGGAATGAAAGCCGTCGCCGAGTGGATGAAGAACAGCCGTCTGAAGCTGAACTCGGACAAGACAGAGGTCCTCATCCTCGGCTCCACCCCTCAGCCTGGGACGACTCCTGGTGGCCGTCCGCACTGGGAGCAGCACCAACACCCACCGACCACGCACGCAACCTGGGGTTTATCCTCGACTCAACACTCTCCATGACCAAGCAAGTCAACACCGTCTCGTCCTCCTGCTTCAACACCCTCCGCATGCTCCGCAAGATCTACAGGTGGATCCCCACCGAAACAAGAAGAACGATCACCCAGGCCCTCGTCAGCAGCAGGCTGGACTACGGAAACGCCCTCTATGCAGGAGCCTCGGCCAAACTCCTGAAACGTCTACAAAGCATACAGAACGCCTCTGCTCGCCTGATCCTCGACATCCCGCGCCACAGCCACACCACACCACACCTGAGAGACCTGCACTGGCTTCCCGTCAACAAGAGGATCACCTTCAAGCTCCTCACCCACGCACACAAGGAACTCCACAACACCGGACCGGCATACCTCAACAGACGACTCAGCTTCTACACCCCGAACCGACAGCTCCGCTCCGCCGACCTCGCCACCGTCCCCCGCATCCACCTCGCCACCAAGACCTGGAACACCCTCCCCATCCTCCTACGGCAGACCCAGGACCTACTTACCTTCAGGAGGCTTCTCAAGACCTGGCTATTCGAGCAGTAGCAGCACCCCTCACCCTACCCCAGCGCCTTGAGACCCTCACGGGTGAGTAGTGCGCTTTACAAATGTACTGATTGATTGATTGATGGGTGCTGCAGGAATAAAGTTAAACACCAGCACCTAGTTAACTTATCGGTCATAAATATTTGGTTTCTGCTCCAGTCAAAATGGACCACAAATGCTGACTTATAACTAATGTTTTTAATATGGTCAATTCGGACATTGCTGGCCTACATAATTAAAGGATACAGCGAATTGCAATATTTGGCACTCGACTAAAGGTTTTAATATAGACATTTTATATATTGCTGTTCGATATAATATGGCCTCATTTAGAGCTAAATTATGGTTTTATGAGTTTGAAGACATTTTAACACGGTTGCTTCACTGTGCAATGGTTTTAAGTAATCATGCAAATACAGATTTTTACTAATTTTTTACAGTGACTGTATGGGTGTGTGAGTGGATGTATGGATGTGTGACTGGGCGTGTGAGTGGCTGTATGAATGTATAAAAGGATGTGTGAGTAGTTTTCTGGATCTTTGACTGGGTGTGAGAGTGCTTGTGTGGGTGTGTGAGTAGTTGTCTGAGTCTCTGAGTGGATGTATCAATGACTGTATGGGTGTGTGAAAGGGTGTGTGAATGGCTGTATGGATATGTGACTGGGTGTGTGAGTGTCTGTATGGGTGTGTGAGTGGTTTTCTGGGTCTCTGAGTGAGTGTGCGAGTGGCTGTATCAATCAATCAATCAACCAGGGGTTTGTTAAAGCGCGACTACTCACCCGTAAGGGTCTCAAGGCGCTAGGGGTGGGGGGGGGTGTGCAGGTTCCATCCATCAAGGAGGGGGTCTGTCGAAGAGCCAGGTTTTGAGGTTTCTTGCGAAGATGGGGAGCGATGTTGTCTGTCTGAGGTGGAGCGGAAGGGCGTTCCATGCTTTGGCCGCGAGGAAGGAGAAGGAGCGGCCTCCCGATCTGGTCTTTCTGGTGTGGGGGACCACGGCGTAGGAGAGCTGGGCTGATCGTAGGGTCCTTTGGGGTGCGTGGAATTTGAGTCGGCTGTTCAGGTATGCTGGTCCGGTGCCGTGGAAGGCCTTGTGTGCGTGGGTGAGCATCTTGAAGGTGATTCTCGCCTCGACAGGGAGCCAGTGGAGTGTGCGCAGGTGCTGGGAGATGTGGCAGTGTTTTGGCAGGTTGAGGACCAGTCTTGCGGCGGCGTTCTGGATGTTCTGTAGCTTGCGGGTGAGGTTTTTGTTTATTCCGGCATAGAGTGCGTTGCCGTAGTCGAGTCTGCTGGTGACCAGGGCGTGAGTGACGGTCTTTCGGTGTTCGAGGGGGATCCATTTGAAGGTCTTACGAAGGAGGCGGAGGGTGTGGAAGCAGGAAGACGAGACAGAGTTGATCTGGCGGTCCATTTTGAGCTCGGAGTCCAGGATGATTCCCAGGTTGCGAGCGTGGTCCGTGGGGGTTGGCGGGTTTCCGAGGGTGGGGGGCCACCAGGTGTCGCTCCAGGCATCGGGGTTTGGGCCCATGATGAGTACTTCTGTTTTGTTGGTGTTTAGTTGTAGGCAGCTGTTTTTCATCCATTTGGCGACGGCTTCCATGCCTTCTCGAAAGTTGCGTCTGGCGGTGTTGGGCTCGTTGGATAGGGAGAGGATGAGCTGGGTGTCGTCTGCGTATGACACGATGTTGAGTCCGTAGGTTCTGACGATGGGGGCGAGTGGAGCCATGTAGACGTTGAAGAGCGTCGGGCTGAGGGAGGAGCCCTGGGGGACTCCGCAGGTGGTAGGTGTGGGGTCCGAGAGGAAAGGGGGAGTCTGACCCGCTGCGTCCTGCCGGAGAGGAAGGAGCGGATCCAGTCGAGGGCCTTGTCCTGGATTCCTGCGTCGTAGAGTCTGCGTATTAGGGTGCGGTGGGAGACTGTGTCGAACGCCGCTGATAGGTCGAGGAGGATGAGGGCTACTGTTTCTCCTTTGTCCAGTAGGGTGCGGATGTCGTCTGTTGCGGCGAGGAGGGCGGTTTCCGTACTGTGGTTTTTCTGAAGCCGGATTGGGAGGAGTCGAGGATGTTGTGTTCTTCAATGAATGTGGCGAGTTGGCTGTTGATGGCTTTCTCGATGACTTTCGCTGGGAACGGGAGCAGGGAGATGGGTCTGTAGTTTTTGAGGTCGGTGGGGTCCGCTGAGGGTTTCTTTAGGAGCGGGTTGACCTCGGCGTGTTTCCAGTCGTCGGGGAGCGAGGCGGTCGCCAGGGAGCGGTTGATGGTGTGGCGGAGCATGGGTGCGATGGTGTCGGCGGCTCTGTTGAAGATGTGGTGGGGGCAGGGGTTCGTGGGGGCCCCTGAGTGGATTGACTTCATTGTCTTCAGTGTGTCTTCGGTGGTGAGGGCTGTCCAGTCGTCAATCGCTGGTTTCCGGGTGTCGGGGGTGGTTGGTGAGGGTTCAGTGTGTTGGTTGTCTTCATCGAAGTTGTCGTAGATGCTCTTGAATTTGTGGTGGAAAAAGGTGCTGAGTTTGTCGCACAGGTCTTGTGAGGGAGGGATGTCGGTAGACTCGCTAGTGGGTTGGGCGAACTCCTTGATGATGCTGAAGAGTTCCTTGCTGTTGTGCGCGTGGGTGGAGATTCTGTCTTCAATCGCTTGGGTGTGTGAGTGGATGTGAGAGGTTATGTGGGTGTGTAAATGGGTGTGTGAATGTGTGGTGAGTGGGTGTGTAAGTGGCTTTGTGAATATGTGAGTGGAGCATGAGTAGCTGTAGGGGTGTGTTAGTGTGCGTGTCAGTAGTTTTGCTGTATGGGTGTGTGAGTGTATGTGTAAGTGGCTGTTGGGTCTGTGAGCATAAGTGAAAGTGACTGTATGGGTATGTACGTGGCTGTGTGAGTTGGTGTGTGAATCCCTGTGCAGGAATGTGAGTGGTTCTCTAGTCCTCTGAGTTGATGTGTGAGTGACTGGATGGGTGTGTGAGTGGCTGTATGGATGTGTGACTGGGTGTGCAACTGTTTGGGTGTGTGAGTGTGTTTCTGGGTCTCTGGGTAGGTGTGTGAGTGGTTGTGTGGGTGGTTTTGTGGGTGGGTGTGTGAGTGTGTGAGTGCCTGTGTGGGTCTGTGAGTAGTTGTCTGAGTCTCTGAGTAGATGTATTAATGACTGTATGGGTGTGTGAGAGGGTGTGTGAATGGCTGTATGGATACGTGACTGGGTGGGTGAGTGTCTGTATGGGTGTATGAGTGGTTTTCTGGGTCTCTGAGTGAGTGTGTGAGTGGCTGTATGGGTGAGTGAGTGGATGTGAGTGGTTGTGTGGGTGTGTAAGTGGGCATGCGAATATATAGTGAGTGGGTATATCAGCGGGTGTGTAAGTGAATGTGTGGATCTGTGAGTGTAACATGAGTGGCTGTATGGGTGTTGAGTGTGCGTGTCAGTAGGTTTGCTGTATGGGTGTGTAAGTGTGTGCATGAGTGTATGTGTAAGTGGCTCTGTGGGTTTGTAAGCGTAAGTGAAAGTGACTGTATGGGTATGTACGTGGCTGTGTGAGTTGGTATGTGAGTCCTTGTGCAGGTATGTGAGTGGTGTGACTGGCTGTGTGACTGTTTGGGTGTGTGAGTGTGTTTCTGGGTCTATGGGCGGGTGTATGAGTGGCTGCATTGGTGTGTGAGTGGTTGTGTGGATGAGTGAGTACCTGTGTGGGTCTGTGAGTGGGTGTGTGAGAGGGTTCTCTGGATCTCTGAGTGGATGTGTGTGACTGCATGGGTGTGTCAGTGGGTGAGTGAGTGGCTGCATGGATGTGTGACTGGGTGTGTGAGTGGTTGTGTAAGTGGGTGTGTCAGTGATGTTGCTGTATGGGTGTGTGAGGGGGTGTGTAAATGGCTGTGTGGATCTGTGAGTGGGTGTGTGAGTGGCTGTATGGGTGTGCACGTGGCTGTGTGAGTGCCTGTGTAGGTTTGTGAGTAGGTCTCTGAGTGGATGTGGGAGCGGCTGTATGGGTGTGGGAGTTGCTGTGGAAGTGGCTATATGGATGTGTGACTGTCTGTATGGATGTGGGAGTGGTTTTCTGGGTATCTGAATGGGTGTTGTATGGATGTGTGAATGGGTGTGTGAGTGGTTGTGTGGGTGTGCAAATGGGTGTGTGAGTACCTGTATGGGTCTGTGAGTGATTCTCTGGGTCTCAGATTGGATGTGTGAGTGACTGTATGGCTGTGTGAGTGGCTGTGGGACTGGGTGTGTGAGTGGTTGTGTGAGTGGGTGTATATGTTTTTTCAATTAAAGTCTGGATCCACAGCAGATTCACAAGGGGGCTGCTCTGATTACCGTAGTGGATCCGCGGATCCTTGTGCATCAAAAATAAAACATTTTTGGGCAATCTCTTGCCCATGAGAGGTCCCTCACAGACTCCTCTATCAGACCCATGGGGTCAGGATACCTCTATCCTGACCCCGTATATCCTATTTCTACTTTATCCCCCCCTCCCGGGAACCATGTCCATATTCACAATATGGCAGCCACAACTTTTCTCTCAGGTTGTGGCCAGCCAATCGAGGCACTGCTGTTGGTGCGTGGATCTGCAAATCCAGCTCAGTGGATCCGCGTCTGTGAACATACATAAATATTTTTTCTTTAATAACTCCAAAACTACTTAACAGATTTACACCAAATTTTAAAAAAGCACTCTTTTTCACCAAGATCCAGCTTTCTGCCAAATTTGTTGAAATTTGGTTTGGGCTGTAGTGTCTAAAATCGCTATGGGAAATTGCATGAGGAAAATGTGTTTCAAATGGCGCCAAATTAATCAGCAAAACTAAAAACACGTTTCCTAGATTCTAACTGTTAAAGTAACGTTATCGTTAGGTGAATATGTTAGTGGCAACATTAATGTTTTCAAGTACAAAATAACAGAAATTCACTATACCTTGTGCCCCGCCATGCATTGCTTATGACCTCACATATTACATCACTTGTGATATGTTCTAAGACATCATTTATGATATCAATGATGACATCTCAAATGTCAAGTAGCCTTCCTCCCTGAGACTTTTTTTTTTAATTGAAGGGAGACAGCGCCCCCCGGAGCCACGTTAGGCTACGGGGAGCCCACCTCTGGGGCAGAAACATACAAGAAAGGGGAGGGGGCCACGTGGTCCCCCGTCCTTGAACCTTATTAGGCCCTAGGGACCCCACGCCCTAAGGCAACTACTTAAAATAAAGGGGAGGCGGGCACTTGAACCCCATTCCCCGGAGCCCACATTATTAAGAGCACACAGCAGGAGCCGGCATTGCTCTTATCCGCAGAGAGCTGTTCCCTCTGGGCGGGAGCAATATTTCGATCTGTTTCCCTGCCCGCATCACGGTGTGCAGCAAAAAAAGTCTGCTCCCAGCTGGCCTGACCATTTTTACAGCTCTAGTTCGCTGGGAGCAGACTCTGTGTTTGCTCCTGCATGCCGGGAGATTCAAAAATGCAACCGCCAAGCAGGAGTGAACACAGGTTTCCCTGCACGTGCCAGTGCAGGTAGGGAAACCGCTATGTCATGGGGGTGTGCTTCCTGGGACATAGCTAGTGAGCCAACCCCGGGGGATGGGGTCCCGGGTCTAAAAATGGCTCAAGCAGGGGGTCAACATGGCCCCCATCCCATTTAGTTAAGTGTCCCGGGGGCCTTTAGGGAGTAAGGGGGGGGCATCCGGGCCCACCCCCTTTCTGAGAAATTTTGGCACCAGGGGGTGGGCTTCTCGGTGCCTGTGATAGCTCGGGGAGGGGGTGCACGTGGCCCCACTCCCCATATTAAATAATTTCAGCCCTATGTGAGGGATCCCCAGGGCCTATAATGGCTTCGGGCGGGGGGCTGCTAGCACCTTCCCATTAATAAAAGAAAGCGGCCCGGCTGCCATTTTGTTTTGTTTTTATACTGCGCAAGTGCTGCGGGATTGTGAAAGAAAAAGACTATTTTTTTTCTTATTTTGGCCCCAGGGTCGATCCTTCTTAATCCCCCACATGGGGCTTGGGGGATAGGGTATCCCTACCCTGCCCCCTTTTAATATGTTATTTTATACATGTTCAGGGCAGGTAACTAAGAGTCTGATTTAGATCAGCGCACAGGTTACTACATATTTAACGTTGCTCATATGTAGGAGAGATTCAGTGATGTTTCATCAATCCCACAGAAATTGTGCTTCTTCCAACAGTGGACAAGATTTCATGCCACTCTGCTTGCTGATATAAAAATGGTGGTCAAACTGTCCATCTTACTAACACTAGCAAGTTAGTAGTTTTGAAAGAAACCCCTTCCGAGCTGCGAGTTCTAGGATGTTTATCTTAAGGTTCAGTTGTGTTGACCGCTGACCTTTGACATTCAACCAGCCATAGATGCATCCTTGGTCAAGACACAGGTCTTGTAATAGGTTGGACCTAACCTTGACCTGTGTGCATCCTTGATCTTGCTCATAACATGAACCTGGCCATCAAAGGATCAAATAATTGAAGCCACTGTGCATCTAACTATACTTGCAGAGCATGCATCGTTATCATGCAATACAGGATCAGTAGGATGCATGAGGATAACAACCCCAGCAAAAAGTTTAGGCATCGGACCGATGTAGTCTTCAGTTTCTTTATCTGTTGAGTGAGGAATTGTAAACAAAGAATTCTCTCCTCTGATGGAACAATCTTGCTTTATTTCGTATTCTGGATGGCCCCCAGTAACTGAATGTAAGTTGTCAGCCATAGATGGGATTTCACTGTACTGAGCAGCATTCACCAGTTGAACAGTTGCAGACAGACCCCTGTTGATCTGCTTGCTTTGTACAAGGCATTCCTCTTGAACAGCTAATCATTCTGATAAGGCAAGACTTGTTGCCCTTGGTGACGCAGGAAAGCCACCACTAGTGCTATGCATGGTGCTTTAGGTGGATTTATATATGGAAACCATTGTCCTGCACAAGTAGAAAGGACCTGAATGTTCTTTCTTGAAGTGATCACAGTACCTCTTGCAGTTTTAACATTCTGAATGACTGCTTCCTTAGATATTTATTGAGTCTTCGAAGGTTCGCCCTTCTCCCCATTTTTTTTTAATCAGGAAAAACATGAGGTAAACCCACCTGTGCCACTGGGATTTGAGGGCCGAGCTTCACGGCCCCCTTTGGACGCATGGATTTGAATGTCTCCTTACAGGATTTCCAGATGCTAGTAAGTGGTTTTCTGTGGAGATATATGTTGAGGCCGAAATAAGAATGTTCTATTATTCACTAGGTTTACCACCCTCTGATTGGATGTAATAGCCTGCCATTGAGAGAAATAGGCAAGGAAACTGCCTCCCTCTTTGCCCAAAGGGGCTCAGTTTGATAGAGGTACAGAGAGAAAGAGAAAGCTGGGGGCATTGAAAGTGGCTGTCAATGTGAGGAGTCTTGTTGCATTTGACTGACAGTTTTTATTCTAGGCTGATGTTAAGAGTACGAAGAGTAAGGCAACTAGTTTAATGGAAGTTGGTAGTAGGGCTGCCAATTGTAGGGTGTCTGTGGGGTTTGCTATTGTAAGGGAAAATATGGCTGATTGTTGCCTGTACAGAATGACAGTCCCCTGCCCCACACCACAAAACTGCACCTGCTGCCTCATAAAGAGCAGGTTGTTTTAATGCCCAATTTAATCACCGGCAGTGCCTCATCAACATGCTTTCTGATAACGCGCTTCCGGTCTGAAGGAGGATGTTCGAAGAAACTCCTGCTGTCTAATGATAATCAATTCCGCCATCCAGTGTTCGCCGCATCTACTACTCCATCTGTCATGGCCATCAAGCTTCATTCCAATTCATGGGGTATTGCCGAATCTTCTTACTTTCCTTCTGGGAGAAGGTCAAGATAATACAATGTCCACCCACATCTCACGGCTGACAATACCTAGAGAGAATTAGCAGTTATAATCGATGTTGCCACTAATGGGACACTCACTTCCTTAAATTGCCTATCTTTCCAAATCCCTTATCTGGTGGGGCTCTGCTAGATGAAAAGGGTTTGTAGAACATCTCTATGCAGCTTACATTACAATCAAATTGGGTCTGAGCTCACCAGCTGACACATAGGCATGTTATCAAGGGCCCTGCATTTCTTATTGAGCCTGGGTGCCATGACTGATACAGAAGCTTCACCGATATGTGTGTGATTAGCATCAATTGAACTGACTTCCATGGAGCTTTTTAAAAATCATACAATCTGTCCCTGGCTGAAACTGGTAGATGTGAGAAACTGGATTATTATTTGAGGTAGGAAACTGGTAAACTCAAAGAATAATCAAACTATTTTTAGGGTGAACCCTCAAACTCACTAAATTACCCGGAGCTCAATCCACTGGTAGCTATGGCACAGACTTGACAGGCTAAACATAGGATGGTGTGTAAAGTACTTATGCAGTAAAAAAACAGTAATAAAATCAACATGCAAAACAATAAAAATCTCAAACCAAATTAGAAAAGTAAAATTTAATACACCAGAATTACAAAAACCAGAGATCGGAATTTTTACAGTTTTAAGTACAAATAGATCCAAAAAGCATATAGCGTCAATGCGGTAGACCAAGCCATAGGTGCAATTTCAGGCTGAATGCAATGGAACACAGGTTGGATACACAAACCAGGTTCGTCCCGGTCAAAGATTTTATTTTCTGACTTGGTCTTTTAAGTCCCAGTCCACCACAGGAGTACATGTATAAAGTCCCTGGACATCAGGAGAGGCACTTAGAGAATAAACACAATATCCTGTAACCAACTTTCACCTTTGGTTTCAAATGTGGAGCGAGGTGAAATGGCCTTTGGATGGACTCACAATCTTTTGTTTCTAAAGACCCTCACCCACTCTATGAGTGGCATGCTTCACCATCTTTCTCTGCTGTGAGTTATTATAGTGTCCTTTCTCTAACAATCAGGTAATGTATCAAAGGACAACACATAACAAAAACAAGCAGGCTTACTTTGACAGCTATAGGATGCATTTATTAGTGCCCTGGTAATACTTCGGGTGCTACTTCATAGGGATATAAGGAGAACATGTCCCTGCAGTCATATTTACTCCAAAGGTAACACATAGCATTAGCATTCACTCGGGCCCCACTGTATTCATGGATGAACCAGGACATCAGGACAGGTTCCCCTGGTTCTTGCCAGGGAACTAAAGTTTTCTTCTCTGAGAAGCCGAACTACTTTCTCACCTGACTGAAACTGACACAAGAGAGTGTTAGTATCATAAGGTTTTTGCCTTTTTTGGGTAATATGCATATTCCAGTTTTTGACCGTCTCTATGTCGCCCTGAAATAAACTTGATACTGCAAGAAAGGAAGCCCTCTATTTTCTTGGCCTTTCCACCATTTTTAGGCCATGTCCATTAGGACAAGAGGTTATCTGGGAAACAACAGTTCAAAAAGGTGATAACCCAGTGAAAGACTACAGATGAATTATAAAAACAAAAACAACAGAGGGATGAGCCAGGTTCCTGTACAATCAATCTTCTTGTATCTTTCTACTAAACCATCTGTTTGAGGATGGCATGCAGAGGTATTCATTTGGTGAATTAATCTGAAAACAAAAGTAATCTCCTGATGTATCAGGATTTCTTTAATTTATTCCACCTATGAAAATAATTCAGCCATGTCCTCTGCTCAAGTAGATGTGTTTATGTTTCTCATAGGTACATCCCTGGGGAATGAGGTAGCATGTAAACTAACACTAGTATATGTTTATGTTCACAGGCAGATGGCATCAATGAGCCACGCCGATTCATCACCATACTGTTTAACAATATGCCTATAATGGGGAGAAGTTGATCCTTTTTTTTTTAAGCAAGATTGCATAATTGTCGATGAAGGCATGACTCGCACCATTTTTCTACGTCTGCATATACTACGGGCCAGTAGAAACAGGTCGTCAGATACCTTCCTAAATGGAAACCTCCTTCTCCTTGAGACTGAATTAAGTGAAGGACATACTCGCGGAAGACCCAGCAATTATCTTGAGGATTTGGCAGAAACAATTCTATATACCAGTCGTTTTATTTCAATAAATAGGGGTCTAGTCTAGTGAAATCATGGTGGTCACTAGCCTAGGCTAACACATGTAAACGTCTGGGATCTTTCACTTGGGCTCCCGGGGCTCTCCTTGCATAAGTGAGTATCTGTGTCGGAACCCCTTTCAGAGGGCCATGGGGCACACACGGGCTAATGTGCCCAACCATGAGGGTTGGTGCCTTTTACTCCTGAAGTCCTGGGGCACAACTTACTATGGATTCTGAGTAACTTGGCGAAGTGCTCCTTCTGCACTTGACTTTCAGGATTAGCTTGGTCCAAGCAGTCCAAGGCTCCCTCAGGGGAGAGGTGTGGATACAGGTTTGTGAACACAGGCTCAGAACTCAAAATGCGGGCAGCAATAAATCATTGTCCAACCAAAGTCTCACTTTCATGAAAAAAGAGAAGTATTCTATTTCTACATCAACCCACACAAATGAAAAATGCGACATTCACAAACAATTACACAATTCCCCTTGAGATCGGGGCTCTAGTCCTTCTTTAGAGATTCCCTGTCCCACTCTCTCCTACATGTTAGTGATGGTGCTTATTCCCCATTCACTATTGGTAACGTCCAGGGTTTGCCCTACTAATAGTGTCAAGAGTCCAAGTTGACTCTCACATAGCTGCCTAGTATTGAGATTGCTTATGTGTGACATTTCGCATTTGCCATGATTTTATGTGTGACACTACAATGACTTTGAAT
The DNA here is from genome assembly GCA_963921515.1 of Calotriton arnoldi. NCBI lineage: Eukaryota > Metazoa > Chordata > Amphibia > Caudata > Salamandridae > Calotriton > Calotriton arnoldi. Next base: position 192,276 of record CAWUFW010004956.1, on the reverse strand, counting down.
GACACCTTATCGCATGTGGAGTCATGTCATGGAGTATAAAGAGATTGTTTGTAACAATAATGCCCTTTTCAAAAGCATAATGGCCTAGAAGAGCTTTGAAAGAGCTGCAGCAACATAAGACACACTTGATGCTTACATTGGCATGTCAGAACTTCAGGACACATTGGCTTGGATCTTATGAGCCATTGTCAGGCACAGCAAAGCTGCAGCACGGAGCCTGACACCAGTACTACAGCCACCCCTATGCTCTTTGCTCCTGCATCGGAATCTGGTAAGATTCAGACAAAGGTGGGGAGTTCAGTGACAGTCTGTAGCATCAACGCTAAACAGCTGGCTACTGGCACTATAGACAGAGAAAATGGACAGCATAAACCTGAGATTCCACTAGTGATGTTTCCACCACCATTCTATCTCTAAGGTGAAAGTAATTCCATCTATGAATTCTTTTCTAGATTGACCACTTTTCTCATGAATCAGTAATGTCTCCACTTCCATCTATTCCTGAAACAAGCTAGTGAATCCCAAGACAAGGCACCAGAGGCCCGGACCATCCTTTTGTTATTTTTGCAGACTAGAAAATTCATAGCGCAATCCTCTCTATTTCTTTCCAGTTGTCATTCACTCCTAACTTTTTCCCTCATCTTCCTCTTCGCTCCTTTTTGCTTTCCGACCCCTTATCTGACTCGCTTCCCTATCCTTCGCATCCATTAATTCACATTCTCTTCCCGTCTCAATTGCTAGTCCTTTCCCTTTTCTCTTTACGCATTATTTTATCTTGCCTTCATCTTCTCTCTCACGTCTTTTACCCCTTATCTTCATTCCCCACTTGCTTTAATATCTCAACTTCTCTACCTCGTCCTTCCAAACTCCTCTAGCTTTCCTGCTTTCTCTTGTTCATTTTGCTTCTCGCCCCTCCTTTTGTCCCTATATCCTTCCATAGCACCCTTTCCTCAATCTTCACTATGCACTATTCATTCCCACATATTATTGGTGCTGTTGTTTCACATACTGTGAAAAGCTCTCTGTTATACATTGTTTAGATGCCAAGTATCCCCTTGCCCCATGTGGAATCATCAGCTATTTTTTTTCTTTCTTTTAACTTTATTTTGATTTTAAGTAACCATACACAAAATAAAGGTAAAGATTCATTTGGCATGGCACAGACCATTTCGAGGCATGTAGAACAAAGAAACAAGTTACAAGTGAAAGAGTCAGGGATTCGGAGATACAGATTAGTAGCCAAACATTACAAACAGTGTTAACATGTGTTGGGTGCATCATTTGCAGAGACCTCACCCCCTCCCAGGGAGAACAGATACACTGGTACACCCCGCAGCCAGACCGGGCAACAGCCACATCTATGCATATCACACATTTATCTGGACGGCAGGCCCCAGTGTGTTTAGCATGCATCTAGTGGACCTAATGTCTCACACAGCACACAGGGCACCTACAGAGCCACCACCCCAGCCCCCTCATCTCTGCCCACCTTCTCCTCACTAGGGTGAGCCAAGTAGGCTTGATATGGCCCCATATATTTTTAGGTCGGCAACAATTCGCTGTATAGGTCTGATTGCGTGCTGCAGTATGCCATGTCAACATGCCAGCCTTTTAGGGTCGGAAGCGGCCCTATAGCCCAGCGCATTGCTACTATTCTGCACCTAGCAAGGATCCTAGAAGTGTTTGGGACATCCCTGTCATAACCAGAGCCAGCAAGGGGGTCGCCACGATGTGCTCACTGGTAATCTCACCAAGCTCTGCCTGCTAAAAGTGCTGCACTCCCGGGCAAAACCAAGGCACATCGGTGAACTCCGCCTCCCCTGCACAACATCTGGGACAGCAAGAAGTGTTGTGTAAGCCATACCAAAACAGGCGAGCCGGTGTACAATACACTCTGTTAAGGTACTTGAAGTGTAGTCACCTGGGTCGGCTATTCAGGGAAACAGACTTAACTACAGTAAGTCCACTACTTGTCACTGATAGTAAACCCAGGTCTTGCTGCCAGTCTAGCCTAACCTTTGTGACTCCTGGATGCTCTGCCGCTTGCATGAATGCATAAAGTTTCACTATGATGTGAAATGGTGCAGATATTTGCAACAAGTGTGTCAACGCTGGTGACTCTGGGGGTTCAAGCGGGTCCTCCCCAAGGAGATCGTGCATCGTTTGGCAGGCCCTGTAGTAATGGAACTGGGCCAGGACAGAAGATTCTACGCTCTGCTTACTAACCTACACCCAGCTACGCATCGTGCCATCCTGGAAAGAAATCTCCAATAGCAGTTATACCCAACCCTACAGCACATTCACTACCCATCTCCTGTGCCAGGGGGGACCCTATGCACCAATCCACTGGAATACATGGCGAGTATTGGAAGGAACTGGCTTGTTGTTCCAGAAGCCACTGCCAGGAGTAGACAGTCATGTTCAGGGGGTCCAGAACATTGTAATGGCACACAGATCTCGTTAACAAAGTCTGGGGCAGCAATAATAGGGAGGCGGCCTCACGCTCGAGCCACAGATGTGGTAGGTCCTTCGGACCATGCACTCAGTAGTGAGCAAGCATACACTGCACAGCACTACAGTAGGTCTCGAGATCTGGAGCATTTGATAGACTTCTTGCCACAGATTCCTTACCTTTGAATTTCCCCATGCGTCAGACTGGATCAGGAAGATTTTTCATGAGCAGTAGCCTGCACGTCAGTAGGTGGCATCGGTTGGCTCCACGCAGCGGTGTCCGCGTCGGAAGTGATGTCCGTGTCACCTATATAAGCAAAAGGAACAAATGATGGACAGAATGCTGAACAATGCAAACATTCACCCCCAGTCACAAAAATCTGGGTTTAATCCATAGTTTTTTTGCTCAACCATATGCAAATCAGTCTTGACCCTGTTCTTCATAAGAACAGTCCAGCCCGAACTGCCAAGCCACTTTCTCCCTAGACCAGAAACAAGCATCCATGGCCCGGTTTTGGGGCATCACTCCTCATCAGCCAGGCTAGCTTGAATCCAGTGGCGCAGTGAGCACGAGACCCACGTCTGGACATATCCTTCCCACTTAGGGCGACAAAAGCAAAAGGAACATTATGATGGACGGAACGCTGAACAATGCAAACATTTACCCCCAGTCACAAAGATCTGGGTTTAATCCATCGTTCTTTTGCTCACCACGTGGTATGGGTATGCCCAGACGTGAGTCCCTTGCTCGCTGTGCCATTGGATTCAAGCAAGCCTGGCTGATGAAAAGTGTTACCCCGAAACCGGTCCCAGGACAGTGTTTCTGGTCCAGTGAGGGCCTGGCTTGGCAGTTCGGGCTGGATTGTTCCCATGAAGAACAGGGTCAAGACTGATTTGCATATGGCTGGGTCCAAACTGGGGTGGTGTAGTGAGCAAAAGAACAATGGATTTAACCCAGATCTCTTGAGTGGGGGTGAATGTTTGATTTATTCAGCATTCCGTCCATCATTTGTTGCTGCAGCACTTTTTGCCCTAAGTGTATGCCCAGACACGGGTCCCTTGCTTGCTGTGCCACTGGATTCAAGCTAGCCTGGCTGATGAGGGGTGTTACCCCGAAACCGGTCCCAAGATGCTTGTTTCCTGTCCAGTGAGGACCTGGCTTGGCAGTTCGGGCTGGACTGTTTCCATGAGGAACAGGGTCAAGATTGATTTGCATATGGCGGGTCCAACCTGGGGTGGCGTAGTGAGCAAAAGAACAATGGATTTAACCCAGATCTATTGACTGGGGGTGAATATTTGATTCATTCAGCATTGCGTCCTTCATTTGTTGCCGCAGCACTTTTCGCCCTAAGTGTGATGGGTATGCCCAGACGTGGGTCCCTAGCTCGCTGTGCCACTGGATTCAAGCTAGCCTGGCTGATGAGGGTTGTTACCTCGAAACCCGTCACAGGATGCTTGTTTCTGGTTTTGTGAGGGCCTGGCTTGGCAGTTCGGGCTGGACTGTTCGTATTAGGAACAGGGTCAAGACTGATATGCATATGGCTGGGTCCAAACTAGGGTGGCATAGTGAGCAAAAGAATGATGGATTTAACCCAGATCTCGTGACTGTGGGTGAATGTTTGATTCATTCAGCATTCATTCCATCATTTGTTGCTGCAGCACCTTTCGCCCTAAGTGTGATGGGTATGCCCAGACGTGGGTCCCTAGCTCACTGTGCCACTGGATTCAAGCTAGCCTGGCTGATGAGGGGTGTTACCCCGAAACCGGTCCCAGGATGCTAGTTTCCGGTCCAGTGAGGACTTGGCTTGGCAGTTCGGGCTTGACTGTTCCCATGAGGAACAGGGTCAAGACTGATTTGCATATGGCTGGGTCCAAACTGGGGTGGCGTAGTGAGCAAAAGAACGATAGATTTAACCCAGATCGCTTGACTGGGGGTGAATGTTTGATTCATTCAGCATTCCGTCTGTTATTTGTTGTCGCAGCACTTTTTGCCCTAAGTGGGATGGGTATGCCCAGACGTGGGTCCCTTGTTCGTAGTGCCACTGGATTCAAGCTAACCTGGCTGATGAGGGGTGTTACTTCGAAACTGGTCCCAGGATGCTTGTTTCCGGTCCAGTGAGGACCTGGCTTGGCAGTTCGGGCTGGACTGTTCCCATGAGGAACAGGGTCAAGACTGATTTTCATATGGCAGGGTCCAAATTGGGGTGGCGTAGTGAGCAAAAGAAAGATGGATTTAACCTAGATCTCTTGACTGGAGTTGAATGTTTGATTCATTCAGCATTCTGTCCATCATTTGTTGCCGCAGCACGTGACACCTATTTAGGCACCACCTCGGCGTGCTGACGTCAGTTCTTTTCTTCCCGTGCCAACTACCGCTGATCCGAGAGAAGAGCTACCCCTCTGTCAGTTTTTTACATTTTGTCAACGTTTTTAGAGGTTTTTTCATGTCATAGAGGAAACAGGTTTCAAACCCTGTGGCACCCATCACCGTGCCAAGTCAGTGATGGACCCACACCTCGTTTGTTTGTGGTGTCTGGAGTGCCACCACAACTACAAGTCGTGCTCCAATTGCTGGTACATGGTGCCAAAGACTTTGATGGCGCAGTCCATGAAGCTGCCAGTGGCCTGGCATGCAACTCCGCAGAAGTCACGATCTCAGTCGAGAGGAACGTCCGGGACTGGTCCAGGAGTCTGAAGTCCTCTTCGTCCCACTCAAAATCATCGGGGCATTCAGGTAAGATGCACAAATAACACATGAAGTAGAAGCACGCTTTGACTTCTCCTTGTCTGTCGGCCGACGCGACGCAGGAACATCGGCATTCGGGCTTAGTTCCTCAGAACCTGCACCTGAACCGACTCCCCGCCTCCCCAGTTTTGTGGGAGCCTGAGCGACCCCCACTCAAATAATAGAGTTTTATGAGGTAATGCATCTCATATTTGAGCAGCTCAACCACTCAAGCATGTCTTCGGCCCTGTAGGGTCGGAGGGGGGCCTATCTAGTTCTGTGCCGGCGGCTCCGGCCCTGGCTCTGATAGGCCCCCATGGATTGGATCATGGATCCGGACCGGCGCCGGTCGTGCCACTCTGACATTCCCCAGCCCCGATGCCAATGCTCCCGGCACCAACCCCATTGTGATCCCAGAATCCAAAACGGAGCCAGAGGCGCATCGACCGATGCCAATTCCGGCGCCGACAGGACCCCAGTATCCTAGGTTGAAGCCTGAGCCCTATTTCGAATGGCTAGGCCTCGGGGAGGAATTGAAGGTGTCACTAGACCCTTTAGAATACCAGCCTTATGATCAGGATATGGACTGGTGTGAGGATGCCAGTAGACTGATACATCTCCAGAAACGGCATGCTTTCACCCCCTACCGTGGCTACGGAGGAGGGAGCTACATACGCAATGGTGGTGTGGAGGGCGGCTGAGGTCCTCGACCTTCAGTTGCCCTTGGTGGTAGTCAAGAGCAACATCTTGACAGAGGTGCTGCAACCAAGAGTCTCCTCCTCTGAACCCCTACTTCCGTTCAACAAAACCCTCATCGACGCCTTCTGGGGACCTGGTCCAAACCTAGCCCAGGGGCTCCACGCCAGGGGGCCCAAATTTCCTCACCCAACACCCTACCCTAGAGGGCTTGGTGGTCCAAGCTTTCACCTACCATGGAGCATTCCCTACCACTCCCTCAGACAGGTAATACAAGAGGCTGGCCAGCCTGGGAAAGAAAATGTTTTGTTCCGCCAGCCTTACATGCAGTCAGTGAACACAGCATTATGTTTATTCAGCCGTTACTCCCACACGCTGCAGGTAACGGTTGCGCAAGTGCTGTTACAGGTCCCAGAGGAGGTCTGGGCCATTCTCTCCCAAGCAGTCACAGATGGGAGAGATGCAGCGAAGTTCACTATACGCTACACGACCGACTCGCATGACAGAGTGGTTTCGTCAACAGTGGCCCTCAGATGCCACACCTATCTGAGAACGTCTGGTTTTTCAGAGGATGTCCAAGTTTCCGTCATGGACATGCCCTTTGATGCCATCCGTCTCTTCGGAGACAAGGCAGACTTGGCGCTGGAGCACTTTAAGGACTCGTGGGCTACGGCCAAGTCCTTGGGTCTCTCGGCTACCCCACACCATCCCCAGTCTGCCTTTTGCAGCCCCAAAACGGATTTTCAACTGTGCCAATCCTATCCCACTCACCGAGCAGCGCAAGCTTCCCAGCCTCTGCATGGATGAGGTCACGGCTGCTACCGGCCTCGTGGGTCAGGTAGCCCGCGGTCTGCTCCAGCCACCACCCCTGGCAGCTGCAGCCTTAATCTTGCCCTTTACAGTTGGTGGCAGGATAACATAACATAACGTGTATTTGTAAAGCACATGTTCACCCTGAAGAGGATCACGGCGCTGAATAACTCATGTCTATTGTTACCCAACTCAATGGTACTCATTTTATCAACCTCAGAAGGAAAAAAGGCTGAGTGGACCCGACGGGATTTGAACTTGCGACCATGAGGTCGAACACAGGCCCCTACAGTGGATGCGTTAGTCCACTAAGCTACCAGATCCGCCATCACCTCCACCACTGGCAGTCCCTAATATCGGACAGGTGGATTTTGCAAATAGTCCAAAGGGGCTACTCCCTCCCCTTCGAGACTACCCATCCCTCCCAGCCACCATCTTAAGACCGGCTGTCGGAGGATCACTTGTCCCTGCTCTGCGAGGAAGTCATGGCTCTCTTGGCCAAGGGAGCCATAGAGAGGGTTCTGTGCCAGTGGTAGGATGTGGTTGCTATTCCCACAACATTCTGGTCCCCAAAAAGGACAAGGGCCTTCGTCCTATCCTAGGTCTCCGAGCCCTCAACTACTTCCTCAAAAAAGTGAAGTTCAAGATGCTCACATTGGCTCAGGTCTTGTCTGCCATGGACCCAGGAGACTCTATGGTAGCGTTGGACATGCAGGACGCCTATTTTCACATCCCCGTCCTGCCTGCGCATTGGTGTTACCAGCGGTTTACAGTAGGTCACAAGCATTTTCAGATCACCTTGCTCCCGTTTGGCCTTACCAGTGCCCCTCGGGTGTTCACCAAGGTGATGGTGGTGGTCGCAACTCATCTGCGCAGGTCAGGGGTGCCGGACTTCCCCAATCTCGACGATTGGCTGCTGAAGACGGCTGTAGTCTTCCACCACCAGACTACGGCAAACCTCCTGCATTCGATCCGGTTCACTATCATCATCCCGAAGTCACACCTGACTCCCTCTCAGATGCTCCCTTTCATCGGAGCTGTTCTGGACAAAGTGCAGTTTCAGGCTTATCCTCCCGAGCGGTGAGTCCAGGATATTCAGGCTATGATACTGATGTTTCAGTCTCTATACTGGGTTACAGTGAGATTTGACTCTGAGGCTGCTGGGCATTATGGCATCATGGCTTCCTGCATCCTGCTGGTGACATATGCTAGGTGGCATATGCGGGCTCTGCAGTGGGACCTGAAGCAGTTGTGCGCAGCATCAGGGGAATCTCTCCGACATGGTCTAGATTTCGGAGGCAACTGCAAAGGATCTGCAGTGGTGGCTGACGAACCGCGGTTGGGTCAGAGGCAGACCCCTCCCCCTTCCCCAACCAGACCTCACAGTGGTAACAGATGCGTCACTCCTGGGATGGGGCAGCCACCTGGGAAAGGTGGAGATCAGAGAACTCTGGTCTCCGGCGGAATCTAGACCCCACATCTACATGCTGGAGCACCGTTCAATCTGACTGGCATTGAAAACCTTTCTATCCTCCATCAAGGGAAGGCTAGGGCAGGTGTTCACGGACAACACCACCGCCATGTGGTACTGTGGTACTGCAACAAACAAGGCATGGTGGGGTCGTAGACCCTTTATCAAGAGGCCCTGTGTCTCTGGACACAGATGGAACAGCAGGGCATATTCCTGATGGTTCAACACTGGCAGGTTCCCTGAACGCTAGGGCGGACAAACTCAGCCGTTGATGCCTAGTGGATCACGAATGGCATCTCCACCCAGAGGTTCACAAGATCTCTTTCTGCAGTGGGGAGAGCCTTGGTTAGATCAGTTCACCTCTGCCAAAAACACACAATGTCAGCAGATTTGCGTGCTGGAGTTTCCAAGGAGGCTCTCACTTAGAGACGCTTTACTTCTCAAGTGGAGCTCATGCCTCCTGTATGCCTTTATGTCCATACCACTCCTACTTAGAATTCCCAAGAAGATCAGGAATGACCGGCCCAAATCATCCTAGTGGCTCCAGACTGGGCACGGAGAGTCCGATCAGGCTGCCCCTTCAAGAGGATCTTCTGTCACAGGAGCAGAGAGGGTCCTACACCCGAACCTGTCCACTCTCCGTCTTCTTGCGTGAAGATTGAGCGGAGTCAGCTTTAGAACTTCCTCCTGAAGTCTGTAATGTTATTCTTGCAGCCAGGCCTCCATCACCAAGATAGTATACGCCTGCCCCTGGAAATAAATTGTGGCATGGTGTTCATCCAAACAAATTGATCTCCTTTCTGCCCCTCTTTCTGAGGTACTGTTGAACAAGTTACTTACCTTCGGTATCTGTAAGAGACATATATTAGTTATGGATTCCTTACCTTAGCCCCCCCAGGCGTCAGACTGGATCCGGAGAATTTTTCTTCAGCAGTACCCCTGCGCGTCGGTAGGTGGCGTCGGTCGACTCCGCATTCGTCGTTGGCGTTGTGATCCCGGAATGATGTCGTTGTATCTACTTAGAAGCCGCCCCTGCGCACTGACATCAGTTCTTTACACGACATTCCAGGCCAGGAGCGCAGAGCCATGCAAGACACTGACCACTGGTGCATAAAACTAGGGCCCTGAAAGGGAGTCCCTTACCCTAGAAGTCAGTTCGCAGAACAGGGAGGATGGGTGGGGCGGTAAGGAATCCATAGCTAATATATGTCTCTTACAGATATATCGTTACCGATGGTAAGTAACTTGTTCATCTGAAAGACTATTAGTTATGGATTCCTTACCTTAGAATAGATACCCTAGCAATACCAACCCCGGAGGTGGGTCTGCGAACTAAGTTCACACCAGAAAGTCCTGGAGAACTGAACGGCCAAAGAAGACGTCTCTCCGGACTTGGCTGTCCAGGCATTAATGCTTAGTGAACGTATGCAAGGAAGCCCATGTGGCTGCCTGGCAGATGTCATGAAGGGGGACTCCACGTCCCAAAGCAGTAGTGGCTGCCATCGCCCTGGTGGAATGGGCGCGCAACCCCACTGGAGGTTCCTTTTTCACCAAGGAATAACAAATTTGAATGCAAAGAACGACCCATCGAGAGTTGGTTCGCTTTTGCACGGCCCGACCTTTCTTGGCGCCCACATAGCCAACAAAGAGCTGATCATCCACCCGGAATTGTCTTGTGTGATCCAGATTAAATGAGAGTGCACGTTTTGGATCCAGACGGTGGAGCCTCTCCTCCTCTTTAGAAGGATGCGGGGGTGGGAAGGAGGTGGGCAAAGTGATGGTCTGTCCTATGTGGAAAGAGGTAACCACTTTGGGAAGAAAAGAAGGTCGAGTTCGAAGGACAACCTTGTCCGGATGAACAGCAAGGAAATGAGGCTTAGAAGAAAGAGCCTGAAGCTCACTCACCCTACGTGCAAAGGTAATGGCAATCAGAAAGGCAGTCTTCAGAGTTAAAAGTCTGAGAGGACAATTATGTAATGGCTCGAAAGGAGCACACATCAGATAAGTCAGAACCAGATTCAAGTCCCACTGGGGCATTACGAAAGGGATAGGTGGAAAGAGATGAGAAAAGCCCTTTAGAAACCTATTTACAATAGGGGACTTGAAAAGAGAAGGCTGATCTGGAAGGCGAAGAAAGGCCGAAACGGCCGAAAGATAGCCTTTAAGGGTGCCCAGAGCAGAGCCCTGCTGGGCCAAAGAAAGAAGGAAGAGGTGAACCTCCGAAAGAGGGGCAGAAAGGGGATCCACACCCTTTGCTGTGCACCATGCCTCAAATTTGTTCCCTCTGCAGGCGTATACCGATTTAGTGGAGGGGCGCCTGGCTGCCAAGATGACATTACAGACTTCGGGAGGAAGGTCGAAAGCTGTCAACTGTCGCCGCTCAATCTCCACGCAAGGAGTTGGAGGCTGGACAGGTTCAGGTGGAGGACCGTCCCCTGCTGCTGCAACAGAAGATCTTCCCGAAGAGGCAGTCTGATCGGAGGATCGTGGCCATGTGAAAGAGCTCGGGATACCAGACTCTTCGTGCCCAGTCCGGAGCCACAAGAATGACTTGGGCCCAGTCGTGCTTGATCTCCTTCAGCACTCTGGGCAGAAGTGGTATAGGTGGAAAGGCGTATAGAAGACCGCAACTCCACTCGCGATGAAAAGCGTTGGCGAGCGAGTGCCGCCTTGGAAATTCCAACGTGCAGAACTGCTGACATTGCGCGTTCTTTTCGGTGGCGAATAGATCTAACTAAGGCTCTCCCCACTGCTGAAAGAGACCTTGCACCATCTCCGAGTGAAGACGCCATTCGTAATCCATCATGCACCGGCGGCTGAGTTTGTCTGCCCTGGCGTTCAGGGAACCAGCCAGGTGTTGAATCACCAGGGACATGCCCTGATGTTCCAGCCACTTCCAGACCCGAAGGGCCTCCTGACAGAGGGTCCACGACCCCACCCGGCCTTGTTTGTTGCAATACCACATGGCGGTGGTGTTGTCCGTGAACACCTGCACTACTCTTCTTTTGACAGAGGTAAGGAATACCTAGAGTGCAAGACGAATCGCCCAGAGCTCCAGAAGGTTGATGTGGAGCCCGTACTCCGCCGGAGACCAGAGGCCTCTGAGCTCCGCCTCCCCCATGTGGCCGCCCCACCCCAGAAGTGATGCATCTGTCACCACTATGAACTCTGGGTGGGGAAGGGAGAGGGATCTGCCGTTGATCCAGTCCTGGTCCGTCAGCCACCACTGCAGTTGGTGTGCAGTGCCATCCAAGATCTGGACGCAATCAGAAAGATTTCCCTGATGCTGGGCCCACTGGAACTTCAAGTCCCACTGCAGAGCCCGCATGTGCCACCTGGCATGATCCACCAGCAGGATGCAGGAGGCCATGAGGCCCAGCAGCCTCAGAGTCATTCTGACCGAAACCCGGGATAGAGGCTGAAAGATCGGAATCATAGCCAGAATATCCCAGACTCGCTGCTCGGGAGGATAGGCCCGAAACTGCGCTGTGTCCAGAACTGCCCCGATAAAAAGGAGCTTCTGAGAGGGAATCAGGTGTGACTTTGGCACGTTGACAGTGAACCCCAGTGAATGCAGGAGGTCCGCCGTAGTCTGGAGGAGGGAGATGACAGCCTGGGGCGAACTCGCCTTCAACAGCCAGTCGTCGAGATAGGGGAAGACTGGAACCCCTGATCTGCGCAAATGAGCTGCAACCACCGCCATCACTTTCGTGAACACCCGAGGGGCGCTGGTTAGGACAAAGGGGAGCACGGTGATCTGAAAATGCTTGTGGCCTACCGTGAACCGTAGGTAATGCCGGTGAGCAGGCAGGATGGGGATGTGAAAACAGGCGTCCTGCAAGTCCAACGCTACCATCCAGTCTCCAGGGTCGAGGGCAGACAGGACCTGAGCCAATGTCAACATTTTGAACTTCTCCATCCAGAGGAAGCGGTTGACGTTCCTGACATCCAAGATAGAACACAGGCCTTTGTCCTTCTTGGGCACCAGAAAGTAGTGGGAATAATAACCACGACCTGCTTCTGGGGCAGGAACTCGCTTGATAGCTCCCTTGGCCAAGAGAGCCGAAACTTCCTGGCGGAGAAGGGCCAAGTGATCCTCCGACATGCGATGGAGTTGCGGTGGCATGGATGGAGGGGTAGTCTCCAGGGGGAGGGAGAAGCCCCTTCGGACTATCTGCAAAACCCACCTGTCCGACATGATGGTTTGCCAGTGGGGGAGGTGATGGCGGATCCTGCCACCCACTGGCAACTGGTGGCCCTGAAAGGTCGGACTAGGAGGGCTTGGAGGCTGCTGCTGAGGGGGCACTGGTGGACTGGCCCGCCCGCTGGACCCCACGACGCTGGGTCCCACGTCACCGGCCGCGCCGGCTTGTGGTCTTGGGAGGAACGTGGCGGGGCACCCCTTCCGTAGCCACGAAAGGGGTAAAAAGCAGACTGCATGGGGCGAGATGTAGTCGTGAGGCCCAAGGACCTGGCCATAGCCCAAGAATCCTTGAAGCGCTTAAACGCGTGGTCTGCCTTGTCGCCAAACAAGTGACGGCCATCAAAGGGCATGTCCAAAAGTGTAGATTGGACATCACCCGAGAAGCCAGTGGACTTCAGCTAGGCGTAGCGTCTCAGGGCTACCGACGTTGAAATAGTCCTGCCTACCGAGTCGGCGGTGTCCAGTCCGCAGCGAATGGCGAACTTTGCTGCATCTCTCCCCTCCGCAACCGCAAAGGAGAGTGCGGCCCGGGCCTCCTCCGGGCACTGCGGCAGCACCTGCTCAACCGCATCCCACACAGAGTGAGTGTAACGGCCCAATAGACATGCAGTGTTCACCGAATGCAATCCCAAGCTGGCAGAAGAAAACATCTTCTTCCCAAGGTGTTCCAGCTTCTTGGATTCCCTATCTGGGGGAGCAGTAGGGAACGAGCCTTTGGAGGTAGAGGCTTGTACAACCAAGCACTCAGGGGTAGGGTGTTGGGAGAGGAAAATGGGGTCGCCCGGCGGCGGCGGCGGGCAATCATCCTATCCACAGGAGTCCCTGTGCTGGGCTTGGACCAAGTGCCCAGAAGGATGTCCGTGAGGGCCTCATTGAATGGCAGCAGGGGCTCCGAAGAGGCTGCTGCCGGTTGAAGCACCTGCCACCGTAGGAAGCTCAAGGCCCAAGGCCTCAGCCGCCCTACGGAACACCACAGCGTAGGAGGCTCCCTCCTCTGTAGCCACGGTAGGGGGAGAAAGCATGCCAAGGTCTGGAGAAGTGTCCAGACCACTGGCCTCACCCAATTTCTCTCTCCAGTCCGGATCATCAAGTTGGTCTGCAAGAGGGTCAACAGACTCCTCCCAGTCTGCCTCACCCTCTCCTGGCTACCACTCAGGGCGATAGGGAACACCAGAATAGAAAATTGGCACAAAAGTGCCGGTCGGCACCGGTACCGGCATCGGTCAACGCCGGTCCGGCTCCGTATCTAGGTCGAGGTGGAGGCCGGGGTCGACGTTGGCTGGGGATCCAACCGGCGGCGGTGTAGTCAATGGATTCGACGCCGGAGGAGGTGTCATGAGGTCGGCCGGCAGCAAAGGCCTGGAACCCCCAACTGAGTACGCGGGGCCCGAAGGCGTGTTGGCGGAGTTGGGCTGCCCAAAGATGGCGTGAAGAGCTTCATAAAATGTACTAAGTTGGGCAGGGGTCGCTCCGGCTCCCGGAAAGGGGGGGAAACTCGAAGCCGGCCCAGCAGGCTCCGCCGGCGGAGCCGAAGGACGACGACCGTCCGCATCCCTCGTCTCGTCGGTCGACAGATGGGGAGAAGGCTAAGAGCGACGGTGCTTCCTCGCCTTCTTCTTGTGCTTCGACTTACCCGAAGACGAAGACTTCGGCGAGGAGTGATGGTGGTGGCTCCACGACCGGCCCTGCGACCTCCCTCTCGACTGGGACCACGAGCGGCACGGAGCCGACTGCCGGGCCTCCAGAAGCTTTCGGGGCCGCTCCTGCAAAGACTACGGGGCCATGGCCCGGCACTCAGAGCACGACTTCGGGTCGTGGTCACGTTCCACACACCAGAGGCACACGAGATGTGGATCCGTCACTGACATCAGTTTGAGGCAGGAGCCACAAGTCTTGAAGCCGGTCCACCGATGTGACATCCCTATGCACTAGTAGTCAAAAAGTCGACAAAACAGTAAGTCAAAAAGTGACTAGGGTACTGCTCTCTCCGGATCTACGCTGGCTGGCGTGGAAAAAGAAAGAACTGACGTCAGCGCGCAGGGGCGGCGTCTAAGTAGATACCGCGACATCATTCTGGCGATCACGACGCCAACGACAAACGCGGAGTCGACCGAGGCCACCTACCGATGCGCAGGGGTACTGCTGAAGAAAAATTCTCCGGATCCAGACTGACGCCTGGGGGTAATTCTAAGGTAAGGAATCCATAACTAAAAAGAGCGCTGTCATTCTACCTTGAACGCACGCGAGCATTCCGGTGGACGACCAACACTTCCTGGGCTATGTCAGTGCGAAGAAAGGTCCGGCGGTGCAGTAACGGATCATTTACTAACGGGTCACTGTAGGAAGCTGGCTCTCTATTATAGTGTACTAAAAAGAATTACACTGTGTAGAGAGTCCAGTGGGTCCCCAATTGGCTTACAGAGGCTAAAGTAGATAACACTAATGCTCTCTTTTGTGGTAGTGTAGGTGAGCAGTTTGCTTTATCAGAGGGTAGTGCTGAGCATTTGTTGTACTCCCAGAGGCAATAAATGAGACACACAATCAAAGAATAAATCTGAGACCAAATTAGAAAAATAACACTTCTTTTGGTATATTTGGAAAACCAAGAACTTGGTTCAAAAGTAAGTACTATTTTTGTTAGCAATCTTTACAAGTAAGTAAATCTTTCAGACCTGTGCGCCGTTACGCACAATGCAATCCTATGGGAGGAAAAGTCATAAGTGCATAAAGGTAAATACAGGCGGTTTCAGGGGTTCAACTTCTGGGTTTCGAGTTGTAGTAGGCCAAGGTTCCAAAGTACTACAAGTAGTTCTTCGGGAACTGCTCGGGTTTCACCAGGATCAGGGTGCTGGCGAGATTGTAGCTGGGCACACTACAGTGAAGGGGGCCACCTGAAAACAGGCTGCACAGGGGGTCTTGGGGATAAGTCCGAGAGGTCCCAAACGGGGCTTGGGCGCAAGGGGTCTTGGGGCAAAGGGGCACAGTCTGTTCTTTGGTACCCAGGCCAGGCGGTGCGGGTGCAGAGTGGTTAGGGCGGCTGGGCTGATGCTCAAAGGTGCCCCTCGAGGTTAGGGACAATCAACTGGCAGGGGCAAAATCAGGACAGCTGGGCCACTCACAAAGTGGGTCTCAGTGATGCTGACGTCCCTCAACAGATGCTCAGTCATGGTGCAGTGAGAATCCAGACTGGACTCTCACTGTTAGTGTTTGGTGCTGGGTGTCAGGTACCCTAGGGATTGATACTGCACGGCTCTGGTTGGTGCTGGTGTCTTCACACTCGGTGGGGAGACAGATCTGACCTTCCCTAGCACGAGTACCTTCTCCTGGTTGTCTGCAGAGTCAGTCAGGCCGAGGAGCTGCAAGGCGGTGGACCAGACTCTGCTTGTTGGTGCCTGCAAGCTGCAGGGGAGTAGCTCCTCTACTCCAATGGGGACTGGAGGCAATTTTCGAAGTGTTGGCAGGCTGCCCAAGGCTGTGGTAGCTCTCCAGCTTGCAGGACGAGTCACTCTGTTGCAATTGTCGAGAGAGTTGCGAGAAGGCAGGGTTTCGCCCCAAAGGTTCTCACCTCTTCTGCAGTTCTCGCCAGGCAGTGAGTCTTCTTCATCCTTCTTCTCTTGATCCATCGAATTTGAGTCATTGGGTTCAGGAGTGCCACCTAAATACTCAATTTAGGGGTGTTACACGGAGGGACAGGTAGTAGCCATTGGGCTACCTACCTTTAGGGCGACCGCACCGTCTATATGACCACTTCCTGTGGGAAGTGGGCAAAACCCTGTCCCTAGATTGTTAATCCTGCCCAAATCAAGATGGGGGAATCTGAAAAGTGAGGTACATATCAGCTGGTCCACCTTAGGGGTGGTGCCAGCTGAATGTGGGCACACCTCCTAACCTTACTAATTTTCCCACCTGTCTTGCTGTCAAAAAGTGGGGTCAGGACAGGGGGGTTTGCATCTCCACTATCTCGAGATGCCTGGGTAGCATAACAAAAGCGGTAGGGCCTTTGAAGCTTCCCACCCTAGAATGACCATCCTGTAGGGGGAGGTGTAAACACCTTTGCCCAGAGCAGGCTGTTCCTGACCTCCGAGAGCGCAGGCTTTCACCTCAGGGGGTCAGAAACTTGTCTATCGTGGCTGGCTGGTTGAGACCAGTCAGTCAACAAATTAGTGGTTGGGAGGTTTTTAGGGGGCACCTCTGAGGTGCCCTCTGGGTGCATTTCTTAATAAATACAACACTGGCATCAGTGTGGGTATATCAAGATGAGATGTTTAGTACTGAATATCTGTGGGTACAGTGAAGCCATCATGTAGCTGGGGAACTCATAATCACAAGTGTCCAGCCCATGTACTCGGTATGCCTTCCCTGTGCACTTGTGGTATCTAAGGGTGAACTTACATATCATAGGGACACATCCACTCATGCGGATATGCCCACACATGGGTATAGTGCACCCTGTCATAGCGCTGTAAGGCCTGCTGTAGGGGTGCCTTACCCTTAACACATGCAGTGCTGTGTAGCATGGCACACAGGGATGTGGGCCATGACAACTCTTCACTTTTCTCTGCACCAAGACATGCAGGCTGCAATGGCAGTCTGCATGAGCTTGGTGAGGGCTCCCTTAGGGTGGTACAATTCGTGCTGCAGCCCTTAGGTGCCCTTCTTAGACCCAATGCCCTAGGTATCATTTACTAGGGGCTTACATCGAGTCTGAAGTGGATGCCAATTGTGGAACAATGGTACAGTTTAGGGAAAGAACACTGGTACTGGAGACATGGTTAGCAGGTACCCAGTACACTTTAAGTCAGAGTTGCATCAGATACACTTTCCTACAGTCGTTCTCTGCATTGAGATCTGCTACGCACTGGCCAAGAAGCAGCCTCCTGAAGGCTTACGGGCTCATTCCACCAGAGCTACAGCTGCGACCACTGCGTTAGCATATGGAGTCCCAGTCCTGGACATCTGCCAGGCAGCAACGTGGGCTTCCTTGCACATGTTTACCAAGCATTACTGCCAGACAGCCAGGTCTGCTGGGATGGGCATTTCGCCTATTTGGTCATGCAGGACTTCCTAGTTTAAATTTGTCTGCAGACCCTCCACTGGAGATGGTATTGCTTGGGTATCTATTCAAAGGTAAGGAATCTGTGGATAGAAGTCTCTATCAGATGAACAAGTTACTTACCTTTGGTAACGCCTTATCTGGTAGAGACTATATCTAGCCACAGAGTCCTTAACGACTCACCCATACTCCCCGCTATGCAGAATTCTAGGGTCAGGGCTGATCCCTTTTAAGGCCCTAGTTTGGACACACCAGTGCTCTTCATTGCGCAGCACTTCTGGCGTGGAAAGTCGTGGAAAGTCGTGAAAAGTAACTGACATCAGCATGCTGAGGTGGTGTCAATATAAATGATGTGGACATCACTTCCGGTGTGGACGATGCCACTCGGAACCAACCGATGCCACCCCACCTACCAGAGCGCGGGGTACTGCTCACGAAAAATCTTCTGGATCCACTCTGATGCATGAGGAAAGTCAAAGGTAGGGAATCTGAGGCTAGATAGTGTCTCTACCAGATAAGGCGTTACCGAAGGTAAGCCACTTATTCATTCAAGCCACCCATATCGTACAGCAGAGTCAGCTTGTCCCAGCTCACCCGCTGCTGTGTCCCAGCCCAGGCCAGAAGGACCAGAAGGGTCCTCAGATTGTGAAACACTGTGGTTGGCAGCAGAATCAGAATATTCACAAACAAGAGGAAACAGAGCAGCACCACCATCTTCGACATTATCAGTTTGTTCGAGCATTTTAACCATGAAATATCACATGGCACTCTGGGATTTGTAGTTTTAGTTGTTTTTTTTTAAATTAATAGTTTGAGTTTAAAAGCCCCACGTGCAAAGTGATGCTGGGTAAAAGTTCATGATTTAAGACTAGCAGAACTGGGATTGAAACATGACAGAAGCGCATGGCTGCAACTTGATATTGTGATTGGTCCGCTGAGCTCCATACCCTGTCTTGTCATCACTATGTTTCTGCAGTTACCGTGCTCATCTCAGATACTGAAAGTTACAGCTCAACCGTCATCACTGATGACATAACCATAGTTACACAGCCTGGCATTGAACGTTTTTGTAGCAGGTTTGAGTCTCTGGTGGTGTTAAGCTGAAAATGGTCGCACAGCATTTAATTTAAGCACTGGTATTTCTATAACTAGAATGGTGCTTTTATGTTCACCATCAAGTTTAGCACAGATAATGATCCGCTCGCTTTTTCATTGCTGTCTTAAATTGCATTGCTGCTCCAACCGGTCACTGTACTCTCCACCTTTGTCAGACTCTTACCAGACTCAGATGCAGAAGCAAATAGCACAGGGGTAGCTGTAGGACTGGTGACAGGCTATGTGCTGCATATTTGCTCTGCCTGACAATGGCCTATAGGATTCAAGCCATTGCGTCCTGAAGCTCTGACAATGTCAGCATCGTGTGTCAAATGATGCTGCCTCTCTTTCAAAGCCTTCTAGACCATGACGCTGTCGAAAAGGGTGTAATTGTTACAAATAATCTCTTTATACTCCATGACATGACTCCACATACGATAAAGTGTCTCTCAAAGTCACTGTAGTGTCACACATAAAATCATGGCAAATGTGAAATGTCACACATAAAGAATCTCAAAACTTGTCAGATATTCGGTAAGTCAGTTTTCCTTCTGATGAATAGTTCTAACTGCAGAGTCCTCATCTTGTGAACCGATTCCCAAGCCATACAAATGTATGTAAAAATGATCCAATCTGTTTGGATTCAGCATATGGAGCCTCTCTTCCACCTCAGAAGGGTGGAGAGGTAGGTAAACAGAGGGAAGGGTAATAGATCGACCTAGGTGAAACAGGATGATCACCTTAGGTAGAAAAGCAGTTATGGTCCTTAGTACCAACTTGTCGGGAAACACAGATGTAACTTGTGGATGGACACTCCATGCTTGCAACTCACTGACTAAACTCACTGAAGTAATGGCAACTAAAAACAGAATTTTGAAAGTTAACAACCATATATGACAACTATGTAAACTGAGAACCAATTAAGAATGTCAAAACTAAATTGAGGTCCCACTGAGGCACAATAAATGGAATAGCGGAAATGTGTTTGTGAACCCCTTTAAGAACTGCAAAACAACTGATGATCTAAAAAGGGAAGGCTTGTCTTGAAGGCAGAAAAATGCAGACAATGCATCCAAGTAACAGTTTTGCCCCTACAAACAGCACTGCCTTGTTGTGCTAAAGAGAGGATAAAGCATAGAATAGCCAAGAGACCGGTTCAAACGGTCTACTATATTATCAGAACACCAAGCACCAACGTTTTTCCACCTTTCGGAATACACGGTCTTGGTAGATCCACTAGAATGTTCTGGAAAACTGCTGAAAAACCTGAGGTCCTTAGCCAAGTACGGTGTCTTAAAGAAACTGAGTACCCATTGACCTAGCTATGAATCAGCAGTGTCCAGATCTGATTGTATAATCTCCTTAGAGGCAGCTTGGTTAGTCCCATGCCAGTTCAGAAAAATGATCATGCAGGTGATCTGGCAGATTAGGAACTATTGAGATAGCCATATCACACATATCAAGAGCATATCAACCCAATAAGCAAGTGACATTAAGTGATTCTAGTGCTAAACTCCAGGCAGAAAAACCTTCATTTCCAGCACTCGCTAGCTTATTGGACTCCCTATCAGCAGGAGCTACTGGGAAGGCTCCAGGTGAAAAGCTTGATGAACAGGAAGCTCGAACTACTTGGCACTTCGGGGAAGGATGGCTAGACAAACAAGCATTGGCATAGCCAATAGGTCTCGCCTTTGGGACCTTATAAGTGTTTAGTTATCCAGTACAATATCCTTGGTGCAACAACATCAACTGTTGCATGGCTAAACACTTATAAGGTCAGACATCAGACATCCACAGGCATCAGACTCCAGGCATCAGACATCCACAAGCATCAGACATCCACAAGCATCAGACATCAGACATCCACAAGCATCAGACATCAGGCATCATACATCCACAGGCATCATACATCCACAGGCATCAGACATCCACAAGCATCAGACATCCACAGGCATCAGACATCCACAGGCATCAGGCATCCACAGGCATCAGACATCAGGCATAAGACATCCACAAGCATCAGGCATCAGACATCAGACATCCATAAGCATCAGGCATCAGACATCCACAAGCATCATGCATCAGACATCCACAAGCATCAGGCATCAGACATCCACAAGCATCAGGCATCAGACATCCACAAGCATCAGGCATCAGACATCCACAAGCATCAGACATCAGACATCCACAAGCATCAGACAGCCACAAGCATCAGACATCCACAAGCATCAGGCATCACGCATCAGACATCAGGCATCAGACATCCACAAGCATCAGACATCAGGCATCAGACATCCATAAGCATCAGGCATCAGACATCAGGCATCAAACATCAGGCATCAGACATCAGGCATCCACAATCATCAGACATCAGACATCCACAAGCATCAGACATCAGACATCCACAGGCATCAGGCATCAGACATCAGACATCCACAAGCATTAGGCATCAGACATCCACACGCATCAGACATCCACACGCATCAGACATCAGACATCCACAAGCATCAGGCATCAGACATCCACAAGCATCAGGCATCAGACATCCACAAGCATCAGGCATCAGACATCAGGCATCCACAAGCATCAGACATCAGACATCCACAAGCATCAGACATCCACAAGCATCAGACATCAGGCACCAGACATCCACAAGCATCAGGCATCAGACATCAGGCATCAGACATCCACCAGCATCAGACATCAGGCATCATACATCAACAAGCATCAGACATCAGACATCATACATTATCAGGCATCAGACATCAGACATCCACAAGCGTCAGACATCCACAAGCATCAGACATCCACAAGCATCAGACATCAGGCATCAGACATCCACAAGCATCAGGCATCAGACATCCACAAGCATCAGACATCCACAAGCATCAGACATCAGGCATCGGACATCCACAAGCATCAGGCATCAGCCATCAGGCATCAAACATCCACCAGCATCAGACATCAGGCATCAGACATCCACAATCATCAGACATCCACAGGCATCATACATCCACAGGCATCAGACATCCACAAGGATCAGGCATCAGACATCAGGCATCAGACATCCACAAGCATCAGACATCAGGCATCAGACATCCACAAGCATCAGACATCCGGCATCAAACATCAGACATCAGGCATCAGACATCCACCAGCATCAGACATCAGGCATCAGACATCCACAATCATCAGACATCAGGCATCAGACATCCACAATCATCAGACATCCACAGGCATCAGACATCCACAGGCATCAGGCATCCACAGGCATCAGACATCCACATGCATCAGACATCCACAATTATCAGACATCCACAGGCATCAGGCATCCACAGGCATCAGGCATCCACAGGCATCAGACATCCACAGGCATCAGACATCCACAGGCATCAGAC
Source organism: Calotriton arnoldi (assembly GCA_963921515.1). NCBI lineage: Eukaryota > Metazoa > Chordata > Amphibia > Caudata > Salamandridae > Calotriton > Calotriton arnoldi. The sequence continues at coordinate 170,373 of CAWUFW010004956.1, read as the reverse complement.
ATCCACAGGCATCAGACATCCACAATTATCAGACATCCACAGGCATCAGACATCCACGGGCATCAGACATCCACGGGCATCAGACATCCACGGGCATCAGACATCCACAGGCATCAGACATCCACAGGCATCAGACATCCACAAGCATCATACATCAGGCATCAGACATCCACAAGCATCAGACATCAGACATCCACAAGCATCAGGCATCAGACATCCACAAGCATCAGACATCAGGCATCAGACATCCACAAGCATCAGACATCAGGCATCAGACATCCACAAGCATCAGGCATCAAACATCAGGCATCAGACATCCACCAGCATCAGACATCAGGCATCAGACATCCACAATCATCAGACATCAGGCATCAGACAGCCACAATCATCAGACATCCACAGGCATCAGACATCCACAGGCATCAGGCATCCACAGGCATCAGGCATCCACAGGCATCAGACATCCACAGGCATCAGACATCCACAGGCATCAGACATCCACAGGCATCCACAATTATCAGACATCCACAGGCATCAGGCATCCACAGGCATCAGGCATCCACAGGCATCAGACATCCACAGGCATCAGACATCCACAGGCATCAGACATCCACAATTATCAGACATCCATGGGCATCAGACATCCACAGGCATCAGACATCCACAGGCATCAGACATCCACAGGCATCAGACATCCACAAGCATCAGACATCAGGCATCAGACATCAGACATCCACAAGCATCAGACATCAAACATCAGGCAGACATCAGGCATCAGACATCCACCAGCATCAGACATCAGGCTTCAGACATCCACAATCATCAGACATCAGGCATCAGACATCCACAATCATCAGACATCCACAGGCATCAGACATCCACAGGCATCAGGCATCCACAGGCATCAGGCATCCACAGGCATCAGACATCCACAGGCATCAGACATCCATAGGCATCAGACATCCACAATTATCAGACATCCACAGGCATCAGACATCCACAGGCATCAGACATCCACAGGCATCAGACATCCACAATTATCAGACATCCACAATTATCAGACATCCACAGGCATCAGACATCAGGCATCAGACATCCACAGGCATCAGACATTTACAGGCATCAGACATCCACAGGCATCATACATCCACAGGCATCAGACATCCACAGGCATCAGACATCAGACATCCACAAGCATCCACAAGCATCAGGCATGCATCAGACATCAGGCATCATACATCCACAAGCATCAGACATCATACATCAACAAGCATCAGGCATCATACATTATCAGACATCAGACATCCACAAGCATCAGACATCCACAAGCATCAGACATCCACAAGCATCAGGCATCAGACATCAGGCATCAGACATCCACAAGCATCAGACATCCACAAGCATCAGGCATCAGACGTCAGGCATCAGACATCCACAAGCATCAGGCATCAGGCATCCACAAGCATCAGACATCAGGCATCAGACATCCACAAGCATCAGGCATCAGACATCAAACATCAGGCATCAGACATCCACCGGCATCAGACATCATGCATCAGACATCCACAATCATCAGGCATCAGACATCCACAATCATCAGACATCCACAGGCATCAGACATCCACAGGCATCAGACATCCACAGGCATCCACAGGCATCAGGCATCCACAAGCATCAGGCATCAGGCATCCACAAGCATCAGGCATGCATCAGACATCAGGCATCAGACATCCACAAGCATCAGGCATCAGACACCCACAAGCATCAGACATCAGGCATCAGACATCCACAAGCATCAGGCATCAGACATCAGGCATCAAACATCAGGCATCAAACATCCACCAGCATCAGACATCAGGCATCAGACATCCACAATCATCAGGCATCAGACATCCACAATCATCAGACATCCACAGGCATCAGACATCCACAGGCATCAGGCATCCACAGGCATCAGGCATCCACAGGCATCAGGCATCCACAGGCATCAGACATCCACAAGCATCAGACATCCACAAGCATCAGGCATCCACAAGCATCAGGCATGCATCAGACATCAGGCATCATACATCCACAAGCATCAGACATCAGACATCATACATCAACAAGCATCAGGCATCAGACATCATACATCATCAGGCATCAGACATCCACAAACATCAGACATCCACAAGCATCAGACATCAGGCATCAGACATCCACACTAGACATCCGCACTACTGCTCCTTTCCGCAGAATCAATGGCAGCCCCAATGGGTCACAAAGGGCCGAGGTACACCACAGGCCAAGATCCAGCGGGGTCCGGACACAACTCCAGCTCCTGGCCGCAGCCCGTGCAGATGGTGCATCTGGCGTTTTTCAGTCGCCTGAGGTTTCCAGGCCATGCCCCTGCAGTGATTTCTCTTAAAATTCATCATGGTGCCACCCTAATCACCACACACCTCACCATCACCATCACCCCTCACCATCCTCACCACCACCGACTACAACCTACCACCACCCTACTAACCAACACAACACTGTTAACCATCATCATTCTGCCAATAAGTCAGCACTCGCCTGTTAAAGGCGAGACCTATTGGCTTTGCCAATGCTTGTTTGCCATTGGTGCCTGACCCATATGAGTGGCTTGTTCATGACCACTCCTGCAGCAAGGACATTCACTGCAATGCAACTCCTGACAAGACACACCAATGCAGTGCACAAGGCAGGAGTGCGGGCAATGCTAAGCCAAGTGTCTCAACGCCTCTCTCTGTAGTCACTTTAATGCATTCAAGGTATGCAAAGGCGTCTCTTGAAAAGTCAGATCAGGGCGCACTCAGCTAGCCCTCAGGGGTGCCAGGACATACATACATGGACCTTCATCATAACATTTAGTGGCGGGCACATACGAAAACAAGCGCTTGAAAACAGAAAAGCTGAGAATGCCGACAATTCAGTGAAACAAGCCCCATACACACAGCATTTTCTCACCAGTGCCATTTCCCCACGTGTTTTTGGAGAATTTCGGTGCACGATCACTAAATGTAACTAGTTACACCTGGACATTTAACCATATAATGATATTAAATTGTGACTGCGTCTTTTTGAAGAGGAAGGGTATCATTGTATCCACAAATAAGGCTGTAGGACTTCACAGAATGCAAGGGTCAGATTTGTAAATTATATGCGGAGCGCTACATTTCTCGTTTCCAACGGTTTCAAACACACACTGAGACCAGACACTGTAGAGTGATAACCGCCCCCATAACGCTGGCAGGGATAAAGCTTTGAAGAGAATGGCAGAAGAACTCAAATATCAAAACGAACAGTATATTGGCGGCAGCTCAAGCGGCTAAAAAAGACAACGACGCACCAACTTTACTTAGCCGCACATCTGGTCGCAGATGTTTGTTTGGTCGTAGAACAATATAACCGACACTGCTCCCAAAAACAACGAGCCATTTTGCGCACAACACACAGAAAAACACAAGCAACGATTGAGGAGTGCAAGGGTTTTGGAAACAGAATAAAGTGACGAGAATTAACGCACTAGCCAGGCATAAAAAAAAACCAGCACAAGCGCGCGCCTCGCGCGGCAGCAGAGGGAGGGGGCCTGCGCGATTCCCTTGCGGGAGCGTGCAGCAAGGCGCGATGATTGTGACCATATGGCGCCACCATATGGCGCTGCGCGCTCCCGCAAGGGAATCGCCAGACGTGCACGCGTTGCCATTGCAAGCAATGCAACGCGTGCACGTTTTTGCCCCCAAAGCTGTGCCGATGGCTAAAGGTATCTCCTATGCAGCGCATGCGCACTGCGTAGGCGAGACCTAAAAAACTGAATCCCCAGGAACAGGCCTACATTTTCTAGCTATGATTTTATTTACAGCCAGGGCGATAGAACGTCTATCCCAGGCAGAAACACTGGATCTAACAATGCCTCATTGAAAGGTAAAAAAAACTCTGCAGAATGGGAAGCAGATTGCAGAGCCTCAGTCAAAATATTAGACTTTGCCTCACCAGACAGTAGATGTGATTCTAAAACTTTCCCAGCTTTCTGAGCAACTGAGTAATATGACGCAACCTCCTGAGTTAAAGGACCAGAAAGTTCCATTATATCAAGCTCAGGTGCAGAATCTTAACCACTTGCATTTCTTACTTCCTGAAAAACATCGAAATCAGATGAATAGTAACAAGGAGCACCTGTATTTCCATCAGAATGAGGTTCCTCTATCGGATATGAATCTCTTGTCCTAAATAAATCAGGGAGAGAGTCTTCCCACCTATACAGATTCTCCTCTACCAGTCTTTCAGCCTCTCTCCTAGACCAGAGAGGCGTATGTGGAGGACTAAAAGACTGAGTTTCAGATATTGGCGATGGTTTCAACACTAGTTCGGCTGGAGCAGAAATCAATACCAATGCCGTTAAAGAAGCTTGCGCGATACAAAAGGGGATGATGGACGGAACGTTTGAGCCAATCAAACACTCACCCCCAGTCAACTGATCTGGGTTTAATCCATCATCATTCTTTAGCTCACTCCACCACCCCAGTTCAGACATGGCCATATGCAAATCAGTCTGACCATGTGCCTCATGGGAACAGTCCAGCCCGAACTGCCAAGCCATGTCTTCCCTGGAGCCGGAAACAAGCATCCTAGGACCGGTTTCTGGCATTTCAGCCGTCATCAGCCAGGCTTGCTTGAATCCAGTGGCAAAGTGAGCAAGGGACCCACGTCTGGGCATACCCCGCCAACTTAGGGCGACCAAAGCGATACAAAGGGGATGATGGACTGAACGTTTGAGCCAATCAAACACTCACCCCAGTCAACTGATCTGGGTTTAATCCATCATCATTCTCTAGCTCACTCCACCACCCCAGTTCAGACATGGCCATATGCAAATCAGTCTGACCCTGTGCCTCATGGGAACAGTCCAGCCCGAACTGCCAAGCCATGTCTTCCCTGGACCGGAAACAAGCATCCTAGGACCGGTTTCTGGCATTTCAGCCGTCATCAGCCAGGCTTGCTTGAATCCAGTGGCAAAGTGAGCAAGGGACCCACGTCTGGGCATACCCCCGCCAACTTAGGGCATGGCCATATGCAAATCAGTCTGAATCCAGTGGCAAAGGGATTCAAGCAAGCCTGGCTGATGACGGCTGAAATGCCAGAAACCGGTCCTAGGATGCTTGTTTTCGGTCCAGGGAAGACATGGCTTGGCAGTTCGGGCTGGACTGTTCCCATGAGGCACAGGGTCAGACTGATTTGCATATGGCCATGTCTGAACTGGGGTGGTGGAGTGAGCTAAAGAATGATGATGGATTAAACCCAGATCAGTTGACTGGGGGTGAGTGTTTGATTGGCTCAAACGTTCCGTCCATCATCCCCTTTTGTATCGCTTTGGTCGCCCCTAAGTTGGCGGGGGTATGCCCAGACGTGGGTCCCTTGCTCACTTTGCCACTGGATTCAAGCAAGCCTGGCTGATGACGGCTGAAATGCCAGAAACCGGTCCTAGGATGCTTGTTTCCGGTCCAGGGAAGACATGGCTTGGCAGTTCGGGCTGGACTGTTCCCATGAGGCACAGGGTCAGACTGATTTGCATATGGCCATGTCTGAACTGGGGTGGTGGAGTGAGCTAAAGAATGATGATGGATTAAACCCAGATCAGTTGACTGGGGGTGAGTGTTTGATTGGCTCAAACGTTCCGTCCATCATCCCCTTTTGTATCGCTTTGGTCGCTCTAAGTTGGCGGGGGTATGCCCAGACGTGGGTCCCTTGCTCACTTTGCCACTGGATTCAAGCAAGCCTGGCTGATGACGGCTGAAATGCCAGAAACCGGTCCTAGGATGCTTGTTTCCGGTCCAGGGAAGACATGGCTTGGCAGTTCGGGCTGGACTGTTCCCATGAGGCACAGGGTCAGACTGATTTGCATATGGCCATGTCTGAACTGGGGTGGTGGAGTGAGCTAAAGAATGATGATGGATTAAACCCAGATCAGTTGACTGGGGGTGAGTGTTTGATTGGCTCAAACGTTCCGTCCATCATCCCCTTCTGTATCGCTTTGGTCGCCCTAAGTTGGCGGGGGTATGCCCAGACGTGGGTCCCTTGCTCACTTTGCCACTGGATTCAAGCAAGCCTGGCTGATGACGGCTGAAATGCCAGAAACCGGTCCTAGGATGCTTGTTTCCGGTCCAGGGAAGACATGGCTTGGCAGTTCGGGCAGGACTGTTCCCATGAGGCACAGGGTCAGACTGATTTGCATATGGCCATGTCTGAACTGGGGTGGTGGAGTGAGCTAAAGAATGATGATGGATTAAACCCAGATCAGTTGACTGGGGGTGAGTGTTTGATTGGCTCAAACGTTCCGTCCATCATCCCCTTTTGTATCGCTTTGGTCGCCCTAAGTTGGCGGGGGTATGCCCAGACTTGGGTCCCTTGCTCACTTTGCCACTGGATTCAAGCAAGCCTGGCTGATGACGGCTGAAATGCCAGAAACCGGTCCTAGGATGCTTGTTTCCGGTCCAGGGAAGACATGGCTTGGCAGTTCGGGCTGGACTGTTCCCATGAGGCACAGGGTCAGACTGATTTGCATATGGCCATGTCTGAACTGGGGTGGTGGAGTGAGCTAAAGAATGATGATGGATTAAACCCAGATCAGTTGACTGGGGGTGAGTGTTTGATTGGCTCAAACGTTCCGTCCATCATCCCCTTTTGTATCGCTTTGGTCGCCCTAAGTTGGCGGGGGTATGCCCAGACGTGGGTCCCTTGCTCACTTTGCCACTGGATTCAAGCAAGCCTGGCTGATGACGGCTGAAATGCCAGAAACCGGTCCTAGGATGCTTGTTTCCGGTCCAGGGAAGACATGGCTTGGCAGTTCGGGCTGGACTGTTCCCATGAGGCACAGGGTCAGACTGATTTGCATATGGCCATGTCTGAACTGGGGTGGTGGAGTGAGCTAAAGAATGATGATGGATTAAACCCAGATCAGTTGACTGGGGGTGAGTGTTTGATTGGCTCAAACGTTCCGTCCATCATCCCCTTTTGTATCGCTTTGGTCGCCCTAAGTTGGCGGGGGTATGCCCAGACGTGGGTCCCTTGCTCACTTTGCCACTGGATTCAAGCAAGCCTGGCTGATGACGGCTGAAATGCTAGAAACCGGTCCTAGGATGCTTGTTTCCGGTCCAGGGAAGACATGGCTTGGCAGTTCGGGCTGGACTGTTCTCATGAGGCACAGGGTCAGACTGATTTGCATATGGTCATGTCTGAACTGGGGTGGTGGAGTGAGCTAAAGAATGATGATGGATTAAACCCAGATCAGTTGACTGGGGGTGAGTGTTTGATTGGCTCAAACGTTCCGTCCATCATCCCCTTCTGTATCGCTTTGGTCGCCCTAAGTTGGCGGGGGTATGCCCAGACGTGGGTCCCTTGCTCACTTTGCCACTGGATTCAAGCAAGCCTGGCTGATGACGGCTGAAATGCCAGAAACCGGTCCTAGGATGCTTGTTTCCGGTCCAGGGAAGACATGGCTTGGCAGTTCGGGCTGGACTGTTCCCATGAGGCACAGGGTCAGACTGATTTGCATATGGCCATGTCTGAACTGGGGTGGTGGAGTGAGCTAAAGAATGATGATGGATTAAACCCAGATCAGTTGACTGGGGGTGAGCTAAAGAATGATGATGGATTAAACCCAGATCAGTTGACTGGGGGTGAGTGTTTGATTGGCTCAAACGTTCCGTCCATCATCCCCTTTTGTATCGCTTTGGTCGCCCTAAGTTGGCGGGGGTATGCCCAGACGTGGGTCCCTTGCTCACTTTGCCACTGGATTCAAGCAAGCCTGGCTGATGACGGCTGAAATGCCAGAAACCGGTCCTAGGATGCTTGTTTCCGGTCCAGGGAAGACATGGCTTGGCAGTTCGGGCTGGACTGTTCCCATGAGGCACAGGGTCAGACTGATTTGCATATGGCCATGTCTGAACTGGGGTGGTGGAGTGAGCTAAAGAATGATGATGGATTAAACCCAGATCAGTTGACTGGGGGTGAGTGTTTGATTGGCTCAAACGTTCCGTACATCATCCCCTTCTGTATCGCGTTGGTCGCCCTAAGTTGGCGGGGGTATGCCCAGACGTGGGTCCCTTGCTCACTTTGCCACTGGATTCAAGCAAGCCTGGCTGATGACGGCTGAAATGCCAGAAACCGGTCCTAGGATGCTTGTTTCCGGTCCAGGGAAGACATGGCTTGGCAGTTCGGGCAGGACTGTTCCCATGAGGCACAGGGTCAGACTGATTTGCATATGGCCATGTCTGAACTGGGGTGGTGGAGTGAGCTAAAGAATGATGATGGATTAAACCCAGATCAGTTGACTGGGGGTGAGTGTTTGATTGGCTCAAACGTTCCGTCCATCATCCCCTTTTGTATCGCTTTGGTCGCCCTAAGTTGGCGGGGGTATGCCCAGACTTGGGTCCCTTGCTCACTTTGCCACTGGATTCAAGCAAGCCTGGCTGATGACGGCTGAAATGCCAGAAACCGGTCCTAGGATGCTTGTTTCCGGTCCAGGGAAGACATGGCTTGGCAGTTCGGGCTGGACTGTTCCCATGAGGCACAGGGTCAGACTGATTTGCATATGGCCATGTCTGAACTGGGGTGGTGGAGTGAGCTAAAGAATGATGATGGATTAAACCCAGATCAGTTGACTGGGGGTGAGTGTTTGATTGGCTCAAACGTTCCGTCCATCATCCCCTTTTGTATCGCTTTGGTCGCCCTAAGTTGGCGGGGGTATGCCCAGACGTGGGTCCCTTGCTCACTTTGCCACTGGATTCAAGCAAGCCTGGCTGATGACGGCTGAAATGCCAGAAACCGGTCCTAGGATGCTTGTTTCCGGTCCAGGGAAGACATGGCTTGGCAGTTCGGGCTGGACTGTTCCCATGAGGCACAGGGTCAGACTGATTTGCATATGGCCATGTCTGAACTGGGGTGGTGGAGTGAGCTAAAGAATGATGATGGATTAAACCCAGATCAGTTGACTGGGGGTGAGTGTTTGATTGGCTCAAACGTTCCGTCCATCATCCCTTTTGTATCGCTTTGGTCGCCCTAAGTTGGCGGGGGTATGCCCAGACGTGGGTCCCTTGCTCACTTTGCCACTGGATTCAAGCAAGCCTGGCTGATGACGGCTGAAATGCTAGAAACCGGTCCTAGGATGCTTGTTTCCGGTCCAGGGAAGACATGGCTTGGCAGTTCGGGCTGGACTGTTCTCATGAGGCACAGGGTCAGACTGATTTGCATATGGTCATGTCTGAACTGGGGTGGTGGAGTGAGCTAAAGAATGATGATGGATTAAACCCAGATCAGTTGACTGGGGGTGAGTGTTTGATTGGCTCAAACGTTCCGTCCATCATCCCCTTCTGTATCGCTTTGGTCGCCCTAAGTTGGCGGGGGTATGCCCAGACGTGGGTCCCTTGCTCACTTTGCCACTGGATTCAAGCAAGCCTGGCTGATGACGGCTGAAATGCCAGAAACCGGTCCTAGGATGCTTGTTTCCGGTCCAGGGAAGACATGGCTTGGCAGTTCGGGCTGGACTGTTCCCATGAGGCACAGGGTCAGACTGATTTGCATATGGCCATGTCTGAACTCGGGTGGTGGAGTGAGCTAAAGAATGATGATGGATTAAACCCAGATCAGTTGACTGGGGGTGAGTGTTTGATTGGCTCAAACGTTCCGTCCATCATCCCCTTTTGTATCGCTTTGGTCGCCCTAAGTTGGCGGGGGTATGCCCAGACGTGGGTCCCTTGCTCACTTTGCCACTGGATTCAAGCAAGCCTGGCTGATGACGGCTGAAATGCCAGAAACCGGTCCTAGGATGCTTGTTTCCGGTCCAGGGAAGACATGGCTTGGCAGTTCGGGCTGGACTGTTCCCATGAGGCACAGGGTCAGACTGATTTGCATATGGCCATGTCTGAACTGGGGTGGTGGAGTGAGCTAAAGAATGATGATGGATTAAACCCAGATCAGTTGACTGGGGGTGAGTGTTTGATTGGCTCAAACGTTCCGTCCATCATCCCCTTTTGTATCGCTTTGGTCGCCCCTAAGTTGGCGGGGTATGCCCAGACGTGGGTCCCTTGCTCACTTTGCCACTGGATTCAAGCAAGCCTGGCTGATGACGGCTGAAATGCCAGAAACCGGTCCTAGGATGCTTGTTTCCGGTCCAGGGAAGACATGGCTTGGCAGTTCGGGCTGGACTGTTCCCATGAGGCACAGGGTCAGACTGATTTGCATATGGCCATGTCTGAACTGGGGTGGTGGAGTGAGCTAGAGAATGATGATGGATTAAACCCAGATCAGTTGACTGGGGGTGAGTGTTTGATTGGCTCAAACGTTCAGTCCATCATCCCCTTTTGTATCGCTTTGGTCGCCCTAAGTTGGCGGGGGTATGCCCAGACGTGGGTCCCTTGCTCACTTTGCCACTGGATTCAAGCAAGCCTGGCTGATGACGGCTGAAATGCCAGAAACCGGTCCTAGGATGCTTGTTTCCGGCTCCAGGGAAGACATGGCTTGGCAGTTCGGGCTGGACTGTTCCCATGAGGCACATGGTCAGACTGATTTGCATATGGCCATGTCTGAACTGGGGTGGTGGAGTGAGCTAAAGAATGATGATGGATTAAACCCAGATCAGTTGACTGGGGGTGAGTGTTTGATTGGCTCAAACGTTCAGTCCATCATCCCCTTTTGTATCGCTTTGGTCGCCCTAAGTTGGCGGGGGTATGCCCAGACGTGGGTCCCTTGCTCACTTTGCCACTGGATTCAAGCAAGCCTGGCTGATGACGGCTGAAATGCCAGAAACCGGTCCTAGGATGCTTGTTTCCGGTCCAGGGAAGACATGGCTTGGCAGTTCGGGCTGGACTGTTCCCATGAGGCACAGGGTCAGACTGATTTGCATATGGCCATGTCTGAACTGGGGTGGTGGAGTGAGCTAAAGAATGATGATGGATTAAACCCAGATCAGTTGACTGGGGGTGAGTGTTTGATTGGCTCAAACGTTCCGTCCATCATCCCCTTTTGTATCGCTTTGGTCGCCCTAAGTTGGCGGGGGTATGCCCAGACGTGGGTCCCTTGCTCACTTTGCCACTGGATTCAAGCAAGCCTGGCTGATGACGGCTGAAATGCCAGAAACCGGTCCTAGGATGCTTGTTTCCGGTCCAGGGAAGACATGGCTTGGCAGTTCGGGCTGGACTGTTCCCATGAGGCACAGGGTCAGACTGATTTGCATATGGCCATGTCTGAACTGGGGTGGTGGAGTGAGCTAAAGAATGATGATGGATTAAACCCAGATCAGTTGACTGGGGGTGAGTGTTTGATTGGCTCAAACGTTCCATCCATCATCCCCTTTTGTATCGCTTTGGTCGCCCTAAGTTGGCGGGGGTATGCCCAGACGTGGGTCCCCTGCTCACTTTGCCACTGGATTCAAGCAAGCCTGGCTGATGACGGCTGAAATGCCAGAAACCGGTCCTAGGATGCTTGTTTCCGGTCCAGGGAAGACATGGCTTGGCAGTTCGGGCTGGACTGTTCCCATGAGGCACAGGGTCAGACTGATTTGCATATGGCCATGTCTGAACTGGGGTGGTGGAGTGAGCTAAAGAATGATGATGGATTAAACCCAGATCAGTTGACTGGGGGTGAGTGTTTGATTGGCTCAAACGTTCTGTCCATCATCCCCTTTTGTATCGCTTTGGTCGCCCTAAGTTGGCGGGGGTATGCCCAGACGTGGGTCCCTTGCTCACTTTGCCACTGGATTCAAGCAAGCCTGGCTGATGACGGCTGAAATGCCAGAAACCGGTCCTAGGATGCTTGTTTCCGGTCCAGGGAAGACATGGCTTGGCAGTTCGGGCTGGACTGTTCCCATGAGGCACAGGGTCAGACTGATTTGCATATGGCCATGTCTGAACTGGGGTGGTGGAGTGAGCTAAAGAATGATGATGGATTAAACCCAGATCAGTTGACTGGGGGTGAGTGTTTGATTGGCTCAAACGTTCCGTCCATCATCCCCTTTTGTATCGCTTTGGTCGCCCTAAGTTGGCGTGGGTATGCCCAGACGTGGGTCCCCTGCTCACTTTGCCACTGGATTCAAGCAAGCCTGGCTGATGACGGCTGAAATGCCAGAAACCGGTCCTAGGATGCTTGTTTCCGGTCCAGGGAAGACATGGCTTGGCAGTTCGGGCTGGACTGTTCCCATGAGGCACAGGGTCAGACTGATTTGCATATGGCCATGTCTGAACTGGGGTGGTGGAGTGAGCTAAAGAATGATGATGGATTAAACCCAGATCAGTTGACTGGGGGTGAGTGTTTGATTGGCTCAAACGTTCCGTCCATCATCCCCTTTTGTATCGCTTTGTTCGCCCTAAGTTGGCGGGGGTATGCCCAGACGTGGGTCCCTTGCTCACTTTGCCACTGGATTCAAGCAAGCCTGGCTGAGGACGGCTGAAATGCCAGAAACCGGTCCTAGGATGCTTGTTTTCGGTCCAGGGAAGACATGGCTTGGCAGTTCGGGCTGGACTGTTCCCATGAGGCACAGGGTCAGACTGATTTGCATATGGCCATGTCTGAACTGGGGTGGTGGAGTGAGCTAAAGAATGATGATGGATTAAACCCAGATCAGTTGACTGGGGGTGAGTGTTTGATTGGCTCAAACGTTCCGTCCATCATCCCCTTTTGTATCGCTTTGGTCGCCCTAAGTTGGCGGGGGTATGCCCAGACGTGGGTCCCTTGCTCACTTTGCCACTGGATTCAAGCAAGCCTGGCTGATGACGGCTGAAATGCCAGAAACCGGTCCTAGGATGCTTGTTTCCGGTCCAGGGAAGAAGACATGGCTTGGCAGTTCGGGCTGGACTGTTCCCATGAGGCACAGGGTCAGACTGATTTGCATATGGCCATGTCTGAACTGGGGTGGTGGAGTGAGCTAAAGAATGATGATGGATTAAACCCAGATCAGTTGACTGGGGGTGAGTGTTTGATTGGCTCAAACGTTCCGTCCATCATCCCCTTTTGTATCGCTTTGGTCGCCCTAAGTTGGCGGGGGTATGCCCAGACGTGGGTCCCTTGCTCACTTTGCCACTGGATTCAAGCAAGCCTGGCTGATGACTGATGAAATGCCAGAAACCGGTCCTAGGATGCTTGTTTCCGGTCCAGGGAAGACATGGCTTGGCAGTTCGGGCTGGACTGTTCCCATGAGGCACAGGGTCAGACTGATTTGCATATGGCCATGTCTGAACTGGGGTGGTGGAGTGAGCTAAAGAATGATGATGGATTAAACCCAGATCAGTTGACTGGGGGTGAGTGTTTGATTGGCTCAAACGTTCCGTCCATCATCCCCTTCTGTATCGCTTTGGTCGCCCCTAAGTTGGCGGGGTATGCCCAGACGTGGGTCCCTTGCTCACTTTGCCACTGGATTCAAGCAAGCCTGGCTGATGACGGCTGAAATGCCAGAAACCGGTCCTAGGATGCTTGTTTCCGGTCCAGGGAAGACATGGCTTGGCAGTTCGGGCTGGACTGTTCCCATGAGGCACAGGGTCAGACTGATTTGCATATGGCCATGTCTGAACTGGGGTGGTGGAGTGAGCTAAAGAATGATGATGGATTAAACCCAGATCAGTTGACTGGGGGTGAGTGTTTGATTGGCTCAAACGTTCCGTCCATCATCCCCTTTTGTATCGCTTTGGTCACCCTAAGTTGGCGGGGGCATGCCCAGACGTGGGTCCCTTGCTCACTTTGCCACTGGATTCAAGCAAGCCTGGCTGATGACGGCTGAAATGCCAGAAACCGGTCCTAGGATGCTTGTTTCCGGTCCAGGGAAGACATGGCTTGGCAGTTCGGGCTGGACTGTTCCCATGAGGCACAGGGTCAGACTGATTTGCATATGGCCATGTCTGAACTGGGGTGGTGGAGTGAGCTAAAGAATGATGATGGATTAAACCCAGATCAGTTGACTGGGGGTGAGTGTTTGATTGGCTCAAACGTTCCGTCCATCATCCCCTTTTGTATCGCTTTGGTCGCACTAAGTTGGCGGGGGTATGCCCAGACGTGGGTCCCTTGCTCACTTTGCCACTGGATTCAAGCAAGCCTGGCTGATGACGGCTGAAATGCCAGAAACCGGTCCTAGGATGCTTGTTTCCGGTCCAGGGAAGACATGGCTTGGCAGTTCGGGCTGGACTGTTCCCATGAGGCACAGGGTCAGACTGATTTGCATATGGCCATGTCTGAACTGGGGTGGTGGAGTGAGCTAAAGAATGATGATGGATTAAACCCAGATCAGTTGACTGGGGGTGAGTGTTTGATTGGCTCAAACGTTCCGTCCATCATCCCCTTTTGTATCGCTTTGGTCGCCCTAAGTTGGCGGGGGTATGCCCAGACGTGGGTCCCTTGCTCACTTTGCCACTGGATTCAAGCAAGCCTGGCTGATGACGGCTGAAATGCCAGAAACCAGTCCTAGGATGCTTGTTTCCGGTCCAGGGAAGACATGGCTTGGCAGTTCGGGCTGGACTGTTCCCATGAGGCACAGGGTCAGACTGATTTGCATATGGCCATGTCTGAACTGGGGTGGTGGAGTGAGCTAAAGAATGATGATGGATTAAACCCAGATCAGTTGACTGGGGGTGAGTGTTTGATTGGCTCAAACGTTCCGTCCATCATCCCCTTCTGTATCGCTTTGGTCGCCCTAAGTTGGCGGGGGTATGCCCAGATGTGGGTCCCTTGCTCACTTTGCCACTGGATTCAAGCAAGCCTGGCTGATGACGGCTGAAATGCCAGAAACCGGTCCTAGGATGCTTGTTTCCGGTCCAGGGAAGACATGGCTTGGCAGTTCGGGCTGGACTGTTCCCATGAGGCACAGGGTCAGACTGATTTGCATATGGCCATGTCTGAACTGGGGTGGTGGAGTGAGCTAAAGAATGATGATGGATTAAACCCAGATCAGTTGACTGGGGGTGAGCTAAAGAATGATGATGGATTAAACCCAGATCAGTTGACTGGGGGTGAGTGTTTCATTGGCTCAAACGTTCCGTCCATCATCCCCTTTGTATCGCTTTGGTCGCCCTAAGTTGGAGGGGTATGCCCAGACGTGGGTCCCTTGCTCACTTTGCCACTGGATTCAAGCAAGCCTGGCTGATGACGGCTGAAATGCCAGAAACCGGTCCTAGGATGCTTGTTTCCGGTCCAGGGAAGACATGGCTTGGCAGTTCGGGCTGGACTGTTCCCATGAGGCACAGGGTCAGACTGATTTGCATATGGCCATGTCTGAACTGGGGTGGTGGAGTGAGCTAAAGAATGATGATGGATTAAACCCAGATCAGTTGACTGGGGGTGAGTGTTTGATTGGCTCAAACGTTCCGAGCCATCATCCCCTTTTGTATCGCTTTGGTCGCCCTAAGTTGGCGGGGGTATGCCCAGACGTGGGTCCCTTGCTCACTTTGCCACTGGATTCAAGCAAGCCTGGCTGATGACGGCTGAAATGCCAGAAACCGGTCCTAGGATGCTTGTTTCCCGGTCCAGGGAAGACATGGCTTGGCAGTTCGGGCTGGACTGTTCCCATGAGGCACAGGGTCAGACTGATTTGCATATGGCCATGTCTGAACTGGGGTGGTGGAGTGAGCTAAAGAATGATGAAGGATTAAACCCAGATCAGTTGACTGGGGGTGAGTGTTTGATTGGCTCAAACGTTCCGTCCATCATCCCCTTTTGTATCGCTTTGGTCGCCCCTAAGTTGGTGGGGGTATGCCCAGACGTGGGTCCCTTGCTCACTTTGCCACTGGATTCAAGCAAGCCTGGCTGATGACGGCTGAAATGCCAGAAACCGGTCCTAGGATGCTTGTTTCCGGTCCAGGGAAGACATGGCTTGGCAGTTCGGGCTGGACTGTTCCCATGAGGCACAGGGTCAGACTGATTTGCATATGGCCATGTCTGAACTGGGGTGGTGGAGTGAGCTAAAGAATGATGATGGATTAAACCCAGATCAGTTGACTGGGGGTGAGTGTTTGATTGGCTCAAACGTTCCGTCCATCATCCCCTTTTGTATCGCTTTGGTCGCCCTAAGTTGGCGGGGGTATGCCCAGACGTGGGTCCCTTGCTCACTTTGCCACTGGATTCAAGCAAGCCTGGCTGATGACGGCTGAAATGCCAGAAACCGGTCCTAGGATGCTTGTTTCCGGTCCAGGAAAACATGGCTTGGCAGTTCGGGCTGGACTGTTCCTATGAGGCACAGGGTCAGACTGATTTGCATATGGCCATGTCTGAACTGGGGTGGTGGAGTGAGCTAAAGAATGATGATGGATTAAACCCAGATCAGTTGACTGGGGGTGAGTGTTTGATTGGCTCAAACGTTCCGTCCATCATCCCCTTTTGTATCGCTTTGGTCGCCCTAAGTTGGCGGGGGTATGCCCAGACGTGGGTCCCTCGCTCACTTTGCCATTGGATTCAAGCAAGCCTGGCTGATGACGGCTGAAATGCCAGAAACCGGTCCTAGGATGCTTGTTTCCGGTCCAGGGAAGACATGGCTTGGCAGTTCGGGCTGGACTGTTCCCATGAGGCACAGGGTCAGACTGATTTGCATATGGCCATGTCTGAACTGGGGTGGTGGAGTGAGCTAAAGAATGATGATGGATTAAACCCAGATCAGTTGACTGGGGGTGAGTGTTTGATTGGCTCAAGCGTTCCATCCATCATCCCCTTTTGTATCGCTTTGGTCGCCCTAAGTTGGCGGGGCTATGCCCAGACGTGGGTCCCTTGCTCACTTTGCCACTGGATTCAAGCAAGCCTGGCTGATGACGGCTGAAATGCCAGAAACCGGTCCTAGGATGCTTGTTTCCGGTCCAGGGAAGACATGGCTTGGCAGTTCGGGCTGGACTGTTCCCATGAGGCACAGGGTCAGACTGATTTGCATATGGCCATGTCTGAACTGGGGTGGTGGAGTGAGCTAAAGAATGATGATGGATTAAACCCAGATCAGTTGACTGGGGGTGAGTGTTTGATTGGCTCAAACGTTCCGTCCATCATCCCCTTTTGTATCGCTTTGGTCGCCCTAAGTTGGCGGGGGTATGCCCAGACGTGGGTCCCTTGCTCACTTTGCCACTGGATTCAAGCAAGCCTGGCTGATGACGGCTGAAATGCCAGAAACCGGTCCTAGGATGCTTGTTTCCGGTCCAGGGAAGACATGGCTTGGCAGTTCGGGCTGGACTGTTCCCATGAGGCACAGGGTCAGACTGATTTGCATATGGCCATGTCTGAACTGGGGTGGTGGAGTGAGCTAAAGAATGATGATGGATTAAACCCAGATCAGTTGACTGGGGGTGAGTGTTTGATTGGCTCAAACGTTCCGTCCATCATCCCCTTTTGTATCGCTTTGGTCACTCCTAAGTTGGCGGGGGTATGCCCAGACGTGGGTCCCTTGCTCACTTTGCCACTGGATTCAAGCAAGCCTGGCTGATGACGGCTGAAATGTCCGAAACTGGTCCTAGGATGCTTGTTTCCGGTCCAGGGAAGACATGGCTTGGCAGTTCGGGCTGGACTGTTCCCATGAGGCACAGGGTCAGACTGATTTGCATATGGCCATGTCTGAACTGGGGTGGTGGAGTGAGCTAAAGAATGATGATGGATTAAACCCAGATCAGTTGACTGGGGGTGAGTGTTTGATTGGCTCAAACGTTCCGTCCATCATCCCCTTTTGTATCGCTTTGGTCGCCCTAAGTTGGCGGGGGTATGCCCAGACGTGGGTCCCTTGCTCACTTTGCCACTGGATTCAAGCAAGCCTGGCTGATGACGGCTGAAATGCCAGAAACCGGTCCTAGGATGCTTGTTTCCGGTCCAGGGAAGAAGACATGGCTTGGCAGTTCGGGCTGGACTGTTCCCATGAGGCACAGGGTCAGACTGATTTGCATATGGCCATGTCTGAACTGGGGTGGTGGAGTGAGCTAAAGAATGATGATGGATTAAACCCAGATCAGTTGACTGGGGGTGAGTGTTTGATTGGCTCAAACGTTCCGTCCATCATCCCCTTTTGTATCGCTTTGGTCGCCCTAAGTTGGCGGGGGTATGCCCAGACGTGGGTCCCTTGCTCACTTTGCCACTGGATTCAAGCAAGCCTGGCTGATGACTGCTGAAATGCCAGAAACCGGTCCTAGGATGCTTGTTTCCGGTCCAGGGAAGACATGGCTTGGCAGTTCGGGCTGGACTGTTCCCATGAGGCACAGGGTCAGACTGATTTGCATATGGCCATGTCTGAACTGGGGTGGTGGAGTGAGCTAAAGAATGATGATGGATTAAACCCAGATCAGTTGACTGGGGGTGAGTGTTTGATTGGCTCAAACGTTCCGTCCATCATCCCCTTCTGTATCGCTTTGGTCGCCCTAAGTTGGCGGGGGTATGCCCAGACGTGGGTCCCTTGCTCACTTTGCCACTGGATTCAAGCAAGCCTGGCTGATGACGGCTGAAATGCCAGAAACCGGTCCTAGGATGCTTGTTTCCGGTCCAGGGAAGACATGGCTTGGCAGTTCGGGCTGGACTGTTCCCATGAGGCCCAGGGTCAGACTGATTTGCATATGGCCATGTCTGAACTGGGGTGGTGGAGTGAGCTAAAGAATGATGATGGATTAAACCCAGATCAGTTGACTGGGGTGAGTGTTTGATTGGCTCAAACGTTCCGTCCATCATCCCCTTTTGTATCGCTTTGGTCACCCTAAGTTGGCGGGGGTATGCCCAGACGTGGGTCCCTTGCTCACTTTGCCACTGGATTCAAGCAAGCCTGGCTGATGACGGCTGAAATGCCAGAAACCGGTCCTAGGATGCTTGTTTCCGGTCCAGGGAAGACATGGCTTGGCAGTTCGGGCTGGACTGTTCCCATGAGGCACAGGGTCAGACTGATTTGCATATGGCCATGTCTGAACTGGGGTGGTGGAGTGAGCTAAAGAATGATGATGGATTAAACCCAGATCAGTTGACTGGGGGTGAGTGTTTGATTGGCTCAAACGTTCCGTCCATCATCCCCTTTTGTATCGCTTTGGTCGCCCTAAGTTGGCGGGGGTATGCCCAGACGTGGGTCCCTTGCTCACTTTGCCACTGGATTCAAGCAAGCCTGGCTGATGACGGCTGAAATGCCAGAAACCGGTCCTAGGATGCTTGTTTCCGGTCCAGGGAAGACATGGCTTGGCAGTTCGGGCTGGACTGTTCCCATGAGGCACAGGGTCAGACTGATTTGCATATGGCCATGTCTGAACTGGGGTGGTGGAGTGAGCTAAAGAATGATGATGGATTAAACCCAGATCAGTTGACTGGGGGTGAGTGTTTGATTGGCTCAAACGTTCTGTCCATCATCCCCTTTTGTATCGCTTTGGTCGCCCTAAGTTGGCGGGGGTATGCCCAGACGTGGGTCCCTTGCTCACTTTGCCACTGGATTCAAGCAAGCCTGGCTGATGACGGCTGAAATGCCAGAAACCGGTCCTAGGATGCTTGTTTCCGGTCCAGGGAAGACATGGCTTGGCAGTTCGGGCTGGACTGTTCCCATGAGGCACAGGGTCAGACTGATTTGCATATGGCCATGTCTGAACTGGGGTGGTGGAGTGAGCTAAAGAATGATGATGGATTAAACCCAGATCAGTTGACTGGGGGTGAGTGTTTGATTGGCTCAAACGTTCCGTCCATCATCCCCTTCTGTATCGCTTTGGTCGCCCTAAGTTGGCGGGGGTATGCCCAGACGTGGGTCCCTTGCTCACTTTGCCACTGGATTGAAGCAAGCCTGGCTGATGACGGCTGAAATGCCAGAAACCGGTCCTAGGATGCTTGTTTCCGGTCCAGGGAAGACATGGCTTGGCAGTTCGGGCTGGACTGTTCCCATGAGGCACAGGGTCAGACTGATTTGCATATGGCCATGTCTGAACTGGGGTGGTGGAGTGAGCTAAAGAATGATGATGGATTAAACCCAGATCAGTTGACTGGGGGTGAGCTAAAGAATGATGATGGATTAAACCCAGATCAGTTGACTGGGGGTGAGTGTTTGATTGGCTCAAACGTTCCGTCCATCATCCCCTTTTGTATCGCTTTGGTCGCCCTAAGTTGGCGGGGTATGCCCAGACGTGGGTCCCTTGCTCACTTTGCCACTGGATTCAAGCAAGCCTGGCTGATGACGGCTGAAATGCCAGAAACCGGTCCTAGGATGCTTGTTTCCGGTCCAGGGAAGACATGGCTTGGCAGTTCGGGCTGGACTGTTCCCATGAGGCACAGGGTCAGACTGATTTGCATATGGCCATGTCTGAACTGGGGTGGTGGAGTGAGCTAAAGAATGATGATGGATTAAACCCAGATCAGTTGACTGGGGGTGAGTGTTTGATTGGCTCAAACGTTTCGACCATCATCCCCTTTTGTATCGCTTTGGTCGCCCTAAGTTGGCGGGGGTATGCCCAGACGTGGGTCCCTTGCTCACTTTGCCACTGGATTCAAGCAAGCCTGGCTGATGACGGCTGAAATGCCAGAAACCGGTCCTAGGATGCTTGTTTCCGGTCCAGGGAAGACATGGCTTGGCAGTTCGGGCTGGACTGTTCCCATGAGGCACAGGGTCAGACTGATTTGCATATGGCCATGTCTGAACTGGGGTGGTGGAGTGAGCTAAAGAATGATGATGGATTAAACCCAGATCAGTTGACTGGGGGTGAGTGTTTGATTGGCTCAAACGTTCCGTCCATCATCCCCTTTTGTATCGCTTTGGTCGCCCTAAGTTGGCGGGGGTATGCCCAGACGTGGGTCCCTTGCTCACTTTGCCACTGGATTCAAGCAAGCCTGGCTGATGACGGCTGAAATGCCAGAAACCGGTCCTAGGATGCTTGTTTACGGTCCAGAGAAGACATGGCTTGGCAGTTCGGGCTGGACTGTTCCTATGAGGCACAGGGTCAGACTGATTTGCATATGGCCATGTCTGAACTGGGGTGGTGGAGTGAGCTAAAGAATGATGATGGATTAAACCCAGATCAGTTGACTGGGGGTGAGTGTTTGATTGGCTCAAACGTTCCGTCCATCATCCCCTTTTGTATCGCTTTGGTCGCCCTAAGTTGGCGGGGTATGCCCAGACGTGGGTCCTCGCTCCACTTTGCCACTGGATTCAAGCAAGCCTGGCTGATGACGGCTGAAATGCCAGAAACCGGTCCTAGGATGCTTGTTTCCGGTCCAGGGAAGACATGGCTTGGCAGTTCGGGCTGGACTGTTCCCATGAGGCACAGGGTCAGACTGATTTGCATATGGCCATGTCTGAACTGGGGTGGTGGAGTGAGCTAAAGAATGATGATGGATTAAACCCAGATCAGTTGACTGGGGGTGAGTGTTTGATTGGCTCAAACGTTCCGTCCATCATCCCCTTTGTATCGCTTTGGTCGCCCCTAAGTTGGCGGGGTATGCCCAGACGTGGGTCCCTTGCTCACTTTGCCACTGGATTCAAGCAAGCCTGGCTGATGACGGCTGAAATGCCAGAAACCGGTCCTAGGGATGCTTGTTTCCGGTCCAGGGAAGACATGGCTTGGCAGTTCGGGCTGGACTGTTCCCATGAGGCACAGGGTCAGACTGATTTGCATATGGCCATGTCTGAACTGGGGTGGTGGAGTGAGCTAAAGAATGATGATGGATTAAACCCAGATCAGTTGACTGGGGGTGAGTGTTTGATTGGCTCAAACGTTCCGTCCATCATCCCCTTCTGTATCGCTTTGGTCGCCCTAAGTTGGCGGGGGTATGCCCAGACGTGGGTCCCTTGCTCACTTTGCCACTGGATTCAAGCAAGCCTGGCTGATGACGGCTGAAATGCCAGAAACCGGTCCTAGGATGCTTGTTTCCGGTCCAGGGAAGACATGGCTTGGCAGTTCGGGCTGGACTGTTCCCATGAGGCACAGGGTCAGACTGATTTGCATATGGCCATGTCTGAACTGGGGTGGTGGAGTGAGCTAAAGAATGATGATGGATTAAACCCAGATCAGTTGACTGGGGGTGAGCTAAAGAATGATGATGGATTAAACCCAGATCAGTTGACTGGGGGTGAGTGTTTGATTGGCTCAAACGTTCCGTCCATCATCCCTTTTGTATCGCTTTGGTCGCCCTAAGTTGGCGGGGGTATGCCCAGACGTGGGTCCCTTGCTCACTTTGCCACTGGATTCAAGCAAGCCTGGCTGATGACGGCTGAAATGCCAGAAACCGGTCCTAGGATGCTTGTTTCCGGTCCAGGGAAGACATGGCTTGGCAGTTCGGGCTGGACTGTTCCCATGAGGCACAGGGTCAGACTGATTTGCATATGGCCATGTCTGAACTGGGGTGGTGGAGTGAGCTAAAGAATGATGATGGATTAAACCCAGATCAGTTGACTGGGGGTGAGCTAAAGAATGATGATGGATTAAACCCAGATCAGTTGACTGGGGGTGAGTGTTTGATTGGCTCAAACGTTCCGTCCATCATCCCCTTTGTATCGCTTTGGTCGCCCTAAGTTGGCGGGGGTATGCCCAGACGTGGGTCCCTTGCTCACTTTGCCACTGGATTCAAGCAAGCCTGGCTGATGACGGCTGAAATGCCAGAAACCGGTCCTAGGATGCTTGTTTCCGGTCCAGGGAAGACATGGCTTGGCAGTTCGGGCTGGACTGTTCCCATGAGGCACAGGGTCAGACTGATTTGCATATGGCCATGTCTGAACTGGGGTGGTGGAGTGAGCTAAAGAATGATGATGGATTAAACCCAGATCAGTTGACTGGGGGTGAGTGTTTGATTGGCTCAAACGTTCCGTCCATCATCCCCTTTGTATCGCTTGGTCGCCCTAAGTTGGCGGGGGTATGCCCAGACGTGGGTCCCTTGCTCACTTTGCCACTGGATTCAAGCAAGCCTGGCTGATGACGGCTGAAATGCCAGAAACCGGTCCTAGGATGCTTGTTTCCGGTCCAGGGAAGACATGGCTTGGCAGTTCGGGCTGGACTGTTCCTATGAGGCACAGGGTCAGACTGATTTGCATATGGCCATGTCTGAACTGGGGTGGTGGAGTGAGCTAAAGAATGATGATGGATTAAACCCAGATCAGTTGACTGGGGTGAGTGTTTGATTGGCTCAAACGTTCCGTCCATCATCCCTTTTGTATCGCTTTGGTCGCCCTAAGTTGGCGGGGGTATGCCCAGACGTGGGTCCCTCGCTCACTTTGCCACTGGATTCAAGCAAGCCTGGCTGATGACGGCTGAAATGCCAGAAACCGGTCCTAGGATGCTTGTTTCCGGTCCAGGGAAGACATGGCTTGGCAGTTCGGGCTGGACTGTTCCCATGAGGCACAGGGTCAGACTGATTTGCATATGGCCATGTCTGAACTGGGGTGGTGGAGTGAGCTAAAGAATGATGATGGATTAAACCCAGATCAGTTGACTGGGGGTGAGTGTTTGATTGGCTCAAACGTTCCGTCCATCATCCCCTTTTGTATCGCTTTGGTCGCCCTAAGTTGGCGGGGGTATGCCCAGACGTGGGTCCCTTGCTCACTTTGCCACTGGATTCAAGCAAGCCTGGCTGATGACGGCTGAAATGCCAGAAACCGGTCCTAGGATGCTTGTTTCCGGTCCAGGGAAGACATGGCTTGGCAGTTCGGGCTGGACTGTTCCCATGAGGCACAGGGTCAGACTGATTTGCATATGGCCATGTCTGAACTGGGGTGGTGGAGTGAGCTAAAGAATGATGATGGATTAAACCCAGATCAGTTGACTGGGGGTGAGTGTTTGATTGGCTCAAACGTTCCGTCCATCATCCCCTTCTGTATCGCTTTGGTCGCCCTAAGTTGGCGGGGGTATGCCCAGACGTGGGTCCCTTGCTCACTTTGCCACTGGATTCAAGCAAGCCTGGCTGATGACGGCTGAAATGCCAGAAACCGGTCCTAGGATGCTTGTTTCCGGTCCAGGGAAGACATGGCTTGGCAGTTCGGGCTGGACTGTTCCCATGAGGCACAGGGTCAGACTGATTTGCATATGGCCATGTCTGAACTGGGGTGGTGGAGTGAGCTAAAGAATGATGATGGATTAAACCCAGATCAGTTGACTGGGGGTGAGCTAAAGAATGATGATGGATTAAACCCAGATCAGTTGACTGGGGGTGAGTGTTTGATTGGCTCAAACGTTCCGTCCATCATCCCCTTTTGTATCGCTTTGGTCGCCCTAAGTTGGCGGGGGTATGCCCAGACGTGGGTCCCTTGCTCACTTTGCCACTGGATTCAAGCAAGCCTGGCTGATGACGGCTGAAATGCCAGAAACCGGTCCTAGGATGCTTGTTTCCGGTCCAGGGAAGACATGGCTTGGCAGTTCGGGCTGGACTGTTCCCATGAGGCACAGGGTCAGACTGATTTGCATATGGCCATGTCTGAACTGGGGTGGTGGAGTGAGCTAAAGAATGATGATGGATTAAACCCAGATCAGTTGACTGGGGGTGAGCTAAAGAATGATGATGGATTAAACCCAGATCAGTTGACTGGGGGTGAGTGTTTGATTGGCTCAAACGTTCCGTCCATCATCCCCTTTTGTATCGCTTGGTCGCCC
This sequence comes from Calotriton arnoldi, assembly GCA_963921515.1. Taxonomy (NCBI): domain Eukaryota; kingdom Metazoa; phylum Chordata; class Amphibia; order Caudata; family Salamandridae; genus Calotriton; species Calotriton arnoldi. Next base: position 145,843 of record CAWUFW010004956.1, on the reverse strand, counting down.
TAAGTTGGCGGGGGTATGCCCAGACGTGGGTCCCTTGCTCACTTTGCCACTGGATTCAAGCAAGCCTGGCTGATGACGGCTGAAATGCCAGAAACCGGTCCTAGGATGCTTGTTTCCGGTCCAGGGAAGACATGGCTTGGCAGTTCGGGCTGGACTGTTCCCATGAGGCACAGGGTCAGACTGATTTGCATATGGCCATGTCTGAACTGGGGTGGTGGAGTGAGCTAAAGAATGATGATGGATTAAACCCAGATCAGTTGACTGGGGGTGAGTGTTTGATTGGCTCAAACGTTCCGTCCATCATCCCCTTCTGTATCGCTTTGGTCGCCCTAAGTTGGCGGGGGTATGCCCAGACGTGGGTCCCTTGCTCACTTTGCCACTGGATTCAAGCAAGCCTGGCTGATGACGGCTGAAATGCCAGAAACCGGTCCTAGGATGCTTGTTTCCGGTCCAGGAAGACATGGCTTGGCAGTTCGGGCTGGACTGTTCCCATGAGGCACAGGGTCAGACTGATTTGCATATGGCCATGTCTGAACTGGGGTGGTGGAGTGAGCTAAAGAATGATGATGGATTAAACCCAGATCAGTTGACTGGGGGTGAGCTAAAGAATGATGATGGATTAAACCCAGATCAGTTGACTGGGGGTGAGTGTTTGATTGGCTCAAACGTTCCGTCCATCATCCCCTTTTGTATCGCTTTGGTCGCCCTAAGTTGGCGGGGGTATGCCCAGACGTGGGTCCCTTGCTCACTTTGCCACTGGATTCAAGCAAGCCTGGCTGATGACGGCTGAAATGCCAGAAACCGGTCCTAGGATGCTTGTTTCCGGTCCAGGGAAGACATGGCTTGGCAGTTCGGGCTGGACTGTTCCCATGAGGCACAGGGTCAGACTGATTTGCATATGGCCATGTCTGAACTGGGGTGGTGGAGTGAGCTAAAGAATGATGATGGATTAAACCCAGATCAGTTGACTGGGGGTGAGCTAAAGAATGATGATGGATTAAACCCAGATCAGTTGACTGGGGGTGAGTGTTTGATTGGCTCAAACGTTCCGTCCATCATCCCCTTTGTATCGCTTTGGTCGCCCTAAGTTGGCGGGGGTATGCCCAGACGTGGGTCCCTTGCTCACTTTGCCACTGGATTCAAGCAAGCCTGGCTGATGACGGCTGAAATGCCAGAAACCGGTCCTAGGATGCTTGTTTCCGGTCCAGGGAAGACATGGCTTGGCAGTTCGGGCTGGACTGTTCCCATGAGGCACAGGGTCAGACTGATTTGCATATGGCCATGTCTGAACTGGGGGTGGTGGAGTGAGCTAAAGAATGATGATGGATTAAACCCAGATCAGTTGACTGGGGGTGAGTGTTTGATTGGCTCAAACGTTTCGACCATCATCCCCTTTTGTATCGCTTTGGTCGCCCTAAGTTGGCGGGGGTATGCCCAGACGTGGGTCCCTTGCTCACTTTGCCACTGGATTCAAGCAAGCCTGGCTGATGACGGCTGAAATGCCAGAAACCGGTCCTAGGATGCTTGTTTCCGGTCCAGGGAAGACATGGCTTGGCAGTTCGGGCTGGACTGTTCCCATGAGGCACAGGGTCAGACTGATTTGCATATGGCCATGTCTGAACTGGGGTGGTGGAGTGAGCTAAAGAATGATGAAGGATTAAACCCAGATCAGTTGACTGGGGGTGAGTGTTTGATTGGCTCAAACGCTCCGTCCATCATCCCCTTTTGTATCGCTTTGGTCGCCCTAAGTTGGTGGGGGTATGCCCAGACGTGGGTCCCTTACTCACTTTGCCACTGGATTCAAGCAAGCCTGGCTGATGACGGCTGAAATGCCAGAAACCGGTCCTAGGATGCTTGTTTCCGGTCCAGGGAAGACATGGCTTGGCAGTTCGGGCTGGACTGTTCCCATGAGGCACAGGGTCAGACTGATTTGCATATGGCCATGTCTGAACTGGGGTGGTGGAGTGAGCTAAAGAATGATGATGGATTAAACCCAGATCAGTTGACTGGGGGTGAGTGTTTGATTGGCTCAAACGTTCCGTCCATCATCCCCTTTTGTATCGCTTTGGTCGCCCTAAGTTGGCGGGGTATGCCCAGACGTGGGTCCCTTGCTCACTTTGCCACTGGATCCAAGCAAGCCTGGCTGATGACGGCTGAAATGCCAGAAACCGGTCCTAGGATGCTTGTTTCCGGTCCAGGGAAGACATGGCTTGGCAGTTCGGGCTGGACTGTTCCTATGAGGCACAGGGTCAGACTGATTTGCATATGGCCATGTCTGAACTGGGGTGGTGGAGTGAGCTAAAGAATGATGATGGATTAAACCCAGATCAGTTGACTGGGGGTGAGTGTTTGATTGGCTCAAACGTTCCGTCCATCATCCCCTTTGTATCGCTTTGGTCGCCCTAAGTTGGCGGGGGTATGCCCAGACGTGGGTCCTCGCTCACTTTGCCACTGGATTCAAGCAAGCCTGGCTGATGACGGCTGAAATGCCAGAAACCGGTCCTAGGATGCTTGTTTCCGGTCCAGGGAAGACATGGCTTGGCAGTTCGGGCTGGACTGTTCCCATGAGGCACAGGGTCAGACTGATTTGCATATGGCCATGTCTGAACTGGGGTGGTGGAGTGAGCTAAAGAATGATGATGGATTAAACCCAGATCAGTTGACTGGGGGTGAGTGTTTGATTGGCTCAAGCGTTCCGTCCATCATCCCCTTTTGTATCGCTTTGGTCGCCCTAAGTTGGCGGGGGTATGCCCAGACGTGGGTCCCTTGCTCACTTTGCCACTGGATTCAAGCAAGCCTGGCTGATGACGGCTGAAATGCCAGAAACCGGTCCTAGGATGCTTGTTTCCGGTCCAGGGAAGACATGGCTTGGCAGTTCGGGCTGGACTGTTCCCATGAGGCACAGGGTCAGACTGATTTGCATATGGCCATGTCTGAACTGGGGTGGTGGAGTGAGCTAAAGAATGATGATGGATTAAACCCAGATCAGTTGACTGGGGGTGAGTGTTTGATTGGCTCAAACGTTCCGTCCATCATCCCCTTTTGTATCGCTTTGGTCGCCCCTAAGTTGGCGGGGGTATGCCCAGACGTGGGTCCCTTGCTCACTTTGCCACTGGATTCAAGCAAGCCTGGCTGATGACGGCTGAAATGCCAGAAACCGGTCCTAGGATGCTTGTTTCCGGTCCAGGGAAGACATGGCTTGGCAGTTCGGGCTGGACTGTTCCCATGAGGCACAGGGTCAGACTGATTTGCATATGGCCATGTCTGAACTGGGGTGGTGGAGTGAGCTAAAGAATGATGATGGATTAAACCCAGATCAGTTGACTGGGGGTGAGTGTTTGATTGGCTCAAACGTTCCGTCCATCATCCCCTTTGTATCGCTTTGGTCGCCCTAAGTTGGCGGGGGTATGCCCAGACGTGGGTCCCTTGCTCACTTTGCCACTGGATTCAAGCAAGCCTGGCTGATGACGGCTGAAATGCCAGAAACCGGTCCTAGGATGCTTGTTTCCGGTCCAGGGAAGACATGGCTTGGCAGTTCGGGCTGGACTGTTCCCATGAGGCACAGGGTCAGACTGATTTGCATATGGCCATGTCTGAACTGGGGTGGTGGAGTGAGCTAAAGAATGATGATGGATTAAACCCAGATCAGTTGACTGGGGGTGAGTGTTTGATTGGCTCAAACGTTCCGTCCATCATCCCCTTTTGTATCGCTTTGGTCGCCCTAAGTTGGCGGGGGTATGCCCAGACGTGGGTCCCTTGCTCACTTTGCCACTGGATTCAAGCAAGCCTGGCTGATGACGGCTGAAATGCCAGAAACCGGTCCTAGATAGCTTGTTTCCCGGTCCAGGGAAGACATGGCTTGGCAGTTCGGGCTGGACTGTTCCCATGAGGCACAGGGTCAGACTGATTTGCATATGGCCATGTCTGAACTGGGGTGGTGGAGTGAGCTAAAGAATGATGATGGATTAAACCCAGATCAGTTGACTGGGGGTGAGTGTTTGATTGGCTCAAACGTTCCGTCCATCATCCCCTTTGTATCGCTTTGGTCGCCCTAAGTTGGCGGGGGTATGCCCAGACGTGGGTCCCTTGCTCACTTTGCCACTGGATTCAAGCAAGCCTGGCTGATGACGGCTGAAATGCCAGAAACCGGTCCTAGGATGCTTGTTTCCGGTCCAGGGAAGACATGGCTTGGCAGTTCGGGCTGGACTGTTCCCATGAGGCACAGGGTCAGACTGATTTGCATATGGCCATGTCTGAACTGGGGTGGTGGAGTGAGCTAAAGAATGATGATGGATTAAACCCAGATCAGTTGACTGGGGGTGAGTGTTTGATTGGCTCAAACGTTCCGTCCATCATCCCCTTTTATATCGCTTTGGTCACCCCTAAGTTGGCGGGGGTATGCCCAGATGTGGGTCCCTTGCTCACTTTGCCACTGGATTCAAGCAAGCCTGGCTGATGACGGCTGAAATGTCCGAAACTGGTCCTAGGATGCTTGTTTCCGGTCCAGGGAAGACATGGCTTGGCAGTTCGGGCTGGACTGTTCCCATGAGGCACAGGGTCAGACTGATTTGCATATGGCCATGTCTGAACTGGGGTGGTGGAGTGAGCTAAAGAATGATGATGGATTAAACCCAGATCAGTTGACTGGGGGTGAGTGTTTGATTGGCTCAAACGTTCCGTCCATCATCCCCTTTTGTATCGCTTTGGTCGCCCTAAGTTGGCGGGGGTATGCCCAGACGTGGGTCCCTTGCTCACTTTGCCACTGGATTCAAGCAAGCCTGGCTGATGACGGCTGAAATGCCAGAAACCGGTCCTAGGATGCTTGTTTCCGGTCCAGGGAAGACATGGCTTGGCAGTTCGGGCTGGACTGTTCCCATGAGGCACAGGGTCAGACTGATTTGCATAAGGCCATGTCTGAACTGGGGTGGTGGAGTGAGCTAAAGAATGATGATGGATTAAACCCAGATCAGTTGACTGGGGGTGAGTGTTTGATTGGCTCAAACGTTCCGTCCATCATCCCCTTTTGTATCGCTTTGGTCGCCCTAAGTTGGCGGGGTATGCCCAGACGTGGGTCCCTTTCTCACTTTGCCACTGGATTCAAGCAAGCCTGGCTGATGACGGCTGAAATGCCAGAAACCGGTCCTAGGATGCTTGTTTCCGGTCCAGGGAAGACATGGCATGGCAGTTCGGGCTGGACTGTTCCCATGAGGCACAGGGTCAGACTGATTTGTATATGGCCATGTCTGAACTGGGGTGGTGGAGTGAGCTAAAGAATGATGATGGATTAAACCCAGATCAGTTGACTGGGGGTGAGTGTTTGATTGGCTCAAACGTTCCGTCCATCATCTCCTTTTGTATCGTTAAAGAAGCTTGAGCCGAAATCAGCATGCTCAAATCACAGGTAGCCTTTTGGATAACATTGCCCCTATCTGTGGCTGGACAGCTGGCACTGGCCAAATTGGTAATGTTGCCGCACTTTCTATACCACTTTGTGAACTAACCAATCGTGACTCCTATTGGGATTTTCCAGCAACTCAACACTATGTTGATAGCCATTTTACACCAGGCATATTTAATGCCATAAAATTAACTTGATATACCCGACGTCCTTGTTATGTCCTTGTTGCTGAGTGGAAGGGGATGACTTGCTCCACATGCTGTAGGCCTGCCCACAATTTTCAGAATACTGGACAAGAGTAACAAAGGTACTAAAGGAGGTCACAGGTCTGTCCCGCTGTGGCACTACAGGGTGTTGTATACTGGGTTTAGCCGTAGGTCCTAAGTGTTCTAAGGTGGGGGAGCGTTTCGCAAACCTATCATTACTATTGGCAAAGCGCCTACTTACCAAGCGCTGGAAGCCCCAAGAGCCCCGAGATTAATAGACTGGCGGGAAGACCTTTGCCAGACGAGGCCTTGCCGAGAGCATAGCCTTCAGGCGTAAAGAGCGAAGGGTACTCCGCAAATCCCCAATCTCCATGGAATAGGATTTGTTAATAGAGAGCTTTAAAGCATAAGCTTGGGATCCAGGGGGGACGGCGGTATCCCAATAAACAGACACCCACTAGCTTAGTAACAATCGAATTCCAATGGTCGCAGGTGTGTGTCTCCCATTATCGCCAGGGTTCACTAGGTACATAAATATATCACACCATATCCAAGGGCGCCCCTGTTCTCTCCCCAGCCCCCCCCACGCCCCCCCTCCGTCTGCTCATATTGTTAGCCCTTACGTGACACACAGGAGTTTTAAGTTGGGTTGGGATCCGGGTAGGTGGGGATCAACATTAAAGCAACTGATTTTTGTCCATGGTAATTATCTGTATATGTTCGGTCACACCTTTCACTGGAGACTAGTTTACTTAACATGTTACGGTGTTATGGATATTTTTGACTTTTAATTATGGATAATGCACAAGTGTATATGCTTCTGAATTGGACATCACTTTCCTGTAATATCGCCTGTTTTATATAACAAAATGCAATAAAGTTTGACTTTAAAAAAAAAAAAAAAAGAAAGAAGCTTGAGCCAGGAGCAGGAAGGGGGGTAACAGGAGCCCATGGAAGGTTCATGGGTGGAAGTGCAAACAGCCCCCTCTCCCTGAAGGCGCAAAAGAGGGAACTATAGGTCTCATAAGCACCTCAAACATTGCGCTCAAAAAGAGCCCTGGATCCACCTCTGGTGCAGGAAACTCAGTGAAGGGTTGAGAACCACCCGACACTGGCATCAGATCCTAAGGCGCTGGAGTCAGTCGGCGCCGATAGTGTTGGTTTCGGAGGGCAATCAACTCCAGTTCAGAAAAAGGCATCCGTGGGAAGAGGAGACCTGGGAGACTTACCTCGTTTCTCCCATGCATTCTCTATGTCTTATGTTTATGTTTCCTGAAGACTTAGGATGTGGAGAAGTGGGAGATCGTAGATGTTTTGTAATTTATTAGTCGTATCTTGCCACCTATAAAATAGCACACAAAGCCTTTCAAAGACGACTCATTTCTCTTAACGAAATCTGCTCCGGTATGCCTCTTTATCTATAAAAACACACTAAAGGTTGCTTTCTTGGCAGCATCTTACTCTATGTCCTCAGCAGGGATAACTTGCATGGTATAGCTTACCGCTTACAGATCTCAGAGCTATGAAAGAAACGAAATACTAGGTCCACTCTCTGGGGGACCATACGAGCCACATGCTCAGAATTGGGGGGGGGGGGAAACTGGAGCTGAACCGCTGAACATATACCGGGCAATCCAGGACCTTTAGTGGGGCGTCATAACATACCACCTTAAGACTGGCACAGTTACTGCACATGAGGCAGTTGTCTACTAGGAAAGGGGCTTCTGCAGCTAGCTCCAAAGACAGTTCAATAGACATTACCGAACAAAAGTGTTTACCACAGCGACAATGTCCTGCCTGGAGTCCATGGCGCAGTCAACACCTGGCCCACTGGCTGTGTCACCTAAACCACCTCCTTCATAAGCCTCACCCTTTGCTGTTGGCAACAGGTCAATGCCTTTATTTAGTTTCACTGGGTCCTATCCTGCCTCTCAGGGTCCACCACAGACAAAGATTGGAATCTAGGGAATCCACCATCCCCTCTCTAATCTCCTCAGGAGAATAGGGCAGCCACTACTCAACTCTACTCGGAGCTAACACTATTCCCAAAGCTACCATGGGCCATTCTTTCCCTGGGCCTCCAACTATCATGGGAATTCCTGGGAAAGCCCTTATCCCCTGTAGCTGGGGAGCTAGGGACAAGGTACTATTACACACATTCTTAGTCTGGTCATATTTCTGTAGCACCAATCTACTCTCCTAGTAAAAAAAAAAAACAAGGGCTTCTCTGTCTGGGCCTACCAGAACTATTTGGCCTCAATGAGCCTACACGCTCCATAGTCATGATCTCTGCCATGGCTGGGGGAGTCTCTGCAAAAATTGTACTCAGTGTAAGCTCCTTCACTTCAGACTCACAGAGATCTTTATGGGTCTTGATATTTTCCTGTCTTCCGGCCATCATCATCCAAGCTAGTAGCGTCCCCCCTATACTCCCAATTATGATGTGGCTATCTTTTAAAGTCTCTACACCTATTCAGAGGAGCCTTCGTAATACAGGTACAGTACAGGTAATATTTAATATTGGAATGTAGTTACAGTGACAAAAGCTATTTTCACTATTGGGGCTGTAGCTGTCCTATGAGAAAAACAAAATTTCAGATAAAATGATAAGTCACCTAACTATGGATTGGGATAAGCTACAGAGGTAATTAAACCACTATTTTAAATATTTATTAAAAATCCAATTCAATGGTGTAGTCGGATTTATAGTAAATATTTAGGTAAAGTGACTTTTTAAAAGGTACAATTTACCTGCCTGAACCTTTAGCCTGCTAATTACCATTAGCCAGCAGCTGGACACTGTCAGTGTTTCCCTTTGATGAGAATTGAAAACTGCACTCCCCGGGCAAGAAAAGAGGCTTAGGCTTTTAGACAAGAAGACCTAGTGTTGAGGAATGTGACTTCTCTCAGCCCAGGAAAGACAACTGGGGAGGGTCTAGGAACTTTATTAACTTGAAAAGGACCAGGGCGAGATCTGCCTATATACAGTATGTGCAAAGGAAGACCTGTGAAAGGGAAGCTTTTTGTTCCATAAGCCATCTGTCACTAGGTAGACACCCAGCTAGTGGGAGGGAGAGTTGGTCCTAAAACCAGTTTAGTGTAGCTGAAAAGGAAGAGAATGCTAATTTCCCTAAAAACACCCCCAGCAGGCCATAAGCTCCAACAGGAGCAGAAAGAATGAGCTATGTTGGCTCAGAATAGTGCACTGTGGGATAGTTTACAGTAATGCAAACAGGATATGCTGCAAAAGTGGGAAAGATTTCCCCTGGGAACCTTTTTCATATTGGTTCGGAAGTGTCAAGGAGTCACCCCAACCAACTTGCTAGTGAAACCTACAAAGTTAGCACCTCACTCACAGCCAATCAGAACACTCCAAGGACCTGATGAATAACAGAGGAGGACTGGACATGTTCTTTTAAACCTGTGTGGAGGCCTGATGGACTGGACCTGCTCCCACATTTACCCAGGACTAAGAAGTGGATTCCAGGGTGAGTTGGTTGACCTCCAATGTGGCTAGAGTGGAACAACAAGTTGCAAGAGGCCTTTTTCCTGAATTGTCAAGCTGACCAATAGTAACTGGAACTGGACTAAACCCTGCTGGTAACATCTGTTAGAGTGGCTGCTGGCCCCTAAGTATTAATGGTTTGATTTAGATCTCGGCGATAGTGACGGATATCCCATCAACTGAAATATAAATCCCATTATATCCTATGGGATTTATATTTCGGCAGACGGGATATCCGTCAAAGTTGTGACGGAGTAACCCGTCTGCCGAGATCTAAGTCAGGCCGAGATCTAAGTCAGGCCCTAAGTCTCAGAGGTCCTGGGAGTATTAGAAGTGACCAAGAGGAGCTGCTCCAGAAACTCTGAAAAATTGGAACTTTGAATATTTTTGGACTTCCAAGACCTCAGGACAGTTAGCCGAACCTCATGCCAAAGCTGTTTGATTTCGGTATGACTTTGTCAGCAAGAGCTTCGGGCTTATCCTGCTGGAGAATTTTAAGTTCCATAAAGGTAAAAATCTTGAGCGAGTGAAGGCACAAAATGTATTTGCCTGACGCAGTGACTTTGTCAGCTGCAAAATTTTTATTTCTCCCCCCCCTAAGCTTTTCCTGCCAGAACCAGTGACTTCAGCTGGACCTTGTCCAGTGGGTATCTGGCTTCAAGAAAACTTTAGTTGCTGGCAGGCGGAATAAGAATAGGTTCATTGGTGGCAGCTTTCCCCTTGACTAATGTGTCACTACAGGGGAACTGCTTCTCGCACTGACGAGATAAGCACAAATCCACCCTAACCTGGGTTGTTCCCGAAAAGGGAAAACATTTCAGGTATGAGATGAAAACATTAGACCTCATTGGTAAGAACAGTATGTGTGAATAATTAGGCAGGGAAGGATAGAAGGCCTGAAGAAGGCGGTAGACCTGTACATTTGGTCGAAATATGTTGTCTAAGTTTTAGAGTACCTGAACCATAGTAGTTCTATTTTCACCCCTCCCCTTGGTTTTTAACGCTATTGAAGTCTCCCAATTAATAAAGGAAACATCCCTTGGGCATAACCTTATGATATTTTTAACTAGATCCCTGCACTGTTCTAGTAAAACACTTATCTAAGAACTTCCTTGATAGGTTGAGTCCACCAGAGTGGTATTTATCTGGTCGCCTACGATGACCCATGCCACGATAAGCTGTCGGTTAGGCGCCTTTCCAGAATCGTCTATATCCTGCTGAAAAATGTTCTGTATTTCTATTGACTTAAAGAACATAAACTGCTTCCCCCAGGGTACTAGATGTGTATATATTCGAGAGGACTTCAGCAAATAAAACTTGCAACATTGCCCCACTGGAAGATTTCAACATTTATTTCAGAGACTAAGGGGCCGATTCCGATCTCGACCGGTAGGGCTCCGAATCGGATTCGGCTTAACCGGATCCGATTCGGAGCCCTATTGCCCGACCGATTCGTACGCGCGTCCGGGCGAGCGAGTACGATGCGAAATCGCCGACCGACTCGTCCGGGCGTCCCGACCACTCCGACCGACTCGTTCCCGGGTCTAACCGCACCGACCGACTCGCTCGGACTCGACTCGCACCGCGCAATGGAGACGTTCCCCGGCCGGGTAAGTATGATGCGCGCCGCGAGCAGTCCGACCGAGCCGCGCACTCCGGCTCGAAAGAGCAGTCGGAGCCGTACTTTGGGGTCCGTGTCGGACCCCTGTACGCGTAGCCGCGCGAGTCGCACACAGAGGGGACCCATGGGTCCCCCTACCTGTGCGTGTACGGCGCGAGTCGCTTCGCCGCGTACACGCTGTAGGGGGCGCCCTTGTCCGCCTCGCACCCATTGAGTCAATGGGAGCCCGCGTACGCGTTGTGACGACAGGCTCCCATTGACTTCAATGGGAGTCCGACCGACTCGAGTCCGATGGCATACGTGCGCATCGTACTCGTTCGGTCGGGCTGCTAGGGTCCAATTCGGTCGGAAATCTCTCCGGGTCCGGCTCGGTTGGAGAGATTTCCGGCCCGAATCGGAATCGGCCCCTAAGTCAGAAAGTAAAATCTTTGTGGGGATGAACCTGTCTGGTGTATCCGACCACGATCCATTGCATCGCCTGATATTGCACATATGTTCTGATCAACAGCAAATCATGACTGCTGATTGGGACTTTACTTTTTCTGGCACTTTTTGTCTTAAATGCTTAAAAATTCATATAATTTTTTGGTTTTGCCTGCACAGTGCTTGCGCTGTACTTGGGAAATCTATTGTATTTAATATAAATCTTAAAAGGGGCTCACATCCCGCCCCTCCTTGGTTTCCTTTCTTTTTATTGGCTCCTGTGCTTGCCACTTACTTTTCCTCCGTTTGTATTGGCTGTGGCATGCTGTTTAGTTAGTGTTCATCTGTTGTTCCTCGTGTGCCTTTCTTATCAGTTTCCATTCGCCAAAGTACTGTTCCCATCCGCTATTCTGGAACAATTTTTTTAAGGTTTTTAACTATTGTTTCCCCACAGCTTGTGGGAAATAAGTAGCCGTTTGCTATATTTGGAGTTCTCAGCGTTTGTGCAGTGCTGCCCGAATGCACTGGTCTCAGCGTGCTGCTATTCTCACTTTGGAGATCCTCCAACGTATCTTTTGTCGTGCTCCTGGCTCCAGACAAGCAAGGACAACCTAATGCCCCCGGGGCACAAGCAGGTACCTACTTGAGTGCTTTCATGCTAGCGTGCACTCAGTAGTCCCCCTGAGGCCAAAGGAGGCATCCACTTCAGTGCCCTCTTTCCTGGCCTGACATACCATGGATGTGTTGCTGCAGCTTCGGCGCAGAGCCTCTCATTAAAGTGATGTTTACTTCAAATCTACAACTAAGATCGCTTAAATTCTTAGTTGCTTCAACATTTACAATAATACCATGTTTATTTCAAATTTACGTCTGAAATCATCCAATATCTTAGTCGCTTCAACGTTCTAGTGGACGGGTCGAGTGTTTAAAGGGACAGCGTCTTTTTTAATCTGTGTACCGTATTGACTGGAGCTATTGATTTTCCTCAACTGATAAATACACTTTATACATCACCACCTGTCCCTCTTTTGGTTTGCAAATGTGGCTTTTTTATTAAAGTGCTTTGTCCGAATTTACCCTCGTGCATTCAAATGGGCCACAATGCAGCTCGTGAGAAAATAGACTATGCCTTTCACTTCATATTGATGCTTCCCTCCTTCTTTTTTGCAGTTTTTAGATCTCGCCTAGGCAGCGCTTGAGCTGTCACTTCGAGACATGCTGTATTCAGGATAAGGGCATGAAGCTCCGCTCATCCTTTTAATTTGCTCCTGTCCTTTGTAAAAGGTGACTTTTAATTGGTCAATAGGCTTAGTAGTCTCTCCTTAGTACCGCCTTTTCTCTTCTTGTAACCTCCCATGAGGGCACCCCCTGTTATATGTGTTGTTATTTGGTAGGCTTTAGGCACAGCCTCTGAGCACTATTTTCTTAAATAGCTTTGTCCTGCCTGCTGCTGCAAGCAGGACACGCTCTCCCTCAACGCTTATTTATATTGTTTCATTTATCCAGCGTGGCACACCTCGGCAAGAATAATGGTGCATGCCTTTCTTTTTCTGTTTATTTACGTTTCTTTTTACAATGGCGACACCTGTGCTTTAGCTTTAAACATTTTTTTTTTCTATTTGTTTACTTTTGAAGCAATCACGGCACCCACGCTTTAGCTTATGATGTTCACAGCTAAAGCACGGGTGCCGCCATTGTAAGAAAAGTAATAAATAGAAAAAAAATCTTGCAGCTGCCATTTTATTTTCTATTTGTTTACTTTTGTTACAGTTGCGGCACCCGCGCTTTAGTTTTCAACATCTTAAGCTAAAGCTCGGGTGCTGTGATTGCTTCAAAAGTAAACAAATAGAAAAAACAGTTTATTTCTATATCTTTACTTTTGAAGCAATTTCAGCACCTGGGTTTTAGCTCACAATGTTGAAAGCTAAAGCGCGGGTGCCACAAAGGTCTTGCATTTGCAACAGTTTGAGCTACTGGTATCGTACATGACAATGCCTTTTATTTATGTGTTTACAAAACCTGCAAGCGGCACCCCTTGCAGGTTTTGTAACACATAAAAAAAATGCATTATCATTTACAATGCCAATAGCTCAAACTCTCTCAAATGTGAGACCTATTGCATTGCAAATGCATGTTATATAGCCCGACCAAAAGGTATTGGATCACTTTACATGAGTGCCAGTTACGTTACACATGGGAAGATTCATTTTTTGTAGGCACAGGGAGATTAAGTGATTTGCCCAGAATAACAGGATGCTGAGCCGACGCCGAGATTCGAACCTGGTTCCCCAGCTCCAAAGTCGGCAGCTCTAACCGTAAACCTCTCCTTTAACAATGTAAAAGGAAAATAATATTTTTAAGGACCTCGTGAACTACTGAATTGCTACTTTAATCTAGTTTAAAAACCCTTTCCCATCAGCAATTATTTCCACATTTTTGGAGATATCCTTTTTTAGGTCTCGCCTACGCAGCGCGCATGCGCTGCATAGGAAGACCTTTAGCAATCGATTCAGTTTGTGTCCCAAAAACGTGCACACGTTGCATTGCTTTTAATGGCAACGCGTGCACGGTTGGCGATTCCCTTGCGGGTGCGAGCTTTAAAACCATCTGGTTGCAATTAACATATGGTTCCTGCTCGCTCCCGCAAGGGAAACAGGCCCAGGCTCCCTCCTCTATCCCCTCCCCCTGCTGCCTCCTCCTCTCCTGCCAAACTTGTTTTTTTCCAGCGCGAGGTGCGCGCGCTTGTTATTCACACCATTTGACCAGTCTCGAGAACTACATAATCTCTAGTGCTCGTTAATTAAAGACTTTAAACCTCTAAGCGCGTGCTTTTTTCTCTAAACGCTTCCTCGAGTAGTGCTAATACCCTGTCTTTTTCTGTGTCACCCTGCAATCACTCTTTCGGGAATGTTTTGCTAACATATCACGAGCCCGCGGTATTGTATGCTTCCGTCCTTTTAAGCGCTGGTTTCACGGATGAGGACAAAACTGCGTGCCGTAAAACATTAGCGCCCTATAAGAGCCGACCCTACCCCCTCTGAGGGTACAGGGAACCGCGGCATCTATTCGCGGGACGCTGCGCGAGCGGCACTCTTTCAATGTTCTGACAATGTCCTCTTCCGGCCGTGCCCTCCCCGCCGGTAACAACTGGAAAAAGACCCCGGAGTGCTGCAAGAAACTTACACCAGATGCAGTAAAGCACCGCACATAGTTTCCCAATAGTGTTAACTGCGTGTTCAGTTTGCTACCTGTGGGGGAGCATGGGCGCCCCCCAAAAGCACATCTCACCAACGTCTTGCAGAAACATACAGTGAGAGGATCCGACGTTTTACAAAGTAAGGAAAAATAAGACATAGACCAGCCAGCAGACTTTTCCATCACAAAGGCACCACATTCAATCACGGCACATTGTCTGGGCAAAAACAATGTTTCGTTTAGCTCTGCTGAAGCTGCGTTTGTTTTTTTGACCGCACGGTGCCCGCTGCCCACCCACCAAGGGTACCCGCCACCCACCACTGGCAGTGACTGACCTTTTATCCCTCTATGGCGAGCGGATGCAGGGATGAAACAAGCTGGCTAGATCAGGAAGTTTTACACGCTGGGCATGCTTCGCTCTCCAAGGCATACTTCGCCCTCCATGAAGCAGAGAGTCCAGACTCGACTGAGTTCTGTTATTCTTTTCTCGCGTGTGTTTTCTCGCTCTGAACTTTTCTCCTCCCGCAGCATTTCCCTTCACCGCCTCTCGCTCCCCCTCCCGCCCCCTTTAGTTTAGTGCAGACCAAACATCCTCTCCTTGTCCCAGACGCAATAACTACTTGCAGAGGGAGGCCGCATCTCAGGTTTCATTATAAAGACGTGGCTTATTAATGACTTTTTCAGATATGATGCAGGCTGGTCAGCCACTCAGGCACAGCCATTTCAGACGCCGTGGATTTATGAAACGTCATATAGTTTATGTTGTGTAGGTAACAAATGGCTCCCTCCCTTCAGCGCGCAAATGGTTTACTCGCAGCCTGTCCCGCCCTCTGAAATTACCCGTTTCTTAAAAGTTTGTTTGGATTGAGTTGGGGGCCTCACAGTCTGCTAAAGTAATTGGTTAACCAGCATTAACTGGAGAGGGATAACAAAGGGGAGCATTGTTGCTGTAGTGATTTTCTTGCACAGCTCCAGTGTGAATTATTTTTCGAGTCAGAGCACATGGTATTCAGCTCCCGAGCAAAATGTGTCACGATAGTGAGCGCTTTCCCAGTCACCAGCCTCAAAGTAGACTTGAGGCAGAAAAAAAAGGTTTCCCATCTCCTAGGACCTGTGGGTCTTTAATTGAATCTGGCAGCTTCTGCTGAGCCTTCTCTCTGTATCTCCACCTTCTCTCTGCATCCCCATGCATCTCCTCCTTCTCTCGGTATCTCCTCCTCCTTCTCTCTACATCTCTCCCTTCTTTCTGTATTTCCACCTTCTCTCTGAATCTCCACCTTCTCTCTGCATCTCCTCCTTCTCTCTGCATCTCCTCCTTCTCTCTGTATCTCACCTCTCTGTATCGCACCTTCACTCTGTATCGCACCTTCACTCTGTATCTCCACCTTCTCTCTGCATCTCCTCCTTCTCTCTGTATCTCACCTTCTCTCTGTATCTCCACCTTCTCTCTGCATCTCCTCCTTCCCTCTGCATCTCCTCCTTCTCTCTGTATCTCTACCTTCTCTCTGCATCTCCTCCTTCTCTCTGCATCTCCTCATTCTCTCTGCATCTCCTCATTCTCTCTGTATCTCACCTTCTCTCTGTATTTCCACCTTCTCTCTGTATCTCCTCCTTCTCTCTGCATCTCCACCTTCTCTCTGCATCTCCTCCTTTTCTCTGTATGTCACCTTCTCTCTGTATCTCCTCCTTCTCTCTGTATCTCCACCTTCTCTTTGCATCTCCTCCTTTTCTCTGTATGTCACCTTCTCTCTGTATCTCACCTTCTCTCTGTATCTCCACCTTCTCTCTGTATCTCCACCTTCTCTCTGTATCTCCTCCTTCTCTCTGTATCTCACTGTCTCTCTGTATCTCCTCCTTCTCTCTGCATCTCCACCTTCTCTCTGCATCTCCTCCTTCTCTCTGTATCTCCTCCTTCTCTCTGTATCTCCTCCTCTCTGCATCTCCTCCTTCTCTCTGTATCTCCACCTTCTCTCTGTATCTCCTCCTTCTCTCTGTATCTCCACCTTCTCTCTGCATCTCCTCCTTTTCTCTGTATGTCACCTTCTCTCTGTATCTTATTTCATTCTACGATGTTTCCAGAAGAGCAGCCAACACGTTTCGGCCCTTAGGGTTTGCAGCCATGGGGCTTTTCTCAAGGTTGTACAATATCACCAAATACATGATAAAACCATATCTAAAACAAGCATTGGCATAGCCAATAGGTCTCGCCTTTGGGACCTTATAAGTGTTTAGCCATGCAACAGTTGATGTTGTTGCACCAAGGATATTGTGCTGCATAACTAAATACTTATAAGGTCCCAAAAGCGAGACCTATTGGCTATGCCAATGCTTGTTTTATCATCCTCTGACCCCCTCGCTGTCTTGATTACTTTCTTTTTCATCACTATATCACCCGGGTGCTGAAGGGTCCACTCATTGCCTTCTGAAATGAATGACAGTAGGCAGCTGCGTAGCGAGGGTTGCCAGCGACCGGGGGTGTGACCCATTAAAGCAGGATGTCTGCAAACTATGGTCTAGTGCAATGAAATGCCACCACTGTATAATCATTTTCACTTTAAGTGACCCCAGCCGAGCTGGACTACCTTTCCAGAATACGCACCCCCAGGTTTAACTTTTGTGAAGCTTTTCTATGTACAATGGCAAATGTTTGCAGAATTGTTCCCTGCACTTTTATTTTGTGCAGTTTATGTATGCAGAGCGGCACTGCACAGGAAAGAAGCGCTATGCAGGTCATCACTAGTCCCGTGGTAAACTGATGCGGAAATCTACAGCCACAATTACCGACACTGCAGTACTTACCGGACATAGTTTTGCTGCATTATTACGAGTTTTGATCCTCAGCAAGAATAATACCAGCTCAATTCGATGTTTGGATACCAATTTATATACGTTTTCCCCAATTTCCCAGTACTTTTCCTAATTATATTCCACCGCTTTTGACAGGTGAAAATGGCGAGGGGTTTTCCCAAAACTTATGCTCCTGGTTCTACTGCTAGTCCCAGTTAATGTCACGCTGGGATTTGCCAAGAAGCTTGTCATGAAAGTCTCTTTTCTGTGATGTAAATCTTCTGCAGAATCGTTTTAGCGTTAAGCATATTTGTAAACACGGACTATCACAATAGTCACAAACTTCATATCAGTGAATGCAAACAATTTTACCTTAGCACAGCTGCACATTTTTCAGTAGAGCTTTGCAAAGTTTGCACACCGTTAATCAAAATCAATAGTTACATACGGTGAAACAGGAAGATAAAAACAAGCATTTACAATGCAATAGGTCTCGCATTTACGAGAGTTTGAGCTAATGGCATTGTAAATGACAATGCCTTTTATTTATGTGTTGTTTTTAAAACAGATAAATAAAAGGCATTGTCACTTACAATGCCAATAGCTTAAACTCTCGCAAATGCGAGACCTATTGCTTTGCAAATGCGTTTGGGGCCCATGCTATAAAAATAAAAAAAACGTTAGGAGAGAGCGTGTCCTGCCTGCAACAGCAGGCAGAACAAAGCTATTTGAGAAAATAGTGCTTGGAGGCTGTAATTAAAGCCTACCGAGTATCAGCACACGTAACAGGGGGTGTCGCCATGGGAGGCTACAAAATGAGACAAGGCGGTACTAAGGAGGGACTCCTAAGCCTATTGACCAATGAACAGCCAAAGTTTACAGTGGACAATGACACAAGCCAATGAAAAATATGGGCGGAGAGTGGGCAGAGCTTAAAGTCCCTACCTGAATACAGCATGCCTCGCAGAGCAGCGCATGCGCTGCCCAGGCTCGACCTAAAAAGCAAATTATGCGGCATTATAGGTCACATAATGTGGCACTACTACTTCACTATTTTGACGTTTTAACATATACTAACACTGCATGTGCAAAGGTTCCACCTCAGTAGTACCTTTTACCACACAATACTGCGACCAGCAACTCAAATGTGACCCGCTGCAAAGGGTCCATTTTAGCTACTAATTTCGAAATATTTTGTTATGTTTGTGTGAAAATTGTGAGACAGCAGAGCTATACCTTAAGTGATAAACACTGTAGGCTTTGGCAATGAACGGTCGAGATATCTATGGCTTATTCTACACGGATCGTACAGGCCCAGAGTGCAGAGCTTCCATTAGGTGGCCAAAAAAATTACAATCTCAAACCGCGCCAGTATACTAGAGGCTCAGGCCACAGGAAGCAGAGCTATCTCTCAGGTTATGCGGCCCTAACAGTGAAGCCTTATACAGCAAAGCTTTCCCTCAGATTGCTGTTCCTATAACATTACTAATTAAACATAACAGACCAACTAAGTGAATTGCTCCAAATCACACTAGAAAATTTCAGCTGGAAACTCGTTGCTTGAAACTTTAACTGAAGTCGTCAGTTCTCTCCCTACCTATCCCTGCCCATACTCTGATGGATGCTGCTTCAGAGGTGTTCAGTTTTCAAATTTCACTATTTTAAATTATTAAATGAGTTTCTGTTAGCAGTAAATATGGCTCTTGCATAGTGCATGAACACCAAGTCTTATTCAGGACCACTGGAATTACGCGGCTAAGGAGAATCAAATTATGCGGCAGGATATACTAAATTATAATATAATAAATCTGCTGGTTATTCAGCAGATAATGAATTGTATGCCAGCTCCAGAAAATCTATAACTATGCAGAAAACGCAGTGTCCGCAAAATTGCCTAATTCCGATGGCCCCGGTGTAATCAGACACTCAATCGCCTTTCCCCCATTTTTCTCACCGCATTCTCCTCTCTTCCGGTCTTTCCTCCAACTCTCTCGTTGTCTGTCGCACCAGTCACAAAACTGCTAGTCAAGAAGCAGAGTGACTCACAGGAATGGGGTAGGCTTTTTTGTCATGTGGTCCCACATCACACATCTAACATATGAAGCTAATTTGGGCTCTGAGCCAGCAGCGTGATGGGACTTTCAGGCCTCCAAGTTGATGGCTTGCACCATTCTTCCCTAATCAAAGAAAAAATAGATGCTCCGACGCAATTTAAAGGTAACGTAGGATATACAAATAAAATTAAAAAGACACCTTCCGTGTAAAAAGCGAAACTACAGGTCCTAAAATGCAAAGTTTCACTAACTAAAAGAACCAGTGGTGGGTGATGGGAATAGTGAG
The DNA here is from genome assembly GCA_963921515.1 of Calotriton arnoldi. Taxonomy (NCBI): domain Eukaryota; kingdom Metazoa; phylum Chordata; class Amphibia; order Caudata; family Salamandridae; genus Calotriton; species Calotriton arnoldi. The sequence continues at coordinate 126,368 of CAWUFW010004956.1, read as the reverse complement.
CTAGGCAACTAGGCTAGGGCAGTTCCCTGATCTCTCACCATCCCTGTCCCACACAGGCACCCCAGTAACCACAGTGCCTGTTCACATCTACTGTCCACATCACGCTCACTGACGGCAGCACAATGATTCAAAACTCATTCCTCTAATTAAATGAAAACAAAACTACAATTCAAAGAATTAAATGATTTGTTAAATGGCCGGACCGGAACTATGACATTATGTGGCAATCCTACTCCGAAAGTGATGCTCATCTCAAATGTCCTGAGCACACTGAGGTTGGAACAGAAAATCGTATCATTGAATTTAAAAATACAAGTTCCAGTGCAACAGGAAAGGCAGCTCTTCACATAGGAAGCAGCCGCCTCGAGCGCAGCTGCAAAAAAGCACGGAAAAGTTATATTTTTTTGCCGTTTCTTCTGGTTTCTTTCCTTCCATGTTTAACCATGTACTTACTGGTGAGTGTCCTAAACAAAGCCTGTTTATCGAGGCTCAAAACATGTTTAGAGAGTTGTAAATCTTTTCAGTGACTCTTCATGCATATAACCTCTTGTTACTTGTTAGTGACCAAACAGTCGCCTGAGTGAGCAGAGGCCAGAAGCACATATAAAACAAGAGTAAACTGCTGTCTGAAGTAAAAAAAAAAATTACATTACGTTTGTGACAGGATACAATTTTCACATATATCAAAGCAGTGGGAAAAAAAATCAGCAGGGCTTGTTTTAAAGCCCTTTACGGTAATCTTGCTAAAAGTATCCCAGTCACCTCTTCCAGTGTTGGGAACGTTGTTTAACAATCTCGGAGAGGTCGGAATGGCAATAAACCGGGTCTCCCCCCTCCGCTACCCAGGTAGGCACAAGGGCCGGCAGTCAAGATTGCTCGGGCCCCTTAGTACCTGGATTATATATAGTACGGTTTATACAAGCGTTGTTGGTGTGGCTCGAGGACGGGTCCAGCGCTGCGCATAATGACGACATGAGGCGCTGTGAAGTGGTGCTGCACGGCACTCCGGCAGCGCTCCGAAGCAGCAGAAGGAGTAGCGGTCTGCATTGGTGTGCCTCGGTTACGGGGCCCGGGTTAGGCAAAGTGAAAGTAACCCTGCAAGCCACGCCACTGAGAATAAAAGAAAGGCGGGGCTGCCATAATTAACGATAAAGCGCGGTGCTGGAAGTGCTGTGTCTCATTGAGCAAGAGCGTTTGACGAAGTGAAAGTCACCCTGCGAGCCCGCCGCAAAGAGAGAATAAAAGGAAGGCGCACCGCCATAATTAAAGATAAGGGCAAAGCTATTTCAAACAAGCATTTGCAACGCAATATGACTCGCATTTACGCGAGACCTATTGCATTGGAAACGGGAGTGCCGGCGGGCGCGAAAAAGGCACGAACAGAGTGTGCGGGAGGGGGGCGGGGGGCCCCAAGAAGTCACGGACTGCGGGAGGGTGGGGAGGGACGGGAAGAAAATAGTGTTAGGAGTAAAGGGGCCAGTAGCCATGGAAGGATACAAATGACGACATGGCCGTCATGGGGAGGGACTAACAAGCCTAAAACCAATCGGAAGGCAGCATTTAGGACCTAAGCCAATGAAAAAGATGGGCGGAGAGTGGGCGGAGATTCCATGAAGCTTCCACGCTGTACTGAATACTACATGCCTCGCAAAGCGAGCAGCGCAGGCGCTGCAACGCTAGGCTCGACCTAATAAGTATCTGATGAGGATCATATGGCATGCCACGGAGAAATCCACGATTTGAGCTCTCAACTCCAGGCTTCACATCACTGTCTAGACAAGCACACACCAGCTCCTCCCACGTGGCATCTTCTAATCTATAGGGTACAGAGCAGTGCCAAGCCCCTCCCTCCCTCAACATGCATGTCTGGGATATGGTTGAGTTCTGCACGTGGTTTTGGGGAGACTGGGCAGCCCAACGCTTCTTTTTGCACGTATAATCTTACCTCCTTAAGCATATTTCCCGAGGCCTCTTTTCAAGAATTTCTCATGATGGAGATGCATTGTTTGTTTAATCTCTCGAGTCCCAGCGTTTAACCCTTTCTACTTCCTTCCCACCTCATTGCTTCCACGTCTTGCACTTAGAGCCTTCTCACATCTTCCCCCCCCGCTTTCCGAGTGATTTGTCTCGTGTTTGAGGCAGGAACTCATGCTGTAACGTGTCAGCCATAAAGTCTGCTAGAACTTTTCTTTGTCAGTTGCGGACGAGCGAGAGATGTGCAGATGGGAATTTCACTTCTCCTCAGTAGGTGCCTACTTTCTTCTCGCATGGGTGCAAACTGCATTGTTACATGTCTGCACTGAGTCATTCTTCCAAACCTGTTGCATATGAAACACTCACGGACTCATAATTATACATCTGCAGTGGACATGTTGCTGCAGCTTCAGTGCGGAGCCTCTGTTTACAATGATGGCATATTGTCTTCTGTGGCTGTCTATACAGCTCGGATATAATTATGTGTCACAGAACTTTTTTTTGCATTTTCTCGCTGCAACCTCAATGATAATTGGGAGGAATCAGCCAGGATGTCTAAATGCAGAGCAGTTTTAGTGAGAGAGCCGCGCTGCCCTGGTTCATCGGTTCACAAGAATGCCTGGGCAGAGTACAGCCCTGATTAGAAGCTAGATTAGCCGTGCTCGAGTCATCTGTCATGGAAGCAGCATACATTAATGCAGGTAAAGAATTTGGATGTTGTTTTTTAATAATTGCTTCCATTTCCTTAACCTGTTAAAAATAAAGTGAAATATAAGGGAATGCAAATATTGCAATTCGGAAAAGAACTGTCACGTCAGAAACACCACAAACAATTATACCTTGGACCGAAATGCATTTTTTATTAACTCCTTATGGGCCACATGTATCAAGCAATTTTACGTTCTCAAACGGGCCGATTCTCAGAATGCAAAAAAGGCATTTTCCATTAATCAAACCCTATTTTGCAATTCGGTAACCTGCTACCGAAATTGCAAAATGGGTTAGCTATTCACTATTTGGAAGCGGCGTGTTTAGGGCGTCCCTTCCAAATACCGAATCGCAGCAGTAAGTATAAATGTTGTGTGACCGTGAATGCAGTCACAAAACATTCGCAATTTACCACCAACTTCAAGTTGGTGGTAACCCATTCGCAAATGAGAAGGGGTCCTTAAGGGACCCCTTCCCATTTGGGAATGGTGGCGAAAACGTTTTTTAAGAGCAGGAAGTGATCCCACAGACCACTGCCTGCTCTTAAAAAATGAAAAGAAAACTTTTCATTTTTCTTAATTAAATGCAACCCGTTTTCCTTTGTAGGAAAACGGGCTGCATTTAAAAATAAAAGATTGCTTTATTTAAAAGCAATCACGGACATGGTGGTCTGCTGACCCCAGCAGGCCACCATCCCTGTGATTGTAGCGAATCTTAATGGGTCACAAATTGCGACCCACCACATTAATATTCAGGAGGTAGGTCGATTTGTGACCCATTAGGATTCGCAAAATGTGTTAAACACACATTGGTACATGGGTGTTTGCGATTACTAAATAACGAATCGCCAAAATTCTGTATTTATTAATCACCAACCATACATTACATTGGGCTGGCCCTATGTGCCTTCTCGGTCCAGTACTTTTTTAATGAGGCCCATCCTCCCTCGCCTGGTGCCCTTGATCCAAGTCTTTTACTTGTATCAGTGCCATGACCACCCCTGCCATTACCGTCATTTTGGGTCATTAGACATTTTCCTTTTAGGTTATGTTTATGTTAGTCAATACATTTTGATTTTATTAATATTATATATAAAGTACTTTCAGTCAGTACTCTTCATCCATTGAACTGTTGCTGCGTCATTCGCATTTTCTTCCATCACTACAGGATACAGCATGGTTAGTCAGTACACTTCAGCGATTGTCTGACTTCACAACTATGAGAAAATAAAACAAGCATTAACAAAGCCAAAAAGGCTTGCAGCCAACGCAAGACCACTTGGCATTGTCAGTGGTTGTTTATATGTGCTTCCTTTGGTGGATACCTGGGGCTCTGCCATGTACGGAGTCATTGCTGGGTGAAGGGAATGCGTGGAAGCAGCATTAGCATATCTCAAGGTTGCCTTATACCCCCTCCTCTCCCCTTGTTCTTCAGATTCTGGAAAAAAAACTTTGTTTGCACGGGCCTTATCTTGTGGGTCTGGCCTGCACTTGTTTTGTACTGCATGGCTTATAGTCCCAAAATGTTTAATGTAATAGGTTAAACAAATATGAATACTTCGTCAACTCACATGACCATAGTCCTTCATTCATTCACCACTCACACTTCACAGAGAGCACTCACACAATTCTCCCTGCACTCATACACTGCTCCCAGACCTCTTAACTTATTATTAATCCCTAAGGTGAAACCTAATGCATTTACCAATGCTTGTTGTTGTTGTGTGTTATTTTACTCATTACATTTTTATTTTTCAAAATAGGTTGTAGGATTTTTATTGTGTTGTTTGTTGACTATTTAACTGTTTTGTTATGGGTAAATATTTTACACATTTTACTACGTTAAGTCTATCTTCTCTGTGCCATAGCTACCAAGAGGTTGACTCAGGTTTAAATTATTGAAACTGTGTTTTACTCTGACAAGTGTGTGGTCTGATTTCTTGCGGTGGACTCATATCCACCACAAAAAATAGCCCACTTTGTTACACTATGTGTGACAAAACTGGATTTAATAAATGCAGTAATTGCATCTTGGAAATGGTATCAAGTGATTTAACATCACTGGCATTAATGTGAAAATTGGTTCGGGGACCACTGGACGACAATGGTAAATAAACTAATTTGATATAATGGAGGCCCATTAACCTGTGGATGGCCTTGGGCCCTCCGAACCAATCCTCATACTTTCCTTAACAGTTACAAGCTGTGTTAACTGATATATTTTGATAATTCCTTATAGCTTAGATTTATTACTGCCTTGGTGTGCTGTATAATTTGACCTATAGAATAAAGAATTAAACCCCTCTAAAAGCACCTAAGAGGTGTAATTGTTTCTTTTCTGTTCTGGCTTTAAAAAACTTGCAGACAGAGACACGAGAAAGTTTTAGAATGTGACTTTGTCAATTAGGTCATCTTAAGGCATCTTCCAGAAGTTTAATTAATCTAAATGTTTTGTGGGCTCCTATCAAACTAGATTGAATAATACCTTCTAGAAGATCGTTTAACAGGTTGAGCATATCACGGAGATCATTTAAGGTACATTCCTCAAGTTATTGTTAGTTCCATATGAAGATCTTGAGGGTGTTAGTGAACTGATTCTCACTCTACTCTAAATGCAGAGGGTTAAATAGAAAGGTTACTTAACCTCCAGTAATGCTTTTTCTGGTGAGTACTCCATCTGCTTGTAGATTCCTCTTCTTATGAATATTCCAAGGACCAGAACTGTTCTGGAAACTCTTAAAGACAGAATCTCCCCAGTGCCATCAGTTGCAGATTCTACCACACATGAGTGGAAAACACCAGCTATGTATGATACCGCCTGACATGCAAGCATCAGTTTCTCTACTTTTCCCATGCCCAACTGAAGCTTGTGGAAGAGAACAAACACAAGGACAGAAATGCTGGTAACAAAATCTGCAACAGAACTCCACATTAAAAAACCATGGGATCTTATTACACATCAGCACTATGTCAAAAGGAGAAGAGGGATGGTAGGAGGAACCTGTGAGGTAGAGTATCCATCAGAAAAAGTGTTACAGAAGGAAACTTGTTATTCTGATGGATACTTCTTCCCACAGATTCCTCATCTTATGAATGAGTCCCAAAGTAAAACTCATTCCATATGGACCTCCCTGTGCCAGTTATGCCTGGAGGAGTCCCGCAGTGCGTCTATGAATGGGGGTGGGGACAAATTAGGTAACCTTCTTTACTGGCTAGTCACAAAAGACACAGAGACCAGGGCAGTGCTCAGAGTGACCAATGGAAATGGTGTGTTGGGGGAGATGTCTGCTGAGATCGCATCTGTCTTTGCACAATACAATGAGACTTTATATGTAGAACACACCCGCCCAGCATGTGAGATCAAAGTTCCGCTACCTCGGCTGCCAGCAGCTTACAAAGATGATCTACAGCAGCAATTAAAGCTCGAGGAGGTGGGCAAGGCATTCTCAGACCTAAACTTTGGAGAACCCTAGGACCAGATGCTTTTCCGATGGAATATTACCGTAGAACAAGTTACTAACCTTTGGTAACGCCTTATCTTGTAGAGACTCTATCTATCTGCAGATTCCTTACCTTAGAATTATCTCCAGGCATCAGACTGGATCTGTAATCTTTTTCGTGAGCAGTACCCCTTCACGCTGGTAAGTGGTATAGTTCAGCTCCACGTGGCGGCGGCGGCATTGCCCGTGCCGGAAGTGACATGTGCGGTGTGCGTTTCTTTTCATGACTTTCCACGTCAGGAGCCCAAGCCAAGAAGAACACTGACCACTGGTGCGGAACACTATGGCCCTGAAACGGGAAAGCCCTGTCCTTAGAAATCCATTCACAGAGTGGGGAAATGGGTGGGTCAGTAAGGAATTTGCACCTAGATAGTGTCTCTACCAGATAAGGTGTTACCGAAGGTAACTAACTTGTTCATCTGCTAGAAACTTCTAGCTGCAGATTCCTAACCTTAGAATAGATACCCAAGTCATACCAACTTGAGTATAACCAGAGGTGGGTCTGCCAAACTGATTCACAGTAGAAAGTCCTGGAGGATCAAACTAGCTAAGTGTCTGTCCCGACGGACCTGACTGTCCAGGCAGTAATGCTTTGTGAATGTGTATAGAGAAGCTCACATTGTTGCCTGGCAGATATCCAGGACCGGAACTCAGCGGTGGTCAAAGCCTTAGCTCTGGTGGAATGAGTATGCAAACTTTCAGGGGGTTGCTTCTTGGCCAATGCATAGCAGATCTTAACGCAGAGAAGGATCCATCAGGAGATGGTCCGCTTCTCCATGGCCTTTCCCCTTTCGCTGCGACATAGACCAAGAAGACTTGGTTGTCCACTCGGAACTCACTTGTGCGGTCAAGGTAGAATGACAACACTCTTTTTGTATCCAGTCAGTGAAGTCGCACCTCTTCCTTAGAGGGATGTGGCGTGTGAGTGTAAAAAGTAGGCAGGGTGATGGACTGGCCTACATGGAAAGGAGTGACAACTTTCGGCAGAAAGGAAGCTCTAGTGCGAAGAACCAGCTTGTCTGGGTAGATGTTCAGGTAAAGAGGCTTGGATGACAAAGCCTGAAGCTCAGCTACCCTCCGGGCAGATGTTATCACCACAAGGAAGGCCGTCTTGATGGTAAGTAGCCAGAGACGACAACTGTGCAACAGCTTAAAGGGACTGAGCATCAGAAAAATCAAGACCAGATTAAGGTCCCACTGATGATACGGTGAAGGTGGAAACGTGTTGCAAACCTTTCAAGAACCTATGTACAACGGGGGATTTGAAGAGGGATGGCTGATCAGGCAACCGCAGAAAGGCTGAGATGGCAGAAAGATAGCCCTCAGGGTGCCCTGAGCAGAGCCCTGCTGGGCAAGAAAAAGGATAAAGAAAAGGACCTGAGAGAGGTAAGCAGAAAAAGGGTAAAACCTGTTTCTCAGCACACCATGCCACAAACTTGCCCCAACAGTCTTGGTGTAGAGAGGTCTGGCTGCCAAGATAACAGTGCAGACTTCAGGCGGAAGGTCGAAAGCTGTCAACTGTCACTGCTCAATCTCCACACAAGAAGGCGAGTGCTGGCAGGTCTGGGTGGAGAAACCTCCCTTGGTGCTGTGACAGAGAGCCTCTCAAAGACCCAGCCTGATTGGAGGACCAATGGCTATGCTCAACAGCTCGGGATACCAAACTCTCCAAGCCCTGTCTGGAGCCACAAGGATTACTTGAGCCTGATTGTTTCTGATCTTTTTCAAACTCTGGGCAGGAGTGGTATGGGTGGAAAGGCCTACAGGAGGCCTGAGCTCCACTGAAGACAAAAAGCGTTTCCAAGCGAGACCCGCCTTGGAAACTCCAGCGTGCAGAATTGCTGACATTGCGTGTTCTCGGTGGTGGCGAACAGATCTAACCAAGGCTCTCCCCAGTGCTGAAAGAGACTTTGCATCACCTCCAGATGGAGACGCCATTCGTGATCCACTAGGCATCTTCAGCTGAGTTTGTCTGCCCTGGCGTTCAGAAAGCCCACCAGGTGTTGAACCACCAGGGAAATGCCCTGATATTCCAGCAATCTCTAGACACGCAGGGCCTCTTGTCAGAGGATCCACAACCCCACCCCGCCGTTTGTTACAGTACCATATAGCGGTGGTGTTTTCCATGAACACCTGCACTAACCTTCCCTTGATAGAGGGCAGAAAGGTTTTTAATGCCAGCTGGATCACACGTAACTCCAGTAGGTTGATGTGGAGTCCGTATTCCACAGGAGATAAGAGGCCTCTGACCTCCACCTCTCCCAGATGGCCGCCCCATTCCACGAGTGATGCATCTGTCAGATCTGGTTGGAGAAGGGAGCTGGGTCTGCTGCTGACCCAATCGCAGTCTATTAACCACTACTGCAGATCTTTCGCAGTTCCCTCAAAAATCTGGAGCATGTCAGAGAGATTCCCCTGATGATGCACCCACTGGAACTTCAGGTCCCACTGCAGCCAGCGTAAGCCAGTGGGCATGTGTCACAAGCAGGATGCAGAAGGCCATGAGGCCCAGCAGTCCCAGAGTCAGTCTCACTGAACTCCAGGATAAAGGCTGAAACATTGGAATCCTAGCCTGAATATCCTGGACTAACCATTAAGGAGGATAGGCCTGAAACAGCACCGTTTACAGAACAGCTCCGAAGAAAAAGAGCATCTGAGAGGGATTCAGGTGTGAGTTCGGCACGTTGATAGTGATAGTGAACTCCAGCAAATGCAGAAGGTTTCCCTAGTCTGGAGGTGTGAGACAAGAGCCTGCTACTAGGCCGCCTTCAACAAACAGTCGTTGAGAAAGGGGAAGACTGGTACCCCTGATCTCCGCAACCCCCGCCATCACCTTGGTGAACACCGGAGGGGCGCTGGTAAAGCCAAAAGGAAGCACAGCAAACAGAAAATGCTTGTGGCCCAACATCCTGCAAGTCCAACGCTGCCATCCAGTCTCCCAGGTCCGACAGGACTTGAGCGAGTGTGAGCATTTTGAACTTCTCCTTCTTGAGGAAGAAACTGAGAGGGTCTAAGATAGGATGAAGGCCTCCATCCTTCTTGGGAACCAGAAAGTAGCAGAAATAACAACCAGTACCTACTTCTGGCTTCAGGACCCTCTCTATGGATCCCTTTGCCAAGACAGCCATCACTTGCTGGCAGAGCAAGGAGAGATGGTCCTCCGTCAGCCTGTTGCAAGTGGGTGGCATAGGTGGAGGGGCAGTCATGAAGGGGAGGGAGTAGACCCTTCAGACAATCTGAAGAACCCAGCAGCCTGATGTTGTAGATCTCCAGTGGGGCAGGTGATGACATATCCTGCATCTCACTGTGTGCCCATGATAGTGCAAGAACAAACAAAAGGGGTTTGGTGGCTGCAGCTGCAGGGGGAATGATGGACTGGCCAGACCTCTGGCTGCCCGACCCACTGCGTCTGTGAGTACCCCATCCACAGCCACGTAGATGCTGGGAAGCTTGTGCGTCGTGGTGGCTGGGTTGGTAAACACATGGTGGGAAGCCCCTACCGTGGCCACAAAAGGCGGACTGTGGTTGCTGAGGCGCTATGGAAAGGCCCAAGGACCTGGCCATAGCTCTGCTGTCCATGCAGTGCTCCAGCGCTGAGTCCACTTGTCTCCAAAGAGATGGAAACCATCAAAGGGCATGTCCATAAGCGATGATTGGACATCCCGTGAAAAGTCAGTCCTTCTCAGCCAGGTGTAGCGCCGTAAGGCCACCGTCGATGAAACCGATCTGCCTAGTGAGTTGGTGGCATCCAGTCCACATCTGATCGTGAACTTAGCTACATCTCTCCGGTCAGCAACAGCTTGGGAAAGTATGCCCCGAACCTTCTCCGGAACCATGGGCAGCACCTGCACAACCAAATCCTACAGCGAATAGGAGTAACGGCCCAATAAGCATGCAGTGTTCATGGACCGCAGTACCAGGATGGTGAAAGAAAACATTTTCTTGACTAAGGTGTCCAGCCTCTTGGAATCCTTATCCAGTGGGGTGGTAGGGAACGCTCAAGGATTTACACAGGAAGCAGAGCCTTGGACGACCAAGTTCTCCAGAGAAGGGCATTGCGTGAGGAACTGAGAGCACCCTGGGGTGGGGCAATGGTGGTGGGCAATTGTCCTGTTCACAAGAGCCCCTGTGCTGGCCTTGGACCAAGTCTCAAGCAGGACGTCCGTGAGGTCATCAATAAATGGGAGAAGCAGTTCTGAGGGGGTCTCTCCCGGCTAAAGCACCTCTGTCAAGATGTTAGTTTTGACTGCCACTAAGAGCAGGCTAAGGTTCAGTACCTCAGCTGCCCTTCTTACCACCATAGCAAAAGACACTCCCTCCTCTGTAGTCATGGTAGGGGGAGAAAGCATGCCAGTATCTGGGGAAGGGTCCAGTCCACTGGCCTCCGCCGAGTCCTCACAGCAGTCCATGGTGGGATCTAGGGGCTGGTATTCTTCAGGGTCCAGCGACCCCTCCCAATCCTCCCCAGGTCCTAGCCCATAGGAATAGGGCTCAGGCTCCAGCCTGGAAGGTGTGGCTCCAGTCGGCACCAGAGTCAGCATTAGGCAACACCCCTCCACCTCCGTGTCGGTGATTAGAATGGGGATGGCACTGCCGGAGGTGCTGGGAGTGCCGATATAATGACCGGTGCCGCCAGAAGCTCAAACTGGTATGACTGGCGCTGGTCAGGATCCATCTGTTGAACTAAGGGGCCTGACGGGGGATGGGGGATACTGCTCAAGAAAACGTTTCCGGAGCCAATCTGTCGCTTGGAGATAATTCTAAGGTAAGTAATCTGCGACTAGAAAACTCTATCAGATAGTTTCTCCCGGAGATCCTTCATTCCATCTTAGATATGCTTTTGGAAGCGATCTCCAAAGGACAATTTCTCTCTGAGATGGACCTAGCAACGCTGGTTTTCCTGCTAAAACTGGGCCGTCCCCCGAACCAATGTGCCTCATACGGCTCTCTTTCACGGATCAATACGGCGGTCAAGCTCCATGCTAAACTGTTAGCTAACCGTCTTCTGAGGGGACTGACCCACTTGGTCCATCCAGACCAATGTTGTTTCACAACATTGTATTAGAAGGGTCAACCTGGGGCTAGCTCATATTTGGTCACTAGAAGGCCCAGCAGCATTTATGCTTATTGATTTCAAGAAAGAGTTTGATACCCTGCACTGGTCTTTCTTGGTGGCAACTGTTTGTAAACTGGGCCTTGGCCCCCGCTGCTGGGCCCACATCAGGGTTCTGTATGTGGCCCCACAGGCGCAAATGAGAATAAATGGATCTTTTTGAACTAGATTACCCATTCCGGTGGAGGGGAGGGGTAGAGGTAGAGGTACCGGACAGGGATGTTCCCTGTCCCACCGCCTGTTTGCACAAGCCATAGAGCCCCTGGCGGCCTGGGTGCGCTGGGATGCACAAGTATGGGGCTTTGACTGGAGACTGGCAAGGGAGGACAGAATCGCCCTATATGCTGACAAAGCCTTCCTGTTCCTCTCCCAGCCCGCTGTGACGGGACCTCAACTGATCCACATCCTGAGTACCTTTGGCTCGGCCTTTGATCTACAGGTCAACTGGGATACATCCCTCTGGGCCCCCTGCGGGGTGACCGACAAGATGAAACCTGGTACCCAGGATCACGAAATGCCGCCTTAGTTTTCTATACCTGGGAACCAGAACTCACCTGGAGCCTAAACCTTCTCCAGGCCTTAATCCCATGGGCAGGATAGCCCTATTTAAGATGATGATCCTCCCGCAGCTGCTCTGTGCCTTTCAAAACACCCCCCTCCAGCTGCGACCCGTGCAGGTAAGAGAGGTGGGGCCGGTTTGTGGGGGGGGGGGAATTCGACAGACGACCACGAGGGAAAATTAAATTAATAATTAACTTTCCCTCATCGTCGTCAGTCGAAATCCCCCCCCCCCACTCCTGGCCCCACCGCTCGTACCTGCTCGGGCCGCGGCTGTCCACCTCCACATTCTGCAGACCTAGTTTAACACTATAGCTGTACTCAGGAGGTGGTTCCTATAAGCAAGTTAGTCCCCTAGGGTTGCCTTTGGTACATGCGTCCGCACCATGTACGATGGGGACTCGCCATGGCAATTATCCGTCTGTATTACTGGGCAGCACACATCCTCACAGTGAATGACTGGTTACAAGGGGGCTGGAAGGACCGAGCATACCAGGGAGCGATAGCCATAGTTGGACTAGATAACATAACAAGTTTCCTCTATGGTGCGCCAGTCCCAGAACCTCTCCCAGAACAGACCAAATTAGTGTTCCAGGTGTGGAGGCCGGTGCTACAGTGGACGGTTGGGACCATAGGCCTATTCTGGAGACTCCGCTTTGGGTGGGACGCTGGATGGTTCGTGTGACCTAGCTTGAAGAATTCTGAGGGTGGGACCACATTGGGATCTCGAGCCTGGAAGATGTATGAGACAGATATCACATTAAATAATTTCAGAACCTTCAGTTCGAGTTCCACATGCAAAAATCCAAGTTCTTTTAGTACTTACAACTCAGGCATGCTCTTTCCAAGTACCAAGAGGAGCTGGGGGATATCCCAGAGTACAGCCCACTCTAGATGCAAGTACTGATGGGTTCCTGGGGGAAGGGGCAATTTCACAAATCTACAAAGCCTTGGTTACACACTATCCTGACCTGATGGGATCAGTGAGAGCGTAGTGGGAGGAGCGAGTGAGCCCCCTGTATGAGATGAACTGGCAGGATACCTGTATGGCACCCCACACATTGGCAATCTCTGCACGGCTTAGGCTCATTCAGTTTAAATATCTCCACTGAGTTTCCATCTCTGGAAGGCCCAGGTTTGCCCATCCGCTACATGCCTAAGGTGCCTGGAGCCCAAAGGGGGTTTCTACCACACAGTATGGGCCTGTCCTGTCATACAACACTATTGGCCACATATACTCTCCACTCTTTCCAGGGTGGTGGGACTGTATATAGAAACAAACCCTAGACTTACTATACTGGGCATTTTGGAGGATATGGGGTTACTCCGAAGAGGACATGATATTGGTGGGGTTGGGCACGTCGCTGGCGAAAATGGACTTAGCCAAACAATGGAACTCCCCTAACGCTCCTTCCATTGAAGCATGGATGAAAGGTATGCACTGGTGCGCAAAGACAGAAGAGATAATATATAAAGCATGCGGGTGTCCCCACAAATATGAGAAAGTCTGGAGCAAATGATGGGCCTATCATGTTCTAGAAGGTTAAGGCTGATAGGAACAGATAATGCAACACTGTATTTCCTACTTGTGAGGCTGTGGGGGAAAGGGGTACCTGTGCGAAATGGTGTGTACATTGAGTTTACCTTGAGGGAGCAACAATTGTTATATTAAAAAAATCAATAAATCTCTTCTTACAAAAACGCATCCAATATGGAAGAATCCCACTGAGAATATTTGACTCGGAACAGGCTCCAAAGAGATTCAGGAAAAGGTGCTTTCAACTCTCCTAACCATCCCTGAGTAGGACCTTTTCTTAGAGGAGGAAGGGAACTTGTACACATATGGTAAGCATAAGGACTATGATCAGGCACCAGACCCTACACACAAATGGTGGCGGAGGGGTCAGACAGGTAATATATGCCACAAGGTTTGATCCCTGACATGTTAGTAGTCAGCATTTGACTTAGTTGCTTGCTGACAAAGCTCAAACAATTGAAAGAATCTGGTGGGAACCAAAGGGGCACTCTTGACTAATATCAGCCAGGTATGGAAAAACAGGTACTGATGACAGCGTGACAGGCACATCATAGAGCCCAATGTTGTCATGTCCAGGCAGCAGAAGTTATATCTGGAGTTGCACAGCGACACCTGGCAGCACTGGGAACTGACTGTTTCTGGATTTAATCTGGTGCCTGGGATATTCATATGGTGAGCAACCTGTGGGAAGAAGTATCCATCGGAAATGCTGCTGTCATTAATTTATCACGGCTTTGCAAGTGTGAAAGAAGTGCATTTTAATACAAAGAAGGAACAACAAAAGAAGCATTAATATGGAACGTTCTTCTTCTATGAAACATTTGATATGTTATAGTTATTAGTGACTTTTTTGTCCATTTCAACGTTAATGATGCTGGTCATCGACCTCCTCTGTACTTTGTACAATTCCATCGGTGGGATGTGCTTCGTAAAAATAAATAACATTTTCTTCTACATCATGAGCCATGTAAACTTGAACAAGTTAAGCCCTTGTAGGTCTGTAAAAAAAATACTTTAATATAACATTGGCATATGTAATCATTAAGATAATTATTTCATGACAATGAAAGTGATGCGACACTTAGAAAAATAAGAATTGAAGAGTTTTGCTATACCATCTGTCAGCATTATCATGAAAATGAATGAACTGTTTTTCAATCCATAACATTTTTATCATTTAATATTTAATCATAAAAAATTCGAAACAAGGTGTTGCCTAACCAAATTATAGATTTTCTTTGCACAGTGTAAATTCCAAATATTACAAATAACCAGCCATCTGATTGTCAAACTGGTTATTTAGGCAACGCCAAGGACTGGAAATTAAGTTTTAGTACTGTGACTGTAGCCAAACTCGCAGGCAGGCAGTAATTACGCCTTTGATGTTATTGAGCTGAAATGTACACTGAATATCACGCCAATCATTTTACATTTAGCAGACAATTAGAGCTGCTAGAGTAATATTTATCATTTGAATGTATACATTTTAATATATTTACGCTTGTCATAACAGACACATAAACCGTGGTAAGGACATAAATGCTTGCACTATGAATTCTCATACATGTTAGTGCAATTTGGAAAGAACTTACAAAATCGCTAAAAACTGCATTCCGTGCCATGCTTCAAATGTTCCATTAGTAAGTTTTGTCAGCTTATTATCCGCAAGGTTTCTAGGAGGAAATACACAAGGAAATAATTGACTGAATTTTCGAAGTACTTATTGACCTTTAAAAAGTGTCACTTTTCTTGCAGCTCAATATTTTGGCAATAACACTTGATTTTGTTTGGTCTTTAACACAAGAACAAACATGTAGTCTTGCAAAGGGTTATACCTCTAGGCAAAAGATTTTGGCTGCAAGCTTCAGTAACACGTAAGCCCTTTGTGAGAAATGTTTTGAAAAAAGGCCACGTGGTACATTCTACCATATAGTTTTGACTCGTCGTAGGTTTTCTTGAAGGATCTGAATAAGATCCAGAATCAGCGACTGTGACTTGTTTATCAGCGGGGCGGGGGTCTTCCTGGGGTGGGCGGGGCAGGAGGGCCTGGAGACCGCTTCCCTGGGGATGAGGATGGGGGCTTGCTTCGTTATTATAATATCGCACATTCAATGCTGTCTCTCTGCTGTCATTATATCTCACTGGTCCTATTCTTGACACCCAGAGTTACACCTGTTTATTAGAAAATTGTAAAGGCAAATTTAAAATTAGTACAGATAAATCTTTTACACTGTCTTCACTTAGGCAGCTGTTTGGCATTATTGCTTGTCGTACTGTCTATATCGGACTATACTCGTCATCATGATCATATTTATATGCTGTGTCATTATACAATTACTCTAATAGACAGATTTAAACCGAAAAGCCAAATGAGTAGTTATGTGGGATGTACCAATGCATTAAGCAAGGTCGCTGATCTGTTTTAATTCCTAAGATCTGGGAATTTCAAAGCCACCTTGATATGTTTTTTACACGCCAGAATTGCTTTGAAATTTGGTCCCCAGAAACATGTAATAAACAAATATTAAAAAATAATTATATATCAAGTTACTGCAAGTTAAACATGGATTGAATCGCATTATGTCTCAGATAACAGCTAACATACAGTTTAGTATTACCAAGTTCAATTTGATGTTGTAATCTCTTCAAATTGAATGTATTCAAATGTTCGATATTTTTCTTAACTATTAATCCTAAATCTGTTTGAAAACTGGCTTATGATGAAATATAAGCCAAATACAAAAATATAACTAAGTGTGACCATTCATAAGGTGTAACAGTACTGAAACTGAAATCACAGGCTTGGAAATTGTTAAAATGATATCATCTACAAATACACAATAGTGCTACACTGGCTCTAATAGCTATGTTAAGTGTTTAAAGTCCAATGTTAGGAATAGGGGGCAAAGAGTGAACCTTTGCTTGGTTCTTTTTTTTTTTTACTTTTACTATGAGTTTTTCAAAAACAAATAATGAAACAGACTTTCCATATGTCATTATGTATACTTCTGTCTAGTATATAGCATATATGAATCAATATCCACCAGATCAAAAGCAATTGTTTGAAGACTCAAATATGTGCATTGGTCAACATTGCAAAAGCATGACTAGGCAAGAGCCAAATGTCTCAACATCCGACAGTCCTATACAATTAGCATTTCACTATTTCATATAGAGAACATTTTCGCACCTTCCTATAGAGAGGCACACACGAATCCTGTTTGTATTCATTAACACATATCATGAGTTAACTTAATCACTGATGTCCAGCATGCTGTGCGGGTGCATCTTTGTGTTGGTCTTGTAGTATCTCAGAGGTCCCCAAATATCATGGATTTTAGAAAAGACAATTTGAAGTGAAGCAAAGGTGTATGCAATGCTGTAGCAAAATGCGGTATCACAAATCCAATCTACCGTCCTTGGTAGAGGGCCTCTTAGTTACGCTACGCTCTGCGTTTGGCAAATAGTAACAGAAGAGCTGTGAGCCCTCTAGAATGTGTCACAATATTGGCGACATGTCCTAACAGTGCTGTCGGCTTGAGAAGGAATGTATGTTATTAATCAAACATCAAAACGGGCAGCTGCAACATTTCAGTCTCAATGTGGGTTCTATTTGTTCAGTAGCACTGGGTATAATATATATGGTTAATGTTAGAAATTGGGTAATAAGTTGCGAAGGATGTTAGTCCTTCACAAGTACTAAGTCAACAAATTTCTCTTTGCTGGGAAACAAGTACCCGATTGTAGCATTTGACTCTCTGAGGGCAGTGAAGCGGAGCTGGTGTGGACTAGTAAGCCCAGTTCACTGGTATGCAACAACACAAAATAAATTACTGTCTAATTCGTGTTTTTTCTTACAAAAAGGAAAATGACATTTATTACACACACATTAAATAATATGTATTTATTTGTACAAGGCTGGCTCAGTATATGGTGTACACCTATTGGTGAGGCACCGTGCACTGAGTCGAGGCAACCCTTAGTGATAATAGTAGTGGTTCTTGATAACCAAAGCTCTCAAGGGGTAGCTGTGGAGAGCAGCCAAGGCTTATTCAGGAGAGTGTAAAGTGGGTGCATTACCACACAGTCAGTCAGTGAAACTTACACACAAGAAAGAACCACCAGTGTAAGACAAGTTTTGGTAAATGCATTAGGGTTCGCCTATATGATTAATAATACGCTGTTTGTTTGTTGCAAGTTGTAGCTTGCTGAGTAGTTGTACAATTTAAGTTTCAGAAAGTCTGTTAAAGTGTTATGACTTGTTTATGTACAAAAATGTAATATATATATAGTCCTTTTGCTAGTGGTATAGTGTGGGTAATAGCAACATTTTGAAACATTAAAAGAAAGAGGGATATAATAGAACTAACTGATGTAATAGCAATTTTCTGTGTGTCAGAGGAGTTCTGGGCTCAGTGCCACTGCACCTACTGCACCATTCAAATCATGCCCATAGTGCCTGCAAGATAACTGCATAGCCTGTTTATAGTAAAATGAAGCAATATTTGGTGTTTAGAGGAGTGATAACTTTTTACCCAGGTACCACTGCACCTGCTGCACCATTCAAATCATGACCTTATTGCCTGCAAGGTAACTGCACTTGTGACTGCCTGTTTAGTAGCCAACTATTGCAATACTTGGTGTTTAGAGGGGTTCCTAGAGCTTTGGGCCCCCGTGTCACTGCCTATTAAAATCATGACAATAGTGCCTGCAACGGAACTGCACTTGGGAATGCCTGTTTAGTTTAAATATAGCAATTTTTGGTGTTTAGAGGAGTTATGACATCTTTTGGCCAGGGTGCCACTGCACCTGCAGCATAATTGAAATTATGATCCTATTGCCTGCTAGATAACTGCACAAAGTGAGGTAAATTTAATAAGAATACTTGGGTATTGAGGGTTTTGGAAGCGTTGGTTGCGATTGATGGCTACTTTGAGTTTTAGGAAGTTATAGAATTCTTTGTATACCTGATGTGACTTGAAGTAGGGAGAATGGGATAGGGTTGGCTCTGTTAATCACATTTTTAATTTATAGAATACTGCGGGATGACCAGGAGTACCAATGGGGGGTTTACCATCAATTTCTATTAGTGTGTTGTGCCAGACAGATGTGTATGAGGAATGCTTGATTTGGATAGAGCAGTTCCTGTCCAGCTCTTTTACAGCATGCATTGTATCTCTAAGAATGCTTGTGGAATGTTGTGGTTTTAAGTGGTCCATTGAGATCACTGCAAGAGGCGTAAATGGATGGAAGAAAATGCACTTTAATGGATGAGTAAGATAGACCAAATTTTGCCAATTGAAGAACATATGGGCGAATTTGTTCAGGGGAGAATGAGATAAGATGAACACGTTTCCTGACTCCACAAACAGAAATGCTTCCACTTAAGCTTGTATGTTTTATTGGTGGTCTCGGCCCTGGCCTTTGCAAGGATCTTCCTGCAATTTCCCGGACTATTCAACATTGCGAATTCATGAGCCAGGCCGACAAGTGTAGTGATATCGGATTCAGATGTCGTTCCTGGCTGTTGTTTGGCAGTAACATTGGTATGGGCTTCAGCTGAATTGGGGCATGTTCTGAAAGGAGCAGGAGTTTTGTGAACCAGAACTGTCTGGGCCATCTGGGAGCAATCAGGATCACTCAGCAGGGTTCCCTCTTGAGTTTTCTGAGGATCCTCGGGCTTAATTGGATCAGGGGAAAAGCATATACAAAGATCTTTGACCATCGGATCAAAAAAGCATTCCCCCACGACCCATACTATTGATGCCAGCTTACACAGTACTATGCAAAGGAAACAATTGATGGACGGAATGCTGGACAATGCAAACATTCACCCCCAGTCACAAGGATATGGGTTAAATCCATCATTCTTTTGCTCACCACACCACCCCAGTTGGGACCCAGTCATATGCAAATCAGTCTTGACCCTGTTCCTTGTGGGAACAGTCCAGCCCGAACTGCCAAGCCAGGTCCTCCCTGGACCGGAAACAAGCATCCTGGGACCGGTTTCAGGGCATCACCCTTCATCATCCAGGCTAGCTTGAATCCAGTGGTGTACTGAGCATGGGACCCACGTCTGGGCATACCCTTCCCACTTAGGGCGACATACGCAAAGGAAACAATTGATGGACGGAATGCTGGACAATGCAAACATTCACCCCCAGTCACAAGGATCTGGGTTAAATCCATCATTCTTTTGCTCACCACACCACCCCAGTTTGGACCCAGTCATTTGCAAATCAATCTTGACCCTGTCCTTGTGGGAACAGTCCAGCCCGAACTGCCAAGCCAGGTCCTCCCTGGACCGGAAACAAGCATCCTGGGACCGGTTTCAGGGCATCACCATTCATCAGCCAGAATAGCTTGAATCCAGTGGTGTAGTGAGCACGGGACCCACGTCTGGGCATACCCGTCCCACTTAGGGTGACATATGCAAAGGAAACAATTGATGGACGGAATGCTGGACAATGCAAACATTCACCCCCAGTCACAAGGATCTGGGTTAAATCCATCATTCTTTTGCTCACCACACCACCCCAGTTTGGGCCCAGCCATATGCAAATCAGTCTTGACCCTGTTCCTTGTGGGAACAGTCCAGCCCGAACTGCCATGCCAGGTCCTCCCTGGACCGGAAACAAGCATCCTGGGGCCGGTTTCAGGGCATCACCCTTCATCAGCCAGGCTAGCTTGAATACAGTGGTGTAGTGAGCACGGGACCCACGTCTGGGCATACCCTTCCCACTTAGGGCGACATATGCAAAGGAAACAATTGATGGACGGAATGCTGGACAATGCAAACATTCACCCCGAGTCACAAGGATCTGGGTTAAATCCATCATTCTTTTGCTCACCACCCCAGTACGCAGTACTGGCATTTTCAGTTGTCCTTGGTCGCAAACAGATCTAGGTTTGGTTTGCTCCAGTGATGGAAGATGCCTTTTAGAATCTGCTGATTGAGTTCTCACTCGTGGCAGCTGGTAGTCGTTCTAATTAACGTGTCTGCTAAGACATTAGTTGCTCCAGGCACATGTTCTGCCTTTAGTGTTATTTGGTTGTGCAGGGCCCATTTCCATATTTTGTGCGCTTGGTGTGACAGAGCTGATGACCTTGTTCCTCCCTGTTTGTTTATGTAATGCATGCTGGTGGTATGGTCCGTGTAGATTAATACGGATGATCTTGCTATTCTCGGAAGGAAAGAGATTAGGACCAGTTCTATGGCTTTGAGTTCCAGCGAGTTTATGTGCATTTTCTTTTGGAGGTTGTTCCACATCTCACTGTTTGTCAAATCCTGAAGATGAGCGCCCCATCCCTCAAAGGACGCATCTGTTGTTATTACAAAGTCTGAGATCTGTGTGAGGAATGTTAGAGTCTTGGCTATGTTTCCACTCTGAGCCCACCATCGCATGGATGTTATCATGGTTGGGGCAATCCAAATGATGTTGTTGAATGACCCTTGGACTTACACCCATTGTTTGTCTATCTCCTCCTGCAATGGTTGCATGTGTAGTCGGCAATGAGGATTAATGGAATGTAAGAGGATAACATTCGGATTAATAATTTGTACAGTCAAACTGAAACAGACTTTCTTTTGCTTAGCCGCTGAGCCAGTTGCTGAATCCTCGACTGCCCTTCTTTTGAAGCAAATGCCTTGTCCTGGTTCATATCTGGAACCGCTACTAGGAAAGTCAGGGTTGTTGTCGGTGGGAGATAGTATTTTTGTTTCTGAGACCCAGCTTTTTGAATAGTGTGAGGCAGGCTGATATATCTGTTGTCGCCTGCTGTGACGTGACAGCCTTTATTAACCAGTCGTCCAGCTATGGGAATTTTTGTCTCAAATGAGCTGCAGCTGGAACAGCATTTGGAGAAGATGCGGGGAGGCGATTTTAGTCCAAAAAGAAGAACCTTGAATTGGTAGTGGGTGAATCGGGACATGGAAGTATGCATCTTGGAGATCTTAAGCTGCCATGTGATACCCATGATTATGGGGATGCAAAATATCTTTCAGGATGACCATACGAAAGGATTTTTTCTCAAATATTTGTTGAGTTTCCGAAGGTCTAAGATAGGGCACTAGTCTCCTGCCTTTTTCCGTATCAGGAACAAACAGGAGCAGAAAACGATTACCTTCTGAGTCTTCAGGACCTATTCCATTGCTCCCTTTTTTTAGCAAGGTTGATATTCCTAGCAGAAGTTGTTTTAGATGAGGCGGTGCTCCATTTGGGGAAACATTTGGCAATTGGTGATGAACTCTAGTGTGTGTCCTCGAGCTATGACATCTAGAACACAGCTGTCCGTTAATGAGGTTAATTGGAGATACGTCCTCCAAGCAGTTTTTGTGAATTGTGGGGGGTAACCGGAATTGTTGAAAGGTCACTGCTCTCCGGTAAGAGGTCAAGGTACAGGGCGATATCAGACCACATTTGCCTGTTGTAACGTCCGAATATCGCATGGGAGTTAGCCACTCTGACAGTGGTGGCAGCCATGGTGGAAAAGCATTTTACGATGTTATCCAGTCTATGCCCATCCCTACCTGGTGGTGTTGTGATAGGGGTTGATAGATTCTTTGAGCGTCTCTGAGCCGCTTGCATGATGACAGAATCTGGCTTGGGATAACCAATCAAACATGTCAGTGAATCGTCCAGTGCTTTGTATTTTTTATCCAGTCTAGGGAGCACTTCTGACACTGTAGTTGGATTCCTCATTATCTTGATACCTGCTTTGCAAATAAAGTCTACAATAGTGATGGCCCTGATTGATATTTTCATGGGTTGCTTAAAGTCATAGAGGAAGTAATCAGATTGCTTAGTTGTTAGGGGAAGCTTTAATCTTTTTGCTGATCTCTCCATGAGGTTGTGGAAACCGCCAATGTTGTCTAGTGGCGAGTCCACTGATGGTGTTACAGGTGGGGATGGTGTTGGCATCAGATAGTCATCCCACTTGCTGGGTACTGAAGAAGATTCTCTGATCTTCCCTCCTTCTCTATCCTCAACTGAGGAAGGTGGATCGTCCGCTGGTGGGTCAGCCAATGTACTTGCCACTGTAGGTAAAGGGGTCACTGGTGCTGGTAATGTCAGTGGTACGCAAGTAACCAGTGTCTGCATCTGTGGAGATTGGATGGGTTATGGTGGTTGCTGTGGAGGATCAGTTGTTCCAAAAACTGGGAATCTTATATAAGAGTCCTGGAGTATATGCTGGAGATTGCAGACTAACTCCATTGGCATTTACACGGACTGCTCCTGTTGTTCCTGCTGATCATAAACGTAGTATTCTTCCTCATATTGTACTGGTTGTTCACCTGTTTAAAATTGGTCCCCATAGTATTGTCATCCTTCTCATCATCATACTCTTGGCACTTCACATCAAGCTCAAAGTGACGAAGTGACGAGCCGACGGAGTTGAGGGGAGCTGAGGGAGTGGGAGCAGTGCAGCGAGAGGGGGCCGTGCTTGTCATCAGCCCGTGTTTGCTGCCCCTCTGGGATTATCAGGAACACCGCCAGCCGTGCCATGGGGGGCGCCGGGATTCCGCCCCACACCGCTTCGACCTGCTGCCTTGCCTTGCCGCTGCTCCGTTTCGCTCTACCCTAAATCGGCAAGACGCTGAGGCGCAGGCGGCGGTTTCGAGCTTGAAGCTGCAGCACCACCAGCCCTCGCAGAAAGCGGCCGGCGTTAGGCCAGTGCAGCTTGCAGTGTGGCTGCCTACAGTGCGCCCGCCCCAGCCTCCCAGCCCACGTACGCAGGTTCTTTCCCGGCATTACCACCTGCTGCCCCACCCTTCAACCCCCCCTTGCTCTCTCTTCTTACAGCACGGGACGGAGTGGGATCTAAGGCAGGGGAGAGGCAGTGAGAGGCAGTGTGGAGCCTGGCTGCTGCCCACTAGATTAAACTCTGCCTGTCCACTCCCCCCCCCCCCATTTCTCCTCTTAACATCGGCCCTTCACCCTGCTCAAGCCACAGAGGCCCACAGAAGGATCATTCTCAGACCCTAGGTGGGCTCAATTGTATCTTTTCAAAACAGCCAAGAGAGGCTAGGCATACCCTGTGTGCAAACTGCAACCCAGATCCAGTGTGTACCAGTAGAACAAAATAACTCAGGCATTGGAGGTCCGCAACCAGGATATATCCTCGCACCAACCAGGATACCCCCCATTTGTTACTCTATACTGCGGCTGGAGGTAAACTTGTCACAAAAAGGGGGAAGGTGGAACACTGAGCCCACAAGGAAGGTAAAGGGCCGCATAAGGGGCGAGAAATCAACGGTTGTGGCCACTGGCAAGAGAAAGGCGGAGCAGCCATACTAAGCCACAGTCACAACACGATGCGGTCCGGAAGGCTCAGGAAAGAAATAGCGAAAACTAGCAAGAAGCAGAATAAAGAAACCACTAAAGTGCCCATGGATGCAGGGGCGGCACCATCACCCTCCTTGGTGCAACTTCCCACAACCCCAGGGCATTTAGCCTCTCCTCCACAGCGTCCAGAACAGGGTTTTAACTCCCCAGGTTGTACCTCTGAGGTGGAAATAACATTCCAGGCCCCTCCAAACAAACACAACACGCGAGACGAAACAGTAGCCGACGCAAAAAAGAGGACCCTTTGAGATTATTTTAAGAAATGCGGAACCAAACCCACAGTCTTAAATAACCTCAACGAAATGTTGTCCTCATCAGCACAGCCCCTTCAAACACGTTCAAGAGCTGATCCAGCACCAATCAAAGTGCAGGCCATAATCCATGAGCAGCCTCATAACCAGGTCACCTGTACAGTTCTGGATTGCCACCTTAAAGTGGACGGGCACTCTACCCCAGTAAATTCTAGGTTAAGATTAGCCACTCAGACAGGAGACACATTTCATCACCTGCTACCAGTTCCTCAATCCAACAAGGAACAAAGCTCTTCGCCAATCAACATCTCAAGCGATGATTCTCCCATAGACCAGAGGTCACCTCTGCAACAGGAAATCAATCCTCACACTAATAATACAGGAACTCCTGGAAACAAGAACATTTTCAGCCCTCGAGCAGCGCAATGGACCAGGATTTCACCAGGCAACATTAAACTACTTACTCCAACGACGCCTCCCGCCTTGGTTCACCATGAGCACCCCGAAAAAAAGCCAGGAGAGCCCAACAATCGCTCCCTCTTGGACCTATCCTTTTTCAAGACAGATTTCAATAGGACAGCAGATATGCACAAAGGTCATGACCCAGCTGCGACTGAGCCCATCACTCTCTGGCCCCCAACTTCTGCAAACCCTAAAATCCACAGTGACCGCATTAAACTACCACTCTGATAAACTTGATCTACATGTCGACCTTTTAAATACATTAGCAGTATACACGGCAGGTATAGATAAAAAACTGGAAGGCCTTAACAATTTAATCATAAAAGCACAATCGAATGCTAATATGGCACAAGCGATATGTTGCTGCTCTCCAGTAATTGACAGTCTGTCCTCCCTCCCTCAGTTTCTCACTTTGGTCCTGACAGAAATCAGGAAATTACCAACAGGTCTGCAAGACCAACCTCACTCTCTGTGCCCACATTCAACCGATCTAAGCATTCAGACAGCCCACAAAGAGCACAGCATAAAGCAAAAAAAAAAAAAAAAACAATAAAGCAAACAAGGATCTAATAGTAAATGCCGACACTCTATTTACTGACACTCCAGCAGCAGTCCTGCCTTTTGACAATCAAGCGGTAACCAGGAAGTACGGAACCTCCCAACAAGTCAAACCGGATAACAAGAACCAAACCCCGTCAAAAATAGAACCACAGTCTGTGCCAAAGACAACGCCAACTTCGGATATCGAGGACGCCGGCTCAGGGACGGGAATAACGATCAAATCTTCTCAAAAACAACATCCGAGCAAAAGGGAAAAAAAAGACTGCAAAAAAAACGTAATAAGTGCAGCACAGTGGTCCAAAATATAATAAGTGATCCGAACCCCCCACCCCCCAATTAAAAAAAAGCAACACACGATCTGGCTCGATTAGTACCACAAGCATCGACAGCAGCTCTTTTCTGTCAGAACAATCCTCCAAAAACATTAGCTGGGCTGACATGTAACGCAACCCTGGTATTTTGCCACCATAAAGAGTATAGGCATTCACCTGGGCATAGGAGGGCAGTTCCAGTGAAGAAATCACAACCCTCTATTTCAGTCGAGCCAGAAAAGGTTTCAGAGCCAAAACCATCATCGCACTCTTTAGTGACTGGATTAGAAGCCCCAACAATCCTATATACGCGGCGAACATTCCTAAGCAGAACCAAAAAAGGGAAGCCACAGTTCAGTACAGTGACGAATTTAAGTCAAGTGGTAAGAAGAACCTCCGGATAACACTTGTACAAAATTTGGACTCGGCAAACATGGGTAAATACACTTCTAACTAAGGGGCACATGCATCAAGGTAGGCTTTTGCGATTCCTTAATTGCGATTATTAAGTAATCGCAATTAAGGAATCGCAAAAGCCTATGCATGTAGGAATCGCTATAAAAATAGCGATTCCTAAACATTCCTTAATTGCGACTCGCAAATTGCGACTCGCAATTAAGGAATGCCGTCCCATTCATTCCTATGGGCCTACAGGCCCATAGGAATGAATTGGAGATTGCATGCGCAATTTGCGAGTACCAGTAGGTACTCGCAAATTGCTCATGCAATTTCAAGGAGTGCAAGGGTGTCAAAATGACACCCTGTTGCACCCTGAAATTGCGATGTGCACCCATGTTGTGCACACACATGCCCCAAGGGCATGTGTGTGTGTAACCTAAAACTTTAAAAATGCATTTTAGTGCATTTTTCAAAGTTTTGCAAATTACAGACAAGTTTGATTTGTCTGTAATTTGCGGTCCCAAATAGCGAAATCGCTATTTGAAAGTGCTTCTAGCATTGCATTTAAGGAATCGCAAATTGCTATTCCTTAAATGCAATCGCAATTTAGGAATTCGCAAATAATTGCGAATTCTTAAATTGCGCATAGGAAACACTTTCATGCATCTCCAAAGGCCAATTTGCGATCGCAAACGGCCGATTTTTGCGAATCGCACCGTTTGCGATCGCAAAAACCTTTGATGCATGTGCCCCAAAGTGTCTTATCAGCCAAGATCCTGGCAAAGATACTGGCTACCAGACTGCAGCCACCTAATGCCTAGCTTGGTCCTCCCGGACCAATCAGGTTTTATCCCGGAACGATCTACGTCCCACAATTTAAGAACCATCTTCGCCATGTTCCAAGTCTTAGACCCCGAGTTGCCCGCCGCTGCGGTCATGCTTGACGCGGCAAAGGTGTTTGACTCCATAGAGTGGAGTTACATGTTCTAGATACTGCAACACATGGGATTTCCGCCCTTGTTCCTTGGCTGGGTACGGCTTTTATATACTGACTCCTCAGCACTGGTGCGTGTCGGGGGCTTGACGTCACAACCATTTCGGATACATAAAGGCACTCGCCAGGGGTGCCCGTTATCACCCTTCGTGTTCGCGCTGGCGCTCGAACCGCTGGCTTGTATTATTCGTCAGCGTCACAGAGAATCAGCACTTAATTTCCTACATCGGCCGGTTGGTATATCACTTTACGCCGATGACATGGTGTTATTTATAAGAGAACCGAGACGGTATCTGGCGGAGGTGTTGAGGGAATACATCAGATTCGGACTATTCTCAGGTTTGCAAATTAATTGGAATAAATCAATAATGATACCCCTCACGACTAAAACGACCCCCCGTGCATGGACTACCCCTTGGTGTGGACCACAGACCCGGTAAAATACTTGGGTGTCTGGGTACATCGTGACCCTGAAATAGTAATAAGAGAAAACTATGGCAGAGCATGCGCTTCCTTAGAACAACAGGTAGATAGATGGAACAAGCTGCCACTCTCCCTGGCTGGTCGCATTGCGGTCATCAAAATGGTTATACTTCCACGCTTTTTATACTTATTCTGCAATATCCCAATCAAGCTGACACAACAGTTCTTCAAGGGGGTACGATATTCTCTCATCCGCTTAATATGGGGGGGGAAACAGGCCAGAGTGAGCTGGGCCACACTGACGCTAGATTATGCTAAAGGAGGCTTCAGTGCGCCAGATCCCTTTCTATATTATTTATGTGCCTAAGCACAGTCTGCATATTTTTGCTTCCAACCGCAGGCGTACACTTCACATGTTGCAGTAGAAGACGGTGACGCACACCCAATTCCCCTGTCCGGTGTTCTCACACACACACACACACAGAGGCACACCAAACACAGAAATTAACACACTGGACATGACTATTGCAGCATGGCAGGCTATAGGCAAGATTGCCAACAAGCTCCCTATTTATGCATCGGCACTGCCTCTCGCGCATCATGCGGCATTATCAGTGGCGCGAGAAGAGGGCCCACTTAGGGCGCTGAGAGAGGTGGGCATGGTAACCATGCAAGATATCTATCCAGATGGACACTTTCTTACAGCGAAAGACCTGAATTACATCTCCAACCCCTCGCTACTGTTCAACTTCACCATACATAGGCTGAGACAGGCTGTCAAAGCCCACTATCACACGTATCCAGCTGAACCCCCAACGTTGCGAGCTTTACAATTGATGCTGGTTGCACCTTCAAGGCATAAACTAGTAACAAAACTATATAGAGAAGTACGGGATGAGAGGGTCCCCAAACCGGATAAAAGCCTGGCCCGCTGGAATGATAGACTAACCCCACCACTACTGGAAACGGAATGGGAGCATATTTGCAAGTTGACTAGCGCCCTCACGCCCAATGGCAACTTGCGCATTATACATTTTAAGTATATACATCAGACATATCATACCCCCATTAAATTATACAAATGTGGCCTCAGGGAAACAAGTAATTGTAAGCGATGCGGCCAGCCTGACGCTGACTTTTTACATCTAGCTTGGGAGTGTAGAAGAGTGTAGAAGAGTGCAGCTGTTCTGGGAGGGTGTACTGAAACAATGTACGCCCTCAATTTGCTTGCTGTGTCACTTATCTCAATTAAAAGGGACGCTGGGTGAGTTCGTGCGCATTGCACTATTGATGGCCAAGCGCCGAGTCGCTCTCCATTGGGAGAGTGTTGCGGCCCCAAAAACTGAGAACTGGATCAAGGACATGGTGTACTGCAATGAAAACCTTGCATTATATGCAGAAGAACTGCCAGCAACGTCTAGGCCAAGAGACATATGGGAACCTTTACGTCACTATATGCAACAACTGGCTATTAATAGCTCACAGACTGAATAGAGACGATATTATTGTAATTAGGATTTTATATTGCCGCAAATATAATTGATGATACTGATGAGACGATCATTGTTAAGTTCTTCGTGAAAAGGTCGATCACAGATTAGTTGTATGTTTTGTTATCGTTGTACTTCCTTGCAAGGCAGAGGAACTGCACTTATAACTTGAAATGTCAATAAACAGAAATGTATTTTTTTTTTTTTTTAAAGTGTCTTATCAACTCCACGGCGAACAAGCGGAATACACGCAAAGATTAACCTTCAAAGGAGAATCGATCTATCCCAGACAAAGGACAAGAGCAACCACATGGCCCCGGTCAGGATCTGACCACAACAAATTTAAAAGCCAAACTGTTATTCGTCCCGGAATATTTCACTCAAGGACCACACAACATCTTGAACAGAGGGAACATCCTCAAACTGTTGAAATCCATTCCTGAACTTTGTCATATTGAATATAGTGACATAACATCTGTCGAATTCAAACTCATCAAAGGTAAACAATCTACCGAACCAACGTTAATCACTTTTGCATCAGTAGCAACTAAAGAGCAGGTAATATCATGGTCTGACCAATTTAACAAATGGGGCATCAAAATAGTTCCTCAAACAAAACCACGGTACCCGTCGGTACTTGCAAAATCTCTGGCCCCTTCTGATAAGATTGGAATCCCACCATTTTCAGTACTAAAATCTGCTCAATGTTGAGCATGCAAGAATTACTCAACCAGAAATAGAGGTGCCTAAAACCATGAAGGCTGATTGGGCTTGGCTGCCAGCAGCCCTGGCCGGGGGAAACCACGATTGAATTAGCGTTCAACCTGGTATCTCAGTGTGTTCGTGGAATATCAGTGGTCTTACCACGCAACTCCAGTCACCAAATGTGATAAAGTTTTTAAAATACCATGAGGTCATACTATTGCAGGAAACATGGTCCGAGGTCAGCCTACCGAAAGAAGAATATTTGGAATACAGGTCCCCTGCCCTGAGGTCGCACAAGTTTGGCAGAATTAGCAGTGGTCTTTCAATTTACGTAGCTGGCAAGCTAAATGCTAACATGGACCAACTAACATTCAAGGAAGATTGGATTTCCGGCAAACCGATTGAACAACTGCTCCTGATTAACGTATATATTTCACCAAGCGCAATGGAGAAAAAATACAAGTTTGATCACTTGATCTGGATCTTGTGTAACTTGCTAAGCGACTATGGAAGAACAGCCTGTTTAATATCTGGCGATTACAACACAAACCTCTTCTAAGAACTCCCTGAAGAGCACGATGTAATATGGTCACACATCTCGGAACAAACAAAGCCCACTGGTAACAAATACAGCAAACTCAGCAAATACATGGTGCTACAACTCAGCATTTTGGGCTACACAATACAGAATGGTCGTTTTCCCATGGACAGCCCTCCAAACTGGACAAGAACAAATGGCCGCACCCACTCCTTTCTAGATTATACCATTTGTAATAAGGAAATGCTTCCCTTGATCGAAAATTACACCATTGCTGCACGAGGAGACAGCGTTCATTGAGCTCAAGTGATCACCATGACATTCCACGTAGCACGGCACACAGGGAGAAGCCGGACAACAAGAGGAATCCATACAGAGAACCTCAAAAGGCTAAAATGGTCAGCCTCTACGATACCGACAATAATGACAAAATGTAGAGCACTGCAAGGCGTAAGGAGTGTCGATGATACCCCGTTCACTACATCATTGGAGTTTTTTTCCAGTCAACTGCTTAAAAATTGTTCATGTATTCCACGAAAAACCAAAACAGGTAACCTAGCAATAACAACTGTTGAAATTAAGAAATTAAAATCCCTAAATAATTCAGCACTAAGACAAACACAGGAATGCTAATTCACTGCTGTTTTGTCGACTTTAAGGCTGCTTTCGATCGTGTGCCCAGGGGACAACTATGGTCCAAACTGCAAGCTATAATTCAGCTACACACAAACACATGGATCCGTATAAAAGTCGGAGACAGATCCCACATTTCCAGGAAAATACAAACATCACGTGGAGTAAAACAAGTTTGTGTGCTGGCGCCCCTCCTTTTCGACCTTTTCATCTCAGATCTATTGCAGTTACTTTAGAAGACGTCAACTCTCATCCTCCAAAACTTGCCGGGACCAGAGTCAGCAACTGTTAGACTTGGCATCTTTTGGTGTGTTTCCCCTGACTTTTTGCTTTCTGACCTCCCGGTTTTGACTCTGTTTTTGCTGGTGTGATGATTCTGCGCACTTTCCTCACTGCGGTCCAGTGGGAAAGTGCAAGTGCTCCTGTATAAAATGTGTTATGGATTGGTGTTTCCATGATTGGCCTATTTGGTTTATGTGTCAGTCCCTTGTAAAGTGCACTGCGAGTGCCAGGGCCTATAGACCAAATGCTGTTGGTGGGCTGCAGCACTGGATTGTGCCACCCACGCAAACAGCCCGTAAAGTGTAACTCGGGCCTGCCATCGCAGAGCCTGTGCGCAGCCTGGGGCTGCCATGTCGACTTGGCAAGTGCACACACTTGCAAGTCCCCAAACCTTCCCTTTGCTACATGTTAGTCACCCCTAAGGTAGGCCCAAGGTACCCCTGTGGGCAGGGTGCGGTGTATGCGAAAGGTAGGACATGCCCGGGTGTGTGCGGCATGTCCTGATAGTGAATTACAGCCTAGTTCGTTTTTCACTATTGCAAGGCTACCTGTTCCCCCTAGGCCAGAGCGGGCAGTTTTGATTATTACAGTTTATAATCCTAACTGACCCCGGGAACATGGTAAAAATTCGAGTTTAGTATGCCTGGACTCAGAATGATAAAATGCATCTTTTAGTGAAGTTGGTTTTAACATTCTGTGTTTGAAAATACCACTTTTAGAAAGTGGGTATTTTCTTGTCTAACCATCCAAGCCTGCCTCTGCGAGGTTGTGTATTCCTTGTCTGGAATGTGAGTGACAGGGGCTGGGGGATGCCAGGAGACAGGGTGAGTCAGCGCAGGGCTGAATAGCCAGATCGACCTGTAGATGGGTGGGAGGGTCGCACCTGGGCCCTGAATAGGACAGTGCCTTCCCTCCACAATGCTGGCTCCACCTCCTGTGGTGCGTCTGATGTCCCTGGCCTACTCACTGAAAGAAGGGACGGAGACTTGTCAACAAAGTGCTCCAGAACTGGTTTGGACTAGGCAAAGGCCTCTCTGCCTTCAGAGAACAAAGGAATTTGGGATATAAATATTGGGGCCCTGACCCCATGAATTTAGATCTCGCTGGAATCAAGGAACCTGCCAAGACGAAGAGCTGGAAGAGCTGCCAGGAGGAGTACTGCCCCTTTGCTGTGTTGTTGCTTTGTTGGGTTGGCCTGCAGCTGCTGCTTCTGCCTTGGGCAGTGAAAGGACTGGACTGAACTTTCTACAAACTTGTGCTGAGTATCTCCAAGGGCCAGGAACCGAGCTGGCCTCCTGTTAAGAAGTCTCAGGGACTACAAAGACTTCACAAGCCTCTGGGTACCGCTTCTGGAACGCTGTTTCAGTTGCCACAGAGGAAGGGAACCGCAACCGACTCCGTCAACCGAATCCATCCCTGGCCGGTGACCTGTTTGCACCGCAGACCGCATCGCCCCGCTTCGCATCGCAACCCTGGTCTCACCGTGGGCGACGTCCGGCGCCGCCAACATCGAGCCGCTGCTTGCACCGTGACCTGTGGGCACCGCAGTTCGCATCGCATCGCTTCACTGGGCCAGCCGGACCAGACCGACACTGTCGCTGCAACTGGCTCAAGAGTCGAGACCGCACCGCATTTGGGGCACCGCTCGCACGTCTGCGACGCACCGCTCCGACTCGCACCGCTGTCCGACGCCAGCTCCCGCACTCCGGCTAGGTCGCCTGCATCGCAACCTGCCAGCACCGCATCGAGCATCGTCTCGCCCTGCATCGCACACCTTGGACTCACCGACTCCGTCTGCACGACGCTCATCGAGCCGCTGCCTGCACCGCATCGAGGGACACCGCACCTTGCATCGCTCCGTCTTGCACCGCAACCGCGACGAACGCCGACCGGCTCGTACACTCCGTACCAGCCACAACGAGAAAGGTACTGTGACCGAGTCTGTTCACGACTCTGCT
This sequence comes from Calotriton arnoldi, assembly GCA_963921515.1. Taxonomy (NCBI): domain Eukaryota; kingdom Metazoa; phylum Chordata; class Amphibia; order Caudata; family Salamandridae; genus Calotriton; species Calotriton arnoldi. The sequence goes on along the minus strand of CAWUFW010004956.1, from coordinate 93,626 downwards.
GGCCCGTATCGACGCGGTCGGCTGGAACTGTTAGACTCTGTGGTTTTCAGCATCGCGGTAGGCTCGGACGGAGCTACCGACTCGTACGAACTTTGCTTTTGTGCTATTCCGGCTAAGAAGAAGTTAACGTATCAAGCATTCATTCGTAAAGTATAGTATTGTGGATTTTTGTCGTAATTGGTCTTGTCTTGAGTATATAAAATATTGGTTATTTTTCTAAACTGGTGTGGTGTCCGTTTGTAGTGCTTACACTGTATTACTGTTGGTTATGTGCAAATGCTTTACACACTGCCTCTGAATTAAGCCTGACTGCTCGTGCCAAGCTACCACGAGGGTGAGCAGGGGTTACTTCACGAGTGTAACAACCCTTACCCTGACTAGGAAGAAGGGTCCCTACTTGGACAAAGGTGCAAGCCCTTGCCAACTAGAGATCCCATTTCTAACATTGGTTGTCAGCGGTGAGGATAGGACTTGTGTTTGCACTTGACTTACAGTGATTGGTGGGCACTACTACCATATCGCAGACCATTACGTACCACATACTGGTTCTTTTTCTTTTGGCCTATTTTTGATCTTGCCAGTTTTCAACTCACGACTTTTGTCATGCCTGAATCAATTGCATCATCCGTTGCATCTCTGGAAGTTATCTTTGAGGAGGACAGGTTGGAATCCTACGCCGTAAAGGAGTTACGAGCGATTTGTAAAAACTTGAAAGTCCAAATTAAAGGCCTCACAAGGAAGGAGGAGCTACAGAAGGCGCTGAGGGCCTGGGTAGCAGCCAGACATGCCAATGGGCAGCCTGGCGATCTCAGTGAGGAGGTGGAGGAGCCTATTTCCAGGGTGGATGTGCTTTTGGGTAGGGGGAACCCGCCAGGTCAGGCAGCAGCAGTCTGTCCCCAGAGGAGCTGGAGGACAGGCGGGAGGCAAGGCAGTTTGAGCTGCAGAAGCTCAGGCTGGAGAGTGAGCGGGAGGAGAAGAGATTGGCCATAGAGGAGAGGAAGATGCTCTTAGAGCATGAGAGAGAACTGAAGGAGCTAGAACTTAGGAGTAAGTCAGGCTCAGATGGTGGCAGCAATTCGTCCAGAAAGGCAGACAGGATTGTGCACATTCCCAAGAACGTAGGCAAGGAGTTCAAGAAGGGGGATGACATACAAAGGTGGTTTCAGGGTTATTAGGCAGCCATACACATGAATGGGGTCCCTGAGGAGAATTGGGGAGCAGGATTGTGGCCACTTTTCCCGGAAGAAGCAAGGGATGCTCTGATAGCTTTGGGTAAGGGGTATCACCTCACCTATGCTGACATGAAGGATGCCCTTCTCACGAAGTATGGTCTTACTCCTGAAAAGTACAGGGATCAGTTCAGGTCCAGTAAGAAGGCTGATGCCAACACTTGGTTGGAATGTGTGGATGTGTTCTGCAGGTCTCTGGATGGTTGGGTGAAGGGCAGTAGTGTAACAGATTTTCAGGGGCTCTACAACTTGATTGCATGGGAGCACTTGTCTAGTCTATGTTTTGCAGATCTGCGCCAGCACCTAGTGGATAGTAAGCTAACTGACCCCAGGAAGCTTGCTATGGAAGCGGACCGCTGGGTGAGTACCAGGGTCCACAAGAAAGCGTTTGGGGAGACTCAGCCAAAGGTGGGCAGGGTCCCCAGCAGAAAGGTGGGGGGGACAAGGGTAAAGCACAGGAGTTCTCTAAAGGGCCCCAAACTAGTACCCAGGGTAAAGGTTCCCAGGCCCCCGGTGATAAGAAGAAAGGGGTCTCTACAGGGAAGCCTGTTGAGACCGGCCCCCGCAAGTGTTATGCATGTGACCAGGTAGGTCACTTTAAGGGGGACCCCAAGTGCCCGAAGGGGACACAGCCACCCACCGGTGGACAGTCCAAAGTGTTGGCTAGTGTAGCGCTTGGGGAGGAGGGGTGCCCACAGGAGGGTGGGGATCCCGCAGAAATGACCCTTGTCTCACTAGGGGACAGTGAGATGGTCCCAGGAAACCAGGTGCCCCCTAACACAAAGAAATATAGCACCTGGGTGACCATTAATGGGAACAGGGTAGAGGCTCTCAGAGATACTGGAGCCAGTGTGACCTCAGTCCGGTGTCACCTGGTGTCTGAGAAGCAAGTAGTCCCAGGAGCATTCCACCAAGTAGTTGCTGTCGACAACTCTGAGCGCCAGTGTATGGTGGCGCAGGTTCCCTTTGAATGGGGGGTCTCAGGTCCCTTGAGGGTGGTTGTGAGCCCTACCATGCCTGTAGATTGTCTGCTAGGAAACGACCTGGAGCAGTCCTCATGGAAGGAGGTTGAGCTCAGGTCTCACTTGGAGATGCTTGGGTTGCCAGAGTGGGCATGCGTGTCTACTCGGTCAATGGCGGCCAGAAAGGGTGATCAAGAGGACTTGGAGCCTGAAACAGTGGCCCAAGTCCCTGCCAAGAGAAAGGGCAGGGGCGCGGAAACCGGCCCCCGAAGTTCCCACGGACCGGGAGGAGGCGGACCTCGAGGGGGACGCCCCAGTGCCTACAGGGGAGCAGGTAGCCGAACTGGGAGACATCTCTGAGCTGACCCATTGGCAGCAAGAAGGGGGTCCCACCAGGGAGGAGTTCTGCAGGGAGCAGAACTAGTGCCCTACTCTGGAGGGTCTGCGGCGGCAGGCTGCAAACCAGGCAGCTGGTATCAGTCCGGGTCACATCTGATCTACTGGGAGAGTGGTCTCCTATACAGTGAGCCTAAGGTTGCTGAGCCTGGGTCAGCCCGTGTGCTGGTGGTACCCCAGCGCTTCAGGACCTTCCTACTGGGTCTGGCTCATGACGTGCCTTTGGCAGGACATTTGGGGCAGGACAAGACCTTTGACAGGCTTGTCACCCACTTCTTTTGGCCCCAAATGCGAAGGCAGTCAGATGCACACTGTAGGTCTTGCCAAACTTGCCAGGCAAGTGGTAAGAGTGGGAGGAAGGTCAAAGCTCCTCTCCAACCTTTTCCTGTTGTTGGAACACCCTTTGAAAGGGTAGGGATGGATATTGTGGGGCCACTGGATCCCAAGTCAGCCATGGGCAACAGGTACATCCTGGTCTTGGTGGACCATGCCACCCGGTACCCGGAGGCAATCCCTCTCAGGACAACGACGGCGCCAGTGGTGGGCCGGGCGTTAATGGGGATCTTTTCCCGTGTGGGATTCCCCAGAGAGGTGGTTTCTGATAGGGGGACCAATTTCATATCGAAGTATATGACATCCCTGTGGAAGGAGTGTGGGGTAACCTACAAGTTCACCACTCCTTACCACCCACAAGGAAACGGTCTGGTGGAGAGATTCAACCAGACCTTGAAAGGCATGATCAAGGGTCTAACAGAACCCATGAGGCGTAAGTGGGACGTCCTCTTGCCATGCCTACTCTTTGCATACAGGGAGGTGCCTCAGAAGTCTCTTGGGTACAGCCCCTTTGAGCTCCTGTATGGCCACCCTGTCAGAGGACCTCTGAGTTTGGTGAAGGAAGGCTGGGAGGCGGCTCCCAGGAAAACTCCCCAGGATGTATTTTGCTACATGCTGGCCTTTAGAAACCAAACTGCCCGCTTCAGGAGACTCGCTCAGGCGAACCTAGAAGCAAGCCAGGAAGAAATGAAGAGATGGTATGACCAGAATGCCACTCTGGTCGAATTTCAACCTGGGCAAAAAGTGTGGGTCATGGCCCCAGTGGCACCTTGTGCCTTGCAGGACAAGTGGACTGGGCCATATGAGGTAAAGGAGCGCAAAAGTGACGTCACCTACCTGGTGGATTTGCAGGCTCCAAGGAACCCGTTGAGGGTCCTTCACGTGAACCGCCTCAAGCCCCACTTCGAGAGGTCCGAAGTGAGTATGCTCTTGGCGACAGATGATGGGGTGGAAGAGGAGAGCGAGCCTCTCCCTGACCTCCTGTCTACCAAGGAGCATGATGGGTCAGTAGAGGGTGTGATCCTCTCCCCTACTCTGACTCAGGAGCAGCAGGGGGACTGTCGCCAGTTGTTGGGACAGTTCGCCCCACTGTTCTCTCTGACCCCGGTGTTACTCACTGGTGTACCCATGACGTGGACACCGGTGACAGCCATCCTGTGAAGCACAAGATTTACAGGTTGACTGACCGGGTCAGAGCCAGCATCAAGGAGGAGGTCTCTAAGATGTTGGCGTTAGGGGTGATTGAGCCCTCCCACAGTCCTTGGGCCAGCCCAGTGGTCTTGGTCCCAAAGGCTGCGGCGCCCGGTGCCACTCCAGAACTCCGGTTTTGTGTGAACTACCGTGGGCTCAATGCCGTCACCAGGACTGACGCGCACCCCATCCCCAGAGCTGATGAGCTCATTGATCGGTTGGGAGCTGCCCGGTTCCTCAGCACGTTTGATTTGACGTCTGGGTACTGGCAGATTGCCTTAACCGATGGGGCCAAGGAGAGATCAGCATTCTCAACCCCAGAAGGTCATTACCAATTCCGGGTGATGCCCTTTGGGTTGAAGAATGCCCCTGCCACCTTTCAGAGGTTGGTCAATCAGGTGTTGGCTGGGCTGGAGGATTTCAGTGCCGCCTACCTGGATGACATTGCTGTGTTCAGTTCCAGCTGGGAAGAACATTTACAGCACCTTGAGAAAGTGTTGAGGGGCTCTGCAAGGTGCAGGCCTCACGATCAAGGCCAGTAAGTGCCAGATCGGGCAGGGTTCTGTGGTGTACTTGGGACACCAGGTAGGAAGCGGCCAGGTGGCGCCCCTACAACCCAAGATTGACACCATTCTGGCTTGGGAACCCCCAAGACCCAGACAGAGGTGAGAGCCTTCTTAGGTCTCACCGGCTATTATAGGAGATTTGTTAAGGGCTATGGCACCATCGTTGCCCCCTTAACAGAGCTGACCTCTAAGAGGCAGCCCAGGAAAGTGATCTGGACTGAGTCCTGCCAGAAAGCTTTTGATGCCCTGAAGGCAGCCATGTGCACGGCGCCCGTGCTCAAGGCACCTGACTTCTCCAAAGAATTTGTCGTGCAGACTGACGCTTCAGAGCATGGTGTGGGAGCGGTGCTCTCACAACTGAACGAAGAGGGCCTGGATCAGCCTGTAGTCTTCCTTAGCAGGAGACTACTTCCCAGGGAACAGAGGTGGAGTGCCATAGAAAGGGAAGCTTTTGCTGTGGTCTGGGCGCTGAAGAAGTTGAGACCATACCTGTTTGGGACTCACTTCCGGGTTCAGACAGACCACAGGCCCCTCAGATGGTTGATGCAAATGAGGGCGAGAATCCAAAACTGCTGAGGTGGTCCATCTCCCTACAGGGAATGGACTTTACGGTGGAACACCGTCCTGGTACAGAACACGCCAACGCAGATGGTCTGTCCAGGTTCTTCCGCCTTAGTGAAGAGAACTCCAATGGGGTTGGGTAGTTCTCCCTACTTTCAGCTGGAGGGGACATGTGTTAGACTTGGCATCTTTTGGCGTGTTTCCCCTGACTTTTTGCTTTCTGACCTCCCGGTTTTGACTCTGTTTTTGCTGGTGTGATGATTCTGCGCACTTTCCTCACTGCGGTCCAGTGGGAAAGTGCAAGTGCTCCTGTATAAAATGTGTTATGGATTGGTGTTTCCATGATTGGCCTATTTGGTTTATGTGTCAGTCCCTTGTAAAGTGCACTGCGAGTGCCAGGGCCTATAGACCAAATGCTGTTGGTGGGCTGCAGCACTGGATTGTGCCACCCACGCAAACAGCCCGTAAAGTGTAACTCGGGCCTGCCATCGCAGAGCCTGTGCGCAGCCTGGGGCTGCCATGTCGACTTGGCAAGTGCACACACTTGCAAGTCCCCAAACCTTCCCTTTGCTACATGTTAGTCACCCCTAAGGTAGGCCCAAGGTACCCCTGTGGGCAGGGTGCGGTGTATGCGAAAGGTAGGACATGCCCGGGTGTGTGCGGCATGTCCTGATAGTGAATTACAGCCTAGTTCGTTTTTCACTATTGCAAGGCTACCTGTTCCCCCTAGGCCAGAGCGGGCAGTTTTGATTATTACAGTTTATAATCCTAACTGACCCCGGGAACATGGTAGAAATTCGAGTTTAGTATGCCTGGACTCAGAATGATAAAATGCATCTTTTAGTGAAGTTGGTTTTAACATTCTGTGTTTGAAAATAGCACTTTTAGAAAGTGGGTATTTTCTTGTCTAACCATCCAAGCCTGCCTCTGCGAGGTTGTGTATTCCTTGTCTGGAATGTGAGTGACAGGGGCTGGGGGATGCCAGGAGACAGGGTGAGTCAGCGCAGGGCTGAATAGCCAGATCGACCTGTAGATGGGTGGGAGGGGTCGCACCTGGGCCCTGAATAGGACAGTGCCTTCCCTCCACAATGCTGGCTCCACCTCCTGTGGTGCGTCTGATGTCCCTGGCCTACTCACTGAAAGAAGGGACGGAGACTTGTCAACAAAGTGCTCCAGAACTGGTTTGGACTAGGCAAAGGCCTCTCTGCCTTCAGAGAACAAAGGAATTTGGGATATAAATATTGGGGCCCTGACCCCATGAATTTAGATCTCGCTGGAATCAAGGAACCTGCCAAGACGAAGAGCTGGAAGAGCTGCCAGGAGGAGTACTGCCCCTTTGCTGTGTTGTTGCTTTGTTGGGTTGGCCTGCAGCTGCTGCTTCTGCCTTGGGCAGTGAAAGGACTGGACTGAACTTTCTACAAACTTGTGCTGAGTATCTCCAAGGGCCAGGAACCGAGCTGGCCTCCTGTTAAGAAGTCTCAGGGACTATAAAGACTTCACAAGCCTCTGGGTACCGCTTCTGGAACGCTGTTTCAGTTGCCACAGAGGAAGGGAACCGCAACCGACTCCGTCAACCGAATCCATCCCTGGCCGGTGACCTGTTTGCACCGCAGACCGCATCGCCCGCTTCGCATCGCAACCCTGGTCTCACCGTGGGCGACGTCCGACGCCGCCAACATCGAGCCGCTGCTTGCACCGTGACCTGTGGGCACCGCAGTTCGCATCGCATCGCTTCACTGGGCCAGCCGGACCAGACCGACACTGTCGCTGCAACTGGCTCAAGAATCGAGACCGCACCGCATTTGGGGCACCGCTCGCACGTCTGCGGCGCACCGCTCCGACTCGCACCGCTGTCCGACGCCAGCTCCCGCACTCCGGCTAGGTCGCCTGCATCGCAACCTGCCAGCACCGCATCGAGCATCGTCTCGCCCTGCATCGCACGCCTTGGACTCACCGACTCCGTCTGCACGACGCTCATCGAGCCGCTGCCTGCACCGCATCGAGGGACACCGCACCTTGCATCGCTCCGTCTTGCACCGCAACCGCGACGAACGCCGACCGGCTCGTACACTCCGTACCAGCCACAACGAGAAAAGGTACTGTGACCGAGTCTGTTCACGACTCTGCTGGCCCGTATCGACGCGGTCGGCTGGAACTGTTAGACTCTGTGGTTTTCAGCATCGCGGTAGGCTCGGACGGAGCTACCGACTCGTACGAACTTTGCTTTTGTACTATTCCGGCAAAGAAGAAGTTAACGTATCAAGCATTCATTCGTAAAGTATAGTATTGTGGATTTTTGTCGTAATTGGTCTTGTCTTGAGTATATAAAATATTGGTTATTTTTCTAAACTGGTGTGGTGTCCGTTTGTAGTGCTTACACTGTATTACTGTTGGTTATGTGCAAATGCTTTACACACTGCCTCTGAATTAAGCCTGACTGCTCGTGCCAAGCTACCACGAGGGTGAGCAGGGGTTACTTCACGAGTGTAACAACCCTTACCCTGACTAGGAAGAAGGGTCCCTACTTGGACAAAGGTGCAAGCCCTTGCCAACTAGAGATCCCATTTCTAACAGCAACCTACTGTGTGCAGATGACCTTAGCCACACCAGGGTCGGCTTGCAGAGACTACTTGATCGGTTGTCTTCCTACACCACCAAAAATGAGCTGGAATTAAACTTATCAAAGACAAGGGCAATCACCTATGGGTCAAGGAAATATCAAGGCGGCAGATGACAATACAATGGTAAAAGTATCGACAGGGCCACCTCATACAAATATCTAGGGGTCCACATGGACAGAAGGGGCACATTTTTAAAACACAGATGAGGTAAAAGCCAAAGCTCTGACAATTCAGGTAGCACTTACGAATCTCGCAAGGCAGCTATCCAACCCAAGCTTGACCCCTTTAATAACCGTCATGAAGAGCTAAATTATCCTTAATTATCTATCCTATGGTCAGGAGATTATGCAGGGGAAAGATAACAGCCTTGTGAACAAAATAACAACAACAATTTTAAGCACGTGTTGAGCCTACCAAAAACCTCATCCCCTGCCCAAATACGACTTGAGTTCGGTCTCCAAGATCATCGAGCGGTTGGGGCTGGAGCATTCATCAAGTTGTGTAACAAGCTACGCACCTCCAGAGAAGGAAGCTTGGAGGCTATATTGTGGCAGGAAATATCAACTAGTCAGCTGGGGCGATCATACCGACGCTACCTACAAGACTCTCTACAACTCCGGGAAGCAGCAGAAATTTGGAGCTCCAATCCATCTCAGCAGACCCTCAAAATGTATATCAAAAGGAATGTTTGTGCCTAGTCCTTCCACTCAGATAGAGCACAACTGGCACAACGTAAGCACGCCTGGACAGTCATATCAGGATTTAAGCCAGGGGTTGTGGCGCCACACTTGTCGTGTACCTACGCAGTGTTTTGGAAAAAAAGATTTTTGGCCCTCAGAATGGGAGAATGGCCCTTCCTGTACCATTTACCAGGCTGGCGCCGCACAAACAACAATATAACGTACAGGGGGTGCAGGAGTAGTAAGGAAACAATTGAGCACGTGATATGTCTTCGTCCTGCCCTCCTCAACGATCGAAAGATTCTGCTACGGGGCGAATGGAACAAATGTGGTGTCCGCTCATGTCGACAAGCCATCCTTACATCTATGAACCCAGATAATCCAATGCCCAATTACAGGTTCACTAAGTTTGTTACAAGAGCAGTAAAAAGGCTAACTAACTGTGAGAGCCAGTGAATCAACGACTGTTAATTTGCACCGGGCTGCTCTAAGCCCGCTGTGACATTAATTTGCTTATTTTATTGTATCTCCCGATAGCGACCGAATCTGGTACTTTGCACATCACTCCTTTTTATTGCTCCCTGTCCTGCGCGATTTTAAAGTTTTCTACCATCATTTGCAGGGTTTTACTTATTTACAAACAGAACTGCACCATCAGTGGAACTGTTAGCAGGCTTTTAGTAATGACTAGTGATTTGCCCCTTCTCTTTAGAATGATGTTAAAATTAAATTAATTATTACTGTTTTAACTGTGATTTACCCCAAAAGACTCCTCGTCTAAACGCAGTCCATATTTTGGCAGCATGAACTTAGAGAGATTATGAAATTCTAAACGGGCGCTGATTAGGCCTTAAACAACTATTTATCGTTAAATATCATAATCCTCTATTATTTGCTATTTATATGTGATGCTATTAACGGATTAAGGGCTATACCTAGGTTTGTATATCTTAGTTACCGACTGATATATGTTTTTATTGTTGTATGTCCATCATTGTAATGATTTTTATTAATCAAGCAATAAAGTAATTCTACCGCTATTAAAGTGAATGTCTTTTAACATTGACTTCTATGTAGGTCTTTGACTACTGCTTTCTATGGTACAGTGCGACTCCCACTTCAACGACTGGGCATGATTCAAGCTTGAGAATCTATGAATGATCCAATACCGGAAAACAACAGTACCCCCACCTATACTGGATGCAATTCTATACTGGAAGGTCTATTGGCTTTGGCTGTCACCACAGCAGTAAAATCAGAGCGTGTTATATAATTCACTATTGCAACACCACTAAAATCAATGAGGACAGTTTCAATAGTCAATACATGGTGTAACATTGAAGTCAATGGGGATAGTACCAACATTTAGTAGTGTTCATTAGGCTGAAAACCTTGAACTGACAACCATTAACATAGTCATTAAAGCACTAAATTGCATAACATGTGTCCCAGATTCTTTCTTTTACTTTTACAATGGTGCTTCTGCAGCTTTAGGACCAGCCAATAGGGGTACCCCGCACACCAGAGCTAACAAGCAAAATCTTCATCTCTACATCTATTTAAAACTATGGAAAGCCACTCCTGAGCTCAGGGATTCAATCCTTGGGAGACTTATGCCTATCTTTTGGTAAAACTCCCCTGGGGGCTGCTGCAGGAGCCACCAACAGTATAGAAAGAATGTTGGCGGTCCCCCTGCCTGTCCTGGGGCATCACAAGGCCAACAGGCAAATTTGCAAGCCCTTGCAAGGGCTTATGGGGTGCTCTATTGCCCCTGGGCTTGAATATTTAATCTTGGAGCGGGGTACGTCACTCTCCCAGTTATGGGTATTGTAGAAGGCTGGAGCGCCCCGCAGCCTCCCTGTTCTCTGCTTCCCAGGTGATGGAGTCCCTTGGGCCAAAAGAGAATCTGGGGAGGGGGCCCCAGGCACGACCGCTGCCCATGGATAGAAACACAAAAGAAGGTTATGCTGACCTTTGGGGGACTGGCCCTCCCTTTCAAAAAATCCAGACAGAGCTCAATCCATTTTGTTCTCTGCCCACTCCCCATACAGGACAAGACTGTTTTCCCTGGCCCCGTAGGACCAATTTCTACATGCTCGGTCATTTTGCTCCTGGTACTCCATCTTAAAATGCTTTTATGTAATTATAGGGGGGAAACTAGTATCACCGTTTAAAAAAAAAAAAAAAATATTTTTAATAAAAGACACAGTGTCACCCCAACCCAAAATGGATGCAAGGGGGTCCAAACCCTATAATGCGTTTTGCAATTTGATCTGTGCAATTCTGTTGAAATTTTGGAGAGGGCTGGACAAACAAATTGCAACATAATTGATTCTTTTTTCATCTCACGTTCTCTTAACTTTTTTGTTGAACCTGGGGAAGTATTGAAAATTGTTACAGTGATCACAACTGCATTAATTTAGTCCTTAGTGTGCCCATGCATATTAACAAATGTTAGACCTGGCACCATTGGCGTGGGTCTCCCTTCCACTTTTTGACGGATTGCCTCCTCTGTTTTTGATCTGTTTTGCTGGTATAGATGCTTTGGGCACTGCGCCACTGCTATCCAGGGCCACAGTGCAAGTGCTCCCCATGTTAAATTGATGTATTGATTGGTGACTCCCTGATTGGGTTGTTTGATTTACTGTCAGGCCTTAGTAGCGTGCACAGGGGTGCCCTGGGCTTGTAAATCAAACGCTGCTGGTGGGCCTGCAGCACTGGTTGTGCCACCCACCGGAGCAGCTCGTAAAGTATGACTTGGGCCTGCCACCGCAGAGCGCCGTACGCAGCCGGGCCGCTGCGCGACTCGGCGAGTGCACCCACTCGCCAGTCTGTGAACCTTCCCTTTACTACATGTTGGTCACCCCTACAGAAGGCCTGCGGGCAGGGTGCGTTGTATGTAGAAGGCAGGTCATGCCCTGGAGTGTGCGGCATGACCTGGTAGTGAATGAACACGTAATTGTCTCCAAGGGACGGTTCAGTGTGCTTGAAGTGGGGGTAGACCTCCTGTAGGTTTTGGTGCCCTCACACACCCTTGCGGGTGTAAAGCATCATCATTGGGCAATGCTCCTCGTGAGGGTGGCGCTGCAGTCCTACACGGGCCCTTCAAGAGGGCTCTTTGATGGAGATCTTTTGAGGAGGTGCCGCAGTTGTGCATGTGGGTGTGTGGGCCAAGTGAGTCAGTGCAAGTGAAGCTAAAATAACCTATCGGTACCCAAGTAAATTTAATGGCGGGTCCTTCAGGTAGATTAAAAAGTAATGATGGTTTGGAGACTCTCCTTCAACCAAATCAAGGGCGGGACCAGTGTATTCCCGCCGCTCTCAAACCGTAAAAAATGTGTCGTGTATTTAAAAGTGAATAATGGTCGACATGTTTCGCGCAACCTATTGGTCCCTAATGGATCCCTGTGCGCTTCATCAGGACCGTGTGCATAAAATGATAGAATGGGACTCAGGGGAGACACCCTATAATCCCACTTTACTTATCGTCAAGTCAGGTAAGACGTCTCTGCGTCCGAGACACGTATTATTCGTGTTCTCAATAACCCAAACCTAATGGAGACAAAAAGGAAGAATAGAAGAGAGGAAATTAAATAGTTACTGAGCTTAATAAAGTTTTATCATACAGCTCTACGATAATTACTGATGAGGGCAAAGGTCCCTATTCACAACAGGGTCCACTATTATTGTGCCCTTACTATTATTAATACCAAATGCACGTTATACATATTAAAATAATCTAAATGTGCTCATATTAGCTCCACTAGAGCCACCTGCAGACATAAAATATAATACTGGGCTACATAAACCTATGATGCTGAGTAAGCAAAAAAAGGGAAAAGAAAGTATGAAAAGAAAATATTAACGGTGTTCCTTATTATTAAAAGTGCCCTATTATCAGGATTACTAAGGTCCCGGGTGGGGAGATCCTCTCAGTACCAGTTGAGTAACGTAGGTCTAGCTGGCTTATGGTGTTTAAGAAACTAGTTCCACCCACGGAATGGGATCATTCAGTCCCACTTCACTTATACACAGCTTGCTCCACTCGGCTGCCTGACCTCTCGCCGTCGTGGCCCTTCTTCAGCGTGGGGAGGGTATGAATACTAGTGCTTTTTGCTCCTTTAAGATGTATTACAACTGTATTTGGCAGACCTCAGTATGCTACATACTAGGAATGATGTTTACACACTGATATGTTATTTGGATATAGATGCGACTAATAAGCGGTTGCTTATTTCTGCATTTACTTTCTTCGTCGAATCTCACATATACAGTCTCGGGTGTGTTACTCTTCCTATAAACAGTACGCTAAGTATGCACACAACCTGCCGCCATCAATTATAAGTGTTTTATCTCATAAAATTGTTTAGAATATCTGATAATTGTTTTTATAACCAGATAATGTGGTACTAACTGCCAATTCAAGACTATACTTAAACTCAGTCTTCAGCTCTGTCATAGTCGCTGTGCTGACTCACCAAGTGGCATTAAAGACCACCGTCCTAGCACACATGATACCAGTCATAGGACCAGCACCTAATGGTTTGACTATTATACAACTACCTCCCATCCACCATAGGAGGACACGTTAATATTTTCTTTTCATACTTTCTTTTCCCTTTTTTTGCTTACTCAGCATCATAGGTTTATGTAGCCCAGTATTATATTTTATGTCTGCAGGTGGCTCTAGTGGAGCTAATATGAGCACATTTAGATTATTTTAATATGTATAACGTGCATTTGGTATTAATAATAGTAAGGGCACAATAATAGTGGACCCTGTTGTGAATAGGGACCCTTGCCCTCATCAGTAATTATCGTAGAGCTGTATGATAAAACTTTATTAAGCTCAGTAACTATTTAATTTCCCTCTCTTCTATTCTTCCTTTTTGACTCCATTAGGTTTGGGTTATTGAGAACACGAATAATACGTGTCTCGGACGCAGAGACGTCTTACCTGACTTGACGATAAGTAAAGTGGGATTATAGGGTGTCTCCCCCTGAGTCCCATTCTATCATTTTATGCACACGGTCCTGATGAAGCGCACAGGGATCCATTAGGGACCAATAGGTTGCGCGAAACATGTCGACCATTATTCACTTTTAAATACACGACACATTTTTTACGGTTTGAGAGCGGCTGGAATACACTGGTCCCTCCCTTGATTTGGTTGAAGGAGAGTCTCCAAACCATCATTACTTTTTAATCTACCTGAAGGACCCGACATTAAATTTACTTGGGTACCGATAGGTTATTTTAGCTTCACTTGCACTGACTCACTTGGCCCACACACCCACATGCACAACTGCGGCACCTCCTCAAAAGATCTCCATCAAAGAGCCCTCTTGAAGGGCCCGTGAAGGACTGCAGCGCCACCCTCACGAGGAGCATTGCCCAATGATGATGCTTTACACCCGCAAGGGTGTGTGAGGGCACAAAAACCTACAGGAGGTCTACCCCCACTTCAAGCACACTCAACCGTTCCTTGGAGACAATTACGTGTTACTTACAACCACAATTGGTGGAAGAACCTTCCTTTTTTTTCTCTTCTCTTTCTTAGGAACTGATACCACTTTGTTTAAAATGATTGTTCTAGGAGCATAGGTACAGGACCTTTTCCTAATTTGCTCCCAGTCCCCCCCATCTCTGAACTGTGTTGACTGGTAGTGAATGACCCACGAGCGCGGTTTTCACTATTGTAAGGCTACCTGTTACCTGTAGGTCAGAATGGGCAGATTTGATTATGGCATCCCATAATCCTAACTGACTCAGGGAACCAGGTAGAGAGTCGATTTTAGTATGCCTGAACTCAGAATGATAAGATGCATCATTTAGGAAAGTTGATTTTAACATTCTGTGTTTGAAAATACCTCTTTTAGAAAGACGGTATTTTCTTACCTAACCATCCAGCCTGCTTCTGCTCGTGTGTGTATTGTGTGTCTGGGTTTGTGAGTGACAGGGCTGGGGGGACTCCAGGAGGTAGGGCGCAACGGCACTAGGCTGATCGTCTGGAGAACGGTGGGAGGAGTAGGCACCTGGGTCTGAATAGAGCTGGGCCATCTCCCACTACGTTGGCTCCACTCCCTGTGGTGAGTCTGAAGACCCTGGCCCACCCCGACAAAGGAAGAAGGCACACACTGGTAGAAAGCACCTGAAACTGGTTTGGGCCAGGTACAGGGCCCTCTGCCTTCAGAGGACAAAGGATTTGCGGCTATAAATACTGGGGTCCGGACCCCAGAACTTTGGAATCATTTGGACTCGTAACTGAAACGAACAAGACGACCCTCTGCTGAGGAAGAGCACCCGGAGACCGCAGGAGTTGTACTGCCCCTCTGCCTGAGCGCTGTAGTGGGTTGGCCTGTGGTGGTGTCTCTCGTGCCAAGGAGAGGTAGAAAGGACCAAGGAAGAAACTTTCATCATCTTGCTGAATATTCTCCAAGGGCTAGAGTCGAGCTAGCCTCCTGTTTGAAGACGCAGGGATACCAACGACTTCACCTCCTCTGTGTGAGCAAAGCTGAAACTGCTGGTTCAGCCGCTACAGAGGAACTCTGCAACTCAAGCCAGCTAACATCGCCGCCATCTGCCCCGAGACCGTGAGCGCTGCTCCGACTCGCCCCGTAGACCGACGTCTACCGCTGTGCTGCACCGGCTCCGAGATCGCCATCTGGGCGGAGCCGATCATCGACAAGAGTGACCGAGCATTCACTGACTCAACGACATCAGCAACGACCTGTGGTGCCGGCGCTGCCATATCGTCACCTCCTCTCCGGTAAGGACCGAAGCCGCCCCCTGCCTGCATCCGCATCCAGGGCCCCGCCGCATCGCTTTCCCCTGAAGTAAGAAACCGACGCTACCAATGTGCCACACGACATCGCAGCCCCCTGACGCCGAGAAGAGCCTTTGTTTGTTTTTCTAGAGGTACTGTCCTGTGAGAGTCTAGTCGTGACTCCGGGCCCGACGCTGCGCTTCTCGCAGGCGGGTTGTACCCCGAGAACTCTTTTGGGCGTTGAAGCGATAACTCCCGTTGGGGTTATCTGTTGCCAGAGACACTTGAAGCTAAAGCCTATTTTTGAGTAACCATAAGCATATTCGTACTGTGGATTCTTTTTGCGTTAAGGTCTTGTGTTAAATATATAAAGCTTACTTATTTTTGATACATCCCGGTGTGGTGTCCGTTTGTAGTGGTTCATCTATATTACTGTATGTGTTCACAAATGCTTAACACACTGCCTCTGAGATAAGCCTGTCTGCTCGTGCCAAGCTACCAAGGGGGTGAGCAGGGGTTATCTACAGCGTGTAACTTCCTTGCCCTGACGTAGACGAAGGGTCCCAACTTGATAAAGGTGCATACCGTTGCCAACTAGAGACTCCGGGTTCTAACAACAAAGTACCAGAGAAAGGCATAACAGTCCTTATTATTAAAGACAAGGGATTATGGCTTGGGTGGTAGAGTACCGATATTCAAAAATCGCTTAGGAATACGACAACGAATATTGCTCTGATAGAAAAACCTTTATTAGCCGATAACACCATGAATCCCCAAACCATTGGCGCCTTTCTTACCCTGGGACAAAACATTAGAGAATTACCTTTGCATCCTATAATTTTCAAAAGGATACCCAACCAAGCTGGTTTAATCGGTCCTGTAGAGAAGCAAATAGGCGTACGAGAATAGCTCTAAGTAATATACCTAAAGTTTCAGATGATATCGTCAAACTGAGGGCTGAGTATCAGTAGGCCATTAAGGAGAGGAAGCTGGCCATTAGACATGATATCTGAGAAAAGTTAATTAGTGTATGTGCAACCAAAGATATCAGGGGCTCTAGTGAATTCAAGCAACCCCATTATTGGACAGTCAGGTGGCTGTGGGTCCAATATTAAAGCAGATACATGGGTTGAACATTTCAGATCTTTCTACAACCTTGGAACAAAGTGGGTAAGAGCCATTGGAAGAGTTACATCCGCAGCTCCATTTAATATCAGATTTGAACTTCATGAAGTCGAGACTGCTTTTACCCAAAGTACATCCCATAAAGACCCCAGCCATGAAGGGGGCCCTATGGAGGTTTACATAGCCAACACTGAGTTTTGGGAACCTATTATTACTAATGCTCTAAACTCAATAGTAAGATTTAAACGACCAAATTCCTTGCGTACTTCAGTAGTAGTCCTGATATTTAAGAAAGATAACAGACAGAGCTCCCACTGCCACATGCCCATTTCCCTGCTGGACTGCAAAAGACGTTGAGCGCATAGTCCTGCTATTTGGCCTATACAAAAGATTCTAGGGTTCTGTCACCTACTAAATATGGTTTTAGGGATGTTGGTGTGCCCAGGAGCAGTGCCTGAACCCACTCTTGGCTATAAATAAATACACCGTAATCAAGAAGGGGGTTTCTATATGGACCTGAGTTGTGCTTTCAACCGGGTGAACCATTCAGAGCTCTGGGGCTTTTTAGCTTGGTTGGGATTGGAGAAGAATCTGTGGACTTCATCCATGCTCTTCATTCGGTTAATTGTACCCACCTTATTAAGGTATGGAATCGAAGGGGGATGCACTGACTCTTTAAAGCTAGAAAGGGGGTCCAGCAGAGATGCATGTGGGAACCAATTTTGTTCCTGCTAAACATCAATGATTTAAATTCTTACTTATGGGGGTGTGTCCAAGATGGCGTGGACTAGGAGCGTTTTCCTGGAGCTCCGCTGACCAGAATGCGTGTCGGAGCGCAACTGGCCCAGATGAAGGGGTAAACTGGCACCAACTAACAAGTTGACACTCGGCTTCCCGACAGAGGCCGTGGATCCCCTGCACAACCGCCCGAACTATGTTTGTAGCCCCTGCAGCTGACCGGGGCCTGCCGACCCAGCGCACAACATGGCGGACGGGCGCCCTGGCACAGCTGTTTAATCGTGCTGGCCTCCCTCTCGGGACCTGTGGTCTTGCATCCGGCTAGCCGCGACACGCACCGTGCGGGCTGGGTGCAGTGGCAGCCCCGGTACCGGCATCTGTGCGAGTGGAAAAGAGGGTGACCTTTCACCATCCTTGCTGAGTCTCTGTGAGAGAGCCGGAGGTACGAGGAGGCGCCGTCTGCGGATTGATCCCAGAGGCCGGAGCGCCTGAGTCTGGGCTCCCCTGAAAATCCGGATCCTGAGGGCGCTGTAAGGATCTGAGTTCAAGAGCCCGGAGGTTGCAGCTGGAAGTGTGACCCAGGACAGCGGCGGTGACGCAAAGCAGCACCAGTGCGGTGAGGAATCGGTACCCTGAGGAGTGGCAGGGCGGCCGCCTTGCTTGCCGAGGAGGCCTGGTGTATCTCATCGGCAATAGGAACATGATGATGGGGCCTGCAGAACCGTGAGTGGAGGAGCCGGATATAAGCGGTCAGTGCGCTTACAGCGGACTTGAGGCGCACTAGCCTGACTTGATCTTTAGGAGTACCTTCACCCTCAGGGACTGACCACGTTCACCACCATTACCTGTGATTTTGTGGAGGGCTTTTGGCGGCAGATAGGTGGGCCTCTAGCTTGAACTGCTCTTGCTGCACCTAAGAGATGCCCCCTGTTGTCTATGTGTGCAGTGTCTGGGCCTCTCTACACACCTTGTAGATCGGATCCCCCGGGGGTGGGGAGGAGTGTCTACTCCATGGTGAGGAACTTCTGCTCTATGGCCAATTAGTGATACAGGATCTCCTTGTGCGTACATGGCTGGACTTGGGACCCGGCTGCGCAAGGTACATGGCAGACAAGGTAAACCTCCGGCCTCGATGTTATGGCATCTCAACGCCTGCCGGAGAAGGATGGGACATTAAAAGAACTTTTCTCAAAAACTGCAGGGAAGAAGGCAGAGCAGGCTAGAGATTCTGTCCCTGCCTCATCCCCGACCCTGGCTGGCGAGATGGCGGAGGAAGCCCCAGTGACACGCACATTTCTAGAGCAACTCTTTGGGACCTTGAAGGAGGACCTAGATACTTTAAAACAGGAAATAAAATCGGAGGTGAAGGACCTTAAGAGGGATATCATAGAGCTTGGCCAGAGAGTTGACACCCTTGAGCAAACCTCCAATTCCCGGAAGGCTGAGGTTTATTTCCACCGTCAAGAACTCCTTGAGCTACACGACATGAACAAGGAACTCCAATATCAGGTGGAAGATTTGAATATCAGGATTAGAGGTGTTCCACAGCGGGCAATCACTGGAAGTCTCAAGTAGTTTGTGATTTGCCTCTTTCGTCAGGTGGCCCCTGATCTGGGAGATCGTGACATTGTCTTGGAACGGGTGCATAGGGCCGGATGACCTACCAATTCACCTGGCCAACCACAAGACATTCTCATGTGCCTGCATTTCTACAAACAGAAGGAGTCTATTCTTGCAGCTGTCCGAGATAAGCCTGCCATTGAATTCAAGAATTTCAAGCTTGGGATACATCAGGATCTTTCTCCTAGGACCCTGCAACATCGTTGTGCCCACTGCCCACTGATAGATTTGCTCCGCGAGAAGGGTATTGGATACAGGTGGGGTCATCCATTTTGCCTCCATTTTGTGTGAGATGGGGAAACTCAGAGTTTTCGCTCCTTGGAGGAAGCTCAATCAATAATGGAGGTACCTCAACTGTCTAGGGACTCGACATCACAATCCTCCCCACTGGCGGTGTGGTCCTCTCCGGTGGGTCCTCGCCGGTCTGCCCTCTCTAAGTCCTCCAAGACACCTAAACCCTCTGAATCAGAGACCCGCAGAGAACGAGAAGAACTGCTGCATCAACTGCAACGAAGGGACGATAAGTCTGAAGCAGGCAGTGATCACTGAGGTGGACTGATGTAATGCAAGGTGACTCCCGTACCATTTCTCTCTTGTGTATGTTGGTTCAGGATACAGTAATGGCCTCTGTAGAATGTGCTTTGTTTTAGGGCGGCGGAGCTCTTTCAATGTATCGATACGACTACATGGAGAATCACCGGCGGGCATGGACCCGCATAGTTAGACTGTTTGAGTTCCTGAGGGGGAATTGTTATCCTTACGTGCTTTCTTCTGTTCTCTTTCTCTCTCTCTTATAGGGACCTCTATGTTCGTCAACTAAGCATGGGTATTCATTGTATGTGACTGGGTGGGATCCAGCGTTTCTGCTCAGAATAAGGATATCTGCACCCTACATTACTTAACTGACTCATGGTAAATATGTTTAGCCTTAATGTACGGGGTTTGAATGCTCCAGTGAAGCGTTTGGCTTTACTTTCTTTCCTCAGGGATGCTAAATGTGATGAATACTTACTTCAGGAAACTACTTGCTTAAATCTGATTGGAGACGTTTGCGCTCCAGATAGTTTGACGGCCAATATTTCTCCTCAGTGCCTTGTAAAAGGGCGGGGGTGGCTATGTTCCGGGCAGGGTCCTACAAACTTGATGACCCATGCTGTCGAGATTGGAGTGGCTGCCCTGTCAGATCATTCGCCTCTTATCCTCAGATTCTCCACACCCCACTCTTCTCCGCCCCCTCATTCATGGCGGCTCAACACTAAACTTCTTTCCTCTGAACCCACGCTAGTTGAGACTCGGAATACACGGACTTCTTTCCCAGCGGTAAATGATTCACCTGACACCACAGTGTCCTTGCTATGGGACATGTTAAAAGCAGTGGTTAGGGGTCAATTTGTTGCCAATGTAGCAAGGTTCAATAGAGAACGGCACACAAAACAATTATGACTCAAAGATACAGTTAGGGTGCTTGAAACTGTCCATAAACGTGCTGGTAGCCTATCGGCCCAGCATCAACTTCCATTATCTAGGAAGCAACTTAAAGCCGTAGACTGGGATAGGGCAGGATATGAAATGCTACGTATTAAAAACAAGTACTATGTGGATGGGAATAAGGCGGGACGTCTACTGCCTCATCGACTCCGCTCTCAAGCAGTCAACCGTAGGGTAGACGAAATTCAGAGGTCTGATGGTACGCTGTGCTCATCAGAATGAGCAGATTGTTCAGGAGTTTAAATTTTTTTACACTGCTTTATACTCGGCTGACAGCCTTGATGACCTAGAGATAGTGAGATACCTAGACACAATCCCCTTACACCAGATCCCCCCCACAGACATGGCAATCTTAGAGATAAAGATATAACCACTGAGGAGGTTTTGCTGGTCAGGATGGCTTTAGTCCAGAATTTTATAAAACCTTAAGCACCCTCTTGGCCCGTGTCATGTGTCAGGGACTGTCCGGGACTATGTCGGGAATACAGTCAGGGACTTGGGCAAAGACTGGGAACTGGGTAGAAAACGTACACAGAAAGAGTAGTACAGCGCTGCCCAGGATCACACAGGAAGTCAGAGGAGAAAAAGGGATCCAAAGGGGAAGCTTGTACAAGTGAACAAGATGGGTGAGACTCAGAAAGGACAGGCACTCATGAGACGGATGTGCAATACACTTATATATAAAACAACATTAACAATAAAGGGAATGTGGGGTAAAGCACTCGGGAGCTCCACACAGTAAGACTGAAGCTCAGTAAGTTCCTCACCCACAATTGCTGTTACAGATACTGACTGCAAATACCCACATATAGGATATGCATGCAAAGGCAGGGTCTGTGGAGCTGATACCAATGGTGATGTCATAAATGCAACTCAAAGACAATACTCACAGTGAACAAGAAACACCACCTAGGTAGTCAGCTGTGCCCACAGATCCTGGCGATCAAACAGGAACACACAAGGCAGTAACAGCAAGGGGGTAGAACTAAACACAAGCATAATAGACAAGGAGCTAGCAAGGAGGAGTGCTTAACAGGAAAGGAAGGAAATCACAGGGCACTCTTGGCAGAAAGCAAGTAACAAACATACAAGGTAATAGAAGCAAAACAGCAGAATAGAGAGACAGCAAACTAGGAAC
Organism: Calotriton arnoldi; assembly: GCA_963921515.1. Lineage (NCBI taxonomy): Eukaryota > Metazoa > Chordata > Amphibia > Caudata > Salamandridae > Calotriton > Calotriton arnoldi. Next base: position 72,211 of record CAWUFW010004956.1, on the reverse strand, counting down.
TGGAACCAAGGAAATGGGAAGAAAGGCAGGGACTGGAAAAGGATATACAGAAAGGGAGACTACATGGGTATACAAGAATAGTGCTGGTTCAGCAATCAGGAAAACAAAGTAGCACTGAAGGCAGTGCTGGAGCAGGAACTAGAATTGAGCACTGGAAAAGGATATACAGAAAGGGAGACTACAAGGGTATACAAGAATAGTGCCGGTTCAACAGTCAGGAAAACAAAGTAGCACTGAAGGCAGTGCTGGAGCAGGAACTAGAATTGAGCAAAAGCTCTGGAGTCAAAGTAGCACTGCAGGCAGTGCTAGTTCAGGAGAAGGGAAACTGCTGCAGGTCAGGAACAAGGAATGCTAAGGCTCAGGAGTCAAGGTAGCACTGCAGGCAGTATTAGTTCAGGAACAAGGGAAACTGCTGCAGTTCAGGAACAAGGAATGCTAAGGCTCAGGAGTCAAGGTAGCACTGCAGGCAGTGCTAGTTCAGGAGAAGGGAAACTGCTGCAGTTCAGGAACAAGGAATGCTATAGCTCAGGAAACAAGGTAGCACTGCAGGCAGTGCTAATTCATGCACAAGGAATAGCTATAGCTCAGGAATCAAGGAACAAGGATTAACTATAGCTCAGGAATCAAGGAATATCAAAAGCTCAGGAAACACTGGAAACAAGGTTCGGCCTCACCGGTATACAGCTACAATTACCAACCCTGGGCTGAAGGGAGCTGGGGTTTAAAAGAGCTCACAGTAATCACATGCATCAGGTGTGAGCAGGCTAGCAGCAGCCAGCCACAGGCGAGCTGAATTCCTCCACCCATCCTTGGCCTGCAGGGGTGGAGATGAAGCAGTGAGCAGGGAATTCTAGGTAATGGAGTTTCCAGCATGAGCAGACTGGCTTCCACAAAACCCGGCATGGATTGGGAATGGTTGTCAATTCCTAAATGGTGTCCAAACGCCTGGAAATCAGGATATGCACACAGGGGAGTGTCTGGAAGCATATTAGAACACTGGAAAGCCCCACAATTAGGCCCCTTGGTGGTGGGCACGAGAGCACAGGGAGTGAATCGTGACATCATGGATAGACTACAAAATGTATTTAGTTCCACCGGCTCACTGATGCCCTCGATTCAGTCTGCTACGATTGCTGTATTTCCCTAAACCAGGTAAGGATCCTAAGCAATGCTCTTCATTTTTTTTTACAACCAGATTTTATTGGTTTTCAATGGCATCATCTAAAGTCATAAGCATTGCGCATCTTCAATCAAGTACATAAAACACACTATCATCATTCCCTGGTGCATCTGTTCAGAACTTACCCCCAACATAACTATACCTTAAGCAATGCTCTTCATATCGCCCTATATCCTTGCTAAAAAATGATGCTGAGATCTTCACTAGTATTGAAGCAAACAGGCTGGCGCCATACATGCAGGGACTGGTGGACCAAGACGAAACGGGATTTATACCCAAACGAAGTTGGAGTGACAACACTAAGAGACTCTGCCACCTCCTTGATAAGGTGCAGCGATCCCACAGTCCAGCTCTACTCCTTACCATAGATGCAGAAAAGGCCTATGACGGAGTCCATTGGCCTTAACTTCAATCTGTCTAGGTGAAAGTTGGTTTGGGCTCCTGATTTCGCAGCTGGATCCAAAGTAACTAAGCATCCCCCAAGGCTGGAGTGAGGGTTAATGGTGTTACGTCTGGCTCCTTCCTCATTCAGAGAGGTACCCAGCAGGGCTGCCCTCTATCACCTTTATTATTTGCTCTGTATATGCAGTCATTCGCCAAACGCATCCGGGGTAACCCTCAGATTTCCGGCGTATGCATAGGAGGTAGATCTCATAAAATAGCACCATATGCCAATGATGTTTTGTTTACACTGATGGACTCTCATAGATCCTTGACAGCTATTATGGAGGAGTTGGCAGCATTCAGCAACATTTCAGGCTTTCAAAACCAAACTTCATAAATCTTCCATACTCAGCCTCACCGTTTCAGAGGCAGATGGGATCCCCCTTGAGGCCGCCTTTCCCTTTACCTGGGCGGTGAGTGAAGTAGAATACTTGGGGCTCTGTGTCTGCCCCACACCTGCGGCCACGTCCCAACATAACTATTCCACACTGCCTCAAAAGTCCCAATCGGAGCTATCTAGATGGAAACGATACAGCCTTTCACGGTTGGGTCGATTACCGGCAGTAGAAATGACGCTCTTACCAAGAATTCTCTATGTGATGCAGACGTTGACGCTTCATCCACACCACACACCTTAGATAGACTACAGGCTCTTATCTGGAAGTTTCTCTGGGATGGAAAAAAGGCTAGGATGTCGAAGGCACAGGCATATCTCCCTCAGGCACTGGGGGGCTTAGGAGTACCCCACCTGGTGAGCTCCTACCAGGTGGCTTAGCCGTGGTATATAGTGGAATGGTCGCATTCACAGCATGAGAAACACTGGTGTTTTATCACTCAAGCAGTAGTGGGAGTACATATCTGGAAGGTAGCCAGGCTGCCTAAAATCCATTGACCACCTGGGGTGTATGTCTCCCCCATTCTACTGGCCGCCTTGGGGGTATGGGACAGGGTACAAGTACAGAAAGGGCTATCCACACCCATATACCCCAAACGCCATTGTTGGGAAACCCCGATTTCCCTCCTGCTCTACAAAACCCCTATTATGATGCCTGGCAAAAGACCAATTGTAAAAGAATGGGCGATCTTTTCGATGTACATGGCCTAATGACCTTCCCACAATTGCAGGTGGCATACGACCTCCCATCTACAGCCCATTGGCAGTATATGATATTATGCCACTGGGTACCCCAGCCCTCGATTCGCCCACATGCAAGTAGGCCCCTCACACCATTTGAGAAGTGGCTTCTTACGCGAGTTACAGATAAGCGTTTACTGTTTAACATATACACATTTCTCATTACTCTATTGAAACCCACCAAAACATCAGCACAACACAGGTGGGAGGTGGAGTGTGGACGCACCTTCACAGATAAGGAATGAAGAGACGTCCTTCACAGGGCATGGGTCATGGCATGCAATACCTCCAGTAAGGAACTGTTTTTAAAAATCGCTCATTACTGGTATTATACCCCGGCACAGGTGGTACACTGGAAGCCAGGTGGGGATAGTGCATCTTGTCGTGCGTGCGGGCAGATTGACACGTTAACACATTCTTTTGCATTGTCCCAAAATTCGCACATTTTGGCAGGAGTTGTTAGATGCGGTGGACTCTATATTCAACCCAACGCTTCCCCGCTTACCCAGTTATATTCTTTTGGGACTCCTGAATCCTTTGACTTATCCCCTAAGATCATATAAGGGTAGAGCTATCACATTGGCAATAGGGGCGGCAAAGCATTTGCTACTGCAGAGATGGGGCTCGGACGCCATACCGTCTTTCCGAGATTGGCTTCATAAACTATGTTATTTGCTGAAATTAGAAAAGATCACAGCGGCAACAACATAGGCCTTCTCTTCCTTTGATAAGATGTGGGCACCCCTCGTCTAATACTTGTCAGATGAATTTAGAGTACTAGCATGTCCTATCTACCTTCGTATATTACACTTCACACAGGCAACACAAGATCACGACTGTTAGAGTTTTGAGATGCATGACGGCACTAACGCCGGACGATCCATTCCCCCTTATACACTTCTTGGAGAATATCTCTAAAGTATAGGCGCCACGGTTCCTGTCTCTCTACTTTTCTTCTTCCTTTCTTCTTTTTCGTGGTTCTATTGTGATGATGATAGTATATATCCACCGGCTTATGGATTTAGAGAGAGCTTGTTGTTTATGTTGATTAAAATCAATAAAAGAGATCTTAAACCTAAATTCTTACTTATCGTCCTTAGGAAATTATTTGCCAACAGTTAAAAAGACTCCTGTCTGAGCTTCACTGTATGCTGATGATTACGTTTTAATGTCCCAAAACCCCCTTGGCCTCAAAAGATTAATTGATAACTTTGTGGAATACAGGGACAGTTTAGATCTCCCGACAAGCTTTACTAAGACACATTACATGGCTTGTGGAGCCATTCATCAATAAGCTGAATCAGAATGACTTTCATTTGCAGCTTACCTACAGGTTCAGCAAGACAGAAGTTGAGTTTTTGGATGGGCTTGTGTTGGTAGGCAAAATGCAGACTGAGTTATACTGCAAACCGACTTCAGGTAACAGCATATTACATGCTACAAGGCCATTCTGATTCAGCTTATTGATAAAATCAACTGCAGTATTTTTACTACCCTTCCAGGTGACAAATAACTCACTTATTGTGCACAGTCATACCATCATATTGGCCGCATGTTCTGGTAGTTCAGTTGACCGTAGTACTTGTTCTTCCCACCATCCCATGTATAGGTTTGCATAATGCGATGTGAAACAAGTACTCATTGCAGCACCCCTGCATTGTCTATATAAAATGCTCTACAATATTAATATGTTATTTGTAGGACAGAACTTTGTATGAATATACAACTTTTCTCACAAAGTGTTCTTTTGTTGTTGGTTCAATAGTTTTTTTTAGCTATTAGTATGTGAAAAAAATGTGCCCGGTGCGCTTCAAAGGTGTAGGAAAGTACCCTTTTTGGCATGGTTACCCCCCACTTTTTGCCTGACTCTGATGCACCTTTGAGTGAGTATGCACTGGGTTCCTGCTGACTAGTTCCCCAGTGCCTGTGTTCTTTCCCAAAACTGTACCTTTGTTTCCACAATTGGCACACCTCTGGCTCACATATAAGTCACTTGTAAAAGGCACCACTGGTACCAAGGGCCTTATGACCAGAGACGGGTCTCTAAGGGCTGGAACATGTATTCTGCCACCCTAAGAGACACCTCACCAAACACAAGCATACTGCCACTGCAGCCTGTGTGTTTTGGTGCAGATAAAAGTGAACAATCGACCTGGCACACATGTGTGCCAGGCCTACCAGTACTGCAAGAGGCATATGTAAGTCACCCCTACAGCAGGCCTTCCAGCCCTACGGCAGGGTGCACTATACCTCCTGTGAGGGCATAACTGCGTGAGCTTATATGCGCCTATAGTGTCTAAGTCCATTCTTAGACATTATAAGTGCACAGTGAAGCCATACTGAGTACATGGGCTGGGAGCTTGTCACTACGAGTTCCACAGCTCCATGATGGCTTCACCAAATTCCAAGATGTTCGGTGCCAAGCATCTCAGATTAATGAGCCCTCACTGATGCGCGTGTTAGATTCATTAATAAATGCACTCAGAGGTGCCCCCTGAAAACCTACCAACCCACTAGTGTGCCTGACTGGTCTGCACCAGCCTGCCACCTCTAGACATGTTTCTGACCCCCGAGGTGGGAGCTTTTTGCTCCTGTGGGTCAGAAAGAAAGCCTGTTCTGGGTGGAAGTGCTTCATACCTACCCCCAAGCAGGAATAGCATTGAAAGTCAGTGAGCCTCAAAGGATTCCCGTCCTTTGTCTTGCTGACCAGGGCCTCTCCAGCTAGTGGAGATGCCTTCCCCACCGACCAAGCCCCACTTTTGGGGGCAAGGTTGGCGGGATAATTAGTAAGCAGGAGAGGTGTCCCCTCTAAGCCTGCGCCACCCCTAAGGTGCCCTGAGCTGAAGTGACCCCCTCCTTTAAAAATCCTCCATATTGTTTTAGAGGATTCTACCCAATAGGGTTAAGGGTATGCTCCCTCCCCAGAGGGAGTAGACATACAAAGGGAGTTGGCACCCTAAAGATAAGTAGCCCATTGGCTACTACCTTCTAACCGCTGTAACGCCCCCAAATTGAGTATTTAAGGGCACCCCTGAACCTTAATCCTCAGATTACCCATGACCTACGAATAAGAGGACAAAGAAGAGCCGTGGCAGCAGCGAAGACTGAAGACATCAACTGACTTGGCCCCAGCCCTACCAGCCTGTCTGCAGCCCTCAAAGACCCTGCTAAAGAAGAGCAACTCATCCCGCAGTTCAGCGACCCCCAGAGCCCTGGGACGACTGCCTGCCTTCTAAAAAGATGCCTAATCTCCCGTCAACAGCAGACCTGTCAAGAAGAAAGCAAACTTCAAAAGACAAAGTGCTCTGCCTGCAGAACCGCGTAGCCGACTACCTCTGCACCCAACGCCCACAGCCCGAGTTCCAGTAGCCTACCGGTCCAGCATAGGTTCCCCAGAGTTTTCGAGCAAGAGTCCACTGTGGATTGACCCCTGCTGGACTCCACGTCGACGCTTGCAGCCTCTGCACGATGACCCCACTAACCGTGACCTGCACCAATAAGCTGATTTCCGATGCCTAAGGACACCCCTGCACCTGGAGCCCCTGGGCCTTGGGGAGATCAACCGACGGTGTCCCGACGCCTCAACACATCCCAACTTGCAAGTGAATCTGAAGGTTTCTTTCGTCCAGCCTCCTGGACTGAACCTGCAGCCTTTTCCAACTACGAGTCTCTATTTGTTTGCATTGGGCGCCCAATGCTGTGTTGGCACTCTGCACCCGGCCGCCCCTGTGCCGCGGACGGTGTACGTTTGGTGCGGCCTTGTGGCCCCCGTGCTTACCTTAACCTCCGGAGACTGGGTTACCAAACCACTCTACTTACCTGTAGGTACTATCACTTCGATTGCCCCCTCTCTCAGCTTGATAACATTGGCTCCAGATCCCGAGTTTGACCTCTGCACCCGGCCGCCCCAGTGCTGCTGTTGGTGCAGTGAGGGCACTTACCTGAACCTTGTCTGGTACTGATTCTTCATCCAAAAGCTCAATATTGTAAATCATTTACTTACCCACATATTGCTGATTGTGTTTCCTCCCGTAGGATAATATTGTATTAATTGAAAAATGCACTAAGAAAAATAGTGATATTGCAAAAAGTATTTTAATGCAACAAAGTATCTTTTGCTCTATAAAATAAATATACTAAAAGTAATATTTTTACAAACCATTGGTCTCTGATTTAGTCATTGAGTGTGTGCGATCATTTCTTGTCTGTGCATGTACAACAAATGCTTAGCACTGCCCTGTGATAAGCCTAATTGCTCGCCCACACAATACCACAAAAAAGAACATGAGTATTATCTACTTTAGCCTCTGTAAAGCCTCTGGGTATCCACAGGACTCTGTACTCACTATACCTTACTTTTGTTAAGTATATACAGAGCCAACTTCCTACAAAAGGGTTAACACCTTTTCTTACATCTTGGCAGCTTATAACTTAAGAGTCATTTGATGAACATGCATGAAACTCAATTTGATTTTTGAAAGTGTGCAAATGCCCTAAAAAGGGGTATCCTGGCACTAAGGAAACTGTACTGCAGCAGAATTATGAAGACAAAAGGTCGGGTTTGAAAAGCTTGTGGAATGGGAGGAGATGCTTTTCAGCATGGATGGTCAACGCAAGAGCACTACAAGCTTGGACTGTGACCTCCGAGGAACTCTCCTGAAATTGAGAATGTAACAACATGTTACTGGAACAAAGACTGCATCTAATAATGTATGAAGAGAAGAGAGAGGCCATGTAAATGTGGGGGGGCAGGCTGTGTAAAGCATTGTGACAGAAGCAGATGACCATTTAGCAGACACTTAACCTGTTATGCTGCCTCTTAGTTTTCTCAAATTGACACTGATCCATCGGGCGTTGGGGTATAAAACGGGGAGCCAAAAAAGTGTTCCTTTGCTAATAACTTTGGCTCTGTGTCTAAACCTCAGATTTGTCAAAATTCTCTGAATCCCCAAAAAACTCACGGGCCTCTCAGTTTCCATGGACTCTGGAGAAAAGTCAATATAGGCAGCGAACATTTTACTGTATTTCCATCGAAACAAATTTCTTACTGACCCTGCACTGCATGATGGGAAGGCTAGACGCCTTTTGAGTTTGCTGACGATGCAGTGTATAACTGGCACACAATGGGTCCGATTACGATGCGGCACAGAAAGGCTCCGACCATCGTAATCGGCCCCTCGGTTTACTTTCCAACTGCTGCATTACAATGCTGGCAGTCAGAAACGAAACCGGCCGGTCATTCTGTCTGGCTTCCAAAGGGCTCAAGGAGCCCGTCGGCCTGTCGGAAACGGCTCGTAATCCCAAAGGGCAGGCCTTTCTGCCCTTGGAATTACTATGCACATTTTCCTGCATGGTTTCCATGCGGGCCTGTCTGACATGGAAACCATGTCCGAAAACGTTTGGGGGACCCAGCAAGGCCCCCATGTGTATGCAGCCTCCGGTTGGGGGCACCATTTGTTGATCCCTGCACCCTGTGGCAGGCACCCTGAGGTGCCTGCCACGGGATGCAGGGATGAACAGCACCTCCCATTTCCCTATGGGAGCATGTATTACGGCCGGTTTACGGCCGTAATGCATGCTCCCATAGGGAAATGTAGGAATGCGACCGAACACTGTTCGGTCGCATTCTAATTAGGCGGTCGGGACCGACGACCAGAGGTCGGTCGGTCCTAGGACCGAGAAGGTGTTGGGCGGACTTAAGTCCACCCGACATCGTAATTAGGCCCTAAGTGTTCTGATCTAAAATAAGATATATTTCTCTTTATTTTGAGGTTTTAAAAATGTACTACATTAGTGTTTGTAGCCAGATATATTGTTTTGTCAATTTGCCAATCTGTATTTATTTACTATAACCAACAAACATACAATATATGAAAAATATTGCCCCTTATGCACTGCTTTTGTTTGTAAAAGCATTTTAAAAATAGTTTTCCGAAGATGATACATGTGTATGGAAATATTCTACTATTTCTGTCACTCCATTAAGATCATAATAAAAGGAGGAGTACAATAAACTTTTTGATTTGCTTATAACTTCAGCACCATTTGATGAATCTGCATGAAATATTACATGCCTGTAGCAAGTTATATTTAGTCCAGGTATGGTGGGTTTCGTGCAGATCCAATGAGTTAAAGGGGGTGGTACATTCAAAACATTCCCAATAACTTTGGCTTAGTTTGATGGATCTTCACAAAATCAGATAGAGGCTTATCATATTTAGTTTACTCTTGGGCCATCATTACGCATTAAGAGCTAAGGGGGTCATTACGATGGCAGACGGAAAAGGCCTCCGACTGCCGTGGTTCTGGAAAAAAACGGCCCGCAGAGACTAGGGAATATCTGAGGGTCATATTAGGATACATAGCCTGGAAAATCCGACCGCGGCAGTGGGATTCGTTAAAACTCTGTCCGCCACGGTTGGAAATCCTGAAACTCCGACCACGGCGGATGGAAATGCATTTTTCCGGCATACAAATGCCGATTCACCAGCGGCATGACCGCAGGGGAAATTATGATGATCTAGCAGTCCTGTCATAACGATCGCTGTGTTCCTACCACCGCGGTCGTGCGAAACGAACATAGAAAAGGGTCCACATCAAAGTCTGAATGGAAAAATACAGAAGATGGTCATTCCTAAAGTGGACACACCCACATAGGAGAGTATAAAACAAACCCCTTCCTTGACCAGCATTGTTTGCAAAAAGCCAGCATTGAAGGAGCACAAAACACACAGCATTGAAGTCCCACTTGTTAGGAGAGGAGAATATTTCACACTGCACACCACCACACCCACCTATCTCCACGCACCAATATTTTTCACCCACACACCTGACACATCTTTCACACCTCCATTACCACATTACTCTTTGCCCTAGTTCTCATTTTGCACACTACTCACCATGGCACAAAAAAGATGCCAAAATTCACTGACAACGAGGTGACACTGATGGTAAATGAGATAATTAGAGTAGAACCACATTTGTTTGGAGCCATGGTCCAACCGACACCATGTGTCAGGAAAAATCAAATGTGGGAAAAAATAGTCAACAAAGTCAATGCAGTAGGTACCACACTGCGTGACATTAAGAAGAGGTGGCATGACCTCAAGGCCCATGTGAAATACCGGGCCACCAGGAACCATGAAGCAGCTCAGCGGACTGGCAGGGGCCCTCCCATTCCTCCACTAACACTTACAGAATGGGAGGAGAAGGTGCTTGCTATCCTGCATCCAGAGAGTCTCAGTGGAATAGCTGGGGGAGTGGAGACTGGTAAGTACAACCAAAATTCTTCCATCACACTGTCATGTACTGTCTTGCACAACCATTGAGCTACAATTTCAATACCAAAACCCACTTATGTAGAACGCACTCTTTCCACCACATGTATAACATGGCTGCCATTTCCTTCTTCTGCTTCACCTTAAAGGTAGCTAAGCATCTTTCCATGGTGGTGTGTGGGGACAGGCAGCCAGCACCACAACTCCCACCAGGCCCATTTGCACACACCTGAACAGGATGGAACACTCCTCCCACCCCCGAGCCACCTGGCAGGCATCTCACTCCTCTGATTCAGCTTACAGGTAGGTAGCCATCTTACTAGGGTGGGGAGTGTGGGGACAGGAGAACACCACTACAACTCCCAGCAGTCCCTCTTGACTCCCAGACTACATGAAACACTCCCCCCACCCCAGAGCCATGTGGCAGCCATCTCACTCCTCAGATTCACCTTACAGGGAGGCAGACATCTTAATCTCTCTTGCATCACCCCTGAACAGGATTGAACAATCTGCTCACCACATTTCTCACCTGTTAGCCAAGTCTACAATGCTCCATATGTCACATCAACTGCGCACACAGCTATGCTCACGTACATGTAACAGAACTCACACTTCCAATCACAAAGACCCATGTAAAGAAATGCAGAGAGCAATTACGACATGTGCACATTGTTATGTGTAAGTCAAAATTTTGTGAATCATGATGGCTGACATGGCCACAATACATGCATGGACACTCATTCAAATAACACAGCCCACATGCTGTCAATGCAAAATTGCCAATACAAAATCGAAAATGCCTGCATATGTGAAACATGGTTTTGCAAAATCAACAATATACATGCCTAAACTCAAGTGGATGAGCACCAAGTTGTTAGCTGATCACATGTCCTTGGAAACAGCCAAACCCAACATGTCAAATGTTTCCCATCTCCATGTCACCTCGAAAACAAGTAATGGATGTACCTCTAGTTCATGTCTTACTGATGAAAAGCTATTAAAAATGACTAGTATGTTCGATGCAAAAACTTTGGTCTTATCCTCTAATACATCAAGTACTGTGTCAGCAATGTTGTTGAATGCACTCTACCTCCTGACAATTTAACCTTTGTACAACAGGTGGATCGCTATTATCAGCTGGCGCAACCACCAACAACCAGCAGAGCCAGTCTCCACACCTGGAACATGAACTCTCAGATGCAGATTCTCCCCAAATCTCAGACGTGGATGACCGCTTTGGCCCTTCTGGCCTGGCAGGGCGTACTCTGTCAGAGGGCCTCCCTGCCCCCACGACCATTACAACTCCCACCACAGCTGCAACAACAATGCAGAGCCCTGCCCCAACTACATGTGGAGCAAACACCACCACCACCACCACTGCTGGCTGCACCACTATCCCTGTTGCAGAGGTGAGAGACATCACCACCCGCACCGAGCAAGCTGGGGAGAGTGTGCGGGTGCAGGTTCAGCCAAGGCCAGATGTCCGGGTGTGCAGGGCAGGTGGGAGGGCAACTGGGGGCCACTCACAGGAGGCCACTGAGACTGAAGCCCTGGTCACCATCGCAAGAGTCCTTGGGGCATATGAGCAGAGCCAGGGACATATGGGCCAGGTTGTAGAGGAACTCCAGGAGATCCGGCTGCTGCTGTGGTCCATGGACACCCGTTTCAGCCAAATAGTTGATCTCATGGGACAGCTCGTTGGTGTCCAGAGGGACATCCATGCAGCTCAAGTCACACCTCCTCCCCCCCCCCCCAATCCAGTGGACAGCTTGCAGATACTCAAGCCACCTCTGTGGCTGTCACAAGGAGGCAGGAGCTGCAACCCAATGTGTCCTGTGACACCTCCAAGCCTGCAGCAGTGGTCCCCCCCCCCCCAACGTCGCCGGGGACGTCCAAGAAACCCCACAGGAGAATCTAGTGGCAAAGCACCAAGCCAACCCAGAAAGCTGAGCCATCCTTAATGTCACCAGTGTTGCACAGAACATTGACTCTGTTGACCATCCTGTCCCACATTGCCATGTTGATGGCAGGAGTCTGTTGGACTGTGGAATTACACATTTGTGGTTACTACTCTAATTTTCTACGTTACCATCACTGACAACTTAACCACTCTGTATTCACAATCTCAATGTTATCTAATTTTTTTAAAATCTATTTTATTGATTTTGTACTCTTTTTTTTCATACAGATTACATGCGCAAGCATTGTTGGACATTCTGGCTGATACATTGGATACGGTACATGTATATTAGTATGTTCCCATTACATTTCCAAAAACAGTATAAATGGTGCAAAAATTTGGTGCATTTGCAATTGGTGTCCAATAAACAAGAGAGAGAACAGGAAAAAGGAGCAAAACATCTGGACGGTTACTATTAGCGTGCAGCCCTAATTGTCTTTTAGACTATGCACATTATAACATGTCTACTACTGCTTGCAGTTACATGTGTTAAAATACAGAAAAGTGATAGTACTGGTACTTGTAAATGGCTAGGTGGCATTAATAGGTTAACAACAGAAGTCAAAAAAGTTGCATAAACTAAAAAAAAAAACACGTGAAACAATTGTTCAGCTCACAATGCCCCCCCATTGTCATGAATAATTTCGTATGTTACTTCTGCAGCTAATGACTACTAGCTACACCCTCGCTTTCAAAGTGTGTAGTAGCACACTGGTACAGTCAGTGTGTATTTACCAGTAAAAGGGTGTCGTGGTGTATACGCTATCGCGACATGCATGTATGCTAGCTACCTATGGATTGTTCATCAGAGGAGCCCCCGGCTATCATGTCTGTATTCTGCTGCAGCTCAATGTAAAGAGTGTCCCAGTACGCTGCAATGGGAACCTGACGCAGTCCCAGGGTTTCTTCGCGTCTGATGGCGAGACTTTCCGCCTTGGCCCACGTGAGCATTGAGTTCCGCCAGGCCTTTACATGGGGGGAGTCTGGCGCTTTCCATCTTTTAGTTATTAGCCTCTTGGCTACTATCATTCCCAAGTCGAGGAATCTGGATGTTACCTTTGTGTTGGGTGTCCTGCGGAATTTGTGCAGCAGGTATGTTGGCCAATCGAACGGCAGCTCCTGACCAGTGCAGGTATGTAATATTGCGGCCACTTCGCTCCAGTATGTGGCCACCTGGGTACAGCTCCAAAGCATGTTTATTAAGTCAGCCCCTTTCTCAGCGCACCTCGGACATTCTGCATCTCCGCGACTGAAATATTGATTAATTTTTGCAGGTGTGAGATATGCCCTATGAACTATATATAACTGTATTTGCCGGAATCGCATGTTCCTGGATATACGTGTCGGGCTCTCACGCACCCGAGCCCACTCCATATCAGTGAACTGGTGGCCCAGGCCTCGTTCCCACTTATGATGGAGTGAATCCAGGTTAATCGCTGCGTGAGTTCTGAGCGAGGCTGCGAACCAGCGCGTTAGGTGCCTACCCTGTCCCATGATGTGCAAGTACTGCATGGTGAGGTGTGTTCGTGGCTCTGTGGTGATGTCGCCCCATTTGGCCGTGAGTGAGGTTATCAGTAAACAGTGGGCTAGAAATTGTCCCGGCGGGAGCCCTTCTTCTTCCACCAACGATGCATATGGTATGAGCGTCCCCGATATAGGTCCCCGAGTGTTTGGATGCCTTAATCTTGCCATCCCCTGATTGCCGGCATCGTGAGTACTGCCTGCCCACTGGGGGTTCCCTCTAAAGGTATCGCTCCTGCATAGGGGATCACACTTCGCGTTATGTAGAGGCTCCTGCGAAAGCATCTATAGGCCACAGCAAGTAACAGGGGTTCTGGCGGTCCCGATCTCGCGCCCGGATGGAAGAGACTAACAATTTGCTCCAGAGGGTAGGGTGGCTGCGTGGTTGCAGTATCTGCACAGTGACGATCTGATAGCCACCGCGCTATCCATTGTAGCTGAGAGGCCAGATAATAATGCTCGAAACAAGGAGCCGCCAACCCTCCTTGATCCGTCGGTAAGTATAACTTTTTCAGTGCCATTCTATGTCTGGCGCTGCTCCAGATAAAGTCTCTGATCTGTTTTTCTAAGGAGGTGAAGAAGGAAGCTGGGATGTATACCGGCAAATTCGTGAAATAGTATAAGAGTCTCTGGAGTATCACCATTTTAGTGAGTGCTACCCTACCCGTTACAGCTAGCGGTAGCGTACTCCAAAACCGCATCTGCGACTTGATGGATGTCACCGCCCTACCCAGGTTCCCGTCAAAGAGATCATTTGATTGGCGGTAGATCTGAATTCCCAGGTAGCGGAACGTGTCCGCTTTCCACTGTACCCGTTTGCCACTCATGACAAGGCCCGGGTCTCGGAGTCCCTCTTTGAATGAGTAAATGCAGGACTTGTCTATATTCACATTGAGCCTGCAGAGTGCGGCAAAATCTCCCAATAATCGAGCTAGCTGACCAGGGACTCGTTCGATGTCTCTAATGTAGATGAGGAGATGATCAGCATAAAGCGACACCTGATGTGTGGCATCCCCTAGAGGCACCCCACCCCTTAGCCAGGCGCGCAACACCTCCGCCAGTGGCTCTATTGCGAGAGCGAACAGAAGTGGGAATAAAGGGCACCTCTGTCGTGTACCTCTCTGTATTGGAAGGGAGTCCGAGATGTAGGGGCCCACTTTGACTCTGACTGTGGGGTCGGTATAGAGTAGGCGTGTTAATTAAATAAAGACCGGGCCCAGATCAAACTTCTCAAGTACTGCAAACAGATAGTCCCATTCCAGGGAGTCAAAGGCCTTCTCCCGGTCCAGTACAAGGCATCCCGCCCGTGGCCACTCCCTCACCGCATATGTTGACACCCTAAAGAAACGCCGCAGATTGAGAGAGGTGCTACGAGATGGCACAAAGCCATTCTGGTCTGTGTGGACCAATGTTGGCACTACTTGTGCCAATCTGTCCGCTAACACCTTCGCGAATATCTTGTAATCGGTGTTGAGCAGGGCCAAGGGCCTATAGGAACCCATCTCTACTGGATCCTTGTCGGGCTTCAATAACGACATCAGATGCGCTTTGCGCATAGAGGGAGGGAGTTGCTGGGCCACCACTGCAGCAGTGTATAAAGTGTTAAGACGCTGCACAAGCGAGACGCGGTATGCCTTATAATACTCTGCCGGTAACCCATCCGGCCCCGGCGATTTCCCGGAAACTAGGGATTGTATGGCATCTCCGATCTCTTCTAATGAGATCTGCTCGTTAAGTGCCACCCTGTGTTCGTTTGCCACTATGGGTAACGGTAAAGAGCTTAGAAACCTCTCCAGGTCCCGTTCATCACAGCGGCTTTGGGATTGATACATTCGGGCATTATGTTGTGTCAGGGCCTCATGTATTTCGCGCTGCGTATATAACATCTGCCCTGTGGTCGCCCGTAACGTCCCTATTGGAGCAATATGCCTGCTCTGTCACCTGTGGCATGCATACGGGCTGTATGCGCAGTATAGTTGTGGCATCGAAGTCGTTCCAATTGCCCCGCGTGCTCCGAGCGCAGCGCCTCTAGGCGTTGCGAGTCTCTGCCTGCCCCCTCTCCTTCTTGTTCGCACTGCAACAGCTGAGTTTCTATTTTTGCAAGGGAGTCAGATAACTGCTTGCGGACATTCCATGTGGCTCCCATGCAATGACCTCTGCCTCCCATTCTTTAAGCGCATCACTAGCCGTGCCTTCATTTAATTCAAAGTACGCAAGAATTGCCATCCACAGTGATGAGCGAAACGCCGAGTCCTCTAGCGCGCTAGGTTGAAGTCGCCATGTGGGGACCAGGGGGCGTTGCGCTTCCCATCCGAGCTGCATCAACAGGGGGTTATGATTGTAGTGGGTCCGGCCTAGGTATTCAATTTTTTGAACCAATGGGAGTAGTGCCTGTGATCCCACCAGTCTGTCCAGACGCCCATGCAGCCCATGTACTGCAGAGTAGTGAGAGTAGACGCGTGCGGTGGGATTAAGGATGCGCCACACATCAAGCAGAGCCCAATGTGCTAGCCAATTTGAGAGGGCCTGCGCATTGGATGCAGAGGGAGTTCGGTTTGAGGGGTGGGAATTACCTATCTAGGTCAACATTGAGCACAGAGTTAAAATCTCCTCCCACCAACCAGGGGATCCCACTCCATTGAGCCACTACCCCAGACATGCGCACGAGGAAGGAGGCTTGGTCTGTGTTAGGTACATACATGGAGCCTATCAATATAGTTTGGCCGTTCAAACGCCCTTTCACAAAAGTGTATCTGCCCTCTGTGTCGTTTATGTCCTCTTCACGGACAAACGGGACTCCTGCTCTGACCCATATCAGTGTACCTCGTGCGTGTGCTGAATATGTGGTGCGGAACACTTGACCCCTCCACCTCCTACGCATTCGTTCCAGTTCAAGCTGTGACGTGTGTCTCCTGGAGCAATGCGATACCTGCCGTGTGCCGCTGCAGGTATAAGAATATAGAGTACCTGCGTGTGGTTGTGTGCATGCCGCGTATATTCCATGTAATCACTTTAATCTGTGTCATGTCTGGCTACTGTACTTTACAGGTGGATTCGAGACGAGCTGTGTAACATCAGGTACGCAACGTATACCGGGGCCTCGAGCTGACCATGCTGAACTAGAACTCGAAACATGAACCATAACCATGTTAACTATTGGGGGCGAACTCTGCGGTGATGTTCGTCCAAACTACTTCTTTGCCCAACAATGGCAGTGATTATTCCAGTTTGGTGACTGGTGCGGGTGTGGGTAGTGTGTGCCTTACTATGAGCATTACCTATCCCTTTGTGTCAAGGTGTTGCCACCCGCCTTCCCAACCTGTGTGCTAGTGTGCACATTTCACTAATTGTGCGCTACATTGGCTGCGGTACTTATGCGGGATGTGTGCGCGCTTATGACTAAGGTACCAACCTTAAATTGTACATTTGTGAGTAACCATTATCACAGTCAAACATCTCAATAAAGTCTCTACTTGCGTGCGCAGCCTCTTTCACGGTTCATGGCAACAGTAGTCTCTCATATAATGTCATCCGCAGTCTGTGGAGTGACTTCCGGCAGCTGTGTGTCGTCGAGATCATCAGGCCTAGGGGTTGACGAACCGCTGGCAGTTGCCGACCCAGAGGAGCTTACTTCCCGGCTCTCACAGTACATCTGAGCCCCCAACGTCGCAGCAACTTCCAAGGCGTCCTGACGCTCCATCCTGCTTTGTTCTGGGTTCGGCGCCGCTGCCATTGTGGTTGTGTTTCCAACTTATCCCAGCTTCCCTCGACGCGGGTCCTCCTACGAAATGGCCTAGTCGACTCCGCATTTGAGGGGCGAGGTCCTGTCCACAGTCCTGATTCCTCTAACCAGTCCCATGTCTCTGCAGGGGAATCGAAGAAACGGGCCATTCCTTTAGCCACTACCCTCAGCCTGGCAGGGAACAGCAGGGAGTAGGGGAGTTCCAGTTCGCGCAGTTGGCGTTTCACTGCAGCATAAGTGCTCCTTCGTCTTTGCACTTGTGCCGTGTAATCCGGAAATATCATGATCGAACTCCCACTGACCTTAAGATCTGAAATCTTGCGGGTTTGGCATAAAACTGCGTCTCTGTCCCTGTAGTTTAAGAGTCTAAAGAGGAATGGTCGCGGTCGGGCCCCTGGAGGGGGCTTGCGGGCTGGTACTCGGTGCACCCTCTCCACTGTGAAGAGTGGCAACAGTGTCCCTGGGGGTAGGATGTCTTTAAGCCAATGTTACACATAGAGCTCTGGGGTCCGTCCTTCCTCTCCCTCTGGAAGACCCACCACTCGAACATTGTTGCGGTGAGAGCGCCCTTCTGCATCCTCGACTCTATCCTCCAATGCGTGCATGCGGTCTAAGATGTCCTGTAAGGCTGTGGCATGGCTCTGGGTGACAGGTTTCAGCTCAGTTAATGCATGATCTTGTGATTGGACCTTCTCTGCTAATTTGTGATAATCAGCGCGTAAAAGAGTAAAGTCTGATGTGACCTTTTCGATCTTGGATTCGAGGGATGATCTTGGCTGGTCCAGTGTGGTCCCGATTTTTTCTACCGCCGCCAGCACCGAATCTAGTTTGGAAGCGAGCGCCGCGCTCGTAATATCGCCGGCCACATCCCCCCCTGTGTGTGTTGGCTCCAGGTTGCCAGCACGTGCAACGTTTTGCTGCGCATTTGTTCGTAGGCGGCCCATTGCTAGCTGTTGCGTGGAAGGCATTGACCCCCGGCGAAAAGCAGTTGTGCGACAATACACATAGCGCTGAGGTTTAGATGCAAGGCTGCCCCTATTGTCTGTTTGTGCGTCGGTAGGGCCAGTGCTTGACCGTACTTGCGCGATGCGTCGCTGTCAATGCCCCGTTCAGAGCCCGACGTGATCAGGGTCTCACCATGGGAGCACGTCGTCTCCAGGCCAGTTCCCAACAATGAGGCCGTACTGTCAAGGATATGAATGTTGCCACTGCTATTGTGGTATGGACAACAACGTCCAGCTGTCTTAGCGGTGTAGTTCCTGCTGGGTAGACAGGGTTTCCGGCATCCACTTTTCTGCACACCCCCAATGTCTCCGAACCCGGTAACGTTAGGGACCAGGCCAATCCAGTCCTCGGATACGCTTCACTCCTCCGTGGCCAGATGTGTGTCAGGCGGCTGGCCTTTGGTCTAGTGTCTGACTCACTGTGGCTTCGCTACGAGTCTCCACCAGGTCACATTATAAAGTCCATTGTGTCATTGACTTTCTGCTGGTTTGTGATGTGCATCAGATGTGGTTTACCGTGGTAGGTGGTGTTGTATTCTCCGCCGCTATATTGCCATAAAAGGCGTAACCGCCACTGGCCCACACTATTGCACCCTAACTTCTTCTACTCGTGGGCACCGTGGGAATCCAGGACCCTGGATAATCCTTTTCTCCTCGCCTCAGGTCAATGACTGCTGCTGCAAGTCAGAAGAGTGTAGAACCGCGCCTACCGGGGGTCACGCTTGCGAGGTCCGTAGCCGCCCATGTGCGGGCTTCTATTAAGCTGCAAATTTTGTTCCTGCAATGCCACTCCACGTTGTCCAGAGTCTCCCCCCCGAGGGGGCGAGATCCTCGGCCGGTCTCCTTGGTTAGAACTACTTCCAGGCCTTCACCAACCGCAGAGTTGCGCTTTTTCTCATCGCTATGTTCTATCGGGGGCCGCTGACGTCGGCCTCCACTGTCTTGGGCCCTAGTCTTCACCTCCTGTCCGCAGGAGTGCCTATGTGTCAGACGCCGCGCACACACGGTCTGGCTGCGTGGGTCTTGAGGCGTTTTTTTCCTCGTGTCACCGTTTGAACACGCCAGCCAACTGGGTCGCATGCTCAATGTCTTCAGGGGGTTCCCCCGACCTCCCGTAAGGTCAGTCTCGCGCCTGCAGGCCCGGATTCTCAGCAAACTGTTTTTTATTTAGAGTGGGCCCCTCCAATCCAGCCCTCCGCGGGGGGTATTCTGCATGTACGGACTCTGGAGCCCTGTCGCCTCGTAACACAGCCCCCGGCGGCAGTCAGACACGTACCTTTATGTTCTATGTTCCCGGCATCAACACCAGTTTCTGCAGCTCTGTGTTATCGCGGGTATTTTCTGGTTGATGCCGCTTTGGCGCGAAACTGTCGCACGAGCCGTAGGCCATCCACGGCGCTACAAGGATACACTGGAGAGCTGTTCAGACCACGCGAGGTCGCATAACTTGCCACTACTCGTCATGGCTGCACTTGCATTCGCTCTATCTAGCCAGGGTCTCATTCACTAGGTCTCCCGGGAGTGGGGCGCAGGTCTCAACAGACTCCAGATTGCTGTCCCGGACGGGCCAACGTCAGCGACAGTTGGGTGCCCCTCTCCCGTGGCTCCGGTGATGTCTTCAGCCACGGTTCCGGCTCGTCTTCTGGGCAGCCGCTGCGCTACCGTGCCCGCTACCTAGCTGAGCAAGCTGTGGATCTCTTCCCCGGGGCTACCCGGTCAGGGCCTCCCTCACTAGGCCTCCTGGGGGCAGGGCGCAAGTCTCGACGGTCTCCGGGCTGACTTCCTCGGGCAGGGCATTGCCGGTAACGATTGGGCGCTCACCTCCTGAAGTGTTGGTGGTTCCTTCAGACACAGTTGCGTCCCACCTGAGCTCTCGGCGCCACCTCAGCTCCAACAGCGTCCCCCCGGCTGCCGCTACACTTTAACGCCCGACACTGAGCTGCGCAGGCCGCAAATCTTTTTCCGCCGATATCACGGGCTGTGTCCCTCCTCACGTCGACTGTGGGGTCTCTACATCGACTGCAGCCTGGCGCCAGCCAATTCCTGTCTTTCCCCTGTGCGGATGGTTCGGGTTCAGGGTGGAAATCAGGAAAACTGAGGGATTATTAACGGAGCACTAGCAGCTCGCGTCCGCCATGATGGCTCGCTGGCCACGCCCCATCTCAATGTTATCTAATTTGATTTTATTCACCATATGCATGAAAATAAACACAATTGTCACCCATGCCTTTGAGTAAGTTGTATGTTCATCTGAGTAAGTACAATGTAAACTGGAATGTGAATGTACCGAGAGATGACATTGTGCCACCCATCTGTGCAGTCACTAGTTGGTGTGCAAGCTAACAGTTCTGTTGAGTATACAAAACATGTCAACATTTACAGATATTGAAGTTAAAACTACACAAATGTTTGCTGGACATTGTCACACACGTAGGTGGCTAGAAGGACAAGGACATCCACGCAGTGACAACACACGTGTCCACAATGGAACATGCAGTAGGGCAGTTTTACATATCAACATCACACTTACAAGTATGTGTATGCAACGTCATGCACTGTCCAATCCCAGAGCACTCAGACTGATGTTACATTAGTGCATCAACAGACATGTGAAGTAGGGCTCAGCGAGTTTCAGCCAGAGAAACAACAAGAGAAACAGGGGCCAAAAGTCTAAATCTGCACTGGTACACTCCAAAACGATTTGTCAGCCACTCTTGGCTGTCCTCGGACATGTGTACGTGTTCACACATACTTTACATCGTATGTAATACTGAAACACATGGATAGCTACATCCAATTTTGCACACACAAACGTATCAACATAGGTGAACAGTAACAAAACTGAATTGTCACAACTGACACAATGTGGTGAAGAACACTATGGAACACATAGGATATGCACCAACCCCTGACAAATTGCTAGTTGCGCATTACACATCCATCCCATCACAGTGCCTGTTGCCTGCAAGCCAGAGTTTCAATCACAAAGTCTGTGTCTGACATTCCCCGGGGCACCTCCTGTTCTTCTTGCATGGCAGAACAGCATCATTCTGAAGATGCGGTCAATAAAATGACATGTAAGGTTTGTAGATGGTAGGGCGGTAGGACCTAGAATGACACAACAACAAGATGACATTGAGTAGTCATATGATGTCACCACACCAACAATACACTACTGTTCAACACTGTAAAAGATTCATAACAGACAACACTTACCAACAGCATCAACATACACATCAGGTAAGTGGAAATACAAAGACAGTGATGCACAAAGTACCCCGCAGTAGTGTGCTCCCAACAGGCAGCATCCCAACACATCATTAATGCTTCTGGCCCAACAGCTAAGCAAACTGTCACTGTCATACAATCTTAATGCATACTTACACTCAAGGGAAGTATTTGTTGATGAGCTGTTGACGCAGCTCAAGACCTTCCTCCTCGCCACTATCATCTTCACTGGACATGTGAGGATGCTCTGCCGGGGGCTCCTGCTGGTCCTCTTCATCCAGAATCAGGGGAATCTCCTTGCGCAAGGCAAGGTTGTGGAGCATGCAGCATGCGACTGTGATCTGACACACCTTCTGTGGTGAGTAAAGGAGTGCACCACCGGTCTTGTCCAAACACCTGAATCTCACCTTCAGGAGACCAAAAGCCAGCTCCACTACCCGACGTTTCCTCCCATGTCCATCATTGAAGCGGACCTCCCCTGGCGTCCTTGGATTTCTCAGTGGGGTCAGCAACAAAGGCCGGTTGGGCCTTGGTTGCCGGTTGAGACACACAGAGATGCACAATCTGATTGAAGTATTTGAGGAGGATGAGGCCAGCATGTCACACATACAAGCAAAATATTGACACATCTCACTCACCAACAAGCCACACCCTCTCTGGGTGAAGATTTGACATCAACTGTGGTATGATGCTATTCCGCATTATATATGAGTCATGTGCAGAACCTGGAAATTTGGCACAGACATGGGAAATGGTCAAATCTGATAGGCATACCACTTGCACGTTAATTGAATGGAAATGTTTTCTGTTCCTGTAGATATGTTCACGTGCCTGAGGTGGAACAAGGCCAATGTGTGTGCCATAGATGGCTCCTACAACATTTGGGATGTAACTCAGGCCATAAAAATCACCCTTCACAGTTGCAAGATCTTCTCTCCTTGGAAAATATATATAACTGTCCATGTGTGATAACATTGCAGACAGGACATCACGCAACACCATGCAGAACATCGGTTGGGACATACCACCTGATCTAACCACCGTGTGTTGAAATGAACCAGTGGCAGAGTAATGCAGTGCGGCCATCACCTTCACTGTTGGTGTTAATGCTGTTGGATGGGTTCTGTGAAGCCTCAAATGGGGCTCCAATTGACCACATATCTCTTTAAGAGTAAGGCGATGTAGTCGGAACTTCTGGACGACGTCTCAATCCTCCATGATCAACCAGTCTGGGAAAGGCCGATAGACAGGTGGTTTTCTCCTTCTCACTCTGGCAGGGGACACGTGTGGAAATAGGCAAACATGAGATGTTGGCAATAGCGTACACAATGACTCAGACAAGCACAACATTACCAGACCTGTATCAGTGTAATGCACAAGTGACATGGATACACACCTTGGCATCCTGTAGCTATTTCTGTCACTAAGGTGTACATACTAACTACTACAATTGACATAATTGCCTAGGTGTCAGACATATGGTACATTTCTAATTCATGTGAACACAGCTGTGTGGGTAGGTAACACATCACAGGTGGCAAACAGCATGCACGCAACATTGTACATAGCTGCTGTCACTTAACCAGACCCACCTTGAGGTTAAAAAAAATGGCACAACATCATCCAAATATACTGGCAGTGACAGGAAGCAGGACAAGACTTAATTAAATGACAGCACTGTGTAGAGCATATATGCACATTTCTGCGTCAGTACATTATGCCTGTGTGAGGAGTCAGCATTTGCCACATTTACATTTTCACAACAAGGAAACACAAAGGCACTGTTAATGTATGTCTATGCCCACATGGATGACAATGAGCTGTGAGGTAGGGCAAAGCAATGTTTGAAGTCCCATGTGTAATTGCATAACAGGTTTTGGCAGTGAGAATAGTAATTTCACTCTCTAATCCCTTTACAAGGTGCCCTTCAAGTCGAAAATTGCGTTGAGATTAGTGCATCACATTTTCACTCAAGAACCGCAAACGGAAAATGTGGTTAGCCGCGCGGTAGGTGTGCTCAGCGACTGCGGTCACAGCCATTGGACCCCATTGAAAAATGCATTGTTGCGGTGGAGAAGTTCTGTACGCCGCGATGTGACATTGCCTATGCGAATAACATGGCTGCCAATGGGACCGGTCGTCGCGGTCTGCTTTTGGAATTTGAACATCGCGGTAGGCGTGCTCAGCCGCTGCGGTCACAGCCATTGGCCCCTATTGAAAAATGCCGTGTTGCAGTGGAGAAGTTCTGACAGCCGCGGTGTGACAGTACCTACGCAAATAACATGGCTGCCAATGGGACCTTTCGTCGCGGTCTGCTTTTGGGATTTGAACATCATGGTAGGCGTGCTCAGCCGCTGCGGTCACAGACATTGGACACTATTGAAAAATGCAGCGTTGTGGGGGAGACATTCTGACCCCTGCGGTGTGACACCGCCTATGGTAATAACATGGCAGCCAATGGGACCTGTCGTCGCCTTAATCCCAGCCAGGATCAAGCCAGGGACCTCAGAGATGTCTCAGGTGTGATGCAATCTGTTCAAAGTTGCCTCAGTGGCAATGGCATGAGGTGCCGGGTCTGTCTAACAGTTGGAATCTCCTATATCATTACCACAACCAGTGTCAGGGCAAATCATCTTGACCTGTGAGCATGTTCCATTTTCAAAAGTGATGTCTGAACTAACACATTCATACGCATGAAAGGAAGGTGTGTGAGTTGTCTGGCACAGTACACGTGTCAGCCCTGTGTGTGCTGTGTGGCTCACAGAGTATTGTGACTCGTGTGATGATGTGCCAGTGAATTGAGTCTTGGACAAATGACGACTCAGGGTGCAGTGAGTTAGCAGAGGTTACACTTGTCCAATGTGTTGTGTGGAGCCAAATGATACAGATGACAGCATCACAGCTCAACATTTTGTCGGATATCAGCAGCATGCCATCACATTAGTTCATTCCCTGCCACAATGACAGCAACTGCGCAGATGGTGTAGATGGTGATGAGTACAGGTATGCATTGGATGATCTACAAGTGGCCATGTGTACATAGCAACATATCTTTGTGATGGTCAGACAGTGGAAGCTTGCAGCTATGGAGCAGAATGTGGCTATTGTGAGAATGTGTTTAACCTATGGCTTTACATGGTTGTATGTGATCAGTGAGTATGTGAGTTATTAATGGTTCAGAAGTGTTGTACTGAGAAATCTGTGAAAATAAGCCTATGTCACTCGGAGTGTCACCACTTACGGTGTGTACATTGAGGAGGGGTGTACATATACATCAGTGAATGGACAAGTTGTGGCTACTGATTTCCATCATTGAGTGCGCTCCTGTGACATTGATGTGCCCTGTGTGTCAGCAGTCAGCACAACGTAGGGATGACAGACACCAGACACTAGCTTTGACCACACATTCCCTGTCCTTAAAGCTTCACCTAAATGTTCATTCTGATGTCTTGCATCATTTCAGGCTCACCCTGACATCAACATATGTCTGGTATGTGACATTTTAGCACATGCAAGGCCCTTGCATCAGATTGCCCTATTCAGGGCTTTGTGCCTTGTTCTTTGTCAATACTTGTACATGGTGCTTTATAGCATTTTTTCATATTGATGTGTCCATGTGAAGTCCGCAGACGTGTAGATCTCAAAGACATCAACTGGCAGTGAACAGCAGTGAGCATCTTGTTATTGGGGGAAAGAGATATTTGTGGTGTTTACTTCCATGTCAGTGATGCGTTGACAATCTGAAGTCAATGATCACTAGTATGTGTGCTGCAGTTCATGAAGAGTTAGATGTATGGATGTAATGTCACTTAACTATTTGAATGTTCCAGTTTGTTTGTGTTGTGTTTAGGGAACTTCTTCTTAACGTCAGAGAAACAGTACACAATTAGATATGTAGATCTCCTGATCTGAGGCATGTAGGTGTAGCTACACACAATGGGATGTGATTCTAAAATGTTAGCACATGCACAGAATAATGACGGTGTTGACGCACCATGTTGCATGAATGGACACAAGTCATGTGTCAATATGTCATGTATTCAGGCCAAAGATTGTGCTGATGCAGCCAGTACATGTACAAGTTAATTCCTGTTCTGAAGTGAAATGAATTTTTTTTGTATTTCATGTCATATTTGTGAGAAGGCCATTTTACTGAACCTATGTCTCTGTCTCTTACAGCATCTACGGAGCGCAGGGAAGGAGAGGGGCCCGGAGGAGACGGGAGAAGAAATACCTAGCTCGACAAGGCCACACTCCAGCGGCGACTCCATGGTGTTGGTTGACCAAAGGAAATCTCCATCTGCATCTCCGTCCAAGCACCACGTCCTGTGTCCACCATCCCTACTGCTCCCCAAAATGGTGTCCGGGCCCCCAGACCTAGGAAGGGTAGATTCTCCTTCCACCCAGGCACCACTGCCCCTGTCTCCCCTGCTACCCTAAATAGGGAGGCCACAGACATCCTGCGGCAAATCTCTGTGGGTCAGACTGCAGTCGTGAAAACCCTCGGGGATCATGGTAACAAGTTGTCACAGGTTGTTGCATTCCTGGAGGGCATTCATTCGGACATGGGTGCCCTGCAGAGAACTGTCCAGTCTTTGACCTCCACAGTGACGGCAGCCATTCAGCAATACCAACGTCCCAGCCCAGCTCCTGTCCCTTCCACCTCCATCCTCCCAGTGCCCCCACCTGACCAGATCACACACACAACGGAGCACACAGGCACCCAGACATCCACATGCAGCACACATCAACACCACTCAAAAAAAGCTAAACACACCACACCATCCAAAACACACACAAAAGGCACCCATGAGACCACACCAACAACACCATCACAGGACACTCAGAGACTTAAACCGCAGAAACATGCATCCACATCTCATACCTCAGATTCCTTGCACTCCAAAACCCCTCCCGTCCCCACAACTCAGCCCACAGTCTCTAAGACCCTTACACAGGCTGCTCTGGGCCTGGTTCCTACCACTACTGGCCCACCACCCAGAGTTAGGCGAGCTGGGTTGCCCAAAGATGCCTCTCCCACCCACCCCCCTCAGAAGGGTGGACACAAACCAAAAAAGGTGGATGTCACTCCCCAACAGGGGAAGAAGGGGAAAAGGCCCCCCACCCCCAATCGTACCACCACATCTGGGAAATCTCCCCGGAAAGAAGCCCCACTACCTGCCCCGCTTTCTGGGTGTTGTGTCCACCTCACTTCTCCCTTCCACCACGCAGTTTCGTGGGTATCATAAACCAAAGAAACTGAAACTCAGACCTCCACATGCCACATCAATCCCTGACCCTCACCACGGCAGCCCTCCACCTCCCCGGGCCACTACTCCACCTGGTCCAGACAGCCCTCCCCCTCACACATACACTGCTCCCACTGCCTCAGACAGTTCTCTCCCTCCCAGGTCTAGTCCTACCACTGCCCCAGACAAGCCTCCCGCTCCCCCCCCCATATCCTCCCTGAGTGGTGCCTGGACTGCCCATTTGCTGCCTCATATCCTGTGGTGGTTTCCATAGCAGTTGACTGTAGTGCAAGTTTTCATGCACACATCTGCGGACTCTTATTTGGACTGGCCATTGGCCTTGTTGTTTTGCACTTTAATGTTGTAATGGAGATTATATTAAAGGTATATTTTTGTTCAGAGCTTTGTCGCTGGTCTTGCTAATGATGCTGAACAATGTATTTGTATATGATGAGCTGTTCCATGCTCTAAATGCAACATTCACAGTGGCATTTACTTAATTTGATGTTGCTGATGTCCACAGAGCTTAGAGCAGGTAATGTGCTTATTGAGTCAGAGGGTTGATGGGGGCCATGGTGCTTATCTGTGATGGTATACTCTTGGACTCTACATATATTTGTCTGGGCTCTGCTTTTGTACACATGTAATATTTGGCTCATCTACATCAACACCGGCTATTTAGTTTCCAGGATGACTTGAGGGGTGGACAGGGTGCATCATATGTGACAGATCTATTTTGATGTATACACACCAGGGTAGGTATACAGTTATCTTTGATAGGTATGGCTTCATAGTTACATATATATATTCACATGTGTAATTGACTGCTCATGCAGTGTGATAGTCATGTGAAAATCAAATGTAGTAATGTGGATTGTGGACTTTAGCTTAATCCTTCCACACATGTATGTTCCAGTTTGTGAGTGCCTGATTCTTATCAAGCTCAGACACATGCCACAGGTTGTGTGCACATGTGGACGTTGGTGCAGATGCAATGTGCAGTGTGTCAGTGTGACCTCGCTGTACTTGTGTACACCTACTTGTGGGCCACATACCTGGAAGTATACAGAGTGTGTTACTCCAATGTGTGAGGTGTTGGTTTGTGGATCAGACATTGCTCTTGCTTACCTTTGTGATAACTGTGCTGACTGACTCTGGGAAACATACGTAATATGTGCCATTTGCCATACATTGATGTCACATTACACTATATATACTCAACTATGGGGTCTTGCACTTCATACCAGTCCTGTACACAAGTCCAGTCTCCGGAACTCCACTATGTGCTATTACAGTGTACCTGTCACCACAGTATGAGACTACAGTCAACAGAAGTCCATTTTAGGACCAAAACAATGTGAGATACTCCACTATGTCCTATTGCTCTGTACATTCCTCACCTGTACAATTGTCATGTATACACCAATTCACTCAATAACATTCCACTCTATGCCATTGTGACGGGGCGGGGCCGGTGGGGGAGAGACATGTATCCAATACAGACTGGTGGACTGCAGTGTCTCTCTCCCCCCCTCTTGTTTCCACCCAACAGGACGACTGGAAGACACAAACAGAGTCTATAACGGGCCAGATTGAGGAAAACATAGACGGCTCCTTTAACTGGGGTTTCCAGGACGACGGGCTTCCCCCTGCTGACGTCAACACGTTCGTGACGATAAGAACGGAGGACTCCAGGAAGAGGGTGTGCGGCGCCACCAGAGCGGAGGAGGAAGAGTCGGGAGAAGGAGCGCATGCAGAGAGTCGAAGGAAGAGAGAGGACAACGCCGCAGGACGAGGACCGAGACCATCTGGACCCCAGGCTGAGCCAGGAGGCCAACGACCCCACGTTTCGCCGAGTCACGTTCCAGGAGGAGCGTGGCTTACCCAGGTACGGGAAAAGTTCTCAGGGTGGGTTGGGAGGAAGGACGCCCCGAAGGATTAACCGGGAGCTCTAGAAACCCTCACGAGATCTCCCTATTAGCTATCCTGCACTACCACTCACGAAACACACCCCCCCTTCTCAGCAGAGATAAGAGCACGAGTGTTTGTGGTGTCCTTTCACTCCCGGGTTCCTGGTTTGCCGTTACTCGGGATAACATACTTACACGAGTGTTTTCCGTTTCTTTCACGCACCATCACCACGGAGGGTCGACCAAGCCTTCGCACCGGAACCTGGGAACAAGGAGTAAAGACCGGAGAAGGAAGCAGACGAACCCCAGGCACAACGGATACGTCAGCATTCGCCACAGAAAGACTAACAAGCATGCATAAACGGACCCTTGGCAAAATAAAACCTTACCTGAATCGACCTGGCCTCTGACCTGTCATTACAACCCCGCCACAACTGGTGTCAGAAGTGGGATTACCATCCCCGTCCGTCAGTAAACCCGTGATGGACGCAGTGATACAGCAACTCATCAAAGGCCAGGAGAAACTAGAATGGGCCATAGAAAGGCAGATGACGTCCGCCCAGGCTGACCGGGAAGTGTTCCAGAACACCATCACTGCACAGATGGGCAGCCTACAGATGGTGACACAAGACCCCGGCACCCCTGTAACCGGGGAGAGGCGTGCCCCCATTCCGGGACCATCAGGGTGTCCCTCCAGAAGTACGTGTCAGGGAGGATCCGGATGCGTTCTTGCTGAATTTTGAGCGGGCAGCCAGGGCGTGCGGATGGCCCGTGGAGAAGTGGCCCTTCTTTCTAGCGCCTCTCCTGTCTGGAGAGGCCCAATCAACCTACCAAGTAGCCAATGCCAACGGGACAACACCTTACCAGGAGGTCAAGGACGTGATCCTGGATCACCTGGGACTTGATGCAGAGGCCTATAGAGTGCGTTTCCGTAAGGAGAGGGGGGTGCCGGGTGAAAACCCAAAGACTTTATTTTTTAGGTTGAAAATGGCAGCAGATAAATGGCTAAGACCGGCCACTAGCACGAAGGACGACATCATGAACCAGGTGTACCTTGAACAGTTCATGGAGGCCCTCCCCTATGGTACACAGAGATGGCTTAAACAGCACTCTAACCTCACCGCTGAACAGGCCATCGAGATGGCCACCAATTTCTCACGAGCACAACCTCGGACCCCACACTGGGACAACGAGAAACCGAACAAAGGCACAGCACCCCCAAAGACTGAAAGGAGACCCAAGCCATGGATGGACTTGCCCAAACTTAGAAACACCAGGCCTGAGATACCGACGTTCCGGGGTCCTCAGTGCTTCGAATGTGGCGACTGGGGCCACATCGCCCGCCTTTGTCCCAGAAAGAAACCAGCGGAGGAACCTATGGAGGTCGGGTACCTCCCGAAGGCCGTGCTGTACTCTGCCGAAATGGGGACCTCGTTTTATGTACGTGTACAGGTGAATGGGCGGCAGGTGAAGGCGTTGCTAGATTCCGGGTGTAGGCAATCTGTAGCACAGAAGAACCTAGTTCTCCCCTCACAATATGTCCCTAACACGTTAGTTCATATCCGCTGTGTACACGGGGATGTGAAACCCTACCCCCTTGCAGTGATCACCATGGTCTCGATAGCTAGACCATCCTGTACGGTGCGGGTGGGCGTGGTTGATACACTACCCGAAGACCTTATCATAGGCATTGATAACCCCAACTTCC
This sequence comes from Calotriton arnoldi, assembly GCA_963921515.1. Taxonomy (NCBI): domain Eukaryota; kingdom Metazoa; phylum Chordata; class Amphibia; order Caudata; family Salamandridae; genus Calotriton; species Calotriton arnoldi. Next base: position 41,853 of record CAWUFW010004956.1, on the reverse strand, counting down.
TATCCCTGTTCCAAAGCCAAATAGAAAGACAGGTAGGGGATCAGGCAAGACCCGTCCATGCCCTCACTACTACAGAGCCCTGGGTCTTAGACCGGAACTTTCGTTTCGCACAAACTAACGACACCACTTTGTTCAATGCCTGGGAAACCGCTCATGTCAACCAGAGTATCTCATCACCTCCTTATCCCCGTTTTCTGATCAAGGACGACCTCCTATATCGTCAAGGAAGTCCGGAGGAGCCAACCCAGCTCCTCGTCCCATTACCCTTCCGAGAACAAATACTCTTTTTCTCTCACGCACACCTCACAGCGGGACACTCAGGGTCGGAGAAAACCACACAAAATATCTTACGTCATTTCTTTTGGCCAGGGATTTACAAAGACATCAAAACGTATTGTCAGACATGTGACATATGCCAGAAGAAGAACATGCAACGTCCGCCAGCAGTGCCGCTTCAACCCATGCCGATCATAGGACAGCCGTTTGAGAGAGTCGGTATGGACCTGATAGGACCCCTGCCCAAGACCCCAAAAGGGAACCTATATGCCCTGGTGATCGTGGACTATGCCACAAGATTCCCTGAGGCGTTTCCACTGCGGGCACCCACAACTAAAAACATTGCCGAAAAATTGCTCGAATTGTTCTCAAGGGTGGGATTCCCTAAAGAAATCCTAACTGATCAGGGAACGCCCTTCGTGTCCAGGTTGATGAAGGAGGTGTGTCGTTCCCTGGATCTCCAGCACTTGCGCACATCTGTATACCATCCCCAGACTGACGGCCTCGTGGAGAGGTATAATCGGTCCCTCAAAACAACCCTGAAGAAGATGTTGACCGTCGAGGGTAGAGACTGGGACCGACTCCTACCTTTGGCCTTATACGTCCTACGGGCCCAAGTGCAGAGCAGCCTCGGCTGCTCAGCATTTGAGATGTTATACGGACGACAACCCCGTTCTCTCCTGGAGATTACTAAGGATGCTTGGGAGTCGGAAGGAGAAAGTGACAGGAGGTCCCTTCTGGAATATACGCACCAGTTAAGGTCCAAACTGGGGAAACTGAGGGACCTGGCCTACTCCAGCTTGGAGAAGAGCAGGGAGAAACAGAAGAAATGTTACGATAAAGGAAAACGTTGGAGGAGACTGTCGGTCGGCGATTGGGTACTGGTCCTACTCCCTTCCTCGACCCGGAAGTTCCAAAGTGAATGGCTGGGTCCGTATAAAGTGATCGAAACCATAGGAAACACCACGTACAGGATCCAGATCACCACCAACCGGAAGCAATGTTATCACATAAACCTTTTAAAGAAATGGTTGGGGCCATTACCCGAAACCGCCCACCTAACATTGCCTACTTCTTCCCAGGGCAACACCACACTCGATCAGCTCAGAATCAACGACGGACTTACAGAAGATCAGAAGAAAGACCTCCATCACAGTCTGAAACCTTTTACAGCTATCTTCTCAGATACACCCGGGAAAACCTCACTGACCGAACACAGGATTGATACCCAAGAAGGGAAAACAGTAAAACAGAGACCCTATCGAGTGCCTGCGGCCAGGAGAACCGCCGTAAGAAAGGAAGTGCAAGAGATGCTACGCCTCGGGGTGATACGCCCCTCCAAAAGTGACTGGTCTTCACCCATCGTGATGGTTCCCAAGCCGGACGGTTCCATAAGGTTCTGCATGGACTTCCGCGCCCTGAATGCGATATCGACCTTTGATGCATACCCCATCCCGAGAGTCGACGAGCTCATTGAGAAGTTAGGCGACTCCAAGTACATTACAACCTTTGATTTAACAAAAGGGTACTGGCAGGTACCCCTCTGAGAAGAAGACCGGAAGAAAACCGCTTTCTCAACCGAAGACGGTCTATTCGAGTTTACCGTTCTTCTGTTCGGCCTCCATGGGGCACCAGCTACCTTTCAAAGACTAATGAATTCCATCCTACCTGAGTACCCTTCGTTTTGTTCGGCATACCTAGATGACATCGTCGTGTTCAGTACAACCTGGGAAGAGCACTTACAACATCTACGAATCATCCTACAGACCTTGGAACAGGCCGGGCTTCATATCAACGCAAGAAAATCGCGAGCGGCATATCAGAGGGTGAAGTACCTAGGGTACGTTCTGGGACACGGGCGATCGCCCCACAAGCCGAAAAAGTAAGAGCAATAGCGGACGCTCCTTTTCCTTCCAACAAAAGAGAGCTGAGGGCATTTTTAGGGCTGATCGGCTATTACCGACGCTTTATCCCACAGTTCGCAGAGGTAGCAGCCCCTTTGACGGATGTCCTCCGAAAAGAGGCCCGACAACAACAACTGTTGCGTCCCACTACAGAGATGCTCACGGCATTTCAGCGCCTGAAAAAACCATTACCACGGGCCCTGTGCTGGTCTCCCCGGACTTTGACAAGACCTTCATACTGTCCACTGACGCGTCTAACTATGGGGTGGGTGCCGTACTGTCCCAGATCGGGGGGGGGGATGGACTAGAGCACCCTGTCTTATACATCAGTAGGAAGCTGTTCCCCCGAGAGTGCAAGTACCCAACAATCGAAAGGGAATGCCTAGCGGTTAAGTGGGCTATAGATAAGCTACGGTACTACCTGGAAGGGCGTCCCTTCATTCTGTACACGGACCATGCCCCCTTGCAGTGGATGTGCCGGAATAAGGCCCAAAACCCCAGGGTACTTCGCTGGTTTTTGGCATTACAGCCCTTTTCCTTTGAGGTGCGCCATCGGAAAGGTACTGAGAATGGGAACGCGGACTATCTCTCCCGAGTATTCCCTCTCCCCGATCGGGAGAATCCAGGGGGGGAGGTGTGTGACGGGGCGGGGCCGGTGGGGGAGAGACATGTATCCAATACAGACTGGTGGACTGCAGTGTCTCTCTCCCCCCCTCTTGTTTCCACCCAACAGGACGACTGGAAGACACAAACAGAGTCTATAACGGGCCAGATTGAGGAAAACATAGACGGCTCCTTTAACTGGGGTTTCCAGGACGACGGGCTTCCCCCTGCTGACGTCAACACGTTTGTGACGATAAGAACGGAGGACTCCAGGAAGAGGGTGTGCGTCGCCACCGGAGCGGAGGAGGAAGAGTCGGGAGAAGGAGCGCATGCAGAGAGTCGAAGGAAGAGAGAGGACAACGCCGCAGGACGAGGACCGAGACCATCTGGACCCCAGGCTGAGCCAGGAGGCCAACGACCCCACGTTTCGCCGAGTCACGTTCCAGGAGGAGCGTGGCTTACCCAGGTACGGGAAAAGTTCTCAGGGTGGGTTGGGAGGAAGGACGCCCCGAAGGATTAACCGGGAGCTCTAGAAACCCTCACGAGATCTCCCTATTAGCTATCCTGCACTACCACTCACGAAACACCCCCCCCATTCTCAGCAGAGATAAGAGCACGAGTGTTTGTGGTGTCTTTTCACTCCCGGGTCCCTGGTTTGCCGTTACTCGGGATAACATACTTACACGAGTGTTTTCCGTTTCTTTCACGCACCATACCACGGAGGGTCGACCAAGCCTTCGCACCGGAACCTGGGAACAAGGAGTAAAGACCGGAGAAGGAAGCAGACGAACCCCAGGCACAACGGATACGTCAGCATTCGCCACAGAAAGACTAACAAGCAGGCATAAATGGACCCTTGGCAAAATAAAACCTTACCTGAATCGACCTGGCCTCCGACCTGTCATTACAACCCCGCCACAGCCATACAAGTGTTTGACACTCAAAACCACTCCATAGTGTGACACTATACTATGGCAGAATCATTTGTGTCCTAAAACTTTGTGCACCTCAGCACTGGTTCCCAATTTGATCTGTGCTAATTGAGTCTACGTAATTGCAGTGATGGTCAATCCTGTATTGTACAGTTTAATTTACAACACAGTTCTCTAGGCTTGTCCCATGCATATGTGGTTGCCAGAGTTGTAGAGCAGTAGGCAATATCTGCAGTGTGTAGGTGTTTGATAAGGCACTGCCACACATCCTGATGTGTGTTCTGGCTGAGTATGTGTCGTATGTGAAGATGCATTTGAGGTTGTGGCACAAGATGCTGGATCAATAATTTGCGCTGATGTGCAGTGAGTGTGGACTTTTGGCTGCATACTGTACAGAAAGGGATTGTGGTGTGGGCACAGTAGTTCTGTTGGTTTGTGTAGATGTGTCCATGGTGACTTGTGTGGACATAGGTTGACCAACTTACATGTGAGTATTGGTCTGGTGATTGCAATGAAGCACACATGTTCAATGTGGATTTCTTTTGGGCATGGATGTGGGATTCTATGACTTTCACACTGTCTTGATGCTCAAGGGTGGTGGTGTTATGTGTTGGGTGAGCACCTTCTTATGTGTTGGTATGTATGCTTACTCATGTAAGGATGAGATAGCCTGTTGTGTGTTGATCTGGAGTGTGCGTGGAAGATCTGTCAGTATGTGTGTACCTGCCACCCTGATATGTACATGTACTTTGGTGTGCTGTGTCATGAGTGTTCAGTTTGGTGATGTTATTTGTCCGCATGGTAGCAGTGTGCTGTAAGTGTGGATCTTCATTGGGATGCATATGGAGTGTGGATTGTGAGACTGCAATGAGGGCTATCTTAAGAGTGACTCATGGATAATGGAGAGTGATCTGTGTGTTGTGATGATTTGTAATGTTCTTGTTCATGATGTTGATTTCAGATATATGTGTCCCTGGTTATAGTGATGTGCACTCACTGCTTACCGCGCATGCACTGCTGTCAGTGGCTGATACATTTTCCATGACAAGTGCGAGGCCCCCTGATGTCCAGCTATGTTTGCTGTGGGATGTATTATGATGTGAATGGGGTATGATTTTGCTTGAGAGGCCTGTTTTATTTTGGCTATTTTGCCTCTTTCTACAGACAAGTGCATGTGTGTGTTCTGTTGTTTTTGCAGTGGAGTGTATGTAAGTAGTGTCTTACATTGCACTGAGATGAGTGTTGGTTTAGTACTGTGCATTTATTTTGTCCATGCCACATCAGGCAATGTGGAGTCTTGTTGATTTGCTCGTTGAGTGTGCCCAATTGTGCTATGGCTCTCTATCTGTGCACAGTCAGCTGTCAGGATTCTGCCAGGGAATGTTTGGGAGGCAGACTGACACCATGGTACCTTTGTGACCGGTGGGGTGTCTAGGGCAGTGTTGCCAGATTGGTCTTGATGAGGCACACTTTGGGGTTATATGTGTCAGTTGGTCATGTAGATTTTTCTTTGGTTGGTGTATGCAGTCTGTGCAGTTAGGCAAATGAAAGTCTTATATCTGTTCAAGGGTAGACTGTGAGCATATTGGGCTATCCCTTCTCTTGCTGCACATACCCATGCTTGGTGGAATGATCTTCATGTGGTTTGTGAGAAGGTATTTGGCAATTGCCCTGAATTACATCTGGCATCCTTGACCTGGGCTCTGAGATGTCAGTGTACCCACCAGTGTGAAGCATTCTGGAGCAGGGCACTGAAAGGAGTAGTGTGGCACCTGTATCAGACATTGTGCCGGGTGTAGAGCAGGGAAGGTGCTGGATGGGTAGGTGAGGGTTGAGTGTGAATGGTATTTTGAAGTTTGGCTGACAGGGAAGGTCACAGTGAGGCATGAGTAGCATGCCAGTGGCATACACATGACAGATTAGTTAAGACAAATGGAGTGCTGCTCCCTGAATGGCTAATGACAAGTGTTCTCATTGTGGTCCAATGGCTTACTTGCAGAGCTGAGATCACAGTGATACTGCACTGATGATATATTTAATTCTATTTGGCTCATTGTGCCACACATGGATCAGTTGATGTCCTAATGGAAGTCTCATATGTGAGACCTCTTACATTCCACTCTTTTCTCCAGACATTTCTGGGACAGGTCCTTCCACTTTTGAATACTTTACTTGTTCTTAGACAGTGTTGCTGATTAGCACTTTGTGGCGGAGGCAAAGAATGATTATTTGGAGTCTTGCTGAGAGTGTATCATGGAGCTGACATGCAGTATGACCAGTGAAAGGTTTGTAATCTGCGCAATAACTTATTATGTGTTCAATTGTGCTAGTTTATTTACAGAAGTGAAAGCCATGTGTGAGAATGAGGATGTTTGTCCTGGCGCTTAGGTCATGGTCCACCGCTTTCATTATGGCCTCTTCATGACACATTTGCATTCAGTCCTGAATTTCTGCTTGGTGCTACATTTGGATATGTGGAGTGTTGGTTTGGAGGAGTAAAGTGGATTGGCTGGAAAGTCAGTGTTATTGTGGTACAGGACATACTCACATGGGGATGTTTAGTGCAGCATTACACAGATGGTACAAATGTCCACTGGTGTTATCTTTCAGTTTACAGTTCTTATCTATTATTTTCTACAGGGGTGAATGTTAGGGCCTGTCATTTTGTGGAATGGTCTGCCATTGTATGGTATGAGCCTGTCAATGTCTGCTTAGGGTGTGGTCAGACCTGTGATAAAATGTCAGTGGTAGCTCTTGTAATTTGTCATCTACCTTTGCTCTCTGGCTCATTACACATCTCATTGTACTACCGTGAGCTCCCAAAATACATCTTGTTTGCTCTTGCCTCCTGTACCCCTCCTTGGATCAGGACTAACCATGATTTGACTTCAAAGATCGCCATTGATACTTTCTGGTGACTCTTCCTTCCTCCATCTCTCCTATTGCTCATCCCATTCCTCATGCACCTACTATGATGTCACTATGAACACTGTCCCTGCCCCTCATTCCTTGCAGCAGCTATGTTGGGCTAATTTGGGCTACTTTTTGGGTGGTTGTGGGCTGGAGAATGCTCTGAGGATCTTGCAAGGCTGTACTCTTCTGCGGAACTTCTGCATCCAAATGGGCAGCTTTCCCCACCGATTTGCCGCTGGTGTGATGTGACCGCCACGGCCAGGCTAGATGGCATCAGTTGTATCGATATGGGTGGCCCTGCTGCTGAGGTGACAATGGACCTTCGTGTGCAGCATGCTTACTTTAATATTGGTATATGTTCCTGTGTCTATCAGGGTGTCCGATGTTGACAGGTAAGTTGTCCATGAGCGATTATTGTGTATTGTTGGTGTCAATCAATTGCATGCGGCGATATGTTTTGGACTTAATTCGGGCGGGGTCCGCGACGGCATCGTATTTGTTGGTAGTGGACCAGGTAGAGCAGTGGCAGGGCTTGGAGGGCAGGATCCATGACGTGCAGGAACGTGGAGAGGTGTGTGTGATTCGAGTATCTCGCTCTGTAGTTCTGTTTCCACCATCTATGACGAGCTGGTTTTTCCGCCGCGGTCAGATGTGCTGATTGGTGCATCATAATTTGGTGGGCGGTCGGGGCGTCCTTCCGCACGGCTGGCTTTCTCTATTGGCTCTCTCCACCACTGTCGCGGAACAAATTTTCTGTCGGATTCGGAAACACCGTGATGGTCGGGAAACGGCCTATCTTTGCCCATTGTAATATGGCGGTCGCGATGACTGCTTCCGGCGTGATGAAAACGTCTTTTTCCGCCACCTACGGCACCGCGGAGGTACCTACGACCGCCATCGTAATGGGGCCATAAATTCTGATCCATGTACAAAAACGAGTTTGCATAGGAATAAGAATAATGAGTTATGTAATAAATATCACATCCTTGAGGCTTTCCCCTGAGAAATTGCAGCAGGTTAAACCTGATTAAATTTATTGGAGGAAAAGGCCCAGAAAAAAGGCAAACAAATATGGAATTCAGTGTCGTAAAAAATCTTTTTTTTAAATTCTACATGATATGCCCAAGTTTCCATTTAAAAAAAAAAACTAGAATTAGGAGGTATTTACCACATATGGTAAAAACCTACTTGAGGTAATGCACCCTATTCTGACAAACTCGTAATGAGGTACAGATAAACACTTATCAAAGGGGAATGGATCACTTGTACCTGTATTACAACCAGGGTCTTAAAAACCCTCATTCACGTACAGGGGTGGTCAAGCGGTATATCTTGATTATCCGCCTATTATTTCAACGTGAAAGCATCATCATTGGTTTTTTTGGGGGAAAATATGCTTTCCTGCAACAGGAGGTAGACCGTCTGGTGATAACAGTAGTGATCAGTAATAAAAAGTAGTTGAGTGAGGTGAGTTAAAAATGCCTACATCGCTAAACTCAAAAAACTTTATTCAGTTAGAGACGGGGCATAATAAAAACAGGGTGGTGCACATATAGAAATGTTACTAATATATAGCACCTATTTGTCCATGTGAGTGGTCGACATGTTTCAGCCCTTCTTACGCCCAGCCGGGTCGGGGGGCTTTCTTCAGGACCTGTGCAAAAGTGATGGTGCTAGTTCAGCAGCCCTTAAGGGTAGGTCAGTCACTTACCCTTCTTCATTAGTTGTTATTGGTCAATGGTAACTATAACTTATATTCCCCAAGTCAGGCTTCCTCGAGGGACCGGTGGGCTCAGTTAACCTGCTGACGGCGTCAGGTTACGTGACTTGTGCTTGCTCCATACATATATATATTTTTTTTTTAGGGTTTAGGGGTGGGTAAGGGTATTGGGTGGTAAGGGAGTTGTTAGGCTTTAGGGGTGGGTAAGGGTATTGGGTGGAAGGGTATTTTTAGGGTTTAGGGTAGGTAGGGGTTTTGGGTGGTAAGGGTTTTTTTAGGGTTTAGGGTGGGTAGGAGTATTGGGTGGTAAGGATGTTTTTGGGTGGGTAGGGATATTAGGTGGTAAGGGTGCTTTTAGGGTTTAGGGGTGGGTAAAGATATTGGGAGGTAAGGGTTTTTTTGAGTTTAGGGGTGGGCAAGGGTATTGGGTGTCAAGGATATTTTTAGGGTTTAGGGGTGGGTAAGGGTATTGGGTGGTAAGGGTATTTTTAGGGTTTAGGACAGGTAGGCGTTTTGGGTGGTAAGGGTATTTTTAGGGTTTAGGTTGGGGTATTGGGTGGTTAAGGTGTTTTAGGGTTTTGGGTGGGTACGTGTTTTGAGTGATAAGGGTGTTTCTAGGGTTCGGGAGTGGGTAAGGTTATTGGTTGGTAAGGGTTTTTTTAGGGTTTAGGGTTAGGTAAGGGTATTGGGTGGTAAAGGTATTTTTATGGTTATGGGTGGGTAGGGGTTCTGGGTGGTAAGGGTATTTTTAGGGTGTTTAGCGACTTTGGGTGGTAAATTTATTATTAGGGTTTAGGGGGTAAGGGTATAAGGTGGTAAGGGTATTTTGAAAGCTTAGGGTGGGTAGGGGTATTGAGTGGCAAGGGTGTTTTTTGGGTTTAGGGATGGTTAAGGGCATTGCATTGGGTAGTTAAAGTATATTTAGGGTTAAGGGGTGGGTGACCTTAGAGGATGGGTTGATAAGGCAATATTTATATACGTATATGTATATATATAGTGTGTGTGTGTATAAATGTGAAAAGGGTTTTCACTTATCTGCGATATACTAACATTTTTGTTGTAAGGGTATGCGTGGTAAAGGAATATGCGTGGTAATGATTTGCGCGGTAAAGGCAACACATTGTAAAGGCATTGCGTGGCAAAGGCACTGTGTGGTAAAGACAGCATGATAATGGCATGCAAGGTAATGGCATGCGTGGTTCCGTCAGACATCCAGCAGTGACGAGAGTGCTGCCTGCCCTTCGCAGTAAAGTGAAGTACGCATATTGAACTGACTAGTTTCTTTGATACGACCAGCCTGACATGTGTAGTTCAATTTTCTGCAACTAGTCCTATGAAATGGAGCCTTGAAACACAAATAAGAGAGCCACCTGGTATCAAATTAAGTGGGTGGTGCACCGGCCCAGTCAATCCTAATGCTGCTCTTCGGCTTTTTCAATAAATAAATAGCATGACAGCAGCAGTTGGATTGGCTGAATAGGACGCAACATCTTCTTGGTTTTGTACGGAGTACGTGCAGCAGGGGGGAGCAAGCTCACTTCAAAATAGCCAATTATTAGACCTGACAGCCTTAGGTGGGCCTCCCCCAATGTTTTGCCTTCCTCCTCCACTTTTCTGACCTCGTTTTTGCCGGTATTAGGACTCTGCGTACTTTACCACTGCTAACCAGTGCTAAAGTGCTTGTGCTCTCTCTCCTAAACATGGTATATGCCCAATTGCCATATTTAATTTACTTGCAAGTCCCTAGTAAAGTGCACTACATGTGCCCACGACCTGTAAATTAAATGCTACTAGTGGGCCTGCAGCACCTTTTTTTTTTATTGGAAAAAAACAGCAACATCATCCTCATCTCAAAATACATAATTCATATTACTGATTCACACATATTATAACTAATATATATTCATTGATAAACTTGTCATGTTAATGTTTTTCTCAATAACATTTTTTTTAAATACAAATTATAATGAAGCCTTTCCAAATGTCAGATAATCATGAAAAAATATTCATAAGATGCCTCCATATATATCTTTGGCCCCATTATAAAAAATGAACTACTGAATTGTTAAAAAAAATTACACACAGCAGTACTTAATTGATAGCTTCTTTACTCTAAACCCGACGCACTCTGCCAACTAGACCAAATTTTGTTAAAACGCTTAATAGCACCTACTCTCTTTGCATAGAGAAACTCATGGCGACACACTTTATCCATCTTATTACGCCAATGATTCTTAGTTGGTATTTTAATCGACTTCCAATTTGCCAAAATCAGTGATTTGGCAACCAAAGATGCTATAAAACAAAGCTGATTTAATTTGGTAGTCAAATTATGAGCACTTGATGGGACGCCAAAAAGGGCTCCCATCGGATCCGGTGGAATCATTCTTTCCGCCCATTTGCTTATTTCGCAAAAAATCCCTATCCAGAACTCATTCAATTTAGGACAGGTGAATATCATATGAAGCCAATCGCTGGGCTGAGATCTGCATCTAAAACAAGAGAGATCGGCAGCATGGTACATTTTTTAAATTTTTGCAGGGGTATAATAGAGCATCCACTTACAATAAAAGTTCATACGCTTAAAATTGCCCGCTCGGATAGCTTTTTTACTAAAACAATTGTAATAATTCCAATGTGCCTTTGTACTACTACAGTCTGAAATATTACTTATGCTGTCAATGTGCTTCGATACTAATTTAAATCCTGAATATTGGTGCAAAAGTCTGTACCAGTTGCTGATTCCCCCTGTAGTTTAGTTCCTATTTCCCTAAAAGGCTCTGCGCATTGGAATAATATACCCTATATATTCGACATAGGACTGAGGTCAGTATGTCCCTATCGAGTATATTAAACTTAATTATTTTGTGCCAGCTAACTCAGAGGCCACTAGAAACTCCTTGTAAACAAGAAGGGAGTAGTTTCTGGCAACCGCATAAACATGACAACTTTGTTTCCCTTTAGAATCGGAACACTCTCAGAATCGTGGAAACAATAGCTAACAGTTTCACTCAGCTAATCGTGCATGCTTAGTTTCTTCAGAGTTACACAGAAAGAATAGACGGGCGTTTCAATAAAAAGGATTTATTGAACAGTCTTGTTTCTCGTGTAAGAAATATGAGCTGTTATGATCACAAGACAGTATGCAAGATATATAATGTACAGCGTAAGCAGTAGAAAGAAATAATACTGCGCTAGCATTATCTTTTAGCTATGATACATATATTCACATACATAAATAACATGAGCTAAAAATGCGAGTACTCATACAATGCTTCTCTAAGCTAGTTCTACCCCAGTGTACCTAACCTAGTCTAGGTGTAGGGCAAGGTAAGAAGTAGGTGAAGTATTCTGTAGTATGGTATACTAAGAGTCTCGTATGCCAAGAGTCCCTCTATGTTCTAGTCAGCTCCATACCTGGAGAATGAGAGAGGTGGGAATCTCCTTCCGGATCTCGAACTCTAACACCTCGTGAAGGGAGTCAGAACACTGGGACCTGGATTCTCTGCGAGCAGGGATGACAGCGTCTCTTCTCAGTGCGTCAGGCCGGGAAACGGGCTCCTCTGAAGTCGAGGTCTCCTCCAACTTGCTTGGGCAAGGGAAGGTATATTTATTTTATTTTAATTTTTTATTTTAAAAGTTTTATAGAGCGCTAGCTTGACCCGTAGGTATCAGAGCGCTTTACATACACACTGTAAACTGAAGGAAATTGCATTACATAGTAGGAAGGCAGTAAGGAAGCAAACAGAGATAAGGAAAAATACAACATGAAAAATAGGTAAACAGTGCATCGGAGGGAGAGAGAACAAACGAGGGTGGTTAACGCAGTCCGGTCACCAATTATCCTTGAATGTCAAGAGAGAGAGGAGTCAACTCGGATGTTGCAGTCTAGGTTAGTTGACGTTGGTCAGGAAAGTATTTGTTAAGGAGATGGAGTTTCAGGTCCCTTTTGAAACAGGAGAGGGAGGGGGTTGCATCTGAGGACTCTAGGGAGAGCGTTCCACATCCTGGGAGCGTTGCTAGAAAACGATCGGTATTGGGTGGTTTTCTTTTTCAGTTTCGGAGGGATAAGAAGGAGAGAGTTGGAGCTTCTTAGCGTTCTAGATTGACCTGCTCTAACCAGTTTGTTATTCAGGTAGTTGGGGGCCGGTGAGTGCAGGGTTTTGTGTGTGATGCAGGCCAGCTTGTAGATACACCTCCCTTCCATGGGAAGCCAGTTGAGGGAGTTGAGAGCTGGAGTGATGTGTTCAAATCTTTTTACTCCAGATATGAGACGAGCGGCCATGTTCAGCACTGCCCTTAGTGGGGCTAGGTGAGCTTTTGGAGTCCCTGTTAGGATGGCGTTCCCGTAGTCGATTTTAGAGAGAACTAGGGATTGAACTACTGTCTTGAGGTCATCATGGGGAAGAAAAGGTTTCATTTTCTTGAGGTGTTTTAGTGAGAAAAGGGCGTTTTTTGCAGAGTTTTTGATGTGGGCCTCCATTGATAAGTTCTTGTCAAGGGTATTGCCTAGAGACTTAACTGAGTCTGATAGGATGAGGGGGCAGTTTAGGGCAACCAGATTCTTGAGCCACTCTTGGATTGGTCGATGGTTGCTTTTTGGAGAGAATAGGATTAGTTCCGTTTTATCTGGGTTGAGCTTTAAGTGGTTAGCGTTGAACCAAGTTTGGATCTCGGTTAGAGTGACATTAAGGTGTTGGATGTCGCTGGGAGACTTGATTTTGAAATAGATTTGGGTGTCATCAGCGTATAGGTGGTAGTTCACTCCAGCTTTTTTCAAGATGATTGTGAGGGGCTCCATGAAGAGATTGAAGAGGGACGGGGAGAGGATCGAGCCTTGCGGGACCCCTAGTGTGACTTGTGTTGGCTTCGAGAGACAGGAGTTGATTTTAATTTGTTGCGAGCGGTGTTGAAGGAAGGAGGAGAACCATTTTAGTACTGTGCCATTAATGCCGGAGCGCTTCGACAAGGTCTCCAGAAGAGCTGGATGATTTACTGTGTCGAATGCAGCAGATAGGTCAATAAGGATGAGAAGGCAGGCATCACCTTCATCCAAAGCCTTGTGAATATCGTCAGAGACGTTGAGCATAGCTGTTTCAGTGCTACAGCCTTTCCTGAATCCTGATTGAAAGGTGTCAAGGAGGTTGAATTCATCCATGTGTTTGTTGAGTTGGTGGAGAACGCATTTCTCCAATGTTTTTGCAAGGAACGGGAGGTTGGAGATAGGTCTGAGGTTGTTAAGATCATTAGGGTCGGCCCCTGGTTTCTTGAGGATGGGTGTGATTTGTCCTAGTTGCAGGGATTCTGGGACGCAGCCTGAAGTGAGAGAGGCGTTGATGATTTTTGTCCAGAAAGGGGAAATGGTGTGGTTGAGTTCTTTTATAGTTGTGGAAGGGAGGGGGTCCATAGTGTGGGAGGAGGGTTTTAGGTTAGAAATTATACTGAAGACCTTGTTTTCCGACATTAGCTGAAAGTCGGACCAATGCGACAGTGGAGAGGTGTGGTGCAGCGGCCAGGGCAGCTGACTTCAGAGCACAGGGTTCACGGTTCGATCCCCGGCTCCGGCGGCAGCTCAGCTCAGCACCATGTGACTCTGGGCAATAGCTCACTTAATTTCCACGACGGCCCCCAGCGCCTTGAGACCCGTAAGGGTGAGTAGTTCGTGCTTTACAAATACGGATTTAGATTTTTTTTTTTAGATTTAGAATGCGCATTGTTTTTTAGCTGGAGGCAGACCTGATTGTCCCTGGTAAGAACTCTTTCTGATTGGTCTGACTGGATGAAGGATTGATACATTTTTGCAACTTTATTAGTGAAGAAGGTGGCAATTTCTTCACATCGCTCTTTGGTGGCTTTGATTTCTTGAGAGGGAGTGCAGTTTGTTTGGCTTTTGACAATGTTGAAGAGTTCTCTCTGTCTGTTTTTCGCCAGATCTAGTTGGTTGCGGAAGAAAGACGCCTTTTCACTGAAAATGTGTTTTTTGTATGCCTGCCGAGCAGATCTAAGTTGTGCTAGGTGCAAGGTCGAGGGGTTAAGTCTCCAAGACCTTTCCGTTTGTCTGAGTTGACGCCTTTCATTATTCAGGTCCACGTTGAACCAGGGTTTAGATTTGGTTCGCCTCATTTGTTTGAGTTTGAGTGGGGCTACTTGGTCTAGAACCTCTGTCATTTTTGCGTTAAAGTGTGTAGTGAGGTCATCGGCCGTCCATGATGAAGGTTGGAGTTGTAGATGAGCATGAATCATGGATTCAAGTTCGGGTAAAGGGACTTCTTTGATGTTTCTGGTCCAATGTTTAGGTTTGTCATCACGAATAGGTTGGTGGCTGACAAGTGCGTCAATCTTGAACAGAATGAGGTGGTGGTCGGACCAGTCAATGGGAGAAATCGCTCTCAGAGAGACCAGTTCATTGTTGGTAATGATCGCATCCAGTGTTGCACCATTGATGTGAGTTGGTTTATTGCAGAGTTGTTTGAGGTTGTATATCTCAAGTAGGTTGGATAGGTTTTGGACAGTGGAGTCTTCTGGGTCGTTCCAGTGTATATTGAGGTCACCCAGGAACACGTCTTTTGTGTCTGTCATGGAGAAACATGTTATTAGGTCTGTTAGTTCTTCGGGGAAAAGGGTACGCTCTCCAGGAGGATGGTAGATGGTGTGGAATTTGATGGGTGAGGTGCCCTTGGTAGTGAGTTCGACACCTAGGTATTCAAACGATATGTATTCTGCTGGTTTAAGTTTGGTCATCTGTATTCCATCTTTGTAAATGATGGCTAGTCCCCCCCCAGTTTTGATCGGCCTGTCTTGTCTGATGATGTTGTACCCTGGAGGGGTGAGAATGTCAAGAATGGGGGTGGAGTGGACATTGAGCCAGGATTCTGTGAGGAAAGCGATGTCAATTTCTTCAGCGAGTAGAGCTTCAGCAATGTCTGTGGCGTGTTGAACTGCTGATCTGCAGTTTAGGAGCATGCAAGAGAGAGGGCGGGGAGCCTCGATGATGGGGGGAGTTAGGTGTATAGAGGAGTATTGAGCAGGAGGTCTGGGCGAGTGGACAGTTTTTGGGATTCTGTTAGTGCCAATAATAACAGGCATGGGGAGAGGGGCTGAGTTCAGGCTCATAGTGAGGTAAGAGTCGTTGATCTCATCAGGTTTCGGTACCGAAAAGGGTTGGCGATCCCGGTTGGGTCGAAGTGCCTGACTCGCTGATGGATTGGAGGGGCGAGGGGTGCACTGAGGGGCCATGGGAGGGGTATTGAGGGGGGTAGGAGCAAATCTACCCGGGGAGAGGGAGCACGGTGGCTTGGTCCTGTTGAGAAGGTCTTGCTGTAAGTATAGGAAATCGGCCGCAAGGGAGTTAATTTTCCGCTCCATTCTGTTCAGTTGCTGTGTTATTGAGCTGAGAAAGTTTAAGGTTTTAGGCAGGGGCCGAGAATGACTTGGGTCTATGGAGGGAGAGTGATCCGGTGTCAGGGGTTGTACGGAGTCAGTGGGATTAGGAGAGGGGAGAGGTTGGACGCGGGGAGCCAGATTAGTAATGTTCCCATTCAAGGAGTTCAGAGGGGGAGTAGTGGATCTGCTGTCCAAGTGAGGAGAGAGAGAAGTTCTAGGTAGGAAGTCGGAGTTCCGGGGAATGTCAATGAGAGTAGCGGTGGAGGCAGGTTGTGTATGTGGGTGTGCGACGGCGGGAGTGGAGTGGGCAGTGGTAATAGGGGGGAAAGTGTCTGCTGGGTTGGTGAAGACGTTGGACATGGGGATGTCACGGGGGTTGTCAGTGAGGTAAGCGGTGGAGGCGGGTTGTGTCTGTGGACGTGGGACATCGGAAGGGGAGTGAGCAGTGGTAGTAGGGGGGAGAGTGACCGCTGGATTGGAGAAGGCGTTGGACAAGGGGGAAGTGAGGGTCGGGGGAACAGGGTCTGTGTTGGAGGAAGGGGTAGAATGAGCGGAAGGGTTCCGATTATCAGGGGTCGAGAGGGGAGTGCCTGTGGGGATTTCAGTCACGGGAGGGCTGAGGTTAGGGTCCGAGCTGTTAAGATCGAGATCGGCCTTGTGGGGTTTGTTAATTGTGGGTTTGTTGTTCTTGGTGTGAAAAGTTGAAGTAATCATGGTGGGTGTTTGGCGACGGAGAGTAATGATAGGGGTAGTGTGATTGTAGTGAGTGATGGTGGATGTCCAAGAGTTGGAGAGAGGTTCTTCAGGGCAGGGAGATTGGATCAGTTCCACGTTGTTGGTGAGGGTGGTATGGGATAGGGGAGATAGGGATTGATGTCTCTGTTGAGTTAACGAGGAGAGAAGTGTGGGGAAGTGGCGGTCAAAAGTGGTGAGGTGCGAGTCGGTGGCCTGTATGAGAATGGTTCCAGTTCTGTAGATGGAAATGGTGAGTTCCCCTTTGAAGGTCGGAGATATGGTAGTGGAGATTTTTTCACCATAGGGAATGCTTACTGACTTGGCGACTTGAAGGTGGAGAGAGAAGGTGTTTTTCCATTTAGTCGGGCGATTAGTGTAAAAAATGAAGTTGGTTTTGGTGTTGCCGTTGGTCGCTGTGTGGTAGTTATCTACAATGAGTGTTTCCGGGTGTTGTTTTAGAGTACTGTGCTTGAAGTTCTTTTTTGCATTACTTGTCAATTTATGTGGGTAGTTAATGGACCAGGAGTTGGGTCCGTAGCGCACGAGATTAGAGTTCCGGGAGGGGTTAGGCGGGCGCATGGTTGAATGGTAGAAATGTCGAGTCGCAATCAGGAATCAAGCAGTGGGCTGGGGTGGTAGTTATCATACAATTATATGCACTATATACAATACATTCTAAAGTGCCATATTAATTGCAGTATAAAAGAATTATAGCAGTGTAAACCCTAGACTCAGAAGAGATCAGGGCCCCACCAACCATGCTTTTACAGAGAGCATCATTAGGCCCAATCCCGGAGGACCAAGCAGGGGGTGTCTCAGCACTATTCAATGCCTGAAAAATTGGGAGGAGACAGTGTCCACAAGTCAACTTCAGTAAAATTCACACAGGCAGGGAGTGTAGACAGTCGGCCCTTATCAGATTCTATGGTCTGAGCAGGAAGGCCGTTTCATACAGAAATCCTCAGGATGGCCCTCGTGTGTGGATGAATTTATTCTATTTGCCGAAGGGAGTTCACGCAAGGTAGTTCACGCAAGTTGTTAAAAGGAGATCGCAGAAACCAAGTGTGTGGGATAGAGGTAAATTGACCACTTCAAGATGGCCATCATATATTGAGGATGGAGCACACCTATTTCTCTTTCCATGGTTAGCAGAGAACTGTATGGGATAGAGGTAGATTGACCACTGGAAGATGGCCACCATATGTTGAGGATGGGGCATACCTATTTCTCTTTCCATGGCAAGCAGAGAACAGAGACCAGGTAAGAGAGCGCCCCTCTTCAGTTTCCATTATATGGGCCAGGAGAACAAAATGGGTGCCAAACCACAACAAAACAAAAAATCATTCAAAAATCAAAAACCTGCAACCGGACTAAAGGCAACGAGCGACGAGAAAGGCAAAGAACGTCGCTCCTCCGCCACTGGAAGAAAGGCACCAGAGGCAACACCAACAATCGTCACCACAAAGGCTTCAACCTTCGGCGATGGCCCCAGGATCGACACCGTTTGCTGGCAGGTAATGCACCCCGAGCTCGTGGGAGCGCCGCCTGTCAGAGGCAGCGGGCAGCTCCACAGCACCCAGACAGACAGCAGCCCCCTCTGTGTGCAAGAGAGAGCCGGAGCAACGTCAACGCTGCGGGTAGCACGGCAGAAGGGCGACGTCCCCGTCCCTTCGATCCCATCAGCAACTCACCGATGGCAGCTCTGAGTCCTCCAGACAGCAACCCCCTCGGAGTGCGAGAGAGCCAGAGCCACGTCAGTGCTGCGGGTAGCGCGGCATCACCGTCCCCTCGATCCCGTCAGCAACTCACCGATGGCAGCTCCGAGTCGCCAAACCAATGGCCTCCATCAGCCTCGCCTACCCATGGGGGACTCCTTGAGGCTGCGGCACAGGTAGATGTCTCCGGAGGCAGCGAGGAGGTCCGCGGCCGGGACAAACAGCAGCCCGATCCCGAAGGGAGAAACGGGGCCCAGCAAGTGCTGCGAGAGTTGCAGGCTGCGTGGACGCAGGGTGCAGAGCCCTAACCAACAGACCGGACTCAAGCACGCAACAGGGGCGACTCCCAGCAGGGTGCAGAACCCCAACCAACACTCTGGAAACTTCCCGCATCAAGGGCACCTCCCAATCGCCGGTCAGAGGCCCAGCCGAATCCTCGCTGGGGCCGTGGCGTCTCGAAGTGATCGATCCTGAAGGATGGCGTCGAAGCGGATGAGGCGAGTCTCCCAGGAGATCAACATTTCAGGTGAGCGATTCAGTGTTAGTAGGTCCGGTAATGTAGTGAGCAGTACCACCAGGATGCAGGGTAGAGACAGGCGGATGGCTGGGTTAACTGGGGGATAATTACCGATTTGGTGATCCCCCAACCCGGGAGCTCTAGGGCAGAGCTCCTACTAATGCACGCGGGATTATATATATATTTATACCTGGTAGGTGCCGTGGAATGTTAGCATTGACGTGAAGTCGGACAGAGGAAGACGTCAGGAATGAACCCTTAAGGAATAGTGGTTCATGCATAATAGATGAGTTCTTGGAGAAATCAATAATCCTGTGCTGGGCTTAGGGTTTGGTTTCTAAGAACTCGTTGTAACGTTAGGGTGGACGGATGTCGGTGACCATGCCTGTATTTGGACTGCATGGCTAATGCCTAAATAAGGACTGGGATCTTATGCCTATATAAGGGCAATGCGAATTGTGCCTATATAAGGACATGTTTCAGGAAAACCTATATACGGACACCTGAAGCGGAATACAACACCCACTCGACTTTCGAATGAACGATAATACTAAATGCTAAACATTAAACCTGAGTACCACATATTGCTAAAAACATTTCTAAAAGCATATTAAAAGAAGTTTTTAAAAGAACTGTTGCTAAAATATGTAATGCAATAGGTACTGTACATTTTAAAGCATTTCTTCATTCTAAGCATATATTTGGAAATAAATGCAACATGAATGAATAAACAGAAATATATACATATGATGAAATGGTTGACAAGTTTTTTAAAAATCAAAGCCATTGCATATCATGGTAATAAATGAAATTTTAGTCAAATAAGGTGACATTGTGTCCCTGGAAGTATTCAAAGAAGTCCGTTTTATATGAATAGTTCTACTGTAAGCAGATTGAGTTGCCATGTATTTCAAAAAAATAAAGAAAAAGTTCAATTTTAGGAAAAGTTCCAAGTTTTGAAAATATGAAGGCCAAATTCATTGCGTCCCTGGTACACTGTGAGCCGAATCAAAGTCAGTGTATGGGTCTGGTGTAAACATGAAATCATCTATTTCTGTAGACAAAATATCGTTTACCGATGTTGATGACATTTGGAACACCTCGTTCAGAAGGTTAATTGCACAGAGATGAGAAGCATCGCCTTCAGCATAAGATGCCGCAGCAATGTTCGCGTCCGTTATTACCTGTGTGCCTGTTGATCCATCTCGTACCTCAGCAGCAGCAGGAAGCGTCTGTGAGATCTCAATGAATGCCGTCATCAGGATTGGTAGCCTCTGGAGACAACACAGAGCATGGGCCGTTACCGGGTCCAGCAGAGTATCGATATTCGTTGGCATGACTGATGGGAGTGTTAGACATGTGTCTAGCACGCATTCTTCACCGCAAAGCAGGCAGCGTAGAACAGGTAAGATGCAATCTTGCCAGATTGGTCTAAATGACAGGAACCATGTTGTATTAAGTTCCCGTAGACGAGGCATGCCCAAAAGCTGCACTATGCGCTCACGGCACTTCCGTTCTAGGAGAGTAAATCTGTTTTGTATTAGTTAACATAATTTTCTGTCCTGTTTTGTTTACATTTTTATAGTAACATTTTTCTGGATCAGATGTATTGTACCCTGAAAAATAGGGAAACTTTTTAGCAAACGTTTTTGAACTACCTTTTGGTGGTGTAGGACAATGTTCCCATTGGTTAAACATAAACACATTTCTAAGTGTTGCAGATTTATGCAAGAAATGATGACCATAGTGGTTGTAACAATAAAGCTGTTCGTAGTCTGATGAACCCTCTAAGTATTCATTGTTAGAGAATGCTGCAGACCTTTCTAGATCAGACATCATATCATTTACAGTCTCAAAGTCCCAATCATCAGAATAGGTACTGGAGGTAATAAAGTCACTTAATGAAATTTTAAATAAATGTGGAATGTTCAAAAGTTCCGTCGGGCCGAATATATCGAAATCGGTTTTGTCCCACACTATACCATCCTGTATAGGAACGGCTGTGATGTTCACTGCTGACAAGTCTCTTGCTTCACGATGGGATGATTTGTGTGGTTTCAAAAGTAAGTTCACATTTTTACTTTCAGTGTCCATATGGATGTATCTGCCATTTATAAGCACGCTGATAGTCATAACCAAAGCTAGCCAAAGCAGAAAGAAAAATATTCCAGAAATAATCCATAGTTCAATCCATGGTGAAACCAGATAAGTCTTTTTCAGGAAATGAAAAAGGTCTTGTACTTGCTGTTTGAAACTTTTTGATGCTGGTGTTGTTTCATGTTCACTCGGATCCTCAGAAAACGTATCAAAGTTAATGAAATAGCCAGAAGCAGTTCGGTCAATTGTTGGAATTGCATCAGGATTTGTTGAAATCGCTGGAACCAGTTGATCACTTGTTACGTTGGTGTAGACAGGTGTATCTGGACGAACTGTTACTTGAGTTTCAAGAGGGATGAGTTCCATAGCATTGTTGCTTAGTCCTTCATCTGTTACTGCTGAATTCTCTATGGTTATGAGTCTTTCAGTCTGAACCTCTTCGATAGTAGCGAGAGGAGTGCGTCTGCTACTAGGTCGGAGTCCACGAGGCCTACTATTTAGTATTGGCCACATACTATGGTTTGATGAGGTCGATTGACACAAATCTTTTCTCCTTTTTACCAGCAAGGGGCGGCAGAAGTACTGTTCTTGTTCCGTGTACGGCTAGGACAGGTACTGGTTGTCTGTAAGAAGGTCCAAATTCCTTCTTGTCCGCAATCTTCTCTCTGACTAGATCCCCAACTTTTGGAATCCAGACAGGCCTTGCTGGGACTGCCGGTGTTTCCCCAGTGGTGGTTGGCTTCAGGAACACGTTGCTTTGTTTCGATCTTAGTTCATTTAGATCCTGTAAAACAGCCAAACGATCTTTGATATCAAAGGGTTTATTTTCCACCACTGTGCCTTTACATTCGAGATCAGGAACCCACATTCTTGTCCCAAATAGGACCTTATATGGAGTGACCCCCCTAGAGAACTTCTTGGCAAATTATTTAATGAGCGTTGGACCCCATAAAGATGTTTGACCCTCCCATCACCCGAACCTAATACTCTAGCTGTTATAGACTGCTTTATGTCCCGGTTTTTCCTTTCCACCACAGAATTTCCCTCAGGATGAAACGGAGAGGAGTACCGCAATGCTACGCCCAAACTGGCCATGGCTTCTTTGTAAGCCCGAGAGCTAAACGCAGGGCCCTGGTCAGAATGTAGTGTGCCAATTGCGTATGTGCCGATAAAGACTCGCAAATCTTTTATAACAGTTCGAGCGTCAGCCGAGCGCTGAGGCCATATCCATAGGAACCTTGACTTAGTATTTGTGGGATTGCATTTGTCATAAAGGACGCCTGCGCGTAGATAGTCTAATGCTGTCTAACAATGGTGTCTGCACTGGGCAGGCTACTTCGTAGTCTGGTGTCTGATGACGTTCTGCACCACGCTGTCTATGTCGATGAAGATGTGAATCTGTGTATTCATTCCAGGCCACCAGTACATCTCTTTTAATGTTAATATTGTTTTAGAGATCCCTTGATGTGACAGACCCTCCTCCCCTAGATGTGCTTCATAAATCAAAGCTGCTCTACGTTCCATGTTTGGAATTACCCTATCCCCCACTCCAGGGATTCGAGCAAAAGGAACGTTGTTTGCATCAATTACATAAGAGTACTTGAGTGGAAATTTCTTTGGTAACGCTGCACCACTGCCTTTGCTTGAAGCATTGACAGCCAACAATATCTCACTGTCTATTCTCGTTTTTGAACGAGTGATCGCAGCTACGGAAGCCGTCTGAACAGCCCTCTTTGCGGCTTCATCAGCCAATGAATTCCCTGCAACGTGAACGCCATCACGTTGATGACTCAGCGTGTGTATCACGTGAGCTTTTGGTAGTTCGTTTCTTAACTGAACTACTTGTTCCCAAAGCATTTTATGCTTTATTGTGCCACCTTTTGCATCTTTGAACCCGTTTTCAAGCCAATTCTGTATATATTCATTATACGACTGAACACAGTAAAAAGAATCGCACACTATGAGTGTGGGGAATTCGCGATCTGTATTTTCAAGTGCCAGTTTGAATGCTTGTAGTTCAGCTCGCTGGGCTGTACAATCTCCTAGAGATTGAGTCTTAGTGATCATTGGTCTGAAGTTACCATCTTGCATGCGACCTTTAACGATTGCGCACGCTGCACTGTAAGCTTGCTTACTCCCTGTAGCGGGTTGTGCGGATCCGTCAGTGTAAATTATAAATTCATACTGATCTAGAGGCAGAATTTCAGTGGGCAGAGGACATTCATGTTCATATTGCAGGAACGCTTGTGTTTTTAAATCAGGATCAAAAACATATTCAACATCTGTTGCAGCAAGAGAATTAACCCATTGTATCCATCTAGGATGTAAAGCTTTTGGATTGGGAATGCTCGCTTTTGTAACCGCCTCTAAGACTGGTACTGGAGTTACGACAATAATGCGTTTCCCTTGGGCTAGAGCTCTTTCTTTTGCTACAGCGGTTTGAACTGCTGTCAGTATTTTTTAAGTTGAAGTGAAGCGCATTTCTGCTTGTGTATACAAATGTGATTTGTATGCTATTGGTACTTTTTCACCCTCATTAAATGTTAAATAGGTGAATCCGCATTGTCCCGAAATGATTCGGATCACTAAATTGCGTGTATTTACGCGTGTTTTAAGTGATTTGTTGCTAACATGTTAGCTTGGAGTGAACGCAGGATTTCTGTGTGTTCCTGTGTCCAATGTTTTGTTGAAAAATCAGGTTTGATTAATTCGTAGAGAGGTTTAACCCTTTCTGCGTAATTTAGAATGTAAGTTCTTCCAAAATTCAGGAAACCCGAGATGGATTGTAAGTTTTTCAGCGTTTTTGAAGGTTGGAGCAGCGCGCACTTTTCTAAAAAGTTAGCTGCCAGGCTCTTGCTTTCACTTGAAAGCTCATATCCTAGGAAAAGGACATTGAGATGGGCAATTCTAGATTTTTTAAAGTTGAATTTACAGCCCTCAGAGGTGAAGCCCAATATAATGGTACTCACCCTGTTCAAGTGCCCATCTAGGTCATCGTCTGTCAGATAGATATCATCGACATATGACAATGCCTCATTATCATAAATTTGTAGTAACTCTGTTACTCTTGCTGAGAATAACCCCGGGCTGTTTTTGAACCCTTGTGGGAGTCTACAAAATTGACGCTGGGTCCCCATTATTGAGAAAGCTGTTAAGTACCTGCTTTCAGGTGCTATGTTTTGACAAAAGAAACCATTTGAAATGTCCAATGTGGTTTTATATTTTTTACGCACAATGTTATTCATTAATGCTGTACTATGTGCATTTTGCACTGCAAATGTTTTTGAACAAGTGTTCAAGTGTCTGTAATCCAAAACTAGACGATATGTATTGTCTGGTTTGGATACAGGAAACAAAGGATTGTTCATTGAGGAGGTGCATGTTTCAATCACCCCTTGGTATTCAAGTTGATCTAAGATCTCCCTGACCTGTTTTTTAGCTTCTTGCTTTATTGGGTACTGCCTTTGTGCAGTAGGTTCATTTTTAGATGTATTTTGTGGTGAGGTGAGTCCTCATCCCATCCGACATGATTTTTATATAATGCTGGGGCCTGGGCAACTGCCCATTTCCTGGCATAAGTATATTTTAGGTGAATTGGAATATGGTTGGAGAAGGCAGGCATAATGATGTCCTCACCATGTGGGCACTCCTGACAAATTGTGGTGGCCAGTCTTTTTCTGCTAGAAGTATATCATAACCCCTTGAAAGTTTCTCCCAAAAGAGTATTTTCACTTTTCTTGGTATGTCTCCCTCCATTCGGAGTGTTATTTCATATAACTTTTGTGGAGTACTAACCCTGGTGTCTACAGTCTCTACTGTGATGTACTCATTCAAGTCCACTATCTCCAGAAGTTCCTTCAGGTTCTGGCGAGCTATTGTGACTTCTGCTGCACTGTCCAGCATTGTCTTAGCCCATTCTCCGTTCTTGAGCTGTGTTCTCAGTATTCTCGGCATGTCTGATCTTCAGACCTGCTACCTTCTTTTTGTGAATTGAGGTTTTGATTTATTTTTCTGAACGTGTTTATCGTCTTTGGATTTCACGCGTTCTTCTCTATGTTCTGACCGTCCTCTTCTTTCCGATGTCTGTTATGATATCTGAAAGGTACGAGAGGAACGTGTATCAGTATCTTGATACCTGTCAGGTTTTCTTAAATTATCCCTATTCCTGAGGTTATACCTCCTTTCAGAGGGCTCCTTTTGAGGAGACCTACCTCGGGATTGAGAACGTGTCTCTTTTGAATTTTGTTTATTAGTTTCCCACTTCCTTTTGGAAGATGTAGGACTTTGTTTAATAGAGTCCTTCTCAGGACTTTCAGATAGTTTTGGCTTCAAAGGTTTTCCACCCAAACTATCTCTGCCTAATTCTGCATAAGATTGTTCTATTATTCTGGGTAGTTCATGTTGATGTTCTGTAACATCAAATTCCCTTAAGCGTTGGCGGATCGCCACTGATGCTGCCTCCCCTTTAATATTAGATAATATTATTGTTGAGACCAGGTTGAAGTTTTTCAGTAATTTCATACCTAAATTCAGAGCAGGTTCTGCCCCGTATTCGTTTTGAATTTGTTTCAGGACATCTGGTATTACTGCAATTGACGGAACACCATGTGTTTTAGTATAGATGGCAGCAAAGACTGCACCCCAAGTGGTGCAATCTTCCAGTTGTGGTGTGATCCCCATTGGTAAACAGATTGTTAGGATTCTGTGTTTCTCATAAGGGCTAGTATTTGGAAATACTGCTTCGATTTGAGTAATCTTTTGAGCTATCCAGAATGGAATTTGCTCACGTTTTGTGTGCATTTTACCCATGACTGCTTGTAAAGTCTGTGGAGTAATTTTTAGTGTATTCCCCTGTTGAGGGGTTTGATTTGGAATGGTCATTGGTGGTTGGACTGTGAAAGTCCGCATGACATATTGGACTAATTGTCTGTAAATTTTTATTAACTCTTGTAGTTGAGTAAGTAATTCCTCGTCTGACATTACATCGATGTCAGGATGAGGTGTGTAGCCGGCTAGAATCGGCCATGTTGCTCCTGGTCTACCTAGTGGACCGAGCCTGATAATGTTTTTGTGATGTTTTAGGGCGCCTTTAAACCAGAGATGATGCTCCTGGTATGTGAGTGGAATTTCAATATCCTTGAAAGGAATATATTCCTCTGGTGGTTCGTCTTCTTTAAAGAAGTGAAACACTCTTGTTACTGGATTTGATTCTGGGAATACTATCCATGAATAGAATACCTCTGTCTGAAAGGATTCGTGTGCCTCTATCACGAAAACTGCTCTACCTCCTCTTGGTGGTAGGCCGTGTTTTATAAGTTTTAGAGTGATGGCTCTCCTTAAGTTTGGATGGATGTTTATAACACCCTCATCGGCTTCATTTAAACCGGTAAAGTTAAAAGCTGTAACGACTGGGTCAGCCGTATTTACACCGTTCTCGGTGCCATTGTCCCCGTGTTCGGATATTTGTTTTTTGAAATATGTATTACAAGTTTCAAGGAAACAAAAGATAAGGTGCACAATATTTTGGAACACTGTATCCTTCAACGTTGAACAAACCAAACAGCTAATCTATAGGTTTTTTGTCCTATTTAGCTTTGGCGGATATTTAACCCTACCCACTCCAGACGTCTTATGGAGTATGTGAATAGGGGTCTCTGAGAGAAAAGCACGACTGAGTTACTCAGTATCTAGCGTTAAATTAGTGCCTTACCAAACCGTTGGGCGCCATGTAGTGTAGTTCCTATTTCCCTAATAGGCTCTGCGCATTGGAATAATATACCCTATAGATTCGACATAGGACTGAGGTCAGTATGTCCCTATCGAGTATATTAAACAATTACTTTGTGCCAGCTAACTCAGAGGCCACTAGAAACTCCTTGTAAACAAGAAGGGAGTAGTTTCTGGCAACCGCATAAACATGACAACTTTGTTTCCCTTTAGAATCGGAACACTCTCAGAATCGTGGAAACAATAGATAACAGTTTCACTCAGCTAATCGTGCATGCTTAGTTTCTTCAGAGTTACACAGAAAGAATAGACGGGCGTTTCAATAAAAAGGATTTATTGAACAGTCTTGTTTCTCGTGTAAGAGATATGAGCTGTTATGATCACAAGACAGTATGCAAGATATATAATGTACAGCGTAAGCAGTAGAAAGAAATAATACTGCGCTAGCATTATCTTTTAGCTATGATACATATATTCACATACATAAACAACATGAGCTAAAAATGCGAGTACTCCTACGATGCTTCTCTAAGCTAGTTCTACCCCAGTGTACCTAACCTAGTCTAGGTGTAGGGCAAGGTAAGAAGTAGGTGAAGTATTCTGTAGTATGGTATACTAAGAGTCTGGTATGCCAAGAGTCCCTCTAGGTTCTAGTCCGCTCCATACCTGGAGAATGAGAGAGGTGGGAATCTCCTTCCGGATCTCGAACTCTAACACCCCGCGAAGGGAGTCAGAACACTGGGAGCTGGATTCTCTGTGAGCAGGGATGACAGTGTCTCTTCTCAGTGCGTCAGGCCGGGATACGGGCTCCTCTGAAGTCGAGGTCTCCTCCAACTTGCTTGGGCAAGGGAAGGTATATTTATGCCTGGTAGGTGGCTTGGAATGTTAGCATTGACGTGAAGTCGGACAGAGGAAGACGTCAGGAATGAACCCTTAAGGAATAGTGTTTCATGCATAATAGATGAATTCTTGGGGAAATCAATAATCCTGTGCTGGGCTTAGGGTTTGGTTTCTAAGAACTCGTTGTGACGTTAGGGTGGACGGATGTCGGTGACCATGCCTGTATTTGGAGTGCATGGCTAATGCCTAAATAAGGACTGGGATCTTATGCCTATATAAGGGCAATGCGAATTGTGCCTATATAAGGACATGTTTCAGGAAAACCTATATACGGACACCTAAAGCGGAATACAACACCCCGACCCGTGCAATGAAAAAAGATTGTCCTATTTTCTCAGCCGTATCGTTCGGCTCAACCAAATTACATGAACAGACATGTTTAATTTGAGTTTAGATAAAACAAGCATTTGCAATGCAATAGGTCTCGCATTTGTGAGAGTTTGAGCTATTGGCTTTGTAGATGACAATGCCTCTTATTTATGTGTTTTGAAAACCTGAAACGGTGCGCTAATGCGCACTTTGTACTTATAGTCGTTGCGTACGAGAAGCAAGGCTGGCAGTCAATAAGGGGCAGTTACTGCCAGCCTTGCTTCTCGTAAGCAACGACTATAAGTACAAAGTGCATGTTTACGCACTACTTGCAGGTTTTCAAAACACATAAATAAAAGGCATTGTCGTTTACAATGCCAATATCTCAAACTCTCGCAAATGTGAGCCCTATTGCATTTCAAATGCTTGTTTTCTTATGTAATTTAGGAGCTTGGAGAACTCTAACACCCGCTTTGCTTCTTTGACTTGTATTTAAATACAAAATAGATGTATGCCGTATGCAGCTTGCATTAAGATGGAGAATTCTATCTCGGTATAGATGTTTCCTTTATTTTCTTAGTTCATTTTAATGTTAGAACTCGTCTGTACTAAGAAAATTGTACCGCATACGATAGTTTATTACAATCCAGTATTGACGTAAATATGCGTGTCTGTCTTCTAATCAGGCACCGATGGTTAAAATATGTCTCCTACTCGCACCATCCATGACCTCATTTGTAGGATGAGGGAACCCTGTACAGCCATCTATCTCCACGAATCACATGCTGACTTGTGCTAGCCACGCCTCTGGTTGCCTTTATTAGTGAAAGAAGTGGCTACAGAGTAAATGAACATATGCTTAAAGAGCTGAAGTGAGCAATGGCTGTGCCCCACTGCATCCTGCCTAGGGCTGCTTCTTTCGTGGACTGTGCAGATGATTGTGAGCAGCATCAGCAGTGGTTGCTAACAAGCCAGAGGAGCTGTCACACACATAACAGGCTAAATTCACACCACCTTTATTTCATAGGTGGAACAAACTCATACTCATCTCTAAGGTGCTTACACAAGCTTGCTATAATGTCACCAAACCTTTACAACCCAACAACAAAAGGTCTGCGGGTGAACCATGAACAAAATGAACCCGGAGAGAGTGGGTTCACTGAATAAAGTTTATTTGCTACAAGTATAGGACAAGGTCTGGAGGGCTAGTGTATTACTGCATCCACCACATTGTCACAGGTTCGAATTCTGCCAGCTTCACACAGCCTTTCATCTTTTTGAGGTCAATAACATGACTATGTTGAGTTAAATAACAATAGACATCAGGGCCAGATTTACTAAAAAGTGACGCAGCATAGCACAGTGACTAAATTTGCTGCCCTCTTAGCCCCTCTCATGCACTCTGCTTGTCGTATAATGTATTTTATTAAATGCCAGTGTCATTATGAATTATTTGCATGAAATGTACTAGATGAAAGTGCATAACCGCGGTTTGGGAAGGAACTGTTTGGAAAGTTAACCTGCCTTGTGAAATCACTGCGATGTCATACCAGTAGCAGATGTGTGCCAAATTAATACTGATAACAACATGCTTGAACATGGATTGCCATTCGGTTGCTAATAACACCTGTTTTCATCATTCTGAAAGAGCAGAAAATGTAGTAGCAAGTGCTGTACGAAAACACAAATTATTATTATTATTATAAGTATATCTTGGTGAATCTAGTTTGCAATCTTTTTTTACCTTGTGTCATACTAGTTGCCTCGTTGCATGTGTATTATAAACCTGTCCCCTTTTGCCTAATTTTTACAGAGATAAATCTCTGTAGAAACATTTTTACAAGCAAGTAAGTAATTAGCCCCGTTTGTATGATATGTTTCAGTTATTAAAATCTACCAGCATTTGTTAGTTTTCCCAGAGGGTCAATTTTTGCATAAGTTACAGGAAACCTTTGAAATGTGGTGAAAGTTAATGTCTTCATTACAAATTATAATACACTGTCACAGACGCTTGAGCACGGAAGAGAAAATGTTAATGAAGGTGTCAGTTTTTGGATACTATCAAAGTACGTCTCCAGCACAAAATAATAGCCAGACTGATGTCCAGCTCCTTTTAAATTAGAGTTTTTTTTATGTTAACTGGTACCGCTACCCTTCCAAATTGAATACAGAATTTAAAAAACGTAACGATAACACAGTACACCTGATATGTTTGAAAACAGTCACGGCTGGCAATGGGCCTTGAGCGTTGTTTTTTTAAAAAAATAATATGATATTCACAAATAAAATGTGGTGTGCACTTCTCTCATCCTGCTAAGAAAACGTTAATTTTTTCTTCATTTTAAAAGTTGGCATCGTTTAAAGTAGCAGCGTTACATTAAGTAAACTGCACAATGTATTTACAATGATAATGAATCAATCTTTGGGCCCCAGGGTAGTAGTCATATTGCTGAACTAGTCATAAGTAACATGCACTTGACTGCAAATACCGATGTGTTAACTAACAATACTGATCGTACAGCTATGATTACGCCCTCGTTGCAACATCATCGTATACCATGCCCGATTGACTCAATCAGTGATAATGATCTTCTATGTAGTGCAGATACCCATGGGTGTGTACCCATAGCTAAAAGTGAGGTAAATAACAGTCTAACATTAATATCCTGGAACCTGGCGGGGATTCATTCTAAACTTTTAGATCCAGAATGGTTCTCCTACATAGGGAAAAATGATATATGTGTCTTTCAAGAGACCTGGGCCGTAGATAGGGTGCATATAAACGGCTATACCACTTATAGTGTGGAAGCTAAGCCGCCCAAAACAACGGGTAGGGCCAGCGGTGGGCAGCTAATTCTTGTAAAAAACACCTTAGCCTGCAAGTATAAGCAATTATTAATTAATTCACAAGATGTTATGGGGATCCAGCTTGTCTTCCGGACCGGTTTAATTTTGACCTTGTTTAATGTTTATGCTAGGTCAGAATCATATAGCAGCGAATCTCCTGCACTTTCACTGCTAGATGATTTGGTGGGAGTACATCAATCTAACTCAAAAATTATAGTTGCAGGGGATTTTAACGCTGCATTCGAACCCTCTTTCCTACTGAGCACTTTGCTCGAGGAAGAGGATGAGCTATGGGGTATTCCTAATCAGGCTACTGGCGAATATGGCCAACGTCTATCAAATGTCTCCTTGCAGATTGCTTCTTTAATCTCAGGTAGGAGCCTGAGGGCTTGTAATGGGAGAACTGCATCTGATTTAGTAAGACAGGCCACTTTTAAAAGGGGTGTCTATACAAGTATTATTGATTATATTTTTGTTGACGTAAGAGTGTGGTCATTAGTAGAAGATATGATTATTGAACAAAGGGCCGACAGCGATCTTAAGTCTTTATCATTAAAAATGAGGGGCACGGATCTGGATAGGAATTTCTCAAGTCATATCTCTAAAACTGAAGAGCCGCATGTAACTAATAACCGCAGAAGAGTTACTTGGCCCAAAGTCCTAGCTGATTAGGACTTGTACATTTGAATATATAAGCTTTTTGCATTGTTTTTAACTGACCTGTGCAGTAGTGTGGGAAGTATA
The DNA here is from genome assembly GCA_963921515.1 of Calotriton arnoldi. NCBI lineage: Eukaryota > Metazoa > Chordata > Amphibia > Caudata > Salamandridae > Calotriton > Calotriton arnoldi. The sequence goes on along the minus strand of CAWUFW010004956.1, from coordinate 10,531 downwards.
CAACCCCCCGAACTAATGCATATTGAATCGGTGCACCACGAGTTTTTTGAAGTTTTACAAACTGTTTTTACCAAAAATAGTTCTGGTAGAAGGCCTGCCAGCATAGGGGAAAATAAGTGGTTCAATTACGAATGTAAGAGAGCCAAGAAGGTTCTGCAATTAGCAGTTAGAGAGCGCTCTAGAGCCGAAGTAATCTTGGCTCGTAACAGTTATAAAGCAGCGCTAAGCAAAGCAAAGCGAGACTTTGCTGACAAAAATTGGAAAGATCTGGTCCTAGCTGCTCAATGCAGAGATAGTCGCCTTTTTTGGCATATCGTCTCAAAGGGGAGCTTGGAGAATGTTTCCACTCTTAGTTATCATATTCAGCCGGAGACTTGGGTGGATCATTTTTCAAAACTATATCCCAGAACGGAGGATCAGGGCAGTTTAAATACTCCCAGGGTGGAACAAAATCCAGTAATTATTGCCCCTGTGGTGAATACAAACAACACAGCATTGGCTTTCAGCCTAGAAGACACCCTGTCAGCGATCAGTAGATTAAAGGCAGGTAAAGCCCCTGGCCCTGACTTGATACCGGGTGATTTGTACAAATCAGAACCTATGATATGGGCCCGTACATAAATCTCTTGTCTAACTGCATAGTGGCTGGTGGGGATATTCCAGAAACCTGGAGGGGAGCCGAGATAATTACCATCTACAACAAGCATTGGCATAGCCAATCGGTCTCGCCTTTGGGACCTTATAAGTGTTTAGCGAGAGTTATTGCCTTTGCCAGTGTGTTTAAGCTATGGTGTAGCGTAGTGTGTCTGCTATACAGTACATTAAAAAAGTTATAAGTGTTATAAGCATTTTTGTTACCTTATATTTAATTAGGATGATATTATGTATAATTGAGCAACTGTATTAAAAAAGAAATAACATACAAAAATGCTGAAACGCATGTCTAATTTCATCCTATATTTAACCTGGAAAGTCCATCTGCTTTCAACTGGTAGAGTCTCCGGATGAAACCCAGATTCCGATCTTGTAATACTGATGGGTCCAGTAGTGTGGATATTGCCCTTCTCGTGTTTTGCCTTGAAATGGGCTCGCGGTTTTAAAAGGCAACCTATACGTCGTCTGTTGAAGAGCCGGAAGTGCTCTGTTTGGATGGGGTTTGCAGAGGCTGGGCCTTGCACGGCGGGTATCAGCTGTTAATCTCACTCCCAGATAATCAAAAGTAGAGCATCCATCGTCTACATTGCAGGCCGACCTCTGCCTCACGCGGTAGCCCAGATAGAGCTGTCGGCTTCAAGAGATGGCTGCAGCGAATGCTTACACACTCGGGCGGTGCTTTCTGACAAGGCCTGGGGACAGCTTTTGGGCGCAGGATATGACTAAATGAATGAATAAAACGCGAAATACAGCTCCAAATATCATACAGCTGGACCACTTACAACTATTAGTAACGGGTTTGTTTCAGCCTATTTTGTTTTTCCATTCTGGATAGCGCTGACCTGCTACAGTATTTAAGTGAATAAATAAAAAAGTAACGCTTTTGGCGTGGTGCTGCTTACTGTGCAGTAGGAATAGTAACAGTGAGTGCTAAGTTTGTTTACATTCGATTAGATGCAGACCGTACACTTTCAGGGAGTTAATTACAAGACAAAGGCCCATGATTTAATGAAGGATTTTATATAGCGCCTCAAATTATACGGCGGGATCAGTTACAAGAATGACCACGTTACGGTCCGATCTCTTTTATAAGCTGCTCTTCGAAGAGCTGCATAGGTGCAGATGAATCAATGGATGAAGGTATGAACGAACTAAAGCTTTTCGTAACGCGAAGTGCACCGCGATAGGCTTACTTTACAATGCATGGCCGCTTGTGCAAACAAGCAGTTCATTACACCTCACATGAAGTAGACTAGTTGCCTGAAAAGGACGAATGAATTAGCAAGTGGATATTTCTCGATCGCGAAATACCGTGCATGTGAGTGAGAGAGAAAGAGGGGGGGTGGGGGAGAGAGGGAGAGAGAGAGGCCTGGGGAGTGGGTGGGAAGAATAGAGTGACCAAAACAAAGTGGTGGGAGGGAGCATTAGAAGTGAAGCAGCAGATGAGACAATAGTCTAGAAAGAGAGAGCAAAGAAGGGGGGACAGGAGATTCAGGTGAAAGAGAAGTGCCAGGGGAGACGGAGAGAGAGGGAGAAAGTAACAATATCAGAGGAGAGAGTGGGATACACGGAAATACAGAAGTAGCAGGAGGGGGGAAAGGAAGAAACTACGGAGAACGGTGGACAGACTGAGAGAGGGGCAAAAGGACGGGGGAGCAAAGCCACGGAGATATCAAGGCAGAGCACGATATGGGGAGAATGGGAGGAAACTGACCGAGAATAAGGCAGGAGAAAGAGAGAGCAAACCAGATGAAATATGGGAGACACACGGATGTGAAGTACCGGAGCAGGCACAATAAAAGACGCAGGAAGAGACAAAGATGGCGAGAGATTGGTGGACATCAATACGAGAGGGGGGGGAGATGAATAAACAAAAATACAGAACTAGCAGGAATGAGAGACAGAAGAGAGGCCACAAAGTAGAGCATTGGCCGCGCGGACGAGAAATAAAATAATTTTTTTAAAAACGCGAGTGGTGACGCGAGTTGTGCGCACGCGCGCGATGAGAAAAAGTGCTGTGCACGTCGCGCGCGCGCTTGTGCGCGTAACCGCACGCTGGTGGCCGCTTTCAGGAGCACTTTCTAAAGCCCCTTACTAAAGTCTCGCAGAGCAGCGCATGCGCGCTGGCTCAGCGAGACCTAAAAAGGGCGATGCCGCTATCCCCTCCAATTATAGACCCATCAGCCTGATAGACAATTTACAAAAGATTTTTGCTTGGCAAGCTTTAGATAAACTTCAAGGCTGGATGGACGATCACATGATATTGTCCACATACCTGGTGGGCTTTCGTTCCAAAATAAGCACGTGCGACCAAGCTTTCAGATTCACTTTATTAACATGGAAATATGTGCTACTCAGGAAACAGAAGCTCTATGTAGCATTTGTGGATCTGCGAGCTGCGTTTGATCTAGTACCGCGTGACTTGTTATGGAGACCATGCTCGACCTAGGTGCTCCAGCGGATTTGGTAACAGTGATAGCCAGACTCCACATGGATAATTACGCCCAGGTCAGATGGGGGAAAATGGCGAACTCACAGAGAAGATACCGATACAGCAAGGGGTGCGACAGGGGTGTGTTCTCGCCCCCACGTTGTTTTCTCTGTTCATTAATGATGTGGCGAGTCGTTTAATGGGCTGTAGGAATGATGCACCCTCCTTGAACGGTGAGAAAGTCCCTATCCTGCTTTTCGCAGACGACTCCCTATTAATATCTAAAACACCTATGGGTTTGCAAATCTTATTGGATAGATTTTTAGAATTTTGCAGGGACAGGAGATTGGAACTTAACACCTCCAAGACAAAATATATGGTGTTTGGGAAAGTACGGGGAGGCCTACGGGAGATCAAGATTACATGCGAACCCCTCGAACGGGTAAAAAACTTTGATTACCTAGGCATAGGTCTGAATGAGTCACTCAATTGGGAATACCAGTTAAACAAGAGCTACCTAACCCTATGTCAAAGATCTAAATCTATACTAAGATTCCACAAACAATCTTACACCCAACCCCTATCCCCAGCATTGGAAATCTATATATTTGTGTTATTGATTGTACTGGAATTCTATGGAGTGGGATTGTGTGTTATGGAGTGTAATTATGTGGAATGGTATTTATTTTTTATTTTTTATTGAGCAGAGCAGGAGAGCAACAAAACCAATACACACAGAATAAACAAACAGAAATCCATGAGCAGTAAATCAAACATAATTATAAACAATCAAACTTTAGACACAAATATACATATCCATAATTTCAGTTGTGCAAAATAATGCAAAAATGTGCAAAATACGCAAGATAATCCAAAGCCTATAATAATTACATTATTCAACCAAAGTTCCCAATATATAGGACATCAGTTACCTATATATACAATTTCCATTGTGCAAATAGTGCAAAAATGTGCAAAATAGATAGCCAGAAGCCTAAAGATTATATTATTCGACCAGGCCTCTCATTACATAAAACATTAATTACCTAAATATGCAATTTCAAATGTGCAAATAGTGCAAAATGTGCAAAATAAGCAAAATAACCAGAGGCCTTCACTAGTTATATTATTTGGCCTCCCAATACATCAAACATTAATTACCTATATACATAATCGATATACTTTACAAAAAATAAAAAAAATCCCTTCAATGCTAGAATCTCAACTTCACATGGCGACAGGCCTAAGAGAAAAAAGTGCTTAGTGCTTCCTACAATCAGTAATTCAATAAAGTCTTAAAAAAAGAAAAAAAAAAAAGGTGCTAAAAATACCTATATTAAAAATGCAGCTAATTAATAACAATAATAAAAACCAAGTGCTAAAGTGCTATGTGACATACATCGATGGATCACTATCCCATAATTTCCAGATATTAGTAAACCTTTTTATTGCCCCAACTCTTTTGGCATAGGCCTCTTCATACCTTTTTATCTTTTGCATTTTATTCACCCACTTCACGTATGATGGTATATCCTCAGATCTCCAATTTTGCAGAATTAAGGAGCGGGCTATTAATGAACAAATCGCCACGTAAGACTCTTCAACGTGAGACAAATCAGTTCTTCTTCTCGTCAAACCAAACAGAGCCACCTCAGTTTCAGGTTTAATCTCTTTTCTAATTACTAAGCTTATTGCCGAAAAATCTTACGCCAAAAAGCCTCAAGCTTCGGGCATGTATAAAATATATGAAGCCAATCTCCACCATTTTGAAGCTGGCAACGAAAACATTTATTATCTACTTCGGGAAAACGTCTATTAAGAGCCTTCGGAGTGTAATAAGCTAGCCAGCGAGATAAAAAGGACATCCTTTTGAAATTGGCTGCTCTAAGAGCCTTGCTTCCTAACTGAGCAATTTGTTCCCACTCCTGTCTTGTGAAGGAGCAATTGGTTTCACGAGTTATTTTACTGAGAATTTCTTCGACCAGAGGAGACTCTCGACCTTTTCTTAGTAGAGTATACCAATTTCCCACGCCTTTAAGTTTATTTTTATATAATGCGTTAGCCAGAGCAGATAATGTCCCACATGTTGCTATATTATATTTATTTATAAAGTTTAATATCTGGAGATACTCCAAAAAGCCCGTTGCTAAACAATTATCGGATCTCGCTAAGACCTCCTGCCAAGTAATACATTTCCCTGAGGCAAAAAGGAACCCAATTCGCCTAGACCACAATCCTTCCATCTTTTACATTTAGTAGAATGGATTTGAAGCCCTAGAGCCTTAGATTCCTCCAGATTAAGGTAATAAAATCCACCAACCCCGGCTTGTTTAAAGAAGGTCTGAAGTCTATCAGAAAAATCCCGAATAGTCTTAGAACGAGTCTTTTTGGGTAATTTCGCTGTTTTTAGAAAAATAGAAACTTGCGAGCCTGACTCCTGAATCATTCTGTCATAAAAAACCTGTCCGACCAACCATTAGGATCTAATAATCGTGCCGAAAGATCAAGGACTGCTGCCAAATAATAAGTACGAATATCTGGTAGCGCTAATCCCCCTTGGGTTATTTCTAACTGCAGTATAGGTAGCCTGACCCTAGATGCTTTTCGATTCCAAACAAATTCTCTGATCATGGACTCAATATCTTTAAAAAAATGGGAATTTATTTTTAACGGTACATTAATAAATAAAAAAAACAATAAGGGAAGAATTGACATTTTAATAAGTGCTACACGACCGATCAAAGTCAATGGTAAAAATATCCATCTATCCAGCAAGCCCTTAATTTTATCTCTCATCGTTAAATAATTTAAATTAAATAGTTGCTCAAATCGACTAGAAACATAAATACCTAAATATCTAATAGGTTCTGTTTTTAGAGCTTGAGATTTTAAATTATCTGGTAGGAAATTGCAGTCCACATTCAAGACCAAAACCTCGGTTTTATTTTGATTAACTTTATATCCGCCTATCATTTCATATTTGTTAAATTCAAGCAAGACTAGATCAAGATTTAATTTATCTGGTTGCAGGTATAAAATTATATCGTCAGCGAATAACTTTATTTTCGCCATTCCTTCTATTGGTGGTTTAATTTCCGTATTCCCACGGATTCTTAATGCGAGCGGCTCAATAAAAAAGGTAAACAAAATAGGGGACAATGGACATCCTTGCCTGGTGCCTCGATTTATATCAATTACCCCTACCGTGTTAGCATTGATCACCACTCGAGCTTGAGCGCCTTGGTAAATATTTTTTAACATATTAATGACCCGGATCGGGAAGCCAAATCTTTGCATCCCAAAAAAGAGCTTCCCAATTGACCAAGTCAAATGCCTTTTCGGCATCGACCATTGTAACTAAAGTTGGAATTTTATTGCTAGTGACATAATCAAGAGCCTGTATTAAAAATCCAGTATTCTTGGCCATTGTCCTCCCTGCCACAAAACCAGCCTGGTCCGAGTGTATTAGTGTCTGAGCAATTGGAGTCAAACGCTGGGCCCATATTTTCATAAAAATTTTAAAATCAGTATTGAGCAAGCTAATCTGCCTATAGGAATTAACATCCCTATGATTCTTTCCCTTTTTAACAAAACTAACAATGATGGACTCCTTAAAACTCGGGGAACATTACCACCCATTCTAACAACATTAAATAGTTTTGCCAAAAAGGGAATCAGCTCGCTCACAAAAACCTTATAAAATTCAATTGGGAACCCATCCGTTCCACAGGCCTTCGCACCTGCTATTGATTTAATTATATCCGCAATTTCTACCACCACAATTTCACGTCCAAGTAGATCTACCATTGGGTCAGATAAAATCGGAACATTAACTTCATCAAAGTATTTACGAATAAGATCTAAACCTACCACATAATTTGTAGAATAAAGCTGAGCATAATGTTCCAGAAAGACTTGTGCTATCTCGCCCTTCTCTCTGCTGATGTTTTGTGTTTTAGGGTCAATAATTTCAGAAATTAAGGCGTTTTCCTGTTTTGATCTTGTCTGCCCTGCCAACATTTTTCCCACCATCTGGCTCTCCTCAAACTTTCTGCTGAAACGTTCTAGAACTATTAATTTCTTCAAGTATAAAAAATTCTTTAAGGGCTAATTTTGCTTTTTCTAACTGAATAGCAGCATCTCGACTCCCCTGTAACTGAGTGTCTTTTAAACTCATAGCTTCATTAACCGCCTGTTGGAGTTGGTTAATCTTTATCCGCCTTTTTCTCAACAGAGCGGCTGAACGAGCGATTATCTGCCCCCGCATAGCTGCCTTAAACCCACCCCAAACTGAAAAAATATCTGCTGTCTCTTCATTTATACTGAAAAACTCCTGTATCCACTTTTTAGTTTGGGTAACCCAATTAGGATCTTGCAAGAGTAGACGATCCATCTGCCACCTGAATTCAGTCTTAGTCCCCCCCTTCAATTTGCAGCTTTATTGAAATAAGGGAATGATCTGAAAAAGGGTTAACCGCTATCGTGGTATCTAATATTTTCAAAGAGCGTGAGATAAAAAAAAATCAATCCGGGAGGCCGTATGAAATTGTTTAGAATAGCAAGTAAATTTCATTAACCTAGGATTAGATTTACGCCATGGATCAACTAGTAAATATTCCTGCCTTATGGCTTCCAAAACTTTCTTTGTTTGGGGTTTCAGTTCTTTTTTATTTTTATTTGACGTATCTTTTTTGAGATCCTGAATAAAATTAAAATCGCCGCCAAGAATTATTTGTCCCGAGGTACCCCTAAGAATCTCCGCAATCTTTTCTAGAGATGTAGAGTCATCTACTATCGGGCCGTAGCAATTTACAAAATTTAATTTTATCCCATTTAATCTAGCCTCCACCCATAACCAGCGTCCCAATGGATCTCTCTAAATCTGGCCAAATTCCCAAGGAAAGCTGCGGCAAAAATATATAGCAACACCCCTTTTGGCCAACCCGGCTGAAGCAAAAAAACATGCGAAAAAACCTAGGAACATACAGTTTGGGGTAGTTGGTTTTTAAATGGGTCTCCTGCAGGAATACAACCTGAGGGGAGGAGGACACTATCCACCTTATTAAGGCTCCATATTTAGATTTATTTAATATCCCATTGACATTAATGGAAACAGTATCACAAATACTCTTCATAGCAACTTATATAGCAATACACACATATAACAACTATATACATTTCCCTTCCCAAGAAAATAAATAAATAAATAAATAAAAATAGCCCCTGCTTCTGCTCTTTTATCTGCTTTAACTTCCACTCCCTTCCCCCATCCCCCCAACCCACCCCATGGCAACCACCCCCCCTAAGATATGTGGGCTGCCCCGCAATCCACATTTCTCCCTCCCTAATTAACTAAGTGGTGCCCTGGTATTGCACCTAGGGTGACCTACCCCCCCCTTATAATGGAGCTAGAGAGAAAAAAAAAAAAAAAAAAAGGAGGGCGGCAGAAAAAGACCCATCCAGGATCACTTCCCTGCTGAAATTACTCTCAGCAATTCCTGGGCTTCCTCAATTCGTGTACACATGTGGAACTTCCCCTGCACAAGAACTTTTAGTTTAGACTGCTGCGCAATGGATGCTTGAGCTCCATGAGCTTTAGAAAGATATAATAATTTTACAAACTCCTTGCGTCTACGTGCTGCTGCAACAGACATATCCGAAAAAATTCTGCATTTAGTCCCATCATTTGTATCGAATTGTCTCATCTGGATGGCTTTAGTCAATATCTTCTCCTTAACACGAAAGTCCGCAAAATTGACTAAGATTGTACGAGGGAACTTCATATTGGGTGGAAGATGCGCTGGTACACGGTGTGCCCGGGTCACTGTTAGATCACCCGAGAACTCTGGGATTACTTTTTGCTTAATAAATGTCTCCACCCATTGAGGCGCATGGGCTCCTTCGGACCCTTCCGGGACCCCAACAATTCGCAGGTTAGCCCGACGTGAATGATTTTCAAGTTCTTCAATTTTATTTTCCAAATTTATTTTATCATGAGCAGCAGATTTTACTTGCTGAGCAATAGCATTCATTTGATCCTCTAAATGGGATATTCTGGATTCTGCTTCCTGAATTCTGATGGGAAAGCTTGCCACCGCCTCTTCAATTTTCCCCAAGCGTGTATGAAGTGCCGCTATTTCAATTTCTTGAGATTTCTTCATGTCGCGAATTTCTTCAAGTATTAGGTTAAGCATAGTCTTGATGTCAATCTGAGATGTATTAATAGTTTCACTTTGATTCTCTCCAGCAAGTTCCCCATTCTTGGCTGTGCCCCAAATTTGCTTTTAAGCGCTGGTGACTCTGCTTGCTCTAAGCTATCGTTGCCTTGAATATTCTCCTTTGAGGAAACGGGTTGAGCCTTGACCTTAATCAGAGTTGATGGAAATTCTTGTATCAGTCTCTGTATCTGAGACTGGGCTGGTGCCTGGACAGATCCTCCAGAGTGGTGTAAAGTTGGTGTTTTACTATTAAGGAGCGAGAGTGACTGAGCAGCCAGAGCCCGTAGACTAGTTTGAATAACAACAGGGCCACTTTGATCAGATAATAAATCTTGAGTTATAGACACTTGATTTAAACCTTCTATAGGGAAGGAAGATGGAGGTGAAGATGGCAAAGTTGTAGACAAAAGAAGTGGAGGAAGCGTTGATTGAATAGTGATGCTGTATTTACTACAGAGTCGGCAGTTGGAACACCTAATACACCTTGGGGTGACTGCAGAGAAACTTGAGGGGATAAAGGTAGCAGATTCTTTTTAACGAAAAGGGAAAGTCTCTGGAATTCTTTGCCTCTTGCTTTTTTTCAGGCAGAAGAATCTCTTGTCCGATGTTTTGTTGTTTGTCTTTTTTCCCCAGCTCTGTGACCTCAATTAAGCTTGTCTCGCTTAGATCCTCCACGATTAGCTGATTTTCAGATATATCCGTCTCTGAACCTTCGGAGCTAGAACTTAGCTCATCACGAGACCCTTTATTCCCCGCTTTTACTACTGCCTGACTGTGTTTAGCTTGAGCCAGGCGTCTCTTAGTCTTCCCAGCAGCTGCATCCAATTTGGCAGCTGCCGCCGCCAATTTCAATTGTTTCCTCATTTTGGCAGAGCCACCCCTTTAGTACAACAGTTACAGCCTTAATTGTCTTTTGTAGTATTACTTATTAACAAAAGCGTACTAGGACTTGACTTTTCCTTTTGAAAGAAAAAAAAAACAAAAAAACTGCTCACTCAGAGCTGCCTTGAGGAATCTGCAAAAGCGTCTCCTCAGCTCTTTAAATCATTAAAGCCACTCTCCTTCCACAGCCAGATACACTGTATTCACTCAGCAGGAGACTTCCCTTACTGCTTCGCTCCACTTCACCAACAAATATAGCCGATCCCGTCCGGGTGATTACAGGACACCACTGCGGGTCCCGTGCTTTCCTCCTTCTACAAATATAGGCTAGGAACGCCAATGCCAA